>CM069531.1:27657500-29062500 GCA_035773235.1 Eospalax fontanierii | reverse complement strand
TTCATAGTTCATTTATTTTTAACACTGAGTGATATTCTACTGCTTGTATATGCTAAAATTTATTAACTCATTCATTTATTGAAGGATATACTGGCTATGTCCAAGCTTGGGCACATTTGGATTCTGGGTGTACTTTGAAGATGAAGTTGATACAATTTTGTGAGAGTTTATGTGTCTTGCTAGGACTCATTCCAAAGAGAATACACAGATATTCGGCCAGCACAACTGAAGAATGGAATCTGTGTTTTCTTTGCACAAGGGAGGCAGAAAGGCAGAGCTCTGGCAACGGTGACACCAGTCATCACTGCATGCGTCTCAGCTATGTGTCAGACTGAGCGTGAGGCGCTGGAAACACTCTCGTTTCACAGACAGACAATGAAGTGAGCTGTCTGCTTGCTTAAGGCCATAAAGGTCTCTTCATATCTGACTCCTGAGACAGCACATATGATGTAGAAATTAGGTTCATGTGCCTCAAATGTGAACTGCTCACAACACACTGACAGAAATGATGTCTCCACATATATAAGGCTGGAAGTCAAGCCCCAAACTAAGCTGCAGTTTCAGAGAAATTAATATCTCCTCACGAGCTGAAGTCATTCAGTTATTGACTTAGTGACAATGTCCTGACAAGTTGTCAACAGAACAGGCATGTTCTTATTCCCATGAAACGCTGAGTTGTAGCTCTGAGCCTGGCACACACATGTCTGTAAGGCACCAAATGCCACTGAGATGCTTAGAGAAAGCTTCTTAGAATAGGTAGTTTCCTATACATTTTCTCTGCTGGCTTGATTGAAAGTATGGAATTCTTCTATGATCCAGGGAGCGAATACAAAGCCTGCACCACCACATCTATCAGCTGCCCTCAGGAGCCACTCTCCTGACTCATCTGAGGCATGGTTGCTTCTGCCTGATTGAAGGGCATGAAATCAATCAGCAAAAAAGTCAGTTTTCAGAGAGAGAGCCAGATGTATTTAACAAAATATATTCTCCTTTTGCCTCAGACATGTGTGTTGTATGTTTATGTATGCAAGTGATCATAAGCATGATCATAACAATCATTAGGCACAGGCTGGTCTAAATGAGTCTATTTAGTAAGATAATAGCTTGGCAAATCCTTTTAGCTTCTCCTCTTCTTTACTATTGCTGTTACTGATGGTGAAATGTAGCAATGATGAACCCTAAATTTCTTCATGCCATGAATTAACATGATCAATGTAAATTCAGTTGTGTGTAAGCCTCATATGTAGACTACACAAATATGAAAAGGTCCAGTGTTAACACAGGTCATCTTTGTTAAAGAGAAGGACATATACCAATCACCCAGCCACAAGCTCTGCTGGAAGGCATCATCCAGAGACAAAACATGGGCCTCAGCATCGTCTCTTACTGTTGGCAGGAGCATGGCCAGAGTTCTTCTAGTTCCACAGAACAGTACTTGGTATACACACTTGGCAGAATTTGAGGTGTAAATGTAATACATCAAACTTCTATGCATCACTAAAGCAACTAGATAGAAGAAAAATGCACTAGTCATTTCCCAGCTAACATCCTGGGGTCCTGCTGCTCCTCCCCATCTCTTCCTGTTTCTACCTCATTCCTCAGTACTTAAAGCCAGGATGTGAAGTGTAACAGCATGGGGGACATGCCAAACTAGGTATTGGCTAAAATATATTGATTACTGTTGGCCTCTTAAGTCACCTAAAATAGCAAAAGTTTATACGCTAAGTAGGACATCAACAACATGTTCCATTTCCCCACTAAAACCTGCCTTTGGACTATCTATTTTCTGTTTAAAAATAAAGAAGACACAGCCAACAGGAAGGCACTGGTATTTATAAAACTTCCCTGATGGAAAGGCTCACAGAACCCACTTCCCCCAAAAGCACACAAAGGAGCCTATTCCACTAGGTATCATTAAACAGGTCACAAGGAAAGAGAGTGACTGCAGACACACGGCTCAACTGTGTGTTAAGGATAGATTCCCAAGAAGGTGTTCTATAAAGAAAACACACTGTCAGGCTGCCTGTAAAATCTTTTAGCTTCCCATTGCAAATACTAAGCCTTCTGCTTGTTCACACAATGACTCCTAAATAATTAGTGATATGAGGATCAGTACCCAAGGATCAATACCACGCTGATCATTTGCTTCTTTCCTTGATTTCTCAGCCATACATAGTAAGGGTCAAACCCTGGAAAGAAACCTTCCAGGATCTTTGACCACTGGAGTTGGTAGTTGGTAGTTTTGAGCTACCAACTACCAAATCAGGAATAACGCCCTTACTACAAGACAATGTAACGACTTGACACCCAAGGAGGCATTGAAGATACCCAGATAGTCTGTGAGTTCAACCTTCACATCCTTGTCACTTTCTTCCTCCTCCTTTCTTGTTAACTTCAGGTAGAAATGCCAGTGACACCTCCCAGCCAGCTCTGCCCATCAGGAGTAGGTAGGTCAAGGCCTCCTAGTGTGCTAAATCTTTTGATGTGCAGACTGAGACAGTGGTTTGGGATTCCAACAAGCAGCACAGATAATGTCTTCTCCCACAGAACCACAAATGCCAGACTCACATCTTGGTTTCTGAATAGTCAGTGGCTTTTAGCTATCATAAGCAAGAATGTTTGCTATAGATTTGTTAACAAGAGCCAAACCAAAAAACAACCTTTGGTTGATGAACAAGAAATTAATGAAAAGATCTGTTTTTTTGTAGACTGACTGTCTCCTTAACATCCATATGCTAAAATTTAATTCCTAATGTATTAGCATCAAGAGAAAGAGCCTTAGAAGGTGGTTAGGTCATGAGGACTCTGCTTCATGAATGGGATCAATGCCATTATAAAGGAGTTTGTTCATTCCTTCTGCCATGTGCAGATCAAGCAGGAAGGCACCATCTATGAAGAACGGGGGCATCCCAGATGCCAAATCTGCTGGTGGCTTGACTTGGGTCTTCCTAACATCCAGAACCATAAGCAATATACTTCAAGTGCCTAAGCTATAGTGTTACAGCAGCCCAAAGACATTCTTCATGTGATATGCTACTACTGTGAAAAAGAATAGACTTCTGTTTCATGCAACAAATGAATATATCTCACAGACATAATATAAGTGAATAAAGTCAGACCTCAAAGGATATATGGCATCTGATTCCATTGATATAAAGTCCTTAAACAGGAGAATATAAGAATTCAGGATAGTGATCTCCTTTCAGAGGATAACTGGGAGGGGACAAGATGAAGGCTCTGAGATGCTGGTAATATTCTGCTTCTCAAGATGGAAAGTGATGCCATGTGTGTCTTTATTTGGTATCTTTCCATCATACTGTACACTTGTGAAATATGCCCTCATCTATAGGTAGGCTATGTGGCAATGCACTCTACTGAAAGGTAAAGAAATAAATAGAACTGCACATTACGTTGGGATCATGACTTATTTCTAGGTGTGATGTATACCCATGGCTGGGCGATCTGGTTCAGAATAGTACAGCAATTAATCACATCTGTGGAAACTGGCTAGTCATTAACACAAATAAGAACTCATCTCAGGGGGGCTGGAAAGATGGCTCAGCGATAGAGAGCACTGGCTGCTCCTACCGAGGACCTGAGTATAACAATTCTAGGGGGATCTGACACCCTGTTCTGATCTCCTTGGGCACTGCACAAGATGGGTGCACTTTCACACACGCAGGCAATATACTCATACACATAAAATAAAAATAATAAATAAAATATTTTTTTAAAAAAGAACTCACTTCAGGCACTGTGTGCTGTATCATACATCAAGCTCCTGTCAGAGATCTGATGCAGCCTCACAATTTAGAAATTCAATTACAAGAAGGATTAATAGATATGGCCTCAAGTTTAGGTTGGCAAAGATGCTATTCCCGATTAAAGTGGGCACAGGGCCTATCTCACATGAAACAGGAATTTTTGGTATAGGCTGTGACCATAATGGGAGGTTTAAAACTTCTTGCCAAAGTTATAAAATAAGTGATCAAAAAGATAAGTGATGAAATGTCAATAAATGTCACACATTGAAGGCATCTACAGCGTCTTATAACGGGCAGAGAATACATTAAAAAGACAGCTTCGCAGATACTTCTTTTATGACCCTCATTGCTGAAGCCTGTGCAAAACTTTTCGATCTGCTCATTCACCCCACGTTCCTCCTACCTGTTATTCCACTTCTCTTTTCCTCTGAGAAGTGTTCATTTGGGAAAATTCAGATGGGACATTGTGTTAGTTTTTTGTCATTATAACAAAATACGTGAGATAACCAATTACAAAGAGAAAAGGTTTATTGGGGGTTGCAGTTTTTGGAGGTTCTGGCACGTGATCATTGGGCCCCACTGATGTGAGCTGGAGGTGTGGTGGTACAGCAAGGGAGACCTGTGCAGCAGAGCAAGGAGGGATAAAGGGGCCAGAGTCCCTGCTTTAGGACACACCCCAATGGCCTAAGCACCTTCCACAAGCCTCCACCTCCTCCAGGCTTCCTTACTCCCCAATAGTGGCCCCCTGGGGGTCAAGCCTTTATCATAGCTATATGTTTTGGTTTTTCTTTCTCTCTATTATTGTTTTTTTTGTTGTTGTTTTTTTTTTTCTGAGACAGTCTCAGACAGGCCAGGCTGGCTTTAAACTTTCTTATAGGCAAGGATGGCTTTGAACTCCCGATCCTTCTGCCTTCACTTCCCAGGTGCTGGGATTATAATAGGTACACACCACCATGGCCAACTTAACACATCTATTGGGGGGCAGCATATCCAAACTAAAGGAAACATTCATGTTAGCACTCTATAGGCACAGGCCTGGACAATGAATGCCTACTGTCCCTTAATTATAGCAACTTGTTGGTCTCTGAGCACACATCTCAGGCTGTATTATGATTCTTCATGGAGTTACCCTCTGTAAGCTAGGACAGTGGTCCAGGATGTAAACCTATGGCTGCCTACAGTCACTTAGCATGGATGCAAGGAAAAAACAAGCCTGAGGTAGAAAAGCACTATGCCAGCACACAGAAAAGAAAAGCAAACAGAAATAAATCAAGGAGCAATTGATGGCCCACCGTCAGGTAACTGCTTCTTGTAAACTGCTCCTTTTCTGTGAATCACTCGAGATCTTTCTCCGCCATGCCAGACAGCAAAATGCCTTAATTTAGTTTGAATTGGATTTCTGCTCTTGGTAACAGAAGTCTTAAGCACACCAATAAATGTGGAATTAGAAGTCTAGTAAAGTTACTTGCAATCATTTGAGGGTAAAGAGAAAAGGAGCCAAATTGTGGACACAGCTGAAGCCAGCCATTTAGAGTCACTGAGCAGACACCCTGCCATCAGCTATCAGCTCATGACTCCAACCACCCCAGGACAGCAATTATCCACAGGTATGTGTTAGATGTCCACTCAGATCCTTTGACTCTGCCCAGGATTCAGGGTACACCCTGCTTGCCTCTGCCTACCTCTGCCATCACCTCAATGCTCTTCACCTCAGTTCTCTCCTTTTTCTTATTCCCAAACACCCCAACAGTCAGTGGATTCCAGGCTTGGGGAGCAGCTCATAGGCGGAGTCAAGACCATGGATTCTACTTAGTCCTCAGCACCGGGGAACAGTGAGGAGTTCCAGTGTTGAGTAAATTCCTTGTGAGGTCAAGACTGGTATTAGTGCTCTTGGTTAGAAAAGTTCCTTGGGTGTTCTATGAATTTACTTGAGTCAATCAGAGGCTTCTAAAATTTGAGCAAGTGGGTTGAACTGTCTTTTGTTGAACTACTATGTGTGTACGAAACCGCTGTTCATCTCACTGCTCTATCCTAAAAATGCTGTGCTTCATCACACAGAACTCAAAAACCAAGTGAACACTTCACTACAGCACCAGCTGCCTGGTATTTTTGCTGATTTTGTCTTACCTGAATGATGGTATGCCTGTGAGCAGAAGACTTTGTCTTACTGAATTTGTACACTCAGCCTTTGGGACAGTCATTGGGCAAACAGGCACCTGACACCTCCCTACCACACACGTGACTACTTAAACTCCACAGAACCTTGCTTCTCAAAGTGTAACCTGCAGACCAGCAGTATCAACGTCTTTCAAACAAGTTTTGAAAAGTATTGCTGTAGGGAAAAAGGATCCAGGAAAGATCTTGGAATCTTCTGGGGGACATGACAAAATAAAAGCAAAACAAAAAAGGCCCTGTGGCCAGAAGCAGAATAGCAGAATCTGTCCAGGTTGAAAGTGCAGGTGATTCTGGAAACTGTGAGATCTCAGACTGTGTAGAATGGATGTGCTAAATCAAAGCAGTGCCACACCCTGGCAGCATGCTGCCTGGGTGAGAAAAAGGGAGGGGGCAGTTACTAGGAGTGCCCCTGGGAGATGAGGAGGGGTACAAATGGGGAGGAAGTTGAGGGACCCCGCATGCCTGGAGAGCAGAGCCAGCAGCTGACTGATGTGAGGAGGGATGAAGGGAGAAGTGGGCTGAGGTTGGGAGCCTGCGGGGCTGGAGTAGACATGGGGATGAGCATCAGGGGGAGACAGACACCTCTAATGATGCCCCCACAGGAAAGGTTTGGCGGGCTCCTAGCCCCACACAATTTCCTGATCACACAGAAATATCACGGCTTTCCTTCCTCCGCATTTAAGCTGGAGACCATCTTTAAATTTAAGATTTGATCTGAGTGATGCTCTGGTTCTGGGAGGAGACTCGGGCTTATAAAAGCACAACCATCAGGTTCTTAATCCTAGACTCCATAGATGTGGTAAAGGGAAGCAATAAATTGTCTCTTTAGTACTCAAATGAATTGGGCTGGGTCCAGCGCCTGCAGGAAGCTTTTACCAAAATTCCCTAAATGATTTCCATTCGAAAACCATTCCAAAAGCACTTAATAAGTGCAATTTGGTGATGATAATGGTGATTCACACAGCGGCAGCATCTATGCAGTTAAGCAAATGTCCCCAGGGAACAATAATATCCAACTAGGTCCAGAACACAGGTGAGGAAAAAGAGTTCCTGTGCAGAGTCGCCAACTGCAATTCTCAAAGAGCTGGCTGAGCATTCTGCTGTTTTAAGGCTTCTCCGCCCTAATCTGCTCACTCCTCATCCCTCCTGCAGATGCTGAAAAGACCATATCGCCCCTATGCCATTCTTCTGGCCATGAACGTGGCACTTGGAAGAAAGGCATGAAGAACAGTGGCCCCTCGAGTCCGGGGCTCCCCGGGGGAAGCCACAGGAACAAACTAGGTCGCGGAGCTCTCCAGCAGCTCTCTCCCACCCGGCTCGGGGGCTGCCACCCGGGGTGTGGCCCGGCCGCAGCAAGTAGCGCAGGCTTCCTTTGCCTCTGGGCATCCCGGGTGAGCCGCTCGCGCCCACCCTCGCCGACCCCTCACCAGTCCTTGCCCCGGCGCAGCGCGACCCTTGAGGGCGCGCGCGGCCTCCCGGGGCTTTCGCGGGCGCGCGGGCGGGCGCGCGCAGGACGAGGGCGCGCCGGGAGCGAGTGGGCTGGGCAAGCGCAGGGCGCAGAGCCGGGCGCGAGCGCAGCCCGCCGCTCACCTGCCGCCGGCTCACCTGCTGCGGAGCCCTCCCCCCGCCCCCACGGCCCCTCGCCGCGGGCACCATCGCCGACGTGCGACGCGGGCAGCGCGCGCTCTCTGGACGGACCGGAGGAGCCCCTTCGGCCTGGGCGTGCCAAGGTGACCCCCGATGACCCCCGCCCCCAGGCTGCCTGTCCCCGCCCCCTGTCCGTCCCCCGCGCGTCCCCGCCGCTAGGGGAGCGGCGGCAGTGCATGAGCATCGGTCTGTCTGTCTGTCTCTGCACCTCCGTTGCACACACCTGCCTTTTGTGGTCCTCGCCCACTGCTCTGGGACCCCTCCCTCTTTGTTTTGGTCCGGAGGTGTGTTTGGGTGTGTGCAGGCGCGCTGGGGATAATTTGGGAGGGTGGGAGTTTGAGGCCGTTTAAATAGTCCATCGAGGATGGCGGCTCCCCTCCTCTAGACTTATGTCTACGGGTGGCGTTCTCGGCAGCTGCCCAGATGTCAAACAGTTGTTCATTTTCAGCACACAAGATGTAATTCGTAAATGTGCATTCCCGGCGCTTTGGCGAGCCGACAGCCGCGAGTGCCTGTGTGCCTGCCTCGCTCACACTAGTGTCTGGAAGTCCTGCTCGGTGTTCCCCACAAGGGAAAACTGCATTTTTGTTGCGGGGCTTAATCCATGGAGAATTTGTGTTATTATTATTTTTTTTAATTTCACTGCCGTTTGCAATTCTCTAAGCTTGTGGCATTTGACACTGGTATCTGAGCAGCGGCTGTGTGTGTGTGTGTGTGTGTGTGTGTGTGTGTGTGTGTGTGTTTGGCATGCTCTTGGGTTGTCATCAGGTTGTACCCAAACATTAAAAAGCCTGTCTTTCCGTTGAAGAGGACAGGGGTTAAAATGAATGAAGACCTGAAGGTCAATTTAAGCGGGCTGCCTCGAGATTATGTAGATGCCGGTGCCCTGGAGAACGTCTCAGCAGCTGTTCCCTCCCAAGTTCCTGTTGTGGACCCACAGCCTGAGTTGGTAGTCAACCCCTGGGACATTGTTCTGTGCACCTCAGGAACCCTCATCTCCTGTGAAAATGCTGTAGTGGTCCTTATCATCTTCCACAACCCCAGCCTGCGTGCACCCATGTTCTTGCTGATAGGCAGCCTGGCTCTTGCAGACCTCCTGGCTGGCATCGGACTCATCATCAATTTTGTTTTTGCCTACCTGCTGCAGTCAGAAGCCACCAAGCTGGTCACAATTGGACTCATTGTCGCCTCTTTCTCTGCCTCTGTCTGCAGTTTACTGGCTATCACTGTGGACCGATACCTCTCGCTATATTACGCCCTAACATACCATTCGGAGAGGACGGTTACATTTACTTATGTCATGCTCATCATCCTCTGGGGGACCTCTATCTGCCTGGGGCTGCTGCCGGTCATGGGCTGGAACTGCCTGAGGGATGAGTCCACCTGCAGCGTGGTCAAACCTCTCACCAAGAACAACGCGGCCATCCTTTCTGTCTCCTTCCTCTTCATGTTTGCCTTGATGCTTCAACTTTACATTCAGATCTGTAAAATTGTGATGAGGCACGCCCATCAGATAGCCTTGCAGCACCACTTCCTGGCCACGTCGCACTACGTGACCACCCGGAAAGGAGTCTCGACCCTGGCTATCATTCTGGGGACCTTCGCTGCATGCTGGATGCCTTTCACCCTCTATTCCTTGATCGCAGATTACACCTACCCCTCCATCTACACCTACGCCACACTCCTGCCCGCCACCTACAACTCCATCATCAACCCTGTCATTTACGCTTTCAGAAACCAAGAGATCCAGAAAGCCCTCTGCCTCATTTGCTGTGGATGCATCCCTTCCTCTCTGTCCCAGAGAGCACGGTCTCCCAGCGACGTGTAGCAGCCTTCCACCTAGCAGGACACTGCCTCCACCGAGCACTTGCACTGCCCGGATGGTCAGGGCTCTTTTCTTAAATTCTTTGCACTGGATTCTCTCAAGCTACAGGAGCATAGTGTTGGTGAAGCAGTGACGTCATGTAGATAAGTTAAGTGACTGATGTGAAAATAATGTTACCAGTGTTGTCACCTTTAAAAAAAAAACAACTGTCTTCTCCTCTCACCATTATGTTGTTTGGTTTGGGAGTTAGAATTTTTTATATTTTATTTGGAAATATGGTTTTTTTTTCTTTTTCCAAATTTGTTTAGAGGATGTGGTTGGGTGGGAAATGGATTTTACGTGGTGTGATGCTATCCCCAAGTCCCAGAATTTTTACCTAGACTTTGAAATAAATCCAAATTTTTAAGGAGACTGGAGAAGGAATTACTTTTTCTGGACTTAAAACAAAAATCAAGGTAGATCGTCAGTGCTATATGTATGTAACAGAATATGATCTCTTCCAAACCACCAAAATAGTTTACATAATTACATTTGGAAGAGAGGTTTTTTTTTTTTTTTAATTTACACGGACTCAGTAATCTAAGTTATCAACAACAAATCCATGACCTCATTTATTGTTTTTTAACTTTCAACAATCACTGTTCATAAGAATTACTTTACAATTTCTTTAAGTGTTATAATTCCTTATGCATGGTTGCCTGGTTTAGCTAGACCACTCGTTTCAAATTTAACATGTAAATCCAGACTTAAAAGTCATTTTCAATATCATTTTTAATATATCCTTTCTAAAATGGATCATAAAATATATTTTGAATTACATATGAAATAGGATGATTAGATTCACCACTGTAATTTTTTAAGTTAAAGTCTGTTTTCAGGAAGTAAAAGGGAAAATTATTAATAGTAACTATTGAAAGTAGATTGTATTTATTTTAATATAGTCTGAAAAATAAACTAGTGTGAAGCTATCAAGAATATACAAACATCACCATTCATATCTCTATGTCTAAAAGTATATTAGTAGTTGTTTTTGATTAAGACAAGTAGAATTAAGTATTATAAACCAAGTTTTTCTGGCTCCTATTTTGGTAGTACAAAATACATTTGAAGCAGGCAGCCTCCAATTTTAATGAGTAAGTGGAATGCACATCAGATTATGTGACTGGTATGTAACAGCTACACCTTATGAGCTCACAAGTAAAATGATCATTACCTGTTCATGAAAAGTTAAAATTTATTTTCAACAAAAAATATCTTAAATGCAATAAGAACTGCATTGCCTGTTTTCTGAGAGCAAAAGTTTAGTTGGGAAATTAACACAGAGGAGCTTACTTTAAACACACTGTGAAGTCACTGTGCCTGTGTGCCATTTTCTGGGAGTGCAGCCAGATGTAGACACAGATACCATCCCTCCATTTGTAATAAATTTATTTCTGTGTCTATACAACCAGTAGAAGAATTTCTGGATAGCACATCAACTTTCAGATGGGAGCAAGACCAGTGTTTCAGAGCCGTTGGGGAAATCATTTGTAATAGATACCCTCAATGGTTTGTTCCAAATACTACGCCTATGGTGGTCTCCCGACCTGTCTCGGAAGCCTGCATGCTGAAGCCATCTCTCCAAAGCTGCTTCTAAAGTAGCCTGTGAGACTAAATCCTCTACTTGAATCTGTGTCTCCCTTTTGAGGTTACTTATGGAAACAGGGAAGGGACTGACATATTTAAGCAGCAGGAAAAGATTTTCAACACAGTTATGAAGACCCAAATCCAATTGGTAGCTTTAAAACATTTCTTTTGAATATTGGATGGGCTTGGCAGATTGAATAGGTTGAGACTATTGTTTTAAATTTTTTATTTTTATTTTTATTTATTTATGTGTGTGTATATGCATAAATGTATGTGAGTTGTATGCAGGTGCCAATAGAGGCCAGAAGAGGTCATCAGATCCCCTGGAGCTGGAATTGCAGACACTTGTGATATGGGTGCTAGGAACTGAATTTGGGTCCTTGTGACATGGGTGCTAGGAGCAGAATTCAGTCCTTTGGAAGAGCAGCAACACTCTTACCTGCTGAGCCCTCTCCAGCCCCAGTCTGTTTATTTTTAGTCATTTAAAATGTATTAAAAATTGACAAAGGTAAATTAGTTCAGGCACGGGCTGGGAAATATTCATAATAAGGTTTTAAAGCCGTAAATGATGCTTTATAGAAATGGCAGCTCCCATTTGCATATCTGTTAAGAATTATAAGGAGAACAGTAAGTTTGATCTAAGCCCCATTCTTGGTGCTTCACCCACTCTTTTAGTGTAGCCACTAAAACACACTTTTGCAGGTGAGAAAACTGCAGCTACAAGGCAAGGCTGAGAAAGCTGTGATTGCAGAGCCCTGGGGTAGGGCCAGAAGTTGAAGCTAGGTTTTCTAAAACCCGAACCTAGCTCCTTCCCTACCTATAGTTGTCTTTGAGCTCTCACTGGAAAGAAACCAGAGGAAAAGCTGCCTTTTTAACATAGTACAGTCACAAAATTGGGGTCTGGTATTAAGATAATGCCTCCAATTTAAAGTTACATGTGAAACAAAAGTATGGCTGTGCGTATGAGAGGTTTGTCTGCTTGGTGCGCACTGTGAAACGGTCTTAGAAGCACGAGTTCAGTGGTTGCTTAAAAGTTTTTGTCACATTTATTTATTTTGTGTGTGCAAACATGAGTGCCATGGCCCATGTATGCAGGTCAGAGGACAGCTCATGGGAATCAAGTCCTTGAGTTCTGAGGATCAACATGAGGTTGTTAGGCTGGACAGCAAGCAGGTACCTTTACCCACGGAGCTATTTCACAGGTCCCGTGGTTGCTTTTGACCTATATTTAAAAAAAAAAAAAACTTGATTTTATCTGAAAAGAATTTTCAAAACTTACAGTCGAAAATTATGAGGAGTTTTGAACTTTTAAGTGATTTCCTACAAGGTTTTTAATGAAGTACATTGCTAAGAAATGTACACCTATCTCAATATGTATATATATACTTGCCAAATGTATGAGTATATATGTGTCTATTATGAAAGATAGTCATTTTCAGCAGCTCTAAGACAGCATGTAATCTTTTGTTCCATATAATTACAAACAGTATATATCAAGGAATTTGTATTATTTTCAGTAGAAGCAGTTGTCTTCATAAGTCGATTTTAAGTACTTTACCAGACTCCTTAAGTAGTGGAGACTATTCACCCAGGATGCGGCTGGTCGTAGTTTTGTTTCATTTGATCTCTAACTTCCTTTATTTCATCACGTCTCCTTGTTTTTGTTTTCCTGTGCTGAGGTTCAGTGCTAGAGCTTTCACATGCTAGCCGGGTACTCTATCACTGAGCTCCACAACAGTGTGTTAGTGGCAGAATGGACTATCTTCCTTCTTGGTACCCAAGGCAGGGGTCAGGGCCCTCCTTCCTTGGAAGCCTAAATCAAAGAGCCAAGTTAGCAGAAACTGTCTTAGATTTCCTAGGATTTAAGGCAGAATTGAAGCAAAAATAGAGGTAGTTAGTACCCAAACTAAATACAGTTGAGGTTCCTTCAAAAAATACTTCATTATTAAAATAATGATTGTCTTTATTTCATGGTATCAATATGTATCATGTGATGGTGGATAACTTACCAGTTCACAATGGAACTACATGTAAATCAGTGACCACTGTGGTATGAATTTTAAGCCATGTTTACATCTCCATTTTACTGATTTGCCCACTATAATCGAGGAACTGATTGCCTTCCTGTCTGTTTAAAAACCATAGTGATTACTGGATGGTTTTGGTGTCTGGTTAGGATCTTTAGATTTGGTTTGAATTTTTAAGAATCATTAAATGAAGAATTTTATAATAGTTATATATAATGGTTGAATTAACAAACAAATGCCTTTAAAAGCCAGTAAAGAAAAAGATAATAGTCATTTTCATAAGAGCACCTAGAATGTTTCATATTTAAAGGGCATATGAATCCACTAAGAATCCTGTTAAAATGCAGATTCTGGGTCACTAGGTCCTAGGAATGGTTGAGTTTCTTACCAACTCCCAGGTGATACTGGTGTTGAGGGTGTGTAAATGACACTTAGAGTCTCATAAGTGTCAATTTTTCAGCATTCTCAAAATAGAAATATATAAATATTCATAAATAAATACATATGTTTAAAATATTTATTCTTGTAAGGGTTAAAGAATAACTAGTGTGTATTCAATGGATATGAATTTTAAACTTTTTCTAGAATTCTTGATATGTATCAGTAAAGATACGTAAATGTATTGGTTCTGTGTCAATGTTCTTGCTCTTAAAAATCTTAATTATCGTTATTTTAAGATAGTTTCATTCTGTTGGAAACTCTGTGCACATGCAATGTGTCTCTGTGTAGATGAGTCCTCCCAGCAATGAAGGGCAGTTTTCTTTATGACGTGAGTGATTTGTGTGTACATGCCATGGATTCATCTTGGGTTAATTAAGATGAAAACCTTTATTCTCTGAGCTCAGAATGCCAATTGAATTCATCACAAAGCAATCTTTTTCTAGAGAGGAACATCAAAGAAACTGAACTATTTCACCTCCATTTGACATTCATCTCTAACCTTTCATTTTTCAGCATTAAAAATACTGTTACTCTTAATATTGGAGAGTTTGTCTACTGTGCTTCTTTTCTGTCTGAAGAGATGAGAATTTTAAATTTTATTTTTTCCAGCGTAAGCATGTTAAGGCACATAATTGAGGTAAATGCCAACATACAACTTAAATATCTCCATTGTAGAAAATATATACAAAGGAGATTTAGAATTTTTCTTGACATGGCATCTCACTATGTATTCCAGGTTAGAATCTGGATTTTTCTAAACCTCAAGCCTAGCATGATGGCACAGGCCTGTAATTCCAGCACTTGGGAAGCTGAGGCAGGTGTATCATGAGTCTAAAGCCAGCCTGAGCTACCTAGAAAGACTCCTCTCAAAAGACTCAGATTCTAGAGTTGTGCAATAATGAACAAACTTTCACTTGAAAATAAGATTAGAGCACAAATGAAAATATTTACTTGAGCACAGATTACTGTAGTATTTGACTCCTTGAGTAGATGATTTTGAGTAGAATATTTTAAAAGGCAAAGGAACAAGCCTCTGAGAGGCTTGAATTTAGATTTCCCAACCAGACAACATACTGTGAATCCAAGATATTCTTTTTGGGGTGGCTGAAATATAAACCTTTAACACAAAGAGGAGTATTTGTCTTCTATAGATATCATGAGGTCACTGGGATAAAACCTAAGGAAAAATTGATCCTGATTCAAGTATTTCCTCCTTCCAGGATCTTTCTGAACTATAAGTAAACTTAATCTTAGATTCTGTAGAATCTAGTAATTGGAGGAATACTGATCAAGTAGAATTTTCTATTAAGTATGAATTATCTAGGTCAAGGGATCTTTGGGAATTGAGATTGTGTTCTTTCCCTCAATGCTTAGCAGTGTTTTAATATTCCCAATCTTGGTCTTTTTTATACTCTCTATTCTGTCTTGACCTAGCATCTGAACACAAAAAGGTACTCCCTAGTCATAGTACTTAATGATAATGCTTTTATGTTGAAAATAGTCATCAAATATTATTACTTTTCTTCTTCAAACAAAATGATCCCAGTTACTTAAATCATTTATTTTTGATTTTATTTTGTATACCTTTGGTCATTTTCCTGATTCTGTTTTCCTTGTCACCTGTTCTTCCTCTGACTATTTCCTTAGATGAAGTAATCAAAATGGGAACTCTTGTCCACTAAGTGGGGACCTACCTAGAGAGAACTGTGGGTTACCCTGTTCTGCTTGCAGTATGACAGTGGTTCTTTGAGGATGTCCCTGTCCCTGCCAGCAACATCAGCATCTCATGGGAACACGCTTAAATAATAGATCTTCTGTCCTGACACCAGACTTACTGCTGAGAACTCACGGAGTGGGCCCGGAGATCTAGGTTTAGTCCTCCAGGTGCTTTTGATGCACATCAATCTGAGGACTGACTCCCAGCATCATCCGTGGTTACTAATGACGTTAACATCTCGGCATCATCAGGACCCTCCCAAGTTTCTCTGCTGAGTCTGTGCCAGGCAGCCTTGGAGATGATTAGATTTGGGTTTGTACATTTCAGCGTTGCACTGATTTCTGTCCATATTTCTGCTTTCAAGTTTGTTTTCTAATCCGTCGAGGGCAGCTGAATTTCTGCTGCCACTCACTCTGTGCCACTGCTACCCCATAACTTATGCCCCTTGGATAGAAACAGAATTCAGAGATAAGAAAAACTATTGGCAACATGGAGACTGGTCTTTTTTTCATTTCCTGTTACTGAGCTGGTTGAATAGTCTAGTCAGGCTTCATCAATTCGGTCACCTTAGGTCCATCCACACCTGCCCTCTTTAGTCCTGTGATGGTACATACACACGCTTTGCCTTCAGTCTAGCTTTGTAGTGCTCTTTTGGGGTAGGCTTGGTAAAGGTCAGAAGACTGACTGTGATTCTACACTGAGTCCTAGAGAATTCAAGTCTGGTGCAATCTCACTCAGCTTTACACCAACCCCATGGCCCTGTGGTTTATAGTCCGGAAAGATCAGTAACTAGGAACAGTGAAGAGCCCTGAAGAGAGGTTTATCCTGGTTTTACAGCTAACCAGGTTGCACCTGTTGCCACTCGACCGGCCTGAAGATGGAAGTGCTCTTTATCCTTCAGATAAACTATCAATGTCCTCTCGAAATGTCCTATACCAGGAGACTAGAATCTATATACTCAAAAACAACTTCTGTTGAAGACTGGTTTTTGTAAAGTTCTCCTGTTGAAGAAGCAGCAAACCCAACCACAGATGAGGCTGGAAGCTTCCCAACTCTAAATAGGCTCCAAGGAAGGTGACTGCTCTCCCAATTTGTAGATGTGATGCAGTCTCTCTCAGGACCTTGGAATGTCTTCGCATCCTAGAGATAGACTTGGAGCCCAGGATTTAAACCCTGAGCTTAAACTCAATGCTTTCACCTCCTGCTCAACTGGCCTTGACCAAGTTACTTGTCCTAGTTAAGCATCTATGTTCTGATTTGCTCTAAGAACCTACCTCAGTACTAGGTGAAAGAAGAGATAAGAAATGTTTAATGTGCACAGTACAGGCAGGTGACAGGCCAGGTGGGGTACATGCATTGTCCCTTCTTTTCCATCATGTCACAACCCCGTCTAAATGAAGGAGCATCTGAACTGACACACACCATTGTACTGTTGTCACTACTTTGCTAAAGCCTGTAAATGACTGAATCTCTTCCATTTGCCAGTGAGTAAAGTTCCCAGATAAAAGCCTTGAGAGTATTATGTAATCTTTTCACCAGTGCCCTGAGATATACATTGATACCCTTTCCCATCACAGACAAGGAAACTGACCCACAAAGAGGTGAAGAGACTTGCCTAAATCCACACAACCTTTTGAAGTATAAGTTATTGTGAACATTTAGAAACAAGAAATACTTGCTAGAAAAGGCCCAACCAAGTATTGTAAGAGCGGACATAACACAATGAAGACAAGGACAGTTTGGGCTCAGGGACCTCAAAATGGCTCAGGAACACTCCATCACTCAGGGGCCTGGCCAATGGGCTACGGAGTGCAGACAGGCTCTGTGAATACAGTGGGATGTGATGGGTGTGGGCCCAGGTAACTACAAAGAAGGCTAAACCATATAATAATATAATGACATAACCATAGTGGGATTCAAAGGAGTAAAGTGGAAAAGACTTGAGTTTAATTCTAAATGGGGCTGGCCACATGGAGAAATACCTTTTAATGTTGTTTCATTCAGATCAATTCTCAAAAAATTTCCATTTTTAACTGTATATAAACGAATGTCAATGTGATTACTAAAACTTACTTTCAGGTACATTGTAAATTTTTTATGGTATTCTTTACAGAGGTATATTCCTGTTGGGTATAGTAGTGAAGGCCCTAAATCCCAGCACTCAGGAGGCAAAGGCAGGTGGATCCCTGTGAGTTCAAGGCCAGCCTGGTCTACGTAGAGAGCTCTAGGCCAAACAACTATTACATAGTGAGACCTTGTCTCAAAAAGCAAAAAAAGTATATTTCCTCCTTCTTGAAGTCTCCCAGCACTGTGGATTCAGAAAAGAGCAAGCCTGCAGTTTATATCTGTATATACATGGGTTTGCATGAGGAAAATTATCTCTCTTTAAAAAGATTCATTATTTTAGGTGCAGACTTTTCAAATATAAAACATAGTACATAAATTTTCTTTATCAGCGGGTCCACTGAGAGCGTCTCCTACGCATCAAGCTGGACAGGACTTGCCGTTGCCTGACTTCACTGCCAAGACATCAGCACAAAGCCAAACCCTTTCTTCACTGTGAGTTTTTATCAGTCAGGGCTGCTGACAGGGAATGGGCATTCTGGACTCATTTTTGTTCTGCCAGCAGGTATGGGCCTGAAATCACAAGGGTGTGTTCCAGCGCTTTTGAGAAGGGGCAGGGAAGACACACACACACACACACACACACACACACACACACACACACACTGCAAGATGCTAAGCTTGTAACAATAAGGACAGAGCTATTACTAAAAGTCACAGATAATATGTTGAGTGACTTACTCCAGCGTCTATTCTTGGAGAGCCGAGGTTCTCCAAGAATCTGGTAATTGTTCCCGTGGGAGCTTCAGCAGCCAGAGGAATCCGACTGTGGCTGTCTCAGTGGAGAGGCCAAGCACCTCGGTGGGTTCTCTGAAGTCCCATCTGGTACTGAACGACTTTCACTTTGACCTCTGAGTTCATTTTCCCTGTCACTGCTGCTGATGCCTTCAAGTGAGGGTCCCTACTCAGGTGATTGTAATTTGTGGCAAGTTGACACTAAAGTCAGCCATCACATCCAGGCCCCTATCTTAGCAGTGACCTGTGACCTATAGATATTTTTATTATCTGCATTTTACAAATGAGGTCATACATTAAGGATTAAGAAACCAATGTGTCCAAGCTTGTCCATGAATTAGGTAGCAAGTCTGTTCTATGGCACTGCCACTTTATGTACCACTGGACTCCCTCGCTGGCCACCTGCCCTTGTGGACTAACCCAGGTGTCTCTCTGTCAGGCTTGAACACATGACTCCATTCCAGCTTCAATGGCCAGAAGAGAGCAGCACTTGGGGATTTCTGTGGTTAACACCTCTTGTAGCAAAATGTCTCCTCACACACTGGAGACCAGTTCCTTGCCTCTTTCTGACCCCTGCCCACCTGACCTGATGAACTGTACTGAAAACTCGTACCCAGGCTGCTTTTTCATCACCTACCATCTCTACCCCTCTGCTCAGCCAGTGGCCCTGGGTCCTCTAATATAAAAGTGCTTGCTGAGACTCAGGCAGTAGTTTTTCCAAGGAAGCATAGATAACATAATTCAAAATTATAGAATTACAGGTAAGCCAAAGAAAGCTAAGGGTAAATCAACAAAACCTAAGGGTCTGTTTTTGCTTTCTTAGTTTTATTGAACTAAAAAAGCCTTATATCAGCTATTTTGCAGAGTGCTCAAATTTGAAAACTTTTAAAAGATGGCATATAATTGAAAGAAACTTAATTGAAAATGATACATTTGGATAGTCTATTTCAGTAGAGCGATCGGCTTACTCAGAGACCTGGAGACCCAAGGATAATTACCTTTATTGCAGGGAGCATGCAGTCAAGTTACATTTCAGAGGAGAGTATATGAGTGTGTGTACATAGTGTGTATGTATGAGTATGTATGTGTGCCTGTGTATATTCACATATGAGCATGCGTCTACACATGAGTTTGTGTATATGTGCATGTGTGTACATATGTATGTTAAGCCTATGTATGCATGTGTGAGTATATGCATGTACTATATATGTGCCTGTGTATGTGTTTTGTGTGTGCATGTGTGTATGTGCAGATATGTGTGTGCCTTTGTGAACATGTCTATGCAGCATGTATATATGTGTGTCTGGACATTTCATTTCAGGTTTTGGTAATGATGTGTAAAATAAAGCTTGATTTTTTTTTCCTCCAAGAAAAACTAAAAATAAAGGGAATATTGTTAAACTACAGAGCTCAGTAGCACATACTTCTTTTTCCAAATTTGTTTTTATAGCCTATGTTTTTAAAGTAGACAATTTAATTATTAGGTTTTTTGTTTGTTTGTTTTTTCCTTTTGAGACAAGGTCTCCCTGCAGCCCCAGCTGGCCTAGAACTCACTAAGTAGACCAGGCTGGCCTCAATCTCACAAAAATCCGCCTGCCTCTGCCTCTTCAGTGCTGAGACTAAAGGCATGTGATACCACATCTAGCATCATTAGTTATTTTTAATGTTAATGTTATTGTACTTATTTTGGATCATGTAACTTTAGTTAGGAAATGTTTTGTATAAAGACAGCAAATTTTCTACTGATTTTGTTAATCAACTAGAGAAACAGTGGGCTTTCTGGTAGAATTTTCTGGAATAAAACTTGCTGGTATTGTAACACCTCACCTTATGTGGCGATTGAGCATTTGCACTGACTAGTGCAACAGAAGAAATTAAATTTTAATTTAAATTATATTCAATTGTAATTACATTCAATTTTAATCCATTTATATATTTTTATTTATTATCGTTATGTGTATGAGTATATTGCCTGTGTGTATGTGAAAATACACCCGTGTCATGCAGTGCCCTCCGAGGTCAGAAGAGGATATAGGATTCCCTGTCACTGGAATTACCAATGGTTGTTAGCTGCCATGTGGTGCTGGGAACTGAGTCTCCTGCAGCACACATTTAACTGTAAGTTACGCTTTTCTTGAAGATATCTGTAAGAGATTATTTTTACATTAGTAAGCAAACAGTGTTTTTTTGGAGACCTGGTTTCTGCCTCTTGGTCTTATTAGTCATCCAGCTTGAAATTAGACACTATGCCTGTTTTAAGAAAATTTGCTATGCAGAGATTCCAAGTCTGTGAAGTTAAAAAGTCTGAAGTGATTATCACTTTGGGCAAGAACTGTTGCTCTGAAAGGTTCACCATGGTCCTTTAAAAATAGAGTTTTCTCCATTTTTCCTTGAAATTGAATTATCTTGTAGAATGTGAAATGAACTACAATTCCTGAAAACATAAATAGAGTTCTGGTGGCAAAACTAATACTGGGCAAAGGTCCAGGTCAGGCATTTGTCTTTCCTGTGCTTAACATGGCTGTGTGGGGGAACTGCTTATCCAGGCATGTGGAGTAAAAGCAGGATGGGGCACAGCCTGGCATTCAAGAGAGACTTCAATGGCTCCCCCTTCTCTCAGTCAACTTCTGAGACAGTTTTAGCCTAGGATTTTAATTTTTATTATTCCTCTTCTTCTAAAATTTCAATAGGCTTCTTGCAATGTTTACTACAAGCATACCTTGTTGTGAGCTTTGTGAAGAATCTTAAGTGGATTAAGCCTCCTGTCACCTGGACCAGGTGTCATAGGCAGTCTTGCTTCTCATTTACTCTCAAATTCCGGGAGAGGGTAGTGGCCAAGGACTCTTCAGGGTCAGGTGACAGGTGACTGCCCACAGGGAAGGGCAGGAGGAATGTGTGGGAAGCTAGAATTAAAAGCAGTGCCCTTAGCAGTGACACATCTATGTCCTGGGACTGCTGGCTGAGCTGGCACCAGACAGGAAGCACGTAAGCAGAAGTAGGAAGAGTTGGGGATATAGCCCACTGAGTGCGCTCCTACTGTGCACAAGATGTTGAGTTCAGTGTCCAGTAACAAGGTAAAAACAAAAACCCATACTTCCGGTTTAACAGCAGAGAAAAAGCATTATTAAAATTGGGAACAATCCTGTTTTGTCTTCTTGGGGACCTCACTCAGAGGAAAGAGTGACAGTCACCAGAAACTCAGTCACCTTCCACTTAGTGATCAGGCTACCTGCAGAGGAGAATGCATTCTTTTAGTTCTGATAACCTTTATCTTTGAAGTTGTGCAGGCTCTAGTTCCCCGTGGCTCTTAGTAGCAGGGAAATGCACTGGATTTGACAGTAGCTTTCCTTTTTATACAATTTTTCAGAAACTTCTTCTCCCAGGGAATTTAACTGGCTTAATCTCAGAAGGGAGATTTCAGTATAAGATGCATGAGGTAGCAGCTCTGTCTCCATTAGCTAAACAACATTAACTGTGGGTATGACACTGTATGAGCTCCAAGAGACCATGGTTTACAGCAGTTAACTATGTGCTGATCGTGCGAAGATGCTGTAGTTACTTTTCATTCTGCTTCTTATAAGTTACTGTGACTCTTTGAACTCTAATCTGTAAATGTCCAATGTGGGAAGTAAGTTCTTTCCTCAATGTGCACAAGGTTTCAACCGTGAAACGAAATCAGCTTTGTGAGGTCTGCATGATAGAGAATTGTACTTTAATTTTTAAAATAGCTCAACTGTTGTCCTGAATGCTATTTAAAATCAAAGTTGTACTATGCTGTAACTCACTGAATTGAAATTCTTTTTAGCTCATGTCGCAATAATTTAAAAACAATTACCGTGAGTTCGGTCAATTTATCTGCAACGTATGACACATATTACTTTAAAAATACTGTAACTTTTATAATGTTGCATACATATATTGATTGCTTTGTAATTGCCTAAATTTGCCATTTAGAAACAGATCCTGGATTTAGAAACAGGATGACTCTAGAACTTTGGGTTCCAGAAAAAAGAAGCCTTAAGAGGTAGCATACTTAATTTTATTATATTGTGACAAGAACCTGATTAGAATGATTTCGTATAATATAATTGTATTAATATTTTTATTTCTACATTTGTTTATTTATATAATGTGTGAATACGTCCATGAATACAAGCACCCAAATGCCACTGTATATACCTGTGGAGGGCAGGGGACAACTTTCAGGAGTCTGTTTTCACCTTTCACTATGTGAGTTCAAGGAATCAAACTCAGGGCATTAGGCTTGGTGACAAGTGCCTTTACCCACTGAGAAATCTTGCCCTAACTATTTTATTTGCTTGTTTTTTTGTTTGTTTTCCTCCGTGTTAGGCAGGCCCTCTACCACTGAGCAATACCCCCAGCCCCAGGAAACAAGCAATGTACGAAAGTGCAAAGATTATGTGGGTCAAGTCACAAATGAATAATACATTCCGTACTGGATAAGATGAATTCTGATTTTGCCTCTAAGGAGGATCTTATTTTAAGAACATTTTAAGCCAAAAAGACGGCTCAGTAGGTAAAGGCACTTGCTGGTAAATCTGACAACCTGAATTGGATTCCCAGGACTCCACAGGTGGAAGGAGAAAACTTTCTCTTAAGTTATCCTCTGACTTCCATACATGACTCTGTGGCATATCATCGGCGCCCCCACCCCGCACGCATATTGTTGAAAAGTTGCCTCTAAGATAAAACATTCCCTCTTGAGGGAAGCTCCATGAGACAGAGACTATTCTAAAGGGCTGTGAAAAGATTCAACTCCGCAGGGGAAGTCATTAAGCTCAGGAAGCAAACACCACAAAAGCTTCAGGAAGTCCTTCAGAACAGCCCCCCCCCCCCCCAAGAAACTGCTTGAAAGTGGCATAAACCAAGTCACAATGTTGCAGGAGATAACTCAACCTGTCAGGTTGCCTCTGAGAAAGGTACTGGTAATGCAGCTGTTTTTGAGCTATTTCTTTTTCTTTAAGTAACCCCTCACCTATACTCCTGTAAGTAATCCCAATAAAACTCATTGGTTCACCAAGTTGGACTTGGGTGATCTCCTCACTCCGTTTGGTCTGTTGTCAGTTCCCTATCTGGGTAAGTTTGTTCGTGTCTCACCAGGAGTGGTACCACACCACCACTCCGTCTGTCTCTCTGTCTCTCTCTCTCTCGCACACACAGAGTAAATAAATAAATGTAAGAATATTTCTAGAGCAGGTTTGTTTCGCTGCCTTTCTTTTAGAGGTGGGATGAGCTGGTGAGGTTTAATTCCGCCAGTGCTCTGGGAGGAAGGTTACCAGCAATCTTGGCATTTTCTGGTGTCTGTCCCCACAGTCTGCACTGGGATCATTTGAGTCTGGCGCTACTACGGCACAGAATGTCGTAGAGGGATATAGCCAGAAAGCCAAATCTTAACTCAGCCACATGTCTTCTGCGGGTGGGAATTTGAGGGCTAGCATATCTGTGTTCTCCTGTCATTCTGCTCCAGAAAATCCCACTGTCATCTGCCGGCTCTCCAGCATACAGGATGTAGAACCCAGGGAAGGTTGACCTTGAGCTCTCACAGGGGCCTGCAAGCTATCAAGGCAGATTTTGCAGCTCTCGGGCCATGTCTGCTTCTTACAGATAAGAAAACTGCAAAGGTTTAAGAAAGCAGAAATTGGATCCTGTTCTTGTGTTTAGGTTCAGTAATCCCTAAGTAAAAGGCACCTCCTTTATTTTCTGTGCATTAAAGGTTGATATAAAGGCATGGTCCAGGAAGTGGTTAGCTATAAATCCCAGACTCCAGCAGATATCTGATCCAAATTGGTACCAGACCTCTTATGTAGTATGTTTTTTTCCTATGTACATGTACTATGATAAAGTTTAAGACCAATATTAGGCAAGGCAAGAGGTTAACAATGAAATCAAAGCAAATGTCTCTATATGCTATGTGAATATGAGCACTTGATCACTTCAAAGCAGCTCGTTAACTATAGATATTAAGAACCAGGAATGTGTATATTGATATATAACCATATTTAAAATATGTCTTCCAATCAGTGAACCTGAAGTATCTTTACATTTATTCTGAATTTCCTTTTTTTTTTAAAGGAATGTAATATAATTTTCTTTGTGTCAGTCTTAATTAAATTTTTAAATTATTGCTGTTTTATTTTTATGCATATGTTTTCCTGCATGTATGTAAGTGCACCCGTGTGACACAATGCCTGCAGAGGCCAGAAGAGGGCACTGGATCCCTAGATTTGGAGTCACACCTGGTTTTGAATCACCAACTGGGTACAGCGAACCAAACCTGGCCCTATGCCAGAGAAACCAGTGCTCTTACCTGGTGAGCTATCTCTCCAGCCCTTCCTTTTCATTTCTTTAAATATTTTTGGAGAGGATACTTAGCATACTGCAGAGAGCACAGGGGGCCTGCCAGTAACAGAATAACCACCTGTTTAAAAAGACTCACCTGTTCACGTTACTGCTGATGCTGTTTCAAGTTGAAGCTCTCACTTCGTCTTCACGTTCTGCAGTGCTGTGTGCAGCTGTTTGATGAAGCTCCTTCTACTGTGTGTGCTGGAATTTTCCAGCTGTGACTTTGTTTAGTTGACTAGTGGCGATAATATTTTATTGATTCCTCAAGATTTTCTGACATACTGATGGTTAATCTATGTCATGTGAATGGAAAACTTACTTTTTCTTTTGTATAAAGATGGAAGGCCATTGCTGCCATTGCCTCTGCCAACCTTTCGATCTGTTACTTCTCCTAGGTAACCTCCATGTTCCACTGTGAAGACTGTCGCCAACCAACAGCCTGGGAATGGTTTCCCTCAGTTAGGCTACAGCAGCCCTGGGTTTGCAATCATCAGAGCCACTCGATGCCCCAGTGTGGGAATAGATGTCATGTGCAGCCCACCTCCTCCTGCTGAGACATAGACTGTCCTATGTATACCCTTGTGCCTGGGGCACTCAGATATGTATGAGCTATTTCCAAATTGGTTGTCTGACCAGTGGTACAGGATCCTGCCATCACCAAGCAGCCCTATTGAGCTGTCCTATGTCCTGAAATGGTCCTGCGTTCACTCACTGTCCTCTTACATGACTTGGGTGAGAACAGCAATGATCCAGTTTTTACGGTGAACCCTGTCTTTCTCCCATCTTTACATAGTAACCTGTCAGATAGCATCCAAGCTCTTCACACACAAAGAAATGTGTAACATTCCCATGAACTCAGGTTCATCACTTATCGACCACTTCAATCAAGAATTGAAGAAGAGGGGATGGAGAGATGCCTCGGGGGTTAAGAACAGTAGCTCTTCTTGCAGAAGACCTGGGTTTGAATCCCAGCACCCACATGGAGGCTAACAACCTTTCATAATTCCAATACCAGGGGATCTGACAGTCCTCCACATGCACTGCATGACATGGGTATAGTTATATACATGTAGACATAACATTCATACATAAAATATAAATATTTAAAAAAGAAGAAGAGCCTAGCAATGTTTTATGGAAATTATTTAAACATGTTCAGTGGATTAAGATGCTGCCCATTCCCTACCTTCAAATTATGTACTGCGTATGCACACAGGGTGTACTGAGTGTGTGTGCACAGCTTTGGGCTCAAGGTTGATGAGAATAAAAGTCACAGTTACAATTAAGTTGACTTCATCCTACTCTGGGCGGAGGCTGCTGTCCAGTTGGTCAGACCAGGAACCCAAGGAAAAAGTGAAAACCTCTGTCCATAATTCCCCAGTCTGTCTGACCTCAGACACCATGTCCCTGATTGTAAGGGGCTCTGCAGAGTGCAGGGCCCTGTGCTCACACTGATGTGGTTGCATACCTGGTCACTCATATTTGCGCATTTCCTGTAATTCCAGCAGCATTCTTTTCCCTGCTTCCGGGTTGGCCCACAAGGGTCCTCCTTCTATGACCGAGGATTTGGCTTGGGGCTACAGTCCACATATAAGCATGCTAGGGCTATACAAAATGGGCAGTAGTCTTCATGTCTACTAGCGATGCAACTTAAAATTAATAAACGATAACAATTAATTTTTTTGGTCTTTTTGAGATAGCGTCTCCCTGTAGCCACAGCTGGCCTGGAATTCACCTCTGCATCCCTAGTGCTAGGATTAAAGGCATGCACTACCACATCCAGAAATGTTTTATTAATCTTAATATTTAAAAGTCAATCCAATAATCAAAAACAAAAGAGCCACAACAGAAAAATAAGGAAGTGCTTTTGCCAGAGATGGGAAAGAACTCAAGTGGAGAGCTGGTACTGGGTGGAACTCTGCCAGTGATTTTAAAACTACCTAACTATATATCGACGTCAGGCAGAGGGGAAACGGGGTCTTGATCTCCTAATTGTGAAACAGTGGCTAGAAATACCTGCCTAGTAGTTGGAACGTTTGCAGCCATGTCTGGAGGTGGTTGTGTGTCAAATATGGACAGATCCTGCTCTAAATACACAGCAGTTAGGAGATGTGTTGGCTCAGTCACTGACACACTTGGAGCCCTGAACTCAGTTACCACAGGATCCTCTTGGGGTCCCGGTTTTCCCTGTGGCACCAGTGCAGAAACTGCTCTGGGATCCAGTACCACAGGAGCTTCCTGAGCTAGCAGCTCCCACTGTGATGTTACTAAAGAAACTTGTCTGGGATCAAGAGTCTCTGGCATCCCGTATGCATACTGTGCTGGAAGCTCAGGAGCTGCTTCCCAGGAGGGTCCCAGATCTAAGGACAGAAAGAGATGCATTGTCAGTGGAAGAAACTCTGGAAGTGAGAGGCAGGCAACTTCCAGAATGTGATGAGCTTCCCCAAGATGAGGGTCTTTTCCTGAGAGTTTCTAAATGCATACAAGTCCTCTTCCTGCCAGAGAATCTCCAGTACCTGTCCCCACAACAGTATATATTACCTGACTGGGGTCCAGCTCTGGCTCCAGTCTAAAGGCAAACCTCTGAGGCCCAGAAACCTCTTTCCCACACTCTCAGGCACCTACCCCAGGCCTCCTCATCTTTGGGTTTTGCCTTCTTACACTCCTGGTCCTCCAGAAGTGCCAAGAGCTCTTGAATGTGGAAGGTCAGGTCAGAGGAAGGCATGTTGATCCTCACATAGTCTATCAGATTCTTCAGGCTAGCCATATCCGGAGACTCACAAAAATCACCTGGTAGTTTTTCCATCCACAATCCCAGGAAGAAGCATATGGCGCTGTGGCAGATCGGCATGGAGGAGAGTTAGAAGCCTGGCCACTCCCAGTGCTGCAGAGTTCCCATGCAGACAGGACAAAGCCTGGCCAGTCAGCACACAGCAGGACATAGTGTTGAGAAATGTGGGGGCTGTGCGTAGAGGGGATCTCAACACTTTCAGTCTTCTAGTGAACAAACTGGGCAAACCTGGCTAGGCAGGTGAAGAAGGGGACGGATTCCCACAGGATCCAGCTCTCAGCTGCCATCCTCTTCTCTACTGCTCAGAACAGAGGAACCCACTAAGATCTCTATTTTCTCCTGAAGGTAAAGTTCAAGACATCATCCTTCTACTGGAAATCTCAAGAAGAATGTGCACAGCAATTGTGTAACTTTCAACTCTAGACCCCAATTTCCCAATCCGCAGAAGGGATCCTAACTCTTTTTTAACCCAAAGCCCACTCACTTCTTTGTTTGCTGTTCCTCCTCATTGTCTGGCTGGAAGGGTCCATATCTGTAACATTGGAGAAGAATATCATCCCTCAGTTCATGTGTCTCACCTGTCAGTAGATCTAGAGGGGCTGGCTGAATCTGGGATAGGAATAGAATTCGTGACTCAAATGGGAGGGGCTTTGTCTGTATTGTTCTCTGAGTTCTGGAGGCCTGGAAACTACCCTGCAATAACAGAGGATTCTGGGACCTTCAGCAGTGAGTGAATCCAAGCTGCTCCTACCCGTTTTCTCAGTTGGCACAGGGAATCTTGGTGACACTCTGGGTGTCCTTGTCTGTCTTCACTTATCCATATATCCCAGATGGGGTCTGGAACCTTCTTTACAAATTGGAAAGAAGTTTCTCAAGGCCTACAAAACTTGGGGCCTGACACAATACTTCTTAGGGGAGTGAATTACACAAACTAGGGTCCCCCATTCTTGGCCAGCTCACTTTGAAGGACCAGGCCCAGGGCCTGTATGGACGGGTGATGTATCTTAATTCATCTTGACAGCAGCCTTTGAGAACACACAGACTCAGAAAAGAGCATAGCGCCCCTAAAACCAAACCAGGAGGCCTGAGCCCCCCTGGGCTTGGACATGACCACTCACCTTTTTAGTATCAGGTCCAGCACCTGCCAGGTAGTAGCATATCTTGGGTAGATTCCAAGAAATGTAGAGACAAACAGACAGTCCCCATTCTGCACAGCAGTGGCCAGGTAGCTCACCAACTTCTCCATGTAGCCTGGACTGTTGGGCCTGAATCTGCAGAGCTCATGCAGGGTGAAACCCGACTCATGTTTGCCCTGAAGTGGGGCCAAGGAAGGAAGGTTTAAATATGTGAACTCTAACAGACTTCCCAGTGACTTACTGTCATAAACTGAGGTGAAAAGAATGTTCTGTGTTCAGCCACGTAGACACACAAAGAAACGGACTGTCCTTGACCAGGGGAAATCCCAAAGGTTTCCTGCTTTGATCTGGGCAGTCTCACCTGTGTGTCCCTGTGGGAAAATGGCCAGAGGCGCTGGGCTAGAGGGCGCATCCAGCGTCTCCAAAGGTGGCCAAGGCCCCTATTCTTGGCTCTCCTGCGGTCTGAACCTCCAGAATTCATGAAACAGCAGAAGAATGTTGGCTGTCTCCAGGATTTCCAGACAAGTGATACAGTTCAGGCTGTCACTGTGTGGTTATCTGGTAACTGAGATTCTGACTTCACTTTGGATTATTGTCAAAGAAGTGAGGTCACTTCCTAGGGTCCTTAGAAGTCAACCTCTTCCTCACAGGGGACCTTCTCTAAGGTTGCCTGGACTGCTGACTGCCCTCCTTCCCCCTTTTCACGTGGACAATGGACACAGTTCCATGAGCATGCTCATGCTGCCACACCTACCACACTCACCATGCTGAGCTCGGAAGCCTGGCTTCAGCAGCCCATCCCCTCCATATCTGTGTCACCACAGACAAGTCATTTTCCTCTCAAGGTCTTCCCACAGTCCCCACCTGCTCCCTGTAGACTTTTTTTTAACATTTAGTTTCTAGTATGTTAGGTGTTTGTGACAATAGATTCCTGAAATACCTGAGGTGAAGGCACAAACAGACATACATGCCCACACACTTACATTCATTTGTTCAATGTGCCCCTAGGACCCATTCACAAGTACACAGGAAACAGGCTATGCAGAAGGGCTTGGCTTTGGTTCTGGGTTAGGTTTAGGTATGCATTAGGGTGTATAGATTGTACTTAAGGTTGGGGTGTCAATATGCACTCCTGTTTGATTCTGCCTTTTCACACAGAGGAGCAGGCTGGTTCCTTCTCTTTTTCTTTGCTTTCAACTGTTCATTCCTTTTTGATTTCTTCATGCAAAACACTGTGCCTCTTCTGTGCTCTCAAGAGAACTGCAGACTGTATTCTGATAGCAACATATGTACCAAGCTGCAGCTCACATTTCTGGTACCCCAAGAGAAAGTGTGGACTCACTTTAGACTTTGATAAAAATGACTTTCCATGTCTTAATTCTTTGATTACTAATTTTAACTGCATACACATTTAAGATTTTAGTTTGTTGAAGATAAAAGTAGAAGTTTTAAAAAGTGCAAAATCATATAAATAAGGAAGGAAAAAGAAAGAACAAAAGGAAAAAAGTCAGCACAACTTAGTTTGGTAGTTAAAAATATATGTAGAAGTCCTTTTAAACATATATGCTGTTAGGGTCCAAAAATCGAGAACAAACCCCATGGCTCCACTATGATACAAAAAAGGAAAATATATTTATATAATTTGGCAAACAAAGCAAATCTAGTGGCTAGCTGGTCCCTAAGGCCAGATTGGGGAACTGCTGCCCTGCTGTAGAGCCATAGAAACTGTCTCTCTGCAGCTTTGTTTCTTATTGGTTCATTCTATGGCAAGTCCTGCCCTCTGACCAATGAGGGAGGAGGGAGAAGGTAGGGGACGGAGAATCATCATGGCCGCGAGCTGGGGAGAGAAGTGGAGGTTGCTAAGATCCATGTGGGAAGAGAAACGCCCAGGTCCCAGGCCCACGAACCCAAGAGGCAGTGTGCCATGCCCCCTCCCTCCAAAGAATCTCATGAGTGAAATGAACTGAGAGACCTGCACCCAGCGTGCAGCGGTTGCAAACGTTGTAGGGCCGGCCGCAGTAGCAAAGTTTCGCAGGCAGGCTGGGTGCGCGTCCCCAGAGACTTTATAACTTTGTAAATAGATAAATCATTCTAAATGGAAGATTAGTTTCCATTTATCCAGCTGGATTAACCAGATCCCACCCACTAAGGCGTGGAGAGTAAATTTATGCAACACCTGCCCAAGGGTGCAGTCAGCTTTTATAGATTCAGTAGCAACACAGCTCTGCAGGCTGGTCCAACCTTGGAATTAGTTGGTCCAAAACCTGTTTGTCCCACAAGGATTATTTGTATTGGACAATTCAAACATCGCCATCTGTGGGGTCTTGGCTTGGAGCCAGAATGTGCACTGAAATATTAGTGCCTGGAATGTAGCAGGGTGGGGTGATTAAAATTTAAGAGGGCTGAGTGGAAATGGCCTCTGCTTTGTCCCTACATTTCCCCCCTTGGAATGGTAGTTGGATTAAATCTTTAAGCCAAGCATTTTACAGAAGCAGAAAGAACAGTTAGATGGTCCACGTCAAGGGAGAGGGGCAGTAGTTTGGGGCAATTCTATGTTCTCATAGACATAGCCATCCAGGGATTGACTGAGTTGCTCATAGTGAGTGCACAAGACCATGAGCTGGATGGCCTGCATTCTGGTCCTCATAAAATGGGTGAGTTCATTTAAGATGCAGACCGCAGGTAAGTGTCATGAGGAATAGGAGAGGCCCGGCTATGGCAGTGACGAGGAAGTTAGCCAGGGGAATCTTGCAAACAGGGACTCACGCCAATTGAAATGATACCTATTATTTTTATCATACTACTCTCTGAAGAGGTCACCCAATTGCCAATAGGGAATTGGGGCATTGACCACTCTAGCTTCTTAAAAGCTGAATAGGAACGTAGGTTGTGGCAATTTGGGTACCCCTTCAGTAAGTCTATCTAAAAGACCCCTGAGTTGCATAAATGTTAGCTGTAGGGAGAAAAGAAAGTCCTTGACTGATGCCTGGAAGATGGAACAAAAATAGAACAGGAAAAATTACATATGTCCAATTAGAAATTTGCTTAGGACTTTCAAGAGCATTCGTCTGTTGCATTCCCCCTGGTTTTTCTTTTTGGCTGTTAAGGCTGAATTTGAGAGACTTGAAGTCAGAATTTGTTTTCAGGCACCTTGATAGCTTGCTGGAGTGACTAGGATCAGGGTAAGTTCCCTCCCAAACATCTTCTAGATAGGGAGAGAAAAGAAATTAGTTATCACTTAATTTTTAGGTTAGAACAATGGTGGGCTTGCCTTTCTTGGCCTCAGGTATGCACTGCAATGTTGAAGTGGGCCAAGATTTGAAGTCTTACATCTGAGTAGCATTTTCTGTTTACAACAAAATAATTAGTGCTTATATTCACTTAAACCTAATGTCTTGGAATTATAATTCCTAGTATTCTTAAAGAAGTATATTAATCACATTAATTATTGGTTATACTTTCCTTTTGGGTATTTAAGATCATACAATTGGCCCATATAAACCAATCTGGTTTTATTCTTAAGGTCAGTTGCGCATCTGTTCCTCAGTGGGTGTCACATGGGCTTCAGAGAAGCCCCTGGTTCCCTAGTCCTTTCTTTTACTAGTTCCACCTGAGTGAAGATAAGTCAAAAAGTCTTGCTAGACCATGGCTTCACTTAGAAGCATCAAGGAAATGTTTCCTGTGCCAAACCTCCTCTTTGCAGACTGGACACTGATTTAAGGACTTCTAGTGGGGTCTCCATGACCTCCCTGAACAGAAGGTCAGGTGACTCATCACAGTTACAGGATATTTTGAGAGATGCCCCATAGTCCCTTTGGAACTTAGTTGACCTTGGAGGGCAAGACACAAAAATTGTCCCTTTAAGTTCCTCTGACCAGATTAGTATAGGCCTCTAAATATGGTTGTTAAACACCCAAGAAGGTTAGTTCCACCAATGTGATACTTTTAATTACTGTATGCTATGCAGCTACAGGTTTTGCTTGGGCTAAAATCAAACATTCTTGAATAAATCTTGACTAGACATGTATTTGTTCTTCAGACTATTTGAACTATTATTTCAGAAATTTTAAGATTATTTACATATAATTTTTTTCATCTTTCATATACCGTAACATATTGACTCAGACCTTCAATCACTTGCACAGGCTTTCTCATCTTTCTTTTTCTAGTCTGGAACTATCCAGTCATCATAATCTTCCTATATAGATTCTTTTAAATAAAATATCTCCATTCCCATATCTTTTTAACATCATCTTTCACCTTTTTATTTTCTTTCTTAAGACTATGAGACATAATAACATTAAGAAGTAAATTTTCCTTCTGTTGTGAGAATTCTCTTTCTGGGTGTACTAAGCAATGTTTATTCCCTTTCTAAGGCTATAGTGTTAAACCAATGTTTGATCACATTGAAGTTCACCCTAGGGAATGAATGACTTTACTCATACTGATGGGTAAGGTATTACTAACAGGTATATGGGTGACCTGAGAGTAGTTGCACTGCTAAGTCTTTATCCAGCATGGATATTGACTTTTCTATAACCTTATGGGTCAAGTCTTCTCTTCCTAGCTTTCCAGATTTCCTTCCCAAATACAAGAGACCATTTGTGATTAGGGAAAAATTACATACAGCTGGCTGGGAAGAGTGGCTGGATACTCAGGTGAAGGTCCAATGACCCTGCTTACTTCTCCTTCAGTGAAAGAACAAAAATGTTAACAAATTCAACTGTGATGAACTTTTGGAGGTAGGCACAGCTGAAGTCATAAGGATGGCAGTTACTCAGCTCAGAAGAGTGCTGTGTAGCATCATCTTAATAAAAGAACATGTAATGCAGATTATACACATAAGATAATCTAATGAATTAACATTACCCGTATATACCCTGCAATGTACGAGTTTCCAGGTAAAACTTAGACCATTAAAATCTTTTTTTTAAATTACAAAATAGAAAATTCCATTAGCTACTTTTGCTGTAGACATTTTATACCAGGAGATAACAATAACCTTTGTTGAAATTAGTTTATCCCCTAGTTATTTTTAATAGCACAATATCTTTACTCTGAGGTGTTTTGCTCTTTTCGTTGTCAAAGACTTAAAGAACATCCTGAGATAACAGGCTAGAGTCTGAAGTGGGAGGGCCAATCCCAACTCCATAGTCAACTTCTTAATAAACTCAAATAGTACATGTTAATCTACTAATATGATCTACATAAAAAGGCATCTGTCCATTTTATAACCTGCACACATCTGTCCAGACAGGCAAGTCTTTTCATCTACTGGGTCCTTTATCCAGAACAGGGGTTGATTAATGAAAACAGAACATTTAATATTAAGATATTATTTTAATTAATATTTTTAAGTTTATGAAGCCATGGGTGCTTGGTAAGTACCCAAGATCAAGCAGGACTAGGCTGACAGAAGTTTCTGCCTTTACCATTGTCAAACCTGAGATCCTCTCTGGTTGTACTTGATGTATACAGAGGCATGAAAACTTATACCCATAATTAATTTATCTGTCTTTTCATGTCAATGACAACCTGAAAGATTTAATCAGTACTTTAAAATATTTTAACCCCTTTTAAAGTTATGACTTATTTATCCAATTTTTTCTTTAACTAAACAAGAGGCAAGACTATTAGTTCATACAGTAGTTTCATTTAAAGAGGGCTCCCAGTCTGTCTGAGTCATAAAATCATATTAAACTTTACCATACCTAATTTTGAACGAAATACCCATAATCTAAAGAATAAGGAAGACGGTAAACAATGATACCTAAAGGAACCTGTAAAGAGTTGATACGGAAATGCTTTTTCCGTAGTCTGCCTAGTAAAGTTTAGTTGCCTCACCCTGCCTTGCTACATTCCAGGCACTAACTCTTCAGTGCACATTCAGGCATCAAGCCAAGACCCCAGGACAACAAGGTCTGAGTTGTCCAATACAAATAATCCCAGAGGGACAGGCAGGTTCTGGACCAACTAATTCCAAGGTTGGACTCACCCACAGAACCACTCAGCTACAGAATCTTTAAAAGCTGGCTGCACCCTGGAGAGTGCAGGGCAGTCCCCCATCTGGCTTTAGGGACTGCAGCCTGACTAGCTGCTTGATTCGCTTTGTTTGCCAAATTCTCAGGCCCTAACATGCAAAATTGAAACTTTTAAGATTGTAAACTCACTGCTTCTTCTTCCTCTAAGACAGAGACTCAACGGACTGTTTCTTTACAAGAAGAGTCTGTTAGGCTGGACTTTCAGTTATCCCACAACTGATTGGATTCCTGGGACAGGAACCAATCAATTTCCCTTTCTTTGAACATCCAATCTTCCTGGATAACCCAAACCAGCCAATTCCAAGTGGAAAAAGGAATTCATCCCACTTCCAAACATATAAAAACCCTCTGAAGAGACTTGATCAGCTTTGTGTTCCCTCCAATATGTATTATGCTGAGTATGAACTTCTGCTTTCAATAAAACCCAGATGATTGCTGAAACCTTGTTCTTTCTGACCTTTTAATCCTTTAAATCAGATGAAAAAAGAAATATGTTACTGAAACCTTAGATGACCTAACCCTGAAGAAATTACACAGTAGCAACCTTAGAAAACTGCCCTCAGGTCTATATCGAGAATTCTTGACTTTTTTTTGAAGGGAAGATCTTTACAGCATCTCCATGTCACATCTGGAAGGCCAACCTTACTGTTCTTTTCTTTTGCTGACACTGTCATGCAAACTGAGGGTGACTGGAACATAGTAACTGACATAATGCAGCCATAACCTGACAACCAAGACTCCAATCAGTTCATTGTGTGACCTATTAAGTCTCTAACTGACATGGCTTGTCTGAGAAACCCACACTCTGTAATAACAAATTCTAGGCACTACTGAATACAGAAGTTTTTAATATACCATTCTGTAGAAAGGAATACCAGCATAGAAAAAGGCAAAAATGTTGGCATGATATTTGGCATGACTCGTGGTTTTAAAAGTCTCTGATCTTGAGAAGTCCCTGTCCTCTTTTCTCTGGTATTAGCTGGTATTGCCAATTACACTCTTCCCACTCTGGTAACTTAACCCCCTTCTCAACTTCACCAGCCTATTGTTTCAGGACACAAAGCCTTATCTAATGTATATCCTAGGGCTTGAGATTGCCCCTTTTTTAAAATTTGGACTTAGTCACCACCTGAAATTTTCCAACTCTTGGAGTTCTGACAAACACAGGCCCCAGCCATCAGCTTGGGGAGAGGGGAACCTAGAACCACCACTTATCTGGGTTCCTGATGAGTTCTAAGCATACCTCATGCTAAAATTGGACCATAAAGATGTATCTGTTAGAAGATGTAGAAATGAATGGGTTCCTGAGATACAGCTGGGTCTATTCTAGTATTTTTCAAACTGTGACTAGCCGCCCCAAACAAGAATGACATTACTTTGATCTCTAACTGTATGAAATGCACATCAAGTAAGCTGGCATATGTTTCGCAGGGCTGTGATGAATCATATCATTCTTTCTGTGAATGGAGTTCAGAAATGAACTATGGAGAAGCAATTTCTACACCTAGGGCTGCCCTTCAGTCTGGGTCAAGTCAGCTTTCATGTCATAGGCCTGTCAAGCTATAGCCAGCCTTTGGTGCCAGATCATGGTGGTCTTCCTTTTTGGCAGAACTAGCCACTAGGAGAAGGCACTGGACATGCAATTCTATACATGCTGCTCTCCGGCAACTGAGCAGAGCAGTGGTTTATGGACCAAAATTAGGAAAATGCAGCCAGTCATCTTTGCGCATCATAGAGGCTGCTCTGTAGAGCATAGGAGTGCCTGTCTGCAAACATTCTCATTCTCTTCATGGCCAGGGGAAATTCATGGTCCCAGTACTGCTCAGAAAATGTCCCTTTCTCCCAATTACCACATGAACATTTGATCATGGATAGAAAATCCCATGTTAGACTGTAAGGCTCAGAACATAGAATTAGGAACAGAAAACCTGCCCTGATGGAGATCCTGCCCAGCCTAAGAACAGATTCAGCCTTCCATGGTCCATCAAGAGACAAGTTAAATCCTGGTTCTTGGTCAGCGTTGGGTTCCTGCTACAGTGGAAGAAGCCTCCCAGCAGGGAACTTCGAAGCAGAGGTCGTACAGAAGGAGGAAGGAGAAGAAAGACAGTGGACAATGAGTGAGATGGTGATATCTGGAGGTTCTGGCAGACTCCCAAGCACAGAATGGAATTCTGAATAGTAACCTAAGAGAAAGAAGCTAGAAAGGGCCAGAAAGACCCTATTTCCAGCAGGTGTGAATCACAGGTGATGGGCATTTGACCCTTTCATGTGGCACCCAAAGCCTCCAAAACTTTTTCTCTACATTGTGAGGTTTTCTCCCCTAGGAAAAAAGACAGAAAGGAACTTTCCCAGACAACCTTGGAGGAAGACAGATAAATGTCATATGACAGACTCTCTCATTTAGATATATCTATTCAGAAGGAAACAGTGAGATGGGACATGGATCCATATGGGACTAGGTATTTTGGGGAACTCATCTATCAAATGGGCAGAATGACCATGTTTAAGGGTACCATCCATCATAGTAAGTGAGCTCTGCCTGAAGCAATATTAGGGAGGTACACATTTTGCTCTGGCCTGTTGAATCCATCGTGGTCCTTGGTCCTGCTGAAGCCTCCTAATATTCTTTTTTTTTAAAAATCTCCCTTCTGAAAGTATTCAAACAAAGTTTCTGTTTGGGGGAAAATAAGAGAATAGAAGTTACTAAGGCAAGGCCTTGGGCTCAGAGATGTACAAGTAAGAGACCACTGAGAGGTCTAGGCTGGTATGGCAGAAAGCATGGCCTGAGCTGAGGCTTAGTCATAATTATGAAGAGGCACAGTCATAATTATGAAGAAGCACATCAGTCATATAAGAAAGGAGCAAGGGTGGCCTGCCCTTCCCAGCCACGTGCATGGTTAAGGTCAATTGAAATCTCCCTGACCCACTTCTGCCCCACCTCCATGATGTGCAACAGGAAGAAGGACAATTGTCCAGGAAGGACATGGGGACATGCAAATGGAAGATCATGTAAAAGTTAAAGCAGAGATCAAAGTAATGATCACAATGCAAGGAACAGCAGACACTGTTGTACATGGGAACCTCTTCCCTGGAGCCTGCAGGGAGAGTCAGCTCCTTCACCTTAGACAGCTGGCTTCTAAAACTATGAAATCTAAAATGTCTGTGGGTCTTCCTGTAGTTCCAGCTGGCCTGGAACTTGCTGTGTAGACTAGATCGGGTTGGCCTCGATTCCATAGAGATCCATCTGCCTCTGTCTCTCAAGTGCTGGGATCAAAAGTATGTACTACCATGCTTGGCAAAATGTCCATCCTTTTGTTTAAAATTTTATTTTATATGTCCATGTGAGTGTCTCCATGTGTGTATATGTACTGTATATATTCCTGGTATTCCTGGAAGCCAGAAGAGGACCTTAGATCCCTTGGAACTAGAATCACATGTGGCTATAAGCCATCATGTAAGTGCTGGAAATTGAACTTGCATCCTCTTCAAGAGCAGCAAGTATTCTTAACTGCTGATCCAACTCTGCAGGCCCAATGTCTGTGGTCTTAAGACACTTAATGTGTAACACTTTGTTGTGGAAGCAGTATCTCACAGACACATATTCACCAAACTCAAGTATGTTGATAGTCAGATGGAGTTCTCTAAAAGCCCTTAGGCAGTATTGCTGAATAAAATTATTAATCATAGAATTTAAACAAGAGTAACACCATCCTGTGCACTGCTGGGATTGTGTGACGGGCACCTACGAAACCAACCCCAGTAGGCGCCCTGCAGCTCCCAACCCACTCTGCCAGTGACACCACATTTTGAGTTGCTGGGACAGAATGACTCCTGGACCCCAACCCAGGGAGGCACTCCAAGAGCTCTTCCAACCTCCTCTCACCAGCCCATTAACCACCCCACCCACAATACTGCCTGAGGAGCAGGTGTTGTCCTGTAACTTCAGCCACAGACAGAGACCTTCAGCCAGGCTTCCAGGGAGCTCTTGGCTCCCAGCCTCCCAGGAGCAACACTTACTCCCTGTGTCATCCAAGCCCCTGCCACCCAAAGACCATCTGTAGAGTTGGGTGAGCTTTCCTCAGAATGCTGAAGATCAGCGTGAAGAATCTTCTAACTCCATAGAAGATTTGCTCCTGGCCTCAGAAATGTTCATGTCCCTAGCTGTGCAGGGAACACATCTGACACACATTAACACATCAGCACAGAGTTACCCCAAGATTAAATGCCAAGTACTATTCAGCCGACCCACAACTTGATAAGTTGGGTGCAAAAAAAAAAAATTCAAACACCCACTCAGCAAAGGTGAGACCAGATTTCCATACCAAGAAACATAACCAAGACTTAGCTCCAGGTGCTTAGAACCCATTACAAAAATACAAACAACATGAATAACCAAGACAGAAATTACTATACCCATCACAATGTTCCTTGAGAAAAGCAACATAGACAATGAGTTCAAAATAACTATTGTAAATGTTCAAGGCACTTAGTAGATTAAAAAGAAGACTGCATGAAAATAATAAAAACACACAAAAAATCATTGAATGAAATAAAGAAAACAATCCAAGATATGGAAAGAGAGCTTAAATAGAAATTGAACATCTGAATAAAAGCAAAATTGAGATAAAATTCAAATTGAGAAACCCAGAGGGGCAGGTGGGGAATGAAGAGCTTCACCAGTAGAAAGGATCTTGTGGAAAAAAATTATCAAGGTTTGAAGACTAGGTAGGGAACTGGATCATTCAGTCTAAGAAAATGCTAAATCGAAAAAAAAAATTCAGGAAAGGAATGCACAGGAACTCTGGGACTCTCTGAAATAACAAAACCTATAAATCATGGGTGTTGAAGAAGTTGTTGGGGCATACTGGGAGACAGGGAATAGCCCTTTTCGTGAGGTCAGAGACAGGAAAGAGCTTTGCAGTTGTCCATTTGGAAAGTTCCCATATTCATAACTCACCACTGTGACATTTAGTGCAGGTGGAGCTGGTTAACACTCCCTCGTACTTTCAACAACACGCTCTCCCTTGGAAGATGCACAGCTGGGCTAGAGGCTGTTGGTCTGATGCCAGAGGGTCACTGGCCACAGTGTAAAGCAATGACATGAATAAGCACCCTTGGCTCTGGTGATTACTGGTACACAAATCTGCTTGTTAAGGCTTGAAACCCTGGAGGCTCAATTCTTATAATCATTTGATGACTACCAATTGGCATTTGAAATGTAATTCAGTCATAAGACTTCTATCTTCATCAATGAATTAATTCAAGGATGAATTGCATTCAAATCCTGACTTGGGGAAGTAGCCAACGTCTCTGAGCCGCTCTCCTCACTGCAGTGTCTGGATTACTGCATTAGTGAGGGCTTATCCTAAAGACAATGGGGACTGTCTTCCATATTAGACCCTCCAACTGCTCTATGGTGAACCTGTCATGGCTGAAGTGTATGTAAGGACAACTTGGCAAGATTCTATGTCCTTTCTTAGTGGTAACTTTATTTCTCTTATATAAAAATAATATTTTATTATTTGAGAATTTCATACAATGTATGTTGATCATATTCAAACAACCTCCCTCATCTCTCAGACACACCTTCACCTCCATATCCCTCACTTCCTTTCCTCTCTCTATATATTTTAAGGCCTATCCAGTAAAATTTATGTTGCCTAAATTCTCATAAGTGTGGGACCATCCCCCGGAATGTGGTCAACTACCAAGTGTCACACCGTTAAAGAACATTGACTTTCCCTTTCCCAGAAGTCATGAATTTCCAATAGTTCCTCAGCCAAGGCTGGGGCTTCGTGTTCACCTCCCCTTTATGCTGGCTTGGGCTTGCACAAATCTTTTGCGTGCTGTCACAACCATTGTGGGCTCACATGGGCAACTGTCCTCCTATGTCCAGAACACATTATTTCCTTGTAATCAAGATGAGGAAAATTAATCTTATATGGAACTAATGAGTTATGACCTCAGTATAATTTGATCTGTATGGTAGATAAATAAGTTCTAACAAATGTATTTGATAAGAATCTTATGTATTCCTAATAATAACCCCAAAAGTAAGGATGCTTGTTGATATATATAGGAATAAGAGTTAGAACTTTCTTATAGTGCTTTTAAGGTTTTAGCTTTATAAGCCTCTACTTTAGATCTGTGTTTAAAAGCCATAAGAAGAAAGAATGTCCCACTTTAAGCTTTAAGCTGTCACAGGATAAGACAGACAAACCTATAAAAACCACAGTCTGTGAGTACCTGGAATAATGATGCCTCTTACAGCAGTCTTGAGGAAGTACCTACTGCAATGTGTCTTAGTTAAAATAGGTAAGATTGTACTGGCATCAGCAATAGATCATATTACTGAGAAATGTCACAACCTTTGCCAACACTTGTCCAAAACATCTGTTTTTTTGTTAGAATGCTGACAGTTTAAATTTCCTATAATAGCCTAAGAGGCACATACAATTCTGTGCTTGAAGTCTCAAAATTATTACCAAGGGATGATGTGGAAAATCCTATAAAGACCTATAAAAAAACAAGCTGTGCCTGAGTTTCTCTGGAGCAGGTTAGCCAAGTCTGAGGCCTGGGTATAATAAAGGATAAACATCCTTTGCTTCCTGAATATACTTGAGTCTTCTCACAGACCAGGTCAGTCTCAGGTTAATTTGCATATTGATTATCCACTGCTTCTGTTTTTTTATAGTCTTCCCTTCCAACATTATTTCTTGAACCTTATGGGGAGGGTACACTTACATTTTTTGAGACAAAGTATCTCACTGAACCTGGGGCTCATTGATTAGCAATCCTGGTCTGGGATTTCAGCATCTCTACCCTCCTATGCTAGGATTACACACGCATGAAATAGGGCCTGGGTTCTTTTTTAACTTTGCACTGGGGATGCAAATTCAAGATCATATGTTGGCTAGTAAGTGACTGTAATGACTGAGCCATCTCCCCATCCATGAACTGTATTTTTTTGAAGGTACATCAAAATCTATATGAATGTTCACATACACATTCCTGTTACTGTGTGTGTCAGCAACTGCCTGGAATGTGTAAATTGATTCATATAATGTTACCAATTTAAAAAACATTATTCTCTCAATTAGTGTACCTGGACCGTCTTGCATTTATTGACTTTCCTTTTTTCCCAGTGATGTGTTATAGTAATTTTCATGGTATCAGACTTCCTCAAAATTTAAATTTCTTTTAAATTCCTTTAAATATTTTGGATAGAATATTTAGCACACTGCAGAGAGCACAGTGGGCCTGTCAATAACACAACTACCACTTGTTTAAATAACACATCTGCTTATTTTACTGCTGATGCTCTTTCAAAATGAAGGAAGTTCTTATTTCATCTTCACATTACATTTTACATTATACATTGCTGTGTGCAGCTGTTTGATACAACTCTTTTCCTTTGTGTGTGTGTGTGTGTGTGTGTGTGTATTTTCTTCATAACTTAGTGAATTTGTTTACAGTAATATTTTATGGATCTCTCAAGTTTTCTACATATACAGGCAGGTAATATATATCACGTGAATGGGTAATTTACTTTTCCTTTGTGTAAGGATGCAAGGCCACTGCTGCCGTCACCAGCTCTTTGCTCAATTCCTTCTACAGTACAGGCCTCCACATTACACTGAAAAGCCCATATACAATCCACAGAATGAGTGGGTTTCCCTTAGCTTGGCTACAGTAACCCTGGGTCTCCAAGTAGCATAGCCATTGCACACCCTGGCTCTGGGACTAGATGTCATGTGCAACTCACATTCTGCTGTGATGAACAGTCCTGGGTGCACCCTTGTACCTAGGGCACACAGATGTGTATTACCTGTTTCTGAGTCACATGTCTAAGTTACCAGTGATGAAGGAGGAGCTATTCCCTCAGAGACAGCCCAGATAAGTTGTCCTATACCCCGAGAAGGCCCTGCCCTCTAATTCACTGTCCTCTAATTGGACGACAGCATCCCATATGCCTTGCATGAGGCCTACAGTGATGCATTTTTCATGCTGACACCTGGCTTTGTACTGTGAAGTGTTGTCTGAATATGGTAAACTGTTAGACTGTATCCAAGTCATCCCCACAGACAAATGTGTAGAATTACCCTGGGCTCATGTTTGTCATTTGTTAACTATCCCCAGAATAATGGGAAAGCCTAGTGACCTTTTTATGGAAATCATCTTCTTAAACATGTTCAGTAGCTTAAAATGCTGCCTGAATTTTATATCTTTCCATTAGGATTCCGCATTGCATATATATACAAGGTGAAGTGAGTATGTGACCAAGTTTTGGGCTCAGGGTTACTGAGAATAACAGACACCATTATAATTAAGCTAACTACATCCCACTCTGAGTGGAGGCTACTGTCCAGTTTGACAGACCTGGAGTCCAAGGAAAAAGTGGGAACCTCTGTTCATGATCCCCAGTCTACCTGACCTCAGAGTCCATATCTCTAAACTGTAAGGGGCTCTACAGAGTGCAGAACACTGTGCTCACACTGATATAGTCTGCATCCCTTGCCACACATGGTTTATGTTTATTTCCTGTAATACCAGCATCATTCTTTTCATTGCCTCCAGGATGGCCTGCAAGGGCCCTCCTTGCATGACCCAGATGCTTGGCTTGGGGCTTCCGTCTGCAAGTAGACATGCTAGAGTAGACATGCATGGGACTAGACTTAATGGCACAAAACCATGAGAGTTAAAACAAGTAAACAATAAAACTTTATTAACTTTAATACATAAACAACAGTTCAACAATCCAACAACTAAAACCAAAAAAAATTAAAAACTAAAGGAGATAATTTTTGTGAAAGATGGGATACATAGCACAGCTCAAGTGGAGAGCTGGTATAGGGAAGAACTAGGCAGGTGGTTCTGAAACTTCCTCATTATATATCAATAGCAGGCAGAGGGAGAATGAGTTTTAGATCTCCTAACTGTGAGACAGTGTATAAAAACACCTGACCAGAAGTTGTAACATCTACAGCCACATCTTTAGGTGACTGTGCATTAGCTGCTGTGGGCAGATCTTGTTATATACACACAGGAGCCAAATCATGTGTGGGCTCCACCTCTGGCACACCTGGTTCCATCATCTCAGTCACCACACAATCCCCTTGGGGTGCCAGTTCTCCCTCTGATGCTGCTGCAGAAGCAGGCCTGGAGTCTAGTATCGCATGATACCCTTGGGGGCCCAGCTCTCCTTGTGTCACTGCCGAAGAAACTGGTCTGGGATCCAGGGTCTCTGGCATGCTTGGTGCAAACTGTGCTGGGAGCTCAGGAGCTGCTGCCCAGGAGGGCCCTGGATCTAAGGACAGAAAAAGATGCACAGTCAGTGGAGGAAACAGTGAGAGGCAGGCAACTTCCAGAATGAGATATGCTTCCCTGAAATGAGGCCTTTTCCCTGAAACTTTTGAAATGCATAAAATCCCTTTTCCTGACAGAGGATCCCCTATCCCTAAACCCACAATAGGACATCTTATCTGATAGGGGTCCAGCTCTGATTTTCAAAGGCCAGCTTTGGCACCTCCCCATTGGAACCCAACACTGAAACTTCCTTCCCACCCCGTCAGACACCTACCACAGGCCTCCTCTTTGGGTGCTGCCTTTTTGGATTCTTGGTCCTTTAGAAGTAACAAGAGCTCCTGGACATGGAAGGCCAGGTCTGAGGAAGGCATGTTGATTCTCACATAGTCCATCAGATTCTTCAGGATGGCCATGTCAGGAGTCTCATAAAAATCCCCTGGCAATTTTTCCATCCACAATCCCAAGAAGCAGCATATGGTGCTGTGGCAGGTTGGCATGGAGGAGAGTTAGAAACCTGGTCACTCCCAGTGCTGCAGTGATCCCATGCAGACAAGGCAAAGGCTGTCCATCAATGTGAAGCTGGGCATGGTGGTTAAAAGTAGGGGGCCATGTATGGTGTCCCGAGACTTCCTGTGCTGGCCACTAATAGAGAGGCCAGCTGGACTGGGTTATGGTGAGGATGGATTATGGGTGCCAGTTCTTAGCTGCCCTACTCCGTATGCCTCAGGACCAAGGAGCCCACTCAAGACCCCTGTTTAACTGCCTGCCAGGCTTCAACGCCAGCGCCAAAGCCTAACCTAGCCCGAGTCTGCTCAGCGAGGGGCTGAGGAATGAGACAGAGACAAAGACACACACACACACCCCAATGTCAACAATGGAAAAGCAGCTTTTTTTATTAAGCCAGCGTGCTCATATATATACACCCAGCGGGGAAGGTATGGAAAATTACTGAGTTTTTTCATAAGTTAGAAGTTCTCATGAAGGGGCTGTGCACATATAAGTTCACATATAAGGGCTAGGGTGTTTTTCTCAGAAATCACAGCTGACAAGATCTGTGTATGATTGTTTGGCCTGTGTACATATAAGTTCACTGTGCATACAATGCCCACAGAGAACAGAAGAAGGCATTGGTTCCCCTGGAATATAACTTATGGACAGTTATCTACCATGTGGGTGCTGGGAGTCAAACCAGGGTCTTCTCCAAGAGCAGTCAGTGCTTTTAACCCCTGATCCATTTCTGAAGTTTCTAATTCTTTTTCTGAAGTTAGTGGTTGTGGAGCTCCATGGTGAAGAGCACTGGTAGCTTTTGCAGAGGATGCAGGTTTAAATCCCAGCACCCACACAGCAGCTAACAACCATCTATAACTCTAGTGCCAGGGGATCCAATGCCCTCTTCTGACTGCCACAGGCATTGCATGACAAGGGTGTGCTTACATACATGCAGGCAATTCATTCATACACATAAAAATAAAAATAAATAAAAATATGTTTTAATTAGCGATTATTGTAAATTTCATACAATGCCTTTTCATCATGCTCCACACTCCTCCCTCATCTTCTTCTAGATCCATCCCCACCTCACTATACCCCCTACATTGTATACACTTTTAAGCCCATAGAGATCAATTTTTGTTCCCCAGTGCTCTTGGGTTTGGGTCCATATCCTGGAGTGTGGTTGGTATAAAAATGGTCACACTTAAAGAAACCCAAACCTCCATCTCCCAGCAACTATCAATTGCCATAGCTCCTAATTAGATGTGAGGCTTTGTGCCCACCTCCTCACTCCTGGCTGGCATTTTGTCTGGCTTGAGCTTGTGCAGGTTTTGTGCACACTTGTCACTAGTGCTATGGGCCTATAAGAGCAATTTCTCTGTTGTGTCCAGAAACATGGTTTCATTGTAGTCATCTACCACATCTGGCTCTTACAATCTTTCTGCCCCCACATCCACATGCTGCCTAGGCCTTTGGGGGAGGTGAGTGATATAGAGGTCCCATTTAAGGATGAGCACTCTAGAGGCTTTTATCCTCTGCACATTTACCAGTTAGTTGTGAATGTCTGTGCTAGTTGTCATCTACTGTGAAAAGCAGCTTCTCCAGTGACAGTTGAGAGATGCACTAATTAATCTATTGGTATAATGATGAACCATGAGGAGTTGCTTTAATACTATGTCCATTTAGCAGAATAATAGTAGTCGGATTTCCCCCAGAGCCTATGACTTGTCTAGCCACAGTGCTGGATATGGGGTCCTTTTTGTGGGTCCTTCAGTTCAATCAGAAAGTGCTTGGTTACCCTGATAACATTCATGAAATTCTTGCACCAGTGGGCATGTCTTCCCAGGCCAATCTTATTGTAGCTTTTGGGGTTCGCAACTGGGTAAACTGATGATTTTTCATCTTTTCTAGTAGTGTGCATAGCACCTTAGAGCATATGAATGCTATCGAATAGGGATGAAGCTTCTGTGTCAGTATTAGCTTGATTTCTCCATGTTTTATAAGTATGTAGTGTCTTCAGCAGTAAGGTCTTACTGCCAGGTTTTTTAGGTTAACTAAGAGCAATGCAATAGCCAATTTTTTTTAATATTTTATTTATTATTTTTATTTTATGTATATGAGTGAATTGCCTGCATGTGTGTAAGTGTACTCATGTGCTGCAATGCCCATGGAGGTCAGAAGAGGGAGTTGAATCTCCTGAAACTAAAGTTACAAATGGTTGTTAGCCACCTCATGGGTGCTGGGAACTGAACCCAGGTCCTCTGCAAGGGCAGCCCGTGTTCTTAACTACTGAGCAATCTCTCCAGCCCACCGTAGCCAATAATATTTGAGGGTCTATTGGAAGCCCCTTACCAGCAACTTCAAAAGAAAGACGTATTCCTTGCATTGGACTTTTTATTTGCTAGCTTGTAGGTCAGTAGGGATATTGTGTCCTCTTATAGAGTAACTCCATTTAAACTGGTTTATAGGTATATGTATATATTTCAGCAAGCTTTTCATTCACATTGTCTTAGTATATGCTTTTCTATGTTGTGTCTTGATGTTGTACAGACAACCTCTCTTAAAGAGCATTTAGATGTTTCTTCATTACAGCAGCCTTTGTATTATATAGGCAAAATATAATGTATTGCTTTCAGTTCCCAGACTAAGTCATGCTTCCTTTAGGCCCCTTTTCCTTACTTATCTCTTTACATGGATTTCTTTTAAAACTTCTGATTTTTTTCTTCAACAAATTGGAAACTTAAGTATTCATTTTAAATTAGAAATATAAGAATTAAGGTATGGAAACATTTTTATTAAAGTCTAAAGATCCTCAGCACTTTTTCCTTATGGTATTAAGTGCTGGGAGCAGCAGTGTGGCACAGATGTGCCCTCAGAACACAGTCTGCAGTTCTCTCAGAAACATAGACGAGGCACTGTGTCTTGCATGTGGAAGTCAAAAGGGAATAGATTCTAGAAAGCATGGGAAAAGAGAAGAGGAATCTAGTCTGCTCCTAATATTAAAAAGCAAAATTGAACAGGAGCCCAAACTCTTTCCTCCCATTTGACACCTTACACACCTCACAGCACCACAGATTCTAGTCCGTGGTATACTCTGTGACCATTAAGTAAAACATTTTCTTAATTATTTTTGTTTTCATTGTGCTTATTTTTGTTTATGGTACTGTGCTACATATGGGTATTTTCATATAAGTGTATATTATATATTGAACATCTTCCATCCATTACTTCCCTTCTGTCAAGTCCCTCCCAATTCCCATTAGTAACTTAGGTTCTAAGAGAGTTTCCCTTCTGATTTCCTATCAATTACAGCAGTATGGATCAGCATTTTCATTTGAGTATTTTATTACAGCAACAGAAAACAAAGATACCAGGATCTACATTGTTTCTGGGTACATCTGGAAAGCTACTTCATCTGAAGTGGTGATCTCGGTGAGGCAAATGGCACTTCTCCATGCAAGAGGGCACCATCCCACATGCCAAGGCCTGAGCAGAAAGGGGGAGCTTACCCCTTTTACTTTTTGACTACCTGCCTGCACTGGTCTGTGCATCTCATCTAATCAGGTCTTGTTCTCAGATGCAAAATATACCATGAGCTTTCCTGGGTCTTCTGATTGCCCAGAGTGGAGACTACTCAGCCTTCACCAAAGGATGAACCAATTGCTCATAATAAAAGTGTGTATGTGTGTGTGGGGGGGGGAGGTGCACACACACACACACACACACACACACACCCCACTGCTACATTGTTTCACATCCTCAGAGGGCAATAGGATGAATTCTATGACCATGAGCAGGAGCGGTGCCTTTCATCAATATGTCACCATTAACTACAGAGAAGAGGCCTTTTACATTCAAAGGAGTAAAAACTTAGATCATGGTTAAAGGCAGTGAAAACGCAAGTGAGATTGCACTAGGATATGCACGTGTGTGCTCCCTTCAGTAAAGGGCCCATTTTAAACCTTGGGTCCTTTCCTTCTACAAATTTCTCTTTGAAAACAAGTTTGATGTTTCTTCATTCTAATAGCTGTATTGTTACAGAGATAATATATGACTTTAAAATGACTTTGTAATATTAATTCCAAATATTGGACTAAGTTGTGCTGACTTTTGACCATCTGCTTTTCTTTTTCATTTCTTCCTTATCTATTTTTGCATTGATTAAAATATTCTGACTTATCCCTTATCAAATGAGAAACTTAAGTACTCATTGTAAATTAGTAATGTAACAATTAAGGTATGAAAAGTTATTTTTAGCAGGGTCTAGAGTGAGTTAACACTATTCTGTGTGGTACTAAAAGAGCTGTGAGCCAGACTGCCCAGGTGAGAGAGCATAGGCATGCTGATGGAACTGTGTCTCTTCTGAACATGGACAGTGGGAAGGACATTAGTCAGCAGCCCAGGTATCCCCAGAAAGGACTTGTATGGAAGGAGGTTCAGGGTCACAGGACCCCAGGAAATGACCTCGCTTCGCTAGCAACAGTCTAAACAGAACTCAGAATCCTGGTTACCAGGTAACCACAGGCCAGTGGCAGCCTCAACTGCTTCACTTGTCTGGAGTCTCTGGACAGAGCAGGATGTTCTCTTGCTGTTTCCAGGCTTGTTCAGGCTCAGGCCCCAGGAGAGCCAAGAATAGGGGTCTTGGCCACTTTTGGAGACGCTGGGTGCGCCCTCTAACCGAGTGCCTCTGGCCATTTTCACGCAGGAACCCACAGGTGACACTGGATGCACGAAATCTTCCTGATTCCCCTGGTCCACCACAGTCCCCCTGGGTGTGTGCTTGAGAATGAAGACTGGGAAACTTTCCACATGCCCACTTTTCCCCTCAGTGGATGGCATTGAGTCACTGAGGAGTCTGTTAGATTTCCCACCTTTGAACCTTCCCTCTTTGTCCCCTCTGAACAGGAGGCAGACTTCACCGTGCATGAGCTCTGCAAGGTCAGGTCCAACACCCCAGGCTATTTGGAGAAGTTGGTGAGCTACCTGGCAACGGCTGTGCAAACTGGGGACTTTCTGTTTGTCTGCACCTTCCTTGGCATCTACCAAAGGTTCGGCAACACCTGGCAGGTGCTGGACCTGATAATGAAGACGTGAGTGTCCATGTCCAAGCCCAGGAGAACCTAAACCTCCTGGTTGGAATTTGGGGGTCTCTGCTCTCCTCTGAGGCTGTTTCTCTCAAAGGCTGTTGTCAGGATCAAGGGAGAATTCACCCTGGCATTGCTGCCCTGGGCCTGACCCTTCAGTGTAGACTGACTAGGAAACGGAATGGTGAACTCTAGGTTATGACATTTGTCTTCCATTAGGACCACTGTCAAGACACACCTTTTGCAGGCTTTTGTTCAGTTTTTCTCCCACTTGTAAAGGCTGTTGTCAGGATAAAGGGCAAATCTACCCCGAAAGTGCTGGCTCTGGGCCTGATCCATCAAAGTGATCTGACAGGAATGGGGGATTTAGCTCCTCTAAAAAGCAACTTGTAAAGCCCCATCTTTCTGAGGCTTTTGTAAACTGTTCCCCCATGTAGGCAGAAGGTTCCAGACCCCATCTGGGGTTTATGGGATAAATGTAGATAGACAAGGACACCCAGGGGCTCGCCAAGACCCACTGTGTCAACTGCAAACCACACAGTGCAGCTTGGGTTCACTTCATGCATGAAGATCCTCAGGCTCACTTCCAGCTGAGAACTCAGAGAGCAGCTCAGACAAAAGCCCCTCCCGACACAGTCATAAGCTTCTATACCTATCTCAGATTCAGCACCCCCTCCAGATCTTCTGGCAGGTGGGGACCCATGGACTTCGGGTGACATCCTTCTCTAATGACACAGGTATGCGTCCTTCCAGCCAGCCAGTGAGGAGGACCAGCAAACAAAGAAGTGAGTGGGCTTCAGTGAAGAGGGAGGTCAGCTCCCATCTGCAAGGTGGGGAACATTTGAGGGTAATGGTTTGGGATGCCAAGTGCCATGCGTGCTCCTCTAGAGATTCCACTGAGGGATGATGCCTGGGACTTTGCCTGCTAGGAGAAAAACAGCGGTCTAGAGGAGGTTCCTTAATTCTGAGGAGTAAGGAGAGCATGGCGGTTAAGAGCCGGCCCCTTGAGACTCCGTCCTCAGCATGCCCAGCCCAGCCCATCTGTCTACCTGTGACCTGCACAGGAAGTCTGGGACCCCCTCTACACATGGCCTCATACTTCCAGCCACCATGCCCTGCTGTACATTCACTGAACAGACTTTGCCCTGTCTGCATGGGATCACTGCAGCACTGGGAGTGGCCAGGCTTCTAACTCTCCTCCATGCCATCCTGCCACAGCGCCATATGTTTCTTCCTGGGATTGTGGATAGAAAAACTGCCAGGGGATTTTTGTGAATCTCCGAACCTGGCCAGGCTGAACCAGTTGATGAACTATGTACAAGTCAATATGCCTACCTCCGCCCTGGACATCCAAGTCCAAGAGCTCCTGTCACGTCTGGAGGACCAGGAGACCAGCAAGGCAGCACCCAAAAAAGAGAAGGCCTGTGGTAGGTGTCTGCGAAGTTGGGAAGGTGTCTGTGAGGTTGGGTTCTAACAGGGAAGTACCAGAAACTGGCTTTTGTCCTGAAACCAGAGCTGGACCCCAGTAAGCTGTGATCCTGATGTGGGGACAGGGACTGGGGATATTTGGCAGGAAGAAAGTTTGTATGCATTTGGAAAGACCCTCATGTTGAGGACGTTTATTCCATCTCAGATCTCCTTGCCTCTCACGACAAAGCTGCCTCCACTAACTGTTCTTTCTTCTCTTTCTGTTCTTAGATTCAGAGAGCAAAAGGGTTCCTGAGGGTACAGAACAGTATGCATCAGGGATGTCAGAGATTCTGGATCCCAGGTCAGCTTCTGGAGCCGAACCTCAGGGAGAGTTGGCACTCAGAGAGGGTTCTGTGGAACCTGAGTTCATGGAGAAATGTGTGATAGCAGTTCAACCAACAGAAATCCTCCCTGTTACATGTGTAGAACAAGATCTGCTCACAGAAACCAATACACAGCCACCTCCAGATGTGGATGGAAATGTTCCAGCTCCTGAGCAGTTGTTTCCCCTTGCTATTTCACAAATAGGAGATCCGGAACCTATTTTGCCTTTGCCCAAGGTAGATTAATAGAAGTTTTTGAATCACCTGCTGATTTCCATCCAGCTGCAGGTCCAGAGCTGGGATGCTTCCCATCTCTAGCAAAAAAATCTCATTTATCTTTTGTTGCTTTGTTTATTTGGTTTTATTAGTTGTTGTTGTTCTTTTTTGGTTTTCATTGTTTGATTTGGGTATAGATATTAAGATTATTAAAGTTTAATTGTTACTCGTTTTAACTTGCATGGTTTCTCAGCATCAAGTCTGCCCCATGTGGTAGAACTCTAGCCTGCCTGTCTGCACACTGCAGCCTGAAGCCAAGCATTCAGGTCATCCTGGAGACGTGGATAAAATGCCACTGGTTTACCAGAAATGGACGAATACCACAAGTGGCAAGGAAGCAGACCACACCTGTGTGAGCACAGGGCCTGTGTTCCAGACAGTCCCCACAGCTACAGACATGGACTCTGAGGTCAGGCAGGCCGGGCACCAAGCACACAGGTTTCCATTTCTCCTTGAGCTCCTTGTCTGTCACATGGACAGCAGCCCCCACCTAGCTAGGGCAAAGTCAGTTTCATTTTATGGTGCCTGCTATTCTCAGCAACTTCTGCCCTCAACTACCAACCCCACTCACTACTATGCCTTACCACAACAGAATTTGAAACATCAGACATACAATTCAGGTAGCAGGAACACGTTTAAACGCATGATTTTCAGAAAAGATTGTGCTGATTTTCTACAATTCTGGGGATTGTCAACAAATGAGGACATTTTACACTTTTGTCTGTGAGAATATTCTAAAGGTTCATCATTTCCAGGCAACTCTCCACAGTGCAAAACCAGGGCTCACTGTCTAAAACAGTGCTTCAATGGCAGCATGTGGACCTGAGTTTTCACCCCCAGAACCCAGGTAAAAAATGCCTCACCCTGTCTCATGCACGTATCATTAAGCCTATCAGAGGAGGGCAGAGACCACTGAATCCCCAGATCTTCCCGATCAATCAGTCACTGCGTACTGGGATCAGTGAGATGAGATACCCTGTCTTGAAATAGTAAGTGTACCCTCCCCACAAGACTCAGGGATCATTTTGGAAGAGGGCAGGAGGACTGTAAGAGCCAGAGGTGGTGGATGACTTACAGGGAAACAGTGTGTTCTGGACACAACCGGGCCGTTGCACAGGAATTCACAGCAGGTGTGCCAGCATGCAGAAGACATCTGAAGCTCAAGTCAGACAAGAATCTCAGCATGGAAGGGTACGTGGGCACAAAGCTCCACCCCTAGCTGAGGAGCTATTGACAATCGGTGGCTTCTGGGAGAGGGAGAGTCAGTTTTTCATTAAAGGTGTGACCCCTGAGCCTTGGCAGGGTGAAGAAGATGTCTCTCTAAAGGCCATCTTTGGGGCACGATGCCACTTTTCCTCCAGAGTTCCACTGGTGAGTGTGAGTCTGTGTGTGTGGGATATACATAATTAATAAAAGAAGTTTCTTTGGTGACCAGCTGTGGTCTATGGGCATAAACACGAAGTTTAAAAGTGAATGTGATGGCCACATCACCTTGGTTTATTAATACAGTTGAATTTGCTTTCGCTGGGGCTTATGACATCCAAAGTCACAAGTTTCCATCCCGGCTTACAGTAAACCTAGTAACAGAGGCACAACCTTGGCTTTAAGCCTAGTAGCAGTGTTCACCGTTGCTTTTAAGCCTAGGCAGTGGCTCACAGTGGGCTTTAACCTTGTTGCCAGGGTTAAAGCTGCTAGTTTTAAACATAGTAGAAGAGGTGCACAGCTGGCTTTAAATCTCTACCCGTGGTGCACGAATACCTTTAAGCTGAAAACCAGTGGCGCATGGCCGGCCTTAAATCTAGTAACCGCTGTGCACCACTGGATGTCATTCCACTCATGGTTTCTGCAGTAGCCTTTTCCTCTTTCCCTTTCGAAATTGTGTCTCCTTTTGTCCAACAAACGTCTGTTTTACAGAGCATTCAGAGGTTTCGTCCCTCTAACAGCTTCTGTGCTTTGTGGGTAGTATATAAATTCAAAATGGCTTCTGTCCCTTCCTCCTTTCTTTTTTTCCTTCATCGAGTTCTGCAATGATCTTTTTGAACATCTGATTTTCTTTCAACAAATTTGAAACTTAACTATTATATTCATCTTGAATTCATAACCTAGAAATTAAGATATGAATACTGTTGTTCTTGTTTTTGTTAGAGACATGTTCTTGCTGTAGCCTCACCTGGCCTGGAACTTGCCATGGAGACCAGGCTGGCCTTGATCTGACAGATATCACCTGCCTCTACCTCCTGAGTGCTGTGATTAATGGAATGCTCCATGACGCCCAGCTCATAGAGAGGTTTGATGTATCTTCAAAACAAAACAGTTCAGGGATAGGGCAATGGCCCAGTCAGCCCAGTGCCGTCCTGGCCAGCATGTGGACCTGAGTTTGCGTGCTGAACCGACACATAAAAGCACCCAAACACTGTCTCACACATCTGGAACCCTAGCATAGGCGGGTAGAGATAAGTGAATCCTCGGAACTCACTGGTTAGTAGGTCTCACCAATCAGTGAGCACTGACATCAGTAAGATGATCTGTCTCCAAAAAGTAATTGTATCCTCCCTACAAAGCTCAGGGAGCACGTTGGAAGCAGACAGGAAGACTGTAAGAGCCAGAGGCAGTGAATGTCTACAGGAAAACAGTGTGTTCTTGACACAATAGGGAAAACTGCAAATATGAACTCACAGCGACTGTGAAAACATGCACAAGACATTTGAAACTCAAGCCAGATAAAAGCCTTAGCATGGAGCCAGGAGGTGGTGCACAGTCCCACCTGTAGCTGAGAAGCTATTGGCAACAGGTAGCTGCTGGGGGAGGTTAGTCAGTTTTCATTAAGGGTATATCACTCACTGATTCATTTACTAAGGGAGCGTTAGAGGCCCTGTAGCTGATATGTAGGGGACCCCGTTTTATAAAGTGTGCTTCCTGCTCACAAGGCATTTTCTATGCCTTCGATGGACTTTTTGCAACAGATACTTTTAACAGGCTCCACCTAGGCTGGAAGATTGTTGCAAATATCCTGCCCTCCACCTGCTGAGAGAATTGTTTTGTAACATTTAGAATTTTCAAAACCTGATGGAAAAATAAGAACCAGCCCAGGGAGTGTAGCTGGGGCATCACCAATGAGGGAGGAGAAGAGGGAGGTACAAAGAGAGTGCCCCAGGATCCTATCAAAGGCCTATTAAAGTCAGTTCCCAGCTCAAGGGGGTAATCTTACCTCTGGGATCCCCTCCCACCTGTATGAGAGCTGTCAGTATGTAAAAATAAAATTTGTTGTTTGTTCCTCTGGTATTCTGTGCTTGTCCCTCAGCTCTGACCTCTGCCTTCCTGGGACTACCCGAGAGGTTTTGGTCTGGAGAACCTTTCCCACTCTCTCTGCTTGGATACTTTGATTCCAAGTCACCTCAGAGGAGCTAAAGCTCTCTTAGCTTCTGCTGCTGTGATTTCCAGGGCAACATTTCCCACAGTTGAAGGCAAGGGAGCTCGACCTTTGTGTCCAGGGAGGCCGCAACCCACAGCTGAGTGACAGCTCTGAGCCGTAGATTCCCTCCCGTCTCTCAACCTCTCTCTCACCTCCCTCTCAATCTCCTTCATCTCTCTGTCTCTAGCATCTACCCAGTTCCTTCTGTGCATGGTATTTTGCTGTGTGAGCCTTTGTTTTTTCCTGGACATTCAATTTTTTTGTTCATCCCACAGAAGAATCTTGGTAACTAACCGTCACCCACAAACCCCACAACAGTAACTGCTCCAGGTGATGGACCCTTATCCAAGAGTGTCTGGGGAACAAAAATTGGAAGACATGAATTTTGAGTTTTAGAAAGGTGGAGGTGGATCTCAGAGGAGATTGGGGTGGTGGTTGTATATGCTCAAAATATGCTATATGAAGATCTCCAAGAGTTAATAACAATATTATTAAAACTGAAAAGAATCTTCAAAGAAAGTCACGTATATAGTGACTGAGGAAGACATCTTATATCGACCTCCTGCTCTCACCCACACAAGCATGCAAGTGCATACACATGCACATCCAAATATATACACATTCACATACATGTACACAAGCACATCTATACATGTACACATGCACACACAGATACATATTCATACATATATAAACACATATGCACTCATACACGCATATGTACTGCATACAAACATGCATACAGTCATACCCACATGCACACACATTCCTGTCTACAGCCACATCTGTGGGGTACTTCCTTGATTGTTGAGTGATGTTGTAGGGCCCAGCTCACTGTGGGAGGTGCCATCCCTCGGTAGGTTGTTCTGTATTGTATATGAAAGCAGGGTGCGTATGGGCCGGGGGGCAAACCAGTAAGTAGTGTTCCTCCACGGCCTGTGCTTCAGCTCCTGCCTCCAGGTTTCTGCCCTGAGTTCTTACCTTGGGCTCCCTCAGTGAGGAACTCTGACCCAGGAGATGTAAGCCAAATAAACCCTTTCCTCCCCAAGCTGGTACTGGTCAGAGTGTTTTGTCACAGCAACTGAAGGCAAACTAGAACAACACACAACTAAAATTCAATAACCAAGTAAAAAGAAACACAAAGCAAACCCACATTCATCATTGCCAGTTTCAGTCCTACCACCAGCAGTTTTTATCAGCAAATTGTGACACCAAAAAGAGTCTTGACAGAAAGAGCAATAGAATAGAAACAAGAGCACAAAAGTAAATCTATTAAGTCAGAAAATTATTCTGAGGTGGGATGTTGAGGCAAGGGTTCACCAGTTCCTGGCAGTTCTGAAGTCTACCCTATAGAACAGGTTGGCCTTCATATCTAGATCTTCCTGCTTTAGCACACTAACTGGTGAGATCACAAGTGTTCATCACCATTGTCAACAAAGACTATTTTCATGCTGGAAGTATATTCTCTAGCACAAGAGCTGCCTTAATCAGTACACGACTTGCCCTGCACAAGGCTGTGGACTGCTGGGCTAGAAAGCTAGGCAGAGGTAAGTGCTCTGCATGACAAGGGAAAGCATAAGATCTGAGTACAAGAAAGAGTTGGTGAGTATAAGGTTCTGGGTTCGAGAGATTCAGCAGACAAGAGAGCGCAGAGACTCCAGTGGGAGCTAACAAGACCCGGTTTATTAAGAGAAAAGCAGATGGGACTAGCTTCTCCGCACTTGTGAGTGGAGAAATGCTAGCCCTCCTGGGGGCTAGCCTCCCTGAAGAGATGGGGGAGACTACCCCCTCATCTTGGGGCTGGGGTCCGGGCTCTGGGGAACCGGGCTGGAGTGCCTGGCTCCAGATAAGGATGGTAAGAGAGACAGAGCGAGAGAGAGAGAGCGAGAGAGAGAGAGAGGGAGAGAGAGAGAGAGAGAGAAAGTGCTGCTCACGACAGGTGGGACAGCTAACTCACTGGGAGAGTGAGTCATTAGTCTCGATTATCTGGTCAGTAGGCGGGAAGCTTATCTATTCAAGAAATTGTAAAAGTCAGTCCCCTTTTTGAAGGTATTGTGAATTCTGGTTGTTTGGCTGGAGTTGCCAAGTTGTCTGCTGGGAGGAGGAAGGGTCCTTTAGTCACATCTTACATTCCAGCCTTTTGTGTCATAAGGGAAAGGGGGTGCTGTTCTCCTTTAACTTCTTCAAGATGACCCTTTGGGCGATGATAGGGGGGTAGGGGATGACACAGGAGGCTGGAATGGGTTTGAGTCCTCATCATGGTTAGGCAGCCATGCATAATTTTAACTTTTAGTATGGTATTTATTGGATTTTAAAATGACTAATTTTACATTGTCATATACATTTGCTGGTTATTACAAGGAACTGTTTTAGACTCTAATATTTGTTTATATAACATCTTTATCTCTTTTTAAAGTAAATTATTTTGGATTTTAACATCTTTATATGGTACATTTACTGATTTCTAAAAATAACTATTTATAGTCTCACATTGTTTTACATAATGTATTTGTCAATTTCTAAAGGGAATTTAAAATGTTTTTTCAAGCCATAGGTGTCCAAGACTAGTTGGGTTCAGAGTGAGCTGACATTTTGTGATGGCTAAACCTAGGAAGGCCATGTGAATTTACAGTACTTCAAAGCCAAACTTTACAAGAAAACAGCTATTACCAGGATATAACTAGGACAATGTGAGGTAAAGAGGAGCAGCATGCTTGGGTGGGAGATGTGAGATTAAGCCTACACTAATTTTAATTCCCGCCTTTTTGCATTGTGATCCAAAGGTTGTTTTTCTGAAATAGATTATTTCCCTCTCTGATGCTTAGTAGCTCCAAACTTGCTTTTGTTCCTGACCCTTCATGTCCTGAGCATCACCGCTTTTCACTTTCTAGTTACAATGTCCTGCCCAGACTAAAAGAGAAAAACATTTTTGTATGAACTCTTGCCAGGTTCCTTTAGGAATCATTGTTTTCTATGTTCCTTATTTGTGGGTATTTAGTTCAAAATTATGTGTGGTAAATTATAATATGGTATTTCTGATTCTAATACACATTGAATTGGACATTTGAATCCTTCCCTGATCTGACTACTTTGTTTCATCTTCCAGGCACCAGTCAAGGACTTTCTTTTCTCCCTGCAACTAACAGTTATGCAATTAGATAGACTCACTGAAGGGGTACCCCAATAGCCACAACCTACATCCCCCTTCAGCTTGAAGAAGCCAAGAGCTGTCAGCACCCAGATTCCCTGTTGGCAATTGGGGTAACCTCTTTAGAGGATGATGTGATAAGAATAGGAGGTAGAATCTGGCTAGGAAGTTTAGGGCAAAAAGACCCCCCAAAACCAAAATCTGTCCTTGTGCTTTATAATAGCCTACTCTATATCAAAGGCCAAATATGTCCAAAGTATTTGGAAGCTCCTATCTAATTCCTAAAAGGTTTAGCGGAAGCCTGATTCCAGCGCAGACGTGGAGGTTCTGGGTTCCGTCCACATCACCTTCCTCCCTCGCTTCCTTTCTTTTCCCAGTTCCTTCCCACGGCTCCTAAAACTCCCTCCTTCTCCTGCCTCTCCCTTCACTGGCTCGAATTAGGTCTCCCACTTATCTCTCTCTCTCACTCTTTCCCGCCCTCCCTTCTCTGATTGCTACCTCACCTAAAACCTGTCAGGGGAACTCTCCTCCCTTCCCCTCTACCCTGTTTTTTTTCTCTCTCTCTCTCTCTCCCTCTCATCCCACCTATTTCTGGGTGTCAGCTGCCTGTAAACTCTCCCATCTCATTTCGGGTTCCCCGCAGGTAGGGGTCCCTACATGTTGGGCAGGTTCCCAGTATCGCCTGCGGCCGACCCCTCACTTTATCTTCCCCATTTCTGGATGTCAGTCACCGCGCTCCTCGCTAGACCCCTATAGCCAGAAGCTAGTGGTTCCACATTTTCTAGCTCTAAGCTTGGGAGGCACCCCACAGTTTAGAGATCTCCTCTCACCTTGATTTCATACTCCCACAGCTGACCTCCCACTTTCCTCTCAGCTCCATGCTGGTGCCACGGACTTTGCGTCTGCTAATCCATGCCAGGCCACTGCAAGCATGTGCACACGTGCCCTCCCCTCCCCTTCTTGCCCCCAAATCTGCTGTGCTGTGCTCCAGTCTCTCTCTCTCTCAGGACACTGTGCACCCCCCCACCCCCTTTACAGCCCATGACTGAATGCTCAAAATCCCAGCTGTATTCTTAATGTCCCTGGGGGCCAGGTTATATTTTTGCAAGATGAGAAATGCTGCCTTTTGCAATGGACTTTCAGGAAGTGCCCTCTACCGTAGATCTTATTTGTTAAACTAACGAAGATTGTATTGGCACCAGCATATTTCTAGAGAAGTTACCCCATATTTCTCCAAACTGTGCTTCTTTGTCAGTTGCTGTTTAATTTTCCGATAATAATCTAAGGGGCACTTACACTTTTGTGTTGTAAGTCTTTAATCCACTAGTTATTGTGGAGAAAACTTTTCTTATTTCCCCTGCTTTTTTCTTAAATTAGGTAACATAATAAACTTTAGTATGCATTTTACATCTACATCAGTCTGTATTTTTTTTTTCTATTTTTGTTCATTACTGTCATAAGACAGAGAATCCCATTAGTCATTCTTATTACAGATGTTTTTATGTCGTGAGCTAAATGATAGTAACCCCTTGGACATGGCTCATCCTTTAGCCATTTGGAAGGACAAAATGCCTTTACCCCAGTTGTTTTGTGGTCCTTTCCCCTGTCATAGAGTCAGGTGGCCAGCTGGCTCCAGAGAGGGGTCTTTAGGACATTTAGAGATAGGTAGGCTTGAATCTGAAGCCAGAGAGCCAATCCCAGTTCCAGAGTCACCTTCTCTATGAGTTTAAACAGCACCTGGCAATTTATTAACATAATGTATATAAAATCTTTTTTTTTGTAAAACAATTGAGCACAATGCTTTACATCACACCAAAGAATTAAGTCCAGTGGTAAATGGCTGGCCTCAAAGCAGCTGTTTCCTTAAAACCTGTATATATTTGTTCAAGGGTTCCCCGGCCTCCACCTTTTGGAATACCTGTCTGTAGAACAAAAGAAGGTATATTTTTAAACATTTTTCCTTTTACAACATATTGCAGATCCTTTTATTTTTAAAAGTTTTTTTTTAACCTTTTAAAATTTACAGTTTGCCAATTTATATTAAATAAGACATAAACCTGATCGCTCTCACAGTGAATGTTCCTGTTAAAGAGGCTACCAGGCAATCTGGATTAGAAAAGTCACATTGCAATTTACTATGCATAATCTTAGATTTAAACATTTATAATCTAAAGAATAAGGAACACAGAGAAACACAGCATTTTAAAAGACCTTGGGAACAGATCATATGGTAAGTCTAGAGAGCATTAGATTTAGAGTCTCAATGTAGAAAAAGTGGGCATTAGGACCTAGCGAGGCCATTTCTGCCCTTTCCTTCCTTGTGTAAAGCTGCAGTTTCTCAGGTTGCAGGGGAAGGCACTCCAAGCCTGCACTCTTGGCCCAGTGCCTACAGACATATGGAGATCGGGCTGTAGCATTTTAGACCAATTAGCAAACCTGCAATACAGACATTGGCCCCGCCAGGGGGCGGCCAGTCAGTGTACCCCAGTGAACCTCCCCGTGTCCCAACATTTAGAGCCCTTTTCAGACTCTACTCTAGTCAGTGGGAACATGCAGCGGACTCTTAGGACAATAAATGTCCTTAGGTTGTTTAATTCAGTAATACCCTCCCCACTTTGTGTAGTTTTCTATCAATCCATGACCCTGCGGGGAGAGCCTCCGGTTGGGTGACCCCCACTGCTTTCATTTGTGCATTTGTGGGTTTCCGTCTTGCCCTGTGCACATGTATTATTTTCATACAGACAAATTTCACATAGACAAAATTTCTATAGCATCCTAAATTTAGAATTCCAAGACAAATAAATCCCAGATTGCCAACCAAAAATGGGCACAGATTCGTCCATCTTGGACATTGACCATGACCAGAGACTATTTGGATGCCCCACGGATCTGTTTTGGCTCTAATTTCCTCAGGAAATGTCTACCTAGGGGATACTCTAGAACCCTTAGAAGGAGGTGATCGAGTTCCTCTTCCACCTTGGTGGACTGCCTCATGGACCTGGATCCCCCTGTTTAGCAGGGAGGTGCTTCACAATCTTGGCCCTGTCTCCTCTTCCCCTCAGGTTTAGTGAGCAGGGGCAGCATCGCCGAGATGCTGGGTGACTTGCTCCTGTTACAGGCTCAAAAAACTGTGGTGCCTTTAAGGGACCATCATCTTCTAGATACCCAGGGAGATTATGCCCCAGGGACAAAGGAGGCAAAAAGGTGTCTCTAAACCCACCTTCTTAGCCAAGGCTTCAGAACTGTTACGGGAAAGCTCAGGCAGACACCAGGTGCATTAAAAAAGCAGGTATTTTACTTAGGCTCCAGCCTGGACCAACAGGTTCAGGCCTCAAACTCTGGACCCTGAAGGGAAGTAGTACATATCTTTTATTCCTTAAAAAGGTCTCCATCTGAAACAGAGACTTGAAGAAATTTCTTCAAGACAAAAGTCAAATGCATCTACCTCACAGTGTCAGTCAGCATTTTTAGCAGGAACTTGTCAGCTGAACTTCAGTTAAACAGACAGAGAAAAAAAACAAGGATTAAAATCCATATTTTCCATAAATATTCCACCAGGCACTGCATCAATACAAATACACACACTTGCAGACACACATGCACAAAAAAGCATACACAATGACACACACGTGCACACACAAACACATACATACACACATACACATACCACAAACAAAAACAAAATAAAAAACAAAAACATAAAACCAAACCCTAAAAATCACTTCCAGTTTCAATGGTAGAACAAGCAGCTTTTATCAGCCAAGTGGGAGACCAGCAAGATCAACAGAACCAAATGAGAACACAAAAATCATTTCACTCAGAAAATGATTCTGTGGCAAGGTGTTAAGACAGGGACTCATTGTGTAGCACTGGCTGGCCTGGAGCTCACCTTGTAGCCCAGGCTGGCCTTTATCTCCAGATCCTCCTGCCTTAGCCCCCTAAGTGCTGGGATCACAGGAGTTCACCACAACTCCCAGCAAAGACTGTTTTCCTGCTGGCAGAGGGTTCCTGAGCACGAGAGTTGCTTGAGATTCCTGGGTTATAAAGCTGCCCAGAGGACCCTGCTCTGCAGGACGAGGGAGAGCATAAGATCTGAGTGCAAGAAAGGGTTGGTGAGGACAGGGTGGAGCCCAGACCGGGCTCCAAAGAAGAACCGGCAATGGAAATCAAGGTGTTCAGTGGGAATTTCATTGAACGGGTTGCTGGGATTGTATGAGATCTTTCTCCTCTGTCTTCCTGTGAGGTCTCATGGAAAATCAGCTCAGCTTTGTGGAGCCTCTGTGCAGAGATTCCCACTGAACTGAAACATGCCCTCCAGAAGAGAAGGGAGAGGTCAGTGGATTCAGGAAATAAACTAGTTTCACAAGTCTGGGAAGAAGAAAGATTCTGAAGCCCCTGGCCCCAAGGGTTACAGGAGCTGTAAACACGGCCTGGGAGGAGACTGACCTGCCAGACTGCCTGCAAGTCCAGTACAGAGCACCAGGACTGCATCTTTCATGAGTCAGTACCAGGCTGGGGTGTGGGCTTCTCAGAGGTGCACAGGCCTTTGAGGGGAGCCTGCTGCTGACACTCACCCCAACACTCAGTAACAGCCATTAATTCACTGGTTCAGCAAGTTGGAATATGATGTTTGAGTTTTGTCTGTCATGGGTTCCCTGCCTGGGATGAACAACCATTTGTATCTCATTATCCCTACAAATTATCCTACAATAGGAGGGATTTAGGAAGCCTTGGCCTTCGTCCTTCAAAAGGGAAATATTCAGTCTCACACGGCAGAAGGACAAACACCTGAACTCTGTGAGGCCTGAGTATAGGACCTCAGGAGCGAGCCTGCAGGGCTCAATCAACTGTTACATTCTCCACCTTTCAATATGATACCCTGGCAACAGCTGAATTTTGGATGCATGCAGACCTCAGCTCCCCTTCATATGACTTCTCCCCTATAACCCTGAGTGTTCAATGCAAAGTATCAGCTTGGTGGGAAGAGATAAAATGGCATGATGAATAAATGGCACAGAGAGGGTTATGGTGGCAGTGGAATTATTCTGTTGAATGTTGAAATGAACACATGTCCAGAAATATCTGTTAAGACCAATGGAATATGCAACACCCAGGGTGACCTCAGTGCCACAATGTCTTTCATAATGATGATGTATTAATATTGATCCTTGGTTGTATCAAATAACATACACATGCCTTATCAAAACGCATACACTCAAAAGAGAGAGAGTACTGTGGGGACAGACTACATTCGTGGGAATTCTGTATTCCCTCTGTAATTGTTTGGTATTTGGTAAACCTAATGAAAGTCTAACTGAAGTTGATCAATGAAAAGAAAAGCAATAGTGTTGTGAAAGGACTTGGAATCTTGCCAAACTATCCTTCTCTAATCTTCAACCATGAAGGTTCAGCATAGAGCAGTTGGGGGTTTCAATCAGGAAGACAAAGTCCCTCTTGTCTTGATGGCAAGCCCTAACAAAATCAGTTGCAATCCAGACACTGCCAGTGAGGGAAGTGGGGATCACAGACTTTGGGAACCTCCCCAGATCCTATGGGCAGTGGGAGAGGTAGCATCAAATCCGACTTTTGCTGTGTGGAATATTTCCACCATGTCCTCCTTGGAATCCACTATCTACCAGGAGGAGGTGCTCAGATAGGACACAGAAAATCTCAGATACTCTGACAGGACCTGAACGTGTGATTTGTTCATTTATTCGCATTATTATTTCTAATAACTGGATGAAATGTAAGTTTTATGGTTGAGACCAGAACTAGAATGAATCCATTTTCCTGACTCACTGAGGACATGGGGTTATTTTGATTTCATCCTAGAATGTCCAAATACTGTAGTTAAGAAAACATAAAACAAAGTCTAAAAATAATCCCTCCTGGACTGGCAAGTCACCCTGACAGAAGGAGTCCATTGGTCAATGACCTTCTACCATGAATAGCATCCAGGTGGGCTGGCCCTCACGTTTAATCTCGGTACTTGGGAGGCAGAGGCAGGCAGACCTCTGTGAAAATTAGGCCAGTCCAGTCTACAAAAGAAATTGTAGTCCAACTGCTGCTATAGGGAGACCCTGTCTTATAAGAACCAAAACAGACAAACCAAACCAAACCAAAACAGTAGCCATGGTTGGGTTGAAAGTCTGAAACCATAAGGACGTGCTATGCTGTGTTTCTGGAAACATCCAAAAGTACAAGTTCAGCATGATGCTAGCTTGAGGTTGCTGGCTGCGTCCCTGCCTGCTGAGTGCCTGAGACGTCCACCAATGCCTGGTTAGCTAGAATCAGCCCAGCCGCACACAGGGCCCTGTGGCCTGGCATGGTGGGCTGGAGGACTGCTTTGAAAGTCTGCTTTCCGCAACCAGAAAGAGGCCACAGCTGCGACCAGGGCCTCGCCGTGGACAAGCACACTGCACAGGTGTGTCTGCCTTACGCCCCTGTCTCTCTGAGCCTGCCAGGCCAGTCCGGCATTGCTCTAGTCAGGGTGCTGAGTGAGGATGGGCAGCACAGTCTGCAACATTCTACGGTCTCAGCTTTCACAGATTGTGGAGCTGGCACTGGGACGCTTAGACTTTATCCCTTTCGTGTGAATTTTTAAATTTGGGAGTATGAATTGTTTTCTATCTTTTTAAGGTCTATGAGAGGTTTAGACCCCGCCCCCCGGACTAATTACTATTTCTTTTTCTTTCCAGTTTTGTCAGAAAGTTATGAGCTTTGTTAGTTTTCTGAAAAATTCTACCTTTAGCTTTTCTGACCCTCTTTGGAATTTTTTAAAAATTGAAGTCACTATTTTTGTCATTATTCTTGGTTTCTCCTAACTTCCAGTTTCTTTTACTCTCTTTTCCTGTTCTAACTTCACCAGAATGGTTCCTACCTCAAGTGATTTTTTTTTTCAGGCTCTTTTCTTTCTTTTTTATCATTGAATTTTTAAAAACTTGATACGATATACTTAGATGCTATTTACGTCCCCTTTCCTATCAGAACCTCTCCTTTCTACATCCCTGACATCGTCCCCTAGTGGCCAGATGATGAAGTGCGCCACTGGAAAATAGCTGTAGTTATTTCCTCCAGTCCTCTGACTCCTTCAGGTCAATCAATCTCTCATTAAACAAATACCTGTTTTTCCTGTGCTTCTGTTGGGAGAGAAATCATACAATTTCTCTGGAGCAAAATTCAGCCAATCTCTGTTAAAATTTAAAATGTGTGTGTCCAAAACACTCTCCCTTTCTAGAAATATATCCAAGGCAGGCTTGACGTTTTCCAAAAACGATGACAACAGTACTTGTCCTTGACTTGCATTCCCTCCAGAAGCTTCTATTCCCTATGAACAGGTAGACTGTGTTTGAGTCCCCTTGAAGTCATGGATTTAGACCATGTCCTTCTCCGTGGCTGACTGGCTGACTTCTGAGGAAGGTCTTGAGAGGCCACAGGCTTCTGCCTGGCTCTGAGTTCAAATGCTGCTTCTGAGCCACAACCACTCTGCTGTGAGGAAGCCAGGGCTGAACAACCATCTCCTCCCACCTCTCTCAGCTGACAGCCAGCACCGCACAGGAGACTGAGTGAGCATGCCATGTCTGAGAGCCCATGTATCGCCAGGGATACACCCCATACGTCCTCCCTGTTCTGCCACTGACATTACACACTTAGGGCCAAAATAAGTGTGACCATCTACTTAGGTTTTGCTTGTATTTGGAGAGTTTGCTATAAAAGAGCACAACTGACCAGGACAGATATATGTACCTTTGATTTATCTGTACATATATGAAATGACACATTCAACAGCATGTTGTATAAAGCAATGTGACTGCAAACATGAACTATTCTAGGGCTGTAACATCAATGTATATAGATTCTAGTCCGTGGTATACTCTGGACCATTAAGTAAACATTTTCTTAATTATTTTTGTTTTCATTGTGCTTATTTTTGTTCATGGTACAGTGTTACATATGGGTATTTTCATATAAGTATATATTATATATTGAACATCTTCCATCCATTACTTCCCTTCTGTCAAGTCCCTCCCAATTCCCATTAGTAACTTAGGTTCTAAGAGAGTTTCCCTTCTGATTTCCTATCAATTACAGCAGTATGGATCAGCATTTTCATTTGAGTATTTTATTACAGCAACAGAAAACAAAGATACCAGGATCTGCATTGTTTCTGGGTACATCTGGAAAGCTACTTCATCTGAAGTGGTGATCTCGTTGAGGCAAATGGCACTTCCCCATGCAAGAGGGCACCATCCCACATGCCAAGGCCTGAGTAGAAAAGGGGGAGCTTACCCCTTTTACGTTTTGACTCCCTGCCTACACTGGTCTGTGCATCTCATCTAATCATGTCTTGTTCTCAGATACGAAATATACCATGAGCTTTCCTGGGTCTTCTGATTGCCGAGAGTGGAGACTACTCAGCCTTCACCAAAGGATGAACCAATTGCTCATAATAAAAGTGTGTATGTGTGTGTGTGGAGGAGGAGGAGGTGCACACACACACACACACACACACACACACACACACACACACTGCTACATTGTTTCACATCCACAGAAGGGAAATAGGATGAATTCTATGACCATGAGCAGGAGCGGTGCCTTTCATCAATATGTCACCATTAACTACAGAGAAGAGGCCTTTTACATTCAAAGGAGTAAAAGCTTAGATCATGGTTAAAGGCAGTGAAAACGCAAGTGAGATTGCACTAGGATATGCACACGTGCTCCCCTCAGTAAAGGGCCCATTTTGTACCTTGGGTCCTTTCCTTCTACAAATTTCTCTTTGAAAACAAGTTTGATGTTTCTTCATTCTAATAGCTGTATTGTTACAGAGATAACATAAGACTTAAAAATGACTTTGTAATATTAATTCCAAATACTGGACTAAGGTGTGCTGACTTTTGACCATCTGCTTTTCTTTTTCATTTCTTCCTTATCTATTTTTGCATTGATTAAAATTTTCTGACTTATCCCTTATCAAATGAGAAACTTACGTACTCATTGTAAATTAGTAATGTAACAATTAAGGTATGGAAAGTTATTTTTATCAATATCTAGATTGAGTTAACACTATTCTGTGTGGTACTAAAAGAGCTGTGAGCCAGACTGCCCAGGTGAGAGAGGTGGATGTGGTGGCATAGGCATGCAGATGGAACTGTGTCTCTTCTGTACATGGACAGCGGGAAGGACAGTAGTCAGCATCCCAAGCATCCTCAGAAAGGTCTTGTATGGAAGGAGGTTCAGGGTCACAGGACCCCAGGAAATGACCTCGCTTCGCTAGCAACAGTCTAAACAGAACTCAGAATCCTGGTTACCAGGTAACCACAGGCCAGTGGCAGCCTCAACTGCTTCACTTGTCTGGAGTCTCTGGACAGAGCAGGATGTTCTCTTGCTGTTTCCAGGCTTGTTCAGGCTCAGGCCCCAGGAGAGCCAAGAATAGGGGTCTTGGCCACTTTTGGAGACGCTGGGTGCGCCCTCTAACCGAGTGCCTCTGGCCATTTTCACGCAGGAACCCACAGGTGACACTGGATGCACAAAATCTTCCTGTCCCCCTGGGTGTGTGCTTGAGAGTGAAGACTGGGAAACTTTCCACATGCCCACTTTCCCCTCAGTGTATGACACTAAGTCACTGAGGAGTCTGTTGGATTTCCCACATTTGAACCTTCCCTCTTGTCCCCTCTGAACAGGAGGCAGACTTCACCGTGCATGAGCTCTGCAAGGTCAGGTCCAACACCCCAGGCTATTTGGAGAAGTTGGTGAGCTACCTGGCGACGGCTGTGCAAACTGGGGACTTTCTGTTTGTCTGCACCTTCCTTGGCATCTACCAAAGGTTCGGCAACACCTGGCAGGTGCTGGACCTGATAATGAAGACGTGAGTGTCCATGTCCAAGCCCAGGAGAACCTAAACCTCCTGGTTGGGTTTCAGGGGTCTCTGCTCTCCTCTGAGGCTGTTTCTCTCAAAGGCTGTTGTCAGAATCAAGGGAGAATTCACCCTGGCAATGCTCGCCCTGGGCCTGATCCATCAAAGTGATCTGACAGGAATGGGGGATTTGCCTCCTCTAAAAAGCAACTTGTAAAGCCCCATCTTTCTGAGGCTGTTGTAAACTGTTTCCCCCATGTAGGCAGAAGGTTCCAGACCCCATCTGGGGTTGATGGGATAAATGTAGATAGACAAGGACACCCAGGGGCTCGCCAAGACCCACCGTGTCAACTGCAAACCACACAGTGCAGCTTGGGTTCATTAATGCATAAAGATCCTCAGGCTCACTTCCAGCTGAGAACTCAGAGAGCAGCTCAGACAAAAGCCCCTCCCGACACAGTCATAAGCTTCTATTCCTATCTCAGATTCAGCAGCCCCTCCAGATCTTCCGGCAGGTAGGGACACAGGGACTTAGGGTGACATCCTTCTCTAATGACACAGGTATGCGTCCTTCCAGCCAGACAGTGAGGAGGACCAGGAAACAAAGAAGTGAGTGGGCTTCGAGTGAAGAGGGAGGTCAGCTCCCATCTGCAGGGTGGGGAACATTTGAGGGTGAGGGTTTCGGATGCCAAGTGCCATGCGCGATCCTCTAGAGATTCCACTAAGGGATGAGGCCTGGGACTTTGCCTGCTAGGAGAAATACAGGGGTTTAGAGGGGGTTCCTTAATTCTGAGGAGTAAGGGGAGCATGGCAGTTTAGAGCCGGCCCCTTGAGACTCCGTCCTCAGCATGCCCAGCCCAGCCCATCTGTCTACCTGTGACCTGCACAGGAAGTCTGGGACCCCCTCTACACATGGCCTCATACTTCCAGCCACCATGCCCTGCTGTACATTCACTGAACAGACTTTGCCCTGTCTGCATGGGATCACTGCAGCACTGGGAGTGGCCAGGCTTCTAACTCTCCTCCATGCCATCCTGCCACAGCGCCATATGTTTCTTCCTGGGATTGTGGATAGAAAAACTGCCAGGGGATTTTTGTGAATCTCCGAACCTGGCCAGGCTGAACCAGTTGATGAACTATGTACAAGTCAATATGCCTACCTCCGCCCTGGACATCCAAGTCCAAGAGCTCCTGTCACGTCTGGAGGACCAGGAGACCAGCAAGGCAGCACCCAAAAAAGAGAAGGCCTGTGGTAGGTGTCTGAGAGGTTGGGAAGGTGTCTGTGAGGGTGGGTTCCAAGAGGGAAGTACCAGGCTTTTGTCCTGAAACCAGAGCTGTACCCCAGTAAGCTGTGATCCTGATGTGGGGACAGGGACTGGGGATATTTGTCAGGAAGAAAGTTTGTATGCATTTGGAAAGACCCTAATGTTGAGGACGTTTATTCCATCTCAGATCTCCTTGCCTCTCACGACTAAGCTGCCTCTACTAACTGTTCTTTCTTCTCTTTCTGTTCTTAGATTCAGAGAGCTCCAGGGTTCCTGAGGGTCCAGAACAGTATGCACCCGGGATGTCAGAGATTCTGGATCCCAGGTCAGCTTCTGGAGCTGAACCTCAGGGAGAGTTGACACTCAGAGAGGGTTCTGTGGAACCTGAGTTCATGGAGACATGTGTGACAGCAGTTCAACCAACAGAAATCCTCACTGTTACATGTGTAGAACAAGATCTGCTCACAGAAACCAATACACAGCCACCTCCAGATGTGGATGGAAATGTTCCAGCTCCTGAGCAGTTGTTTCCCCTTGCTGTTTCACAAATTTGAGATCCGGAACCTATTTTGCCTTTGCCCAAGGTAGATTAATAGAAGTTTTTGAATCACCTGCTGATTTCCATCCAGCTGCAGGTCCAGAGCTGGGATGCTTCCCATCTCTAGCAAAAAAATCTCATTTATCTTTTGTTGCTTTGTTTATTTGGTTTTATTAGTTGTTGTTGTTCTGTTTTGGTTTTGATTATTTGATTTGGGTTTAGATATTAAGTTATTAAAGTTTTATTGTTACTTGTTTTAACGTGCATGGTTTCTTGGCGTCAAGTCTACCCCATGTGGTAGAACTCTAGCCTGCCTGTCTGCACACTGCAGCCTGAAGCCAAGCATTCAGGTCATCCTAGAGACGTGGATAAAAATGCCACTGGTTTACCAGAAATGGACGAATACCACAAGTGGCAAGGAAGCAGACCACACCTGTGTGAGCACAGGGCCTGTGTTCCAGACAGTCCCCACAGCTACAGACATGGACTCTGAGGTCAGGCAGGCCGGGCACCAAGCACACAGGTTTCCATTTCTCCTTGAGCTCCTTGTCTGTCATATGGACAGCAGCCCCCACCTAGCTAGGGCGAAGTCAGTTTCATTTTATGGTGCCTGCTATTCTCAGCAACCTCTGCCCTCAACTGCCAACCCCACTCACTACTATGCCTTGCCAGAACAGAATGTGAAACACTAGACACACAATTCCGTTAGCAGGAACACGTTTAAACACATGATTTCCAGAAAAGATTCTGAGGATTTTCTACAATTCTGGGGATTGTCAACAAATGAGGACATTTTACACTTTTGTCTGTGAGAATATTCTAAAAGTTCACCATTTTCAGGCACCTCTCCATAGTGCAAAACCAGTGCTCACTGTCTAAAACGGATCATTGTTGGCCTCATTCAAGGGACATGGGATGTTGTTGCCCACTAAGTGGAGAGTGTGGGAATGCAGTGCCCTCTAAGGATGCAGGTTAGCTCATTTGTTCTGTCTGGTGAAGGGAAGGGCCCTCCTCCACCACTGGTTACTTAGACATCTGACTTGGGAAAAGGCTATAAAACTTTGGGTGCCCAAGGCACAAGAGTGCTCATAGGACTGTCCATTTCACAGCAGAAGGTGAGCAGCATAACACATCTAGTCTCAGAGCCACGGTGTCAGTGTCTGTGATACCTGGAGACCCAGAACTGCTATAGCCAAGTTGCGGGAAACCCACCAGGCTGTGCATTGTATACTGGCTTCTCAGTTGAAAGGGCCAGCCCGTACTGCAGAAGGAAGAGATCCAACAGCTATCAGGGGCAATTTCATCAGTGGCCTTGCATCCTTTTAGAAAGGAAAAGAAAATTACCCAGTCATATGACATATATTACCCATCTGTAATCTAGAGAATACCAGAAAGTACTATTACTGTTGGTAAACAACTTCAACTAAGCCGCACAGCACACACAATAGCAATACCAGAACACACAGTAGATGGAGCCACATCAAACAGCTGCACCGAGCAGTGCATAATGTGCAGATCATGTGAGGGGTTCAACTTGAAACAGCGTCAACAGTAACATGAGCAGACAGGTTCTTTCAAACAAGGGCCAACTCTGTTAGTAACAGGTCCATTGTGCTCTCTGCACTGTGCTGAATATTCTATGCAGAAACATTTAAAAGAATTTTAAAAACTGCATTTGAACATTAAGGAAGACCCAATACCATGAAGATTACAACAACACATTGCTGAAAAAAAAGGAATATTAACAAAGAAAAAAGCAGAAGTAGCAGGTCCGTTGACTGACATACATAATGTTTTTAACTTCATCATGGTATAAGAATCTGTTTACAGAATCCAGGCAGGTACTATGGGTCGCAATAGGAATAGTGTTATGAACATTGATGTGGAGTTTTACGAACGGCACAATACAGCTCTGGGATGGGGAGATGGCTCAGAGCACAGTGCTCCAATGGCAGCATGTGGACCTGAGTTTTCACCCCCAGAACCCGGGTAAAAAATGCCTGACCCTGTCTCATGCACCTATCTGTAAGCCTATCAGAGGAGGGCAGAGACCACTGAATCCCCAGATCTTCCCGGTCAGCCAGTCACTGAGTACTGGGATCAGTGAGATGAGATACCCTGTCTTGAAAAAGTAAGTGTACCCTCCCCACAAGACTCAGGGATCATTTTGGAAGAGGGCAGGAGGACTGTAAGAGCCAGAGGTGGTGGATGACTTACAGGGAAACAGTGTGTTCTGGACACAACCGGGCCGTTGCACAGGAATTCACAGCAGGTGTGCCAGCATGCAGAAGACATCTGAAGCTCAAGTCAGACAAGAATCTCAGCATGGAAGGGTACGTGGGCACAAAGCTCCACCCCTAGCTTAGGAGCGATTTACAATCAGTGGCTTCTGGGAGAGGAAGAGTCAGTTTTTCATTAAAGGTGTGACCCCTGAGCCTTGGCAGGGTGAAGAAGATGTCTCTCTAAAGGCCATCTTTGGGCCACGATGCCAGGTTTTCTCCAGAGTTCCACTGGTGAGTGTGAGTCTGTGTGTGTGGGATATACATAATTAATAAAAGAAGTCTCTTTGGTGACCAGCTGTGGTCTATGGGCATAAACACAAAGTTTAAAAGTCAGTGTGATGGCCATATCACCTTGATTTATTAATACAGTAGAATTTGCTTTCCCCTGGGGCTTATGACATCCAAAGTCACAAGTTTCCATCCCGGCTTACAGTAAACCTAGTAACAGAGGCACAACCTTGGCTTTAAGCCTAGTAAAAGGGTGCACCATTGGTTTTAAGCCTAGGCAGTGGTTCAAAACAGTCTTTAACCCTGTTGCCAGGGTTAAAGCTGCTAGTTTTAAACATAGTAGAAGAGGTGCACAGCTGGCTTTAAATCTCTAACCGTGGTGCACGAATACCTTTAAGCCGAAAACCAGTGGCGCATGGCCGGCCTTAAATCTAGTAACCGCTGTGCACCGTGCACCGCTGGATGTCATTCCACTCATGTTTTCTGCAGTAGCCTTTTCCTCTTTCCCTTTCGAAATTGTGTCTCCTTTTGTCCAACAAACATATGTTTTACAGAGCATTCAGAGGTTTCTTCACTCTAATAGCTTCTGTGCTTTGTGGGTAGTATATAAGTTCAAAATGGCTTCTTTCCCTTCCTCCTTTCTTTTCTTCCTTCATCGAGTTTTGCAATGATCTTTTTGAACATCTGATTTTCTTTCAACAAATTTGAAACTTAACTATTATATTCATCTTGAATTCATAACCTAGAAATTAAGATATGAAAACTGTTGTTCTTGTTTTTATTAGAGACATGTTCTTGCTGTAGCCTCACCTGGCCTGGAACTTGCCATGGAGACCAGGCTGGCCTTGATCTGACAGATATCACCTGCCTCTACCTCCTGAGTGCTGTGATTAATGGAATGCTCCATGACGCCCAGCTCATAGAGAGGTTTGATGTATCTTCAAAACAAAACAGTTCAGGGATAGGGCAATGGCCCAGTCAGCCCAGTGCCGTCCTGGCCAGCATGTGGACCCGAGTTTGCGTGCTGAACCGACACATAAAAGCACCCAAGCACTGTCTCACACATCTGGAACCCTAGCATAGGAGGGTAGAGATAAGTGAATCCTCGGAACTCACTGGTTAGTAGGTCTCACCAATCAGTGAGCACTGACATCAGTAAGATGATCTGTCTCCAAAAAGTAATTGTATCCTCCCTACAAAGCTCAGGGAGCATGTTGGAAGCAGACAGGAAGACTGTAAGAGCCAGAGGCAGTGAATGTCTACAGGAAAACAGTGTGTTCTTGACACAATAGGGAAAACTGCAAATATGAACTCACAGCGACTGTGAAAACATGCACAAGACATTTGAAACTCAAGCCAGATAAAAGCCTTAGCATGGAGCCAGGAGGTGGTGCACAGTCCCACCTGTAGCTGAGAAGCTATTGGCAACAGGTAGCTGCTGGGGGAGGTTAGTCAGTTTTCATTAAGGGTATATCACTCACTGATTCATTTACTAAGGGAGCGTTAGAGGCCCTGTAGCTGATATGTAGGGGACCCCGTTTTATAAAGTGTGCTTCCTGCTCACAAGGCATTTTCTATGCCTTCGATGGACTTTTTGCAACAGATACTTTTAACAGGCTCCACCTAGGCTGGAAGATTGTTGCAAATATCCTGCCCTCCACCTGCTGAGAGAATTGTTTTGTAACATTTAGAATTTTCAAAACCTGATGGAAAAATAAGAACCAGCCCAGGGAGTGTAGCTGGGGCATCACCAATGAGGGAGGAGAAGAGGGAGGTACAAAGAGAGTGCCCCAGGATCCTATCAAAGGCCTATTAAAGTCAGTTCCCAGCTCAAGGGGGTAATCTTACCTCTGGGATCCCCTCCCACCTGTATGAGAGCTGTCAGTATGTAAAAATAAAATTTGTTGTTTGTTCCTCTGGTATTCTGTGCTTGTCCCTCAGCTCTGACCTCTGCCTTCCTGGGACTACCCGAGAGGTTTTGGTCTGGAGAACCTTTCCCACTCTCTCTGCTTGGATACTTTGATTCCAAGTCACCTCAGAGGAGCTAAAGCTCTCTTAGCTTCTGCTGCTGTGATTTCCAGGGCAACATTTCCCACAGTTGAAGGCAAGGGAGCTCGACCTTTGTGTCCAGGGAGGCCGCAACCCACAGCTGAGTGACAGCTCTGAGCCGTAGATTCCCTCCCGTCTCTCAACCTCTCTCTCACCTCCCTCTCAATCTCCTTCATCTCTCTGTCTCTAGCATCTCCCCAGTTCCTTCTGTGCATGGTATTTTGCTGTGTGAGCCTTTGTTTTTTCCTGGACATTCAATTTTTTTGTTCATCCCACAGAAGAATCTTGGTAACTAACCGTCACCCACAAACCCCACAACAGTAACTGCTCCAGGTGATGGACCCTTATCCAAGAGTGTCTGGGGAACAAAAATTGGAAGACATGAATTTTGAGTTTTAGAAAGGTGGAGGTGGATCTCAGAGGAGATTGGGGTGGTGGTTGTATATGCTCAAAATATGCTATATGAAGATCTCCAAGAGTTAATAACAATATTATTAAAACTGAAAAGAATCTTCAAAGAAAGTCACGTATATAGTGACTGAGGAAGACATCTTATATCGACCTCCTGCTCTCACCCACACAAGCATGCAAGTGCATACACATGCACATCCAAATATATACACATTCACATACATGTACACAAGCACATCTATACATGTACACATGCACACACAGATACATATTCATACATATATAAACACATATGCACTCATACACGCATATGTACTGCATACAAACATGCATACAGTCATACCCACATGCACACACATTCCTGTCTACAGCCACATCTGTGGGGTACTTCCTTGATTGTTGAGTGATGTTGTAGGGCCCAGCTCACTGTGGGAGGTGCCATCCCTCGGTAGGTTGTTCTGTATTGTATATGAAAGCAGGGTGCGTATGGGCCGGGGGGCAAACCAGTAAGTAGTGTTCCTCCACGGCCTGTGCTTCAGCTCCTGCCTCCAGGTTTCTGCCCTGAGTTCTTACCTTGGGCTCCCTCAGTGAGGAACTCTGACCCAGGAGATGTAAGCCAAATAAACCCTTTCCTCCCCAAGCTGGTACTGGTCAGAGTGTTTTGTCACAGCAACTGAAGGCAAACTAGAACAACACACAACCAAAATTCAATAACCAAGTAAGAAGAAACACAAAGCAAACCCACATTCATCATTGCCAGTTTCAGTCCTACCACCAGCAGTTTTTATCAGCAAATTGTGACACCAAAAAGAGTCTTGACAGAAAGAGCAATAGAATAGAAACAAGAGCACAAAAGTAAATCTATTAAGTCAGAAAATTATTCTGAGGTGGGATGTTGAGGCAAGGGTTCACCAGTTCCTGGCAGTTCTGAAGTCTACCCTATAGAACAGGTTTGCCTTCATATCTAGATCTTCCTGCTTTAGCACACTAACTGGTGAGATCACCAGTGTTCATCACCATTGTCAACAAAGACTGTTTTCCTGCTGGAAGAATATTCTCCAGCACAAGAGCTGCCTTAATCAGTACACGACTTGCCCTGCACAAGGCTGTGGACTGCTGGGCTAGAAAGCTAGGCAGAGGTAAGTGCTCTGCATGACAAGGGAAAGCATAAGATCTGAGTACAAGAAAGAGTTGGTGAGTATAAGGTTCTGGGTTTGAGAGATTCAGCAGACAAGAGAGCGCAAAGACTCCAGTGGGAGCTAACAAGACCCAGTTTATTAAGAGAAAACCAGATGGGACTAGCTTCTCCGCACTTGTGAGTGGAGAAATGCTAGCCCTCCTGGGGGCTAGCCTCCCTGAAGAGATGGGGGAGACTACCCCCTCATCTTGGGGCTGGGGTCCGGGCTCTGGGGAACCGGGCTGGAGTGCCTAGCTACAGATAAGGATGGTAAGAGAGACAGAGCGAGAGAGAGAGCGAGAGAGAGAGAGAGGGAGAGAGAGAGAGAGAGAGAAAGTGCTGCTCATGACAGGTGGGACAGCTAACTCACTGGGAGAGTGAGTCATTAGTCTCGATTATCTGGTCAGTAGGCGGGAAGCTTATCTATTCAAGAAATTGTAAAAGTCAGTCCCCTTTTTGAAGGTATTGTGAATTCTGGTTGTTTGGCTGGAGTTGCCAAGTTGTCTGCTGGGAGGACGAAGGGTCCTTTAGTCACATCTTACATTCCAGCCTTTTGTGTCATAAGGGAAAGGGGGTGCTGTTCTCCTTTAACTTCTTCAAGATGACCCTTTGGGCGATGATAGGGGGGTAGGGGATGACACAGGAGGCTGGAATGGGTTTGAGTCCTCATCATGGTTAGGCAGCCATGCATAATTTTAACTTTTAGTATGGTATTTATTGGATTTTAAAATGACTAATTTTACATTGTCATATACATTTGCTGGTTATTACAAGGAACTGTTTTAGACTCTAATATTTGTTTATATAACATCTTTATCTCTTTTTAAAGTAAATTATTTTGGATTTTAACATCTTTATATGGTACATTTACGGATTTCTAAAAATAACTATTTATGGTCTCACATTGTTTTACATAATGTATTTGTCAGTTTCTAAAGGGAATTTAAAATGTTTTTTCAAGCCATAGGTGTCCAAGACTAGTTGGGTTCAGAGTGAGCTGATATTTTGTGATGGCTAAACCTAGGAAGGCCATGTGAATTTACAGTACTCCAAAGCCAAACTTTACAAGAAACCAGCTACTACCAGGATATAACTAAGACAATGTGAGGTAAAGAGGAGCAGCTTGCTTGGGTGGGAGATGTGAGATTAAGCCTGCACTAATTTTAATTCCCGCCTTTTTGCATTGTGATCCAAAGGTTGTTTTTCTGAAATAGATTATTTCCTTCTCTGATGCTTAGTAGGTCCAAACTTGCTTTTGTTCCTGCCCCTTCATGTCCTGAGCATCACCGCTTTTCACATTCTAGTTACAATGTCCTGCCCAGACTAAAAGAGAAAAACATTTTTGTATGAACTCTTGCCAGGTTCCTTTAGGAATCATTGTTTTCTATGTTCCTTATTTGTGGGTATTTAGTTCAAAATTATGTGTGGTAAATTATAATATGGTATTTCTGATTCTAATACACATTGAATTGGACATTTGAATCCTTCCCTGATCTGACTACTTTGTTTCATCTTCCAGGCACCAGTCAAGGACTTTCTTTTCTCTCTGCAACTAACAGTTATGCAATTAGATAGACTCACTGAAGGGGTACCCCAATAGCCACAACCTACATCCCCCTTCAGCTTGAAGAAGCCAAGAGCTGTCAGCACCCAGATTCCCTGTTGGCAATTGGGGTAACCTCTTTAGAGGATGATGTGATAAGAATAGGAGGTAGAATCTGGCTAGGAAGTTTAGGGCAAAAAGACCCCCCAAAACCAAAATCTGTCCTTGTGCTTTATAATAGCCTACTCTATATCAAAGGCCAAATATGTCCAAAGTATTTGGAAGCTCCTATCTAATTCCTAAAAGGTTTAGCGGAAGCCTGATTCCAGCGCAGACGTGGAGGTTCTGGGTTCCGTCCACATCACCTTCCTCCCTCGCTTCCTTTCTTTTCCCAGTTCCTTCCCACGGCTCCTAAAACTCCCTCCTTCTCCTGCCTCTCCCTTCACTGGCTCGAATTAGGTCTCCCACTTATCTCTCTCTCTCACTCTTTCCCGCCCTCCCTTCTCTGATTGCTACCTCACCTAAAACCTGTCAGGGGAACTCTCCTCCCTTCCCCTCTACCTGTTTTTTTTCTCTCTCTCTCTCTCCCTCTCATCCCACCTATTTCTGGGTGTCAGCTGCCTGTAAACTCTCCCATCTCATTTCGGATTCCCCGCAGGTAGGGGTCCCTACATGTTGTGCAGGTTCCCAGTATCCCCTGCGGCCGACCCCCCACTTTATCTTCCCCATTTCTGGATGTCAGTCACCACACTCCTCGCTGGACCCCTATAGCCAGAAGCTAGTGGTTCCACATTTTCTAGCTCTAAGCTTGGGAGGCACCCCACAGTTTAGAGATCTCCTCTCACCTTGATTTCATACTCCCACAGCTGACCTCCCACTTTCCTCTCAGCTCCATGCTGGTGCCATGGACTTTGCGTCTGCTAATCCATGCCAGGCCACTGCAAGCATGTGCACACGTGCCCTCCCCTCCCCTTCTTGCCCCCAAATCTGCTGTGCTGTGCTCCAGTCTCTCTCTCTCTCAGGACACTGTGCACCCCCCCACCCCCTTTACAGCCCATGACTGAATGCTCAAAATCCCAGCTGTATTCTTAATGTCCCTGGGGGCCAGGTTATATTTTTGCAAGATGAGAAATGCTGCCTTTTGCAATGGACTTTCAGGAAGTGCCCTCTACCGTAGATCTTATTTGTTAAACTAACGAAGATTGTATTGGCACCAGCATATTTCTAGAGAAGTTACCCCATATTTCTCCAAACTGTGCTTCTTTGTCAGTTGCTGTTTAATTTTCCGATAATAATCTAAGGGGCACTTACACTTTTGTGTTGTAAGTCTTTAATCCACTAGTTATTGTGGAGAAAACTTTTCTTATTTCCCCTGCTTTTTTCTTAAATTAGGTAACATAATAAACTTTAGTATGCATTTTACATCTACATCAGTCTGTATTTTTTTTTTCTATTTTTGTTCATTACTGTCATAAGACAGAGAATCCCATTAGTCATTCTTATTACAGATGTTTTTATGTCGTGAGCTAAATGATAGTAACCCCTTGGACATGGCTCATCCTTTAGCCATTTGGAAGGACAAAATGCCTTTACCCCAGTTGTTTTGTGGTCCTTTCCCCTGTCATAGAGTCAGGTGGCCAGCTGGCTCCAGAGAGGGGTCTTTAGGACATTTAGAGATAGGTAGGCTTGAATGTGAAGCCAGAGAGCCAATTGCAGTTCCAGAGTCACCTTCTCTATGAGTTTAAACAGCACCTGGCAATTTATTAACATAATGTATATAAAACCTTTTTTTTGTAAAACAGTTGAGCACAATGCTTTACATCATACAAAAGAATTAAGTCCAGTGGTAAATGGCTGGCCTCAAACCAGCTGTTTCTTAAAACCTGTATATATTTGGTCAAGGGTTCCCCAGCCTCCACCTTTTCGAATACCTGTCTGCAGAACAAAAGAAGGTATATTTTTAAACATTTTTCCTTTTACAACATATTGCAGATCCTTTTATTTTTAAAAGTTTTTTTTAACCTTTTAAAATTTATAGTTTGCCAATTTATATTAAATAAGACATAAACCTGATCGCTCTCACAGTGAATGTTCCTGTTAAAGAGGCTACCAGGCAATCTGGATTAGAAAAGTCACATTGCAATTTACTATGCATAATCTTAGATTTAAACATTTATAATCTAAAGAATAAGGAACACAGAGAAACACAGCATTTTAAAAGACCTTGGGAACAGATCATATGGTAAGTCTAGAGAGCATTAGATTTAGAGTCTCAATGTAGAAAAAGTGGGCATTAGGACCTAGCGAGGCCATTTCTGCCCTTTCCTTCCTTGTGTAAAGCTGCAGTTTCTCAGGTTGCAGGGGAAGGCACTCCAAGCCTGCACTCTTGGCCCAGTGCCTACAGACATATGGAGATCGGGCTGTAGCATTTTAGACCAATTAGCAAACCTGCAATACAGACATTGGCCCCGCCAGGGGGCGGCCAGTCAGTGTACCCCAGTGAACCTCCCCGTGTCCCAACATTTAGAGCCCTTTTCAGACTCTACTCTAGTCAGTGGGAACATGCAGCGGACTCTTAGGACAATAAATGTCCTTAGGTTGTTTAATTCAGTAATACCCTCCCCACTTTGTGTAGTTTTCTATCAATCCATGACCCTGCGGGGAGAGCCTCCGGTTGGGTGACCCCCACTGCTTTCATTTGTGCATTTGTGGGTTTCCGTCTTGCCCTGTGCACATGTATTATTTTCATACAGACAAATTTCACATAGACAAAATTTCTATAGCATCCTAAATTTAGAATTCCAAGACAAATAAATCCCAGATTGCCAACCAAAAATGGGCACAGATTCGTCCATCTTGGACATTGACCATGACCAGAGACTATTTGGATGCCCCACGGATCTGTTTTGGCTCTAATTTCCTCAGGAAATGTCTACCTAGGGGATACTCTAGAACCCTTAGAAGGAGGTGATCGAGTTCCTCTTCCACCTTGGTGGACTGCCTCATGGACCTGGATCCCCCTGTTTAGCAGGGAGGTGCTTCACAATCTTGGCCCTGTCTCCTCTTCCCCTCAGGTTTAGTGAGCAGGGGCAGCATCGCCGAGATGCTGGGTGACTTGCTCCTGTTACAGGCTCAAAAAACTGTGGTGCCTTTAAGGGACCATCATCTTCTAGATACCCAGGGAGATTATGCCCCAGGGACAAAGGAGGCAAAAAGGTGTCTCTAAACCCACCTTCTTAGCCAAGGCTTCAGAACTGTTACGGGAAAGCTCAGGCAGACACCAGGTGCATTAAAAAAGCAGGTATTTTACTTAGGCTCCAGCCTGGACCAACAGGTTCAGGCCTCAAACTCTGGACCCTGAAGGGAAGTAGTACATATCTTTTATTCCTTAAAAAGGTCTCCATCTGAAACAGAGACTTGAAGAAATTTCTTCAAGACAAAAGTCAAATGCATCTACCTCACAGTGTCAGTCAGCATTTTTAGCAGGAACTTGTCAGCTGAACTTCAGTTAAACAGACAGAGAAAAAAAACAAGGATTAAAATCCATATTTTCCATAAATATTCCACCAGGCACTGCATCAATACAAATACACACACTTGCAGACACACATGCACAAAAAAGCATACACAATGACACACACGTGCACACACAAACACATACATACACACATACACATACCACAAACAAAAACAAAATAAAAAACAAAAACATAAAACCAAACCCTAAAAATCACTTCCAGTTTCAATGGTAGAACAAGCAGCTTTTATCAGCCAAGTGGGAGACCAGCAAGATCAACAGAACCAAATGAGAACACAAAAATCATTTCACTCAGAAAATGATTCTGTGGCAAGGTGTTAAGACAGGGACTCATTGTGTAGCACTGGCTGGCCTGGAGCTCACCTTGTAGCCCAGGCTGGCCTTTATCTCCAGATCCTCCTGCCTTAGCCCCCTAAGTGCTGGGATCACAGGAGTTCACCACAACTCCCAGCAAAGACTGTTTTCCTGCTGGCAGAGGGTTCCTGAGCACGAGAGTTGCTTGAGATTCCTGGGTTATAAAGCTGCCCAGAGGACCCTGCTCTGCAGGACGAGGGAGAGCATAAGATCTGAGTGCAAGAAAGGGTTGGTGAGGACAGGGTGGAGCCCAGACCGGGCTCCAAAGAAGAACCGGCAATGGAAATCAAGGTGTTCAGTGGGAATTTCATTGAACGGGTTGCTGGGATTGTATGAGATCTTTCTCCTCTGTCTTCCTGTGAGGTCTCATGGAAAATCAGCTCAGCTTTGTGGAGCCTCTGTGCAGAGATTCCCACTGAACTGAAACATGCCCTCCAGAAGAGAAGGGAGAGGTCAGTGGATTCAGGAAATAAACTAGTTTCACAAGTCTGGGAAGATGAAAGATCCTGAAGCCCCTGGCCCTAAGGGTTACAGGAGCTGTAAACACGGCCTGGGAGGAGACTAACCTGCCAGACTGCCTGCAAGTCCAGCAGAGAGCACCAGGACTGCATCTTTCATGAGTCAGTACCAGGCTGGGGTGTGGGCTTCTCAGAGGTGCACAGGCCTTTGAAGGGAACCTGCTGCTGACACTCCCCCCGACACTCAGTGACAGCCATTAATTCACTGGTTCAGCAAGTTGGAATATGATGTTTGAGTTTTGTCTGTCATGGGTTCCCTGCCTGGGATGAACAACCATTTGTATCTCATCTTCCCCTACAAATTCTCCTACAATAGGAGGGATTTAGGAAGCCTTGGCCTTCGTCCTTCAAAAGGGAAATATTCAGTCTCACATGGCAGAAGGACAAACACCTGAACTCTGTGAGGCCTGAGTATAGAGGCCTTAATCCCAGTCATAAGAGCGAGCCTGCAGGGCTCAATCAACTGTTACAGTCTCCACCTTTCAATATGATACCCTGGCAACAGCTGAATTTTGGATGCATGCAGACCTCAGCTCCCCTTCATATGACTTCTCCCCTATAACCCTGAGTGTTCAATGAAAAGTATCAGCTTGGTGGGAAGAGATAAAATGGCATGATGAATAAATGGCACAGAGAGGGTTATGGTGGCAGTGGAATTATTCTGTTGAATGTTGAAATGAACACATGTCCAGAAATATCTGTTAAGACCAATGGAATATGCAACACCCAGGGTGACCTCAGTGCCACAATGTCTTTCATAATGATGATGTATTAATATTGATCCTTGGTTGTATCAAATAACATACACATGCCTTATCAAAACGCATACACTCAAAAGAGAGAGAGTACTGTGGGGACAGACTACATTCGTGGGAATTCTGTATTCCCTCTGTAATTGTTTGGTATTTGGTAAACCTAATGAAAGTCTAACTGAAGTTGATCAATGAAAAGAAAAGCAATAGTGTTGTGAAAGGACTTGGAATCTTGCCAAACTATCCTTCTCTAATCTTCAACCATGAAGGTTCAGCATAGAGCAGTTGGGGGTTTCAATCAGGAAGACAAAGTCCCTCTTGTCTTGATGGCAAGCCCTAACAAAATCAGTTGCAATCCAGACACTGCCAGTGAGGGAAGTGGGGATCACAGACTTTGGGAACCTCCCCAGATCCTATGGGCAGTGGGAGAGGTAGCATCAAATCCGACTTTTGCTGTGTGGAATATTTCCACCATGTCCTCCTTGGAATCCACTATCTACCAGGAGGAGGTGCTCAGATAGGACACAGAAAATCTCAGATACTCTGACAGGACCTGAACGTGTGATTTGTTCATTTATTCGCATTATTATTTCTAATAACTGGATGAAATGTAAGTTTTATGGTTGAGACCAGAACTAGAATGAATCCATTTTCCTGACTCACTGAGGACATGGGGTTATTTTGATTTCATCCTAGAATGTCCAAATACTGTAGTTAAGAAAACATAAAACAAAGTCTAAAAATAATCCCTCCTGGACTGGCAAGTCACCCTGACAGAAGGAGTCCATTGGTCAATGACCTTCTACCATGAATAGCATCCAGGTGGGCTGGCCCTCACGTTTAATCTCGGTACTTGGGAGGCAGAGGCAGGCAGACCTCTGTGAAAATTAGGCCAGTCCAGTCTACAAAAGAAATTGTAGTCCAACTGCTGCTATAGGGAGACCCTGTCTTATAAGAACCAAAACAGACAAACCAAACCAAACCAAAACAGTAGCCATGGTTGGGTTGAAAGTCTGAAACCATAAGGACGTGCTATGCTGTGTTTCTGGAAACATCCAAAAGTACAAGTTCAGCATGATGCTAGCTTGAGGTTGCTGGCTGCGTCCCTGCCTGCTGAGTGCCTGAGACGTCCACCAATGCCTGGTTAGCTAGAATCAGCCCAGCCGCACACAGGGCCCTGTGGCCTGGCATGGTGGGCTGGAGGACTGCTTTGAAAGTCTGCTTTCCGCAACCAGAAAGAGGCCACAGCTGCGACCAGGGCCTCGCCGTGGACAAGCACACTGCACAGGTGTGTCTGCCTTACGCCCCTGTCTCTCTGAGCCTGCCAGGCCAGTCCGGCATTGCTCTAGTCAGGGTGCTGAGTGAGGATGGGCAGCACAGTCTGCAACATTCTACGGTCTCAGCTTTCACAGATTGTGGAGCTGGCACTGGGACGCTTAGACTTTATCCCTTTCGTGTGAATTTTTAAATTTGGGAGTATGAATTGTTTTCTATCTTTTTAAGGTCTATGAGAGGTTTAGACCCCGCCCCCCGGACTAATTACTATTTCTTTTTCTTTCCAGTTTTGTCAGAAAGTTATGAGCTTTGTTAGTTTTCTGAAAAATTCTACCTTTAGCTTTTCTGACCCTCTTTGGAATTTTTTAAAAATTGAAGTCACTATTTTTGTCATTATTCTTGGTTTCTCCTAACTTCCAGTTTCTTTTACTCTCTTTTCCTGTTCTAACTTCACCAGAATGGTTCCTACCTCAAGTGATTTTTTTTTTCAGGCTCTTTTCTTTCTTTTTTATCATTGAATTTTTAAAAACTTGATACGATATACTTAGATGCTATTTACGTCCCCTTTCCTATCAGAACCTCTCCTTTCTACATCCCTGACATCGTCCCCTAGTGGCCAGATGATGAAGTGCGCCACTGGAAAATAGCTGTAGTTATTTCCTCCAGTCCTCTGACTCCTTCAGGTCAATCAATCTCTCATTAAACAAATACCTGTTTTTCCTGTGCTTCTGTTGGGAGAGAAATCATACAATTTCTCTGGAGCAAAATTCAGCCAATCTCTGTTAAAATTTAAAATGTGTGTGTCCAAAACACTCTCCCTTTCTAGAAATATATCCAAGGCAGGCTTGACGTTTTCCAAAAACGATGACAACAGTACTTGTCCTTGACTTGCATTCCCTCCAGAAGCTTCTATTCCCTATGAACAGGTAGACTGTGTTTGAGTCCCCTTGAAGTCATGGATTTAGACCATGTCCTTCTCCGTGGCTGACTGGCTGACTTCTGAGGAAGGTCTTGAGAGGCCACAGGCTTCTGCCTGGCTCTGAGTTCAAATGCTGCTTCTGAGCCACAACCACTCTGCTGTGAGGAAGCCAGGGCTGAACAACCATCTCCTCCCACCTCTCTCAGCTGACAGCCAGCACCGCACAGGAGACTGAGTGAGCATGCCATGTCTGAGAGCCCATGTATCGCCAGGGATACACCCCATACGTCCTCCCTGTTCTGCCACTGACATTACACACTTAGGGCCAAAATAAGTGTGACCATCTACTTAGGTTTTGCTTGTATTTGGAGAGTTTGCTATAAAAGAGCACAACTGACCAGGACAGATATATGTACCTTTGATTTATCTGTACATATATGAAATGACACATTCAACAGCATGTTGTATAAAGCAATGTGACTGCAAACATGAACTATTCTAGGGCTGTAACATCAATGTATATAGATTCTAGTCCGTGGTATACTCTGGACCATTAAGTAAACATTTTCTTAATTATTTTTGTTTTCATTGTGCTTATTTTTGTTCATGGTACAGTGTTACATATGGGTATTTTCATATAAGTATATATTATATATTGAACATCTTCCATCCATTACTTCCCTTCTGTCAAGTCCCTCCCAATTCCCATTAGTAACTTAGGTTCTAAGAGAGTTTCCCTTCTGATTTCCTATCAATTACAGCAGTATGGATCAGCATTTTCATTTGAGTATTTTATTACAGCAACAGAAAACAAAGATACCAGGATCTGCATTGTTTCTGGGTACATCTGGAAAGCTACTTCATCTGAAGTGGTGATCTCGTTGAGGCAAATGGCACTTCCCCATGCAAGAGGGCACCATCCCACATGCCAAGGCCTGAGTAGAAAAGGGGGAGCTTACCCCTTTTACGTTTTGACTCCCTGCCTACACTGGTCTGTGCATCTCATCTAATCATGTCTTGTTCTCAGATACGAAATATACCATGAGCTTTCCTGGGTCTTCTGATTGCCGAGAGTGGAGACTACTCAGCCTTCACCAAAGGATGAACCAATTGCTCATAATAAAAGTGTGTATGTGTGTGTGTGGAGGAGGAGGAGGTGCACACACACACACACACACACACACACACACACACACTGCTACATTGTTTCACATCCTCAGAGGGCAATAGGATGAATTCTATGACCATGAGCAGGAGCGGTGCCTTTCATCAATATGTCACCATTAACTACAGAGAAGAGGCCTTTTACATTCAAAGGAGTAAAAGCTTAGATCATGGTTAAAGGCAGTGAAAACGCAAGTGAGATTGCACTAGGATATGCACACGTGCTCCCCTCAGTAAAGGGCCCATTTTGTACCTTGGGTCCTTTCCTTCTACAAATTTCTCTTTGAAAACAAGTTTGATGTTTCTTCATTCTAATAGCTGTATTGTTACAGAGATAACATAAGACTTAAAAATGACTTTGTAATATTAATTCCAAATACTGGACTAAGGTGTGCTGACTTTTGACCATCTGCTTTTCTTTTTCATTTCTTCCTTATCTATTTTTGCATTGATTAAAATTTTCTGACTTATCCCTTATCAAATGAGAAACTTACGTACTCATTGTAAATTAGTAATGTAACAATTAAGGTATGGAAAGTTATTTTTATCAATATCTAGATTGAGTTAACACTATTCTGTGTGGTACTAAAAGAGCTGTGAGCCAGACTGCCCAGGTGAGAGAGGTGGATGTGGTGGCATAGGCATGCAGATGGAACTGTGTCTCTTCTGTACATGGACAGCGGGAAGGACAGTAGTCAGCATCCCAAGCATCCTCAGAAAGGTCTTGTATGGAAGGAGGTTCAGGGTCACAGGACCCCAGGAAATGACCTCGCTTCGCTAGCAACAGTCTAAACAGAACTCAGAATCCTGGTTACCAGGTAACCACAGGCCAGTGGCAGCCTCAACTGCTTCACTTGTCTGGAGTCTCTGGACAGAGCAGGATGTTCTCTTGCTGTTTCCAGGCTTGTTCAGGCTCAGGCCCCAGGAGAGCCAAGAATAGGGGTCTTGGCCACTTTTGGAGACGCTGGGTGCGCCCTCTAACCGAGTGCCTCTGGCCATTTTCACGCAGGAACCCACAGGTGACACTGGATGCACAAAATCTTCCTGTCCCCCTGGGTGTGTGCTTGAGAGTGAAGACTGGGAAACTTTCCACATGCCCACTTTCCCCTCAGTGTATGACACTAAGTCACTGAGGAGTCTGTTGGATTTCCCACATTTGAACCTTCCCTCTTGTCCCCTCTGAACAGGAGGCAGACTTCACCGTGCATGAGCTCTGCAAGGTCAGGTCCAACACCCCAGGCTATTTGGAGAAGTTGGTGAGCTACCTGGCGACGGCTGTGCAAACTGGGGACTTTCTGTTTGTCTGCACCTTCCTTGGCATCTACCAAAGGTTCGGCAACACCTGGCAGGTGCTGGACCTGATAATGAAGACGTGAGTGTCCATGTCCAAGCCCAGGAGAACCTAAACCTCCTGGTTGGGTTTCAGGGGTCTCTGCTCTCCTCTGAGGCTGTTTCTCTCAAAGGCTGTTGTCAGAATCAAGGGAGAATTCACCCTGGCAATGCTCGCCCTGGGCCTGATCCATCAAAGTGATCTGACAGGAATGGGGGATTTGCCTCCTCTAAAAAGCAACTTGTAAAGCCCCATCTTTCTGAGGCTGTTGTAAACTGTTTCCCCCATGTAGGCAGAAGGTTCCAGACCCCATCTGGGGTTGATGGGATAAATGTAGATAGACAAGGACACCCAGGGGCTCGCCAAGACCCACCGTGTCAACTGCAAACCACACAGTGCAGCTTGGGTTCATTAATGCATAAAGATCCTCAGGCTCACTTCCAGCTGAGAACTCAGAGAGCAGCTCAGACAAAAGCCCCTCCCGACACAGTCATAAGCTTCTATTCCTATCTCAGATTCAGCAGCCCCTCCAGATCTTCCGGCAGGTAGGGACACAGGGACTTAGGGTGACATCCTTCTCTAATGACACAGGTATGCGTCCTTCCAGCCAGACAGTGAGGAGGACCAGGAAACAAAGAAGTGAGTGGGCTTCGAGTGAAGAGGGAGGTCAGCTCCCATCTGCAGGGTGGGGAACATTTGAGGGTGAGGGTTTCGGATGCCAAGTGCCATGCGCGATCCTCTAGAGATTCCACTAAGGGATGAGGCCTGGGACTTTGCCTGCTAGGAGAAATACAGGGGTTTAGAGGGGGTTCCTTAATTCTGAGGAGTAAGGGGAGCATGGCAGTTTAGAGCCGGCCCCTTGAGACTCCGTCCTCAGCATGCCCAGCCCAGCCCATCTGTCTACCTGTGACCTGCACAGGAAGTCTGGGACCCCCTCTACACATGGCCTCATACTTCCAGCCACCATGCCCTGCTGTACATTCACTGAACAGACTTTGCCCTGTCTGCATGGGATCACTGCAGCACTGGGAGTGGCCAGGCTTCTAACTCTCCTCCATGCCATCCTGCCACAGCGCCATATGCTTCTTCCTGGGATTGTGGATAGAAAAACTGCCAGGGGATTTTTGTGAATCTCCGAACCTGGCCAGGCTGAACCAGTTGATGAACTATGTACAAGTCAATATGCCTACCTCCGCCCTGGACATCCAAGTCCAAGAGCTCCTGTCACGTCTGGAGGACCAGGAGACCAGCAAGGCAGCACCCAAAAAAGAGAAGGCCTGTGGTAGGTGTCTGAGAGGTTGGGAAGGTGTCTGTGAGGGTGGGTTCCAAGAGGGAAGTACCAGGCTTTTGTCCTGAAACCAGAGCTGTACCCCAGTAAGCTGTGATCCTGATGTGGGGACAGGGACTGGGGATATTTGTCAGGAAGAAAGTTTGTATGCATTTGGAAAGACCCTAATGTTGAGGACGTTTATTCCATCTCAGATCTCCTTGCCTCTCACGACTAAGCTGCCTCTACTAACTGTTCTTTCTTCTCTTTCTGTTCTTAGATTCAGAGAGCTCCAGGGTTCCTGAGGGTCCAGAACAGTATGCACCCGGGATGTCAGAGATTCTGGATCCCAGGTCAGCTTCTGGAGCTGAACCTCAGGGAGAGTTGACACTCAGAGAGGGTTCTGTGGAACCTGAGTTCATGGAGACATGTGTGACAGCAGTTCAACCAACAGAAATCCTCACTGTTACATGTGTAGAACAAGATCTGCTCACAGAAACCAATACACAGCCACCTCCAGATGTGGATGGAAATGTTCCAGCTCCTGAGCAGTTGTTTCCCCTTGCTGTTTCACAAATTTGAGATCCGGAACCTATTTTGCCTTTGCCCAAGGTAGATTAATAGAAGTTTTTGAATCACCTGCTGATTTCCATCCAGCTGCAGGTCCAGAGCTGGGATGCTTCCCATCTCTAGCAAAAAAATCTCATTTATCTTTTGTTGCTTTGTTTATTTGGTTTTATTAGTTGTTGTTGTTCTGTTTTGGTTTTGATTATTTGATTTGGGTTTAGATATTAAGTTATTAAAGTTTTATTGTTACTTGTTTTAACGTGCATGGTTTCTTGGCGTCAAGTCTACCCCATGTGGTAGAACTCTAGCCTGCCTGTCTGCACACTGCAGCCTGAAGCCAAGCATTCAGGTCATCCTAGAGACGTGGATAAAAATGCCACTGGTTTACCAGAAATGGACGAATACCACAAGTGGCAAGGAAGCAGACCACACCTGTGTGAGCACAGGGCCTGTGTTCCAGACAGTCCCCACAGCTACAGACATGGACTCTGAGGTCAGGCAGGCCGGGCACCAAGCACACAGGTTTCCATTTCTCCTTGAGCTCCTTGTCTGTCATATGGACAGCAGCCCCCACCTAGCTAGGGCGAAGTCAGTTTCATTTTATGGTGCCTGCTATTCTCAGCAACCTCTGCCCTCAACTGCCAACCCCACTCACTACTATGCCTTGCCAGAACAGAATGTGAAACACTAGACACACAATTCCGTTAGCAGGAACACGTTTAAACACATGATTTCCAGAAAAGATTCTGAGGATTTTCTACAATTCTGGGGATTGTCAACAAATGAGGACATTTTACACTTTTGTCTGTGAGAATATTCTAAAAGTTCACCATTTTCAGGCACCTCTCCATAGTGCAAAACCAGTGCTCACTGTCTAAAACGGATCATTGTTGGCCTCATTCAAGGGACATGGGATGTTGTTGCCCACTAAGTGGAGAGTGTGGGAATGCAGTGCCCTCTAAGGATGCAGGTTAGCTCATTTGTTCTGTCTGGTGAAGGGAAGGGCCCTCCTCCACCACTGGTTACTTAGACATCTGACTTGGGAAAAGGCTATAAAACTTTGGGTGCCCAAGGCACAAGAGTGCTCATAGGACTGTCCATTTCACAGCAGAAGGTGAGCAGCATAACACATCTAGTCTCAGAGCCACGGTGTCAGTGTCTGTGATACCTGGAGACCCAGAACTGCTATAGCCAAGTTGCGGGAAACCCACCAGGCTGTGCATTGTATACTGGCTTCTCAGTTGAAAGGGCCAGCCCGTACTGCAGAAGGAAGAGATCCAACAGCTATCAGGGGCAATTTCATCAGTGGCCTTGCATCCTTTTAGAAAGGAAAAGAAAATTACCCAGTCATATGACATATATTACCCATCTGTAATCTAGAGAATACCAGAAAGTACTATTACTGTTGGTAAACAACTTCAACTAAGCCGCACAGCACACACAATAGCAATACCAGAACACACAGTAGATGGAGCCACATCAAACAGCTGCACCGAGCAGTGCATAATGTGCAGATCATGTGAGGGGTTCAACTTGAAACAGCGTCAACAGTAACATGAGCAGACAGGTTCTTTCAAACAAGGGCCAACTCTGTTAGTAACAGGTCCATTGTGCTCTCTGCACTGTGCTGAATATTCTATGCAGAAACATTTAAAAGAATTTTAAAAACTGCATTTGAACATTAAGGAAGACCCAATACCATGAAGATTACAACAACACATTGCTGAAAAAAAAGGAATATTAACAAAGAAAAAAGCAGAAGTAGCAGGTCCGTTGACTGACATACATAATGTTTTTAACTTCATCATGGTATAAGAATCTGTTTACAGAATCCAGGCAGGTACTATGGGTCGCAATAGGAATAGTGTTATGAACATTGATGTGGAGTTTTACGAACGGCACAATACAGCTCTGGGATGGGGAGATGGCTCAGAGCACAGTGCTCCAATGGCAGCATGTGGACCTGAGTTTTCACCCCCAGAACCCGGGTAAAAAATGCCTGACCCTGTCTCATGCACCTATCTGTAAGCCTATCAGAGGAGGGCAGAGACCACTGAATCCCCAGATCTTCCCGGTCAGCCAGTCACTGAGTACTGGGATCAGTGAGATGAGATACCCTGTCTTGAAAAAGTAAGTGTACCCTCCCCACAAGACTCAGGGATCATTTTGGAAGAGGGCAGGAGGACTGTAAGAGCCAGAGGTGGTGGATGACTTACAGGGAAACAGTGTGTTCTGGACACAACCGGGCCGTTGCACAGGAATTCACAGCAGGTGTGCCAGCATGCAGAAGACATCTGAAGCTCAAGTCAGACAAGAATCTCAGCATGGAAGGGTACGTGGGCACAAAGCTCCACCCCTAGCTTAGGAGCTATTTACAATCAGTGGCTTCTGGGAGAGGAAGAGTCAGTTTTTCATTAAAGGTGTGACCCCTGAGCCTTGGCAGGGTGAAGAAGATGTCTCTCTAAAGGCCATCTTTGGGCCACGATGCCAGGTTTTCTCCAGAGTTCCACTGGTGAGTGTGAGTCTGTGTGTGGGGGGTATACATAATTAATAAAAGAAGTCTCTTTGGTGACCAGCTGTGGTCTATGGGCATAAACACAAAGTTTAAAAGTCAGTGTGATGGCCATATCACCTTGATTTATTAATACAGTAGAATTTGCTTTCCCCTGGGGCTTATGACATCCAAAGTCACAAGTTTCCATCCCGGCTTACAGTAAACCTAGTAACAGAGGCACAACCTTGGCTTTAAGCCTAGTAAAAGGGTGCACCATTGGTTTTAAGCCTAGGCAGTGGTTCAAAACAGTCTTTAACCCTGTTGCCAGGGTTAAAGCTGCTAGTTTTAAACATAGTAGAAGAGGTGCACAGCTGGCTTTAAATCTCTAACCGTGGTGCACGAATACCTTTAAGCCGAAAACCAGTGGCGCATGGCCGGCCTTAAATCTAGTAACCGCTGTGCACCGTGCACCGCTGGATGTCATTCCACTCATGTTTTCTGCAGTAGCCTTTTCCTCTTTCCCTTTCGAAATTGTGTCTCCTTTTGTCCAACAAACATATGTTTTACAGAGCATTCAGAGGTTTCTTCACTCTAATAGCTTCTGTGCTTTGTGGGTAGTATATAAGTTCAAAATGGCTTCTTTCCCTTCCTCCTTTCTTTTCTTCCTTCATCGAGTTTTGCAATGATCTTTTTGAACATCTGATTTTCTTTCAACAAATTTGAAACTTAACTATTATATTCATCTTGAATTCATAACCTAGAAATTAAGATATGAAAACTGTTGTTCTTGTTTTTATTAGAGACATGTTCTTGCTGTAGCCTCACCTGGCCTGGAACTTGCCATGGAGACCAGGCTGGCCTTGATCTGACAGATATCACCTGCCTCTACCTCCTGAGTGCTGTGATTAATGGAATGCTCCATGACGCCCAGCTCATAGAGAGGTTTGATGTATCTTCAAAACAAAACAGTTCAGGGATAGGGCAATGGCCCAGTCAGCCCAGTGCCGTCCTGGCCAGCATGTGGACCCGAGTTTGCGTGCTGAACCGACACATAAAAGCACCCAAGCACTGTCTCACACATCTGGAACCCTAGCATAGGAGGGTAGAGATAAGTGAATCCTCGGAACTCACTGGTTAGTAGGTCTCACCAATCAGTGAGCACTGACATCAGTAAGATGATCTGTCTCCAAAAAGTAATTGTATCCTCCCTACAAAGCTCAGGGAGCATGTTGGAAGCAGACAGGAAGACTGTAAGAGCCAGAGGCAGTGAATGTCTACAGGAAAACAGTGTGTTCTTGACACAATAGGGAAAACTGCAAATATGAACTCACAGCGACTGTGAAAACATGCACAAGACATTTGAAACTCAAGCCAGATAAAAGCCTTAGCATGGAGCCAGGAGGTGGTGCACAGTCCCACCTGTAGCTGAGAAGCTATTGGCAACAGGTAGCTGCTGGGGGAGGTTAGTCAGTTTTCATTAAGGGTATATCACTCACTGATTCATTTACTAAGGGAGCGTTAGAGGCCCTGTAGCTGATATGTAGGGGACCCCGTTTTATAAAGTGTGCTTCCTGCTCACAAGGCATTTTCTATGCCTTCGATGGACTTTTTGCAACAGATACTTTTAACAGGCTCCACCTAGGCTGGAAGATTGTTGCAAATATCCTGCCCTCCACCTGCTGAGAGAATTGTTTTGTAACATTTAGAATTTTCAAAACCTGATGGAAAAATAAGAACCAGCCCAGGGAGTGTAGCTGGGGCATCACCAATGAGGGAGGAGAAGAGGGAGGTACAAAGAGAGTGCCCCAGGATCCTATCAAAGGCCTATTAAAGTCAGTTCCCAGCTCAAGGGGGTAATCTTACCTCTGGGATCCCCTCCCACCTGTATGAGAGCTGTCAGTATGTAAAAATAAAATTTGTTGTTTGTTCCTCTGGTATTCTGTGCTTGTCCCTCAGCTCTGACCTCTGCCTTCCTGGGACTACCCGAGAGGTTTTGGTCTGGAGAACCTTTCCCACTCTCTCTGCTTGGATACTTTGATTCCAAGTCACCTCAGAGGAGCTAAAGCTCTCTTAGCTTCTGCTGCTGTGATTTCCAGGGCAACATTTCCCACAGTTGAAGGCAAGGGAGCTCGACCTTTGTGTCCAGGGAGGCCGCAACCCACAGCTGAGTGACAGCTCTGAGCCGTAGATTCCCTCCCGTCTCTCAACCTCTCTCTCACCTCCCTCTCAATCTCCTTCATCTCTCTGTCTCTAGCATCTCCCCAGTTCCTTCTGTGCATGGTATTTTGCTGTGTGAGCCTTTGTTTTTTCCTGGACATTCAATTTTTTTGTTCATCCCACAGAAGAATCTTGGTAACTAACCGTCACCCACAAACCCCACAACAGTAACTGCTCCAGGTGATGGACCCTTATCCAAGAGTGTCTGGGGAACAAAAATTGGAAGACATGAATTTTGAGTTTTAGAAAGGTGGAGGTGGATCTCAGAGGAGATTGGGGTGGTGGTTGTATATGCTCAAAATATGCTATATGAAGATCTCCAAGAGTTAATAACAATATTATTAAAACTGAAAAGAATCTTCAAAGAAAGTCACGTATATAGTGACTGAGGAAGACATCTTATATCGACCTCCTGCTCTCACCCACACAAGCATGCAAGTGCATACACATGCACATCCAAATATATACACATTCACATACATGTACACAAGCACATCTATACATGTACACATGCACACACAGATACATATTCATACATATATAAACACATATGCACTCATACACGCATATGTACTGCATACAAACATGCATACAGTCATACCCACATGCACACACATTCCTGTCTACAGCCACATCTGTGGGGTACTTCCTTGATTGTTGAGTGATGTTGTAGGGCCCAGCTCACTGTGGGAGGTGCCATCCCTCGGTAGGTTGTTCTGTATTGTATATGAAAGCAGGGTGCGTATGGGCCGGGGGGCAAACCAGTAAGTAGTGTTCCTCCACGGCCTGTGCTTCAGCTCCTGCCTCCAGGTTTCTGCCCTGAGTTCTTACCTTGGGCTCCCTCAGTGAGGAACTCTGACCCAGGAGATGTAAGCCAAATAAACCCTTTCCTCCCCAAGCTGGTACTGGTCAGAGTGTTTTGTCACAGCAACTGAAGGCAAACTAGAACAACACACAACCAAAATTCAATAACCAAGTAAGAAGAAACACAAAGCAAACCCACATTCATCATTGCCAGTTTCAGTCCTACCACCAGCAGTTTTTATCAGCAAATTGTGACACCAAAAAGAGTCTTGACAGAAAGAGCAATAGAATAGAAACAAGAGCACAAAAGTAAATCTATTAAGTCAGAAAATTATTCTGAGGTGGGATGTTGAGGCAAGGGTTCACCAGTTCCTGGCAGTTCTGAAGTCTACCCTATAGAACAGGTTTGCCTTCATATCTAGATCTTCCTGCTTTAGCACACTAACTGGTGAGATCACCAGTGTTCATCACCATTGTCAACAAAGACTGTTTTCCTGCTGGAAGAATATTCTCCAGCACAAGAGCTGCCTTAATCAGTACACGACTTGCCCTGCACAAGGCTGTGGACTGCTGGGCTAGAAAGCTAGGCAGAGGTAAGTGCTCTGCATGACAAGGGAAAGCATAAGATCTGAGTACAAGAAAGAGTTGGTGAGTATAAGGTTCTGGGTTTGAGAGATTCAGCAGACAAGAGAGCGCAAAGACTCCAGTGGGAGCTAACAAGACCCAGTTTATTAAGAGAAAACCAGATGGGACTAGCTTCTCCGCACTTGTGAGTGGAGAAATGCTAGCCCTCCTGGGGGCTAGCCTCCCTGAAGAGATGGGGGAGACTACCCCCTCATCTTGGGGCTGGGGTCCGGGCTCTGGGGAACCGGGCTGGAGTGCCTAGCTACAGATAAGGATGGTAAGAGAGACAGAGCGAGAGAGAGAGCGAGAGAGAGAGAGAGGGAGAGAGAGAGAGAGAGAGAAAGTGCTGCTCACGACAGGTGGGACAGCTAACTCACTGGGAGAGTGAGTCATTAGTCTCGATTATCTGGTCAGTAGGCGGGAAGCTTATCTATTCAAGAAATTGTAAAAGTCAGTCCCCTTTTTGAAGGTATTGTGAATTCTGGTTGTTTGGCTGGAGTTGCCAAGTTGTCTGCTGGGAGGACGAAGGGTCCTTTAGTCACATCTTACATTCCAGCCTTTTGTGTCATAAGGGAAAGGGGGTGCTGTTCTCCTTTAACTTCTTCAAGATGACCCTTTGGGCGATGATAGGGGGGTAGGGGATGACACAGGAGGCTGGAATGGGTTTGAGTCCTCATCATGGTTAGGCAGCCATGCATAATTTTAACTTTTAGTATGGTATTTATTGGATTTTAAAATGACTAATTTTACATTGTCATATACATTTGCTGGTTATTACAAGGAACTGTTTTAGACTCTAATATTTGTTTATATAACATCTTTATCTCTTTTTAAAGTAAATTATTTTGGATTTTAACATCTTTATATGGTACATTTACGGATTTCTAAAAATAACTATTTATGGTCTCACATTGTTTTACATAATGTATTTGTCAGTTTCTAAAGGGAATTTAAAATGTTTTTTCAAGCCATAGGTGTCCAAGACTAGTTGGGTTCAGAGTGAGCTGATATTTTGTGATGGCTAAACCTAGGAAGGCCATGTGAATTTACAGTACTCCAAAGCCAAACTTTACAAGAAACCAGCTACTACCAGGATATAACTAAGACAATGTGAGGTAAAGAGGAGCAGCTTGCTTGGGTGGGAGATGTGAGATTAAGCCTGCACTAATTTTAATTCCCGCCTTTTTGCATTGTGATCCAAAGGTTGTTTTTCTGAAATAGATTATTTCCCTCTCTGATGCTTAGTAGGTCCAAACTTGCTTTTGTTCCTGCCCCTTCATGTCCTGAGCATCACCGCTTTTCACATTCTAGTTACAATGTCCTGCCCAGACTAAAAGAGAAAAACATTTTTGTATGAACTCTTGCCAGGTTCCTTTAGGAATCATTGTTTTCTATGTTCCTTATTTGTGGGTATTTAGTTCAAAATTATGTGTGGTAAATTATAATATGGTATTTCTGATTCTAATACACATTGAATTGGACATTTGAATCCTTCCCTGATCTGACTACTTTGTTTCATCTTCCAGGCACCAGTCAAGGACTTTCTTTTCTCTCTGCAACTAACCGTTATGCAATTAGATAGACTCACTGAAGGGGTACCCCAATAGCCACAACCTACATCCCCCTTCAGCTTGAAGAAGCCAAGAGCTGTCAGCACCCAGATTCCCTGTTGGCAATTGGGGTAACCTCTTTAGAGGATGATGTGATAAGAATAGGAGGTAGAATCTGGCTAGGAAGTTTAGGGCAAAAAGACCCCCCAAAACCAAAATCTGTCCTTGTGCTTTATAATAGCCTACTCTATATCAAAGGCCAAATATGTCCAAAGTATTTGGAAGCTCCTATCTAATTCCTAAAAGGTTTAGCGGAAGCCTGATTCCAGCGCAGACGTGGAGGTTCTGGGTTCCGTCCACATCACCTTCCTCCCTCGCTTCCTTTCTTTTCCCAGTTCCTTCCCACGGCTCCTAAAACTCCCTCCTTCTCCTGCCTCTCCCTTCACTGGCTCGAATTAGGTCTCCCACTTATCTCTCTCTCTCACTCTTTCCCGCCCTCCCTTCTCTGATTGCTACCTCACCTAAAACCTGTCAGGGGAACTCTCCTCCCTTCCCCTCTACCTGTTTTTTTTCTCTCTCTCTCTCTCCCTCTCATCCCACCTATTTCTGGGTGTCAGCTGCCTGTAAACTCTCCCATCTCGTTTCGGATTCCCCGCAGGTAGGGGTCCCTACATGTTGTGCAGGTTCCCAGTATCCCCTGCGGCCGACCCCCCACTTTATCTTCCCCATTTCTGGATGTCAGTCACCACACTCCTCGCTGGACCCCTATAGCCAGAAGCTAGTGGTTCCACATTTTCTAGCTCTAAGCTTGGGAGGCACCCCACAGTTTAGAGATCTCCTCTCACCTTGATTTCATACTCCCACAGCTGACCTCCCACTTTCCTCTCAGCTCCATGCTGGTGCCATGGACTTTGCGTCTGCTAATCCATGCCAGGCCACTGCAAGCATGTGCACACGTGCCCTCCCCTCCCCTTCTTGCCCCCAAATCTGCTGTGCTGTGCTCCAGTCTCTCTCTCTCTCAGGACACTGTGCACCCCCCCACCCCCTTTACAGCCCATGACTGAATGCTCAAAATCCCAGCTGTATTCTTAATGTCCCTGGGGGCCAGGTTATATTTTTGCAAGATGAGAAATGCTGCCTTTTGCAATGGACTTTCAGGAAGTGCCCTCTACCGTAGATCTTATTTGTTAAACTAACGAAGATTGTATTGGCACCAGCATATTTCTAGAGAAGTTACCCCATATTTCTCCAAACTGTGCTTCTTTGTCAGTTGCTGTTTAATTTTCCGATAATAATCTAAGGGGCACTTACACTTTTGTGTTGTAAGTCTTTAATCCACTAGTTATTGTGGAGAAAACTTTTCTTATTTCCCCTGCTTTTTTCTTAAATTAGGTAACATAATAAACTTTAGTATGCATTTTACATCTACATCAGTCTGTATTTTTTTTTTCTATTTTTGTTCATTACTGTCATAAGACAGAGAATCCCATTAGTCATTCTTATTACAGATGTTTTTATGTCGTGAGCTAAATGATAGTAACCCCTTGGACATGGCTCATCCTTTAGCCATTTGGAAGGACAAAATGCCTTTACCCCAGTTGTTTTGTGGTCCTTTCCCCTGTCATAGAGTCAGGTGGCCAGCTGGCTCCAGAGAGGGGTCTTTAGGACATTTAGAGATAGGTAGGCTTGAATGTGAAGCCAGAGAGCCAATTGCAGTTCCAGAGTCACCTTCTCTATGAGTTTAAACAGCACCTGGCAATTTATTAACATAATGTATATAAAACCTTTTTTTTTGTAAAACAGTTGAGCACAATGCTTTACATCATACAAAAGAATTAAGTCCAGTGGTAAATGGCTGGCCTCAAACCAGCTGTTTCTTAAAACCTGTATATATTTGGTCAAGGGTTCCCCAGCCTCCACCTTTTCGAATACCTGTCTGCAGAACAAAAGAAGGTATATTTTTAAACATTTTTCCTTTTACAACATATTGCAGATCCTTTTATTTTTAAAAGTTTTTTTTAACCTTTTAAAATTTATAGTTTGCCAATTTATATTAAATAAGACATAAACCTGATCGCTCTCACAGTGAATGTTCCTGTTAAAGAGGCTACCAGGCAATCTGGATTAGAAAAGTCACATTGCAATTTACTATGCATAATCTTAGATTTAAACATTTATAATCTAAAGAATAAGGAACACAGAGAAACACAGCATTTTAAAAGACCTTGGGAACAGATCATATGGTAAGTCTAGAGAGCATTAGATTTAGAGTCTCAATGTAGAAAAAGTGGGCATTAGGACCTAGCGAGGCCATTTCTGCCCTTTCCTTCCTTGTGTAAAGCTGCAGTTTCTCAGGTTGCAGGGGAAGGCACTCCAAGCCTGCACTCTTGGCCCAGTGCCTACAGACATATGGAGATCGGGCTGTAGCATTTTAGACCAATTAGCAAACCTGCAATACAGACATTGGCCCCGCCAGGGGGCGGCCAGTCAGTGTACCCCAGTGAACCTCCCCGTGTCCCAACATTTAGAGCCCTTTTCAGACTCTACTCTAGTCAGTGGGAACATGCAGCGGACTCTTAGGACAATAAATGTCCTTAGGTTGTTTAATTCAGTAATACCCTCCCCACTTTGTGTAGTTTTCTATCAATCCATGACCCTGCGGGGAGAGCCTCCGGTTGGGTGACCCCCACTGCTTTCATTTGTGCATTTGTGGGTTTCCGTCTTGCCCTGTGCACATGTATTATTTTCATACAGACAAATTTCACATAGACAAAATTTCTATAGCATCCTAAATTTAGAATTCCAAGACAAATAAATCCCAGATTGCCAACCAAAAATGGGCACAGATTCGTCCATCTTGGACATTGACCATGACCAGAGACTATTTGGATGCCCCACGGATCTGTTTTGGCTCTAATTTCCTCAGGAAATGTCTACCTAGGGGATACTCTAGAACCCTTAGAAGGAGGTGATCGAGTTCCTCTTCCACCTTGGTGGACTGCCTCATGGACCTGGATCCCCCTGTTTAGCAGGGAGGTGCTTCACAATCTTGGCCCTGTCTCCTCTTCCCCTCAGGTTTAGTGAGCAGGGGGCAGCATCGCCGAGATGCTGGGTGACTTGCTCCTGTTACAGGCTCAAAAAACTGTGGTGCCTTTAAGGGACCATCATCTTCTAGATACCCAGGGAGATTATGCCCCAGGGACAAAGGAGGCAAAAAGGTGTCTCTAAACCCACCTTCTTAGCCAAGGCTTCAGAACTGTTACGGGAAAGCTCAGGCAGACACCAGGTGCATTAAAAAAGCAGGTATTTTACTTAGGCTCCAGCCTGGACCAACAGGTTCAGGCCTCAAACTCTGGACCCTGAAGGGAAGTAGTACATATCTTTTATTCCTTAAAAAGGTCTCCATCTGAAACAGAGACTTGAAGAAATTTCTTCAAGACAAAAGTCAAATGCATCTACCTCACAGTGTCAGTCAGCATTTTTAGCAGGAACTTGTCAGCTGAACTTCAGTTAAACAGACAGAGAAAAAAAACAAGGATTAAAATCCATATTTTCCATAAATATTCCACCAGGCACTGCATCAATACAAATACACACACTTGCAGACACACATGCACAAAAAAGCATACACAATGACACACACGTGCACACACAAACACATACATACACACATACACATACCACAAACAAAAACAAAAACATAAAACCAAACCCTAAAAATCACTTCCAGTTTCAATGGTAGAACAAGCAGCTTTTATCAGCCAAGTGGGAGACCAGCAAGATCAACAGAACCAAATGAGAACACAAAAATCATTTCACTCAGAAAATGATTCTGTGGCAAGGTGTTAAGACAGGGACTCATTGTGTAGCACTGGCTGGCCTGGAGCTCACCTTGTAGCCCAGGCTGGCCTTTATCTCCAGATCCTCCTGCCTTAGCCCCCTAAGTGCTGGGATCACAGGAGTTCACCACAACTCCCAGCAAAGACTGTTTTCCTGCTGGCAGAGGGTTCCTGAGCACGAGAGTTGCTTGAGATTCCTGGGTTATAAAGCTGCCCAGAGGACCCTGCTCTGCAGGACGAGGGAGAGCATAAGATCTGAGTGCAAGAAAGGGTTGGTGAGGACAGGGTGGAGCCCAGACCGGGCTCCAAAGAAGAACCGGCAATGGAAATCAAGGTGTTCAGTGGGAATTTCATTGAACGGGTTGCTGGGATTGTATGAGATCTTTCTCCTCTGTCTTCCTGTGAGGTCTCATGGAAAATCAGCTCAGCTTTGTGGAGCCTCTGTGCAGAGATTCCCACTGAACTGAAACATGCCCTCCAGAAGAGAAGGGAGAGGTCAGTGGATTCAGGAAATAAACTAGTTTCACAAGTCTGGGAAGATGAAAGATCCTGAAGCCCCTGGCCCTAAGGGTTACAGGAGCTGTAAACACGGCCTGGGAGGAGACTAACCTGCCAGACTGCCTGCAAGTCCAGCAGAGAGCACCAGGACTGCATCTTTCATGAGTCAGTACCAGGCTGGGGTGTGGGCTTCTCAGAGGTGCACAGGCCTTTGAAGGGAACCTGCTGCTGACACTCCCCCCGACACTCAGTGACAGCCATTAATTCACTGGTTCAGCAAGTTGGAATATGATGTTTGAGTTTTGTCTGTCATGGGTTCCCTGCCTGGGATGAACAACCATTTGTATCTCATCTTCCCCTACAAATTCTCCTACAATAGGAGGGATTTAGGAAGCCTTGGCCTTCGTCCTTCAAAAGGGAAATATTCAGTCTCACATGGCAGAAGGACAAACACCTGAACTCTGTGAGGCCTGAGTATAGAGGCCTTAATCCCAGTCATAAGAGCGAGCCTGCAGGGCTCAATCAACTGTTACAGTCTCCACCTTTCAATATGATACCCTGGCAACAGCTGAATTTTGGATGCATGCAGACCTCAGCTCCCCTTCATATGACTTCTCCCCTATAACCCTGAGTGTTCAATGAAAAGTATCAGCTTGGTGGGAAGAGATAAAATGGCATGATGAATAAATGGCACAGAGAGGGTTATGGTGGCAGTGGAATTATTCTGTTGAATGTTGAAATGAACACATGTCCAGAAATATCTGTTAAGACCAATGGAATATGCAACACCCAGGGTGACCTCAGTGCCACAATGTCTTTCATAATGATGATGTATTAATATTGATCCTTGGTTGTATCAAATAACATACACATGCCTTATCAAAACGCATACACTCAAAAGAGAGAGAGTACTGTGGGGACAGACTACATTCGTGGGAATTCTGTATTCCCTCTGTAATTGTTTGGTATTTGGTAAACCTAATGAAAGTCTAACTGAAGTTGATCAATGAAAAGAAAAGCAATAGTGTTGTGAAAGGACTTGGAATCTTGCCAAACTATCCTTCTCTAATCTTCAACCATGAAGGTTCAGCATAGAGCAGTTGGGGGTTTCAATCAGGAAGACAAAGTCCCTCTTGTCTTGATGGCAAGCCCTAACAAAATCAGTTGCAATCCAGACACTGCCAGTGAGGGAAGTGGGGATCACAGACTTTGGGAACCTCCCCAGATCCTATGGGCAGTGGGAGAGGTAGCATCAAATCCGACTTTTGCTGTGTGGAATATTTCCACCATGTCCTCCTTGGAATCCACTATCTACCAGGAGGAGGTGCTCAGATAGGACACAGAAAATCTCAGATACTCTGACAGGACCTGAACGTGTGATTTGTTCATTTATTCGCATTATTATTTCTAATAACTGGATGAAATGTAAGTTTTATGGTTGAGACCAGAACTAGAATGAATCCATTTTCCTGACTCACTGAGGACATGGGGTTATTTTGATTTCATCCTAGAATGTCCAAATACTGTAGTTAAGAAAACATAAAACAAATTCTAAAAATAATCCCTCCTGGACTGGCAAGTCACCCTGACAGAAGGAGTCCATTGGTCAATGACCTTCTACCATGAATAGCATCCAGGTGGGCTGGCCCTCACGTTTAATCTCGGTACTTGGGAGGCAGAGGCAGGCAGACCTCTGTGAAAATTAGGCCAGTCCAGTCTACAAAAGAAATTGTAGTCCAACTGCTGCTATAGGGAGACCCTGTCTTATAAGAACCAAAACAGACAAACCAAACCAAACCAAAACAGTAGCCATGGTTGGGTTGAAAGTCTGAAACCATAAGGACGTGCTATGCTGTGTTTCTGGAAACATCCAAAAGTACAAGTTCAGCATGATGCTAGCTTGAGGTTGCTGGCTGCGTCCCTGCCTGCTGAGTGCCTGAGACGTCCACCAATGCCTGGTTAGCTAGAATCAGCCCAGCCGCACACAGGGCCCTGTGGCCTGGCATGGTGGGCTGGAGGACTGCTTTGAAAGTCTGCTTTCCGCAACCAGAAAGAGGCCACAGCTGCGACCAGGGCCTCGCCGTAGACAAGCACACTGCACAGGTGTGTCTGCCTTACGCCCCTGTCTCTCTGAGCCTGCCAGGCCAGTCCGGCATTGCTCTAGTCAGGGTGCTGAGTGAGGATGGGCAGCACAGTCTGCAACATTCTACGGTCTCAGCTTTCACAGATTGTGGAGCTGGCACTGGGACGCTTAGACTTTATCCCTTTCGTGTGAATTTTTAAATTTGGGAGTATGAATTGTTTTCTATCTTTTTAAGGTCTATGAGAGGTTTAGACCCCGCCCCCCGGACTAATTACTATTTCTTTTTCTTTCCAGTTTTGTCAGAAAGTTATGAGCTTTGTTAGTTTTCTGAAAAATTCTACCTTTAGCTTTTCTGACCCTCTTTGGAATTTTTTAAAAATTGAAGTCACTATTTTTGTCATTATTCTTGGTTTCTCCTAACTTCCAGTTTCTTTTACTCTCTTTTCCTGTTCTAACTTCACCAGAATGGTTCCTACCTCAAGTGATTTTTTTTTTCAGGCTCTTTTCTTTCTTTTTTATCATTGAATTTTTAAAAACTTGATACGATATACTTAGATGCTATTTACGTCCCCTTTCCTATCAGAACCTCTCCTTTCTACATCCCTGACATCGTCCCCTAGTGGCCAGATGATGAAGTGCGCCACTGGAAAATAGCTGTAGTTATTTCCTCCAGTCCTCTGACTCCTTCAGGTCAATCAATCTCTCATTAAACAAATACCTGTTTTTCCTGTGCTTCTGTTGGGAGAGAAATCATACAATTTCTCTGGAGCAAAATTCAGCCAATCTCTGTTAAAATTTAAAATGTGTGTGTCCAAAACACTCTCCCTTTCTAGAAATATATCCAAGGCAGGCTTGACGTTTTCCAAAAACGATGACAACAGTACTTGTCCTTGACTTGCATTCCCTCCAGAAGCTTCTATTCCCTATGAACAGGTAGACTGTGTTTGAGTCCCCTTGAAGTCATGGATTTAGACCATGTCCTTCTCCGTGGCTGACTGGCTGACTTCTGAGGAAGGTCTTGAGAGGCCACAGGCTTCTGCCTGGCTCTGGGTTCAAATGCTGCTTCTGAGCCACAACCACTCTGCTGTGAGGAAGCCAGGGCTGAACAACCATCTCCTCCCACCTCTCTCAGCTGACAGCCAGCACCGCACAGGAGACTGAGTGAGCATGCCATGTCTGAGAGCCCATGTATCGCCAGGAATACACCCCATACGTCCTCCCTGTTCTGCCACTGACATTACACACTTAGGGCCAAAATAAGTGTGACCATCTACTTAGGTTTTGCTTGTATTTGGAGAGTTTGCTATAAAAGAGCACAACTGACCAGGACAGATATATGTACCTTTGATTTATCTGTACATATATGAAATGACACATTCAACAGCATGTTGTATAAAGCAATGTGACTGCAAACATGAACTATTCTAGGGCTGTAACATCAATGTATATAGATTCTAGTCCGTGGTATACTCTGGACCATTAAGTAAACATTTTCTTAATTATTTTTGTTTTCATTGTGCTTATTTTTGTTCATGGTACTGTGTTACATATGGGTATTTTCATATAAGTGTATATTATATATTGAACATTTTCCATTCATTACTTTCCTTCTGTCAAGTCCCTCCCAATTACCATTAGTAACTTAGGTTCTAAGAGAGTTTCCCTTCTGATTTCCTATCAATTACAGCAGTATGGATCAGCATTTTCATTTGAGTATTTTATTACAGCAATAGAAAACAAAGATACCGGGATGTACATTGTTTCTGGTACATCTGGGTACATCTGGAAAGCTACTTCATCTGAAGTGGTGATCTCGTTGAGGCAAATGGCACTTCCCCATGCAAGAGGGCACCATCCAACATGCCAAGGCCTGAGTAGAAAAGGGGGAGCTTACCCCTTTTACGTTTTGACTCCCTGCCTACACTGGTCTGTGCATCTCATCTAATCATGTCTTGTTCTCAGATATGAAATATACCATGAGCTTTCCTGGGTCTTCTGATGGCCCAGAGTGGAGACTACTCAGCCTTCACCAAAGGATGAACCAATTGCTCATAATAAAAGTGTGTATGTGTGTGTGTGGAGGAGGAGGAGGTGCACACACACACACACACACACACACACACACACACACACACTGCTACATTGTTTCACATCCTCAGAAGGGAAATAGGATGAATTCTATGACCATGAGCAGGAGCGGTGCCTATCATCAATATTTCACCATTAACTACAGAGAAGAGGCCTTTTACATTCAAAGGAGTAAAAACTTAGATCATGGTTAAAGGCAGTGAAAACGCAAGTGAGATTGCACTAGGATATGCACACGTGCTCCCCTCAGTAAAGGGCCCATTTTGAACCTTGGGTCCTTTCATTCTACAAATTTCTCTTTGAAAACAAGTTTGATGTTTCTTCATTCTAATAGCTGTATTGTTACAGAGATAACATATGACTTTAAAATGACTTTGTAATATTAATTCCAAATACTGGACTAAGGTGTGCTGACTTTTGACAATCTGCTTTTCTTTTTCATTTCTTCCTTATCTATTTTTGCATTGATTAAAATTTTCTGACTTATCCCTTATGAAATGAGGAACTTAAGTACTCATTGTAAATTAGTAATGTAACAATTAAGGTATGGAAAGTTATTTTTATCAATATCTAGATTGAGTTAACACTATTCTGTGTGGTACTAAAAGAGCTGTGAGCCAGACTGCCCAGTTGAGAGAGGTGGATGTGGTGGCATAGGCATGTTGATGGAACTGTGTCTCTTCTGTACATGGACAGCGGGAAGGACAGTAGTCAGCATCCCAAGCATCCTCAGAAAGGTTTTGTATGGAAGGAGGTTCAGGGTCACAGGACCCCAGGAAATGACCTCGCTTCGCTAGCAACAGTCTAAACAGAACTCAGAATCCTGGTTACCAGGTAACCACAGGCCAGTGGCAGCCTCAACTGCTTCACTTGTCTGGAGTCTCTGGACAGAGCAGGATGTTCTCTTGCTGTTTCCAGGCTTGTTCAGGCTCAGGCCCCAGGAGAGCCAAGAATAGGGGTCTTGGCCACTTTTGGAGACGCTGGGTGCGCCCTCTAACCAAGTGCCTCTGGCCATTTTCACGCAGGAACCCACAGGTGACACTGGATGCACAAAATCTTCCTGATTCCCCTGGTTCACCACAGTCCCCCTGGGTGTGTGCTTGAGAGTGAAGACTGGGAAACTTTCCACATGCCCAATTTCCCCTCAGTGTATGACACTAAGTCACTGAGGAGTCTGTTGGTTTTCCCACATTTGAACCTTCTCTCTTTGTCCCCTCTGAACAGGAGGCAGACTTCACCGTGCATGAGCTCTGCAAGGTCAGGTCCAACACCCCAGGCTATTTGGAGAAGTTGGTGAGCTACCTGGCGACGGCTGTGCAAACTGGGGACTTTCTGTTTGTCTGCACCTTCCTTGGCATCTACCAAAGGTTCGGCAACACCTGGCAGGTGCTGGATCTGATAATGAAGACGTGAGTGTCTATGTCCAAGCCCAGGAAAACCTAAACCTCCTGGTTGGATTTTAGGGGTCTCTGCTCTACTCTGAGGCTGTTTCTCCCAAAGTCTGTTGTCAGGATCAAGGGAGAATTCACCCTGGCATTGCTGCCCTGGGCCTGATCCATCAAAGTGATCTGACAGGAATGGGGGATTTGCCTCCTCTAAAAAGCAGCTTGTAAAGCCCCATCTTTCTGAGGCTGTTGTAAACTGTTTCCCCCATGTAGGCAGAAGGTTCCAGACCCCATCTGGGGTTGATGGGATAAATGTAGATAGACAAGGACACCCAGGGGCTCGCCAAGACCCACCGTGTCAACTGCAAACCACAAAGTGCAGCTTGGGTTCACTTAATGCATAAGGATCCTCAGGCTCACTTCCAGCTGAGAACTCAGAGAGCAGCTCAGACAAAAGCCCCTCCCGACACAGTCATAAGCTTCTATTCCTATCTCAGATTCAGCAGCCCCTCCAGATCTTCTGGCAGGTGGGGACACATGGACTTAGGGTGACATCCTTCTCTAATGACACAGGTATGCGTCCTTCCAGCCAGACAGTGAGGAGGACCAGCAAACAAAGAAGTGAGTGGGCTTCGAGTGAAGAGGGAGGTCAGCTCCCATCTGCAGGGTGGGGAACATTTGAGGGTGATGGTTTGGGATGCCAAGTGCCATGCGCGCTCCTCTAGAGATTCCACTAAGGGATGAGGCCTGGGACTTTGCCTGCTAGGAGAAAAACAGAGGTTACAGGGGGTTCCTTAATTCTGAGGAGTAAGGAGAGCATGGCGGTTAAGAGCCGCCCGCTTGAGACTCCGTCCTCAGCATGGCCCAGCCCAGCCCATCTGTCTACCTGTGACCTGCACAGGAAGTCTGGGACCCCCTCTACACATGGCCTCATACTTCCAGCCACCATGCCCTGCTGTACATTCACTGAACAGACTTTGCCCTGTCTGCATGGGATCACTGCAGCACTGGGAGTGGCCAGGCTTCTAACTCTCCTCCATGCCATCCTGCCACAGCGCCATATGCTTCTTCCTGGGATTGTGGATAGAAAAACTGCCAGGGGATTTTTGTGAATCTCCGAACCTGGCCAGGCTAAACCAGTTGATGAACTATGTACAAGTCAACATGCCTACCTCAGCCCTGGACATCCAAGTCCAAGAGCTCCTGTCACGTCTGGAGGACCAGGAGACCAACAAGGCAGCACCCAAAAAAGAGAAGGCCTGTGGTAGGTGTCTGAGAGGTTGGGAAGGTGTCTGTGAGGGTGGGTTCCAAGAGGGAAGTACCAGGCTTTTGTCCTGAAACCAGAGCTGTACCCCAGTAAGCTGTGATCCTGATGTGGGGACAGGGACTGGGGATATTTGTCAGGAAGAAAGTTTGTATGCATTTGGAAAGACCCTAATGTTGAGGACGTTTATTCCATCTCAGATCTCCTTGCCTCTCACGACTAAGCTGCCTCTACTAACTGTTCTTTCTTCTCTTTCTGTTCTTAGATTCAGAGAGCTCCAGGGTTCCTGAGGGTCCAGAACAGTATGCACCCGGGATGTCAGAGATTCTGGATCCCAGGTCAGCTTCTGGAGCTGAACCTCAGGGAGAGTTGACACTCAGAGAGGGTTCTGTGGAACCTGAGTTCATGGAGACATGTGTGACAGCAGTTCAACCAACAGAAATCCTCACTGTTACATGTGTAGAACAAGATCTGCTCACAGAAACCAATACACAGCCACCTCCAGATGTGGATGGAAATGTTCCAGCTCCTGAGCAGTTGTTTCCCCTTGCTGTTTCACAAATTTGAGATCCGGAACCTATTTTGCCTTTGCCCAAGGTAGATTAATAGAAGTTTTTGAATCACCTGCTGATTTCCATCCAGCTGCAGGTCCAGAGCTGGGATGCTTCCCATCTCTAGCAAAAAAATCTCATTTATCTTTTGTTGCTTTGTTTATTTGGTTTTATTAGTTGTTGTTGTTCTGTTTTGGTTTTGATTATTTGATTTGGGTTTAGATATTAAGTTATTAAAGTTTTATTGTTACTTGTTTTAACATGCATGGTTTCTTGGCGTCAAGTCTACCCCATGTGGTAGAACTCTAGCCTGCCTGTCTGCACACTGCAGCCTGAAGCCAAGCATTCAGGTCATCCTAGAGACGTGGATAAAAATGCCACTGGTTTACCAGAAATGGACGAATACCACAAGTGGCAAGGAAGCAGACCACACCTGTGTGAGCACAGGGCCTGTGTTCCAGACAGTCCCCACAGCTACAGACATGGACTCTGAGGTCAGGCAGGCCGGGCACCAAGCACACAGGTTTCCATTTCTCCTTGAGCTCCTTGTCTGTCATATGGACAGCAGCCCCCACCTAGCTAGGGCGAAGTCAGTTTCATTTTATGGTGCCTGCTATTCTCAGCAACCTCTGCCCTCAACTGCCAACCCCACTCACTACTATGCCTTGCCAGAACAGAATGTGAAACACTAGACACACAATTCCGTTAGCAGGAACACGTTTAAACACATGATTTCCAGAAAAGATTCTGAGGATTTTCTACAATTCTGGGGATTGTCAACAAGTGAGGATATTTTACACTTTTGTTTGTGAGAATATTCTAAAAGTTCACCATTTTCAGGCAACTCTCCACAGTGCAAAACCAGTGCTCACTGTCTAAAACAGATCATTGTTGACCTCATTCAAGGGACATGGGATGTTGTCTCCCACTAATTGGAGAGTGTGGGAATGCAGTACCCTCTAAGGATGCAGGTTAGCTCATTTGTTCTGTCTGGTGAAGGGAAGGGCCCTCCTCCACCACTGGTCACTTAGACATCTGACTTGGGAAAAGGCTATAAAACTTTGGGTGCCCAAGGCACAAGAGTGCTCATAGGACTGTCCATTTCACAGCAGAAGGTGAGCAGCATAACACATCTAGTCTCAGAGCCACGGTGTCAGTGTCTGTGATACCTGGAGACCCAGAACTGCTATAGCCAAGTTGCGGGAAACCCACCAGGCTGTGCATTGTATACTGGCTTCTCAGTGGAAAGGGCCAGCCCGTACTGCAGAAGGAAGAGATCCAACAGCTATCAGGGGCAATTTCATCAGTGGCCTTGCATCCTTTCAGAAAGGAAAAGGAAATTACCCAGTCATATGACATATATTACCCATCTGTAATGTAGAGAATATCAGAAAGTACTATTACTGTTGGTAAACAACTTCAACTAAGCCGCACAGCACACACAATAGCAATACCAGAACACACAGTAGATAGAGCCACATCAAACAGCTGCACCGAGCAGTGCATAATGTGCAGATCATGTGAGGGGTTCAACTTGAAACAGCGTCAACAGTAACATGAGCAGACAGGTTCTTTCAAACAAGGGCCAACTCTGTTAGTAACAGGTCCATTGTGCTCTCTGCACTGTGCTGAATATTCTATGCAGAAACATTTAAAAGAATTTTTAAAACTGCATTTGAACATTAAGGAAGACCCAATACCATGAAGATTACAACAACACATTGCTGAAAAAAAAAGGAAAATTAAAAAAGAAAAAAGCAGAAGCAGCAGGTCCCTTGACTGAGATGCATAATGTTTTTAACTTCATCATGGTATAAGAATCTGTTTACAGAATCCAGGCAGGTACTATGGGTCGCAATAGGAATAGTGTTATGAATATTGATGTGGAGTTTTACGAACGGCACAATACAGCTCTGGGATGGGGAGATGGCTCAGAGCACAGTGCTCCAATGGCAGCATGTGGACCTGAGTTTTCACCCCCAGAACCCAGGTAAAAAATGCCTGACCCTGTCTTATGCATCTATCTGTAAGCCTATCAGAGGAGGGCAGAGACCACTGAATCACCAGAACTTCCCAGTCAGCCAGTCACTGAGTACTGGGATCAGTGAGATGAGATACCCTGTCTTGAAAATGTAAGTGTACCCTCCCCACAAGACTCAGGGATCATTTTGGAAGAGGACAGGAGGACTGTAAGAGCCAGAGGTGGTGGATGACTTATACGGAAACAGCGTGTTCTGGACACAACAGGGCACTTGCACATGAATTAACAACAGTTGTGCCAGCATGCACAAGACATCTGAAGCTCAAGTCAGACAAGAATCTCAGCATGTAAGGGTATGTGGGCACAAAGCTCCACCCCTAGCTGAGAAGCTATTTACAATCGGTGGCTTCTGGGAGAGGAAGAGTCAGTTTTTCATTAAAGGTGTGACCCCTGAGCCTTGGCAGGGTGAAGAAGATGTCTCTCTAAAGGCCATCTTTGGGCCACGATGCCAGGTTTTCTCCAGAGTTCCACTGGTGAGTGTGAGTCTGTGTGTGTGGGGTATACATAATTAATAAAAGAAGTCTCTTTGGTGACCAGCTGTGGTCTATGGGCATAAACACAAAGTTTAAAAGTCAGTGTGATGGCCATATCACCTTGATTTATTAATACAGTAGAATTTGCTTTCCCCTGGGGCTTATGACATCCAAAGTCACAAGTTTCCATCCCGGCTTACAGTAAACCTAGTAACAGAGGCACAACCTTGGCTTTAAGCCTAGTAAAAGGGTGCACCATTGGTTTTAAGCCTAGGCAGTGGTTCAAAACAGTCTTTAACCCTGTTGCCAGGGTTAAAGCTGCTAGTTTTAAACATAGTAGAAGAGGTGCACAGCTGGCTTTAAATCTCTACCCGTGGTGCACGAATACCTTTAAGCTGAAAACCAGTGGCGCATGGCCGGCCTTAAATCTAGTAACCGCTGTGCACCGTGCACCGCTGGATGTCATTCCACTCATGTTTTCTGCAGTAGCCTTTTCCTCTTTCCCTTTCGAAATTGTGTCTCCTTTTGTCCAACAAACGTCTGTTTTACAGAGCATTCAGAGGTTTCGTCCCTCTAACAGCTTCTGTGCTATGTGGGTAGTATATAAGTTCAAAATAGCTTCTTTCCCTCCCTCCTTTCTTTTTTTCCTTCATCGAGTTCTGCAATGATCTTTTTGAACATCTGATTTTCTTTCAACAAATTTGAAACTTAACTATTATATTCATCTTGAATTCATAACCTAGAAAGTAAGATATGAAAACTGTTGTTCTTGTTTTTGTTAGAGACATGTTCTTGCTGTAGCCTCACCTGGCCTGGAACTTGCCATGGAGACCAGGCTGGCCTTGATCTGACAGATATCACCTGCCTCTACCTCCTGAGTGCTGTGATTAATGGAATGCTCCATGACGCCCAGCTCATAGAGAGGTTTGATGTATCTTCAAAACAATACAGTTCAAGGATAGCGCAATGGCCCAGTCAGCCCAGTGCCGTCCTGGCCAGCATGTGGACCCGAGTTTGCGTGCTGAACCGACACATAAAAGCACCCAAACACTGTCTCACACATCTGGAACCCTAGCATAGGAGGGTAGAGATAAGTGAATCCTCGGAACTCACTGGTTAGTAGGTCTCACCAATCAGTGAGCACTGACATCAGTAAGATGATCTGTCTCCAAAAAGTAATTGTATCCTCCCTACAAAGCTCATGGAGCACGTTGGAAGCAGACAGGAAGACTGTAAGAGCCAGAGGCAGTGAATGTCTACAGGAAAACAGTGTGTTCTTGACACAATAGGGAAAACTGCAAATATGAACTCACAGCGACTGTGAAAACATGCCCAAGACATTTGAAACTCAAGCCAGATAAAAGCCTTAGCATGGAGCCAGGAGATGGTGCACAGTCCCACCTGTAGCTGAGAAGCTATTGGCAACAGGTAGCTGCTGGGGGAGGTTAGTCAGTTTTCATTAAGGGTGTATCACTCACTGATTGATTGACTAAGGGAGCGTTAGAGCCCCTGTAGCTGATACGCAGGTGACCCCCTTCTATAAAGGGTGCTTCCTGCTCACAAGGCACTTTCTATTCCTTGGATGGACTTTTTGCAACAGATACTTTTAACAGGCTCCACCTAGGCTGGAAGATTGTTGCAAATATCCTGCCTTCCACCTGCTGACAGAATTGTTTTGTAACATTCAGAATTTTCAAAACCTGATGGAAAAATAAAAACCAGCCCAGGGAGTGTAGCTGGGGCATCACCAATGAGGGAGGAGAAGAGGGAGGTACAAAAAAGAGTGCCTCAGGATCCTTTCAAAGGCCTATTAAAGTCAGTTCCCAGCTCAAGGGGGTAATCGTAGCTCTGGGATCCCCTCCCACCCATAGGGGAGCTGTCAGTATGTAAAAATAAAATTTGTAGTTTGTTCCTCTGGTATTCTGTGCTTGTCCCTCAGCTCTGACCTCCTGGGACTTCCCTAGAGCTTTTGGGTCTGTAGAATCTTTCCCACTCTCTCTGCTTGGATACTTTCATTCCAAGTCACCTCAGAGGAGCTAAAGCTCTCATACCTTCTGCTGCTGTGATTTCCAGGGCAACATTTCTCACAGTTGAGAGAAAGGGAGCTAGACCTCTGCGTCCAGGGAGGCTGCACCCCACAGCTGAGTGGACAGCTCTGAGCCGTAGATTCCCTCCCGTCTCTCAACCTCTCTCTCACCTCCCTCTCAATCTCTTCCATCTCTCTTTCTCTAGCATCTCCCCAGTTCCTTCTGTGCATGGGACTTTGGCTGTGTGAGCCTTTGTTTTTTTACTGGACATCCAATTTTTTGTTCATCCCACAGAAGAAACTTGGCAACCAACCGTCACCCACAAACCCCACAGCAGTGACTGTGCTCCAGGTGATGGACCCATACCCAAGAGTGTTTGGGGAACAAAAATTGGAAGGCATGAATTTTGAGTTTTAGAAAGGTGGAGGTGGATCTCAGAGGAGATTGGGGTGGTGGTTGGATATGTTCAAAATATGCTGTATGAAGATCTCCAAGAGTTAATAACAATATTATTAAAACTGAAAAGAATCTTCAAAGAAAGTCAACTGCATAGTGATTGAGGAAGACATATTGACCTCCTGCTTTCATCCACATGAGCATGCAAGTGCATACACATGCACATACAAATATATACACATTCACATACATGTACACAAGCACATCTATACATGTACACATGCACACATAGATACATATTCATACATTCATAAACACATATGCACTCATATACACATATGAACTGCACACACACATGCACACAGTCATATGCACATGCACACAGTCATACACACATGCACACAGTCATACACACATGAACACACATTCATGTCTACAGCCACATCTGTGGGGTAATTCCTTGATTATTGAGTGATGTGGTAGGGCCCAGCTCACTGTGGGAGGTGCCATCCCTGGGCAGGATGTTCTGTATTGTCACAGCAAGTGAAGGCAAACTAGAACAACAGCCAACCAAAAAAAAAAGAAACACAAAGCAAAACCCATATACATCATAGTCAGTTTCAGTCCTACAACCAGCAGTTTTTATCAGCAAATTGTGACACCAAAAAGTGTTGACAGAAAGATCAATAGGAGGGTGGAGAGGCTTCTGTCTTAGCAGCAGTTACCAGAATGTAACAGAAACCTCTCTCCATAAGGTCAATATGCAGGTGAAAGGAGGCAGCAGGTCAACCTCTCAAGAGCTTTCTCCTGTTTTGCCTAAACTGTCTTAACTTATATGTACCAGATAATATAGTGTCAAAACAGATAAAGAAAATTTTTGCAGAATAAAATGGAGGAAAAGAAGAATTGCTTTCAGTGTGAGCATTTGGGATCCGTTTTCTGGAGGTTTCCAGAATAGAAAAGAAAATGAGGAAGTTTATGTAAGTTATGGAGGTTTAAGTAGATTTTTTTACAGTTCATAAAAGATGAAACTTAGAGATGGTATATAGATAACCTTAAAATTTCTAAGGTCAAAGTTCAGTCAAATTGCTACTTAAGTTGGTAGAACTATTCATCTATTCTTATAATCAATTATAAGAACTGGATTAAAGAACAGAATATACATTCAATCAAGGTTTATTTAAGAGCATTTGGTTTTCACTCAAACTTTATGTACATATTGCTCAGCAGTCAAAAATGACAGACTGGTGTAGCTAACTTTCTAGGTGTTCAATAACTATACTTGGAAGTCTATACTTTTGTCTCTTACTCTCCAAGGTCAACTAGGTCCCAGAGGATGAAGGAGCATTTCTCAAAAGCCTTATAACCATTGCAAATCACATGTCTTCTTGTTCACAGAGGCCATGAAGACCTTACCAGATGAACTTGAACCAGTGTCCAGTCTTCAAAGAGGAAGGTCTACACAGAGGAAAATTTTTTCTTGATCCATCCAAGTGAAGCAATGGTTAAACAAGGCCTCTGATTTATGGTCACAAAGACATAACTGGTAAAAGGAAAGCCAAAGGTTCCTGAGGCTCCTCTCAACTCCAAGAGATGCCTTGAGACTAAAATGAACTTGATTAATTTGGTCCAAGTACATGATTTTAAACACCCAATGGTAAAGTACAACCAAAGATTAAAGTGATCAGTATGTCAATTTAAGAGTTCTAGGGATTGCACTTCCCAGATATCAGGCTTAAGTCCATATGAGATGCAATTTACACAACTATTTCTTGCTAAGGATTTTGATCTTGGCATGAAAACTCCTGCCTAAATATAAAACTTCAAACCTTGGTCTAATTCAACACTGCAGTGCCTACTTGAAGCCAAGAAAGACAGGCCCACTATTGATTTAACTAATGATATCTGTAGAAGCCATTTTGGAGGGAACTCACACCAATTCTAGCCATCCCAGCAACTTGAAAACAGACTCTTGTTCATCATTCTCAAGACCAGCCCTGAAAATCAAAAGACAGATGAAGATAACCAGGTAGGACTCAGTTCTACTAGGATCCAATCAGGCTTGTGCCAGTGGAACAGGAGCATGATCAACTATGTAATGGTCTTGGGGTATCCTCTGACTAGACATTTTCTGAAGGAAATCAGAGCTGAAATGGACCCAAGGAGCACCTGAGAAACCTTCTGGCCAAAGTCAGGTATTAAGAATGAAATCATGACCTGTTTTGATGAAGGTTTTGGGATTTTTGCCTTCAAATTCTAGCTTGAGGGCAGTATAGAAATCTTGAACTGACCTTGTCTGCATGACTGTGTGTGAAAATGTATGGCTGAGATGCTATATTCCTACAAGGCTGACCACAAAATACCATGAAGTGATGAAGCAAAGTGTATTATAAACTTCAGTTCCATGGCTACTTCATACAGCTGATGGTGGCCCTTCAAAAGGGAGAATGACTGGGATTGTTGGGCACCCCCAAAGCTAAGAACACCTGAAACGCCCCATGAGGATAATGACCTGTGATGAATAAAGCGAGTCTCCTTCTAAATTTGAGACACTGACACAGGGCAGGATGGAAGCCTCAGCTTCATGGGAAGCAACTCCTGAACTCCACAAATGACGAGAGTAAGTAGGCCACTCAACAGGACGCACCTGCCAGAGAGCCATCTGTCAGTGGTCAGGGAACTTCAGAAGTGGGGAGGCAAAAGTTAAATTAAGCAGCCTAAAGACCTCAATTGTCCTGAGAGATCCTAATTTGAATGAAGTTACAGTTCTCTGTCATAGTTTTTGCTCTTACCTTGCCTGTCTTAGATATCTAATTCCCTGCTCCTGGGCAGTTCCTTGAAAAGTTTTTCCCCTAGTACAGCTTTGCAGGCACATGCACACTCACCCTCCTTTATGCACACACACACACACACACACACACACACACACACACACAAAACCTATGACAGCCTCAGCTACCAACCAAAGGCAGAGGGCTGTGCCTGTGCAGGCAGCACTCCTTTTCCTGCCCAGTGCATGCTAGAGACTAAAGACTTCCAGTCACCACAGAGTTGTTGTTTGTTTGTTTGTTTGTTTTTTCCAGCTGCCATTGCAACCACACATTCCTACTAGCCAGAGATGGATCTGGGGAACAGCTCTGAATGTTCACTCATGGTGTATGTGTAGTGGGGAAAGCTGATGCTAGGACGCTCCTACCCGCCCTTCCCATGGGCCTCTTTACTCTCTGGGCCATTGTCTTTGTTGCAGATTTTCTGATTGATCTTAAATGCTAGAGCCCAGATCTTGATATGTTAGTGGGTCCATTAGCCCATGACAATCACAAAGACCCCCAAGATGAGAAGGTGGCTGCATAGATTCTCAAGTGGCTTGGCTGTGCATTTGCAACTTGGTGATCATGGTGGCCACTGTAGCCAAATCCGAGAAAGACGCTGAGCATGAACACTGAAAAAGGACAGGATGGAAGGGACCCTGAAAACCTGGCAAGGGTCAGTAGCCTAGGCCAAGAGTATAGGCCAGGGGTTCCCTGCAGCCTTAAAGGCTGCCACCTTAACAACTGAGAAGGTGAAAGTAAAAATGGCCCCACTGACCCCACTGAAAGATAATGCTGACTCTTTCTACACTGAGAATCTGGGCCTGACTTTCTTCAGTCTTCTAACATAGTCTATTTCCAAGTTTTTAAAAATGTTATTGTTCGCTGTGTTCCTTACTCTCTAGATTATGAGTGTTTATTCCAAGAGTATGTATGGTAAATTATCATATGGTTTTTCTAATCCAGTCATACTGATAGCCCTCTTTATGGGAAAATTCATGCTGAGAGCTGTCAGGCTTGTTTCTTATCTAATGTAAATTCACAAACTATAAAATTTTAAAAGAAGGTCAAAAGAAATGCTTGAGGAATAAAAAGATCTCTAGAGGATGCTCTAATGAAACCACCTTTTGCTTTACAGATTGGTAGCCATTTGTCATACAGACCAGATAGGCAAAAGAACTACCCTGGACAAATGTATACAGGTTATAAGGAGGCTTTGAGTTTATCCAGTTACCACTGGATTCCATCCTTTGTCTCTGTAAATAATTGGTTTAGGGTTTGTTTTGGTTTGTTTTGTTTTGGTTTGGTTTAACTGAGAGACAAATGTCTTAATATACATTATAGTAGCAAATAGTTATATGCTATTTGAGCTCACAGAGAAGCTGGCTCTGAAGCTGAGATTGGCCCTCCCCCTTCAGACTCAAGCATATTTATATCCAAATGTCCTCCAAGCCCAATTTGTTGAGCCAGACTGGCCCCTGATTATGACATGGGAGAGGACAACAGAATAGCTCAAAAACAAAGGCATTATACCCTTGGAGACAGCTACAGGATAAGAGGTTATATAAAGATGTCTTTAATAAGAGCAACTCATGGAATGCTGTGCTTTCTGACAGTAAAGTAGCTAACACAGACTAATGCAGATATAAAATGAGTACCAAGGTGTATTTAATTACTTAATGAAAAAAAAACAACCAACAGGATAGATCAGAAGAGGAAGGAATAATTCAAAGACTGTTTGCAGTCCATGGGAAAGATAAAGAGGGCTCTCTGTCTAAAAAAAAATTCTCCATCAGTAACTCTAGCTTTTAAAAGTTAAAACCCTGGTTTTAACAGGGTTTCCTCAGTTGATCTATACTAGGTGTCATGAACATAAGTTTGGTAATGTTTTGTCATATATCTGTCAAAACCTGAAGCACAGCTTTGGTAAACCACTCTATGAACCATGAAAAGGAAAAAAGAAAAATTTTTGACTATATTGGGTTTTCTACAAGGTTTACCTGGGAACTTACAAAGCCTCAGTTCTATGATGTAAACATGTTATTATATTTAAATTATTATACAATCCTATTATACAATTTGGATTCAATGTGCTTTTAATAAGATAATGTTACACAGTACCATCTACTGAGTCAAACAACTGCCAGGTTCTTGAGTTCAACTGTGCCTACCTTCAAAATGTCATCACAAGTGGACTTGTTGACTATGGATGTTCCTTCATATAGGAAGGGAAAAACAGAACAGAAACCTCTTACCTGAGTATCTGGTCATTCTTCCTAACCCATTATATGTAATTATATGACTTACTCACACCTGGCCTCCTGGTCTTGGCAAGGTAAAAGGGCTAAAGATTGGGGGTCCAACCCATGATGCTGGGGGGAAGTCATCAACCACTCTGGGTAAAGACTTTCCAGGATAGCTGCTCTTGAGTTGTCCATATACTTCTCGGCAATCCCTCATCCTTCCTCTGTAAGGAAGCTCAACAGATTTGTTGGTTCCCTAGAATAAACTTTAATGTGATTAAACATTGATTTGTGCTAGAACCTTAGACAGGGAATAAACATTGCTAAGTATACCCATAAAAAATTCTCACAACAAACAGATAAACTATTTTGTTATGTTTCATGGCATTAAAAATGCAAAACTATATTTTAGCTAAAAACGGTTCCTATAAAAAAATTAAAAACATAGAGATAATCTTAAATTTTCTATAGTCAAAGTTCAGGTTAACATCTACTTTTAATGAATCCATTGACGTATTCTTATTAACAATTATAAAGGCTGGTTAAAAGAAAAGTAATATGTATCTAATCAAGGTTTATTCAAAAGTGTTTGGTTGTTACTCAGATTTTATCTTACAATATTTAAAAATGGCCAACCAATGCAACTGACGTTTTGGGGTGTTTAATAACCATACTTGCATAGAAGGACAATATTTTGCCCCTTAACCTCCAAGGTCAACTAGATCCCAAGGGCCTGGACTATGGGGAGTCTTTAAAAATATCCCATAACTATGGTGATTCACCTTACCTATTATTCATGGAGACCATGGAGACCCACCAGGAGCTCTTGAACCAATGTCTAGTCTACAAAGAAGAGGGTCAACATTGAGGATAATTTCCTCAGTGCTCCTAAGAGAAACCATGGTCAAGCAAGCCCATCTGACTTATCCTCATATAGAATAGGAGCAGAATGGAGCCCAAAGCTCCTCCCAAGCCCAAATGATACTTGAGAACCAGGTCCTCAACTGACCTTAAAAATAAAAAGAAATTGGTTAATATTGGCAAACAATATGGGCTTAAAGGCTCAACAGAAAGGTAAAAGTAGAAATTAAAGTGATTAAAATGTTCTTTTTAGAATCTAAGAGATTATCTGGGTTTGGTGGTACACACCTTTAATGCCAGCACTCCAGAGGCAGGGGCAGGTGGAGCTCTGTGACATGAAAGCCAGTCTGGTTGGCATAGAAAGTTCCAGGCCAGCTAGGGCTATAGGAGAGCCTGTCAAAGAAAAACTATAAAAAAGAATCCAAGGAATTACACTTCCCAGACATTAGGTTTAAGTACAAATCATTGGAGCAATGGTTCACTGAACTGCTACCTAACAAGGATTATAACTACCTACCAGTTAACCAGTATCGTACTTACTCTGGCTAGCTGCGGGCACACTCCACGAGGACTAAGGAGGCCAAGGGGACAACAACAGGACTGTTTTCATGACTGATAGTGTATCAAGACTGGCACGTGGCAGCCTTCAAGCCCACTTTGAATTGGCCAGGTCTTGTGCTTTTAACCATCTGTAGCCCTAAAAGTTACAGGCATTGTCCTGTGGATTCTCCACATGAGTACAAAGGCCTATACCAGAGGAAATCACAACTTGGACTGCAAAGCAACACCCTGATCAACCACTTTGAATCACCCTGCAGGGGCAGTGGGATCCCACCAGAGGACTTCTGCCCTGTTCTGACCATCCCCAGAAGGTGGCCAGTCCATGCACATCAGAAGCTTGAGCGGGCTACAGCTCTGCTCCAGCTGCTCCAGGGTTGGTCTACTCTCAGAGGAAGATTCCAGCATTATTGGTTTACTTTTGGAGAATGAGTTACTCACTCTCGCTGTAATGCATTGTCACCGCTTGCTTATGTCAACACTCTGTCATAGGTTTGGTAGAAGATGTTCCTACCGAATGAGCCTATCCTCAAAATTTTCTATTGGTGAAGCTTGATTGACGTAGTGCTGCCCGGGCTAACTCCGTCTGACACTTCCTTGTTCAACTCCCCTTTCTGAGATGTATTGCTTCTTCCATAAAATCTGCTGTAGAAAAAGGACAAGTGCTTTTTTCCAATCATGGCATATATGAGGTTCTAAGTCAAGAGAATGAGACTTTATAGTTTAACTCGGAGTTAAATAACAAAAGTTTTGAGACCAGGGACATGTGAAACTTGTTTCAGCTTTCCAAGACTTGTGAAATTAGTTTACTTCTTGTGTCTCAGGGACTCCCCTTTTTTTCTGGCAGCTATGTTTCAATCCTGTGGAAATTTTTGTACAGTAGATACACAAAGTTGAGCTGATTTTACATGAGAATTCACAGGAAGACAGAGAAGAAATATCTCATACAATAGGTAGGAATGCATTCGTTGAAATTCCCACTGAACATTTTGATTTTCACTACTACTTGCTCTTTGGAGGCTGGTCTTGGGTTCCATCCTGTCTTCACTGTAAGGTTCTGGGTTTGAGAGACCCAGCAGACAGAAGGGACCTGAGACTCCACTAGGATCTAATAGGACCCAATTTATTAAGAGACGACCAGATGGGACTAGCTTTTCTACACTCGTGAGTGGAGAAATGCTAGCCCCCCTGGGGGGCTAGCCTCCCCGAAGAGATGGGGAGACTAGCCCCCTCATCTTGGAGCTGGCATGCCTGGCTCCAGATTAGGAAGGAAGGACAGGTGCAACCAACTAACTCACTGGGAGAGTCAGTCATTAGCCCTGCCTAGCTGGTCAGTAGGTGGGAAATCTTATCCAAGGAGTTGTAAAAGTCAGTCTCTTTTTTGCAGGTATTGTGAATTCTGGTTGTTTGGCTGGGGTTTCCAAGGTGTCTGCTGGGAGGAGGGAGGGTCCTTCAGTCACATCTTACATTCCAGTCTTTTCTGTCATAAGGGTAAGGGGGCACTGTTCTCCTCTAACTTCTTCAAGCTGACTCTTTGGGCCATGATAGGGGGATAGGGGATGACACAGAAGGCTGAAATGGGTTCGAGTCCTCATCATGGTTAGGCAGCTGTGCATATTTCCTGGTGGAAAGGTGAGCAGAGATGACTCAGTGGCTGGTGATCCTCATGATGTGCGGCTGCTGCTTGAGTCGGGTCGGGGTCCCAGCAAAGCACAGTAGAAGGGCAAAAGCTGGTGGCAGTCCTCCCATGTAGACGAGCAGAGGGACTGGCACTGAGACAGTTTCTCCTGCATAAGAGACTGCTGACCAGGTGAGGAGGTAGACTTGACAATCCCCCCACTCCTGCCCCCTGGTGGGATAAGAGGACAGGATAAATCTGTAGAGGCTTAGCTGCTAGTAACACTGTTTCAGACCTGAAACGGTTAATGATATGGGAGTTTTGACACTTTGTAGGATCTGGTCCAGGTAGAGATCCAATAGGATTCTGCGAAAGCCATAAGCCAGGTTAAGGTTGAAGGAACCTGCAGGAGGCCATTAGGTTTCCAAAGAAGTTGTCCATTCAAATTCACTGAAAGTGTGGAGCCAAGTGGCCTAAGATGAAAGCTGAAACCACTTCCTATTTTCCTGAAATTTAAGTAATTAGATAGCTTACCAAGGAGGTAAAATGTGAGAAAGATTGGCCAATGATAGAGGTTAGACAAATGAGGTGTGTAAAGGTTAGCTTAAAAAAATTATTCAACCTAAAATTCCCATCGATAGAAGCATATGTTTACATTTTAGTCATTGTCTTTGTTCCTGATTGAGACACATCCTGGCATTCTATCCAACCCTGAAGACCACGAGAACTGTTAAACTCAGAATCACAGACTCAGATGTGGTCATTAACAATGGTTATTTGTTTAAGATCTTAATACCATGAGACTCAATAACGTTAAGGCTGAGAGGGGTGATTGGATATTCAGGTGAGGGTCCAATGACGCCACTTAACAAACCTGTAAGTGGACACACCTGAAGTTATGAAGATGGCAGTTTGGCTCAGAAGAGTGGTGTGTAGTATCATCTTACTAAAAGAACACACATAATGTTATGAATTGATTCCCCAGAGCCCTGGACCCAGCCCCAAGATGTGGGAGCTAGTCTCCCCCATCCATTCAGGGAGGCTAGCCCCCGAGGAGGGCTAGCATTTCTCCACTCACAAGTGCGGAGAAGCTAGTCCCATCTGGTTTTCTCTTAATAAACCGGGTCTTGTTAGCTCACAGAGGAGTCTCTGCTCTCTCTTGTCTGCTGCATCTCTCAAACCCAGAAACTTATACTCACCAACCCTTTCTTGTACTCAGATCTTATGCTTTCCCTTGTCATGCAGAGCACTTACCTCTGCCTAGCTTTCTAGCCCAGCAGTCCACAGCCTTGTGCAGGGCAAGTCGTGTACTGATTAAGGCAGCTCTTGTGCTGGAGAATATTCTTCCAGCAGGAAAACAGTCTTTGTTGACAATGGTGATGAACACTTGTGATCTCACCAGTTAGTGTGCTAAAGCAGGAAGATCTAGCTATGAAGCCAACCTGGGCTATAGGGTAAACGTCAGAACTGCCAGGGCCTGGTGAACTCGTGCTTCAACATCCCAACTCAGAATAATTTTCTGACTTAATAGATTTACTTTTGTGCTCTTGTTTCTATTCTATTGATCTTTCGGTCAACACTCTTTTTGGTGTCACAATTTGCTGATAAAAACTGCTGGTGGTAGGACTGAAACTGGCAATGATGAATGTGGGTTTGCTTTGTGTTTCTTTTTACTTGGTTATTGAATTTTGGTTGTGTGTTGTTCTAGTTTGCCTTCAGTTGCTGTGACAAAACACTCTGACCAGTACCAGCTTGGGGAGGAAAGGGTTTATTTGGCTTACATCTCCTGGGTCAGAGTTCCTCACTGAGGGAGCCCAAGGTAAGAACTCAGGGCAGAAACCTGGAGGCAGGAGCTGAAGCACAGGCCGTGGAGGAACACTACTTACTGGTTTGCCCCCCGGCCCATACTCACCCTGCTTTCATATACAATACAGAACAACCTACCCAGGGATGGCACCTCCCACAGTGAGCTGGGCCCTACAACATCACTCAACAATCAAGGAAGTACCCCACAGATGTGGCTGTAGACAGGAATGTGTGTGCATGTGGGTATGACTGTATGCATGTTTGTATGCAGTACATATGCGTGTATGAGTGCATATGTGTTTATATATGTATGAATATGTATCTGTGTGTGCATGTGTACATGTATAGATGTGCTTGTGTACATGTATGTGAATGTGTATATATTTGGATGTGCATGTGTATGCACTTGCATGCTTGTGTGGGTGAGAGCAGGAGGTCGATATAAGATGTCTTCCTCAGTCACTATATACGTGACTTTCTTTGAAGATTCTTTTCAGTTTTAATAATATTGTTATTAACTCTTGGAGATCTTCATATAGCATATTTTGAGCATGTACAACCACCACCCCAATCTCCTCTGAGATCCACCTCCACCTTTCTAAAACTCAAAATTCATGTCTTCCAATTTTTGTTCCCCAGACACTCTTGGATAAGGGTCCATCACCTGGAGCAGTTACTGTTGTGGGGTTTGTGGGTGACGGTTAGTTACCAAGATTCTTCTGTGGGATGAACAAAAAAATTGAATGTCCAGGAAAAAACAAAGGCTCACACAGCAAAATACCATGCACAGAAGGAACTGGGTAGATGCTAGAGACAGAGAGATGAAGGAGATTGAGAGGGAGGTGAGAGAGAGGTTGAGAGACGGGAGGGAATCTACGGCTCAGAGCTGTCACTCAGCTGTGGGTTGCGGCCTCCCTGGACACAAAGGTCGAGCTCCCTTGCCTTCAACTGTGGGAAATGTTGCCCTGGAAATCACAGCAGCAGAAGCTAAGAGAGCTTTAGCTCCTCTGAGGTGACTTGGAATCAAAGTATCCAAGCAGAGAGAGTGGGAAAGGTTCTCCAGACCAAAACCTCTCGGGTAGTCCCAGGAAGGCAGAGGTCAGAGCTGAGGGACAAGCACAGAATACCAGAGGAACAAACAACAAATTTTATTTTTACATACTGACAGCTCTCATACAGGTGGGAGGGGATCCCAGAGCTAAGATTACCCCCTTGAGCTGGGAACTGACTTTAATAGGCCTTTGATAGGATCCTGGGGCACTCTCTTTGTACCTCCCTCTTCTCCTCCCTCATTGGTGATGCCCCAGCTACACTCCCTGGCTGGTTCTTATTTTTCCATCAGGTTTTGAAAATTCTAAATGTTACAAAACAATTCTCTCAGCAGGTGGAGGGCAGGATATTTGCAACAATCTTCCAGCCTAGGTGGAGCCTGTTAAAAGTATCTGTTGCAAAAAGTCCATCGAAGGCATAGAAAATGCCTTGTGAGCAGGAAGCACACTTTATAAAACGGGGTCCCCTACATATCAGCTACAGGGCCTCTAACGCTCCCTTAGTAAATGAATCAGTGAGTGATATACCCTTAATGAAAACTGACTAACCTCCCCCAGCAGCTACCTGTTGCCAATAGCTTCTCAGCTACAGGTGGGACTGTGCACCACCTCCTGGCTCCATGCTAAGGCTTTTATCTGGCTTGAGTTTCAAATGTCTTGTGCATGTTTTCACAGTCGCTGTGAGTTCATATTTGCAGTTTTCCCTATTGTGTCAAGAACACACTGTTTTCCTGTAGACATTCACTGCCTCTGGCTCTTACAGTATTCCTGTCTGCTTCCAACATGCTCCCTGAGCTTTGTAGGGAGGATACAATTACTTTTTGGAGACAGATCATCTTACTGATGTCAGTGCTCACTGATTGGTGAGACCTACTAACCAGTGAGTTCCGAGGATTCACTTATCTCTACCCTCCTATGCTAGGGTTCCAGATGTGTGAGACAGTGCTTGGGTGCTTTTATGTGTCGGTTCAGCACGCAAACTCGGGTCCACATGCTGGCCAGGACGGCACTGGGCTGACTGGGCCATTGCCCTATCCCTGAACTGTTTTGTTTTGAAGATACATCAAACCTCTCTATGAGCTGGGCGTCATGGAGCATTCCATTAATCACAGCACTCAGGAGGTAGAGGCAGGTGATATCTGTCAGATCAAGGCCAGCCTGGTCTCCATGGCAAGTTCCAGGCCAGGTGAGGCTACAGCAAGAACATGTCTCTAATAAAAACAAGAACAACAGTTTTCATATCTTAATTTCTAGGTTATGAATTCAAGATGAATATAATAGTTAAGTTTCAAATTTGTTGAAAGAAAATCAGATGTTCAAAAAGATCATTGCAAAACTAGATGAAGGAAGGAAAGAAAGGAGGAAGGGACAGAAGCCATTTTGAACTTATATACTACCCACATAGCACAAAAGCTGTTAGAGCGAAGAAACCTCTGAATGCTCTGTAAAACATATGTTTGTTGGACAAAAGGAGACACAATTTCGAAAGGGAAAGAGGAAAAGGCTACTGCAGAAACCATGAGTGGAATGACATCCAGCGGTGCACAGCGGTTACTAGATTTAAGGCCGGCCATGCGCCACTGGTTTTCGGCTTAAAGGTATTCGTGCACCACGGTTAGAGATTTAAAGCCAGCTGTGCACCTCCTGTACTATGTTTAACACTAGCAGCTTTAACCCTGGCAACAGGTTAAAGCCCACTGTGGACCACTGCCTAGGCTTAAAACCAACGGTGCACACTGCTACTAGGCTTAAAGCCAAGGTTGTGCCTCTGTTACTAGGTTTACTGTAAGCCGGGATGGAAACTTGTGACTTTGGATGTCATAAGCCCCAGCGAAAGCAAATTCAACTGTATTAATAAACCAAGGTGATGTGGCCATCACACTGACTTTTAAACTTTGTGTTTATGCCCATAGACCACAGCTGGTCACCAAAAAAACTTCTTTTATTAATTATGTATATCCCACACACACAGACTCACACTCACCAGTGGAACTCTGGAGAAAACCTGGCATCGTGCCCCAAAGATGGCCTTTAGAGAGACATCTTCTTCACCCTGCCAAGGCTCAGGGGTCACACCTTTAATGAAAAACTGACTCTTCCTCTCCCAGAAGCCACTGATTGTAAATAGCTCCTAAGCTAGGGGTGGAGCTTTGTGCCCACGTACCCTTCCATGCTGAGATTCTTGTCTGACTTGAGCTTCAGATGTCTTCTGCATGCTGGCACACCTGCTGTGAATTCCTGTGCAACGGCCCGGTTGTGTCCAGAACACACTGTTTCCCTGTAAGTCATCCACCACCTCTGGCTCTTACAGTCCTCCTGCCCTCTTCCAAAATGATCCCTGAGTCTTGTGGGGAGGGTACACTTACTTTTTCAAGACAGGGTATCTCATCTCACTGATCCCAGTACTCAGTGACTGGCTGACCGGGAAGATCTGGGGATTCAGTGGTCTCTGCCCTCCTCTGATAGGCTTACAGATAGGTGCATGAGACAGGGTCAGGCATTTTTTACCCGGGTTCTGGGGGTGAAAACTCAGGTCCACATGCTGCCATTGGAGCACTGTGCTCTGAGCCATCTCCCCATCCCAGAGCTGTATTGTGCCGTTCGTAAAACTCCACATCAATGTTCATAACACTATTCCTATTGCGACCCATAGTACCTGCCTGGATTCTGTAAACAGATTCTTATACCATGATGAAGTTAAAAACATTATGTATGTCAGTCAACGGACCTGCTACTTCTGCTTTTTTCTTTTTTAATATTCCTTTTTTTCAGCAATGTGTTGTTGTAATCTTCATGGTATTGGGTCTTCCTTAATGTTCAAATGCAGTTTTTAAAATTCTTTTAAATGTTTCTGCATAGAATATTCAGCACAGTGCAGAGAGCACAATGGACCTGTTACTAACAGAGTTGGCCCTTGTTTGAAAGAACCTGTCTGCTCATGTTACTGTTGACGCTGTTTCAAGTTGAACCCCTCACATGATCTGCACATTATGCACTGCTCGGTGCAGCTGTTTGATGTGGCTCCATCTACTGTGTGTTCTGGTATTGCTATTGTGTGTGCTGTGCGGCTTAGTTGAAGTTGTTTACCAACAGTAATAGTACTTTCTGGTATTCTCTAGATTACAGATGGGTAATATATGTCATATGACTGGGTAATTTTCTTTTCCTTTCTAAAAGGATGCAAGGCCACTGATGAAATTGCCCCTGATAGCTGTTGGATCTCTTCCTTCTGCAGTACGGGCTGGCCCTTTCAACTGAGAAGCCAGTATTCAATGCACAGCCTGGTGGGTTTCCCGCAACTTGGCTATAGCAGTTCTGGGTCTCCAGGTATCACAGACACTGACACCGTGGCTCTGAGACTAGATGTGTTATGCTGCTCACCTTCTGCTGTGAAATGGACATTCCTATGAGCACTCTTGTGCCTTGGGCACCCAAAGTTTTATAGCCTTTTCCCAAGTCAGATGTCTAAGTAACCAGTGGTGGAGGAGGGCCCTTCCCTTCACCAGACAGATCAAATGAGCTATCCTGCATCCCTAGAGGGCACTGCATTCCCACACTCTCCACTTAGTGGGCAACAACATCCCATGTCCCTTGAATGAGGCCAACAATGATCCGTTTTAGACAGTGAGCACTGGTTTTGCACTATGGAGAGGTGCCTGAAAATGGTGAACTTTTAGAATATTCTCACAGACAAAAGTGTAAAATGTCCTCATTTGTTGACAATCCCCAGAATTGTAGAAAATCCTCAGAATCTTTTCTGGAAATCATGCATTTAAACGTGTTCATGCTACCGGAATTGTGTGTCTAGTGTTTCACATTCTGTTCTGGCAAGGCATAGTAGTGAGTGGGGTTGGCAGTTGAGGGCAGAGGTTGCTGAGAATAGCAGGCACCATAAAATGAAACTGACTTCGCCCTAGCTAGGTGGGGGCTGCTGTCCATATGACAGACAAGGAGCTCAAGGAGAAATGGAAACCTGTGTGCTTGGTGCCCGGCCTGCCTGACCTCAGAGTCCATGTCTGTAGCTGTGGGGACTGTCTGGAACACAGGCCCTGTGCTCACACAGGTCTGGTCTGCTTCCCTGCCACTTGTGGTATTCGTCCATTTCTGGTAAACCAGTGGCATTTTTATCCACGTCTCTAGGATGACCTGAATGCTTGGCTTCAGGCTGCAGTGTGCAGACAGGCAGGCTAGAGTTCTACCACATGGGGTAGACTTGACGCCAAGAAACCATGCACGTTAAAACAAGTAACAATAAAACTTTAATAACTCAATATCTAAACCCAAATCAAACAATCAAAACTAAAACAGAACAACAACAACAACTAATAAAACCAAATAAACAAAGCAACAAAAGATAAATGAGATTTTTTTGCTAGAGATGGGAAGCATCCCAGCTGTGGACCTGCAGCTGGATGGAAATCAGCAGGTGATTCAAAAACTTCTATTAATCTACCTTGGGCAAATGCAAAATAGGTTCCGGATCTCCTATTTGTGAAATAGCAAGGGGAAACAACTGCTCAGGAGCTGGAACATTTCCATCCACATCTGGAGGTGGCTGTGTATTGGTTTCTGTGAGCAGATCTTGTTCTACACATGTAACAGGGAGGATTTCTGTTGGTTGAACTGCTATCACACATTTCTCCATGAACTCAGGTTCCACAGAACCCTCTCTGAGTGCCAACTCTCCCTGAGGTTCGGCTCCAGAAGCTGACCTGGGATCCAGAATCTCTGACATCCCTGATGCATACTGTTCTGTACCCTCAGGAACCCTTTTGCTCTCTGAATCTAAGAACAGAAAGAGAAGAAAGAACATTTAGTGGAGGCAGCTTTGTCGTGAGAGGCAAGGAGATCTGAGATGGAATAAACGTCCTCAACATGAGGGTCTTTCCAAATGCATACAAACTTTCTTCCTGCCAAATATCCCCAGTCCCTGTCCCCACATCACAGCTTACTGGGGTCCAGCTCTGGTTTCAGTACAAAAGTCAGCTTCTGGTACTTCCCTGTTAGAACCCAACCTCACGGACACCTTCCCAACTTCGCAGACACCTACCACAGGCCTTCTCTTTTTGGGGGGCTGCCTTGTTGGTCTCCTGGTCCTCCAGACGTGACAGGAGCTCTTGGACTTGGATGTCCAGGGCTGAGGTAGGCATGTTGACTTCTACATAGTTCATCAACTGGTTCAGCCTGGCCAGGTTCGGAGATTCACAAAAATCCCCTGGCAGTTTTTCTATCCACAATCCCAGGAAGAAGCATATGGCGCTGTGGCAGGATGGCATGGAGGAGAGTTAGAAGCCTGGCCACTCCCAGTGCTGCAGTGATCCCATGCAGACAGGGCAAAGTCTGTTCAGTGAATGTACAGCAGGGCATGGTGGCTGGAAGTATGAGGCCATGTGTAGAGGGGGTCCAAGACTTCCTGTGCAGGTCACAGGTAGACAGATGGGCTGGGCTGGGCATGCTGAGGACGGAGTCTCAAGGGGCCGGCTCTAAACCGCCATGCTCCCCTTACTCCTCAGAATTAAGGAACCCCCTCTAAACCCCTGTATTTCTCCTAGCAGGCAAAGTCCCAGGCCTCATCCCTTAGTGGAATCTCTAGAGGATCGCGCATGGCACTTGGCATCCGAAACCCTCACCCTCAAATGTTCCCCACCCTGCAGATGGGAGCTGACCTCCCTCTTCAATCGAAGCCCACTCACTTCTTTGTTTCCTGGTCCTCCTCACTGTCTGGCTGGAAGGACGCATACCTGTGTCATTAGAGAAGGATGTCACCCTAAGTCCCTGTGTCCCTACCTGCCAGAAGATCTGGAGGGGCTGCTGAATCTGAGATAGGAATAGAAGCTTATGACTGTGTCGGGAGGGGCTTTTGTCTGAGCTGCTCTCTGAGTTCTCAGCTGGAAGTGAGCCTGAGGATTATTATGCATTAATGAACCCAAGCTGCACTGTGTGGTTTGCAGTTGATACGGGGGGTCTTGGCGAGCCCCTGGGTGTCCTTGTCTATCTACATTTATCCCATCAACCCCAGATGGGGTCTGGAACCTTCTGCCTACATGGGGGAAACAGTTTACAACAGCCTCAGAAAGATGGGGCTTTACAAGTTGCTTTTTAGAGGAGGCAAATCCCCCATTCCTGTCAGATCACTTTGATGGATCAGGCCCAGGGCGAGCATTGCCAGGGTGAATTCTCCCTTGATTCTGACAACAGCCTTTGAGAGAAACAGCCTCAGAGGAGAGCAGAGACCCCTGAAACCCAACCAGGAGGTTTAGGTTCTCCTGGGCTTGGACATGGACACTCACGTCTTCATTATCAGGTCCAGCACCTGCCAGGTGTTGCCGAACCTTTGGTAGATGCCAAGGAAGGTGCAGACAAACAGAAAGTCCCCAGTTTGCACAGCCGTCGCCAGGTAGCTCACCAACTTCTCCAAATAGCCTGGGGTGTTGGACCTGACCTTGCAGAGCTCATGCACGGTGAAGTCTGCCTCCTGTTCAGAGGGGACAAAGAGGGAAGGTTCAAATGTAGGAAATCCAACAGAATCCTCAGTGACTTAGTGTCATACACTGAGGGGAAAAGTGGGCATGTGGAAAGTTTCCCAGTCTTCACTCTCAAGCACACACCCAGGGGGACTGTGGTGGACCAGGGGAATCAGGAAGATTTCGTGCATCCAGTGTCACCTGTGGGTTCCTGCGTGAAAATGGCCAGAGGCACTCGGTTAGAGGGCGCACCCAGCGTCTCCAAAAGTGGCCAAGACCCCTATTCTTGGCTCTCCTGGGGCCTGAGCCTGAACAAGCCTGGAAACAGCAAGAGAACATCCTGCTCTGTCCAGAGACTCCAGACAAGTGAAGCAGTTGAGGCTGCCACTGGCCTGTGGTTACCTGGTAACCAGGATTCTGAGTTCTGTTTAGACTGTTGCTAGCGAAGCGAGGTCATTTCCTGGGGTCCTGTGACCCTGAACCTCCTTCCATACAAGACCTTTCTGAGGATGCTTGGGATGCTGACTACTGTCCTTCCCGCTGTCCATGTACAGAAGAGACACAGTTCCATCAGCATGCCTATGCCACCACATCCACCTCCCTCACCTGGGCAGTCTGGCTCACAGCTCTTTTAGTACCACACAGAATAGTGTTAACTCAATCTAGATATTGATAAAAATAACTTTCCATACCTTAATTGTTACATTACTAATTTACAATGAGTACGTAAGTTTCTCATTTGATAAGGGATAAGTCAGAAAATTTTAATCAATGCAAAAATAGATAAGGAAGAAATGAAAAAGAAAAGCAGATGGTCAAAAGTCAGCACGCCTTAGTCCAGTATTTGGAATTAATATTACAAAGTCATTTTTAAGTCTTATGTTATCTCTGTAACAATACAGCTATTAGAATGAAGAAACATCAAACTTGTTTTCAAAGAGAAATTTGTAGAAGGAAAGGACCCAAGGTACAAAATGGGCCCTTTACTGAGGGGAGCACGTGTGCATATCCTAGTGCAATCTCACTTGCGTTTTCACTGCCTTTAACCATGATCTAAGCTTTTACTCCTTTGAATGTAAAAGGCCTCTTCTCTGTAGTTAATGGTGACATATTGATGAAAGGCACCGCTCCTGCTCATGGTCATAGAATTCATCCTATTTCCCTTCTGAGGATGTGAAACAATGTAACAGTGTGTGTGTGTGTGTGTGTGTGTGTGTGTGTGTGCACCTCCTCCTCCTCCACACACACACATACACACTTTTATTATGAGCAATTGGTTCATCCTTTGGTGAAGGCTGAGTAGTCTCCACTCTGGGCCATCAGAAGACCCAGGAAAGCTCATGGTATATTTCATATCTGAGAACAAGACATGATTAGATGAGATGCACAGACCAGTGTAGGCAGGGAGTCAAAACGTAAAAGGGGTAAGCTCCCCCTTTTCTACTCAGGCCTTGGCATGTGGGATGGTGCCCTCTTGCATGGGGAAGTGCCATTTGCCTCAACGAGATCACCACTTCAGATGAAGTAGCTTTCCAGATGTACCCAGAAACAATGCAGATCCGGGTATCTTTGTTTTCTGTTGCTGTAATAAAATACTCAAATGAAAATGCTGATCCATACTGCTGTAATTGATAGGAAATCAGAAGGGAAACTCTCTTAGAACCTAAGTTACTAATGGGAATTGGGAGGGACTTGACAGAAGGGAAGTAGTGGATGGAAGATGTTCAATATATAATATATACTTATATGAAAATACCCATATGTAACACTGTACCATGAACAAAAATAAGCACAATGAAAACAAAAATAATTAAGAAAATGTTTACTTAATGGTCCAGAGTATACCACGGACTAGAATCTATATACATTGATGTTACAGCCCTAGAATAGTTCATGTTTGCAGTCACATTGCTTTATACAACATGCTGTTGAATGTGTCATTTCATATATGTACAGATAAATCAAAGGTACATATATCTGTCCTGGTCAGTTGTGCTCTTTTATAGCAAACTCTCCAAATACAAGCAAAACCTAAGTAGATGGTCACACTTATTTTGGCCCTAAGTGTGTAATGTCAGTGGCAGAACAGGGAGGACGTATGGGGTGTATCCCTGGCGATACATGGGCTCTCAGACATGGCATGCTCACTCAGTCTCCTGTGCGGTGCTGGCTGTCAGCTGAGAGAGGTGGGAGGAGATGGTTGTTCAGCCCTGGCTTTCTCACAGCAGAGTGGTTGTGGCTCAGAAGCAGCATTTGAACCCAGAGCCAGGCAGAAGCCTGTGGCCTCTCAAGACCTTCCTCAGAAGTCAGCCAGGCAGCCACGGAGAAGGACATGGTCTAAAGCCATGACTTCAAGGGGACTCAAACACAGTCTACCTCTTCATAGGGAATAGAAGCTTCTGGAGGGAATGCAAGTCAAGGACAAGTACTGTTGTCATCGTTTTTGGAAAACGTCAAGCCTGCCTTGGATATATTTCTAGAAAGGGAGAGTGTTTTGGACACACACATTTTAAATTTTAACAGAGATTGGCTGAATTTTGCTCCAGAGAAATTGTATGATGTCTCTCCCAACAGAAGCACAGGAAAAACAGGTATTTGTTTAATGAGAGATTGATTGACCTGAAGGAGTCAGAGGACTGGAGGAAATAACTACAGCTATTTTCCAGTGGCGCACTTCATCATCTGGCCACTAGGGGACGATGTCAGGGCTGTAGAAAGGAGAGGTTCTGATAGGAAAGGGGACCTAAATAGCATCAAAGTATATCGTATCAAGTTTTTAAAAATTCAATGATAAAAAAGAAAGAAAAGAGCCTGAAAAAAAAATCACTTGAGGTAGGAACCATTCTGGTGAAGTTAGAACAGGAAAAGAGAGTATAAGAACCTGGAAGTTAGGAGAAACCAAGAATAATGACAAAAATAGTGACTTCAATTTTTAAAAAATTACAAAGAGGGTCAGAAAAGCTAAAGGTAGAATTTTTCAGAAAACTAACAAAGCTCATAACTTTCTGACAAAACTGGAAAGAAAAAGAAATAGTAATTAGTCGGGGGGGCAGGGTCTAAACCTCTCATAGACCTTAAAAAGATAGACAACAATTCATACTCCCAAATTTAAAAATTCACACGAAAGGGATAAAGTCTAAGCGTCCCAGTGCCAGCTCCACAGTCTGTGAAAGCTGAGACCGTAGAATGTTGCAGACTGTGCTGCCCATCCTCACTCAGCACCCTGACTAGAGCAATGCCAGACTGGCCTGGCAGGCTCAGAGACAGGGGCGTAAGGCAGACACACCTGTGCAGTGTGCTTGTCCACAGCGTGGCCCAGGTCGCAGCAGTGGCCTCTTTCTGGTTGCGGAAAGCAGACTTTCAAAGCAGTCCTGCAGCTCACCATGCCAGGCCGCAGGGCCCTGTGTGCGGCTGGGCTGATTCTAGCTAACCAGGCATTGGTGGACGTCTCAGGCACTCAGCAGGCAGGGACGCAGCCAGCAACCTCAAGCTAGCATCATGCTGAACTTGTACTTTTGGATGTTTCCAGAAACACAGCATAGCACGTCCTTATGGTTTCAGACTTTCAACCCAACCATGGCTACTGTTTTGGTTTGGTTTGGTTTGTCTGTTTTGGTTCATATAAGACAGGGTCTCCCTGTAGCAGCAGTTGGACTACAATTCCTTTTGTAGACCAGACTGGCCTAATTTTCACAGAGGTCTGCCTGCCTCTGCCTCCCAAGTACCGAGATTAAAGGTGAGGGCCAGCCCACCTGGATGCTATTCATGGTAGAAGGTCATTGAACAATGGAACCTTGACTGCTTCTGTCAGGGTGACTTGCCAGTCCAGGAGGGATTATTTTTAGACTTTGTTTTATATTTTCTTAGCTACACAGTATTTGGACATTCTAGGATGAAATCAATATAACCCCATGTCCTCAGTGAGTCAGGAAAACGGATTCATTCTAGTTCTGGTCTCAACCATAAAACTTACATTTCCTCCAGTTATTAGAAATAATAATGCGAATAAATGAACAAATCACACGTTCAGGTCCTGTCAGAGTATCTGAGATTTTCTGTGTCCTATCTGAGCACCGCCTCCTGGCAGATAGTGGATTCCAAGGAGGACATAGTAGAAATATTCCGCACAGGAAAAGTTGGATTTGATGCTACCTCTCCCACTGCCCATAGAATTTGGGGAGGTTCCCAAAGTCTGTGATCCCCACTTCCCTCACTGGCAGTGTCTGGATTGCAACTGATTTTGTTAGGGCTTGCCATCAAGACAAGAGGGGCTTTGTCTTCCTGATTGAAACCCCCAACTGCTCTATGCTGAACCTTCATGGTTGAAGATTAGAGAAGGATAGTTTGGCAAGATTCCAAGTCCTTCCACAACACTATTGCTTTTCTTTTCATTGATCAACTTCAGTTAGACTTTCATTAGGTTTACCAAATACAAACAATTACAGAGGGAATACAGAATTCCCACGAATGTAGTCTGTCCCCACAGTACTCTCTCTCTTTTGTGTGTATGCGTTTTGATAAGGCATGTGTATGTTATTTGTTACAACCAAGGATCAATATTAATACATCATCATTATGGAAGACATTGTGGCACTGAGGTCACCCTGGGTGTTGCATATTCCATTGGTCTTAACAGATGTTTCTGGATATATGTTCATTACAGCACCCTACAGAATAATCCCACTGCCACCATAACCCTCCCTGTGCCATTTATTCATCATGCCAATTTATCTCTTACCACCAAGCTGATACTTTGCATTGAACACTCAGGGTTATAGGGGAGAAGTCATATGAAGGGGAGCTGAGGTCTGCATGCATCCAAAATTCAGCTGTTTCCGGGTTATCATATTGAAAGGTGGAGACTGTAACAGTTGATTGAGCCCTGCAGGCTCGCTCTTATGACTGGGATTAAGGCCTCTATACTCAGGCCTCACAGAGTTCAGGTGTTTGTCCTTCTGCCATGTGAGACTGAATATTTCCCTTTTGAAGGACGAAGGCCAAGGCTTCCTAAATCCCTCCTATTGTAGGAGAATTTGTAGGGGAAGATGAGATACAAATGGTTGTTCATCCCAGGCAGGGAACCCATGACAGACAAAACTCAAACATCATATTCCAACTTGCTGAACCAGTGAATTAATGGCTGTCACTGAGTGTCGGGGGGAGTGTCAGCAGCAGGTTCCCTTCAAAGGCCTGTGCACCTCTGAGAAGCCCACACCCCAGCCTGGTACTGACTCATGAAAGATGCAGTCCTGGTCCTCTCTGCTGGACTTGCAGGCAGTCTGGCAGGTCAGTCTCCTCCCAGGCCGTGTTTACAGCTCCTGTAACCCTTGGGGCCAGGGGCTTCAGAATCTTTCTTCTTCCCAGACTTGTGAAACTAGTTTATTTCCTGAATCCACTGACCTCTCCCTCTCTTCTGGAGGGCATGTTTCAGTTCAGTGGGAATCTCTGCACAGAGGCTCCACAAAGCTGAGCTGATTTTACATGAGACCTCACAGGAAGACAGAGGAGAAAGATCTCATACAATCCCAGCAACCCGTTCAATGAAATTCCCACTGAACACTTTGATTTCCACTGCAAATTGTTCTCTGGAGCCAGGTCTGGGCTTCACCCTGTCCTCATCAACCCTTTCTTGCACTCAGATCTTATGCTCTCCCTTGTCCTGCAGAGCACGGGCCTCTGGGCAACTTTATAACCCAGGAATCCAAAGCAACTCTTGTGCTCAGGAACCCTCTGCCAGCAGGGAAACAGTCTTTGCTGGGAGTTGTGGTGAACTCCTGTGATCCCAGCACTTAGGGGGCTAAGGCAGGAGGATCTGGAGATAAAGGCCAGCCTGGGCTACAAGGTGAGCTCCAGGCCAGCCAGTGCTACACAATGAGTCCCTGTCTGAACACCTTGCCACAGAATCATTTTCTGAGTGAAGTGATTTTTGTGTTCTCATTTGGTTCTGTTGATCTTGCTGGTCTCACACTTGGCTGATAAAAGCTGCTTGTGCTACCATTGAAACTGGAAGTGATTTTTAGGGTTTGGTTTTATGTTTTTGTTTTTTATTTTGTTTTTGTTTGTGGTATGTGTATGTGTGTATGTATGCGTTTGTGTGTCATTGTGTATGCATTTTTTGTATGTGTGTCTGCATGTGTGTGTATTTGTATTGATGCAATGCCTGGTGGAATATTTAAGGAAAATATGGATTTTAATCCTTGTTTTCTTTCTCTGTGTAACTGAAGTTCAGCTGACAAGTTCCTGCTAAAAATGCTGACTGACACTGTGAGCTAGAAGCATTTGCCTTTTGTCTTGAAGAAATTTCTTCAAGTCTCTGTTTCAGATGGAGACCTTTTTAAGGTATAAAAGATATGTACTACTTCCTTTCAGGGTCCAGAGTTTGAGGCCTGAACCTGTTGGTCCAGCCTGGAGCCTAAGTAAAATACCTGCTTTTTTAATGCTCCTGGTGTCTGCCTGAGCTTTCCCATAGCAGTTCTGAAGCCTTGGCTAGGAAGGTGGGTTTAGAGACAGCTTTTTGCCTCCTTTGTCCCTGGGGCATAACCTCCCTGGGTATCTGGAAGATGATCATCCCTTAAAGGCATCACAGGTTTCTGAGCCTGTAACAGGAGCAAGTCACCCAGCATCTCGGCGATGCTGCCCCTGCTCACCGAACCTGAGGGGAGAAGGAGACAGGGCCAAGATTGTGAAGCACCTCCCTGCTAAACAGGGGGATCCAGGTCCATGAGGCAGTCCGCCAAGGTGGAAGAGGAACTCGATCACCTCCTTCTAAGGGTTCTAGAGTATCCCCTGGGTAGACATTTCCTGGAGGAAATTAGAGCCAAAACAGATCCGTGGGGCATCCAAATAGTCTCTGGTCATGGTCAGTGGCCAAGATGGACGAATCTGTGCCCATTTTTGGTTGGCAATCTGGGATTTATTTGTCTTGGAATTCTAAATTTAGGATGCTATAGAAATTTTGTCTATGTGAAATTTGTCTGTATGAAAATAATACATGTGCGCAGGGCAAGACGGAAACCCACAAATGCACAAATGAAAGGAGTGGGGGTCACCCAACCGGAGGCTCTCCCCGCAGGGTCATGGATTGATAGAAAACTACACAAAGTGGGGAGGGTATTACTGAATTAAACAACCTAAGGATATTTATTGTCCTAAGAGCCCGCTGCATGTTCCCACTGACTAGAGTAGAGTCTGAAAAGGGCTCTAAATGTTGGGACACGGGGAGGTTCACTGGGGTACACTGACTGGCCCTCCCCTGGCGGGGCCAATGTCTGTATTGCAGGTTTGCTAATTGGTCTAAAATGCTACAGCCCGATCTCCATATGTCTGTAGGCACTGGGCCAAGAGTGCAGGCTTGGAGTGCCATCCCCTGCAACCTGAGAAACTGCAGCTTTATGCAAGGAAGGAAAGGGCAGAAATGGCCTCGCTAGGTCCTAATGCCCACTTTTTCTACATTGAGACTCTAAATCTAATGCTCTCTAGACTTACCATATGATCTGTTCCCAAGGTCTTTTAAAATGCTGTGGTTCTCTGTGTTCCTTATTCTTTAGATTATAAATGTTTAAATCTAAGATTATGCATAGTAAATTGCAATGTGACTTTTCTAATCCAGATTGCCTGGTAGCCTCTTTAACAGGAACATTCACTCTGAGAGCGATCAGGTTTATGTCTTATTTAATATAAGTTTGCAAACTATAAATTTTAAAAGGTTAAAAAAAAACCTTTAAAAAATAAAAGGATCTGCAATATGTTCTAAAAGGAAAAATGTTTAAAAATATACCTTCTTTTGTTCTGCAGACAGGTATTCCAAAAGGTGGAGGCCGGGGAACCCTTGAACAAATATATACAGGTTTTAAGGAAACAGCTGCTTTGAGGCCAGCCATTTACCACTGGACTTAATTCTTTGGTGTGATGTAAAGCATTGTGCTCAATTGTTTTACAAAAAAAAAAGATTTTATATACATTATGTTAATAAATTGCCAGGTGCTGTTTAAACTCATAGAGAAGGTGACTCTGGAACTGCGATTGGCTCTCTGGCTTCAGATTCAAGCCTACCTATCTCTAAATGTCCTAAAAACCCCTCTCTGGAGCCAGCTGGCCACCTGACTCTATGACAGGGGAAAGGACCACAAAACAACTGGGGTAAAGGCATTTTGTCCTTCCAAATGGCTAAAGGATGAGCCATATCCAAGGGGTTACCATTATTTAGCTCATGACATAGAAACATCTGTAATAAGAACGACTAATGGGATTCCCTGTCTTATGACAGTAATGAACAAAAATAGAAAAAAAAACAATACAGACTGATGTAGATGTAAAATGCATACTAAAGTTTATTATGTTACCTAATTTAAGAAAAAAGCAGGGGAAATAAGAAAAATTTCTCCACAATAACTAGTGGATTAAAGACTTACAACACAAAAGTGTACATGCCCCTTAGATTATTATCGGAAAATTAAACAGCAACTGACAAAGAAGCACAGTTTGGAGAAATATGGGGTAACTTCTCTGGAAATATGCTGGTGCCAATACAATCTTCGTTATTTTAACAAATAAGATCTACGGTAGAGGGCACTTCCTGAAAGTCCATTGCAAAAGGCAGCATTTCCCATCTTGCAAAAATATAACCTGGCCCCCAGGGACATTAAGAATACAGCTGGGATTTTGAGCATTCAGTCATGGGCTGTAAAGGGGGTGGGGGGGTGCACAGTGTCCTGAGAGAGAGAGAGAGACTGGAGCACAGCACAGCAGAGTTGGGGGGCAAGAAGGGGAGAGGAGGGCTTGTGTGCACATGCTTGCAGTGGCCTGGCATGGATTAGCAGACGCAAAATCCGTGGCACCAGCATGGAGCTGAGAGGAAAGTGGGAAGTCAGCTGCGGGAGTATGAAATCAAGGTGAGAGGAGATCTCTAAACTGTGGGGTGCCTCCCAAGCTTAGAGCTAGAAAATGTGGAACCACCAGCTTCTGGCTATAGGGGTCCAGCGAGGAGTGCGGTGACTGACATCCAGAAATGGGGAAGATAAAGTTGGGGGTCGGCCGCAGGGGATACTGGGAACCTGCACAACATGTAGGCACCCCTACCTGCGGGGAATCTGAAACGAGATGGGAGAGTTTACAGGCAGCTGACACCCAGAAATAGGTGGGATGAGAGGGAGAGAGAGAGAGAGAGAAAACAGGGTAGAGGGGAAGGGAGGAGAGTTCCCCTGACAGGTTTTAGGTGAGGTAGCAATCAGAGAAGGAAGGGCAGGAAAGAGTGAGAGAGAGAGATAAGTGGGAGACCTAATTCGAGCCAGTGAAGGGAGAGGCAGGAGAAGGAGGGAGTTTTAGGAGCCGTGGGAAGGAGCTGGGAAAAGAAAGGAATTGAGGGAGGAAGGTGATGTGGACGGAACCCAGAACCTCTACGTCTGCGCTGGAATCAGGCTTCCGCTAAACCTTTTAGGAATAAGATAGGAGCTTCCAAATACTTTGGACATATTTGGCCTTTGATATAGAGTAGGCTATTATAAAGCACAAGGACAGATTTTGGTTTTGGGGGGTCTTTTTGCCCTAAACCTCTTAGCCAGATTCTACCTCCTATTCTTATCACATCACCCTCTAAAGAGGTTACCCCAATTCCCAACAGGGAATCTGGGTGCTGACAGCTCTTGGCTTCTTCAAGCTGAAGGGGGATGTAGGTTGTGGCTATTGGGGTACCCCTTCAGTGAGTCTATCTAATTGCATAACTGTTAGTTGCAGGGAGAAAAGAAAGTCCTTGACTGGTGCCTGGAAGATGAAACAAAGTAGTCAGATCAGGGAAGGATTCAAATGTCCAATTCAATGTGTATTAGAATCAGAAAAACCATATTATAATTTACCACACATAATTTTGAACTAAATACCCACAAATAAGGAACATAGAAAACAATGATTCCTAAAGGAACCTGGCAAGAGTTCATACAAAAATGTTTTTCTCTTTTAGTCTGGGCAGGACATTGTAACTAGAAAGTGAAAAGCGGTGATGCTCAGGACATGAAGGGGCAGGAACAAAAGCAAGTTTGGAGCTACTAAGCATCAGAGAGGGAAATAATCTATTTCAGAAAAACAACCTTTGGATCACAATGCAAAAAGGCGGGAATTAAAATTAGTGCAGGCTTAATCTCACATCTCCCACCCAAGCATGCTGCTCCTCTTTACCTCACATTGTCCTAGTTATATCCTGGTAATAGCTGTTTTCTTGTAAAGTTTGGCTTTGGAGTACTGTAAATTCACATGGGCTTCCTAGGTTTAGCCATCACAAAATGTCAACTCACTCTGAACCCAACTAGTCTTGGACACCTATGGCTTGAAAAAACTTTTTAAATTCCCTTTAGAAACTGACAAATACATTATGTAAAACAATGTGAGACTTTAAATAGTTATTTTTAGAAATCAGTAAATGTACCATATAAAGATGTTAAAATCCAAAATAATTTACTTTAAAAACAGATAAAGATGTTATATAAACGAATATTAGAGTCTAAAACAGTTCCTTGTAATAACCAGCAAATGTATATGACAATGTAAAATTAGTCATTTTAAAATCCAATAAATACCATACTAAAAGTTAAAATTATGCATGGTTGCCTAACCATGATGAGGACTCAAACCCATTCCAGCCTCCTGTGTCATCCCCTATCCCCCTATCACCGCCCAAAGGGTCATCTTGAAGAAGTTAAAGGACAACAGCACCCCCTTTCCCTTATGACACAAAAGGCTGGAATGTAAGATGTGACTAAAGGACCCTTCCTCCTCCCAGCAGACACCTTGGCAACTCCAGCCAAACAACCAGAATTCACAATACCTTCAAAAAGGGGACTGACTTTTACAACTTCTTGAATAGATAAGCTTCCCGCTTACTGACCAGATAATCGAGACTAATGACTCACTCTCCCAGTGAGTTAGCTATTCCCACCTATCATGAGCAGCACTTTCTCCCTCTCCCTCTCTCTCTCTCTCTCTCTCTCTCTCTCTCTCTCTCTCTGTCACTCTTACCATCCTCCTCCACTCCAGCCCAGTTCCCCAGAGCCCTGACCCCAGCCCCAAGATGAGGGGGTAGTCTCCCCCATCCCTTCAGGGAGCCTAGCCACCAGGAGGGCTAGCATTTCTCCACTCACAAGTGCAGAGAAGCTAGTCCCATCTGGTTTTCTCTTCATAAACTGGGTCTTGTTAGCTCCCATTGGAGTCTCTGCTCTCTCTTGTCTGCTGAAACTCTCAAACCCAGAACCTTATACTGACCTACCCTTTCTTGTACTCAGATCTTATGCTTTCCCTTGTCATGCAGAGCACTTACCTCTGCCTAGCTTTCTAACCCAGCAGTCCACAGTCTTGTTCAGGGAAAGTCGTCTACTGATTCAGGCAGCTCTTGTGCTAGAGAATATTCTTCCAGCATGAAAACAGTCTTTGTTGAAAATGGTGATGAACACTTGTGATCTCACCACTTACTGTGCTAAAGCAGGAAGATCTAGATATGAAGGCCAACCTGGGCTATAGGGTAGACTTCAGAACTGCCAGGCCCTGGTGAACCCATGCCTCAACATCCCACCTCAGAATAATTTTCAGACCTAATAGATTTACTTTTGTGCTCTTGTTTCTATTCTATTGATCTTTCTGTCAACACTCTTTTTGGTGTTACAATTTGCTGATAAAAACTGCTGGTGGTAGGACTGAAACTGGCAATGATGAATGTGGGTTTGCTTTGTGTTTCTTTTTACTTGGTTATTTAATTTTGGTTGGGTGTTGTTCTAGTTTGCCTTCAGTTGCTGTGACAAAACACTCTGACCAGTACCAGCTTGGGGAGGAAAGGGTTTATTTGGATTACATCTCCTGGGTCAGAGTTCCTCACTGAGGGAGCCCAAGGTAAGAACTCAGGGCAGAAACCTGGAAGCAGGAGCTGAAGCACAGGCCGTGGAGGAACACTGCTTACTGGTTTGACCCCCGGCCCATACTCACCCTGCTTTCATATACAATACAGAACAACCTGCCCAGGGATGGCACCTCCCACAGTGAGCTGGGCCCTACCACATCACTCAACAATCAAGGAAGTACCCCACAGATGTGGCTGTAGACAGGAATGTGTGTGCATGTGGGTATGACTGTATGCATGTTTGTATGCAGTACATATGCGTGTATGAGTGCATATGTGTTTATATATGTATGAATATGTATCTGTGTGTGCATGTGTACATGTATATATGTGCTTGTGTACATGTATGTGAATGTGTATATATTTGGATATGCATGTGTATGCACTTGCATGCTCGTGTGGGTGAGAGCAGGAGGTCGATATAAGATGTCTTCCTCAGTCACTATATACGTGACTTTCTTTGAAGATGCTTTTCAGTTTTAATAATATTATTATTAACTCTTGGAGATTTTCATATACCATATTTTGAACATATGCAACCACCACCTCAATCTCCTCTGAGATCCACCTCCACCTTTCTAAAACTCAAAATTCATGTCTTCCAATTTTTGTTCCCCAGACACTCTTGGGTATGGGTCCATCACCTGGAGCACAGTCACTGTTGTGGGGTTTGTGGGTGATGGTTGGTTACCAAGATTCTTCTGTGGGATGAACAAAAAAATTGAATGTCCAGGAAAAAACAAAGGCTCACACAGCAAAATACCATGCACAGAAGGAACTGGGTAGATGCTAGAGACAGAGAGATGAAGGAGATTGAGAGGGAGGTGAGAGAGAGGTTGAGAGACGGGAGGGAATCTACGGCTCAGAGCTGTCACTCAGCTGTGGGTTGCGGCCTCCCTGGACACAAAGGTCGAGCTCCCTTGCCTTCAACTGTGGGAAATGTTGCCCTGGAAATCACAGCAGCAGAAGCTAAGAGAGCTTTAGCTCCTCTGAGGTGGCTTGGAATCTAAGTATCCAAGCAGAGAGAGTGGAAAAGGTTCTCCAGACCCAAAACCTCTCGGGTAGTCCCAGGAAGGCAGAGGTCAGAGCTGAGGGACAAGCACAGAATACCAGAGGAACAAACAACAAATTTTATTTTTACATACTGACAGCTCCCATACAGGTGGGAGGGGATCCCAGAGCTAAGATTACCCCCTTGAGCTGGGAACTGACTTTAATAGGCCTTTGATAGGATCCTGGGACACTCTCTTTGTACCTCCCTCTTCTACTCCATCATTGGTGATGCCCCAGCTACACTCCCTGGGCTGGTTCTTATTTTTCCATCAGGTTTTGAAAATTCTGAATGTTACAAAACAATTCTCTCAGCAGGTGGAGGGCAGGATATTTGCAACAATCTTCCAGCCTAGGTGGAGCCTGTTAAAAGTATCTGTTGCAAAAAGTCCATCCAAGGCATAGAAAGTGCCTTGTGAGCAGGAAGCACACTTTATAAAAGGGGGTCCCCTGCATATCAGCTACAGGGCCTCTAATGCTCCCTTAGTCAATCAATCAGTGAGTGATACACCCTTAATGAAAACTGACTAACCTCCCCCAGCAGCTACCTGTTGCCAATAGCTTCTGAGCTACATACAGGTGGGACTGTGCACCACCTCCTGGCTCCATGCTAAGGCTTTTATCTGGCTTGAGTTTCAAATGTCTTGTGCATGTTTTCACAGTCCCTGTGAGTTAATATTTGCAGGTTTCCCTATTGTGTCCAGAACACAATGCTTTCCTGTAGACATTCACTGTCTCTGGCTCTTACAGTCTTCCTGTCTGCTTCCAACGTGCTCCATGAGCTTTGTAGGGAGGATACAATTACTTTTTGGAGACAGATCGTCTTACTGATGTCAGTGCTCACTGATTGGTGAGACCTACTAACCAGTGAGTTCCGAGGATTCACTTATCTTTACCCTCCTATGCTAGGGTTCCAGATGTGTGAGACAGTGCTTGGGTGTTTTTATGGGTCTGTTCAGCACGCAAACTCGGGTCCACATGCTGGCCAGGACGGCACTGGGCTGACTGGGCCATTGCCCTATCCTTGAACTGTATTGTTTTGAAGATACATCAAACCTCTCTATGAGCTGGGCGTCATGGAGCATTCCATTAATCACAGCACTCAGGAGGTAGAGACAGGTGATATCTGTCAGAACAAGGCCAGCCTGGTCTCCATGGCAAGTTCCAGGCCAGTTGAGGCTACAGGAAGATCCTGTCTCAAACAACAACAACAACAACAGTTTTCATATCTTAATTTTTAGGTTATGAATTCAAGATGAATAAAATAGTTAAGTTTCTAATTTGTTGAAAGAAAATCAGAAGTGTATTCAAAAAGATCATTGCAAAACTAGATGAAGGAAGGAAAGAAAGGAGGAAGGGACAGAAGCCATTTTGAACTTATATACTACCCACATAGCACAAAAGCTGTTAGAGGGACAAAACCTCTGAATGCTCTGTAAAACAGACGTTTGTTGGACAAAAGGAGACACAATTTCGAAAGGGAAAGAGGAAAAGGCTACTGCAGAAAACATGAGTGGAATGACATCCAGCGGTGCACGGTGCACAGCGGTTACTAGATTTAAGGCCGGCCATGCGCCACTGGTTTTCGGCTTAAAGGTATTCGTGCACCACGGTTAGAGATTTAAAGCCAGCTGTGCACCTCTTCTACTATGTTTAACACTAGAAGCTTTAACCCTGGCAACAAGGTTAAAGCCCACTGTGAGCCACTGCCTAGGCTTAAAACCAACGGTGAACACTGCTACTAGGCTTAAAGCCAAGGTTGTGCCTCTGTTACTAGGTTTACTGTAAGCCGGGATGGAAACTTGTGACTTTGGATGTCATAAGCCCCAGGGGAAAGCAAATTCTACTGTATTAATAAATCAAGGTGATATGGCCATCACACTGACTTTTAAACTTTGTGTTTATGCCCATAGACCACAGCTGGTCACCAAAGAGACTTCTTTTATTAATTATATATACCCCACACACACAGACTCACCCTCACCAGTGGAACTCTGGAGGAAAAGTGGCATCGTGCCCCAAAGATGGCCTTTAGAGAGACATCTTCTTCACCCTGCCAAGGCTCAGGGGTCACACCTTTAATGAAAAACTGACTCTCCCTCTCCCAGAAGCCACCGATTGTCAATAGCTCCTCAGCTAGGGGTGGAGCTTTGTGCCCACGTACCCTTCCATGCTGAGATTCTTGTCTGACTTGAGCTTCAGATGTCTTCTGCATGCTGGCACAGATGCTGTGAATTCGTGTGCTACTGCCCTGTTGTGTCCAGAACACACTGTTTCCCTGTAAGTCATCCACCACCTCTGGCTTTTACACTCCTCCTGCCCTCTTCCAAAATGATCCCTGAGTCTTGTGGGGAAGGTACACTTACTTTTTCAAGACAGGGTATCTCATCTCACTGATCCCAGTACTCAGTGACTGGCTGACCGGGAAGATCTGGGGATTCAGTGGTCTCTGCCCTCCTCTGATAGGCTTACAGATAGGTGCATGAGACAGGGTCAGGCATTTTTTACCTGGGTTCTGGGGGTGAAAACTCAGGTCCACATGCTGCCATTGAAGCACTGTTTTAGACAGTGAGCCCTGGTTTTGCACTGTGGAGAGTTGCCTGGAAATGGTGAACCTTTAGAATATTCTCACAGACAAAAGTGTGAAATATCCTTATTTGTTGACAATCCCCAGAATTGTAGAAAATCATCACAATCTTTTCTGAAAATCATGCATTTAAACGTGTTCCTGCTACCGGAATTGTATGTCTGATGTTTCAAATTCTGTTCTGGTAAGGCATAGTAGTGAGTGGGGTTGGTAGTTGAGGGCAGAGGTTGCTGAGAATAGCAGGCACCATAAAATGAAACTGACTTTGCCCTAGCTAGGTGGGGGCTGCTGTCAATGTGACAGACAAGGAGCTCAAGGAGAAATGGAAACCTGTGTGCTTGGTGCCCGGCCTGCCTGACCTCAGAGTCCATGTCTGTAGCTGTGGGGACTGTCTGGAACACAGGCCCTGTGCTCACACTGGTGTGGTCTGTTTCCTTGCCACTTGTGGTATTCGTCCATTTCTGGTAAACCAGTGGCATTTTTATCCACGTCTCTAGGATGAACTGAATGCTTGGCTTCAGGCTGCAGTGTGCAGACAGGCAGGCTAGAGTTCTACCACATGGGGTAGACTTGATGCCGAAAAACCATGCACGTTAAAAAGAGTAACAATAAAACTTTAATAACTTAATATCTAAACCCAAATCAAACAATCAAAACCAAAACAGAACAACAACAACTAATAAAACCAAATAAACAAAGCAACAAAAGATAAATGAACTTCTTTTGCTAGAGATGGGAAGCATCCCAGCTCTGGACCTGCAGCTGGATGGAAATCAGCAGGTGATTCAAAAACTTCTATTAATCTACCTTGGGCAAAGGCAAAATAGGTTCCGGATCTCCTATTTGTGAAATAGCAAGGGGAAACAACTGCTCAGGAGCTGGAACATTTCCATCCACATCTGGAGGTGGCTGTGTATTGGTTTCTGTGAGCAGATCTTGTTCCACACATGTAACAGTGAGGATTTCTGTTGGTTGAACTGCTGTCACACATGTCTCCATGAACTCCAGGTTCCACAGAACCCTCTCTGAGTGTCAACTCTCCCTGAGGTTCGGCTCCAGAAGCTGACCTGGGATCCAGAATCTCTGACATCCCGGGTGCATACTGTTCTGGACCCTCAGGAACCCTGGAGCTCTCTGAATCTAAGAACAGAAAGAGAAGAAAGAACAGTTAGTAGAGGCAGCTTAGTCATGAGAGGCAAGGAGATCTGAGATGGAATAAAAGTCCTCAACATTAGGGTCTTTCCAAATGCACACAAATTTTCTTCCTGCCAAATATCCCCAGTCCCTGTCCCCACATCAGGATCACAGCTTACTGGGGTACAGCTCTGGTTTCAGGACAAAAGCCTGGTACTTTCCTCTTGGAACCCAACCTCACAGACACCTTCCCAACCTCGCAGACACCTACCACAGGCCTTCTTTTTTTTGGGTGCTGCCTTGTTGGTCTCCTGGTTCTCCAGACGTGACAGGAGCTCTTGGACTTGGATGTCCAGGGCTGAGGTAGGCATGTTGACTTGTACATAGTTCATTAACTGGTTCAGCCTGGCCAGGTTCGGAGATTCACAAAAATCCCCTGGCAGTTTTTCTATCCACAATCCCAGGAAGAAGCATATGGCGCTGTGGCAGGATGGCATGGAGGAGAGTTAGAAGCCTGGCCACTCCCAGTGCTGCAGTGATCCCATGCAGACAGGGCAAAGTCTGTTCAGTGAATGTACAGCAGGGCATGGTGGCTGGAAGTATGAGGCCATGTGTAGAGGGGGTCCCAGACTTCCTGTGCAGGTCACAGGTAGACAGATGGGCTGGGCTGGGCATGCTGAGGACGGAGTCTCAAGAGGCCGGCTCTTAACCGCCATGCTCTCCTTACTCCTCAGAACTAAGGAACCTCCTCTAGACCGCTGTTTTTCTCCTAGCAGGCAAAGTCCCAGGCATCATCCCTCAGTGGAATCTCTAGAGGAGCACGCATGGCACTTGGCATCCCAAACCATCACCCTCAAATTTTCCCCACCCTGCAGATGGGAGCTGACCTCCCTCTTCACTGAAGTCCACTCACTTCTTTGTTTGCTGGTCCTCCTCACTGTCTGGCTGGAAGGACGCATACCTGTGTCATTAGAGAAGGATGTCACCCTAAGTCCATGGGTCCCCACCTGCCAGAAGATGTGGAGGGGGTGCTGAATCTGAGATAGGAATAGAAGCTTATGACTGTGTCGGGAGGGGCTTTTGTCTGAGCTGCTCTCTGAGTTCTCAGCTGGAAGTGAGCCTGAGGATCTTCATGCATGAAGTGAACCCAAGCTGCACTGTGTGGTTTGCAGTTGACACAGTGGGTCTTGGCGAGCCCCTGGGTGTCCTTGTCTATCTACATTTATCCCATAAACCCCAGATTGGGTCTGGAACCTTCTGCCTACATGGGGGAAACAGTTTACAACAGCCTCAGAAAGGTGGGGCTTTACAAACTGCTTTTTAGAGGAGGCAAATCCCCAATTCCTGTCAGATCACTTTGATGGATCAGGCCTAGAGCCAGCGTTGCCAGGGTGAATTCTCCCTTGATTCTGACAACAGCCTTTACATGTGGGAGAAAAACTGAACAAAAGGCTGAAAAAGGTGTGTCTTGACTTCTAAGGGGAGACAAGTGTCATAACCTATAGTTCACCATTCCGTTTCCTAGTCAGTCTACACTGAACGGTCAGGCCCAGGGCAGCAGTGCCAGGGTGAATTCTCCCTTGATCCTGACAACAGCCTTTGAGAGAAAGCCTCAGAGGAGAGCAGAGACCCCTAAAACCCAACCCGGAGGTTTAGGTTCTCCTGGGCTTGGACATGGACACTCACGTCTTCATTATCAGGTCCAGCACCTGCCAGGTGTTGCCGAACCTTTGGTAGATGCCAAGGAAGGTGCAGACAAACAGAAAGTCCCCAGTTTGCACAGCCGTCGCCAGGTAGCTCACCAACTTCTCCAAATAGCCTGGGGTGTTGGACCTGACCTTGCAGAGCTCATGCACGGTGAAGTCTGCCTCCTGTTCAGAGGGGACAAAGAGGGAAGGTTCAAATGTGGGAAATCCAACAGACTCCTCAGTGACTTAGTGTCATACACTGAGGGGAAAGTGGGCATGTGGAAAGTTTCCCAGTCTTCACTCTCAAGCACACACCCAGGGGGACTGTGGTGAACCAGGGGAATCAGGAAGATTTTGTGCATCCAGTGTCACCTGTGGGTTCCTGCGTGAAAATGGCCAGAGGCACTCGGTTAGAGGGCGCACCCAGCGTCTCCAAAAGTGGCCAAGACCCCTATTCTTGGCTCTCCTGGGGCCTGAGCCTGAACAAGCCTGGAAACAGCAAGAGAACATCCTGCTCTGTCCAGAGACTCCAGACAAGTGAAGCAGTTGAGGCTGCCACTGGCCTGTGGTTACCTGGTAACCAGGATTCTGAGTTCTGTTTAGACTGTTGCTAGCGAAGCGAGGTCATTTCCTGGGGTCCTGTGACCCTGAACCTCCTTCCATACAAGACCTTTCTGAGGATGCTTGGGATGCTGACTACTGTCCTTCCCGCTGTCCATGTACAGAAGAGACACAGTTCCATCAGCATGCCTATGCCACCACATCCACCTCTCTCACCTGGGCAGTCTGGCTCACAGCTCTTTTAGTACCACACAGAATAGTGTTAACTCAATCTAGATATTGATAAAAATAACTTTCCATACCTTAATTGTTACATTACTAATTTACAATGAGTACGTAAGTTTCTCATTTGATAAGGGATAAGTCAGAAAATTTTAATCAATGCAAAAATAGATAAGGAAGAAATGAAAAAGAAAAGCAGATGGTCAAAAGTCAGCACGCCTTAGTCCAGTATTTGGAATTAATATTACAAAGTCATTTTTAAGTCTTATGTTATCTCTGTAACAATACAGCTATTAGAATGAAGAAACATCAAACTTGTTTTCAAAGAGAAATTTGTAGAAGGAAAGGACCCAAGGTACAAAATGGGCCCTTTACTGAGGGGAGCACGTGTGCATATCCTAGTGCAATCTCACTTGCGTTTTCACTGCCTTTAACCATGACCTAAGCTTTTACTCCTTTGAATGTAAAAGGCCTCTTCTCTGTAGTTAATGGTGACATATTGATGAAAGGCACCGCTCCTGCTCATGGTCATAGAATTCATCCTATTTCCCTTCTGAGGATGTGAAACAATGTAGCAGTGTGTGTGTGTGTGTGTGTGTGTGTGTGTGTGTGTACACCTCCTCCTCCTCCACACACACACATACACACTTTTATTATGAGCAATTGGTTCATCCTTTGGTGAAGGCTGAGTAGTCTCCACTCTCGGCAATCAGAAGACCCAGGAAAGCTCATGGTATATTTCGTATCTGAGAACAAGACATGATTAGATGAGATGCACAGACCAGTGTAGGCAGGGAGTCAAAACGTAAAAGGGGTAAGCTCCCCCTTTTCTACTCAGGCCTTGGCATGTGGGATGGTGCCCTCTTGCATGGGGAAGTGCCATTTGCCTCAACGAGATCACCACTTCAGATGAAGTAGCTTTCCAGATGTACCCAGAAACAATGCAGATCCTGGTATCTTTGTTTTCTGTTGCTGTAATAAAATACTCAAATGAAAATGCTGATCCATACTGCTGTAATTGATAGGAAATCAGAAGGGAAACTCTCTTAGAACCTAAGTTACTAATGGGAATTGGGAGGGACTTGACAGAAGGGAAGTAATGGATGGAAGATGTTCAATATATAATATATACTTATATGAAAATACCCATATGTAACACTGTACCATGAACAAAAATAAGCACAATGAAAACAAAAATAATTAAGAAAATGTTTACTTAATGGTCCAGAGTATACCACGGACTAGAATCTATATACATTGATGTTACAGCCCTAGAATAGTTCATGTTTGCAGTCACATTGCTTTATACAACATGCTGTTGAATGTGTCATTTCATATATGTACAGATAAATCAAAGGTACATATATCTGTCCTGGTCAGTTGTGCTCTTTTATAGCAAACTCTCCAAATACAAGCAAAACCTAAGTAGATGGTCACACTTATTTTGGCCCTAAGTGTGTAATGTCAGTGGCAGAACAGGGAGGACGTATGGGGTGTATCCCTGGCGATACATGGGCTCTCAGACATGGCATGCTCACTCAGTCTCCTGTGCGGTGCTGGCTGTCAGCTGAGAGAGGTGGGAGGAGATGGTTGTTCAGCCCTGGCTTCCTCACAGCAGAGTGGTTGTGGCTCAGAAGCAGCATTTGAACCCAGAGCCAGGCAGAAGCCTGTGGCCTCTCAAGACCTTCCTCAGAAGTCAGCCAGGCAGCCACGGAGAAGGACATGGTCTAAAGCCATGACTTCAAGGGGACTCAAACACAGTCTACCTCTTCATAGGGAATAGAAGCTTCTGGAGGGAATGCAAGTCAAGGACAAGTACTGTTGTCATCGTTTTTGGAAAACGTCAAGCCTGCCTTGGATATATTTCTAGAAAGGGAGAGTGTTTTGGACACACACATTTTAAATTTTAACAGAGATTGGCTGAATTTTGCTCCAGAGAAATTGTATGATTTCTCTCCCAACAGAAGCACAGGAAAAACAGGTATTTGTTTAATGAGAGATTGATTGACCTGAAGGAGTCAGAGGACTGGAGGAAATAACTACAGCTATTTTCCAGTGGCGCACTTCATCATCTGGCCACTAGGGGACGATGTCAGGGCTGTAGAAAGGAGAGGTTCTGATAGGAAAGGGGACCTAAATAGCATCAAAGTATATCGTATCAAGTTTTTAAAAATTCAATGATAAAAAAGAAAGAAAAGAGCCTGAAAAAAAAAATCACTTGAGGTAGGAACCATTCTGGTGAAGTTAGAACAGGAAAAGAGAGTATAAGAAACTGGAAGTTAGGAGAAACCAAGAATAATGACAAAAATAGTGACTTCAATTTTTAAAAAATTACAAAGAGGGTCAGAAAAGCTAAAGGTAGAATTTTTCAGAAAACTAACAAAGCTCATAACTTTCTGACAAAACTGGAAAGAAAAAGAAATAGTAATTAGTCGGGGGGGCAGGGTCTAAACCTCTCATAGACCTTAAAAAGATAGAAAACAATTCATACTCCCAAATTTAAAAATTCACACGAAAGGGATAAAGTCTAAGCGTCCCAGTGCCAGCTCCACAGTCTGTGAAAGCTGAGACCGTAGAATGTTGCAGACTGTGCTGCCCATCCTCACTCAGCACCCTGACTAGAGCAATGCCAGACTGGCCTGGCAGGCTCAGAGACAGGGGCGTAAGGCAGACACACCTGTGCAGTGTGCTTGTCCACAGCGTGGCCCAGGTCGCAGCAGTGGCCTCTTTCTGGTTGCGGAAAGCAGACTTTCAAAGCAGTCCTGCAGCTCACCATGCCAGGCCGCAGGGCCCTGTGTGCGGCTGGGCTGATTCTAGCTAACCAGGCATTGGTGGACGTCTCAGGCACTCAGCAGGCAGGGACGCAGCCAGCAACCTCAAGCTAGCATCATGCTGAACTTGTACTTTTGGATGTTTCCAGAAACACAGCATAGCATGTCCTTATGGTTTCAGACTTTCAACCCAACCATGGCTACTGTTTTGGTTTGGTTTGGTTTGTCTGTTTTGGTTCATATAAGACAGGGTCTCCCTGTAGCAGCAGTTGGACTACAATTCCTTTTGTAGACCAGACTGGCCTAATTTTCACAGAGGTCTGCCTGCCTCTGCCTCCCAAGTACCGAGATTAAAGGTGAGGGCCAGCCCACCTGGACGCTATTCATGGTAGAAGGTCATTGAACAATGGAACCTTGACTGCTTCTGTCAGGGTGACTTGCCAGTCCAGGAGGGATTATTTTTAGACTTTGTTTTATATTTTCTTAGCTACACAGTATTTGGACATTCTGGAATGAAATCAATATAACCCCATGTCCTCAGTGAGTCAGGAAAACGGATTCATTCTAGTTCTGGTCTCAACCATAAAACTTACATTTCCTCCAGTTATTAGAAATAACAATGCGAATAAATGAACAAATCAGACGTTCAGGTCCTGTCAGAGTATCTCAGATTTTCTGTGTCCTATCTGAGCACCGCCTCCTGGCAGATAGTGGATTCCAAGGAGGACATAGTAGAAATATTCCGCACAGGAAAAGTTGGATTTGATGCTACCTCTCCCACTGCCCATAGAATTTGGGGAGGTTCCCAAAGTCTGTGATCCCCACTTCCCTCACTGGCAGTGTCTGGATTGCAACTGATTTTGTTAGGGCTTGCCATCAAGACAAGAGGGGCTTTGTCTTCCTGATTGAAACCCCCAACTGCTCTATGCTGAACCTTCATGGTTGAAGATTAGAGAAGGATAGTTTGGCAAGATTCCAAGTCCTTCCACAACACTATTGCTTTTCTTTTCATTGATCAACTTCAGTTAGACTTTCATTAGGTTTACCAAATACAAACAATTACAGAGGGAATACAGAATTCCCACGAATGTAGTCTGTCCCCACAGTACTCTCTCTCTTTTGTGTGTATGCGTTTTGATAAGGCATGTGTATGTTATTTGTTACAACCAAGGATCAATATTAATACATCATCATTATGGAAGACATTGTGGCACTGAGGTCACCCTGGGTGTTGCATATTCCATTGGTCTTAACAGATGTTTCTGGATATATGTTCATTACAGCACCCTACAGAATAATCCCACTGCCACCATAACCCTCCCTGTGCCATTTATTCATCATGCCAATTTATCTCTTACCACCAAGCTGATACTTTGCATTGAACACTCAGGGTTATAGGGGAGAAGTCATATGAAGGGGAGCTGAGGTCTGCATGCATCCAAAATTCAGCTGTTTCCGGGTTATCATATTGAAAGGTGGAGACTGTAACAGTTGATTGAGCCCTGCAGGCTCGCCCTTATGACTGGGATTAAGGCCTCTATACTCAGGCCTCACAGAGTTCAGGTGTTTGTCCTTCTGCCATGTGAGACTGAATATTTCCCTTTTGAAGGACGAAGGCCAAGGCTTCCTAAATCCCTCCTATTGTAGGAGAATTTGTAGGGGAAGATGAGATACAAATGGTTGTTCATCCCAGGCAGGGAACCCATGACAGACAAAACTCAAACATCATATTCCAACTTGCTGAACCAGTGAATTAATGGCTGTCACTGAGTGTCGGGGGGAGTGTCAGCAGCAGGTTCCCTTCAAAGGCCTGTGCACCTCTGAGAAGCCCACACCCCAGCCTGGTACTGACTCATGAAAGATGCAGTCCTGGTCCTCTCTGCTGGACTTGCAGGCAGTCTGGCAGGTCAGTCTCCTCCCAGGCCGTGTTTACAGCTCCTGTAACCCTTGGGGCCAGGGGCTTCAGAATCTTTCTTCTTCCCAGACTTGTGAAACTAGTTTATTTCCTGAATCCACTGACCTCTCCCTCTCTTCTGGAGGGCATGTTTCAGTTCAGTGGGAATCTCTGCACAGAGGCTCCACAAAGCTGAGCTGATTTTACATGAGACCTCACAGGAAGACAGAGGAGAAAGATCTCATACAATCCCAGCAACCCGTTCAATGAAATTCCCACTGAACACTTTGATTTCCACTGCAAATTGTTCTCTGGAGCCAGGTCTGGGCTTCACCCTGTCCTCATCAACCCTTTCTTGCACTCAGATCTTATGCTCTCCCTTGTCCTGCAGAGCACGGGCCTCTGGGCAACTTTATAACCCAGGAATCCAAAGCAACTCTTGTGCTCAGGAACCCTCTGCCAGCAGGGAAACAGTCTTTGCTGGGAGTTGTGGTGAACTCCTGTGATCCCAGCACTTAGGGGGCTAAGGCAGGAGGATCTGGAGATAAAGGCCAGCCTGGGCTACAAGGTGAGCTCCAGGCCAGCCAGTGCTACACAATGAGTCCCTGTCTGAACACCTTGCCACAGAATCATTTTCTGAGTGAAGTGATTTTTGTGTTCTCATTTGGTTCTGTTGATCTTGCTGGTCTCACACTTGGCTGATAAAAGCTGCTTGTGCTACCATTGAAACTGGAAGTGATTTTTAGGGTTTGGTTTTATGTTTTTGTTTTTTATTTTGTTTTTGTTTGTGGTATGTGTATGTGTGTATGTATGCGTTTGTGTGTCATTGTGTATGCATTTTTTGTATGTGTGTCTGCATGTGTGTGTATTTGTATTGATGCAATGCCTGGTGGAATATTTAAGGAAAATATGGATTTTAATCCTTGTTTTCTTTCTCTGTGTAACTGAAGTTCAGCTGACAAGTTCCTGCTAAAAATGCTGACTGACACTGTGAGCTAGAAGCATTTGCCTTTTGTCTTGAAGAAATTTCTTCAAGTCTCTGTTTCAGATGGAGACCTTTTTAAGGTATAAAAGATATGTACTACTTCCTTTCAGGGTCCAGAGTTTGAGGCCTGAACCTGTTGGTCCAGCCTGGAGCCTAAGTAAAATACCTGCTTTTTTAATGCTCCTGGTGTCTGCCTGAGCTTTCCCATAGCAGTTCTGAAGCCTTGGCTAGGAAGGTGGGTTTAGAGACAGCTTTTTGCCTCCTTTGTCCCTGGGGCATAACCTCCCTGGGTATCTGGAAGATGATCATCCCTTAAAGGCATCACAGGTTGCTGAGCCTGTAACAGGAGCAAGTCACCCAGCATCTCGGCGATGCTGCCCCTGCTCACCGAACCTGAGGGGAGAAGGAGACAGGGCCAAGATTGTGAAGCACCTCCCTGCTAAACAGGGGGATCCAGGTCCATGAGGCAGTCCGCCAAGGTGGAAGAGGAACTCGATCACCTCCTTCTAAGGGTTCTAGAGTATCCCCTGGGTAGACATTTCCTGGAGGAAATTAGAGCCAAAACAGATCCGTGGGGCATCCAAATAGTCTCTGGTCATGGTCAGTGGCCAAGATGGACGAATCTGTGCCCATTTTTGGTTGGCAATCTGGGATTTATTTGTCTTGGAATTCTAAATTTAGGATGCTATAGAAATTTTGTCTATGTGAAATTTGTCTGTATGAAAATAATACATGTGCGCAGGGCAAGACGGAAACCCACAAATGCACAAATGAAAGGAGTGGGGGTCACCCAACCGGAGGCTCTCCCCGCAGGGTCATGGATTGATAGAAAACTACACAAAGTGGGGAGGGTATTACTGAATTAAAGAACCTAAGGATATTTATTGTCCTAAGAGCCCGCTGCATGTTCCCACTGACTAGAGTAGAGTCTGAAAAGGGCTCTAAATGTTGGGACACGGGGAGGTTCACTGGGGTACACTGACTGGCCCTCCCCTGGCGGGGCCAATGTCTGTATTGCAGGTTTGCTAATTGGTCTAAAATGCTACAGCCCGATCTCCATATGTCTGTAGGCACTGGGCCAAGAGTGCAGGCTTGGAGTGCCATCCCCTGCAACCTGAGAAACTGCAGCTTTATGCAAGGAAGGAAAGGGCAGAAATGGCCTCGCTAGGTCCTAATGCCCACTTTTTCTACATTGAGACTCTAAATCTAATGCTCTCTAGACTTACCATATGATCTGTTCCCAAGGTCTTTTAAAATGCTGTGGTTCTCTGTGTTCCTTATTCTTTAGATTATAAATGTTTAAATCTAAGATTATGCATAGTAAATTGCAATGTGACTTTTCTAATCCAGATTGCCTGGTAGCCTCTTTAACAGGAACATTCACTCTGAGAGCGATCAGGTTTATGTCTTATTTAATATAAGTTTGCAAACTATAAATTTTAAAAGGTTAAAAAAAAACCTTTAAAAAACAAAAGGATCTGCAATATGTTCTAAAAGGAAAAATGTTTAAAAATATACCTTCTTTTGTTCTGCAGACAGGTATTCCAAAAGGTGGAGGCCGGGGAACCCTTGAACAAATATATACAGGTTTTAAGGAAACAGCTGCTTTGAGGCCAGCCATTTACCACTGGACTTAATTCTTTGGTGTGATGTAAAGCATTGTGCTCAATTGTTTTACAAAAAAAAAAGATTTTATATACATTATGTTAATTGCCAGGTGCTGTTTAAACTCATAGAGAAGGTGACTCTGGAACTGCGATTGGCTCTCTGGCTTCAGATTCAAGCCTACCTATCTCTAAATGTCCTAAAGACCCCTCTCTGGAGCCAGCTGGCCACCTGACTCTATGACAGGGGAAAGGACCACAAAACAACTGGGGTAAAGGCATTTTGTCCTTCCAAATGGCTAAAGGATGAGCCATGTCCAAGGGGTTACCATTATTTAGCTCATGACATAGAAACATCTGTAATAAGAACGACTAATGGGATTCCCTGTCTTATGACAGTAATGAACAAAAATAGAAAAAAAAACAATACAGACTGATGTAGATGTAAAATGCATTCTAAAGTTTATTATGTTACCTAATTTAAGAAAAAAGCAGGGGAAATAAGAAAAATTTCTCCACAATAACTAGTGGATTAAAGACTTACAACACAAAAGTGTACATGCCCCTTAGATTATTATAGGAAAATTAAACAGCAACTGACAAAGAAGCACAGTTTGGAGAAATATGGGGTAACTTCTCTGGAAATATGCTGGTGCCAATACAATCTTCGTTATTTTAACAAATAAGATCTACGGTAGAGGGCACTTCCTGAAAGTCCATTGCAAAAGGCAGCATTTCCCATCTTGCAAAAATATAACCTGGCCCCCAGGGACATTAAGAATACAGCTGGGATTTTGAGCATTCAGTCATGGGCTGTAAAGGGGGTGGGGGGGTGCACAGTGTCCTGAGAGAGAGAGAGAGACTGGAGCACAGCACAGCAGAGTTGGGGGGCAAGAAGGGGAGAGGAGGGCTCGTGTGCACATGCTTGCAGTGGCCTGGCATGGATTAGCAGACGCAAAATCCGTGGCACCAGCATGGAGCTGAGAGGAAAGTGGGAAGTCAGCTGCGGGAGTATGAAATCAAGGTGAGAGGAGATCTCTAAACTGTGGGGTGCCTCCCAAGCTTAGAGCTAGAAAATGTGGAACCACCAGCTTCTGGCTATAGGGGTCCAGCGAGGAGTGCGGTGACTGACATCCAGAAATGGGGAAGATAAAGTTGGGGGTCGGCCGCAGGGGATACTGGGAACCTGCACAACATGTAGGCACCCCTACCTGCGGGGAATCTGAAACGAGATGGGAGAGTTTACAGGCAGCTGACACCCAGAAATAGGTGGGATGAGAGGGAGAGAGAGAGAGAGAGAAAACAGGGTAGAGGGGAAGGGAGGAGAGTTCCCCTGACAGGTTTTAGGTGAGGTAGCAATCAGAGAAGGGAGGGCAGGAAAGAGTGAGAGAGAGAGATAAGTGGGAGACCTAATTCGAGCCAGTGAAGGGAGAGGCAGGAGAAGGAGGGAGTTTTAGGAGCCGTGGGAAGGAGCTGGGAAAAGAAAGGAATTGAGGGAGGAAGGTGATGTGGACGGAACCCAGAACCTCTACGTCTGCGCTGGAATCAGGCTTCCGCTAAACCTTTTAGGAATAAGATAGGAGCTTCCAAATACTTTGGACATATTTGGCCTTTGATATAGAGTAGGCTATTATAAAGCACAAGGACAGATTTTGGTTTTTGGGGGTCTTTTTGCCCTAAACCTCTTAGCCAGATTCTACCTCCTATTCTTATCACATCACCCTCTAAAGAGGTTACCCCAATTCCCAACAGGGAATCTGGGTGCTGACAGCTCTTGGCTTCTTCAAGCTGAAGGGGGATGTAGGTTGTGGCTATTGGGGTACCCCTTCAGTGAGTCTATCTAATTGCATAACTGTTAGTTGCAGGGAGAAAAGAAAGTCCTTGACTGGTGCCTGGAAGATGAAACAAAGTAGTCAGATCAGGGAAGGATTCAAATGTCCAATTCAATGTGTATTAGAATCAGAAAAACCATATTATAATTTACCACACATAATTTTGAACTAAATACCCACAAATAAGGAACATAGAAAACAATGATTCCTAAAGGAACCTGGCAAGAGTTCATACAAAAATGTTTTTCTCTTTTAGTCTGGGCAGGACATTGTAACTAGAAAGTGAAAAGCGGTGATGCTCAGGACATGAAGGGGCAGGAACAAAAGCAAGTTTGGAGCTACTAAGCATCAGAGAGGGAAATAATCTATTTCAGAAAAACAACCTTTGGATCACAATGCAAAAAGGCGGGAATTAAAATTAGTGCAGGCTTAATCTCACATCTCCCACCCAAGCATGCTGCTCCTCTTTACCTCACATTGTCCTAGTTATATCCTGGTAATAGCTGTTTTCTTGTAAAGTTTGGCTTTGGAGTACTGTAAATTCACATGGGCTTCCTAGGTTTAGCCATCACAAAATGTCAACTCACTCTGAACCCAACTAGTCTTGGACACCTATGGCTTGAAAAAACTTTTTAAATTCCCTTTAGAAACTGACAAATACATTATGTAAAACAATGTGAGACTTTAAATAGTTATTTTTAGAAATCAGTAAATGTACCATATAAAGATGTTAAAATCCAAAATAATTTACTTTAAAAACAGATAAAGATGTTATATAAACGAATATTAGAGTCTAAAACAGTTCCTTGTAATAACCAGCAAATGTATATGACAATGTAAAATTAGTCATTTTAAAATCCAATAAATACCATACTAAAAGTTAAAATTATGCATGGTTGCCTAACCATGATGAGGACTCAAACCCATTCCAGCCTCCTGTGTCATCCCCTATCCCCCTATCACCGCCCAAAGGGTCATCTTGAAGAAGTTAAAGGACAACAGCACCCCCTTTCCCTTATGACACAAAAGGCTGGAATGTAAGATGTGACTAAAGGACCCTTCCTCCTCCCAGCAGACACCTTGGCAACTCCAGCCAAACAACCAGAATTCACAATACCTTCAAAAAGGGGACTGACTTTTACAACTTCTTGAATAGATAAGCTTCCCGCTTACTGACCAGATCATCGAGACTAATGACTCACTCTCCCAGTGAGTTAGCTATTCCCACCTATCATGAGCAGCACTTTCTCCCTCTCCCTCTCTCTCTCTCTCTCTCTCTCTCTCTCTCTCTCTGTCACTCTTACCATCCTCCTCCACTCCAGCCCAGTTCCCCAGAGCCCTGACCCCAGCCCCAAGATGAGGGGGTAGTCTCCCCCATCCCTTCAGGGAGCCTAGCCACCAGGAGGGCTAGCATTTCTCCACTCACAAGTGCAGAGAAGCTAGTCCCATCTGGTTTTCTCTTCATAAACTGGGTCTTGTTAGCTCCCATTGGAGTCTCTGCTCTCTCTTGTCTGCTGAAACTCTCAAACCCAGAACCTTATACTGACCAACCTTTTCTTGTACTGAGATCTTATGCTTTCCCTTGTCATGCAGAGCACTTACCTCTGCCTAGCTTTCTAACCCAGCAGTCCACAGTCTTGTTCAGGGAAAGTCGTCTACTGATTCAGGCAGCTCTTGTGCTAGAGAATATTCTTCCAGCATGAAAACAGTCTTTGTTGAAAATGGTGATGAACACTTGTGATCTCACCACTTACTGTGCTAAAGCAGGAAGATCTAGATATGAAGGCCAACCTGGGCTATAGGGTAGACTTCAGAACTGCCAGGCCCTGGTGAACCCATGCCTCAACATCCCACCTCAGAATAATTTTCAGACCTAATAGATTTACTTTTGTGCTCTTGTTTCTATTCTATTGATCTTTCTGTCAACACTCTTTTTGGTGTTACAATTTGCTGATAAAAACTGCTGGTGGTAGGACTGAAACTGGCAATGATGAATGTGGGTTTGCTTTGTGTTTCTTTTTACTTGGTTATTTAATTTTGGTTGGGTGTTGTTCTAGTTTGCCTTCAGTTGCTGTGACAAAACACTCTGACCAGTACCAGCTTGGGGAGGAAAGGGTTTATTTGGATTACATCTCCTGGGTCAGAGTTCCTCACTGAGGGAGCCCAAGGTAAGAACTCAGGGCAGAAACCTGGAAGCAGGAGCTGAAGCACAGGCCGTGGAGGAACACTGCTTACTGGTTTGACCCCCGGCCCATACTCACCCTGCTTTCATATACAATACAGAACAACCTGCCCAGGGATGGCACCTCCCACAGTGAGCTGGGCCCTACCACATCACTCAACAATCAAGGAAGTACCCCACAGATGTGGCTGTAGACAGGAATGTGTGTGCATGTGGGTATGACTGTATGCATGTTTGTATGCAGTACATATGCGTGTATGAGTGCATATGTGTTTATATATGTATGAATATGTATCTGTGTGTGCATGTGTACATGTATATATGTGCTTGTGTACATGTATGTGAATGTGTATATATTTGGATGTGCATGTGTATGCACTTGCATGCTCGTGTGGGTGAGAGCAGGAGGTCGATATAAGATGTATTCCTCAGTCACTATATACGTGACTTTCTTTGAAGATGCTTTTCAGTTTTAATAATATTATTATTAACTCTTGGAGATTTTCATATACCATATTTTGAACATATCCAACCACCACCCCAATCTCCTCTGAGATCCACCTCCACCTTTCTAAAACTCAAAATTCATGTCTTCCAATTTTTGTTCCCCAGACACTCTTGGGTATGGGTCCATCACCTGGAGCACAGTCACTGTTGTGGGGTTTGTGGGTGATGGTTGGTTACCAAGATTCTTCTGTGGGATGAACAAAAAAATTGAATGTCCAGGAAAAAACAAAGGCTCACACAGCAAAATACCATGCACAGAAGGAACTGGGGAGATGCTAGAGACAGAGAGATGAAGGAGATTGAGAGGGAGGTGAGAGAGAGGTTGAGAGACGGGAGGGAATCTACGGCTCAGAGCTGTCACTCAGCTGTGGGTTGCGGCCTCCCTGGACACAAAGGTCGAGCTCCCTTGCCTTCAACTGTGGGAAATGTTGCCCTGGAAATCACAGCAGCAGAAGCTAAGAGAGCTTTAGCTCCTCTGAGGTGGCTTGGAATCTAAGTATCCAAGCAGAGAGAGTGGAAAAGGTTCTCTAGACCCAAAACCTCTCGGGTAGTCCCAGGAAGGCAGAGGTCAGAGCTGAGGGACAAGCACAGAATACCAGAGGAACAAACAACAAATTTTATTTTTACATACTGACAGCTCTCATACAGGTGGGAGGGGATCCCAGAGCTAAGATTACCCCCTTGAGCTGGGAACTGACTTTAATAGGCCTTTGATAGGATCCTGGGACACTCTCTTTGTACCTCCCTCTTCTACTCCATCATTGGTGATGCCCCAGCTACACTCCCTGGGCTGGTTCTTATTTTTCCATCAGGTTTTGAAAATTCTGAATGTTACAAAACAATTCTCTCAGCAGGTGGAGGGCAGGATATTTGCAACAATCTTCCAGCCTAGGTGGAGCCTGTTAAAAGTATCTGTTGCAAAAAGTCCATCCAAGGCATAGAAAGTGCCTTGTGAGCAGGAAGCACACTTTATAAAAGGGGGTCCCCTGCATATCAGCTACAGGGCCTCTAATGCTCCCTTAGTCAATCAATCAGTGAGTGATACACCCTTAATGAAAACTGACTAACCTCCCCCAGCAGCTACCTGTTGCCAATAGCTTCTGAGCTACATACAGGTGGGACTGTGCACCACCTCCTGGCTCCATGCTAAGGCTTTTATCTGGCTTGAGTTTCAAATGTCTTGTGCATGTTTTCACAGTCCCTGTGAGTTAATATTTGCAGGTTTCCCTATTGTGTCCAGAACACAATGCTTTCCTGTAGACATTCACTGTCTCTGGCTCTTACAGTCTTCCTGTCTGCTTCCAACGTGCTCCATGAGCTTTGTAGGGAGGATACAATTACTTTTTGGAGACAGATCGTCTTACTGATGTCAGTGCTCACTGATTGGTGAGACCTACTAACCAGTGAGTTCCGAGGATTCACTTATCTTTACCCTCCTATGCTAGGGTTCCAGATGTGTGAGACAGTGCTTGGGTGTTTTTATGGGTCTGTTCAGCACGCAAACTCGGGTCCACATGCTGGCCAGGACGGCACTGGGCTGACTGGGCCATTGCCCTATCCTTGAACTGTATTGTTTTGAAGATACATCAAACCTCTCTATGAGCTGGGCGTCATGGAGCATTCCATTAATCACAGCACTCAGGAGGTAGAGACAGGTGATATCTGTCAGAACAAGGCCAGCCTGGTCTCCATGGCAAGTTCCAGGCCAGGTGAGGCTACAGCAAGAACATGTCTCTAACAAAAACAAGAACAACAGTTTTCATATCTTAATTTCTAGGTTATGAATTCAAGATGAATATAATAGTTAAGTTTCAAATTTGTTGAAAGAAAATCAGATGTTCAAAAAGATCATTGCAAAACTCGATGAAGGAAGAAAAGAAAGGAGGAAGGGAAAGAAGCCATTTTGAACTTATATACTACCCACAAAGCACAGAAGCTATTAGAGTGAAGAAACCTCTGAATGCTCTGTAAAACAGACGTTTGTTGGACAAAAGGAGACACAATTTCGAAAGGGAAAGAGGAAAAGGCTACTGCAGAAAACATGAGTGGAATGACATCCAGCGGTGCACGGTGCACAGCGGTTACTAGATTTAAGGCCGGCCATGCGCCACTGGTTTTCGGCTTAAAGGTATTCGTGCACCACGGTTAGAGATTTAAAGCCAGCTGTGCACCTCTTCTACTATGTTTAAAACTAGCAGCTTTAACCCTGGCAACAGGGTTAAAGACTGTTTTGAACCACTGCCTAGGCTTAAAACCAATGGTGCACCCTTTTACTAGGCTTAAAGCCAAGGTTGTGCCTCTGTTACTAGGTTTACTGTAAGCCGGGATGGAAACTTGTGACTTTGGATGTCATAAGCCCCAGGGGAAAGCAAATTCTACTGTATTAATAAATCAAGGTGATATGGCCATCACACTGACTTTTAAACTTTGTGTTTATGCCCATAGACCACAGCTGGTCACCAAAGAGACTTCTTTTATTAATTATGTATACCCCCCACACACAGACTCACACTCACCAGTGGAACTCTGGAGAAAACCTGGCATCGTGGCCCAAAGATGGCCTTTAGAGAGACATCTTCTTCACCCTGCCAAGGCTCAGGGGTCACACCTTTAATGAAAAACTGACTCTTCCTCTCCCAGAAGCCACTGATTGTCAATAGCTCCTAAGCTAGGGGTGGAGCTTTGTGCCCACGTACCCTTCCATGCTGAGATTCTTGTCTGACTTGAGCTTCAGATGTCTTCTGCATGCTGGCACACCTGCTGTGAATTCCTGTGCAACGGCCCGGTTGTGTCCAGAACACACTGTTTCCCTGTAAGTCATCCACCACCTCTGGCTCTTACAGTCCTCCTGCCCTCTTCCAAAATGATCCCTGAGTCTTGTGGGGAGGGTACACTTACTTTTTCAAGACAGGGTATCTCATCTCACTGATCCCAGTACTCAGTGACTGGCTGACCGGGAAGATCTGGGGATTCAGTGGTCTCTGCCCTCCTCTGATAGGCTTACAGATAGGTGCATGAGACAGGGTCAGGCATTTTTTACCCGGGTTCTGGGGGTGAAAACTCAGGTCCACATGCTGCCATTGGAGCACTGTGCTCTGAGCCATCTCCCCATCCCAGAGCTGTATTGTGCCGTTCGTAAAACTCCACATCAATGTTCATAACACTATTCCTATTGCGACCCATAGTACCTGCCTGGATTCTGTAAACAGATTCTTATACCATGATGAAGTTAAAAACATTATGTATGTCAGTCAACGGACCTGCTACTTCTGCTTTTTTCTTTTTTAATATTCCTTTTTTTTCAGCAATGTGTTGTTGTAATCTTCATGGTATTGGGTCTTCCTTAATGTTCAAATGCAGTTTTTAAAATTCTTTTAAATGTTTCTGCATAGAATATTCAGCACAGTGCAGAGAGCACAATGGACCTGTTACTAACAGAGTTGGCCCTTGTTTGAAAGAACCTGTCTGCTCATGTTACTGTTGACGCTGTTTCAAGTTGAACCCCTCACATGATCTGCACATTATGCACTGCTCGGTGCAGCTGTTTGATGTGGCTCCATCTACTGTGTGTTCTGGTATTGCTATTGTGTGTGCTGTGCGGCTTAGTTGAAGTTGTTTACCAACAGTAATAGTACTTTCTGGTATTCTCTAGATTACAGATGGGTAATATATGTCATATGACTGGGTAATTTTCTTTTCCTTTCTAAAAGGATGCAAGGCCACTGATGAAATTGCCCCTGATAGCTGTTGGATCTCTTCCTTCTGCAGTACGGGCTGGCCCTTTCAACTGAGAAGCCAGTATACAATGCACAGCCTGGTGGGTTTCCCGCAACTTGGCTATAGCAGTTCTGGGTCTCCAGGTATCACAGACACTGACACCGTGGCTCTGAGACTAGATGTGTTATGCTGCTCACCTTCTGCTGTGAAATGGACAGTCCTATGAGCACTCTTGTGCCTTGGGCACCCAAAGTTTTATAGCCTTTTCCCAAGTCAGATGTCTAAGTAACCAGTGGTGGAGGAGGGCCCTTCCCTTCACCAGACAGATCAAATGAGCTATCCTGCATCCCTAGAGGGCACTGCATTCCCACACTCTCCACTTAGTGGGCAACAACATCCCATGTCCCTTGAATGAGGCCAACAATGATCCGTTTTAGACAGTGAGCACTGGTTTTGCACTATGGAGAGGTGCCTGAAAATGGTGAACTTTTAGAATATTCTCACAGACAAAAGTGTAAAATGTCCTCATTTGTTGACAATCCCCAGAATTGTAGAAAATCCTCAGAATCTTTTCTGGAAATCATGCATTTAAACGTGTTCATGCTACCGGAATTGTGTGTCTAGTGTTTCACATTCTGTTCTGGCAAGGCATAGTAGTGAGTGGGGTTGGCAGTTGAGGGCAGAGGTTGCTGAGAATAGCAGGCACCATAAAATGAAACTGACTTCGCCCTAGCTAGGTGGGGGCTGCTGTCCATATGACAGACAAGGAGCTCAAGGAGAAATGGAAACCTGTGTGCTTGGTGCCCGGCCTGCCTGACCTCAGAGTCCATGTCTGTAGCTGTGGGGACTGTCTGGAACACAGGCCCTGTGCTCACACAGGTGTGGTCTGCTTCCTTGCCACTTGTGGTATTCGTCCATTTCTGGTAAACCAGTGGCATTTTTATCCACGTCTCTAGGATGACCTGAATGCTTGGCTTCAGGCTGCAGTGTGCAGACAGGCAGGCTAGAGTTCTACCACATGGGGTAGACTTGACGCCAAGAAACCATGCACGTTAAAACAAGTAACAATAAAACTTTAATAACTCAATATCTAAACCCAAATCAAACAATCAAAACTAAAACAGAACAACAACAACAACTAATAAAACCAAATAAACAAAGCAACAAAAGATAAATGAGATTTTTTTGCTAGAGATGGGAAGCATCCCAGCTGTGGACCTGCAGCTGGATGGAAATCAGCAGGTGATTCAAAAACTTCTATTAATCTACCTTGGGCAAATGCAAAATAGGTTCCGGATCTCCTATTTGTGAAATAGCAAGGGGAAACAACTGCTCAGGAGCTGGAACATTTCCATCCACATCTGGAGGTGGCTGTGTATTGGTTTCTGTGAGCAGATCTTGTTCTACACATGTAACAGGGAGGATTTCTGTTGGTTGAACTGCTATCACACATTTCTCCATGAACTCAGGTTCCACAGAACCCTCTCTGAGTGCCAACTCTCCCTGAGGTTCGGCTCCAGAAGCTGACCTGGGATCCAGAATCTCTGACATCCCTGATGCATACTGTTCTGTACCCTCAGGAACCCTTTTGCTCTCTGAATCTAAGAACAGAAAGAGAAGAAAGAACAGTTAGTGGAGGCAGCTTTGTCGTGAGAGGCAAGGAGATCTGAGATGGAATAAACGTACTCAACATGAGGGTCTTTCCAAATGCATACAAACTTTCTTCCTGCCAAATATCCCCAGTCCCTGTCCCCACATCACAGCTTACTGGGGTCCAGCTCTGGTTTCAGTACAAAAGTCAGCTTCTGGTACTTCCCTGTTAGAACCCAACCTCACGGACACCTTCCCAACTTCGCAGACACCTACCACAGGCCTTCTCTTTTTGGGGGGCTGCCTTGTTGGTCTCCTGGTCCTCCAGACGTGACAGGAGCTCTTGGACTTGGATGTCCAGGGCTGAGGTAGGCATGTTGACTTCTACATAGTTCATCAACTGGTTCAGCCTGGCCAGGTTCGGAGATTCACAAAAATCCCCTGGCAGTTTTTCTATCCACAATCCCAGGAAGAAGCATATGGCGCTGTGGCAGGATGGCATGGAGGAGAGTTAGAAGCCTGGCCACTCCCAGTGCTGCAGTGATCCCATGCAGACAGGGCAAAGTCTGTTCAGTGAATGTACAGCAGGGCATGGTGGCTGGAAGTATGAGGCCATGTGTAGAGGGGGTCCCAGACTTCCTGTGCAGGTCACAGGTAGACAGATGGGCTGGGCTGGGCATGCTGAGGACGGAGTCTCAAGGGGCCGGCTCTAAACCGCCATGCTCCCCTTACTCCTCAGAATTAAGGAACCCCCTCTAAACCCCTGTATTTCTCCTAGCAGGCAAAGTCCCAGGCCTCATCCCTTAGTGGAATCTCTAGAGGATCGCGCATGGCACTTGGCATCCGAAACCCTCACCCTCAAATGTTCCCCACCCTGCAGATGGGAGCTGACCTCCCTCTTCAATCGAAGCCCACTCACTTCTTTGTTTCCTGGTCCTCCTCACTGTCTGGCTGGAAGGACGCATACCTGTGTCATTAGAGAAGGATGTCACCCTAAGTCCCTGTGTCCCTACCTGCCAGAAGATCTGGAGGGGCTGCTGAATCTGAGATAGGAATAGAAGCTTATGACTGTGTCGGGAGGGGCTTTTGTCTGAGCTGCTCTCTGAGTTCTCAGCTGGAAGTGAGCCTGAGGATTATTATGCATTAATGAACCCAAGCTGCACTGTGTGGTTTGCAGTTGACACGGGGGGTCTTGGCGAGCCCCTGGGTGTCCTTGTCTATCTACATTTATCCCATCAACCCCAGATGGGGTCTGGAACCTTCTGCCTACATGGGGGAAACAGTTTACAACAGCCTCAGAAAGATGGGGCTTTACAAGTTGCTTTTTAGAGGAGGCAAATCCCCCATTCCTGTCAGATCACTTTGATGGATCAGGCCCAGGGCGAGCATTGCCAGGGTGAATTCTCCCTTGATTCTGACAAAAGCCTTTGAGAGAAACAGCCTCAGAGGAGAGCAGAGACCCCTGAAACCCAACCAGGAGGTTTAGGTTCTCCTGGGCTTGGACATGGACACTCACGTCTTCATTATCAGGTCCAGCACCTGCCAGGTGTTGCCGAACCTTTGGTAGATGCCAAGGAAGGTGCAGACAAACAGAAAGTCCCCAGTTTGCACAGCCGTCGCCAGGTAGCTCACCAACTTCTCCAAATAGCCTGGGGTGTTGGACCTGACCTTGCAGAGCTCATGCACGGTGAAGTCTGCCTCCTGTTCAGAGGGGACAAAGAGGGAAGGTTCAAACGTGGGAAATCCAACAGAATCCTCAGTGACTTAGTGTCATACACTGAGGGGAAAAGTGGGCATGTGGAAAGTTTCCCAGTCTTCACTCTCAAGCACACACCCAGGGGGACTGTGGTGGACCAGGGGAATCAGGAAGATTTCGTGCATCCAGTGTCACCTGTGGGTTCCTGCGTGAAAATGGCCAGAGGCACTCGGTTAGAGGGCGCACCCAGCGTCTCCAAAAGTGGCCAAGACCCCTATTCTTGGCTCTCCTGGGGCCTGAGCCTGAACAAGCCTGGAAACAGCAAGAGAACATCCTGCTCTGTCCAGAGACTCCAGACAAGTGAAGCAGTTGAGGCTGCCACTGGCCTGTGGTTACCTGGTAACCAGGATTCTGAGTTCTGTTTAGACTGTTGCTAGCGAAGCGAGGTCATTTCCTGGGGTCCTGTGACCCTGAACCTCCTTCCATACAAGACCTTTCTGAGGATGCTTGGGATGCTGACTACTGTCCTTCCCGCTGTCCATGTACAGAAGAGACACAGTTCCATCAGCATGCCTATGCCACCACATCCACCTCCCTCACCTGGGCAGTCTGGCTCACAGCTCTTTTAGTACCACACAGAATAGTGTTAACTCAATCTAGATATTGATAAAAATAACTTTCCATACCTTAATTGTTACATTACTAATTTACAATGAGTACGTAAGTTTCTCATTTGATAAGGGATAAGTCAGAAAATTTTAATCAATGCAAAAATAGATAAGGAAGAAATGAAAAAGAAAAGCAGATGGTCAAAAGTCAGCACGCCTTAGTCCAGTATTTGGAATTAATATTACAAAGTCATTTTTAAGTCTTATGTTATCTCTGTAACAATACAGCTATTAGAATGAAGAAACATCAAACTTGTTTTCAAAGAGAAATTTGTAGAAGGAAAGGACCCAAGGTACAAAATGGGCCCTTTACTGAGGGGAGCACGTGTGCATATCCTAGTGCAATCTCACTTGCGTTTTCACTGCCTTTAACCATGACCTAAGCTTTTACTCCTTTGAATGTAAAAGGCCTCTTCTCTGTAGTTAATGGTGACATATTGATGAAAGGCACCGCTCCTGCTCATGGTCATAGAATTCATCCTATTTCCCTTCTGAGGATGTGAAACAATGTAACAGTGTGTGTGTGTGTGTGTGTGTGTGTGTGCACCTCCTCCTCCTCCACACACACACATACACACTTTTATTATGAGCAATTGGTTCATCCTTTGGTGAAGGCTGAGTAGTCTCCACTCTGGGCCATCAGAAGACCCAGGAAAGCTCATGGTATATTTCATATCTGAGAACAAGACATGATTAGATGAGATGCACAGACCAGTGTAGGCAGGGAGTCAAAACGTAAAAGGGGTAAGCTCCCCCTTTTCTACTCAGGCCTTGGCATGTGGGATGGTGCCCTCTTGCATGGGGAAGTGCCATTTGCCTCAACGAGATCACCACTTCAGATGAAGTAGCTTTCCAGATGTACCCAGAAACAATGCAGATCCGGGTATCTTTGTTTTCTGTTGCTGTAATAAAATACTCAAATGAAAATGCTGATCCATACTGCTGTAATTGATAGGAAATCAGAAGGGAAACTCTCTTAGAACCTAAGTTACTAATGGGAATTGGGAGGGACTTGACAGAAGGGAAGTAGTGGATGGAAGATGTTCAATATATAATATATACTTATATGAAAATACCCATATGTAACACTGTACCATGAACAAAAATAAGCACAATGAAAACAAAAATAATTAAGAAAATGTTTACTTAATGGTCCAGAGTATACCACGGACTAGAATCTATATACATTGATGTTACAGCCCTAGAATAGTTCATGTTTGCAGTCACATTGCTTTATACAACATGCTGTTGAATGTGTCATTTCATATATGTACAGATAAATCAAAGGTACATATATCTGTCCTGGTCAGTTGTGCTCTTTTATAGCAAACTCTCCAAATACAAGCAAAACCTAAGTAGATGGTCACACTTATTTTGGCCCTAAGTGTGTAATGTCAGTGGCAGAACAGGGAGGACGTATGGGGTGTATCCCTGGCGATACATGGGCTCTCAGACATGGCATGCTCACTCAGTCTCCTGTGCGGTGCTGGCTGTCAGCTGAGAGAGGTGGGAGGAGATGGTTGTTCAGCCCTGGCTTCCTCACAGCAGAGTGGTTGTGGCTCAGAAGCAGCATTTGAACCCAGAGCCAGGCAGAAGCCTGTGGCCTCTCAAGACCTTCCTCAGAAGTCAGCCAGGCAGCCACGGAGAAGGACATGGTCTAAAGCCATGACTTCAAGGGGACTCAAACACAGTCTACCTCTTCATAGGGAATAGAAGCTTCTGGAGGGAATGCAAGTCAAGGACAAGTACTGTTGTCATCGTTTTTGGAAAACGTCAAGCCTGCCTTGGATATATTTCTAGAAAGGGAGAGTGTTTTGGACACACACATTTTAAATTTTAACAGAGATTGGCTGAATTTTGCTCCAGAGAAATTGTATGATGTCTCTCCCAACAGAAGCACAGGAAAAACAGGTATTTGTTTAATGAGAGATTGATTGACCTGAAGGAGTCAGAGGACTGGAGGAAATAACTACAGCTATTTTCCAGTGGCGCACTTCATCATCTGGCCACTAGGGGACGATGTCAGGGCTGTAGAAAGGAGAGGTTCTGATAGGAAAGGGGACCTAAATAGCATCAAAGTATATCGTATCAAGTTTTTAAAAATTCAATGATAAAAAAGAAAGAAAAGAGCCTGAAAAAAAAATCACTTGAGGTAGGAACCATTCTGGTGAAGTTAGAACAGGAAAAGAGAGTATAAGAACCTGGAAGTTAGGAGAAACCAAGAATAATGACAAAAATAGTGACTTCAATTTTTAAAAAATTACAAAGAGGGTCAGAAAAGCTAAAGGTAGAATTTTTCAGAAAACTAACAAAGCTCATAACTTTCTGACAAAACTGGAAAGAAAAAGAAATAGTAATTAGTCGGGGGGGCAGGGTCTAAACCTCTCATAGACCTTAAAAAGATAGACAACAATTCATACTCCCAAATTTAAAAATTCACACGAAAGGGATAAAGTCTAAGCGTCCCAGTGCCAGCTCCACAGTCTGTGAAAGCTGAGACCGTAGAATGTTGCAGACTGTGCTGCCCATCCTCACTCAGCACCCTGACTAGAGCAATGCCAGACTGGCCTGGCAGGCTCAGAGACAGGGGCGTAAGGCAGACACACCTGTGCAGTGTGCTTGTCCACAGCGTGGCCCAGGTCGCAGCAGTGGCCTCTTTCTGGTTGCGGAAAGCAGACTTTCAAAGCAGTCCTGCAGCTCACCATGCCAGGCCGCAGGGCCCTGTGTGCGGCTGGGCTGATTCTAGCTAACCAGGCATTGGTGGACGTCTCAGGCACTCAGCAGGCAGGGACGCAGCCAGCAACCTCAAGCTAGCATCATGCTGAACTTGTACTTTTGGATGTTTCCAGAAACACAGCATAGCACGTCCTTATGGTTTCAGACTTTCAACCCAACCATGGCTACTGTTTTGGTTTGGTTTGGTTTGTCTGTTTTGGTTCATATAAGACAGGGTCTCCCTGTAGCAGCAGTTGGACTACAATTCCTTTTGTAGACCAGACTGGCCTAATTTTCACAGAGGTCTGCCTGCCTCTGCCTCCCAAGTACCGAGATTAAAGGTGAGGGCCAGCCCACCTGGATGCTATTCATGGTAGAAGGTCATTGAACAATGGAACCTTGACTGCTTCTGTCAGGGTGACTTGCCAGTCCAGGAGGGATTATTTTTAGACTTTGTTTTATATTTTCTTAGCTACACAGTATTTGGACATTCTAGGATGAAATCAATATAACCCCATGTCCTCAGTGAGTCAGGAAAACGGATTCATTCTAGTTCTGGTCTCAACCATAAAACTTACATTTCCTCCAGTTATTAGAAATAATAATGCGAATAAATGAACAAATCACACGTTCAGGTCCTGTCAGAGTATCTGAGATTTTCTGTGTCCTATCTGAGCACTGCCTCCTGGCAGATAGTGGATTCCAAGGAGGACATAGTAGAAATATTCCGCACAGGAAAAGTTGGATTTGATGCTACCTCTCCCACTGCCCATAGAATTTGGGGAGGTTCCCAAAGTCTGTGATCCCCACTTCCCTCACTGGCAGTGTCTGGATTGCAACTGATTTTGTTAGGGCTTGCCATCAAGACAAGAGGGGCTTTGTCTTCCTGATTGAAACCCCCAACTGCTCTATGCTGAACCTTCATGGTTGAAGATTAGAGAAGGATAGTTTGGCAAGATTCCAAGTCCTTCCACAACACTATTGCTTTTCTTTTCATTGATCAACTTCAGTTAGACTTTCATTAGGTTTACCAAATACAAACAATTACAGAGGGAATACAGAATTCCCACGAATGTAGTCTGTCCCCACAGTACTCTCTCTCTTTTGTGTGTATGCGTTTTGATAAGGCATGTGTATGTTATTTGTTACAACCAAGGATCAATATTAATACATCATCATTATGGAAGACATTGTGGCACTGAGGTCACCCTGGGTGTTGCATATTCCATTGGTCTTAACAGATGTTTCTGGATATATGTTCATTACAGCACCCTACAGAATAATCCCACTGCCACCATAACCCTCCCTGTGCCATTTATTCATCATGCCAATTTATCTCTTACCACCAAGCTGATACTTTGCATTGAACACTCAGGGTTATAGGGGAGAAGTCATATGAAGGGGAGCTGAGGTCTGCATGCATCCAAAATTCAGCTGTTTCCGGGTTATCATATTGAAAGGTGGAGACTGTAACAGTTGATTGAGCCCTGCAGGCTCGCCCTTATGACTGGGATTAAGGCCTCTATACTCAGGCCTCACAGAGTTCAGGTGTTTGTCCTTCTGCCATGTGAGACTGAATATTTCCCTTTTGAAGGACGAAGGCCAAGGCTTCCTAAATCCCTCCTATTGTAGGAGAATTTGTAGGGGAAGATGAGATACAAATGGTTGTTCATCCCAGGCAGGGAACCCATGACAGACAAAACTCAAACATCATATTCCAACTTGCTGAACCAGTGAATTAATGGCTGTCACTGAGTGTCGGGGGGAGTGTCAGCAGCAGGTTCCCTTCAAAGGCCTGTGCACCTCTGAGAAGCCCACACCCCAGCCTGGTACTGACTCATGAAAGATGCAGTCCTGGTCCTCTCTGCTGGACTTGCAGGCAGTCTGGCAGGTCAGTCTCCTCCCAGGCCGTGTTTACAGCTCCTGTAACCCTTGGGGCCAGGGGCTTCAGAATCTTTCTTCTTCCCAGACTTGTGAAACTAGTTTATTTCCTGAATCCACTGACCTCTCCCTCTCTTCTGGAGGGCATGTTTCAGTTCAGTGGGAATCTCTGCACAGAGGCTCCACAAAGCTGAGCTGATTTTACATGAGACCTCACAGGAAGACAGAGGAGAAAGATCTCATACAATCCCAGCAACCCGTTCAATGAAATTCCCACTGAACACTTTGATTTCCACTGCAAATTGTTCTCTGGAGCCAGGTCTGGGCTTCACCCTGTCCTCATCAACCCTTTCTTGCACTCAGATCTTATGCTCTCCCTTGTCCTGCAGAGCACGGGCCTCTGGGCAACTTTATAACCCAGGAATCCAAAGCAACTCTTGTGCTCAGGAACCCTCTGCCAGCAGGGAAACAGTCTTTGCTGGGAGTTGTGGTGAACTCCTGTGATCCCAGCACTTAGGGGGCTAAGGCAGGAGGATCTGGAGATAAAGGCCAGCCTGGGCTACAAGGTGAGCTCCAGGCCAGCCAGTGCTACACAATGAGTCCCTGTCTGAACACCTTGCCACAGAATCATTTTCTGAGTGAAGTGATTTTTGTGTTCTCATTTGGTTCTGTTGATCTTGCTGGTCTCACACTTGGCTGATAAAAGCTGCTTGTGCTACCATTGAAACTGGAAGTGATTTTTAGGGTTTGGTTTTATGTTTTTGTTTTTTATTTTGTTTTTGTTTGTGGTATGTGTATGTGTGTATGTATGCGTTTGTGTGTCATTGTGTATGCATTTTTTGTATGTGTGTCTGCATGTGTGTGTATTTGTATTGATGCAATGCCTGGTGGAATATTTAAGGAAAATATGGATTTTAATCCTTGTTTTCTTTCTCTGTGTAACTGAAGTTCAGCTGACAAGTTCCTGCTAAAAATGCTGACTGACACTGTGAGCTAGAAGCATTTGCCTTTTGTCTTGAAGAAATTTCTTCAAGTCTCTGTTTCAGATGGAGACCTTTTTAAGGTATAAAAGATATGTACTACTTCCTTTCAGGGTCCAGAGTTTGAGGCCTGAACCTGTTGGTCCAGCCTGGAGCCTAAGTAAAATACCTGCTTTTTTAATGCTCCTGGTGTCTGCCTGAGCTTTCCCATAGCAGTTCTGAAGCCTTGGCTAGGAAGGTGGGTTTAGAGACAGCTTTTTGCCTCCTTTGTCCCTGGGGCATAACCTCCCTGGGTATCTGGAAGATGATCATCCCTTAAAGGCATCACAGGTTGCTGAGCCTGTAACAGGAGCAAGTCACCCAGCATCTCGGCGATGCTGCCCCTGCTCACCGAACCTGAGGGGAGAAGGAGACAGGGCCAAGATTGTGAAGCACCTCCCTGCTAAACAGGGGGATCCAGGTCCATGAGGCAGTCCGCCAAGGTGGAAGAGGAACTCGATCACCTCCTTCTAAGGGTTCTAGAGTATCCCCTGGGTAGACATTTCCTGGAGGAAATTAGAGCCAAAACAGATCCGTGGGGCATCCAAATAGTCTCTGGTCATGGTCAGTGGCCAAGATGGACGAATCTGTGCCCATTTTTGGTTGGCAATCTGGGATTTATTTGTCTTGGAATTCTAAATTTAGGATGCTATAGAAATTTTGTCTATGTGAAATTTGTCTGTATGAAAATAATACATGTGCGCAGGGCAAGACGGAAACCCACAAATGCACAAATGAAAGGAGTGGGGGTCACCCAACCGGAGGCTCTCCCCGCAGGGTCATGGATTGATAGAAAACTACACAAAGTGGGGAGGGTATTACTGAATTAAACAACCTAAGGACATTTATTGTCCTAAGAGCCCGCTGCATGTTCCCACTGACTAGAGTAGAGTCTGAAAAGGGCTCTAAATGTTGGGACACGGGGAGGTTCACTGGGGTACACTGACTGGCCCTCCCCTGGCGGGGCCAATGTCTGTATTGCAGGTTTGCTAATTGGTCTAAAATGCTACAGCCCGATCTCCATATGTCTGTAGGCACTGGGCCAAGAGTGCAGGCTTGGAGTGCCATCCCCTGCAACCTGAGAAACTGCAGCTTTATGCAAGGAAGGAAAGGGCAGAAATGGCCTCGCTAGGTCCTAATGCCCACTTTTTCTACATTGAGACTCTAAATCTAATGCTCTCTAGACTTACCATATGATCTGTTCCCAAGGTCTTTTAAAATGCTGTGGTTCTCTGTGTTCCTTATTCTTTAGATTATAAATGTTTAAATCTAAGATTATGCATAGTAAATTGCAATGTGACTTTTCTAATCCAGATTGCCTGGTAGCCTCTTTAACAGGAACATTCACTCTGAGAGCGATCAGGTTTATGTCTTATTTAATATAAGTTTGCAAACTATAAATTTTAAAAGGTTAAAAAAAAACCTTTAAAAAACAAAAGGATCTGCAATATGTTCTAAAAGGAAAAATGTTTAAAAATATACCTTCTTTTGTTCTGCAGACAGGTATTCCAAAAGGTGGAGGCCGGGGAACCCTTGAACAAATATATACAGGTTTTAAGGAAACAGCTGCTTTGAGGCCAGCCATTTACCACTGGACTTAATTCTTTGGTGTGATGTAAAGCATTGTGCTCAATTGTTTTACAAAAAAAAAAGATTTTATATACATTATGTTAATTGCCAGGTGCTGTTTAAACTCATAGAGAAGGTGACTCTGGAACTGCGATTGGCTCTCTGGCTTCAGATTCAAGCCTACCTATCTCTAAATGTCCTAAAGACCCCTCTCTGGAGCCAGCTGGCCACCTGACTCTATGACAGGGGAAAGGACCACAAAACAACTGGGGTAAAGGCATTTTGTCCTTCCAAATGGCTAAAGGATGAGCCATGTCCAAGGGGTTACCATTATTTAGCTCATGACATAGAAACATCTGTAATAAGAACGACTAATGGGATTCCCTGTCTTATGACAGTAATGAACAAAAATAGAAAAAAAAACAATACAGACTGATGTAGATGTAAAATGCATTCTAAAGTTTATTATGTTACCTAATTTAAGAAAAAAGCAGGGGAAATAAGAAAAATTTCTCCACAATAACTAGTGGATTAAAGACTTACAACACAAAAGTGTACATGCCCCTTAGATTATTATCGGAAAATTAAACAGCAACTGACAAAGAAGCACAGTTTGGAGAAATATGGGGTAACTTCTCTGGAAATATGCTGGTGCCAATACAATCTTCGTTATTTTAACAAATAAGATCTACGGTAGAGGGCACTTCCTGAAAGTCCATTGCAAAAGGCAGCATTTCCCATCTTGCAAAAATATAACCTGGCCCCCAGGGACATTAAGAATACAGCTGGGATTTTGAGCATTCAGTCATGGGCTGTAAAGGGGGTGGGGGGGTGCACAGTGTCCTGAGAGAGAGAGAGAGACTGGAGCACAGCACAGCAGAGTTGGGGGGCAAGAAGGGGAGAGGAGGGCTCGTGTGCACATGCTTGCAGTGGCCTGGCATGGATTAGCAGACGCAAAATCCGTGGCACCAGCATGGAGCTGAGAGGAAAGTGGGAAGTCAGCTGCGGGAGTATGAAATCAAGGTGAGAGGAGATCTCTAAACTGTGGGGTGCCTCCCAAGCTTAGAGCTAGAAAATGTGGAACCACCAGCTTCTGGCTATAGGGGTCCAGCGAGGAGTGCGGTGACTGACATCCAGAAATGGGGAAGATAAAGTTGGGGGTCGGCCGCAGGGGATACTGGGAACCTGCACAACATGTAGGCACCCCTACCTGCGGGGAATCTGAAACGAGATGGGAGAGTTTACAGGCAGCTGACACCCAGAAATAGGTGGGATGAGAGGGAGAGAGAGAGAGAGAGAAAACAGGGTAGAGGGGAAGGGAGGAGAGTTCCCCTGACAGGTTTTAGGTGAGGTAGCAATCAGAGAAGGAAGGGCAGGAAAGAGTGAGAGAGAGAGATAAGTGGGAGACCTAATTCGAGCCAGTGAAGGGAGAGGCAGGAGAAGGAGGGAGTTTTAGGAGCCGTGGGAAGGAGCTGGGAAAAGAAAGGAATTGAGGGAGGAAGGTGATGTGGACGGAACCCAGAACCTCTACGTCTGCGCTGGAATCAGGCTTCCGCTAAACCTTTTAGGAATAAGATAGGAGCTTCCAAATACTTTGGACATATTTGGCCTTTGATATAGAGTAGGCTATTATAAAGCACAAGGACAGATTTTGGTTTTGGGGGGTCTTTTTGCCCTAAACCTCTTAGCCAGATTCTACCTCCTATTCTTATCACATCACCCTCTAAAGAGGTTACCCCAATTCCCAACAGGGAATCTGGGTGCTGACAGCTCTTGGCTTCTTCAAGCTGAAGGGGGATGTAGGTTGTGGCTATTGGGGTACCCCTTCAGTGAGTCTATCTAATTGCATAACTGTTAGTTGCAGGGAGAAAAGAAAGTCCTTGACTGGTGCCTGGAAGATGAAACAAAGTAGTCAGATCAGGGAAGGATTCAAATGTCCAATTCAATGTGTATTAGAATCAGAAAAACCATATTATAATTTACCACACATAATTTTGAACTAAATACCCACAAATAAGGAACATAGAAAACAATGATTCCTAAAGGAACCTGGCAAGAGTTCATACAAAAATGTTTTTCTCTTTTAGTCTGGGCAGGACATTGTAACTAGAAAGTGAAAAGCGGTGATGCTCAGGACATGAAGGGGCAGGAACAAAAGCAAGTTTGGAGCTACTAAGCATCAGAGAGGGAAATAATCTATTTCAGAAAAACAACCTTTGGATCACAATGCAAAAAGGCGGGAATTAAAATTAGTGCAGGCTTAATCTCACATCTCCCACCCAAGCATGCTGCTCCTCTTTACCTCACATTGTCCTAGTTATATCCTGGTAATAGCTGTTTTCTTGTAAAGTTTGGCTTTGGAGTACTGTAAATTCACATGGGCTTCCTAGGTTTAGCCATCACAAAATGTCAACTCACTCTGAACCCAACTAGTCTTGGACACCTATGGCTTGAAAAAACTTTTTAAATTCCCTTTAGAAACTGACAAATACATTATGTAAAACAATGTGAGACTTTAAATAGTTATTTTTAGAAATCAGTAAATGTACCATATAAAGATGTTAAAATCCAAAATAATTTACTTTAAAAACAGATAAAGATGTTATATAAACGAATATTAGAGTCTAAAACAGTTCCTTGTAATAACCAGCAAATGTATATGACAATGTAAAATTAGTCATTTTAAAATCCAATAAATACCATACTAAAAGTTAAAATTATGCATGGTTGCCTAACCATGATGAGGACTCAAACCCATTCCAGCCTCCTGTGTCATCCCCTATCCCCCTATCACCGCCCAAAGGGTCATCTTGAAGAAGTTAAAGGACAACAGCACCCCCTTTCCCTTATGACACAAAAGGCTGGAATGTAAGATGTGACTAAAGGACCCTTCCTCCTCCCAGCAGACACCTTGGCAACTCCAGCCAAACAACCAGAATTCACAATACCTTCAAAAAGGGGACTGACTTTTACAACTTCTTGAATAGATAAGCTTCCCGCTTACTGACCAGATCATCGAGACTAATGACTCACTCTCCCAGTGAGTTAGCTATTCCCACCTATCATGAGCAGCACTTTCTCCCTCTCCCTCTCTCTCTCTCTCTCTCTCTCTCTCTCTCTCTCTGTCACTCTTACCATCCTCCTCCACTCCAGCCCAGTTCCCCAGAGCCCTGACCCCAGCCCCAAGATGAGGGGGTAGTCTCCCCCATCCCTTCAGGGAGCCTAGCCACCAGGAGGGCTAGCATTTCTCCACTCACACGTGCAGAGAAGCTAGTCCCATCTGGTTTTCTCTTCATAAACTGGGTCTTGTTAGCTCCCATTGGAGTCTCTGCTCTCTCTTGTCTGCTGAAACTCTCAAACCCAGAACCTTATACTGACCAACCCTTTCTTGTACTCAGATCTTATGCTTTCCCTTGTCATGCAGAGCACTTACCTCTGCCTAGCTTTCTAACCCAGCAGTCCACAGTCTTGTTCAGGGAAAGTCGTCTACTGATTCAGGCAGCTCTTGTGCTAGAGAATATTCTTCCAGCATGAAAACAGTCTTTGTTGAAAATGGTGATGAACACTTGTGATCTCACCACTTACTGTGCTAAAGCAGGAAGATCTAGATATGAAGGCCAACCTGGGCTATAGGGTAGACTTCAGAACTGCCAGGCCCTGGTGAACCCATGCCTCAACATCCCACCTCAGAATAATTTTCAGACCTAATAGATTTACTTTTGTGCTCTTGTTTCTATTCTATTGATCTTTCTGTCAACACTCTTTTTGGTGTTACAATTTGCTGATAAAAACTGCTGGTGGTAGGACTGAAACTGGCAATGATGAATGTGGGTTTGCTTTGTGTTTCTTTTTACTTGGTTATTTAATTTTGGTTGGGTGTTGTTCTAGTTTGCCTTCAGTTGCTGTGACAAAACACTCTGACCAGTACCAGCTTGGGGAGGAAAGGGTTTATTTGGATTACATCTCCTGGGTCAGAGTTCCTCACTGAGGGAGCCCAAGGTAAGAACTCAGGGCAGAAACCTGGAAGCAGGAGCTGAAGCACAGGCCGTGGAGGAACACTGCTTACTGGTTTGACCCCCGGCCCATACTCACCCTGCTTTCATATACAATACAGAACAACCTGCCCAGGGATGGCACCTCCCACAGTGAGCTGGGCCCTACCACATCACTCAACAATCAAGGAAGTACCCCACAGATGTGGCTGTAGACAGGAATGTGTGTGCATGTGGGTATGACTGTATGCATGTTTGTATGCAGTACATATGCGTGTATGAGTGCATATGTGTTTATATATGTATGAATATGTATCTGTGTGTGCATGTGTACATGTATATATGTGCTTGTGTACATGTATGTGAATGTGTATATATTTGGATGTGCATGTGTATGCACTTGCATGCTCGTGTGGGTGAGAGCAGGAGGTCGATATAAGATGTCTTCCTCAGTCACTATATACGTGACTTTCTTTGAAGATGCTTTTCAGTTTTAATAATATTATTATTAACTCTTGGAGATTTTCATATACCATATTTTGAACATATGCAACCACCACCTCAATCTCCTCTGAGATCCACCTCCACCTTTCTAAAACTCAAAATTCATGTCTTCCAATTTTTGTTCCCCAGACACTCTTGGGTATGGGTCCATCACCTGGAGCACAGTCACTGTTGTGGGGTTTGTGGGTGATGGTTGGTTACCAAGATTCTTCTGTGGGATGAACAAAAAAATTGAATGTCCAGGAAAAAACAAAGGCTCACACAGCAAAATACCATGCACAGAAGGAACTGGGTAGATGCTAGAGACAGAGAGATGAAGGAGATTGAGAGGGAGGTGAGAGAGAGGTTGAGAGACGGGAGGGAATCTACGGCTCAGAGCTGTCACTCAGCTGTGGGTTGCGGCCTCCCTGGACACAAAGGTCGAGCTCCCTTGCCTTCAACTGTGGGAAATGTTGCCCTGGAAATCACAGCAGCAGAAGCTAAGAGAGCTTTAGCTCCTCTGAGGTGGCTTGGAATCTAAGTATCCAAGCAGAGAGAGTGGAAAAGGTTCTCCAGACCCAAAACCTCTCGGGTAGTCCCAGGAAGGCAGAGGTCAGAGCTGAGGGACAAGCACAGAATACCAGAGGAACAAACAACAAATTTTATTTTTACATACTGACAGCTCCCATACAGGTGGGAGGGGATCCCAGAGCTAAGATTACCCCCTTGAGCTGGGAACTGACTTTAATAGGCCTTTGATAGGATCCTGGGACACTCTCTTTGTACCTCCCTCTTCTACTCCATCATTGGTGATGCCCCAGCTACACTCCCTGGGCTGGTTCTTATTTTTCCATCAGGTTTTGAAAATTCTGAATGTTACAAAACAATTCTCTCAGCAGGTGGAGGGCAGGATATTTGCAACAATCTTCCAGCCTAGGTGGAGCCTGTTAAAAGTATCTGTTGCAAAAAGTCCATCCAAGGCATAGAAAGTGCCTTGTGAGCAGGAAGCACACTTTATAAAAGGGGGTCCCCTGCATATCAGCTACAGGGCCTCTAATGCTCCCTTAGTCAATCAATCAGTGAGTGATACACCCTTAATGAAAACTGACTAACCTCCCCCAGCAGCTACCTGTTGCCAATAGCTTCTGAGCTACATACAGGTGGGACTGTGCACCACCTCCTGGCTCCATGCTAAGGCTTTTATCTGGCTTGAGTTTCAAATGTCTTGTGCATGTTTTCACAGTCCCTGTGAGTTAATATTTGCAGGTTTCCCTATTGTGTCCAGAACACAATGCTTTCCTGTAGACATTCACTGTCTCTGGCTCTTACAGTCTTCCTGTCTGCTTCCAACGTGCTCCATGAGCTTTGTAGGGAGGATACAATTACTTTTTGGAGACAGATCGTCTTACTGATGTCAGTGCTCACTGATTGGTGAGACCTACTAACCAGTGAGTTCCGAGGATTCACTTATCTTTACCCTCCTATGCTAGGGTTCCAGATGTGTGAGACAGTGCTTGGGTGTTTTTATGGGTCTGTTCAGCACGCAAACTCGGGTCCACATGCTGGCCAGGACGGCACTGGGCTGACTGGGCCATTGCCCTATCCTTGAACTGTATTGTTTTGAAGATACATCAAACCTCTCTATGAGCTGGGCGTCATGGAGCATTCCATTAATCACAGCACTCAGGAGGTAGAGACAGGTGATATCTGTCAGAACAAGGCCAGCCTGGTCTCCATGGCAAGTTCCAGGCCAGTTGAGGCTACAGGAAGATCCTGTCTCAAACAACAACAACAACAACAGTTTTCATATCTTAATTTTTAGGTTATGAATTCAAGATGAATAAAATAGTTAAGTTTCTAATTTGTTGAAAGAAAATCAGAAGTGTATTCAAAAAGATCATTGCAAAACTAGATGAAGGAAGGAAAGAAAGGAGGAAGGGACAGAAGCCATTTTGAACTTATATACTACCCACATAGCACAAAAGCTGTTAGAGGGACAAAACCTCTGAATGCTCTGTAAAACAGACGTTTGTTGGACAAAAGGAGACACAATTTCGAAAGGGAAAGAGGAAAAGGCTACTGCAGAAAACATGAGTGGAATGACATCCAGCGGTGCACGGTGCACAGCGGTTACTAGATTTAAGGCCGGCCATGCGCCACTGGTTTTCGGCTTAAAGGTATTCGTGCACCACGGTTAGAGATTTAAAGCCAGCTGTGCACCTCCTGTACTATGTTTAACACTAGCAGCTTTAACCCTGGCAACAAGGTTAAAGCCCACTGTGGACCACTGCCTAGGCTTAAAACCAACGGTGCACACTGCTACTAGGCTTAAAGCCAAGGTTGTGCCTCTGTTACTAGGTTTACTGTAAGCCGGGATGGAAACTTGTGACTTTGGATGTCATAAGCCCCAGGGGAAAGCAAATTCTACTGTATTAATAAATCAAGGTGATATGGCCATCACACTGACTTTTAAACTTTGTGTTTATGCCCATAGACCACAGCTGGTCACCAAAGAGACTTCTTTTATTAATTATGTATACCCCACACACACAGACTCACACTCACCAGTGGAACTCTGGAGAAAACCTGGCATCGTGGCCCAAAGATGGCCTTTAGAGAGACATCTTCTTCACCCTGCCAAGGCTCAGGGGTCACACCTTTAATGAAAAACTGACTCTTCCTCTCCCAGAAGCCACCGATTGTCAATAGCTCCTCAGCTAGGGGTGGAGCTTTGTGCCCACGTACCCTTACATGCTGAGATTCTTGTCTGACTTGAGCTTCAGATGTCTTGTGCATGCTGGCACAGATGCTGTGAATTCGTGTGCTACTGCCCTGTTGTGTCCAGAACACACTGTTTCCCTGTAAGTCATCCACCACCTCTGGCTTTTACACTCCTCCTGCCCTCTTCCAAAATGATCCCTGAGTCTTGTGGGGAAGGTACACTTACTTTTTCAAGACAGGGTATCTCATCTCACTGATCCCAGTACTCAGTGACTGGCTGACCGGGAAGATCTGGGGATTCAGTGGTCTCTGCCCTCCTCTGATAGGCTTACAGATAGGTGCATGAGACAGGGTCAGGCATTTTTTACCTGGGTTCTGGGGGTGAAAACTCAGGTCCACATGCTGCCATTGAAGCACTGTTTTAGACAGTGAGCCCTGGTTTTGCACTGTGGAGAGTTGCCTGGAAATGGTGAACCTTTAGAATATTCTCACAGACAAAAGTGTGAAATATCCTTATTTGTTGACAATCCCCAGAATTGTAGAAAATCATCACAATCTTTTCTGAAAATCATGCATTTAAACGTGTTCCTGCTACCGGAATTGTATGTCTGATGTTTCAAATTCTGTTCTGGTAAGGCATAGTAGTGAGTGGGGTTGGTAGTTGAGGGCAGAGGTTGCTGAGAATAGCAGGCACCATAAAATGAAACTGACTTTGCCCTAGCTAGGTGGGGGCTGCTGTCAATGTGACAGACAAGGAGCTCAAGGAGAAATGGAAACCTGTGTGCTTGGTGCCCGGCCTGCCTGACCTCAGAGTCCATGTCTGTAGCTGTGGGGACTGTCTGGAACACAGGCCCTGTGCTCACACTGGTGTGGTCTGTTTCCTTGCCACTTGTGGTATTCGTCCATTTCTGGTAAACCAGTGGCATTTTTATCCACGTCTCTAGGATGAACTGAATGCTTGGCTTCAGGCTGCAGTGTGCAGACAGGCAGGCTAGAGTTCTACCACATGGGGTAGACTTGATGCCGAAAAACCATGCACGTTAAAAAGAGTAACAATAAAACTTTAATAACTTAATATCTAAACCCAAATCAAACAATCAAAACCAAAACAGAACAACAACAACTAATAAAACCAAATAAACAAAGCAACAAAAGATAAATGAACTTCTTTTGCTAGAGATGGGAAGCATCCCAGCTCTGGACCTGCAGCTGGATGGAAATCAGCAGGTGATTCAAAAACTTCTATTAATCTACCTTGGGCAAAGGCAAAATAGGTTCCGGATCTCCTATTTGTGAAATAGCAAGGGGAAACCACTGCTCAGGAGCTGGAACATTTCCATCCACATCTGGAGGTGGCTGTGTATTGGTTTCTGTGAGCAGATCTTGTTCCACACATGTAACAGTGAGGATTTCTGTTGGTTGAACTGCTGTCACACATGTCTCCATGAACTCAGGTTCCACAGAACCCTCTCTGAGTGTCAACTCTCCCTGAGGTTCGGCTCCAGAAGCTGACCTGGGATCCAGAATCTCTGACATCCCGGGTGCATACTGTTCTGGACCCTCAGGAACCCTGGAGCTCTCTGAATCTAAGAACAGAAAGAGAAGAAAGAACAGTTAGTAGAGGCAGCTTAGTCATGAGAGGCAAGGAGATCTGAGATGGAATAAAAGTCCTCAACATTAGGGTCTTTCCAAATGCATACAAATTTTCTTCCTGCCAAATATCCCCAGTCCCTGTCCCCACATCAGGATCACAGCTTACTGGGGTACAGCTCTGGTTTCAGGACAAAAGCCTGGTACTTTCCTCTTGGAACCCAACCTCACAGACACCTTCCCAACCTCGCAGACACCTACCACAGGCCTTCTTTTTTTTGGGTGCTGCCTTGTTGGTCTCCTGGTTCTCCAGACGTGACAGGAGCTCTTGGACTTGGATGTCCAGGGCTGAGGTAGGCATGTTGACTTGTACATAGTTCATTAACTGGTTCAGCCTGGCCAGGTTCGGAGATTCACAAAAATCCCCTGGCAGTTTTTCTATCCACAATCCCAGGAAGAAGCATATGGCGCTGTGGCAGGATGGCATGGAGGAGAGTTAGAAGCCTGGCCACTCCCAGTGCTGCAGTGATCCCATGCAGACAGGGCAAAGTCTGTTCAGTGAATGTACAGCAGGGCATGGTGGCTGGAAGTATGAGGCCATGTGTAGAGGGGGTCCCAGACTTCCTGTGCAGGTCACAGGTAGACAGATGGGCTGGGCTGGGCATGCTGAGGACGGAGTCTCAAGGGGCCGGCTCTTAACCGCCATGCTCTCCTTACTCCTCAGAACTAAGGAACCTCCTCTAGACCGCTGTTTTTCTCCTAGCAGGCAAAGTCCCAGGCATCATCCCTCAGTGGAATCTCTAGAGGAGCACGCATGGCACTTGGCATCCCAAACCATCACCCTCAAATTTTCCCCACCCTGCAGATGGGAGCTGACCTCCCTCTTCACTGAAGTCCACTCACTTCTTTGTTTGCTGGTCCTCCTCACTGTCTGGCTGGAAGGACGCATACCTGTGTCATTAGAGAAGGATGTCACCCTAAGTCCATGGGTCCCCACCTGCCAGAAGATGTGGAGGGGGTGCTGAATCTGAGATAGGAATAGAAGCTTATGACTGTGTCGGGAGGGGCTTTTGTCTGAGCTGCTCTCTGAGTTCTCAGCTGGAAGTGAGCCTGAGGATCTTCATGCATGAAGTGAACCCAAGCTGCACTGTGTGGTTTGCAGTTGACACAGTGGGTCTTGGCGAGCCCCTGGGTGTCCTTGTCTATCTACATTTATCCCATAAACCCCAGATTGGGTCTGGAACCTTCTGCCTACATGGGGGAAACAGTTTACAACAGCCTCAGAAAGGTGGGGCTTTACAAACTGCTTTTTAGAGGAGGCAAATCCCCAATTCCTGTCAGATCACTTTGATGGATCAGGCCTAGAGCCAGCGTTGCCAGGGTGAATTCTCCCTTGATTCTGACAACAGCCTTTACATGTGGGAGAAAAACTGAACAAAAGGCTGAAAAAGGTGTGTCTTGACTTCTAAGGGGAGACAAGTGTCATAACCTATAGTTCACCATTCCGTTTCCTAGTCAGTCTACACTGAACGGTCAGGCCCAGGGCAGCAGTGCCAGGGTGAATTCTCCCTTGATCCTGACAACAGCCTTTGAGAGAAAGCCTCAGAGGAGAGCAGAGACCCCTAAAACCCAACCCGGAGGTTTAGGTTCTCCTGGGCTTGGACATGGACACTCACGTCTTCATTATCAGGTCCAGCACCTGCCAGGTGTTGCCGAACCTTTGGTAGATGCCAAGGAAGGTGCAGACAAACAGAAAGTCCCCAGTTTGCACAGCCGTCGCCAGGTAGCTCACCAACTTCTCCAAATAGCCTGGGGTGTTGGACCTGACCTTGCAGAGCTCATGCACGGTGAAGTCTGCCTCCTGTTCAGAGGGGACAAAGAGGGAAGGTTCAAATGTGGGAAATCCAACAGACTCCTCAGTGACTTAGTGTCATACACTGAGGGGAAAGTGGGCATGTGGAAAGTTTCCCAGTCTTCACTCTCAAGCACACACCCAGGGGGACTGTGGTGAACCAGGGGAATCAGGAAGATTTTGTGCATCCAGTGTCACCTGTGGGTTCCTGCGTGAAAATGGCCAGAGGCACTCGGTTAGAGGGCGCACCCAGCGTCTCCAAAAGTGGCCAAGACCCCTATTCTTGGCTCTCCTGGGGCCTGAGCCTGAACAAGCCTGGAAACAGCAAGAGAACATCCTGCTCTGTCCAGAGACTCCAGACAAGTGAAGCAGTTGAGGCTGCCACTGGCCTGTGGTTACCTGGTAACCAGGATTCTGAGTTCTGTTTAGACTGTTGCTAGCGAAGCGAGGTCATTTCCTGGGGTCCTGTGACCCTGAACCTCCTTCCATACAAGACCTTTCTGAGGATGCTTGGGATGCTGACTACTGTCCTTCCCGCTGTCCATGTACAGAAGAGACACAGTTCCATCAGCATGCCTATGCCACCACATCCACCTCCCTCACCTGGGCAGTCTGGCTCACAGCTCTTTTAGTACCACACAGAATAGTGTTAACTCAATCTAGATATTGATAAAAATAACTTTCCATACCTTAATTGTTACATTACTAATTTACAATGAGTACGTAAGTTTCTCATTTGATAAGGGATAAGTCAGAAAATTTTAATCAATGCAAAAATAGATAAGGAAGAAATGAAAAAGAAAAGCAGATGGTCAAAAGTCAGCACGCCTTAGTCCAGTATTTGGAATTAATATTACAAAGTCATTTTTAAGTCTTATGTTATCTCTGTAACAATACAGCTATTAGAATGAAGAAACATCAAACTTGTTTTCAAAGAGAAATTTGTAGAAGGAAAGGACCCAAGGTACAAAATGGGCCCTTTACTGAGGGGAGCACGTGTGCATATCCTAGTGCAATCTCACTTGCGTTTTCACTGCCTTTAACCATGACCTAAGCTTTTACTCCTTTGAATGTAAAAGGCCTCTTCTCTGTAGTTAATGGTGACATATTGATGAAAGGCACCGCTCCTGCTCATGGTCATAGAATTCATCCTATTTCCCTTCTGAGGATGTGAAACAATGTAGCAGTGTGTGTGTGTGTGTGTGTGTGTGTGTGTGTGTGTGTGTGCACCTCCTCCTCCTCCACACACACACATACACACTTTTATTATGAGCAATTGGTTCATCCTTTGGTGAAGGCTGAGTAGTCTCCACTCTCGGCAATCAGAAGACCCAGGAAAGCTCATGGTATATTTCGTATCTGAGAACAAGACATGATTAGATGAGATGCACAGACCAGTGTAGGCAGGGAGTCAAAACGTAAAAGGGGTAAGCTCCCCCTTTTCTACTCAGGCCTTGGCATGTGGGATGGTGCCCTCTTGCATGGGGAAGTGCCATTTGCCTCAACGAGATCACCACTTCAGATGAAGTAGCTTTCCAGATGTACCCAGAAACAATGCAGATCCTGGTATCTTTGTTTTCTGTTGCTGTAATAAAATACTCAAATGAAAATGCTGATCCATACTGCTGTAATTGATAGGAAATCAGAAGGGAAACTCTCTTAGAACCTAAGTTACTAATGGGAATTGGGAGGGACTTGACAGAAGGGAAGTAATGGATGGAAGATGTTCAATATATAATATATACTTATATGAAAATACCCATATGTAACACTGTACCATGAACAAAAATAAGCACAATGAAAACAAAAATAATTAAGAAAATGTTTACTTAATGGTCCAGAGTATACCACGGACTAGAATCTATATACATTGATGTTACAGCCCTAGAATAGTTCATGTTTGCAGTCACATTGCTTTATACAACATGCTGTTGAATGTGTCATTTCATATATGTACAGATAAATCAAAGGTACATATATCTGTCCTGGTCAGTTGTGCTCTTTTATAGCAAACTCTCCAAATACAAGCAAAACCTAAGTAGATGGTCACACTTATTTTGGCCCTAAGTGTGTAATGTCAGTGGCAGAACAGGGAGGACGTATGGGGTGTATCCCTGGCGATACATGGGCTCTCAGACATGGCATGCTCACTCAGTCTCCTGTGCGGTGCTGGCTGTCAGCTGAGAGAGGTGGGAGGAGATGGTTGTTCAGCCCTGGCTTCCTCACAGCAGAGTGGTTGTGGCTCAGAAGCAGCATTTGAACCCAGAGCCAGGCAGAAGCCTGTGGCCTCTCAAGACCTTCCTCAGAAGTCAGCCAGGCAGCCACGGAGAAGGACATGGTCTAAAGCCATGACTTCAAGGGGACTCAAACACAGTCTACCTCTTCATAGGGAATAGAAGCTTCTGGAGGGAATGCAAGTCAAGGACAAGTACTGTTGTCATCGTTTTTGGAAAACGTCAAGCCTGCCTTGGATATATTTCTAGAAAGGGAGAGTGTTTTGGACACACACATTTTAAATTTTAACAGAGATTGGCTGAATTTTGCTCCAGAGAAATTGTATGATTTCTCTCCCAACAGAAGCACAGGAAAAACAGGTATTTGTTTAATGAGAGATTGATTGACCTGAAGGAGTCAGAGGACTGGAGGAAATAACTACAGCTATTTTCCAGTGGCGCACTTCATCATCTGGCCACTAGGGGACGATGTCAGGGCTGTAGAAAGGAGAGGTTCTGATAGGAAAGGGGACCTAAATAGCATCAAAGTATATCGTATCAAGTTTTTAAAAATTCAATGATAAAAAAGAAAGAAAAGAGCCTGAAAAAAAAAATCACTTGAGGTAGGAACCATTCTGGTGAAGTTAGAACAGGAAAAGAGAGTATAAGAAACTGGAAGTTAGGAGAAACCAAGAATAATGACAAAAATAGTGACTTCAATTTTTAAAAAATTACAAAGAGGGTCAGAAAAGCTAAAGGTAGAATTTTTCAGAAAACTAACAAAGCTCATAACTTTCTGACAAAACTGGAAAGAAAAAGAAATAGTAATTAGTCGGGGGGGCAGGGTCTAAACCTCTCATAGACCTTAAAAAGATAGAAAACAATTCATACTCCCAAATTTAAAAATTCACACGAAAGGGATAAAGTCTAAGCGTCCCAGTGCCAGCTCCACAGTCTGTGAAAGCTGAGACCGTAGAATGTTGCAGACTGTGCTGCCCATCCTCACTCAGCACCCTGACTAGAGCAATGCCAGACTGGCCTGGCAGGCTCAGAGACAGGGGCGTAAGGCAGACACACCTGTGCAGTGTGCTTGTCCACAGCGTGGCCCAGGTCGCAGCAGTGGCCTCTTTCTGGTTGCGGAAAGCAGACTTTCAAAGCAGTCCTGCAGCTCACCATGCCAGGCCGCAGGGCCCTGTGTGCGGCTGGGCTGATTCTAGCTAACCAGGCATTGGTGGACGTCTCAGGCACTCAGCAGGCAGGGACGCAGCCAGCAACCTCAAGCTAGCATCATGCTGAACTTGTACTTTTGGATGTTTCCAGAAACACAGCATAGCATGTCCTTATGGTTTCAGACTTTCAACCCAACCATGGCTACTGTTTTGGTTTGGTTTGGTTTGTCTGTTTTGGTTCATATAAGACAGGGTCTCCCTGTAGCAGCAGTTGGACTACAATTCCTTTTGTAGACCAGACTGGCCTAATTTTCACAGAGGTCTGCCTGCCTCTGCCTCCCAAGTACCGAGATTAAAGGTGAGGGCCAGCCCACCTGGACGCTATTCATGGTAGAAGGTCATTGAACAATGGAACCTTGACTGCTTCTGTCAGGGTGACTTGCCAGTCCAGGAGGGATTATTTTTAGACTTTGTTTTATATTTTCTTAGCTACACAGTATTTGGACATTCTAGGATGAAATCAATATAACCCCATGTCCTCAGTGAGTCAGGAAAACGGATTCATTCTAGTTCTGGTCTCAACCATAAAACTTACATTTCCTCCAGTTATTAGAAATAACAATGCGAATAAATGAACAAATCACACGTTCAGGTCCTGTCAGAGTATCTCAGATTTTCTGTGTCCTATCTGAGCACCGCCTCCTGGCAGATAGTGGATTCCAAGGAGGACATAGTAGAAATATTCCGCACAGGAAAAGTTGGATTTGATGCTACCTCTCCCACTGCCCATAGAATTTGGGGAGGTTCCCAAAGTCTGTGATCCCCACTTCCCTCACTGGCAGTGTCTGGATTGCAACTGATTTTGTTAGGGCTTGCCATCAAGACAAGAGGGGCTTTGTCTTCCTGATTGAAACCCCCAACTGCTCTATGCTGAACCTTCATGGTTGAAGATTAGAGAAGGATAGTTTGGCAAGATTCCAAGTCCTTTCACAACACTATTGCTTTTCTTTTCATTGATAAACTTCAGTTAGACTTTCATTAGGTTTACCAAATACAAACAATTACAGAGGGAATACAGAATTCCCACGAATGTAGTCTGTCCCCACAGTACTCTCTCTCTTTTGTGTGTATGCGTTTTGATAAGGCATGTGTATGTTATTTGTTACAACCAAGGATCAATATTAATACATCATCATTATGGAAGACATTGTGGCACTGAGGTCACCCTGGGTGTTGCATATTCCATTGGTCTTAACAGATGTTTCTGGATATATGTTCATTACAGCACCCTACAGAATAATCCCACTGCCACCATAACCCTCCCTGTGCCATTTATTCATCATGCCAATTTATCTCTTACCACCAAGCTGATACTTTGCATTGAACACTCAGGGTTATAGGGGAGAAGTCATATGAAGGGGAGCTGAGGTCTGCATGCATCCAAAATTCAGCTGTTTCCGGGTTATCATATTGAAAGGTGGAGACTGTAACAGTTGATTGAGCCCTGCAGGCTCGCTCTTATGACTGGGATTAAGGCCTCTATACTCAGGCCTCACAGAGTTCAGGTGTTTGTCCTTCTGCCATGTGAGACTGAATATTTCCCTTTTGAAGGACGAAGGCCAAGGCTTCCTAAATCCCTCCTATTGTAGGAGAATTTGTAGGGGAAGATGAGATACAAATGGTTGTTCATCCCAGGCAGGGAACCCATGACAGACAAAACTCAAACATCATATTCCAACTTGCTGAACCAGTGAATTAATGGCTGTCACTGAGTGTCGGGGGGAGTGTCAGCAGCAGGTTCCCTTCAAAGGCCTGTGCACCTCTGAGAAGCCCACACCCCAGCCTGGTACTGACTCATGAAAGATGCAGTCCTGGTCCTCTCTGCTGGACTTGCAGGCAGTCTGGCAGGTCAGTCTCCTCCCAGGCCGTGTTTACAGCTCCTGTAACCCTTGGGGCCAGGGGCTTCAGAATCTTTCTTCTTCCCAGACTTGTGAAACTAGTTTATTTCCTGAATCCACTGACCTCTCCCTCTCTTCTGGAGGGCATGTTTCAGTTCAGTGGGAATCTCTGCACAGAGGCTCCACAAAGCTGAGCTGATTTTACATGAGACCTCACAGGAAGACAGAGGAGAAAGATCTCATACAATCCCAGCAACCCGTTCAATGAAATTCCCACTGAACACTTTGATTTCCACTGCAAATTGTTCTCTGGAGCCAGGTCTGGGCTTCACCCTGTCCTCATCAACCCTTTCTTGCACTCAGATCTTATGCTCTCCCTTGTCCTGCAGAGCACGGGCCTCTGGGCAACTTTATAACCCAGGAATCCAAAGCAACTCTTGTGCTCAGGAACCCTCTGCCAGCAGGGAAACAGTCTTTGCTGGGAGTTGTGGTGAACTCCTGTGATCCCAGCACTTAGGGGGCTAAGGCAGGAGGATCTGGAGATAAAGGCCAGCCTGGGCTACAAGGTGAGCTCCAGGCCAGCCAGTGCTACACAATGAGTCCCTGTCTGAACACCTTGCCACAGAATCATTTTCTGAGTGAAGTGATTTTTGTGTTCTCATTTGGTTCTGTTGATCTTGCTGGTCTCACACTTGGCTGATAAAAGCTGCTTGTGCTACCATTGAAACTGGAAGTGATTTTTAGGGTTTGGTTTTATGTTTTTGTTTTTTATTTTGTTTTTGTTTGTGGTATGTGTATGTGTGTATGTATGCGTTTGTGTGTCATTGTGTATGCATTTTTTGTATGTGTGTCTGCATGTGTGTGTATTTGTATTGATGCAATGCCTGGTGGAATATTTAAGGAAAATATGGATTTTAATCCTTGTTTTCTTTCTCTGTGTAACTGAAGTTCAGCTGACAAGTTCCTGCTAAAAATGCTGACTGACACTGTGAGCTAGAAGCATTTGCCTTTTGTCTTGAAGAAATTTCTTCAAGTCTCTGTTTCAGATGGAGACCTTTTTAAGGTATAAAAGATATGTACTACTTCCTTTCAGGGTCCAGAGTTTGAGGCCTGAACCTGTTGGTCCAGCCTGGAGCCTAAGTAAAATACCTGCTTTTTTAATGCTCCTGGTGTCTGCCTGAGCTTTCCCATAGCAGTTCTGAAGCCTTGGCTAGGAAGGTGGGTTTAGAGACAGCTTTTTGCCTCCTTTGTCCCTGGGGCATAACCTCCCTGGGTATCTGGAAGATGATCATCCCTTAAAGGCATCACAGGTTGCTGAGCCTGTAACAGGAGCAAGTCACCCAGCATCTCGGCGATGCTGCCCCTGCTCACCGAACCTGAGGGGAGAAGGAGACAGGGCCAAGATTGTGAAGCACCTCCCTGCTAAACAGGGGGATCCAGGTCCATGAGGCAGTCCGCCAAGGTGGAAGAGGAACTCGATCACCTCCTTCTAAGGGTTCTAGAGTATCCCCTGGGTAGACATTTCCTGGAGGAAATTAGAGCCAAAACAGATCCGTGGGGCATCCAAATAGTCTCTGGTCATGGTCAGTGGCCAAGATGGACGAATCTGTGCCCATTTTTGGTTGGCAATCTGGGATTTATTTGTCTTGGAATTCTAAATTTAGGATGCTATAGAAATTTTGTCTATGTGAAATTTGTCTGTATGAAAATAATACATGTGCGCAGGGCAAGACGGAAACCCACAAATGCACAAATGAAAGGAGTGGGGGTCACCCAACCGGAGGCTCTCCCCGCAGGGTCATGGATTGATAGAAAACTACACAAAGTGGGGAGGGTATTACTGAATTAAACAACCTAAGGACATTTATTGTCCTAAGAGCCCGCTGCATGTTCCCACTGACTAGAGTAGAGTCTGAAAAGGGCTCTAAATGTTGGGACACGGGGAGGTTCACTGGGGTACACTGACTGGCCCTCCCCTGGCGGGGCCAATGTCTGTATTGCAGGTTTGCTAATTGGTCTAAAATGCTACAGCCCGATCTCCATATGTCTGTAGGCACTGGGCCAAGAGTGCAGGCTTGGAGTGCCATCCCCTGCAACCTGAGAAACTGCAGCTTTATGCAAGGAAGGAAAGGGCAGAAATGGCCTCGCTAGGTCCTAATGCCCACTTTTTCTACATTGAGACTCTAAATCTAATGCTCTCTAGACTTACCATATGATCTGTTCCCAAGGTCTTTTAAAATGCTGTGGTTCTCTGTGTTCCTTATTCTTTAGATTATAAATGTTTAAATCTAAGATTATGCATAGTAAATTGCAATGTGACTTTTCTAATCCAGATTGCCTGGTAGCCTCTTTAACAGGAACATTCACTCTGAGAGCGATCAGGTTTATGTCTTATTTAATATAAGTTTGCAAACTATAAATTTTAAAAGGTTAAAAAAAAACCTTTAAAAAATAAAAGGATCTGCAATATGTTCTAAAAGGAAAAATGTTTAAAAATATACCTTCTTTTGTTCTGCAGACAGGTATTCCAAAAGGTGGAGGCCGGGGAACCCTTGAACAAATATATACAGGTTTTAAGGAAACAGCTGCTTTGAGGCCAGCCATTTACCACTGGACTTAATTCTTTGGTGTGATGTAAAGCATTGTGCTCAATTGTTTTACAAAAAAAAAAGATTTTATATACATTATGTTAATTGCCAGGTGCTGTTTAAACTCATAGAGAAGGTGACTCTGGAACTGCGATTGGCTCTCTGGCTTCAGATTCAAGCCTACCTATCTCTAAATGTCCTAAAGACCCCTCTCTGGAGCCAGCTGGCCACCTGACTCTATGACAGGGGAACGGACCACAAAACAACTGGGGTAAAGGCATTTTGTCCTTCCAAATGGCTAAAGGATGAGCCATGTCCAAGGGGTTACCATTATTTAGCTCATGACATAGAAACATCTGTAATAAGAACGACTAATGGGATTCCCTGTCTTATGACAGTAATGAACAAAAATAGAAAAAAAAACAATACAGACTGATGTAGATGTAAAATGCATTCTAAAGTTTATTATGTTACCTAATTTAAGAAAAAAGCAGGGGAAATAAGAAAAATTTCTCCACAATAACTAGTGGATTAAAGACTTACAACACAAAAGTGTACATGCCCCTTAGATTATTATCGGAAAATTAAACAGCAACTGACAAAGAAGCACAGTTTGGAGAAATATGGGGTAACTTCTCTGGAAATATGCTGGTGCCAATACAATCTTCGTTATTTTAACAAATAAGATCTACGGTAGAGGGCACTTCCTGAAAGTCCATTGCAAAAGGCAGCATTTCCCATCTTGCAAAAATATAACCTGGCCCCCAGGGACATTAAGAATACAGCTGGGATTTTGAGCATTCAGTCATGGGCTGTAAAGGGGGTGGGGGGGTGCACAGTGTCCTGAGAGAGAGAGAGAGACTGGAGCACAGCACAGCAGAGTTGGGGGGCAAGAAGGGGAGAGGAGGGCTCGTGTGCACATGCTTGCAGTGGCCTGGCATGGATTAGCAGACGCAAAATCCGTGGCACCAGCATGGAGCTGAGAGGAAAGTGGGAAGTCAGCTGCGGGAGTATGAAATCAAGGTGAGAGGAGATCTCTAAACTGTGGGGTGCCTCCCAAGCTTAGAGCTAGAAAATGTGGAACCACCAGCTTCTGGCTATAGGGGTCCAGCGAGGAGTGCGGTGACTGACATCCAGAAATGGGGAAGATAAAGTTGGGGGTCGGCCGCAGGGGATACTGGGAACCTGCACAACATGTAGGCACCCCTACCTGCGGGGAATCTGAAACGAGATGGGAGAGTTTACAGGCAGCTGACACCCAGAAATAGGTGGGATGAGAGGGAGAGAGAGAGAGAGAGAAAACAGGGTAGAGGGGAAGGGAGGAGAGTTCCCCTGACAGGTTTTAGGTGAGGTAGCAATCAGAGAAGGGAGGGCAGGAAAGAGTGAGAGAGAGAGATAAGTGGGAGACCTAATTCGAGCCAGTGAAGGGAGAGGCAGGAGAAGGAGGGAGTTTTAGGAGCCGTGGGAAGGAGCTGGGAAAAGAAAGGAATTGAGGGAGGAAGGTGATGTGGACGGAACCCAGAACCTCTACGTCTGCGCTGGAATCAGGCTTCCGCTAAACCTTTTAGGAATAAGATAGGAGCTTCCAAATACTTTGGACATATTTGGCCTTTGATATAGAGTAGGCTATTATAAAGCACAAGGACAGATTTTGGTTTTGGGGGGTCTTTTTGCCCTAAACCTCTTAGCCAGATTCTACCTCCTATTCTTATCACATCACCCTCTAAAGAGGTTACCCCAATTCCCAACAGGGAATCTGGGTGCTGACAGCTCTTGGCTTCTTCAAGCTGAAGGGGGATGTAGGTTGTGGCTATTGGGGTACCCCTTCAGTGAGTCTATCTAATTGCATAACTGTTAGTTGCAGGGAGAAAAGAAAGTCCTTGACTGGTGCCTGGAAGATGAAACAAAGTAGTCAGATCAGGGAAGGATTCAAATGTCCAATTCAATGTGTATTAGAATCAGAAAAACCATATTATAATTTACCACACATAATTTTGAACTAAATACCCACAAATAAGGAACATAGAAAACAATGATTCCTAAAGGAACCTGGCAAGAGTTCATACAAAAATGTTTTTCTCTTTTAGTCTGGGCAGGACATTGTAACTAGAAAGTGAAAAGCGGTGATGCTCAGGACATGAAGGGGCAGGAACAAAAGCAAGTTTGGAGCTACTAAGCATCAGAGAGGGAAATAATCTATTTCAGAAAAACAACCTTTGGATCACAATGCAAAAAGGCGGGAATTAAAATTAGTGCAGGCTTAATCTCACATCTCCCACCCAAGCATGCTGCTCCTCTTTACCTCACATTGTCCTAGTTATATCCTGGTAATAGCTGTTTTCTTGTAAAGTTTGGCTTTGGAGTACTGTAAATTCACATGGGCTTCCTAGGTTTAGCCATCACAAAATGTCAACTCACTCTGAACCCAACTAGTCTTGGACACCTATGGCTTGAAAAAACTTTTTAAATTCCCTTTAGAAACTGACAAATACATTATGTAAAACAATGTAAGACTTTAAATAGTTATTTTTAGAAATCAGTAAATGTACCATATAAAGATGTTAAAATCCAAAATAATTTACTTTAAAAACAGATAAAGATGTTATATAAACGAATATTAGAGTCTAAAACAGTTCCTTGTAATAACCAGCAAATGTATATGACAATGTAAAATTAGTCATTTTAAAATCCAATAAATACCATACTAAAAGTTAAAATTATGCATGGTTGCCTAACCATGATGAGGACTCAAACCCATTCCAGCCTCCTGTGTCATCCCCTATCCCCCTATCACCGCCCAAAGGGTCATCTTGAAGAAGTTAAAGGACAACAGCACCCCCTTTCCCTTATGACACAAAAGGCTGGAATGTAAGATGTGACTAAAGGACCCTTCCTCCTCCCAGCAGACACCTTGGCAACTCCAGCCAAACAACCAGAATTCACAATACCTTCAAAAAGGGGACTGACTTTTACAACTTCTTGAATAGATAAGCTTCCCGCTTACTGACCAGATAATCGAGACTAATGACTCACTCTCCCAGTGAGTTAGCTATTCCCACCTATCATGAGCAGCACTTTCTCCCTCTCCCTCTCTCTCTCTCTCTCTCTCTCTCTCTCTCTCTCTCTGTCACTCTTACCATCCTCCTCCACTCCAGCCCAGTTCCCCAGAGCCCTGACCCCAGCCCCAAGATGAGGGGGTAGTCTCCCCCATCCCTTCAGGGAGCCTAGCCACCAGGAGGGCTAGCATTTCTCCACTCACAAGTGCAGAGAAGCTAGTCCCATCTGGTTTTCTCTTCATAAACTGGGTCTTGTTAGCTCCCATTGGAGTCTCTGCTCTCTCTTGTCTGCTGAAACTCTCAAACCCAGAACCTTATACTGACCAACCCTTTCTTGTACTCAGATCTTATGCTTTCCCTTGTCATGCAGAGCACTTACCTCTGCCTAGCTTTCTAACCCAGCAGTCCACAGTCTTGTTCAGGGAAAGTCGTCTACTGATTCAGGCAGCTCTTGTGCTAGAGAATATTCTTCCAGCATGAAAACAGTCTTTGTTGAAAATGGTGATGAACACTTGTGATCTCACCACTTACTGTGCTAAAGCAGGAAGATCTAGATATGAAGGCCAACCTGGGCTATAGGGTAGACTTCAGAACTGCCAGGCCCTGGTGAACCCATGCCTCAACATCCCACCTCAGAATAATTTTCAGACCTAATAGATTTACTTTTGTGCTCTTGTTTCTATTCTATTGATCTTTCTGTCAACACTCTTTTTGGTGTTACAATTTGCTGATAAAAACTGCTGGTGGTAGGACTGAAACTGGCAATGATGAATGTGGGTTTGCTTTGTGTTTCTTTTTACTTGGTTATTTAATTTTGGTTGGGTGTTGTTCTAGTTTGCCTTCAGTTGCTGTGACAAAACACTCTGACCAGTACCAGCTTGGGGAGGAAAGGGTTTATTTGGATTACATCTCCTGGGTCAGAGTTCCTCACTGAGGGAGCCCAAGGTAAGAACTCAGGGCAGAAACCTGGAAGCAGGAGCTGAAGCACAGGCCGTGGAGGAACACTGCTTACTGGTTTGACCCCCGGCCCATACTCACCCTGCTTTCATATACAATACAGAACAACCTGCCCAGGGATGGCACCTCCCACAGTGAGCTGGGCCCTACCACATCACTCAACAATCAAGGAAGTACCCCACAGATGTGGCTGTAGACAGGAATGTGTGTGCATGTGGGTATGACTGTATGCATGTTTGTATGCAGTACATATGCGTGTATGAGTGCATATGTGTTTATATATGTATGAATATGTATCTGTGTGTGCATGTGTACATGTATATATGTGCTTGTGTACATGTATGTGAATGTGTATATATTTGGATGTGCATGTGTATGCACTTGCATGCTCGTGTGGGTGAGAGCAGGAGGTCGATATAAGATGTCTTCCTCAGTCACTATATACGTGACTTTCTTTGAAGATGCTTTTCAGTTTTAATAATATTATTATTAACTCTTGGAGATTTTCATATACCATATTTTGAACATATGCAACCACCACCTCAATCTCCTCTGAGATCCACCTCCACCTTTCTAAAACTCAAAATTCATGTCTTCCAATTTTTGTTCCCCAGACACTCTTGGGTATGGGTCCATCACCTGGAGCACAGTCACTGTTGTGGGGTTTGTGGGTGATGGTTGGTTACCAAGATTCTTCTGTGGGATGAACAAAAAAATTGAATGTCCAGGAAAAAACAAAGGCTCACACAGCAAAATACCATGCACAGAAGGAACTGGGTAGATGCTAGAGACAGAGAGATGAAGGAGATTGAGAGGGAGGTGAGAGAGAGGTTGAGAGACGGGAGGGAATCTACGGCTCAGAGCTGTCACTCAGCTGTGGGTTGCGGCCTCCCTGGACACAAAGGTCGAGCTCCCTTGCCTTCAACTGTGGGAAATGTTGCCCTGGAAATCACAGCAGCAGAAGCTAAGAGAGCTTTAGCTCCTCTGAGGTGGCTTGGAATCTAAGTATCCAAGCAGAGAGAGTGGAAAAGGTTCTCCAGACCCAAAACCTCTCAGGTAGTCCCAGGAAGGCAGAGGTCAGAGCTGAGGGACAAGCACAGAATACCAGAGGAACAAACAACAAATTTTATTTTTACATACTGACAGCTCTCATACAGGTGGGAGGGGATCCCAGAGCTAAGATTACCCCCTTGAGCTGGGAACTGACTTTAATAGGCCTTTGATAGGATCCTGGGACACTCTCTTTGTACCTCCCTCTTCTACTCCATCATTGGTGATGCCCCAGCTACACTCCCTGGGCTGGTTCTTATTTTTCCATCAGGTTTTAAAAATTCTGAATGTTACAAAACAATTCTCTCAGCAGGTGGAGGGCAGGATATTTGCAACAATCTTCCAGCCTAGGTGGAGCCTGTTAAAAGTATCTGTTGCAAAAAGTCCATCCAAGGCATAGAAAGTGCCTTGTGAGCAGGAAGCACACTTTATAAAAGGGGGTCCCCTGCATATCAGCTACAGGGCCTCTAATGCTCCCTTAGTCAATCAATCAGTGAGTGATACACCCTTAATGAAAACTGACTAACCTCCCCCAGCAGCTACCTGTTGCCAATAGCTTCTGAGCTACATACAGGTGGGACTGTGCACCACCTCCTGGCTCCATGCTAAGGCTTTTATCTGGCTTGAGTTTCAAATGTCTTGTGCATGTTTTCACAGTCCCTGTGAGTTAATATTTGCAGGTTTCCCTATTGTGTCCAGAACACAATGCTTTCCTGTAGACATTCACTGTCTCTGGCTCTTACAGTCTTCCTGTCTGCTTCCAACGTGCTCCATGAGCTTTGTAGGGAGGATACAATTACTTTTTGGAGACAGATCGTCTTACTGATGTCAGTGCTCACTGATTGGTGAGACCTACTAACCAGTGAGTTCCGAGGATTCACTTATCTTTACCCTCCTATGCTAGGGTTCCAGATGTGTGAGACAGTGCTTGGGTGTTTTTATGGGTCTGTTCAGCACGCAAACTCGGGTCCACATGCTGGCCAGGACGGCACTGGGCTGACTGGGCCATTGCCCTATCCTTGAACTGTATTGTTTTGAAGATACATCAAACCTCTCTATGAGCTGGGCGTCATGGAGCATTCCATTAATCACAGCACTCAGGAGGTAGAGACAGGTGATATCTGTCAGAACAAGGCCAGCCTGGTCTCCATGGCAAGTTCCAGGCCAGTTGAGGCTACAGGAAGATCCTGTCTCAAACAACAACAACAACAACAGTTTTCATATCTTAATTTTTAGGTTATGAATTCAAGATGAATAAAATAGTTAAGTTTCTAATTTGTTGAAAGAAAATCAGAAGTGTATTCAAAAAGATCATTGCAAAACTAGATGAAGGAAGGAAAGAAAGGAGGAAGGGACAGAAGCCATTTTGAACTTATATACTACCCACATAGCACAAAAGCTGTTAGAGGGACAAAACCTCTGAATGCTCTGTAAAACAGACGTTTGTTGGACAAAAGGAGACACAATTTCGAAAGGGAAAGAGGAAAAGGCTACTGCAGAAAACATGAGTGGAATGACATCCAGCGGTGCACGGTGCACAGCGGTTACTAGATTTAAGGCCGGCCATGCGCCACTGGTTTTCGGCTTAAAGGTATTCGTGCACCACGGTTAGAGATTTAAAGCCAGCTGTGCACCTCCTGTACTATGTTTAACACTAGAAGCTTTAACCCTGGCAACAGGTTAAAGCCCACTGTGGACCACTGCCTAGGCTTAAAACCAATGGTGAACACTGCTACTAGGCTTAAAGCCAAGGTTGTGCCTCTGTTACTAGGTTTACTGTAAGCCGGGATGGAAACTTGTGACTTTGGATGTCATAAGCCCCAGGGGAAAGCAAATTCTACTGTATTAATAAATCAAGGTGATATGGCCATCACACTGACTTTTAAACTTTGTGTTTATGCCCATAGACCACAGCTGGTCACCAAAGAGACTTCTTTTATTAATTATGTATACCCCACACACACAGACTCACACTCACCAGTGGAACTCTGGAGAAAACCTGGCATCGTGGCCCAAAGATGGCCTTTAGAGAGACATCTTCTTCACCCTGCCAAGGCTCAGGGGTCACACCTTTAATGAAAAACTGACTCTTCCTCTCCCAGAAGCCACCGATTGTCAATAGCTCCTCAGCTAGGGGTGGAGCTTTGTGCCCACGTACCCTTACATGCTGAGATTCTTGTCTGACTTGAGCTTCAGATGTCTTGTGCATGCTGGCACAGATGCTGTGAATTCGTGTGCTACTGCCCTGTTGTGTCCAGAACACACTGTTTCCCTGTAAGTCATCCACCACCTCTGGCTTTTACACTCCTCCTGCCCTCTTCCAAAATGATCCCTGAGTCTTGTGGGGAAGGTACACTTACTTTTTCAAGACAGGGTATCTCATCTCACTGATCCCAGTACTCAGTGACTGGCTGACCGGGAAGATCTGGGGATTCAGTGGTCTCTGCCCTCCTCTGATAGGCTTACAGATAGGTGCATGAGACAGGGTCAGGCATTTTTTACCTGGGTTCTGGGGGTGAAAACTCAGGTCCACATGCTGCCATTGAAGCACTGTTTTAGACAGTGAGCCCTGGTTTTGCACTGTGGAGAGTTGCCTGGAAATGGTGAACCTTTAGAATATTCTCACAGACAAAAGTGTGAAATATCCTTATTTGTTGACAATCCCCAGAATTGTAGAAAATCATCACAATCTTTTCTGAAAATCATGCATTTAAACGTGTTCCTGCTACCGGAATTGTATGTCTGATGTTTCAAATTCTGTTCTGGTAAGGCATAGTAGTGAGTGGGGTTGGTAGTTGAGGGCAGAGGTTGCTGAGAATAGCAGGCACCATAAAATGAAACTGACTTTGCCCTAGCTAGGTGGGGGCTGCTGTCAATGTGACAGACAAGGAGCTCAAGGAGAAATGGAAACCTGTGTGCTTGGTGCCCGGCCTGCCTGACCTCAGAGTCCATGTCTGTAGCTGTGGGGACTGTCTGGAACACAGGCCCTGTGCTCACACTGGTGTGGTCTGTTTCCTTGCCACTTGTGGTATTCGTCCATTTCTGGTAAACCAGTGGCATTTTTATCCACGTCTCTAGGATGAACTGAATGCTTGGCTTCAGGCTGCAGTGTGCAGACAGGCAGGCTAGAGTTCTACCACATGGGGTAGACTTGATGCCGAAAAACCATGCACGTTAAAAAGAGTAACAATAAAACTTTAATAACTTAATATCTAAACCCAAATCAAACAATCAAAACCAAAACAGAACAACAACAACTAATAAAACCAAATAAACAAAGCAACAAAAGATAAATGAACTTCTTTTGCTAGAGATGGGAAGCATCCCAGCTCTGGACCTGCAGCTGGATGGAAATCAGCAGGTGATTCAAAAACTTCTATTAATCTACCTTGGGCAAAGGCAAAATAGGTTCCGGATCTCCTATTTGTGAAATAGCAAGGGGAAACAACTGCTCAGGAGCTGGAACATTTCCATCCACATCTGGAGGTGGCTGTGTATTGGTTTCTGTGAGCAGATCTTGTTCCACACATGTAACAGTGAGGATTTCTGTTGGTTGAACTGCTGTCACACATGTCTCCATGAACTCAGGTTCCACAGAACCCTCTCTGAGTGTCAACTCTCCCTGAGGTTCGGCTCCAGAAGCTGACCTGGGATCCAGAATCTCTGACATCCCGGGTGCATACTGTTCTGGACCCTCAGGAACCCTGGAGCTCTCTGAATCTAAGAACAGAAAGAGAAGAAAGAACAGTTAGTAGAGGCAGCTTAGTCATGAGAGGCAAGGAGATCTGAGATGGAATAAAAGTCCTCAACATTAGGGTCTTTCCAAATGCATACAAATTTTCTTCCTGCCAAATATCCCCAGTCCCTGTCCCCACATCAGGATCACAGCTTACTGGGGTACAGCTCTGGTTTCAGGACAAAAGCCTGGTACTTTCCTCTTGGAACCCAACCTCACAGACACCTTCCCAACCTCGCAGACACCTACCACAGGCCTTCTTTTTTTTGGGTGCTGCCTTGTTGGTCTCCTGGTTCTCCAGACGTGACAGGAGCTCTTGGACTTGGATGTCCAGGGCTGAGGTAGGCATGTTGACTTGTACATAGTTCATTAACTGGTTCAGCCTGGCCAGGTTCGGAGATTCACAAAAATCCCCTGGCAGTTTTTCTATCCACAATCCCAGGAAGAAGCATATGGCGCTGTGGCAGGATGGCATGGAGGAGAGTTAGAAGCCTGGCCACTCCCAGTGCTGCAGTGATCCCATGCAGACAGGGCAAAGTCTGTTCAGTGAATGTACAGCAGGGCATGGTGGCTGGAAGTATGAGGCCATGTGTAGAGGGGGTCCCAGACTTCCTGTGCAGGTCACAGGTAGACAGATGGGCTGGGCTGGGCATGCTGAGGACGGAGTCTCAAGGGGCCGGCTCTTAACCGCCATGCTCTCCTTACTCCTCAGAACTAAGGAACCTCCTCTAGACCGCTGTTTTTCTCCTAGCAGGCAAAGTCCCAGGCATCATCCCTCAGTGGAATCTCTAGAGGAGCACGCATGGCACTTGGCATCCCAAACCATCACCCTCAAATTTTCCCCACCCTGCAGATGGGAGCTGACCTCCCTCTTCACTGAAGTCCACTCACTTCTTTGTTTGCTGGTCCTCCTCACTGTCTGGCTGGAAGGACGCATACCTGTGTCATTAGAGAAGGATGTCACCCTAAGTCCATGGGTCCCCACCTGCCAGAAGATGTGGAGGGGGTGCTGAATCTGAGATAGGAATAGAAGCTTATGACTGTGTCGGGAGGGGCTTTTGTCTGAGCTGCTCTCTGAGTTCTCAGCTGGAAGTGAGCCTGAGGATCTTCATGCATGAAGTGAACCCAAGCTGCACTGTGTGGTTTGCAGTTGACACAGTGGGTCTTGGCGAGCCCCTGGGTGTCCTTGTCTATCTACATTTATCCCATAAACCCCAGATTGGGTCTGGAACCTTCTGCCTACATGGGGGAAACAGTTTACAACAGCCTCAGAAAGGTGGGGCTTTACAAACTGCTTTTTAGAGGAGGCAAATCCCCAATTCCTGTCAGATCACTTTGATGGATCAGGCCTAGAGCCAGCGTTGCCAGGGTGAATTCTCCCTTGATTCTGACAACAGCCTTTACATGTGGGAGAAAAACTGAACAAAAGGCTGAAAAAGGTGTGTCTTGACTTCTAAGGGGAGACAAGTGTCATAACCTATAGTTCACCATTCCGTTTCCTAGTCAGTCTACACTGAACGGTCAGGCCCAGGGCAGCAGTGCCAGGGTGAATTCTCCCTTGATCCTGACAACAGCCTTTGAGAGAAAGCCTCAGAGGAGAGCAGAGACCCCTAAAACCCAACCCGGAGGTTTAGGTTCTCCTGGGCTTGGACATGGACACTCACGTCTTCATTATCAGGTCCAGCACCTGCCAGGTGTTGCCGAACCTTTGGTAGATGCCAAGGAAGGTGCAGACAAACAGAAAGTCCCCAGTTTGCACAGCCGTCGCCAGGTAGCTCACCAACTTCTCCAAATAGCCTGGGGTGTTGGACCTGACCTTGCAGAGCTCATGCACGGTGAAGTCTGCCTCCTGTTCAGAGGGGACAAAGAGGGAAGGTTCAAATGTGGGAAATCCAACAGACTCCTCAGTGACTTAGTGTCATACACTGAGGGGAAAGTGGGCATGTGGAAAGTTTCCCAGTCTTCACTCTCAAGCACACACCCAGGGGGACTGTGGTGAACCAGGGGAATCAGGAAGATTTTGTGCATCCAGTGTCACCTGTGGGTTCCTGCGTGAAAATGGCCAGAGGCACTCGGTTAGAGGGCGCACCCAGCGTCTCCAAAAGTGGCCAAGACCCCTATTCTTGGCTCTCCTGGGGCCTGAGCCTGAACAAGCCTGGAAACAGCAAGAGAACATCCTGCTCTGTCCAGAGACTCCAGACAAGTGAAGCAGTTGAGGCTGCCACTGGCCTGTGGTTACCTGGTAACCAGGATTCTGAGTTCTGTTTAGACTGTTGCTAGCGAAGCGAGGTCATTTCCTGGGGTCCTGTGACCCTGAACCTCCTTCCATACAAGACCTTTCTGAGGATGCTTGGGATGCTGACTACTGTCCTTCCCGCTGTCCATGTACAGAAGAGACACAGTTCCATCAGCATGCCTATGCCACCACATCTACCTCCCTCACCTGGGCAGTCTGGCTCACAGCTCTTTTAGTACCACACAGAATAGTGTTAACTCAATCTAGATATTGATAAAAATAACTTTCCATACCTTAATTGTTACATTACTAATTTACAATGAGTACGTAAGTTTCTCATTTGATAAGGGATAAGTCAGAAAATTTTAATCAATGCAAAAATAGATAAGGAAGAAATGAAAAAGAAAAGCAGATGGTCAAAAGTCAGCACGCCTTAGTCCAGTATTTGGAATTAATATTACAAAGTCATTTTTAAGTCTTATGTTATCTCTGTAACAATACAGCTATTAGAATGAAGAAACATCAAACTTGTTTTCAAAGAGAAATTTGTAGAAGGAAAGGACCCAAGGTACAAAATGGGCCCTTTACTGAGGGGAGCACGTGTGCATATCCTAGTGCAATCTCACTTGCGTTTTCACTGCCTTTAACCATGACCTAAGCTTTTACTCCTTTGAATGTAAAAGGCCTCTTCTCTGTAGTTAATGGTGACATATTGATGAAAGGCACCGCTCCTGCTCATGGTCATAGAATTCATCCTATTTCCCTTCTGAGGATGTGAAACAATGTAGCAGTGTGTGTGTGTGTGTGTGTGTGTGTGTGTGTGTGTGTGCACCTCCTCCTCCTCCACACACACACATACACACTTTTATTATGAGCAATTGGTTCATCCTTTGGTGAAGGCTGAGTAGTCTCCACTCTGGGCCATCAGAAGACCCAGGAAAGCTCATGGTATATTTCATATCTGAGAACAAGACATGATTAGATGAGATGCACAGACCAGTGTAGGCAGGGAGTCAAAACGTAAAAGGGGTAAGCTCCCCCTTTTCTACTCAGGCCTTGGCATGTGGGATGGTGCCCTCTTGCATGGGGAAGTGCCATTTGCCTCAACGAGATCACCACTTCAGATGAAGTAGCTTTCCAGATGTACCCAGAAACAATGCAGATCCTGGTATCTTTGTTTTCTGTTGCTGTAATAAAATACTCAAATGAAAATGCTGATCCATACTGCTGTAATTGATAGGAAATCAGAAGGGAAACTCTCTTAGGACCTAAGTTACTAATGGGAATTGGGAGGGACTTGACAGAAGGGAAGTAATGGATGGAAGATGTTCAATATATAATATATACTTATATGAAAATACCCATATGTAACACTGTACCATGAACAAAAATAAGCACAATGAAAACAAAAATAATTAAGAAAATGTTTACTTAATGGTCCAGAGTATACCACGGACTAGAATCTATATACATTGATGTTACAGCCCTAGAATAGTTCATGTTTGCAGTCACATTGCTTTATACAACATGCTGTTGAATGTGTCATTTCATATATGTACAGATAAATCAAAGGTACATATATCTGTCCTGGTCAGTTGTGCTCTTTTATAGCAAACTCTCCAAATACAAGCAAAACCTAAGTAGATGGTCACACTTATTTTGGCCCTAAGTGTGTAATGTCAGTGGCAGAACAGGGAGGACGTATGGGGTGTATCCCTGGCGATACATGGGCTCTCAGACATGGCATGCTCACTCAGTCTCCTGTGCGGTGCTGGCTGTCAGCTGAGAGAGGTGGGAGGAGATGGTTGTTCAGCCCTGGCTTCCTCACAGCAGAGTGGTTGTGGCTCAGAAGCAGCATTTGAACCCAGAGCCAGGCAGAAGCCTGTGGCCTCTCAAGACCTTCCTCAGAAGTCAGCCAGGCAGCCACGGAGAAGGACATGGTCTAAAGCCATGACTTCAAGGGGACTCAAACACAGTCTACCTCTTCATAGGGAATAGAAGCTTCTGGAGGGAATGCAAGTCAAGGACAAGTACTGTTGTCATCGTTTTTGGAAAACGTCAAGCCTGCCTTGGATATATTTCTAGAAAGGGAGAGTGTTTTGGACACACACATTTTAAATTTTAACAGAGATTGGCTGAATTTTGCTCCAGAGAAATTGTATGATTTCTCTCCCAACAGAAGCACAGGAAAAACAGGTATTTGTTTAATGAGAGATTGATTGACCTGAAGGAGTCAGAGGACTGGAGGAAATAACTACAGCTATTTTCCAGTGGCGCACTTCATCATCTGGCCACTAGGGGACGATGTCAGGGCTGTAGAAAGGAGAGGTTCTGATAGGAAAGGGGACCTAAATAGCATCAAAGTATATCGTATCAAGTTTTTAAAAATTCAATGATAAAAAAGAAAGAAAAGAGCCTGAAAAAAAAATCACTTGAGGTAGGAACCATTCTGGTGAAGTTAGAACAGGAAAAGAGAGTATAAGAAACTGGAAGTTAGGAGAAACCAAGAATAATGACAAAAATAGTGACTTCAATTTTTAAAAAATTACAAAGAGGGTCAGAAAAGCTAAAGGTAGAATTTTTCAGAAAACTAACAAAGCTCATAACTTTCTGACAAAACTGGAAAGAAAAAGAAATAGTAATTAGTCGGGGGGGGGGAGGTCTAAACCTCTCATAGACCTTAAAAAGATAGAAAACAATTCATACTCCCAAATTTAAAAATTCACACGAAAGGGATAAAGTCTAAGCGTCCCAGTGCCAGCTCCACAGTCTGTGAAAGCTGAGACCGTAGAATGTTGCAGACTGTGCTGCCCATCCTCACTCAGCACCCTGACTAGAGCAATGCTGGACTGGCCTGGCAGGCTCAGAGAGACAGGGGCGTAAGGCAGACACACCTGTGCAGTGTGCTTGTCCACGGCGTGGCCCAGGTCGCAGCAGTGGACTCTTTCTGGTTGCAGAAAGCAGACTTTCAAAGCAGTCCTCCAGCCCACCATGCCAGGCCGCAGGGCCCTGTGTGCGGCTGGGCTGATTCTAGCTAACCAGGCATTGGTGGACGTCTCAGGCACTCAGCAGGCAGGGACGCAGCTAGCAACCTCAAGCTAGCATCATGCTGAACTTGTACTTTTGGATTTTTCCAGAAACACAGCATAGCACGTCCTTATGGTTTCAGACTTTCAACCCAACCATGGCTACTGTTTTGGTTTGGTTTGGTTTGTCTGTTTTGGTTTTTATAAGACAGAGTCTCCCTGTAGCAGCAGTTGGACTACAATTCCTTTTGTAGACTGGACTGGCCTAATTTTCACAGAGGTCTGCCTGCCTCTGCCTCCCAAGTACCGAGATTAAATGTGAGGGCCAGCCCACCTGGATGCTATTCATGGTAGAAGGTCATTGAACAATGGAACCTTGACTGCTTCTGTCAGGGTGACTTGCCAGTCCAGGAGGGATTATTTTTAGACTTTGTTTTATATTTTCTTAGCTACACAGTATTTGGACATTCTAGGATGAAATCAATATAACCCCATGTCCTCAGTGAGTCAGGAAAACGGATTCATTCTAGTTCTGGTCTCAACCATAAAACTTACATTTCCTCCAGTTATTAGAAATAACAATGCGAATAAATGAACAAATCACACGTTCAGGTCCTGTCAGAGTATCTCAGATTTTCTGTGTCCTATCTGAGCACCGCCTCCTGGCAGATAGTGGATTCCAAGGAGGACATAGTAGAAATATTCCGCACAGGAAAAGTTGGATTTGATGCTACCTCTCCCACTGCCCATAGAATTTGGGGAGGTTCCCAAAGTCTGTGATCCCCACTTCCCTCACTGGCAGTGTCTGGATTGCAACTGATTTTGTTAGGGCTTGCCATCAAGACAAGAGGGGCTTTGTCTTCCTGATTGAAACCCCCAACTGCTCTATGCTGAACCTTCATGGTTGAAGATTAGAGAAGGATAGTTTGGCAAGATTCCAAGTCCTTCCACAACACTATTGCTTTTCTTTTCATTGATAAACTTCAGTTAGACTTTCATTAGGTTTACCAAATACAAACAATTACAGAGGGAATACAGAATTCCCACGAATGTAGTCTGTCCCCACAGTACTCTCTCTCTTTTGTGTGTATGCGTTTTGATAAGGCATGTGTATGTTATTTGTTACAACCAAGGATCAATATTAATACATCATCATTATGGAAGACATTGTGGCACTGAGGTCACCCTGGGTGTTGCATATTCCATTGGTCTTAACAGATGTTTCTGGATATATGTTCATTACAGCACCCTACAGAATAATCCCACTGCCACCATAACCCTCCCTGTGCCATTTATTCATCATGCCAATTTATCTCTTACCACCAAGCTGATACTTTGCATTGAACACTCAGGGTTATAGGGGAGAAGTCATATGAAGGGGAGCTGAGGTCTGCATGCATCCAAAATTCAGCTGTTTCCGGGTTATCATATTGAAAGGTGGAGACTGTAACAGTTGATTGAGCCCTGCAGGCTCGCTCTTATGACTGGGATTAAGGCCTCTATACTCAGGCCTCACAGAGTTCAGGTGTTTGTCCTTCTGCCATGTGAGACTGAATATTTCCCTTTTGAAGGACGAAGGCCAAGGCTTCCTAAATCCCTCCTATTGTAGGAGAATTTGTAGGGGAAGATGAGATACAAATGGTTGTTCATCCCAGGCAGGGAACCCATGACAGACAAAACTCAAACATCATATTCCAACTTGCTGAACCAGTGAATTAATGGCTGTCACTGAGTGTCGGGGGGAGTGTCAGCAGCAGGTTCCCTTCAAAGGCCTGTGCACCTCTGAGAAGCCCACACCCCAGCCTGGTACTGACTCATGAAAGATGCAGTCCTGGTCCTCTCTGCTGGACTTGCAGGCAGTCTGGCAGGTCAGTCTCCTCCCAGGCCGTGTTTACAGCTCCTGTAACCCTTGGGGCCAGGGGCTTCAGAATCTTTCTTCTTCCCAGACTTGTGAAACTAGTTTATTTCCTGAATCCACTGACCTCTCCCTCTCTTCTGGAGGGCATGTTTCAGTTCAGTGGGAATCTCTGCACAGAGGCTCCACAAAGCTGAGCTGATTTTACATGAGACCTCACAGGAAGACAGAGGAGAAAGATCTCATACAATCCCAGCAACCCGTTCAATGAAATTCCCACTGAACACTTTGATTTCCACTGCAAATTGTTCTCTGGAGCCAGGTCTGGGCTTCACCCTGTCCTCATCAACCCTTTCTTGCACTCAGATCTTATGCTCTCCCTTGTCCTGCAGAGCACGGGCCTCTGGGCAACTTTATAACCCAGGAATCCAAAGCAACTCTTGTGCTCAGGAACCCTCTGCCAGCAGGGAAACAGTCTTTGCTGGGAGTTGTGGTGAACTCCTGTGATCCCAGCACTTAGGGGGCTAAGGCAGGAGGATCTGGAGATAAAGGCCAGCCTGGGCTACAAGGTGAGCTCCAGGCCAGCCAGTGCTACACAATGAGTCCCTGTCTGAACACCTTGCCACAGAATCATTTTCTGAGTGAAGTGATTTTTGTGTTCTCATTTGGTTCTGTTGATCTTGCTGGTCTCACACTTGGCTGATAAAAGCTGCTTGTGCTACCATTGAAACTGGAAGTGATTTTTAGGGTTTGGTTTTATGTTTTTGTTTTTTATTTTGTTTTTGTTTGTGGTATGTGTATGCGTGTATGTATGCGTTTGTGTGTCATTGTGTATGCATTTTTTGTATGTGTGTCTGCATGTGTGTGTATTTGTATTGATGCAATGCCTGGTGGAATATTTAAGGAAAATATGGATTTTAATCCTTGTTTTCTTTCTCTGTGTAACTGAAGTTCAGCTGACAAGTTCCTGCTAAAAATGCTGACTGACACTGTGAGCTAGAAGCATTTGCCTTTTGTCTTGAAGAAATTTCTTCAAGTCTCTGTTTCAGATGGAGACCTTTTTAAGGTATAAAAGATATGTACTACTTCCTTTCAGGGTCCAGAGTTTGAGGCCTGAACCTGTTGGTCCAGCCTGGAGCCTAAGTAAAATACCTGCTTTTTTAATGCTCCTGGTGTCTGCCTGAGCTTTCCCATAGCAGTTCTGAAGCCTTGGCTAGGAAGGTGGGTTTAGAGACAGCTTTTTGCCTCCTTTGTCCCTGGGGCATAACCTCCCTGGGTATCTGGAAGATGATCATCCCTTAAAGGCATCACAGGTTGCTGAGCCTGTAACAGGAGCAAGTCACCCAGCATCTCGGCGATGCTGCCCCTGCTCACCGAACCTGAGGGGAGAAGGAGACAGGGCCAAGATTGTGAAGCACCTCCCTGCTAAACAGGGGGATCCAGGTCCATGAGGCAGTCCGCCAAGGTGGAAGAGGAACTCGATCACCTCCTTCTAAGGGTTCTAGAGTATCCCCTGGGTAGACATTTCCTGGAGGAAATTAGAGCCAAAACAGATCCGTGGGGCATCCAAATAGTCTCTGGTCATGGTCAGTGGCCAAGATGGACGAATCTGTGCCCATTTTTGGTTGGCAATCTGGGATTTATTTGTCTTGGAATTCTAAATTTAGGATGCTATAGAAATTTTGTCTATGTGAAATTTGTCTGTATGAAAATAATACATGTGCGCAGGGCAAGACGGAAACCCACAAATGCACAAATGAAAGGAGTGGGGGTCACCCAACCGGAGGCTCTCCCCGCAGGGTCATGGATTGATAGAAAACTACACAAAGTGGGGAGGGTATTACTGAATTAAACAACCTAAGGATATTTATTGTCCTAAGAGCCCGCTGCATGTTCCCACTGACTAGAGTAGAGTCTGAAAAGGGCTCTAAATGTTGGGACACGGGGAGGTTCACTGGGGTACACTGACTGGCCCTCCCCTGGCGGGGCCAATGTCTGTATTGCAGGTTTGCTAATTGGTCTAAAATGCTACAGCCCGATCTCCATATGTCTGTAGGCACTGGGCCAAGAGTGCAGGCTTGGAGTGCCATCCCCTGCAACCTGAGAAACTGCAGCTTTATGCAAGGAAGGAAAGGGCAGAAATGGCCTCGCTAGGTCCTAATGCCCACTTTTTCTACATTGAGACTCTAAATCTAATGCTCTCTAGACTTACCATATGATCTGTTCCCAAGGTCTTTTAAAATGCTGTGGTTCTCTGTGTTCCTTATTCTTTAGATTATAAATGTTTAAATCTAAGATTATGCATAGTAAATTGCAATGTGACTTTTCTAATCCAGATTGCCTGGTAGCCTCTTTAACAGGAACATTCACTCTGAGAGCGATCAGGTTTATGTCTTATTTAATATAAGTTTGCAAACTATAAATTTTAAAAGGTTAAAAAAAAACCTTTAAAAAATAAAAGGATCTGCAATATGTTCTAAAAGGAAAAATGTTTAAAAATATACCTTCTTTTGTTCTGCAGACAGGTATTCCAAAAGGTGGAGGCCGGGGAACCCTTGAACAAATATATACAGGTTTTAAGGAAACAGCTGCTTTGAGGCCAGCCATTTACCACTGGACTTAATTCTTTGGTGTGATGTAAAGCATTGTGCTCAATTGTTTTACAAAAAAAAAGATTTTATATACATTATGTTAATAAATTGCCAGGTGCTGTTTAAACTCATAGAGAAGGTGACTCTGGAACTGGGATTGGCTCTCTGGCTTCAGATTCAAGCCTACCTATCTCTAAATGTCCTAAAGACCCCTCTCTGGAGCCAGCTGGCCACCTGACTCTATGACAGGGGAAAGGACCACAAAACAACTGGGGTAAAGGCATTTTGTCCTTCCAAATGGCTAAAGGATGAGCCATGTCCAAGGGGTTACTATTATTTAGCTCATGACATAGAAACATCTGTAATAAGAATGACTAATGAGATTCCCTCTCTTATGACAGTAATGAACAAAAATAGAAAAAAAAACAATACAGACTGATGTAGATGTAAAATGCATACTAAAGTTTATTATGTTACCTCATTTAAGAAAAAAACAGGGGAAATAAGAAAAGTTTTCTCCACAATAACTAATGGATTAAAGACTTACAACTCAAAAGTGTACATGCCCCTTAGATTATTATCAGAAAATTAAACAGCAACTGACAAAGAAGCACAGTTTGGAGAAATATGGGGTAACTTGTCTAGAAATATGCTGGTGCCAATACAATCTTAGTTATTTTAACAAATAAGATCTACGGTAGAGGGCACTTCCTGAAAGTCCATTGCAAAAGGCAGCATTTCTTATCTTGTCCTGACCTGGAACTGAGCTCAGAATGGCCTTGATGATTTCAATGCAGGTGTCCAGGGTCCTAACTGTAGTTTCTGCATGTATCAAGGGGCATGTTTATTATTAGAAGCACATGAAATTCCTATCAAATGCATTTGTTTGGTACTTCCTCATCTAAAATGACTGTGATAAACCTGAGCTTGAAAATGTTTTGCCCTTTGTCTGCCAAACCTAAAGCACGGTGTTTGGGAAAACACTCTCTAAACTATATAAAGGAAATATTTGTTTTAACTGTTTTATGTTTTCTATAAGGTTTACCAGGACACTCACAAAGCCTCAAAGTTCCACAATGTCAACACAGGTGATATCAAGTTGCCTATGTATGTAAATTGAATTCAAGTTTTGTTAATAAGTAATGTTATACAATACTATCTCCTGAACCAAACAACTGTCAACTTCATGAGTTCAACTATGCCTACTTACAGAAGATCATCACAGTTGGCCTTATTAGCTATGAATATTCCTTCATATAAAATAATGGTAAACCAGCGACCCTCACCTGGCTATCTGGTCATTCTTCCCAGTTCATTCTACGCAGTTATGCTATGCTTAATGACACCTGGCTTCTTGTCTTGAGGAAGGATGGAGATAAACTGAAAAAGGATAAAGAGAGGAAAGCCAACCTATAACTCATAAGGCTAATGGAAGGTCAAGAGTAATGGAAGGTTATTCACCACACTGGGGGAAGACTTTCCAATATAACTACTCTTGGGCCACCCATATACATGCTAACAACCCTTTAACATGCTCTGTGGGTAGGTTCAGTAAACTACGTAGGCTGTCTTGGATAAATTTAATGTAATCAACCATTTATTTGCTACTAACATCTTAAAAGGGAGATAGCATACTTCGTATCCTCAAGAAAAAAATTTCACAACAAACACACTATTTTGTTATTTTGTCTCATGACATTAAAACATAAAATAAATACATGCTACAATCATTAAGACTTTTTTACCAGTTCTTTGTTTGGGGTTTTCATAGTTAATATATTTGTTAAAATCGGTAGAATGCTATTAGTTTTGATACTTAAATTTCCCATGAGTTCACTGACCATAGTTCATATATTGCAGTTCAAATCTTTGGATTTGGGATATGTATTGCCATGTATCGTATAACATAAGCTACTATTTTTATCTGTAATACAAATTTTGTATATTGTCATTTATAACATAAACACAACTATAAACGTTCATAGTATTCTTCAAAATAGCAGGATTCTTTCTTAAAAGCATTAAACTCTTACGGCAACTGGATGTTAAAAGTGAAAAAAAAATCAACAAACTTGGTAACCGAAATTATTTGTTCATTATCTAACTAAACACTAATAATGTCTGCAAGGTTTATTTTAAATGTTTGCTTTTTCCATAAGCTTTATTTAACCATAGTTAAAAACACCAAACCAATGTGGAAAATATTTTAGGAACTTGGTAACCATACCTGGAGGCCTATGGTAGTATTGCTAGAGAACTTTAAAGGAACAATATTTTGGTTCATGTCCTCCAAGGTCACTAACTACGGGGTGTCTCTAAAAGTGTCCTATAAATATGATGAATTAGTGGAGAGACGGCTGCATGATTAAGAGCACTGTCTACTCTTACAGAGCTGGGTTTGGTTCCTAGCAACCACATAATGGCCAACAACCATCTGTAACTCTAGTTCCAGGGGATTTGAAAGCCTCTTCTGACTTCCTTGGGCATTGCATGACATGGGCACACTTACATAATTCAGGTAATACACTCATGTTCATAAAATAAAAATATTTTTAAAATGAAAATATTTAAATGAGTGACCGGACTTCTTCAAGGAAGCCATGGAGACTCACCAGATGGATTTAAACCAGAAGCCAGTCTACAAAGAGGGAAGTCAGCACTCAGAAAGTTTCCTCAATGCTACCAAGTGAAGTCATGGTAAAGCAAGACCTTTCAACTTATCCTCACATAGATGGAACTGGGAAAAGAAAAATTAATGGAGCCAGAGGCACCTCCCAAGCACAAATGATCTTAAAAAATTTTAAAGGGGGGTTAATTGTGGCCAGTTGCCTGTTTTTAAATGCCCAACAGAGAAATATAATCAAAGATTAAGATAATTAGCATATTTCTTTAAAGACATACAATTCTGTAATAAAAAATATTACAATTTCCAGGCACTACAAACCACTTAAAGATATAGGAACAAACCTTACTAACCTTCTACCTATCAGGGGCCTATCAGTGTACTTCAGCTAACTGGGTGGAGAAACATCCTACTAGAACTGAAGACTAAAGGAGTAACAACAGGCCTGCCTTCACAGACAAGAACAAAGACTAACAAGAGATTTGTGATCACACCTAGAGACTTAAAGTTACAGGTATCAACCTGTGAATTCACCTTAAAGGAAACCAAACCTGAACTGCAAAGCAACATCCTAATCAACTGCTTCAAGTCACACTAAACATTAAATACAGGGACATCCCTGCAGAAGACGTCAGCCTTGTTCTAATCACCCCCAGAAGCTGGGCAGTCCCCGCACAGCAGAAAATTGGAGACTGGAACCCTGCTCAAGCTGGTCTCTGCTTGGCAGATTACAACATTAATTGATTACCTTGTCTTATAAAGCAGACACTCTCACCACAGCTCATGTTAGCAGTTACACTGTTTTACTATACTTTTTTGCCACAGGTTTGGTAGAAGTTGCTTCAGCTGATTAGACATATACTTGGAAAATTCCATTGGTGCTTCTTGACTTTCTGTATATAGACATCAGTACCCTTCATTGCTATTGTTATTAAGTTAATCTCCCTATCATTGCTCCTATATCTGTTATGCTTCTTAACCCAGGCCATTTTTGTCTAGGGCCACATCTCCTTGATAGAATCTCAAGACAGGTCATTTATGACTAGACCATGCCTTCTGAATCTGAGTACCCTCCATTAGGAGGGACATTCTCTCTTCATTTATCTGCTTTGGGGAGTTGGGCCCACTAGAGAAATGTTATGTTTTAATAGCCCCTTTTGGGGAGGGTTGTTAAAACTCTATACGCTATGGGTAGGTTCTCAGTATCTAAATGGCCTCCCTGCAGAGGCGACATTGCCCTATCGGAAGCAAAATGGCATTTTGAAAGCCATGTTCTTTGGTCCCTACATTCCCTGAATGGTTATGGACAAATCCACTCACCTGGGCTCACATCACCACCAACCATGATGCAGCTGCTATACTATATAAGGAGTTAGCCCAAACCCTAAACTTCCCTCTTTAGGTAAAAACCTCTTTATAGACTTGGCAGAGAGAGTTACCTAAAGCCTTGTAGTTAACCATTGTTGGGTATGTGGAAATGCCCTCAGGAGTGAAGAATGGCCCTGGATCAGAATGAGCCTAGACACTTATTCGCTATTGCAAGGGAGCCAAAATCTTACCAAACAAGAAGGTGAGAGACTCCAAAGCTAAGGCCTTACATCAAAAGTGCTTGGAAAAGAATGTTTTTGTTGACTTGGGCTTAGACATTCCCAATGGATAGGAGAGACCCTTTGTAAAATAATAGTGTTCTGGAACACCACCTGGTGGCCAGATAGACCTACTTGATTTTGGACTCCCAATCTAAAGAGAACAGGGACTTAGATGTACAAGGTCTCAGAGGACATAACCTCTGTTTAACTGTAGTAACCCTGACACCACCCAGGTTAGCCCCTCTCAAGCCATTCCAGAGATCTATAAATTCTGGGCTCACCCAGCACACATTAACTATAAAGCACCAAGTGAACTGTTTTGGATCTATGGAAGGAGGGTACATACCCATATCTCTAACAAATGTATTATTAGAATAATTTGATCTGGTTTCTTCTTATTGCCAAACCAGACTGATAAGGACCAGGGAATCCCCTTATATGAAAATTTAGGGTCAAGAGAAAAAAAATCATTGGAAAGGAAATTAATTTTGGAGGGTGACAAAGCTAACATGATGAATGACCACTTTAACTTATCATTTCCACCTACGGCCCAGCTATCTGGCACAAAATGGTATTTGGGCCTATTGGACATCTGTCTGTATGCTTAATAGAATTAGTGGCCTACAGGATGTGTCAGAAATTATAACTGTCCAAATTGCTTCAACGCTAGACCTTCTGGCCACACAACAAACTCAAATGAGAGTTGCTGCTATTTATCAAAACCACTTGGCATTGCAATGTCTCCTGGCTGAAGGAGATGTTTACAGGAAATTCAACAATTCTGACTGCTGCCTCCAGATAGATGATAATGGACAAACTGTAAAACAAATAGCCAATAATACCAGAAAGATAGCCCATGTAACTATACAAACCTAAAAAGGAATTAAGGCTGGGAGCCTAGCTCTCTATTTGAAGGATGGTTTTCTACTTCTGGAATTTTTAAAAGCTTAATTGATGTAGTACTAAGGTTAGAAACCCGTCTGTTACTTTCTTGTTTGGCATCCCATTGTATGAGATATGTTCACACACTTCTTGTATAGAAGGCACTATAGGAAAAAACCATATCCAGTGTTATGGCGTTATATGAGACCCTAAATACATAAAAAAGATTATAACGAGGGGGGAGTCGATACAGGGCCTGATGGAATATTTAAGAACAATATGGATTTAGTTCTTGTTGTCTCTCTTTGTCTCTGTCAGAAAAGTTTAACTGACTTCTTTGCGGTTTCAATGCTGACACAGCTAGCTGGAACCACTTGCCTTGTATCCTGGCAAAAATCCCTCAATTCAGTTTGTCTCAAATGGAGATTTCTGCAATAACTTTCAGAAAGGGGATTTTTTTTAGCATGTTTTTCTTTTCTAAGTTGATCATCATTTGCCTGGTTTTAAGACTTTACTGATAACTAATCAATACATAAGTTCCCTTCCCACTTGACCCAATGCCTAAGGTATATGTGCTTTTTCCTTTTAGGGTCCAGACTCTGCAGCTTTAGCCAAGTGGTACAGGCTACAGCTTAAATAAAATACCTGCTTCCTGTACACTCCCAGTGTTTCACCTGATCTTTCCCACAACAGTTTGTGTGTGTATCTGTGTATGGGAGTATATATGTGCATAGGTGTGTGCATGTGTAAGCATGTGTGGATATATGTATGTTTGAGTGTTCTGCATGTATGTGTATATGAGTGTGTGTATGCATGTGTATGAATATGCATATATGATTGTGTCTATGAATATATGTGCTTGAGTGTGTGTGTGTATGTGTGTGCATGTGTGTGTCAGTGTGTATGAGTGTATGTGTGCATGTATGCATGTGTGTGCTTGTTGTAGGTGGAACAATAACTCTATGCTTGCTTCCTAAGATTTGTTTTTAATGTTTATTAATTCTTTGAGAATTTCATGTCTGCATGAAATTCATTCTGACCATATTCAGCCCCTTTTCCAGGTCCTCTCAGATCCACCTTCACCTCTCTAAATTCGTATCATATTTTTGTTTTCTTAAAGTCCATGAAGTAGAACTTTTGTTTCCCAAACACTCTCAGGTGTGGGTCCATCACATGGAACATGGTCAACATGGGAGCGTCTGTGGGTGACGGACTGGTCGGCAAGTTCCTACATGGGATGACAAAAATTTGGATATTCAGGAAAAGACAAAGACCCACTCAGCAGAAGTCCCGCGCACAGGAGAAGAAACTTGGGAAAACAGGACGAGCTGGACAGAGAGAGAGAAATGAGACAGACCCACCGAGAGAGACTGAGAGAAAGAGAGATAAGAGAGAGAGAGAGTTCATTGGGTAGCCGTGGCTCAGAGCTGTCTGGATCAGCTGGGGGTACTGCTCCTGCAACCATAGAAGCCACAGCCACAGAAGGTTCAGCTGCTCTGTGGTGACTTAGAGTGAAAGCATCAAAGTAGAGAGAGTGGAAGATTCCCCAGGCCAGAGAGCTTTCGGGCAGGAGTCGGAGGCTGGAGGTCAGAATCAAGGGACAGGGATGGAAAATAGGTAAACATTTACCAGAGAAAGAAACTGCAAAGTTTACTGCTGCATACTGACCTCTGGGGAGGTCCCCTGAGCTGGGAGCCCCCGACCCCGCCCCACAAAGCTCAGGGTCAGTTCCTTTATAGGTTCCCAGAACTCTCTCCCAGTGTCCTCCTCTGTCACACTGATATGGCCTGCTCTTCACACCTGGACAGGTTCCCTTCTCCTCTCCAGCAGGCATTTAAAATTCTGAGTGTTTGAAGCAATTCTCCCAGCCAGTGGAAGGTTTGGTAATTTGTAATAATTCTTGCAGCCTTTGCAGCCTTGATAAAAGTAACTGTTGCAAAAAGCCCATGGAGAAGCAAGAAGTGCCCTGTGAGCAAGACCCAGCCCTGTATGGAAAAAACAACAACAACAACAAAAACCTTTCCTGATTAGCCTGTTTCCCTAATTTTCCTGCAGTCAATTTACCAGGGATCATACTCTTAATGAAAAACAACCCTTCCTTTCCCAGAAGCTACCAATTGATGATAACTCCTCAGCTAGGAGTGGGGCTCTATGCCCGCCCCTTTCATTCTGACATTTTTCTCTGGCTTGAGATTCAAATGTCTTGTGCATGCTGTCATAACCACTGTGGGTTCGTGTGTGTAACAGCCCCAGTGTGTCTAGAACACACTGTTTCCCTTTGCTGTAGTCATTTGCTGTCTCCTGCTTGTCCAGTCTTCTTTCCCCCATCCAGCATGATCTCTGAGCTTTGTGGGGAGGGTGCACTTACTTTTTTTGACACAGAGTATCTCACCGATCCCAGTGTTTAGTGACTGGTGAGACTGGCTGACCAGTGAATTATGGGGATTCAGTGGTCTCTACTCTCCTCTGATAGGCTTACAGGGAGATACATGAGACAAAGCCTGGGATATTTACCTGAGTTCTGGGGGTGAACACTCAGGTCCACATGCTGCCGTGAAGCACTGTACTCGGAGCCATCTCCCCATCCCAGAACTGTATTGTGACGTTCATAAAACTCCACATCAATGTTCACATCAGCATTTCCATTGCTGTCCATAGAATCTGTAAACAGATTCTTATAACGTGACCAAGTTAAAAACATTATGCATCTCAGTCATGTACCTGGAAACTATTTGTATTTGTCCTGATTTTCCTTCTTTTTCAGCAATATCTCATAGTATCAGTCAGTATATCGTGGTCTCAGTCTTGCCCAGTGTTTAAATGCATTTCTTTTTAATTCCTTTAAATGTTTCTGGAGAGAATATTCAGCTCAGTGCAGAAAGCACAGTGGACCTGTTAGTAGCATTCTTGGCCCTTATTTGAAAGAACCCCTCTGCTCACATTACTGCTGATGCTGTTTCAAGTTGAACCCCTCACTTCATCTTCACGTTGTACAGTGTTGTTGTGCAGCTGTTTGATGTGGCTCCTTCTACTGTGTGTGCTGGAATTTTCTTTGTGGCTTAGTTGAATTCCTATACTAACCGTAACAATATTTCTGGGTGTTTCAAGATTACAGATGGGTAATATATAGCATATGTGTGGGTAATTTACTTTTCTTTTGTATAAGGATGCAAGGCCACTGCTGCCATCAACTCTGGCAATATTGGATCTATCCCTCTGCAGCATGGGCCTTTCATGTTCCACTGAGAAGCCAGTATACAATGCACAGCCTGGGTGGGTTTCCTTCAGCTTGGTTTACAGCAGCTCTGGATGCTTGGATTCTGACACAAGATGTCACGTGGAGCTCTCTTTCTGCTGTAACATTGTACAGTCCTGAGTGCACCCTAGCACCCTCAGCTGTGCATAACCTGTTGCCCACCCAGAGGTCTACATGACCATTGGAGGAGAAGGGGGTCCTGTCTTCACCAGAGAGCCCAAATGAGCTGCCTGCACCCTGAGAAGGCTCTGCATTCACACTCTCTTCATCCTAGAGGACAACAGGATGAGGCCTAAAATGAATCATTTTCAGTGGTGATTCCTGGCTTTGTCCTGTGAAGAGTTGTCTGGACATGGTGAACTTTTAGTTTGTAAACAAACCATTCCCACAGACAAAAGTGTAAAGGGCAAAGACTCCTCAGTTGTTGAGCATTCCTGGAATCGTAGAAAAGCCTCATGATCTTTTCTGGAAATCGTGTGTTTAAACATGTTCATACTACCTGAACTGTATGTCTGATGTTTCAAATTCTGTTCTGCTAAGGCATAATAGTGAGTTGGGTTGGCAGTTGAGGGCAGAGGGCTGCTGCGAATAGCAGGCACCATTAAATGAAATTAACTTCACCCTGTCTAAGTGGGGGACTGCTGTCCATGTGACAGACAAGGAGTTCACAGAAATGGAAACTTGTGTGCATGGCACCCCGCTTGCCTGAACTCAGTCCACGTCTCTAGCTATTGGGAACTGTCTGGAACACAGGCCCTGTGCTCACACAGGTATAGTCTGCTTTCATGCCACTTGTGATATTTGCCCATTTGCTGTAATGCCAGAGGCATTCTCACCCATGTCTCCAGTGTGATCCGAGTGCTCTTTTGGGGCTACAGTCTGCAGGTAGACACACTAGAGTTATACCACATGGCGTAGACTTGATGCCATGAAACCATGCACATTGACATGAGTAAACAATAAAACTTCAATAATCTTAATATCTAAACAAAAATCCAAAGCAATCAAACCCCCCAAAGAACAACAACAACAATAAAAATAAAACCAAACCAACAAAGCTTAAAGGAGGGAGATGGTAGACATGGGAATCACCTCAACTGTGGAGCTGGTACTAGATAGAAGCCAGCAGGTGATTCTAAAACTTCTGGACTATATGGCCACCTTTGGGCCAGGGGAAAACAGGGTCTGAATCTCCTACTTGTGAAACATCAGGGAGAAACATCTGCCCAGGAACTAGAGTATCTGCTTCCACATCTGGAGGCGGCTGTGTACTTGTTAATGTGGACTGATCCTACGCTACACATATAATAATCTGGATATGTGTTGGTTGGGCTGCTGACATATGGTTCCATGTGGTTCCATGAACTCAGATTCCACAGAATACTCTCGGAGAGCCAGCTTTCCCCGAGCCTCTGCTGCAGAAGTTGGTCTCAGATCCAAAGTATCTGGCATTTCTGATGTATATTGTGCTGGGAGGTCAGGAGCAGCTGTCCTGGAGAGTCCCAAATCTAAGGACAGAAAGAGGTACTGTCAGTAGATGCAGCTTAAAAGTGAGAAGTCAGGAGATGACGGATGGAATAAGCATCCTCAAGATGACAGTCTTTTCCTGATAATTTCCAAATGCACACAAGCATATTTCGTGCCAGAGAAACCCCAGTGCCTGTTCCCACAACAGGCCGTCATAAGTTCTTGTGGTCCAGCTCTGGTTTCAGGACCAAGACCAGCTTCTGGTACCTCCCTCTTGGAACCCAGCTCTGAAAATTCCTTCTCACTCCCTCAGGTACCTACCACAGGCCTCCTCTTTTTTGGGAATTGTCTTCTTGGACTCCTGGTCGTCCAGACATCACAGGAGCTCTTGGATTTGGATGGCCAGGGCTGAGGAAGGCATGTTCACTTGCACATAGTTCATCATCTGGTTCAGACTGGCCAGGTTCGGAGATTCACAAAAATCCTCTGGCAATTTTTCTATCCACAATCCCAGGAAGAAGCATATGGAGCTGTGGCAGGTTGGCATGGAGGAGAGTTAGAAGTCTGGATGCTCTCTGCCAATGCTGCAATGCTCCCATGCAGACAGGGCAAAGGACTTCCAGTCAATATGCAGCAGGGCGTGATGGTTAGAAGAGTGAGGGTCATGTGTAGAGGGTTCCACACTTTTTTTTCAGACCACCAGTAGACAGGCTGGCTGCGATGGGTCATTGTGAGGATGGAGTCTCACGGGGATCGACTCCTAGCAGCCATTCTCCCCTTACCCCTCAGAACAAAGGAACCCACTCAAGACCTCTGCTTTTTTCCTAGAGACAAAGTCCCAGGCATCATCCCTTAGTGGAATCTCTAGAGGAGCACGCATGGCACTTGGCATCCCAAACCCTCACCCTCAAATGTTCACCACCCTGCAGATGGGAGCTGACCTCCCTCTTCACCCGAAGCCCACTCACTTCTTTGTTTGCTGGCCTTCCTCACTGTCTGGCTGGAAGGACGCATACCTGTGTCATTAGAGAAGGATGTCACCCTAAGTCCATGTGTCCCCACCTGCCAGAAGATCTGGAGTGGCTGAATCTGGGACAGGAACAGAAGCTGAGACTCGGGCAGGAAGGGTTTTGTCTGCGCTGCTCTCTGAGTTCTAAGCTGAGGCCCAGGAAATGAGCCTGAAGTCACAGAAGATTTAAGACCTTCGTGGAATGCATGACCCCAACCTACTCCTCCCTGGCTTCAGAGTTGACACAGGACATCTTGGCGAGCCCCTGGGTGTCCTTGTTTGTCTCTATTCCATAAACCCCAGATGGGGTCTGGAAACCTCAGCCTTAATGGGGGAAATACTTCCCAAAGGCCTCAGAAAGATGGGGCTTCACAAGTTCCTTTTTAGAGGAGGCACATGGCCCATTCCTGTCAGATCACTTTGATGGATCAGGCCCGGAGCCAGCACTGTTGGGGTAGATTCGCCCTTTATCCTGACAACAACCTTTACAAGTGGGAGAAAAACTGAACAAAAGGCTGCAAAAGGTGTGTCTTGACAGTGCTTCTAAGGGGAGACAAGTGTCATAACCTAGAGTTCACCATTCTGTTTCCTAGTCAGTCTACACTGAAGGGTCAGGCCCAGGGCAGCAGTGCCAGGGTGAATTCTCCCTTGATCCTGACAACAGCCTTTGAGAGAAACAGCCTCAGAGGAGAGCAGAGACCCCTGAAACCCACCCAGGAGGTTTAGGTTCTCCTGGGCTTGGACATGGACACTCACGTCTTCATTATCAGGTCCAGCACCTGCCAGGTGTTGCCGAACCTTTGGTAGATGCCAAGGAAGGTGCAGACAAACAGAAAGTCCCCAGTTTGCACAGCCGTCGCCAGGTAGCTCACCAACTTCTCCAAATAGCCTGGGGTGTTGGACCTGACCTTGCAAAGCTCATGCACGGTGAAGTCTGCCTCCTGTTCAGAGGGGACAAAGAGGGAAGGTTCAAAGGTGGGAAATCCAACAGACTCCTCAATGACTCAGTGCCATACACTGAAGGGAAAAGCGGGCATGAGGAAACTTCCCCAGGCTTCACTCTCAAGCACACACCCAGGGGGACTGTGGTGGACCAGGGGAATCAGGAAGATTTCCTGCATCCAGTGTCACCTGTGGGTTCCTGTGTGAACATAGCCAGAGGCACTAGGCTAGAGGGTGCACCCAGCATCTCCAAAGGGGGTCAGGGTCTCTATTCTTGGCTGTCCTGGGGCCCCGAGTCCCCAGAAGGCTGGAAACAGTAAGAGAACATCCTGCTGTGTCCAGAGACCCCAGACAAGTGTAGCAGTTGAGCCTGCCATTGGCCTGTGGTTACCTGGTAACCAGGATTCTGAGTTTTGGATGGGCTGTTGCTAGAGAAGTGAGGTCGCTTCCTGGGGTCCCTTGACCCCGAACCTCCTTCCATACCAGACTTTTCTGAGGATGCCTGGGCTGCTGACTCTTTCTCTCTGTGTACGGAAGGGACACAGTCCCATCAGCATGCCCATGCCACCACATGCACCACGCTCACCTGGGAAGCCTGGTTTCTGCTGCCCTCAGCTTTGAGAAAGCAGAGCTGCTTTCCAACCCATCCCACCCGTGCCTGTGTGTCGCCGCAGACAAGTCACTTTCCTGCCAGAGTCCTTGCATTCTCTCCACCTGCTCCCTGGAGATCGTTCCAGCATCTCTTTTCTAGGATGTCATCAGGTGCACATGACCACAGATACCTGTGTTACCGGGAAACCCCAGGTCCTGTGTGACCTGGGGTGAAAGCACAAACAGGCACACATAAGCACACACTCACATCCACATGCTCACATGGTTATCCAGTCCAAAGTGCCAGGAAAAGGTCAGTGCAGAAGGGTTAGCTTCACTTCGTGGTTAGATTTAGGTGCCATTAGGGTTGCTCTAGCACGGCTAGGGTCGGTGTGACCACGGAGACACTGCGTGCTCCTCTTCAGCTTTGCCTTTTACTTACAGAACAGTCTGGTTCCTCCTCTTTTCTCATTCTTTCAGTGTTTATTCCCTTTTGTCTTCCTCCTGCATTCCGCAGACTGCAGACTGTTCTGCTGCAACATGTGTACCACACGCAGCTCACAACACGCTTAGCACCCCAAAGAACAGTGCTGACTCACTTTAGAGCTTGAAAAAATAAATTTCTATACCTTAATTCTTACATTACTAACTTAAAACGAATGCTTAAGTTTCTCATTTGATGAGGGATAATTCAATAATTTTTAAGAAATCAATTGAAAAGTAGATAAGGAAGGAAAAAGAAAAGGGCCCAAAGTCCACACCACTTGGTCTGATACTTGGAAATACTATGGAGAAGTCATTGTAAACTTATGTGTTGTCCATATAACTGTAAAGCTGTTAGAATGAGGAACGTCAAAATTCTTTTCAAAAAGAAATTTGTAGAAGGACCCAAGATAGAAAATGATCGCCTTTCCTAGGGGAGCATGTGTGCATATCCCAAGGAAATCTCTCCCACTTGTATTTTAGTGCCTTTAACCATGATCTGAAATTTTTCAAATCATTTAAATGTGAAAGGCCTCTTTGCTGTGCTGGAATGGCAGCATGTTGAGAAAGACACGCCTCCCCCCTACTGTCATAGCATTCATCCTATTGCCTGTTGGAGAGGTGAATCAATGAAGAAGTGTGTGTGTGTGTGTGTATAAGGAGGTGCTTATTCAAGGTACACTGGGGGAAGAAAACTTATCACACACACACATATGTACATTGATTATGAGTAATTGGTCATTGTTTGCAGAAGGCTGAGCAGTCCCACTTTGAGCAGTCTGAAGACCCAGAAAAGCTCATGGTGTATTTTGAAATGAGGACAGGAGATGATGAGAGGAGACGCACAGCCCAGTGGAGGCAGGTCGCCAAAAAAGCAAAAGGGACAAGTTTCTCCCTTTTCTTTTCAGGCCTTGGCATATGAAATAATGTCCACTTTCATAGGAAAACGCCCTCTGCCCCCCGTGAGCCCACCACTTGTGATGAAATAGCTTTCCAGACACACCCAGAAACAATGTTGAACCTGGTGTCTTTCTTTTCTGTTGCCGTAATAAAATACTCAAGAGCAGGTACATGATCCACACTGGTGTATTTGACATGAATGTAAAAGTGAAACTCTCTAGGGGACCAACGTGGATGCATCGGAATTGGGATGGACTTGAGGGAAAGGAAGTAATGGATGGAATATGTTCAATGTACAATATATCTATGTGAAAATACCCATATGTAACACAGTACGGCGAACAATGAGTATTCACAATGAAAATGAAAATAATTGCTCTTCAGCAAGGTGGTTATGTGGAGAACGCCAAGATGAAGATCTTCATGAAGACCCTGACTGGCAACACCATCACCCTGGAGGTGGAGCCCAGTGATACCATCAAGAATGTCAAGGACAAGATCTAGGACCAGCAGTGGTTGATCTTCACTGGCAAGCAGCTGGACACTGGCCAGACCTTGTTTGACTGCAGCATCCAGAAAGAGAGTTCAGCCTGCATGGGTGCTGCATCTGCATCACTGAGCCATCTCTTCGCCAGCTCACACAGAAGTACAACTGCAACAAGATGATCTGCCACAAATGCTACACTCGCCTGCACCCCTAAGCTGTCAACTGCCACACGAAGAAGTGTGGCCACTCCAACAACCTGGGCCCCAAGAAGAAGGTCAAGTAAAACTAAGACAGCCTGTGGGGGTACACCCCTCAGACCCTAATAAAGTCTGTTGACTGAAGCAGGAAAAAAAATGAAAATAATTAAGAAATTATAAAAAAAATAATTAAGAAAATGTTTTCATTCTCTTGATGGCCAGTATCCTATGATGTAGAAACTATAATCCACGTTCCAGTCCAAGAAGAGTAGGATGTTTCCAGTTGGATTATTTCAACCATGTGGCTCTGAATATGTCATTTCATGTATGTACAAGTGTATTGAAGGTACATATCTTCCTAACCCAGACTAGCTAAACTCTCTAGCATAGTTTGCTAAGATCCTCCACAGGAGAAGCGTGGTTCCAGCCCCACCTTCCCCTAGCTCCTGACATGCCTGACACAGACAGGCTCTCCTATGACCCTGACAAGTATATCCTCATCACACACTGCACACCACTCATCAAAGAAGTTTCTTTTTGCAACAGATGGGGGCTACTTCAGAGTACCACAACTGGTCACACACAAAGAATATACTTCTGAGAGATGCACAGTCCTAGCTGACATATCAATGGTGGAACCATAAGCTTATGGAACATGGTGGAAAAGAGAGTAGAGAGAAAGCTAGCGTATCTCTCAACTCTCACCAGCGAAGTTTCCTTATATAACAGAGTGCAGTTAATACAGGAGGCCACAACCGGCCACGTTTTAGAAAACAAGAGACTACAGAGTGTATGTCCCTTGACAGGACTGACTCCTATATTAAACCTCTCCACCTAAAGCTCAGTGACTATTGTGGAAGAGGGGGCAGAAAGATTGTAAGAACCAGTGTTGGTTCATGAGCATAGGGAAATAAAGGCTTTCAGGCCACTGGAAGTTTGCATATGTGAACTTGTGGCAATGTGGCATCAAGCACAAGATCTACGCCAACTCAATTAGATAAGGGCCCAGAGTGGAGCAAGGGAAGTGGGCAGCATGCCAGCCCTAGTCTGGATGCTGTTGGAGACTGGATACTACCAGGTGATGGAGAGTAGACTTAACTTACTATCTAGAGCTAGACTGACTAGATTCCAGTGGATGAACTTGCACGGAAGGACATCTGGGTACACATACTTAACTGAATAGTATGTATGGTAGAATGCATGAGGTCTGGGGGTGGGGTGTGTGGCATGGACAGAAGAGGGAGTCTAAAATTAAGAACTATTGTATGAAATGTATAAAAGCTCAGTAAAAATTAAAGAAAAAATACTCAAGAGCAGATACATGATCCACACTGGCGTATTTGACATGAGAAGCAAAACTCTCTAGGGGACCAAAGTTACTAATGGGAGTTGGGAAGGACTGAAGGAAGGGAATTATGAGAGGAAATATGTTCAATGTACATATACATTTCCATTAAAATACCTCTATGTAGCACAGTACCATGAACAATGAATATTCATAATGAATATTAAAATAATTAAGAGAATGTTTTCATTCCCTTGATGACCAGAGTATCCTGTGGTGTACAAACCATAATCAGTGTTTCAGCCCTAGAACAGCAGAACATTTCCAGTTGAGGTATTTCAATCATGTTGAGTATGTCGTTTTGTGTTTGTGCAAATATATCAAAGGTACATATCTGCCCTGGTTAATTGTGTGTTATGCCAAATTCCCCAAACAGGAGCAACTTAAGTGGATTTTGCTCCCAAATGTGTCATTTGGGTGGTGCCAGGGATGGAGGTGGGCTTTAACTGGATGCAGGTGGGGGTCTCAGGTGTTGAAGCCGTGTCTACTCAGGTCTGCTATGGGATGCTGGCTGGTAGCTGAAAGAGCTGGGAGGAGATGGCTGACTGTAGTCTGGCTTCCTCACAGCCGTGTGGATCTGGCTCAGTAGCAGCATTTGAACACAGACCAGGAAGAAGCCTGTGGCCCTCGGGACCTGCTCAGAAGTCAGCCATGTAGCAGAAGCCGTGGCTTGTAGTGGAGTGAACGGGGTCCACCTCATCATAGGCAGTAGAGGACTCTGGAAGAGAGTGTAGGTCTAGAAGAAGTATGGTTGTCATCATTTTTGGAAAAACGATCCAGCCCACCTTGGATCTATTTCTTGACATAGAGAGTGTGTAGGGCACATACCTTTTAAATTTATTAGAGATTGTGTTCCATAGAAGTTTTGTAATTTCTCTCCCAACAGCAGTACTGGGAAACATATTTGTTTAATGAAAGATTGACCCTCATAAAGGAATCAGCTGAGTGGAGGAAGCAACTGGAGCTGTTTCCAGTGGTGCACTTCATCATCTGGCACTACAAGATGTGGAAGCACAGAGTGGTACTACCTGACCTGTGTACCAGCATCTCAGTGGCATAAGAAATAAGGAATTGGGGGTCAGAATCCAGGGGCCCAATGGATTTTATTCTATGATTCCTATGGTGGCAGGGAGTGAAGGATATAATTTCCCCTAGAGCCAGAACTCCAGAGAGTTAAAGGTTTGCCTATGACTGCCTAGACTTGTTCACATTCAGAGAGAACCAAGAATCCTGGGTTCTATACTCTGGATAGACCTGAGAGACAGTTCCTTCCCCACCTGATTCACGTATAGATAGATACCATGGCTCACCAAGAAGTGGTGGCTGTGACATGCCAGACCCAATTCTGGCTTGACTCCTCTTCTTTTGGCCAGGTGAGTAGTGGGTCCAGGAGTAGGTCAGGAGCTTCTCCTCCACAAAGCTGCAACAGCCACACTCACAGCTGCTTATCTCTTGATACCTTGTTTTTCAAAATTCCATACCTCTCTCCTAGACATCCACCTGATTGTTCCTCATAGAACTCATATGGACATGGAAGTTTTATATCTATATCTGTAGTTTTCAGGGTCAAAGCCTGGGCTCTGGCAACTCTAACAAAGAAGAGATCCAATGACCTTTCCCCACTGCCCTGACTAATCCATCTTTGAGGTCCTGATAGGAGATTTAGGTTTAAATAGAATGGAAGAACTATGTAAAATCAAGCAGTCTTAATTAAGCTGTGCACCTGCCCACCACTGACCCATGGTTCTCTCTACTCCAGTCTCTCCCTTAGTGATCTGACAAGTTGTCAGAACTTTATGAAATCTCTTTATAGGAGACAGTTTCTTCTACTGGCCAGCACCAGCTTCAGCAATTTCCTTCTGCCAGCATGAACTTCCTGGGCATATTCCAATTCTGGGATGCACTGTTTCCATTTTCTGGTGGCCAAGGAATGGACACAGTGCCAGGACAACTGCATTTCACCACCAAGTCTTGAGGTAAAATATTCCTTTGTCTGAAATAAGTATCATAAACAGAATGCAAACAGGAGCCAAGTTCAGAAAATATTCAGGCATTCAGTGTCATGCATGAGAACTGTCTCTATAAGCTTTGGCTTTAGTCATTTTTGAAAAAGCTGATACAAAAGACTCAGTTTTTGTTGTTAGTTTTGAGACATTGTCTAGATACGAAGCCCAGGATAGGTGGCAGAAGTGAGAGAACTCGGAAAGAGGGATTGAATGATGATTATTGCTGTTCTGTAACTAGTGTAAGATATGTATATGTTAATCTTTAGTTTTATAATATGTAAATACATTTAAATTGATACAGTTTGAAGTTTCTAGCATTAGTTAACACTGGGTGCAATATTTTGTATAAGAACTGTGCCAATATGGGGTTTCTTATTTTGTAAGAAAAAAATGTAAGACACTTTTGTTTTTTAACCCACCTTCTCAGACTAGAAAAGGAAAAGACATATCTATCCATTAGTCCATGGATTCTGTGTTGGTTCCTAGAGCCCTGTGGTAATCATCAAGATCCTCAAGCCTATTGAGACAGGGTCCCCATCCACTTTTTCATTAAAGTTTCTGCCTGTAAGTCATTGGACACGGCAGTGGCATCATTGGGCAATAGGATCATTGGATTTCTCTCCCCCAAACATCAGTCATGGCTGCTGCGCAGAGGTGAGGCATTCTGAGGCCAAATGGGTCAAAGCATCTGGGGAAAACCAGAATCTTGGAACACTTGAGACAATCAGGAGGTCAGTTCTAAATTTCTTAAGAACTCTGCCACTAAGCACCTTTCTTTTTTTAAAACAGGGTGCAAAATCTAGCAGAGTGCTTTGTGAATCTCCACATCTGGCTGTGGACCTTCAGGTAGAGAGTTTCCTGTTGGGGAACATGACTGACACTGGCTATTCATCCATTCAAGATACTTGGACAATCTGCTCCCAAGATTTAGTAAAAACCCTTGTTTTGAAATCTCCAGGAGGTAAAACTTAGAAAGGCACCCCACAATTGCTCCTGGTCTCCTCCTAATTGGGGCCAAACACCATATGCTGCGGTAGTAACACATTCTTGGAAGAATGTAAAGGACTTTATTTACATCTGCCTCTCCTATGTGTTGACAGGAAATGTGTAAAACTAACTGTTTCCTCCCAGTGTCAGTCAAGAAAAGTGAGTCAGCTGCCTTAGCCTTCCACTTGCTTATAAAGGATTGACTCTTTGAGTGTCTCAGCACACAGAGTCTCCACAAATCTTTAAGAGAAATGGTTGTGATGGGAGAAATTGCAAATCAGTTTATGTAGAGTGTCCAGTCAGTGACTCATTGCCATCAATCGATAGTCAGGAAACTCTACAAAGGGAGGAAGCTCATATTAAATTAAACAACCTGAGGTCATCTGTTGTGTTAAGAGGTCTTAATTCTCTGACTGTCGTGGCAACTGCATGTACCCACTGGCCAGAGCAGTCTAAATCAGGGCTTTAAATGTTCATGTGGGATGAGAGGAGTGCTGGAGTGCTCAGACTGGCCCTTCTCAAGCATGGCTCCTTTCTTCTCTGAGTCACTAGCTTTATTGAAGAGCTGCTAATTGGTCCAAAATGCTAAAGCCCAAATCATCATATGTCCATGAGCAGTGGGCCAAGAGTGCAGGCTTGGGGTGCCATTGCCTGCAAGCAAAAGAGGCTGTTGCTTACATAAGGAAGGGAAAGGCAGAAATGACTCCACAGGGTCAATGTGGTGGGGTTTGTGGGTGAGGGTTTGGTTATTCAGTCATTTCTGAGGGGTGAATAAAACCTATGTCTGCAGAAGATCCACATGGCAGAAGATCCATGCAAAGGAGAAGGAACTGGGAATAACTGGAGGAGCTAGAAAGAGACCGAAATGAAAGACCTAGAGAGAGAGAGAGAGAGAGAGAGAGAGAGAGAGAGAGAGAGAGAGAGAGAGAGAGCTAGATGGATTGAAGAATGCCTGACTGGGAAGCTGTGGCTCAGAGCTGTCTGGCTCAGCTGGGGGTGCTGCCTGGTAACCACAGAAGCCACAGCCACAGATCTAGCTGCCCTGTGGTGACTCGGAGTGAAAGTAACAAAGCAGAGAGAACAGGGAGGAAGATTCCCCAGACCTAAGAGCTTCAGGGCAAGAGCAGGAGGCTGGAGGTGAAAAACTGACTCTGTCTTCTCCAGAAGCTTCCAATTGCCAAAAGCTCCTCAGTGAGGAGTAGGAATTATGCCCCCTCCACACTGAGAATTTTGTCTGGCTAGAGCCTCAAATGTCTTGCTTATGTTGGCACAGCGGCTCTGAGATCATATGTGCAAATGCCAGTTGTGTCCCGAACACACTGTTTCCCTGTAGTCATTCAAGGCCTCTGGTTCTTACAGTCCTCCTGTCCTCTTCCAGCATGATCCCTGAGCTTTTTGGGAAGTGTGCACTAATGTTTTTGAGACAGGGCATCAGTGACTGGCAAGACTGACTGACCAGTGAGTTCTGGGGATTCAGTGGTCTCTGCTCTCTTCTGCTAGGCTTACAGACAGATGCATGACATAGCGCCTGGGATTTTTTACCTGGGTTCTGGGGATGCAAACTCAGGTCCACATGTGGCCAGAGAGGCACTGTGCTCTGTGCCATCACCCCGTCCCAGAACTGTGTTGGGGAGCTGCATAAAACTCTATATCAGTGTTCACATAGGCGTTCCTATTACTGTCCATGGTAACTGCCTGGAATTTGCAGACTGATTTATACAATAAGAGCAATTATAAAATATAAATCTCAGTAAATGTACCTGGTACCTCTTGCACTTATCCAGATTTTCCTTCAACAATATGAGAGAATATTTATCACAGTACAGAGAGCACAGTGGACCTGTGAATAACACAGTTGGCTCTTGTTTAAACCAATTCATCTACGTATTTCACTGCTGATGCTATTCCACGTTGAAGCTCTCATTTCATCTTTAGATTTTGCATTGCTGTGTGAAGCTCCTTTCTTTTGTGTATTTTGGTATTTTCTTTCAACATAGTTGAATTAGTTTACTAAGAGTAATAATATTTTCTGGATTCCTCAAGGTTGCAGATAGATGATATATGGCATTTGAATGGGTAATTTACTCTTCCTTTGTAAAAGTTTGCAAGGCCACTGTTGTCATCACCTCCAGCAACTATTGGATCCATTCCCTCTATAGTATGGGCCTCCACATTCCACTGCGAAGCCAATATACAACCCACAGCCTGAGTAGGTTTCTCTCAGTTTGGCTACAGCAGCCCTGGGTCTCCAGGCATCACAGTCATTGGATGGCCAGGCTCTGTGTCTAGATATCATGTGTTACTCATCTTCTGCATGACATGGACACTACCATGTATCTACCTGGACCACCCAGATGTGTATAGCCTAACACCAAGCCAGATGTCTAATAACCAGCAGTGAAGGAGGGGCACTCCATTCACCAGACAGCCCAAATCATCTGTCCAGCACCCTGAGAGGGTTCTACATTCACATGCTCTCCTCTTACTGGGAGACAGAATCCCATGTTTCCAGGATGAGGTCTACAATGATCCGTTTTTTATAGTGATCCCTGGCTTTGTCCTGTGGAGAGTTGACTGGACATAGTGAACTTGTAGATTGTAAGCAAGCCATTCCCACAGACAAATGTGTAAAACTTCCATGAATAGGGATCCCTCATTTGTTGAGCACCCTCAGAATTGAAGAAAAGCCTCATAATCTTTTCTGGAAATCATCTGTTTAAACATGTTCATGCTGCCTGAGGTGTGCTAGAGTCATACAACATGAGGTAGACTTCATGGTACAAAGTCCTGCAATTTGAAATCAGTAAAGAATAAAATTTTATTAATCTTAATATCTAAATAAACATCAAACAGGCAAAACCAAAAAAAGAACAGCATCAACAGCAAAAGAAAATCAAACAACAAACCAACAAAATATGAATGAAATATTGGAAGCACTTAGGCTATGGAGTTGGTGCTGGAAAGAAATCAGCAGGTGGTTCTAAAACATTTTGACTATATGTCCAACTTGGTCAAAGGGGAAACAGGGTTGGGATCTCCCATTTGCGAAAGATCAGGGAGAAACACCTGCCCAGGAGCTGGAATACCTGCATCCACATCAGGAGGTGGCTGTGTACTGGGTGCTGTGGACAGATCCTGCTCTGTACATGTAACAATCTGGATATGTGTTAGCTGGGCTGCTGACACACACGATTCCATGAGCTCAGGTTCCTCTTGATGTGCCACTTCTCCCTAAGGCTCTTCTGCAGAAGCTGATCTGGGATCCAGAGTCTCTGGCATCTCTGATGCATGCATGGTGGGAGCTCAAGAACTGCTACCCTGGGGGGCCCTAAATTGCAGGACAGAAAGGATGCACTGTCAGTGGAGGCAGCTTAGAAGTAAGAAGCAGGAGATTTGGAATGGAATATGCATCCTCAAGATGACGGTCTTTTTCTTATACTTTCTAAATGCGCACAAACTTTCTTCCTGACAGAGAATCTTCAGTCCCTGTCTCCACAACAGGATATCTTAACTGACTGGGGTCCAGCTCTGATCTCAGGACAAAAGCCAGCTTCTGGTACCTCGCTCTTAGAACCTGGCACTGAAAATTCCTTCCCACCATCTCAGGCACCTACCACAGGCCTCCTCTTTTGGGGGGATTGCCTTTTTGGACTCCTGGTCCTCCAGATGTGACAGGAGCTCTTGGATTTGGATGTCCAGGGCTGAGGAAGGCATGTTCACTTACACATAGTTCATCATCTGGTTCAGCCTGGCCAGGTTCGGAGATTCACAAAAATCCCCTGGCAATTTTTCTATCCACAATCCCAGGAAGAATCATATGGCGCTGTGGCAGGTTGGCATGGAGGAGAGTTAGAATCCTGGCCCTTTGCCAATGCTGCAATGCTCCCATGCAGACAAGACAAAGGATTTCCAATAAATTTGCAGCAGGGCGTGATGGTTAGAAGTCTGGGGGCTGTGCTGGATTGCTTTAGTGTCAACTTGACACACCTGGATTGAGGAAGCCTCAACTAGGGAATTGCCTCCATTGGATTGGCCTGTGGTCATGTCTTTGGGGTATTTTCTTGATTTTTGAATGCTTTGGGAGAGTCCAGCCCACTGTGGGTGTTGCCACAGTCCCAGGCATCATTAGTGGAATCTCTAGAGGAGTGCGCGTGGCACTTGGCATCCCGAACTCTCACCCTCAAATGTTCCCCACCCTGCAGATGGGAGCTGACCTCCCTCTTCAGCTGAAGCCCACTCACTTCTTTGTTTGCTGGTCCTCCTCGCTGTCTGGCTGGAAGGACGCATACCTGTATCATTAGAGAAGGATGTCACCCTAAGTTCATGTGTCCCCACCTGCCCGGAGCTCTGGAGTGGCTGAATCTGGGACAGGAACAGAAGCTGAGACTCTGGTAGGAAGAGTTTTGTCTGCGCTGCTCTCTGAGTTCTAAGCTGAGGACCAGGTAATGAGTTTGAGGATTCAGTTGCAGAGGATTCAGGACCTTCATGAAATGAGTGAAGTCCAGCTGCTCCTCCCTGGTTTCACGGTTGGCACAGGGCATCTTGGTGAGTCTCTAGGTGTGCTTATCTCACTGTATTTATATGCTGTATCCCAGGTGGAGTTGGGAAACTTCTTTACAAGTGGGAGAAAAATTAGGAAAAGGCTACAAGAGGCGTGTCTCAACAATGCTTCTAATGGGAGACAAATGCCCAACCTAGATTCCACCATTCTGTTTCCTGGTCAGGCTACACTGAGGAGTCAGGCCCTGAGCAACAATGCCAGGGTGAACCCTCCCTTGGTCCTGACAACAGCCTTTGAGAGAAACAGCCTCAGAGGAGAGCAGAGCCCTTCTGGGGAGGTGAAATAATGAAGCAGTGTATGTGCATGTGCGGGCACGTGTGCGTGTGTACAAAAGGCAGTGCTATTCAAGGTACCCTGAGGAAACAGAACAAATCACACACACACACACACACACACACACACACACACATTTATTATGAGCAATTGGTTCATACTTTAGTGAAGGCTGAACATTCCCACTCTGTGCAATCTGAAGACGACCCAGGAAAGCTCGTGGTATGTTTGAGTTTGAGGACGGGAGGTGATGAGATGAGATGAACAGCCCAGTGCAGGCAGGTAGTGAAAAAGCAAACAGGGCATGTTCCTCCTTTTCAACTCAGGCCTATGGGATGATGCCCACTTGCACGGGAAGGGCCATCTGCCTCACTGAGCCCACCACTTCAGATCAACTAGATTCCCAGAGTAAAGTTGGACTTAGCGTCTTTGTTTCTGTTGCTGTGATAAAGTACATGAGCAGATACATGATGCACACGAGCATAGTTGACATGAACGTAGAAGTGAAGCTCTCTAGGGGACCAAAGTTACTAATGGGAGCAGGGAGGGGCTTGATGCGAGGAAGTACAGAGGGAATGTGTTCAATGTACAATATACATTTGTATGAAGATACCCATATGGAACCCAATACCACGAACAATGAATTTTCACAATGAGAATTCATATAATTAAGAAAATGGTCTTATTCTATTGGTGGTCACAGGGTATTCCATGAGACAGAAACAATAGTCAGTATTCTAGCCCGAAACTGTAGAAAGTTTCCAGTCAGGTTATTTTATACAGCATGCTATTGACTATGTTGTTTCATATATGTGTAAATACATCGAAGGTATATGTCTGTCCTGGTTAACTATGCTCTATAGTAAACTCCCCAAATATGAGCAAGTAGATAGTCACACTTATTTTGCTCCTAAATGTGAAATTTTGGTGACAGATCAGGAAGAATGAGTAGGCTGTATCCCTAGATACACATGTGGTCCCAGACATGCCAGACTCACTCAGGTCTCCCATGGGATGCTGGTTGGAAGCTGAGAGAGGCGGGAGGAGATGCTTGGCTGAGGCCCAGCTTCCTCACAGCAGAATGCTTATTCCTCAGCAGCAGCATTTGAACCCAGATCCTTGGAGAAGCCTGTTGCCAATTAGGTCCTGCCTGCAGAAATCAGCCAGACAACCATGTAGAGGAGCAATGCCCAAAGTCATGACTTTAAGGGGACTGAAATGCAGTCTACCTCTTCATAGGGAGTAGAAGATTCTGGAAGAGAATACAAGTTTAGAAGAAGTACTGCTGTCATCATTTTTGGGAAAAAAAAAATCAACTCTACCTTGGATATATTTCTAGAAATGGAGAGTGTGTTGGGCACACACATTTTAAATTTTAACTGAGGTTTTCCAAATTGTGCTCCAGGGAAATTTTATGATTTATCTTCCAACAGCAGCACAGGAAAAACATGTATTTGTTTAATGAGTGATTGATTGACATGGAGTCAGTGGAATGAAGTAACTGAAGCTGTTTTCCAATGGCGCACTTCATCATCTGGCCACTAGGAGGAAGTAGTTCTCCATGGGAGCACAGATGGTCCTCCTGACCTGTGTACCCACATCTCAGCGGCATATGATTAATAAAGGGTCAGGGTCAGAATCCAGGAAGTTCTTGATAGACTGTTAAAACCAGAAATTGTAACTTCCATTTCTTTGATTCTTTACAGAGCAAAGAGCCCTGCATCTGTGTAAGGTCCCCTTACCCCATCTTCTGTGGAAGTGCAAGTCAAGAATCAGGCACAATAGATATGATTCTGTGAATCATGGGGTAGCTGAGAATAACCGATGTATTCTTCTGAAGATCCAGAACTCCAGAGAGTTGTAAGTTTACCCATGAATGCCTGGACCTGTTCATGTTACGGAGAACCAAGAGTCCTAGTCCTGTATCTCTACTCTGGGTGGGCCTGGGGAGACAGCTTCTTTCCCATCTGCATTCACCTATATAGAGACCATGGTTCACAAAAGAAGTGGCTCTGACACACCAGAGCCAATTCCGGTTTGATCCCTCTTCCTTTGCCCAGGTAAGCCTTTTGTCCAGGGGTTGAGCTTCTCCATCTCCGCGAGTGCCTTCCAGCGCATGCCATACTCATTCTCAAAGGAGCCAGGCTGTGCAGATCTGGGCGGCAGCTCTCATTCCCTGTGAAATTGCTGTTTTTTAATTAGCAGCTTCTCTGGAAGTCCCTCTACATCATCTAACAGTTATATGGGTTCCACAGTAAGAAGCTGAGGAAATGGGGTTAAGATAGGGAGGGATCTAAATACCATCAAAATACATCATATGACATTTGCAAAAACGTAATTAAAAAAGGAAAGAAAAGAACATGAAAGAAAATCACTAAGGTAGAAATAATTCTGATGAAGTTTAAACAGAACAGGGAAAGAAAGTGGAAGTTAGGAGAAACCCAGAATAATGACAAAAATGGTGACCTAAAGAAAAAAGTTACAAAAGAGGGTCAAGAGAGCCAAAGGTGTTTTTTTGTTTTGTTTTGTTTTGTTTTTGAGAAAACTAATAAAGTCAGAACTTTCTGACAAGATTGGCAAGAAAAAGAATTAGTAATTAAGAGGGAGAAATTTTCTAAACATCTGATAGACATTAAAAAGATAGAAAGCAATTTATACCAAAACATTGACCATTCACATGAAAGGGATAAAGCTGCAGTGTCCCATCTTTGCAGATACTGAGAATGTTGCAGACTGTGCTGCCCATCCTCACTCAGCACCCTGACTAGAGCAATGCCGGACTGGCCTGGCAGGCTCAGAGAGACAGGGGCGTAAGGCAGACACACCTGTGCAGTGTGCTTGTCCACGGCGTGGCCCAGGTCGCAGCAGTGGCCTCTTTCTGGTTGCGGAAAGCAGACTTTCAAAGCAGTCCTCCAGCCCACCATGCCAGGCCGCAGGGCCCTGTGTGCGGCTGGGCTGATTCTAGCTAGCCAGGCATTGGTGGACGTCTCAGGCACTCAGCAGGCAGGGACGCAGCCAGCAACCTCAAGCCAGCATCATGCTGAACTTGTACTTTTGGATGTTTCCAGAAACACAACACATCACGTCCTCGTGGTTTCAAAGAGACTTTCAACCATGGCTACTGTTTTGGTTTGGTTTGGTTTGTCTGTTTGGGTTTTTATAAGACAGAGTCTCCCTATAGCAGCAGTTGGACTACAATTCCTTTTGCAGTCCAGACTGGCCTAATTCTCACAGAGATCTGCCTTCCTCTGCCGCCTGAGATTAAAGGCAAGGACCATAGATGCTCTTAATGACAGAAAGTCACTGAAAGTGGGACCTTGAGCCCTGATGCCAAGTGTGACCTTCTAGTCCAGGAGGAGTGGCCTGGCCTGACAGCCACAAGTGTGACGGGAGGAATTATTCTTAGACTCTGTTTTGTGGTTGTTTTTACGGTATTTTGGACACTCTAGGATGTCTTCCTTTATAACTTGTCCTCAGTGAGTCAGGAAAATGGGTTCATTCTAGTTCTGGTTTCAACCATAAAACTTACATTTCGTCCAGTTGGTGTAGTACCCTAATATATGAACAAATCACATGTTCAGTTCCTGTCAGAGGATCTATGTTTGTATTTGCCCTTGCCTGAGTGCTTTCTCCATCAATGGCAGCTGGTGGATTCAAGTAGGATTTAATGGAAACATCCGACCTCAGAAGAGTTGCATTCGAATCCTAACTTTGTCTCTGCCCTTAGGACTCCAACAGGTTCCTAAAGTCTGTGACCCCCCACTCCTCTCCCTGACAGTGTCTGGACTGCTGCTTTAGTGAGGGCTTGTCCTAAAGACAAAAGGGGCTTTTGTCTTTTTTATTGGACCCTCCAACTACTGTATGGTCAATCAGTCATGACTGAAGATTAGGAAAGAACAATTTGGAAAGATTCCGTGTCCTTCCACAACACTGTTGCTCTTTTATTAATTGATAGACTTCAGTGCAGTTCACTAAACAATTGCAGAAAAAATACAGAATTCCCAAGTATGCTGTCTGCACCCCACGGTTTTCCCTTTATCGGTGTCTTGATAAGGCATGTGTAGGTTATTTGATACAACCAAGGACCAATATTAATACATTATCATTATCAAGGACATTGAGGGACTGGGGTCACCCATGGTGTTGTGTATCCCATTGATCTTGACAGGTGCTTGTGAACACCTGTCCTTTACAGCCTTATGTAGAATGGTCCCACCATCCCCCAAAACACTTCTGCACTTATAACTCTGCCCACCCAGCTGAGACTGTGCATCAGATACTCAAGGTTAAACGGGAGAAGTCATATGAAGAGGAGAAGGGTGCTGCCTGGGTCCAAAATCCAGCTGTTGCCAGTGTTCTCCTGTGGAACAGGAGGTGATTGCGCTCTGCAGGCTCCCTCTTGTGAATGGGATTAAGGCCCTTACAGCACAGGCCTTATGGCTTTCAGGCACTTATTCTTCTATCACATGACACTGAACATTTCCCTTCAGAAGGAAATGCAGCACATGACTGCCTAAACCTTTCTTGTTGTGGGAGATTTGAGGAGGAGGAAAGATGCGACAGAAATGGATACTCACTGCAGATCTGGAACCCATGACAAACCAAAGGAGCACACCATCGTCAACTTGCTAAACCAGTGAATTAATGGCTGTTACTGAGCGTTGGGGGGAGTGTCAGCAGCAGGCTCCCCTCAAAGGCCTGTGCACCTCTGAGAAGCCCACACCCCAGCCTGGTACTGACTCATGAAAGATGCAATCCTGGTCCTCTCTGCTGGACTTGCGGGCAGCCTGGCAGGTCAGCATCTCCTCCCAGGCAGTGTTTACAGCTCCTGTAACCCTTAGGGCCAGGGGCTTCAGGATCTTTCATCTTCCCAGACTTGTGAAACTAGTTTATTTCCTGAATCCACTGACCTCTCCCTCTCTTCTGGAGGGCGTTTCAGTTCAGTGGGAGTCTCTGCACAGAGGCTCCACAAAGCTGAGCTGATTTTCCATGAGACCTCACAGGAAGACAGAGGAGAAAGATCTCATACAATCCCAGCAACCCGTTCAATGAAATTCCCACTGAACACTTTGATTTCCATTGCCGATTCTTCTTTGGAGCCAGGTCTGGGCTCCACCCTGTCCTCACCATCCCTTTCTTGCACTCAGATCTTATGCTCTCCCTCGTCCTGCAGAGCAGGGTCCTCTGGGCAGCTTTATAACCCAGGAATCTCAAGCAACTCTCGTGCTCAGGAACCCTCTGCCAGCAGGAAAACAGTCTTTGCTGGGAGTGGTGGTGAACACCTGAGATCCCAGCACTTAGGGGGCTAAGGCAGGAGGATCTGGAGATAAAGGCCAGCCTGGGCTACAAGGTGAGCTCCAGAACAGTCAGTCCTACCTAGTGAGTCTCTTTCTGAACATCCCACCTCAGAATCATCTTCTGACTAGAGGGATTCATGTTTGTGCTCTCATTTCGGTTCTGTTGGTCTTTCTTTCCACCCTCTTGCAGGTGTCACATTTGATCACAGCTGAACTGGAAAAGATTTTTAGATTTTTATTTTCTGTTTTTAATTTTTTGTGTGTAGTATGTACATGCGTGGATTTGTGAGCATGTGTATATGTGCAATTGTGCACATGTGCGCATGTGTGTCAGTGTGTGCATTTGTTCATTTCTCTTCATGTGTATTTGTACACATGCATATCTATATGTAGGAGTATGTGTACATTTGTGCATAAGTGTATATACATGTATAGGCATGGATGCATGCATGTGTGTATGAATGGTCTGCGTGCATGTGTATATTTGCATGCATGCATGTCCATGTATGTATATATGAATGTGTGTATATAAGTATGTTTGTGCATGACTGTGTTGATATGTATTCAGGAGTGTATATGTGCACATGTGTGTATTTACTTTTTAAGGAATTACTTTTTAAACAATATTTTTGTTAACTCTTTGAGAATTTCATGGAATGTGTTTAGATCTTATTTATACCCCTCCCTTTAGGCCATCAGCCACCTCTAAAGCTGAAACTTTATATCCTCTTTTTGTTTTCTAAAAGTCCATGGGGTTCAATTTTTGTTCTCCAAACACACTTGAGTTGGGTCCATTCACTGGAGCATGGCCAATGTCGTAGAGGTTGGTGAATGAGGAGCAGTTATCCAGATCCTTCTGTGGGATCGATGTAGATCCTGATGGCTTATTTAGGGAAAATATGGATTTTAATCTCTCTGTCTCTGTCCTAAAGGTTCAGCTGTCTAGTTTGCTCTTAGAATGCCGACACAGTGAGCTAGGCCCACTTGTCTTGTGTCCTCAATTCTGTTTGTCTCAGATGGAGACTTCCGCAATGACTCTCAGACAGGGGATGTTGTAGCATGTTTCTCTTTTCTAAATTTATAATAATTTGCCTTGTTTTAAGACTTTACTGAGCCAGTCAGGATGTGAGCTTCCTTTTCCCGGCAACCCAATGCCTAAGGCGTAAAAGCCATGTGCTACTTCTCTTGTGGGTCCGGATTTTGAAGTTTAAGCCCGCTGGACCAGGCTGCAACCTAAATAGAATACATGCTTCATGTCTACTCCCAGTGTCCCGCCTGATCTTTCATGCAGACAGTTCTGGTGCATTGGCTAGGAACAGATGTAGAGATGGCTTTTTGCCTCCTTTATCTCTAGGCCTAGCCAGAGGTTGACTTCCCTTTAATGGCACAGCAGGCTTTTTGAGCTTGTAAAAGGAACAACTCACTCTGTGCCTTGGAGATGTTGCCCCTGATCACAAGGAAGCCTGAGGGAGATAGGAACCAGGTGTAGGGATCTGGCACACCATCCAGTTCAACAGGTTGGAACCTGGTCCCCTAGAAGACCCAACACAATGGGTGGAAGAGGAGCTTAATCTCCTTTTTATAAGGGTACCACAGTACCCTCTGATTAGACATTTTCTAGAGGACATAAGAGTCGAAATGGACCCAGAGGGCACTCAAGTAGTCTCTGGTTGGCTTTAGCAGCCAGAATGGAAAAATTCATGACCCCTTTTTGGTTGACAATCTGGAATTTTTTTTTTTTTTGACTTGAAGTTCTAGATTGACCACAGTATACAAATTTTATCTGACCCGGCCTGCTTGAAAATGTGCCCAAGGCTGGATGGAAACTGCAAATCCACAGACAGCAACTCTTGCAGTCCACAAATAAAGGGAGTGAGGGGGTCACTCAATAGGAGACACTAACCAGAGGGCCGTCAATCAATAGTCAGGACACTCTCCAAAGCAGGGAGGTTAACATTAAATTAAACTGTCCAACATCATCTGTTCAATTCTCCGGCTGCAGCAGCAGGGCCGTGTCTGTGCCGACCAGGGCAGAGTCTGGAAAAGGATTAGAAACGTTGACACGGGGCGGGAAGGAACCACTGGGGTACTTGGATTGGCCCTTACCAGGCCAGACTCCTTTCCTCTCTGGGCCACTGGCTTTGTCTCATGTTTGCTAATTGCTCTAAAGCGCTAGAACCCCTCTGGGCAGTTCCAAAGCCCGTCAAGGCAAGCTGTGCAGGTTCCCAGGTAGGTTGGCCAATCATGGATGCCACTGAAGCTAGTTCTGAGGAAAGATGCTGAGTGCAAATATTAGATAAGGGGCAGGGAAGATGGGCCCCTACTGCTTAGAAGGACCCCTACCTGAACATCTGGCCATTCTTCCCAGCACATTTTTGCTATGGTCTTACAAATAAATAAATAAACAAACAAATAAATAAATAAATAAATGAGAGGGGGCCCACCCCATAACCCATGAGGCTAATAGAAGGTCATGAACCATACTAGTTGAAGACTTTTTCCTATAGCTACTCTTGGGATACCTATATACCTATTAACAACCCTTAATCCTGCTCTATGAGTAGGCTCAATAAACTCATTGACTCTTTTGGATAAATTTAATGTAATCAAACATTTGTTTGTCACTAACACCTTGAAAGGGAATAGAAATTACTTAGTATTCCCAAGAAAATTTTTTACAATAAATGGTAAACTATTTTTTATTATGTGTGATGATATTAAAATATAAAATAACACAGGCTAGAATTATTAAGACTTTTACCAATTCTTTGTTTTACTTTTTCGTAGTTAATATATTTATTTAAAATTGTATGATTTATGATTTTTTTGAATTTCAAATTCCCAAGAGTTTGTGAACCACAATTAAATATGATCCAGCTTAAATTTCTGGATTTGCACTATGTACTGCCATGTATTTTATAAAATAAACTACTATTTTTATCTGTAATATAAATTTTATTATCATCTGTAATATACATTGAGCTACAAATTTACATGATATTATTTAAAATAAAGGGATCTTTGCTTTGAAAGCATTAAACTCTTAGGGTAACTGGATGTTAAAGATAAAAAATAAACATGTGCAGCTTACCTTTGGCTGTGACACGGCCCATCCCGTGTGCGCCCTTATCCCTGGGCACCCAGATGTGTATAACCTGTTCCCAAGCCAGATGTCTGAGTGACCAGTGGTGAAGGAGGGGCCCTCTCTTCACCAGACAGTCCATACATGCTGTGCTATACCCTGAGAGGGCCCTGCATTTGTATACTCTCCACTTACTGGGAGAGAGCATCCCATGTTCCTGGGATGAGGCCTACAGTGATCCATTTTTTACTGTCATCAGTGGCTTTGCCCTGTGGAGAATTGCCTGGAAATAGTGAACTTTTAGCTTATGAACAAGCCATTCCCACAAATGTGTAAAACTTCATTTCTTGACCTTTCACAGAACAGTAGAAAAGCCTCACAATCTTCCCTGGAAATCACAAGTTCATGCTACCTGAATATAAAGTATGTCTGGTCTTTCAAATCCTGTTCTGCTAAGGCACAGCAGTGAGGGTGGGGGAGTAACACTGGGCAGAGGGTTGCTGAAAATAACAGGCATTTTTAAAACTAAATTGAATTAATTAAATACATTTAAATTCAATTTAATTCACCCTATCTAGGTGGAGGCTGCTGTCCAGCGTGACAAAGGAGTTCAAGGAGAAATGGAAACTAGTGTGCATGTGTCCTGTCTGACCTCAGGGTTCATGTCTCCAGCTGTTGGGGCTGTCTGGAACACAGGCCCTGTGCTCACACAGGTGTAGTCTGCTTCCTTGCCACTTGTGGTATCTGCCCATTTATTCTAACACCAGAGGCTTGGCTTGAGGCTTCAGTCTGCAGGTAGACATGCTAGAGTTATACCATAGGAGGTAGACTTTATACCATGAAACCATGGTAGTCAGAACAAGTGAACAATAAAACTTTATTAACCTTAATATCTAAACAAATATCCAAAAATCAAAACCGAAAACAACAAGAGAAAATCAAACAAACCAACAAAAGATAAATGAGTATTTTTGCTAGAGATGGGAAGCATCTCGGCTGTGGAGTTGGAGCTGGATGGCAATCAGCAGGTGATGCTAAAACTTCCTGGCTATATGTCCACCCTGGGCAAAGGGGAAACAGGCTCCGGATCTCCAATTTGTGAATAAGCAGAGAGAAACACCTGCCCAGGAGCAGGAATATCTGCATCCACATCTGGCAGTAGCTCTGTATTGGGTTCTGTGGACAGATCCTGCTCTATACATGTAACAATCTGGGTATGTGCTGGCTTTCTTGCTAACACATATGGTTCCATGAACTCAGGTTCCTCTTCATGTAACAGGTCCTCCTGCGGCACCTCCGTACAAGCTGATCTGGGATCCAGAGCCTCTGGCATCCCTGCTGCATACTGTGCTGGGCGCTCAGGAGCTGTTGCCCTGGAGAGCCCCGAAACTAAGGACAGAAAGAGATGCACTGTCTACGGAGGCAACTTAGAAGAGAGAGGCAGGGTGATTTGGGATAAAATAAGAGTTATCAATGTGAGGGTCTTTTCCTGATACTCTCTAAATGCATGCAAGATTTCTTCCTGCCAGACAATCCCCAGTCCTTGTTCCTGTAATAGCATATCTTAGCTGACTGGGGTCCAGCTCTGGTTTCAGGGCAAAGGCCAGCTTTTAGTACCTCCCACTTGGAACCCAGTACTGAAAATTCCTTCCAGCCCTCTCAGGCACCTACCACAGGCCTCCTCTTTTTTGGGAATTGCCTTTATGGACTCCTGGTTCTCCAGACGTGACAGGAGCTCTTGGATGTGGATGTCCAGGACTGATGAAGGCATGTTGACTTGAACATAGTTCATCAGCTTGTTCAGAATATCCAGGTCCGGAGATTCACAAAAATCCCCTGGCAGTTTTGCCATCCACAATCCCAGGAAGAAGCATATGGCACTGTGGCAGGTTGGCACAGAGTTAGAAGCCTGGCCACTCTGTCAGTGCTTAATGTTCCCATGCAGACAAGGCAAAGGCTGTTCAGTGAATGTGCCACGGGACATGATATTAAGAAGTATGGGGCCATGTGTAGAGGGGATCCCAACACTTTCTGTCCAGACCACTAGAAGACAACCTGGCTAGCCTAGGCTCTGGTGATGAATTCTCGTGAGGGCTGGTTCTTCGCTGCTATGACCCCCTTACTCCTCAGAACCAAGAAGCCCACTAAAGACTTCTGACCCCCTGTACCCCTGGCAGGCAAAGTCCCAAGCATCATCCCTTAGTGGAATCTCTAGAGGAGCGCGCATGGCACTTGGCATCCCGAACTCTCACCCTCAAATGTTCCCCACCCTGCAGATGGGAGCTGACCTCCCTCTTCACCCGAAGTCCACTCACTTCTTTGTTTGCTCGTCCTCCTCACTGTCTGGCTGGAATGACACATACCTGTGTCATTAGAGAAGGATGTCACCCTACGTCCATGTGTCCCCACCTGCCAGGAGCTCTGGAGTGACTGGCTGAGACTGGGACAGGAACAGAAGCTGTGGCTTGGGTGGGAGGGGATTTGTCTGCGCTGCTCTGTGAGTTCTAAGCCAAGGAAAACTTGGAAAACAAGTGTGCAGCACAGAGGGTTCAGGACCTTCATACAATGTATGAACCCAAGCTTCTCCTCTCTGGTTTCACTGTTGGCACAGGGCATCTTGGTCAGTCTCTAGGTGTGCTTATCTCACTGCATTTATATCCTGTATCCCAGGTGGGGCTGGGAAACTTCTTTACAAGTGAGAGAAAACTGAGCAAAAGGCTACAAAACCTGTGTCTTGACAGTGCTTATAATGGGAGACAAATGTCACAACTTAAGAGTCCACCATTCCATGGTCAGGCCACTTTGAAGGGTCAGGCCTAGGACCAGCAATGCCAGGGTAAATTTGCCCTTGGTCCTGACAACAGTCTACGAGAGCCAAGAACCTCAGGGAAGAGCAAAGCCCCCTAAAGCCCACCCAGGAGGCTTGAGCTCTCTTGGACTTGGACGTGGCCACTCACCTCTTCATTATCAGGTCCAGCACCTGCCATGTATTGCCAAACCTTTGGTAGATGCCAAGGAAGGTGCAGACAAACAGAAAGTCCCCTTTCTTCACAGCTGTTGCCAGGTAGCTCACCAGCTTCTCTAAATAACCTGGAACGTCGGACTTGGCTGTGCAGAGCTCATGCACGGTGAAGCCTGCCTCTTGTTCATCCTGAGGAGGGGCCAAGGAGGGAAGGTTCAAATAAAATCTAACAGACTACCCAGTGATTTGTTGCCATACACTGAGGGGATGAAGAAACTTTCCCAGTTTTCACTCTCAAACATACACCCAGGGGGGACTGCAATAGACCAGGGGGATCAGAAAGATTTCCTGCTATAGGCTGTCCAGTGTCACCTGTGGGTTCCTGCGTGAAAATGGCCAGAGGCACTCGACTAGTGGGCGCACCCAGCGTCTGCAAAAACGGCCAAGGACCCTATTCTTGGTTCTCCTGGGGCCTGAGCCTTCAGAAGGCCGGAAACAGCAACAAAACATCCTGCTCTGTCCAGAGACTCCAGACAAGTGAAGCAGTTGAGGCTGCCACTGGCCTATGGTTACCTGGTTACCAGATTCTAAGTTCTGTTTGGACTGTTGCTAGTGAAGTGAGGTCACTTCCCAGGGTCCTCCTACCCTGAACCTCCTTCCATACAAGACCTTTCCAAAGATTCCTGGGCTGGTGATTGCTCTTTCTAAGTGGACAAGAGACACAGTTCCATCAGCAAGCTCATGGCACCCTATCCATCACACTCTTTGGAAGTCTAGCTTCAGCATCCTTCAGATTTAAGGAAGCAGAGCTGGTCTCCAACCTAGCCAATATATAACATATGTATCACCACAAACAGTCACTTTCCTGCCAGAATCCTTGCACTCTCCCCACCTGGAGATCATTCCAGCATCTATTTTCTAGAATGTCATGAAGTGCACACGACCATAGATACCTGTGTTACCCGTGAAACTCCAGGTCCTGTGTGACCTGAGGTGAAAGCACAAATAGGCACACATGTCCACACACTCACCTCCACATGCTCACATGGGTGACCCAGTCACAAGTGCCCAGGAAAAAGTCAGTGCAGAAGGGCTTAGCTTTAGTTCAAGTATAGATTTAGGTGCCATTAGATTGATTTAGTTGTCGTCAGGGTTGATGTGACAAATGGAAGCACACTACGTACTCCTCTATAACTTTGCCTTTTACTTAGAGGAACAGTCTGGTTCCTCCTTTCTTCTCTTTCCTTTTAGTGTTTATTCGCATCTCATTCCACCAAGAAGGGAATGTCCCTCTCCTACATTCCGTAGAAAGGGGCAGAGCGTGCACTGATGCAACCTGTGAACCCCCACCGCTCACAGCACTTTAGACTTTGATAAAAATAGTTCCCATACTTTAACTCATAGATTATTAATTTTTAAATATTTTATTATTTTTATTTTAAGTGTATGAGGGTACTGCCTGCATGTATGTGAGTGTACCCATGTCGTGCAGTGCCCACAGAGGTCAGAAGAGGGTGTCGGATTCCACTGGAACTGGAGGTACAAACTACTGTTAGCCGCCATTGGGTGCTGGGAACTGAACCCGGGTCCTCTGCAAGAACCACCAGTGATCTCACTGCTGAGCCAACTCTCTAGCTCCAGATTAATTTAAAATGAATACTTGAATTTCTCATTGATGAGAGATAAATCAGAAGTTTTAAAAAAATCAACACAAAAGTAGATAAAGGAAAAGAAAACAAAGGAAGAAGGGGAAAGAGAGAACAGCTGAGTCTGGTACTGGAAGTAACATGGAGAAGTTATCTTAGTGTTGTTTGCTGCCCATAGTACACAATGGCCGTTAGAATTAAGGAATACACAGGATAGAAAATCATTGCCCTACTAGGGGAGCACACCCGCATAGCCCAGGGAAATCTCTCTGACTTGCATCTTTAGTGCGTTTAATCATGATCTGAAGTTTTTCAGGTTATTTAAATGTAACAGTTCCTCTGTGGTGGAATGGCAGCATATTGAAAAGACATGGGTCCCACTCACCATCACAGAATTCATTCTACTGCCCTTCTGGGAAGGTGAAATAATGTAGCTCTGTGTGTGTGTGTGTGTGTGTGTGTGTGTGTGTGTGTGTGTGTGTGTGTGTTTTCAAAGTACCGTGGAGGGAAAACAAAACACTCTTGATGAGAGGAAATGCACAGCCGAGTCAGGCAGACAAGAGGCAAAAGGGGCACATTCACCCTTTTCTACTCCAGCCTTGGCCTGTGGGATGATGCCCACTTGCTGGGCAAGTGCCATCTGCCTCATCGAGCCCAACCATTTCAGATTAGTTTCCCAGACACACCCAGAAATAATGCTGAACCTGGCATCTTTGATTCTGTTGCTGTAATAAAACACTCAAGAGCAGATACATGATGCACACTGGCGTATCTGACATGAAAGTAGATGTTAAACTCTCTAGGGGATCAAAGTTACTAATGGGAATTGGGAGGGACTTGGGAAGAGAGAACTGTGGGAATGAATATATTCAATGTACAATATAGATTTGTATAAAAATATTCATATGTAATACAGTATCATGAACAATGAATATGCAAAATGAAAATAATTAAGAAAATGTTTTCTTTCTCTTTGATGATCACAGAGTATCCTGTGGTACAGAAACTATAACCAGCGTTCCAGCCCTAGAACAGCAGAGTGTGTCTTGTCAGGTTATTTTATGCAATGTGGTGGTGAGTATGTTATTCTGTATATGTGTAAATACACCAGAGGTACATACCTGTACTGGTTAATTATGCTCTATACCAAACTCCTCAATCTAACTAGATGCTCACACTTATTTTGCCTGTTAATGTGCAATTTTGTTGGTATATCAGGGAGAATGCATGGGCTGTGTCCTTGGATTCAAGTGGACTGCCCACCAGCTGGGTCCCAGGTGTCTGAAGCAATGCACACGCAGATCTCCCATGGGAGGCTGGCTGGCAGCCTAGACAGCTGGGAGGAGATGGCTGACAGTGGCCGTCTTTCTCACAGTATGGTGGCTGTTCCTCAGAACAGACCAGCAGAAGTCTGTTTCCTCTCTGAACATTCTCTCAGAAGGTAGACATGCAAAGGGACAGTGCTAAAAGCCAAAATTGACAATACAGTCTACCTCCTCATAGGGAGAATATTCTAGAAGGCAATGTAAGGCTAAGAAGCACTATCATTTTTGGAAAAAAAAATCCAGCCTACCTTGGATGCATTTCTAGAAACAGAGTTTGTCTTGGTTACCTGCATTTTAAATTTTAATAGAATTGCCAAACTTTGCTCCAGAGAAATTTATGATTTCTCTCCCAAAAGGAGCACAGGAGAAATACGTATCTCTTTAATGACATAAAGATGTCAGTTACATCAGGTGGGGTGAAGAAGTAACTGAAGCTATTTTTCTAAGGACACACTTCGTCATCCGGTCACTAGACGACAGTGGCTCTCCAGGGACGCACAGGGAGGTGCTAGCTGACCTGTTTGGAGCAGCTCAGTGACATGAAATAGGGTGAGTGGGGGTTGTGAGTGAGCCTCAATACGCCAGAATCCAGGGGGTCTTCTTCTGAACTTTGTTCTTGATAGGCTGCTAAAATAAAACCAGAAATTGCAGCTTCTCGTTACTTTTTTTACATTTCTTTACAGAGCAGAGACCCTGCCTCTGTTTAAGGTGCTCCTACCCCATCTCCTGAAGAAGTACAGGCCAAGAATCGGCCCGGTGGATATGATTCTGTGAATCCAGTGGTGGTAGGGAGTAACTGATGGAAGTTCTTCAAGAGTCAGAACTCCACAGAGCTGTAGGGTTACCTACGAATGCTTTAACTTGTTCATCTTCAGGGAGAACTAAGAGTCCCATGTGCTCTACTCTGGGTAGACCAGGGGAGTCAGCCCCTTCCCCACCTGCATTCACCTACAGAGACCATGGCTCACTAAAACATGGTGGCTCTGACACCCTAGACCCAATCCTGGTTTGATTCCTCTACTTTTGCCTAAGTCAGTCACGTGTCCAAGGGTAGGGCTGTGAACCTTCCCCCGGGGTTCCAACATCCAGACACTTGCTATCCCAACTCTTCAGAATTCCACACCTGTCTGCCAGACATCCGCCGGGGGTTACTCATATAACTGCACATGGGCATGGATCCCCCCGGGTATGTATAAATGTAGTGTTCAGGATCCAAGTCTGGGCCCTGGCAACTCTAACAGTAAAGAGATCCTCCCTCCACCCCATCCATTTTGAGCTCCTGATATGAGATTTAGGTTTAAATAGAAAGGAAGAAATATGTAAAACCAAGTAGTCTTAATCAAGGCAGGGCTCTTAACAAAAACAAGCTTGCCTAGGAGCAACATCAAAATCATGGTCATTTGTTTCGATCTGTCATTCAGCTACTGTATGCACTTTCTTTTGGTCTTTCTGAGACAGGGTCTCCCTGTTGCCCAGCTGGCCTGGAATTTGCTATGTAGACCAGACTGGCCTTGAACTCAGAGATCTGACTCTGCCTCCTGAGTGCTAGGATCAAAGGCGGGTACCACTACGCCCAGCACATTTTTTTAAATATGTAAATTATTTTGTAAAATAAACGTGACAAATATTTGTAGATGAGGCTTCTGTGACTGGGGACTAGCTTATTCTATACCAATTCTCTACGGATTATTTTAAATTGGAAACACATCTCACTACTACTGAAGGTATTGAACAGAAAAAATAAAATAAAAACAGAAGAATACATCTGAAGTGACTAAAGTAGACAGAAGATGAGGATGACCTCAGAGAGGAGAAACAGAAAAGGATTCAAAAGTTCCGTGAGAAACCTTGTCAAGGGTGAGTCTAGTCCACCAGGCTAAGAAACTGGATTTTTGTTGCTATGCTTTGCAGTGGAAAGGAGTTAGAGCTTTGTTCTAGCCATGTTAACTGATTAGTACGATTTGAAGGAAGGTTAACAGGATCCAAACTCTAAAATATACTGCCCATGAGCTGGAGAGATGGCTTAGTGGTTAAGAGCAATGGCTACCCTACCAGAGGACTGGACTTTGGTGCCAAGCACCCACATGGCAGCTAACAGTCATCCATAATTCCAGTTGTAGGGTAGCTGATACCCTTTTCTGGCCCTTGAGGGCATTGCACTCACAGATGCACTTACATACATGTAGGCAAAACACTTATACACATAGAATAAAAATAAAGTTTTTTTTTTTTTTTAAAGTACTGCCCAAGTTCCATATAAATCCAAAACGACCTGGCATACACTCAGAGAAAAAGCAAGCAAGAAAAAAAAGACCTAGATGCTGGACTTAGCATGTAAAAACTTCAAAAGCTATGTTTGAAGATATGAAGGAAAACAAGCATATGATACATGAACCAGTAGGAAATTCCGTCAGAAGGAAAAAAAAAATCTGTTTAAAAAAAAGAAGAATGGATGTAGCGGTGGGTGTATACCTTTCATTGCAGCACGTGGGAGGCAGAGGCCAGTCTGGTCGACATAACGAGTTCCAGGTCAGTCAGCATTAAAGAGATGCTGTCTTAAAAATAGTGTGAGGGAGTTGGGTGGGGGGGGATATAGTCAAAAAATGCAAAGTGTGAGCAAAGAAACTATACAGGCTTCAAAGAAAATCGTAGGTAACAGAATAGTTGATGAACCTGAAAACCAATTAATAGAGAAAAAGATATTTTAAATTGAAAATGACTCCAGGGCTTGATAGTTTACTATCAAGATCTTGAATTTAGAGGCTGGTGTGAGGGCTTAGCTAGTAGCTCTTCCAGAGGACCCACATTCGGTTCCCAGCAACGCACAACAGTCTGTCACTCCAGTTCCCAGAGATACGTCGTCCTCTTCTGGTTTCCATGGGCACCCACACCCATACCCCCACCCATAAATAAAAACTTTTAAAAGATCTTTATGTTCAACAGAGATATGAGAAAGGGAATGAGGCATAACTTTGAAAGAATATCATCTGGAAATTTCCTAAATTTTATGAAAGGTACAGATTTACAGTCTGAAGCCGAGTGAGTGCCAGCAGGATCAGTACACAGAAAAGCACTTCCGGGATGTGGAGCAACATTGCTGGTGAGGCTACTCTGCAAGGAAAGAAAAACAAAAGTGTGCCTGCCTTTGGTGCGGCAATTTCACTGCCAGGTATCCAAGATTTGTACAAAGCTTACCCAAGGGGGCAGATAAGCCCATTATATTCTCTCAATGGACTAGTGCTCAGTGATAACAAAAACTAAACAGGTGCAAGGACGTAAGTGAACGTCAAGAATATTCAGCAACACACAAAAGAATACAAGCCATTTCCACCATTGGTTAAAAAAAACCAGGGGCTGGAGAGATGGCTGAGTGGTTAAGAGCACTGGCTACTCTTGCAGAGGACCCAGATTCAGTTTCTAGCACCCACATAGCAAATGACTGTCCATAACTCCAGTTCCAGGGCATCCAATGTCCTCTCCTGACCTCCATGGGCACTGCACAACAAGGGTACACTTATATACAACCAGGCAATACAACCATACACATAAAATAAAGATAATAAAATATATAAAAAAGCTTGTTTAAAAAAATCATGGGTTGCCCTGATTCCTGGGACAGAGAGAAGGTGTGACTGGCTTTGGAAGGTGTGACTCAGTTGCTAAGGTGACAGTAGGGCTGTTCATCTCAGTGCTATGTGTACTGGGCACTATGAATGTATGCAGTAATAATAAACCTAAAGATATGTATATTCTACATTAAAATGTTGAATATAATTATTAAATCCTACTTAATATGTACACTGAATAATTCAGGGATAGAGCTGCAGGTTACTCTGAAATCTGCAAAAACAAGAAGGAGGAAGGCATAGGTGAGCAGACGGGAGATTCGGTCATATGAAAGCTTTCTGAATACATTTCTTGTAGGGCATAATGTTTTCACACAAAAATGTTGAGCTGGGAAAGGAAATATTTAAGCAATTTGTGTTGGTTAGTTTTTGTCAACCTGAGACAAACTAGAATATCCTGGGAAGAGAGAACCTCAACTCGGACATTCCCAGATGAGACTGGCCAGTGGCACGTCTGTGAGGCATTTTCTTAATTGCTACATGGAAGGGTCCATTGTGAGAAGTAGTCCCTCTCCCCAGCACCCTATTCTTGAAAATTTACTGTGGAACATGAGGGCCACAGTTCAAGAATTCAAGAGTTTAAAGAGTTCAAGCTTTTGAGCCCTCAGTTCAATTAATATTTGGAAAGTGGATTAGCATTAAGGTGCCTTCAAAATATAAATAACATGAATGGAATGGACCCAAGATATCTTCTAAATATAATTTGAGTATTACCTAAAACACTTGGCTATTATGATAAATTAAAAATGAACCAACTGAAAACGTAATTCATACAATCCAGCTATGCGTTCACTGTATCGCTGTCTCAAAAGTGTCCCTGACTCAATAGGCATAGTTCAAACCACCCCACTGTATCCCATCACATAACTCTCTCCTTTCTCTTCACTAATATCTTTCCTTCCCTTTGACTAACCTTCTCTTTCTTAAATCTCAATTTCCCTTGACTACAGACTGGATCAGGCTATCCCACTTCACTCTCAATTACAGCACTGGCTGTTCAACATGGATTTTTTTTTTTTTTTTAACTTCGGGTTACTATGAAAACGATCCACATTCAGTAAAAACTGTTCTTCAAAATCTGAATTTTGGTCTTTTATTCCCCCCCACACACACACACACAATGCTGGGCAGTAGCAGAAACCACTAGAGAAAGTAGTCAATAGTTTCTAGTGTGCTGTCATAGCTTGTTTGGTAGGCTGATGCACTAAATACATCTAAACTGAAGATATTTTCAATTTACAATGAGTTTATTGGCACATATCCCCATTATAAGTCTAGAAGCATTCATACTTAAAGACAATTCTTCTCATTAGACAAGAAGCCCCAAAAGGGCAGGGACTGGCCTGGTCACTGTCCAGCACCCAGCAAGTAGCCTGCACTGGCTTACACTGTGTGTGAACTATGAAGCCCTCTTCTGAGAGCTATGCACATACTAACACATTTAAGCAGCTATGTGGTCCTCAAAGATTTGTTGAAGAAGTCTCTTTTACTCTATAAATGACAACTACTCAAAAATATGGATGATCTAGTAAGTATTGAGATGTCCAGAAATCACAAAGTCCATGTCTATTTCATGAAGCCCAACCTTTTAGAGAATACAGTCAAAGAATGAAGGTGTGACACATCAAAGAACAAGTACTACTACAGAGGAAACCAAAGAACGTGGTGCTCCATGTCTTTAAACACTGTTTATATGGACTTTTTGCCTAAAAACAAAGTTGGAAACCCAGCCCACTCACTTTCATCATTTACCAAGAAGCTGTTCACTCTCCAGCATACTGAGGACTCAGCTGAGACTCAGGTGAAGGAGACACAAGGTCTTACAGCCCAGTGGGGGGCGCTTTGCAGAGACCCGGCCATGCTGCGTGAGACCGTCACAGCGGAGCACACACGACACACCAGTGCTTTACGGCTGCTGCTCCTGGAAGCCCACATCCCAGCCCCAGGTTTTCTTATGCGCCAGTCTGGGCTGGATTCCCATTCCTCCCCACATGAAGCTCTGCCCCAAGGTTGAGTTCTGTGTCTAGCCATCCCAGAGAACAACTCTGCTTTAGTTTAGTTCTCTCATGTGTAAATAGAATGTCTTTCTGAAAAGATGTAAAAATATTTCATTTGCACTGAATGTCACAAAATATCATTCACTGTTATCCTGGGGAGTAAATGTAGCTAAGACCTCAGTGTCCTGGCCTCTAACCCACTGATCATGTTGCCTTTATTCCCAGAGTAGCTTCTTCTAACTATGTACCAGTGCTTCCCTGAGGCATTGACAAAATTCCATCTGACCTGTGGTCACACAGAAATTATATAGAAATTTAAGTGCAAATCAGGCTGGAATATTTGCTGTCCCATAAGGAAAATGCTAACTGAAGATCCTATACAATTTCCAACTTCTCTCCCAATGGGGTTAAACATACAACATTATTATAAATAAGCAGAGCACCTTGTAGGGTTACAAGTGTAATTTTATTTAGATGTTACTTGTAATCTATAGTAAGATATACAAACAGATAAAAATTGTTTGACAGTTTTTAATACCACTTTAAATTCAATTTACAGCTGCATTGATAATACTGCAAGATAACAGATACTCTGCTTCATAAAACAAAAATTACTTGCTATTCTGGCTGATACATTCCCACCAGTCCTTAATGGATTAAAATGTATCATGTATTTCAGTTGCAAATATTACAAAACTTTTATAACCCTAGCCATTCTATGCTCATAAAGGTTTTTGATGTGTTAAAAGTGTACTGAAATGAGAACACATCTTCTAATAGCATCTTTAGTAAATAAAAACATAAGTAACCAAATCTCATGGTTTGGTGTTAACAGGGCAAAGTCATTTGCCTTATGCTTAATCACATTATGCAGCATAGTCATATGCAGACTCAGGTATCTTTCCATCCATCCATCCATCCACCCACCCACCTACCCACCCACCCAGTCAGCCACCCATTTGCCTGAGTCTATACCATGAAGAAAGCTTATCAGATACTCAGCTAAAGTATATATGAAGCAATAAAACTGGGGACAATTTAAAACAACCTTAAAATTGATAACTAATTCAAAGCGCAAAATTTATAGAAATTAAATGCTATTAAATTATGCTCTCTATTTGCTTTAGTAGATATTTTCTGAAAATGAAAACAAAAAACTTAAAATTCTTTGTTACTTTTATACAGTATCTTCTTAGAAGCAACTTGGGTTTAAATTTTAGACTAATCAAATTTGTTGAAAAGATGCTCTAAAAATAATCTAAATTGGATTTTAGCCACTTTCCATTCTTTTAAACATTAGAGAATACAAAGGGGCAAAAGCTTTTTCACTAGCTATAAAATAAAATTAAAATCAACATGTTAATGAAACTATAGGACAAGTAGCAGTTAATAAGCTCATGAATATGAATAAAGTGCCACTAATTTTATTATGATATAAATAGAAGAAATCCTGACATGGCTGGTAGCTTTAATGTATCCCTCCATCCTGAGAGCATTAGGGTCCTACAAAATAAAGCAGCATTGTCAGATGTGAGTTCTAGAATTATAAGGGCACACCTAACACAAAAGTAGCAAAAAAGGCAAACTATTATAAGGGCAAAAAAGACTCAAAATGTTCAAAGTTGGAAGAATAATGTCAACACAGTAGGTCTCAATGTAAAAAAACAGAAATAGAAAAAAGAAATGTAAAAGTTCCTTAATAACTCCAATGCAAAAAAATCATAGTAATGGCCAAGTGGGCACAGGCTCCAGGGCGAGCACTGGAAGTGCAGGCCAGGCAGCTGGGCAGCGGAGAGTACGCAGGTGCATGGCCAAAGCAGGGTTTAGGCAAAGGGCTGGAGATGGGGTTTTCAGTGTCAAGTCTGTGAGTAAAACCCAGTCCCAGCAGGTGTTACGTGACAGCTGCCCAAGTGGATGGGAGTCCACACACACAGGGTGATGTGACAGCTGGCTGATGTCCCCAAAACTCATGGACAAAAATCACTTGCTGTTATCCTACTGACATTCTCCACCAACTCACACATCTGCTTTAGCTCTAGATTCCTCCTTTCACTAAAAGTGAGATTTACTAAGACATACAGTCAGTTTGAAGCAGCACATCTAAGAAAGACCCCATCAAGAAGTCAGTGTCCTAGCACATCTGTGAGGTCCTGTTTGCAATCCAAGCCTGGGAACATCACAACTATTTATTCTAAACCAGTAGCTGTTCTTCCATAATTATAGACACTGTCCTCTTGGGAGTCCCGAACCCCTGCCTAAGTCAGGGCTGTTGGATTGCCATGTGGGAAAAGGGACAGGACAGGCAGAGGGGAATTTGGGGTGCTCTGCCATAGCAACAGGCTCAATCAAGGTCATCTTGTGAGGTACTTATTAAAATTTAATGTGCCAACAACATGAGAGACGAGAACTGTGCTTCTAGGACAGGGCAAAAGCCCTGCTCATGGGGCTGACCACTAATCCAGCCATAGCATCTTGGAAAGTGAATAGCTGACTATCCTTTACCTAAACCTAAGCTCCTAAAATTCAGAGCTAGAGGAGTGGGGTGCCAAATCATGTTCTCTATGAAGAATTAAGGACCAGTGATCCCAGGAAATGAGTAGTTCTCATTTACACTAGGGGTCAGATGTGGCAGCTCTGTCTAGAAAGCCCTGCAAACTCTGGACAGCTTGCACCTGGTCTGACTACTCAAGCTGGAAGGGCTGGTCAACTACAAGTTCCATCATATTGGCCCCCACAGAGGAAAGAATCTTGTTCTCATTTGCATTACTACCAAACTCCTGCAACTTTATACAAAATCCACCAGTGAGAGCATTCGCCACATGAACTCCCACAGGGTTCTCTGCTTGAAAAGGGCCTCTCTACTGAAATTAACAGAGCCTATAAATTCAATCAGAGGCGACCAAGCCAAGAATCCAAATGAGGAAACATCTAACTCCGCTTTGTTAGACTTTTCTCTCCAGAACCAAATTCTTTTCAGACACACTGTGTAAAAGAAATAGTAAAGTAGTATCACTTACTGATTGGAAGACATTACTCTGACACAGTCATTAATCTTGCAAAGACCTGACACCAGGCAGCTTCACAAACACACAGCAAGTCCACTGAATCATGGGCTCAACAAGAGTGAGGACTCTCATAGCCCAGAGGGAAGCAAGATGCTGTTTCAGGACAATGCAATAGTTACAGCACATTTTCTCATGTGCAGCACAATGTGCTATGTTTAGTGGCACTTAATTATTACACAGTAAATACTGAAAAAATCCAGAAGTTTTGGATGTGCAGAAGCAATATCACTGTTAATACAAAAGATGCTAAGCTACAGGAATATAATACCACTATGTAGGTGCAGAGACCACATGAACTCCTAACACGCTTCCATACGGTGCCCTGACTGTCCCCCTGCCACCTGTAACTCAGTCAGACCAGTCGTTCTCATCAAACTCAGAGTCATCATCTGAGTCGCTGTACTCCACAGCAATGCGTCTGGACAGGATGGTGGCCACGTCATTCCCAACAGGCTCCCGTTTGGCTTCCTGCTCACGTTGCTCCTGTACCTTCTTCAGCTGAATTCCTGGAAACACAACGAGGAATGAGAAGCAAATCCCTCTGCTAGCTCTATATAAGGGAAAAACAAACAGGTCTACTGGACTTTTTTCGTGCTTAACAAAGTCCTAGATATCTGAGGGAGAAAAGAACGTGTGCACAGACTACTGATGGAAACAGATATAAAAATAAAATCATCTACTCAACTGCTCAGTGACAAAATGGTTATCAGATGTTTACCATTTTAACTTTTCTTGGACATAATTTCAGATATATGGAATAGTTATGAAACCAGGAGAAAAATTCTCATATTAACTCCACACCCTGTACTCCCCAGCTGATAACATTTGAAGAAGTTTTCCTAACCTTTCTCCCACTTAAACATAATTTTCTCTCGACTATTTAAGATTATGTGGCACATAATGTCCCTTTACTACTGAAATACTTCATTTTCTTTCCTTAAAAAAAAAACTATTGAAAGTTAGCATTCTCTACTACTAACCCTACAAATACTATTCAAATGTTGCCAATAAACCAAAGTAATCACAAATGGAGAAAGTCCTTGGTTCAGGATCCAAGGGTCCTTGCCACATTAATCACTACTTCTGTTAACATACTTTAATCCACAGAGTACTTTGGTCTTTGGCTTGCCAACTTCACATTTGTAAAGAACAGAGGCATGTCCCTCAGTGGTATACATGAGGTATTTCTTGGTAGTCTCTGGTTATGCATGAACTCTCACTGGACACAGATGTGTAGGAGGCAAGTCCACCACTCTCCCACTATGATTCTAAAGTGATGTCCCTAAAGTATTCTACTGGACTTCACAGCTTGAAAACAAAAAGTCTATCAGTGGTGTTCAAGATACACAGAGGACTCCAGGGTCTTTGAGTGGGCAGGTGTGTATGAATGTGCATGAGTCATACCCCAGGTCTGATTAAAGTTCCCAGGAAAAATGCAGAGACAGCCAAGTCATAGTTGTGACAAGGGCCTCATCAAAGTTGAGTTCCTAGGGCTGTAGGCCAGCCACTTTCTTCAGTTACTTCCAGGTGAGACAGCTGAATTATGACCAGAAGGCTACTTGGTTCTGACTGTATAAGATGCTCTTGGAACATTCATGCATCCTGCTTGTGTCCGCTTAAGAGTGAATGGTGTGACACACAGGTTTCCCTGTGCTGCTGACATGGCCAAGGGGACAGGACAGGTTCCCTACTGAGTCTACAATGTGCTCTACTGCTTCTGTTAAAGGGCTTGGGAGTAAGGGTAGGTTTTGCCTAAAAACTGTGTGCTGCTAAATAAATACTGGAAGTCTCTGGCTTAGCACATCAAGCTAAGTGACTTGGATTTGTTTAAAACAACAAAATCACTGCTAGGCACTCATTTTCTTTCATTTGTATTTGAAGTAAAAGGTGGAGGAAAGGTTCTATTAATTAATATATGATTTGTTACCAAACTTCTAGCTTCTAGTCATGTAAAGCTTTCCTGAATTTTCAATTTTTTATTGTATTTCCATGATACCTACATAAGAATTCTTACTTTAAAAAAATAACAAATAAGGCTCCTTTAACTCTATTCTAAAAATTAGCGGAATAGAGTTACCCTTTGAAGGCAATGAGACTGTAGCTAGTTAGAGACCTAAATAAATCTCTTCCTAAAAGGAAGACTGCGCATCAAAGGTCTACTTACCCATCCGGATGGCAGCAAGCAGGTCACTTCTCGCATCACTTATGGGTGGTTGTGCAGGCTCTGGGCGCTTTGCCTCAGCCACAGGGGGACCATGCATCGGGGAGGATGAAAGAGAAGAGCTGGGGCCTGGAGGGCCTGGTGGAGGTGGTGGGGGGCCTGGAGGAGGTGGTGCTGTCGCCAAGAGCCCAGTGGAGGGCTGGTGAGGAGAGGTGGAAAACACAGAGCCAGCTGAGGCAGGGAATGGGGGCTGTGTGGGGATCTGGAGAGGGCTAACGAAGGCAGTTTGTGCTGAAGGAATCATGGGCGGAGGGGGAGGTGGTGGTGGTCCTGAAGGGTTGTAATATTCAATTATCTGTGCTGGAAGCATCCTAATGAACAGACAAAACATAGTCAACAAAGCAAGTATGGAGGGTCATGTTCCCCCTAGTCCTAATATGCCTAAGAGCAGATTCCTAGGACACACACAGCACACACTACCAGCTGGACAAGAATCACTGCAGAATGCATGTGTCCACTCTGACAATCAGTTGTTTTCAACTGTCCATTATTCACTATGACCATGCAAGACTTACTGAAATGTTCCTAAGAAAGACTACTCAAAAGCATGGAAATTTTCTGTGAATGGCTGGGCTGGCATAGCTGACTGTAGAATGTCATCAGAAATTCCGTTTCATCCTGGGAAATCTCACAGCTGTGTAGCTCATGACCTCATCTCATGAGGGCTCTGAGTCAAAGGAGACTGGGGGAAATTTTGCATTCTCTAGCTCTGCCCAAGGAGAATCACTAGGGTTAATGGGTCCAGTAAAGTGTCAAACATTCTGAGAAATGGGTCAATGGTTTTCTAGCTCACCTGAACCACAGACCCTCTATGTGCCTAATGTAGCAGCCTCAAAACACATTCTGAGAATCCCAGATTACTGAAGGCAAAAAAACAGGGGACACCTAAGGCCTGTGGTCTCACCTTTCAGGGCTGTGGGCATACACTTAGAAGGCAACATCAGCTCTCTGGGGTAAAGAAGACACATTGTTGTGTTTAGCTTTCCTGGGTGTAGACACTAAGGAATGTTTTAATGATTACAGCCAAAAGAGCTAAAGACAGTCTGTCAAAACACAGGGAAGGGGCTCAATACAAACAGGAAGGTCTGTACACTGTGCTGGAATAATGCCCACAAATTAGTAAATAAGAGGGTCCTATTATATCTGACACAGACTGTGGCATCGCTGACATCTGTCCACTCATTCCTGACTCTATTCTGTGTGTTGAAATTCTATCACATACAGGAAGACACAATCTCAAGAGCAATAACAATTAGCAAACAAGGAATGCCAGTTTACCCATAGTCTGCTGGAGCCATTGGTGCAGAGGCCTGGGACCCCTCTGAGACCTGGGGAGGAGGTGGAGGTGGTGGCTGCTGAGGTCTGTTTAGGGCCATGTGCCTTGCTGAGGCAGAAGAGGGTCGATACTCATGCTCAGAGACTTGGTTTGTGGTTCCATGCAGTGGTGTATCCCCAGCTGCATAGGAAGAAGTCGCCGGCTGTGGGTGCAGAGAATGGTTGGGAGTGGCAGGATAAGAGTAATCCATAACATCTGATGTGTGAGACCTGGCGGTGGAGAAAAGGAGGCGAGAGAAATCTAAATCAAGTTTAAAAAACTTCCCGTAGCAGGCAGAAGCATTATATATGAATAACAACATTGTCAATGCACAGGTATAAGACGTTTATTTCCTTTATGATCACTAGGTCTAGCCCCATGAGAGCTTCCAAGCAGCAACATAATTATTTTAGCAGCAAGCCCCAGGGTTACATGGATCCAGATTCACAGCTTTGAAGTAAGTCAGACAGATCAGCAAGCAGGAACCATCAGAGCCTCATTTTTACAGCATTTCACATATTTCCTTATTTAGACAAAGCTACAAGACAAATCCTATTTCACTTAGAAACAGTATCTCAGACTGACAGAGGACTTCTGTGGCAATAAAATTCGGCAGTATATAATGAGAAAATATAAAATGGCAGGTGAACTGGATAAATATTAACAGTAAGAAGATAAAGAGATACTCAGAATGTAACACTGAACTGTATTTTTCTTAAACAGAAGAAATATATTTAACCCAAAGAAGAAAAAGCAACATGGTGCGCTATGGACAGGCTTCTTGCGTTTTGAGCCCACAGTTGCATATGAAGCTCTGAAAGGAACAGAAACTTGTATTAGTCAGCAAGCGATGTGGAAAAGAAGCAGACACTGGGCAGCCTACTCAGCCTAGGGGAGTGAAGCTGGCATACGTGGCAGCCACAAGCCACATTAGTAGCAGGCACACATTCCTGCCTGAGTTACAGGACACATGTCAGTAGGGACTGCACATCCTCTCATGACGTTGAAGCAGGAGGTGACATGGGGCTGGAAATCCAAAAAAGCAAAATGACAAACCCTCTGGGCATCCTGTCCTCTTTCGTGCCCCCTGCCTGATCCAGTTTCTTTGCGTCACTCATAAATTCAATGCCCATTTTCCTTCTTTCCCACTCTTCTTTTCTTGTTCTGACTTTTCTCACATGCACCTGTTGGCTCCTGTTAGGATTCAGCTTATGTTTCTCTCTCTGAAGAAAACAGGCAAACATACATTGTAGATGTGGAGAAGGAGCAAGGAAAATGCAAACTAACTCCTACCTTTGGGATTCCACAGCGCAACTTTCCCTAGCTGGAATGCTGTATGGCAGGCAAACGGTGAGTCACAAGAGCCTGCTTATTCCCTCATGGTTCCCTAACTACAGCGGAGTATTCCATAACTAATTTGTGATCTTCACTATGTATTCTAGATTATGGTATGCATGTGCAGATGTCTTAACTCTTCCGACTGGTAGCAAATGAGTTAAAAATGTTTATTTCAGTGGGATAGGATGTCTGACCTGAATTTAGATTCAGAACATTTCAAAAAATATAAATATACCTAAAGCTGTGGAGTCACTGGTGATATGCTTTACTCTGAGTAGTTAGGTCAGTGATTGGATCTGGCACTTTCTGAAGGAAACAGTTATCTGGCGCAATGTGGAGTGCTTCTAACGAGACACCGGGTACGACACTGCATGTGCTGTGGCACAAGTGGGAATAGTATCCATGTAAAACAGCTTTGCAATGGCAAAAAGGAGCCAAGACAAAGAGGCTGACCAGACCGAGGGAGAGGCAGGGGGAGACTATGAACAACCTAAGGAGAAATGACTCTGAAGGGTGGTAGCTAGAAGACAGGTCAGAATAAGGAGGCGACAGATCATAGAGGACTAGGGAAGAGGGAGTGTCAACAGGCAGGGGTAGGGAGCACCTTTAGGAGGCTTAATGGGCAGGTAGAAGGTCACTACATTGCTGTAGAGGTACGCAGGGTGCTTCTGATGCTCTGTGATCATCAGTTACCATCTGTTGCAGCAAAAAGAACTGATGGGTTAAGATAACACCAAAACAAGAAGAAGGAGGTTTAGCAGTGGATACTTGGTACCACAAATCCTCAGAGTTTGTATGCAGGCAGCTGGGCAGTCACAGCACTAAGAGATGGCCCAGAGGTAGATGAGAGAAAATAAAGCCAGCTGGATACAGAGGTGTAACACTTTCTGAGTGAACTGACAGAGAGTTGGTTATCCAGGAGTTAAGCATTTTAGAAACTCTTATCTGAAACTCAGTTAGAAATAAACCGTGCCTAGCATCCTGTAGAGAGAAGGCAAATTTAAGATTAGTTCATATGGATTTAGCTAAGGTATGAGACGTATATGTCCAGCGTATAAACATGTTGTGAAGTTTGATATTAAATTTTCATTGGGATCTTGAATACACACATGAGAAGATACAACCTTTAAAAATCATGCTTTTATCAAAAAGTATTTAAAACACAAAAATTTTTTAAGAAGCTAATGGAAAATATATGGCATGATTCCAGCTAATAACGGATAATGACATTATAGATATTTAATTTTAATTTCTGCAATTTTGAGATATAAAAATGCCTTTTATCACAATAAGAAAAGGTTGGGGCTAGAGAGATGACTTAATGATTAAGAGTACTTGCTCCTCTTGCAAAAGACCCAGCATCCACATTGGGTGGATGCCTCAGGCCTCCATGGACACTGCACTCACATGCAACCTCCCTGCCTCCCAACTGAAAATAGATCTGGGAAAAAAGTAAAAGTTGAAGTTTTAGGAAAATTTTTAGAAACTTTTAAAATTAATTTAAGGGATAGTCCAAGAATCGTGGTTAACTGTGAGCAAGCAGTCATGAGGAATAGTATGTGGCAAAAGGAAATTCTGATGAAATAAATCAAATAACTCTGTTTATTTTAGAAAGCTAAGAGAAATGAAGTCATACTAGACATTGTACGCACATAGGCAGAATACCAAGCAATTCAAATGGCCACTGACATATGGCCCAGCATGGAACAATCTAATCTCAGATAGTAGGGTATCTGAAGGCTTAAAAAAAAGTCCACCAGTTTTCCATTTATATGTATCCAAAATTAAAAGTCTATATGTTATAAAAATAGGGTGCAGGTTTTATATGACCAACTTTAAATCACAACTCAGTTATCTGGGAGAACAAAAACCAAACTGACATCAATGGGAACTCTGTGCTCACAAGTTCCTTACCACTAGGAGTTGAATTGTAACATTCTTACTTTCCACATCAATAAACTGACAGTAAAGTTCAGTAAATTCTGAGGCTAGAACTCAAAGCTCTAGCAGTTCTCTGAATATTTACAGTAACAGTTAAACATTTACTTAGAACTTGTCTTATACCCTGTAAGACCTTGCAGGCTTATGCAAGTAGCAATACTGAAAATCATATAAACTCCAAATTTATCTCCCAGCAAAACACTAACCCAGTACTTTGGGTAGGTAGAAAATGAACTAAACAAAGTTACAAAGGTAAAAATAATAAAAAGGGCAAAATAAAATGTGAGGTTCCGGGTTGCTATCTTTGACAATTTCTTAGATCACTCCTTTTTTTTTTTTTTTTGAGATGTAATCTCATGTATGTCAGGTTGGTTTCAGATACACAGCCCAGGATGACCCCCTTCACTTCCTGAGTGCTGGGATTACAGGCCTGTGCCACCACAGCTGGTTTATGAATGCTAGGGCTTTGTGTATGACAAACAGTCACACTACCAATTGACCTATTTTGCTCTGGTATAATTTTTAAATGCTGAAGACTGAAAATTCATGCAAATGGATTACAACTTTATAACAGAAGTAAATTCAACCAAAAGTTAAAATAGGCTGCCAGTTCTAGTCATCCAGTGAATCTCTTTATGACTTGTTTGCACCTGCAAGAAATTTTTACTTAATTGCTAACATACTCTTAAAGTAACCTCAGCCGGAATTCTTCTCCTGAAATTAGAATGTATAAGATCAGTTATCTGAAGTAAGATATCAAACCCTCTTTTGTTCATCTCTTTTTAAAATGAAGGTATTCCTGGGTCAAAGTAATCACCTACTCAGATAACAAAAAGCAAAGGAAATTCAAACTCCTAAGCTAAAACAGTGATAACTAAAGTAAAACTGAAGTCACTGACAGTTATCACAAGTTCAGAATCAATGTTAAGATTAACCAGAAAGCAAATTTAAGAAACTTTCTTAAAAATCAGAGAAAGTAACCCAATTTAAAATAGCAATGCCTTAAATTATTATCTCAAAGTCAAAATACGCATGCCATTTTAAGGACATATCCATGAGACACACAAACTGCTGGTGCATTTTCAACTTAAAATACAGTGGCTCAGGCATGGGGGGAGGGGCTATGACACACACACACACACCTAGTGTCTGGGGACAGAGATCCCTCGGAAGATGCTCCATGGTGCACACTCTGAGACAACCTGTTGTCGGGTCTAAGCTCTTTGTCATATGCCATCATATTCCACTCCTGGCGCCTGTTTCTGGCTTTTCTAACCTTTTTCACCTCACGGGTGGTGCCATCTATACGCTTTTGCTCCTGATGTCCAAGAAAAGAAAGAAAGCATGCCAAGACAGAAGGGACAGGAAAACAGCAGGTTAAATGCAGTTACAATGCACAGAAAACAAGCCTGATGCACACACAGAGGCATTCACATTTTGATTATACTCTACTGTTAAGGAAATTCTAAAGCAACATATTGCTCATGCCCAACAGATACATCAGAAATAAACTTGCTCTTTAAAGAAACTTAAAGCTACTGACTCCCATTTTAAGAGTTGTTTACCTTCATTTCCAGTAAAGAACTGTTCCTTGCTAGGATATAGCCTGTTTTACAGTACCACACCTAGATCTGTATTATCCACATGAAGTATCTGGCGACATCAATCAGAAAAATCATTTCCCACATCTATACACTTTGCCCAACATATCAATTATCTTTTAAAGAAAACCCAAAATATTCTATTCTTTACTTCTAAAATATTATTACAGAACAGCCCACTAACCCTGAAAGTAGCTTAACACAAAAACATGCACGCACGCACATATAGAAGTGAAACTTACCTGCTTAGACACAGAGCCATTTTCCACCAGTCCTGTATGTTAACCAAAACACATTCAATGCACACTTCAGCCTACAGAAGCACCTCTTGAGGGGTGAGAACAGTTATTTCTATGTGTACCTACTGTATGTTTGTCTCTTTTCCTGCACATGACAAGAGTTATGTGTCTTTACCTTCCACTCTCACCTTATGGTCGTCCTCATGCTGTTTTACGTGGAGCATACACTTAATAAATGCTGGCTAAATTATCAAATCCACATGGCTTGCCTCAAGCACGAGCATGTCTCAGGGACCATGTCAGGCACATAACACAAATGCCATCACACATACACACAAAGACATTGCTTCTGCTCTCATAGCACTTGTAGCCCTGTAGAGGAAGCCTGTAAGGTGGCACAAATAAAAATCTCTACAGCATGTAGTAGAATATAAAAGTATTTATATCTTGAGATGTATTTTATACACAATTGTGTAATGGGCATGAATGTTTATAAATTTTATATATTTAAACATGTATATATAACCCCCCCCCAAATGTCACTTAGTCTGCAGTTTTAAAAGGTGGGAAGATGGCTGAATGGCAGAATAACAGAGCTGGATTGTTTTTAAGAGGTTTTAGGGACTTTGGTAATAGATTAGCAAAGAATAGGGACATAAAATGCACACAAGATCAAGGAATGGCTAATAAGGATAGGTAAAGACATGTATTGCAGATGAGATGGAGCACTTATCAAACAAAATAAATAGTTGAGGTTGGAGAACAACCTCATAAGAGTGGGTAATTTCCATGCCCACTGTAGCCAAGTCAGGAATATAAACTAATTCTTCAGTCTTTCAAGAGTCAGGTGCAATATGATAGTACCTTCCAAACTCTGGCTTTTATCCTTTTCATTAACAGCAATTCAACTTCTAGAAATGTATCCTAAAGAAATATCTCTATCAATGCAGGAAGATCTGCTGCAGTAATAACAAGGCAACTTAGAATCAGCATATATCCATTAACACAGTAATGAGTAAATAATTATGAAGCATTTATATTCAGAATATACTATTTAGGTTAAAATACATCTTTAATGATGTCTGTGTATACAAATCATATATAGTATGATCTTACATATATAAAATACTTCATTAAATGTGTATACGGGCATTTATACATGGCCCAAAGGTCTGAAAAGATGTGCAAAAAAACCTGCAAAAAAACACAGAAAGGGTGTGCCTTTATCACCTTCAAAGCTGCTTGATCATGTAAAAGCCAACACATATTGTTGGTATACTTTTAAAATCCAAAAGAAAAAATGAGCAAAGGGTGATTTCAATGTGAATCCAACATGTATCCTAACTAAACAAGCCTTTGTGTCAAAGGAAGTTAATAATCATTACATTTACTTTTCAAGAGATATACACTGACACATTCAGGGAATAATTGCTACTTTTTTACAGTAGCTCAGCCTTCAGTTCTATTTAGTAACATGTATGTAAGCTGGATTCATACACACACAAACCAGTTATCACAAAATATTAGCAATAATGAATCTGTATCTCACCTACAATGGCCTGCATTAGAATCCCTAGACTATGCCATATGACTTCATACCCCAGGATGCTCCTCATACTTCTTCCAAGAAAGCCCCATGATTCTGAAGTCTGTCCATCACAGCTGCCCTCTGTCTCTGTGGCCCACTATAAATTATGAATGTCCTTTCCAGGCAGACTGTCCATCCTAGACCTCTGTTATGTGACATTTCTTCTAGAGACCGTGTTTGACACTACATGGACTCTGTTACCCACCAAGTCACCTCACTTTCAGCACTTTGTACTATTCCTTTCCAACAATAGTGTAAAACTTCATATATATTTCTATTATTTATGCTTTTTTTTGAGATAAGGTCTCCCTGTAGCTCCAGCTGGCATAGAACTCACTATGTAGACCAGGCTGGCCTTGAACTCCCAGAGATATGCCTACCTCTGCCTCCTGAGTGCTGGGATTAAAACACTGAAACTTTAAACACAATGGATTTCATATCACAGAACTCTCATAGACAACTTTTCCCTTTGGGTTTATCAATTGCAAACTGAATGTGCTCTGCATGCCTGCTATGCTAGGAAGTGAAGGCCTCAGTTTTTCCCTTCTATGCAACAGGGCCGCGTGGTTCTTAATGGCTCACGATCCTCACTGTGCTGTAATCTCTAAGTGGGTGATGTCCTGTTTTATTGATCAATGCTTATCAAGAATTCAGAAGACATTCAATGACAAATCATTTTATAAATGAGTCAACAAGCTTGTTACCACAATCTTATATATTTGAAGAATGTGAAATGAGACAAAATAGTTGAGAAAATGACCAATAGTGAAAAGAAAATAATTACACACAAAGTATTTTCCTTTGAGAACTTATGCTAAATGCATAACCAGTAAATCAATAAAATCACAGCAGAAAACTCCTCAGTTATAGGGAAAGAGGTGGTTATTCTGATTCAGGAGGCATTTAAAACACCAACATTCTTCACAGTACTAAAAATTAAAAATAAAAATCTGTATGGGAGCACCAAAGACCTTGAGACAGAGTGATCCTAGGGAAGAACAATGCTGGAGATTATCACCATACTTCATTTCGAGTTACACTACAGAGCCATAGTAACAAGAAGTAACAGGGCTGGAGAGGTGGCTCAATGGTTAAGAGCACTGGCTGCTTTTGCAGAGGGTTTGATTCCAGCACCCACATGATGGCTAACAACAATCTGTAACTCCAGTTTCAGGGGAATTTGAAACCTTCTTCTGATCTCCACAGGCACTGCATGACATGGGTACACTTACATACATGCAGGTAATACACTCATACACATGAAATAAAAAATAAGTGCAATTTAAAAAGGAGGAGGACAGCAATGGCATAAAAACAGGTATGTAGGTCAAGGGAATGGAACAGAGGATCTAGAAAGACACCCATAAAGCTACAGCGACCTGCTTTTTGACAAAGATATCAAAAGCACACACTGGTGAAGGCTGCATCTTGAACAAATGATACTAAGAAACTGGTATCCACCTGTAGAACTAGATCCCAAAGTTTATCCTGCATAATAATGAATTCCAAATGGATCAAAAACCTTTATAAAACACCTGAAATTCTCTAAGAGCTGAAGGAAAAAACAAGGGAAAATCAAGACAGCAAGGACTTTCTGGAAGTCAGCTCCAATCATTCAGGAATATAGTCTTCCAAGAATTAAATGGAATTACATGAAATTAAAATCTTCTGCACAGCAAAGGGAACAAATGAGTGAAGAGACAGCCTACAAAATGGGGGGGAATCTTTAGAAAATTGCTATCTAGAATATTTAAAGAACTCATAAAATTAAATACTGAGAAATTAAATACCCAAATTATTAAATGAGCTAATGAAATGAACAAATTCTTTTCAGAATGAAGTATAAACTGCCAACAGACACATGGAAAAATGTTCAACCTTACTATCCCATCAAGGAAATGACAATTAATGAACCACAGAGTAGATCCTGGAAAGAGTCTTAGGAAATGCAAAATAAAACTACACTGAGATTCCATCTCACCTCCGCTGGAGTGGCAGTCGTAAGAAAGCAGCAACTGCTTGTGAGGACACATACAAAGGGAACCAATATCCCCAGCTGGGTAGGAAACAAGTTAACCCAGCCACTATAAAAATCTATATCAAACTAAAAATACATCTGCTCTATTACTGCGTATTAACCAGAAGGACTCATTTTGTGTATCCAGAGATGCTTCCACATCAAAGGCTACTGCACTGCAGTTCACAAGAGCTAAGTTAGAGATGTCTGTCAACAAAAGAATGGATGAGGAAAATAAGGCAAGCAAACCCAATTCAACTCCTAGGTTTTCTATAGATCTATGTATGTATGTATGTATGTATGTTATCTAGCTCTGCCCCCTCTATCATCTATCTCTATCTATAGATAGCCAGGTAGATATATCATGTATGTAAATATAGCAAGAAAATAGGAGTGAAGATTTCTAGGAGGGTGAAGGGACCGATGGGCTGTATGTGAAAGAGGAAGGAAGCGAGGCAAGGAGGGACTCGCTCAAAGTACATTATATACTCACATGAAGATATCCCTAGGAAATGCAGTCCCATGTACAATGAACACATGCCGATAACATCAAAATAAATTTTCCTTTGGAAAGATACCAGTCAAAAAAAAAGGAGGAATTGGGGGGCGGGGGTTCATGAGGTTTTCAAATAACTAATAAAATATTAAAGAAAAAAGGAAATAAAAAAAGGAAATACTCTTGTGAAAAAGATGGTTGAGGAGGGAAGGCCTTTGAGAAGGACGGGGAGTTTTGAAGGAAGGGATTCTTTAAGGTCCTGGGTTTTGCCCTGTTACTACAAAAGATAAAGGATTAGACTAAAAACACTCTTCAATATTTTTCTGCCATTAAGTCTTTGCTTGAATACTTTGTAAAACTCAGTAGTTCCTCCAAGATTTCCCAGTTAAATCTTTCCAAGCCGTAAGTATGAGCACATTTTCAAACACTTTCCCAGAATCTAGGGGCTCTTCTCTTTCTCCCTTCCCTATCTCCTCTCTTCCCTTTCCTTCTGGCAGTGCCAAGGCTTAAATCCAAGACCTGCACCTGCTAACTGAGCGCTCTACCACAAGGCACACTCTGTATCGTTCTTAAATCCTATTTTCAAACTTCAGGTTCTCTATTTTCAACTCACCCAACTAGGCCAGAGCACCTACTGCTTCAAAACCTTAAGTCTATCCCACAAAATGCTGAGTATTTCTTCCAACTAAAGTACCCCTAATGTTTGTCAAGCAAGCTGGGTGGTTGTTTTTGAACACAGTTTATGTATATAAATATTTGAAAATATCTGTACTCTTCTTTATGGGTAAGCCTAATTCTTAGCCCCAAAGGGACAATTTTCAAAGCAGAAGATCTTTAACCTGAAGAGAGTTCGGCTCACCTTTTTAAGACTGCCTGCAAGGCAGACGCTTCTAAACCTTCAGACTCGCAATCCTCTTCACCCTGCCACGATATACATCCCCACCCCCACCTCAAAGAAGGCTTATTTCTAGTAAACACTCTCTCTATATAGATCTACATATACTTCCAATCTACCATGGACATCTCACCAAGTTGTCAATTACAGCAAGGAAGCAACCCCACAAATAGGAATGTTAAAAAAGTAAAAGCATGTCCTGATGCCTGACACAGAATGCTGACTGCTTTATGAACTTTGAGGGAGCAGGAGAGAAGTCATAAAACATGGTTAAAAACAAAATAGAAATTTTAACTACCACTGTTGTTATAGAAATCCAAGTACTGAAGAACAAATCTGATAGTATTTATTTATTTTAAAATAGTATTGCTGTATTAAAGTGGCAAGACTGTCATGTAAAAAAAAAGAATCTCTGAGAAAACCTTAGCACTAAAACATAAACCAACAAGAACCCCACCTACTGTCATGTAAAAAAAAAAGAATCTCTGAGAAAACCTTAGCACTAAAACATAAACCAACAAGAACCCCACCTACACAGTGATGTACCCATTCCCACCCTGAGATCGTTTACCTTTTGACGTCGTTTCTCTTTTCTTTTGTCTTCAGTGTCCTGTAACATTTTTTCTTTCCAGAGGTCAAAGAAATAGGAAGGGTCAGTATAGAACTTCAGCCCATCCTTCTTATCATCTCTGTGAATCAATGTATTAAAGTCAGAGAAAGAAGACTGTTAGATACCTTCATCTGGAGGTTGCTACTAATTTTAACTCATAGGGTTGTAACATCTAGATGAGGTACCCTAATTATCCTACATATTATTCCCTAAACTTCCTCACTTGAAAAATGTGCAAACATGCCAAATAATGACACCAGAGTGCTCTTAAGAGCAAAAAGTTATGTAGGTACAATTCCTCTACAAAATTCACAATGTGACTCACAAAGAAGCTCACATACTTAAGGAACTGTTTTGTTTATTCCAACAGTCATAGGTGCATTCTTAGTATACACTAACTTCTACTCTTGAACTTCAATAAAGTTATGATTTAAAAAATTAGTACTGTTCCCTTTTTCTCAGCTAGGCTCACTAACATTTAAGAAAGAAGGAAACAAAATGTTCATGGGGTGTAGACGAACCTGGAAACACAACAATGAGCTACATATTTTCAAAGATACTTTGTACACTGGTCATTTCAGTTTTAAGTACTCCTATGATTACTGTGCTCTAAAGAATACTGAAAGTCATTATGTAAATTACTCACTTATCATAGAACCAATAATAATAATAATGCAGCCAATATGAATATAAAATTTTACTATAAATCAAAAGTAATGCTCAAAACAACAGTCATGATGGAACACAATTTACTCAAAATTTAAATTGTATTTAGCCTGAGCAACCCCCCTTTAAGAGTTTCCTGTTAAAAGATTTACATTTTATATCAATATTCCAGTAAGTCACACAAGGCACCTGTACAGAGGGGGCAAAGTCAGTTACATAAGCACAGAGAGGAAAGAGTTAATGTCCAAACAAACAAACTTAACTTAGGAGCTTAGCAGTAAAAAGGGGTGAACAGTCTCCTGAAGCTCCTCACCATCAATTACTGTAAGGCTCACATACTAAGGCGGCTAGCTATTCTAGACATTATCTGAAGATTACTAACAAGCCAGTATAAGTCATGCTATGCTTTAACCTTGGACCATTCAACATCCCTGCTTCCTTTTAGTTTCCCTATTTGTAACCAACCTTCATGAAATAATATCATTGTGAAAAAATGATTGTTTCCCTGAGACATTAGGGCCTTGACTATAGATAAAGGTATAGAAAATCCGAGTTAGAGAGTTACTTAAAAGTTTAAAATGTAGAAAATGTATGTTCTATTAAAATACAGTTAATAATGAAGGCCAAAACTTGCTAAACAAATATTAATTTTAACGTAACATTAAAAACTGTACACACTCTACGTTTACAGCATTTAGCCACTTAGCTTTTCAGAGCCATGGCAGTGTCACATTTAAGTTCAAAAGTGAAGCGTTATGTTGAGGTGCCTACCCACTGCTATGTGAGTGAAAACAGATTCAGGGTACCACTGCTTTTCTAAAACACGTTAAAATGTCAGACATTCTTTATTTTCCATAGCCTGAATACACACGCACATGTGTACAAACACACACACACACACTCTAAAGTCGTGCTCATTATTCATGCAATTAAAATAATCATGGTTTTGATTAAAGAGTGAAAGTGGTTCACTGGGTTGTCTCAGCTTTTTCCTTTAACAGAATTTTTACTGAGCTTCTTCAGTAACATGAAGTAGGAAAGATTTAATGAGTTCTCTTTTAATAAGCTCTCATGTTATAGTAAAAGTGCTGGGGGTCCCAAAACGAATAAATAACTAAATTTTCTGGGGAAAGACATCTATTAAATGAAAGCAGTCCTAGTTAAAATGCTAGCCTTATAGTATTTCTAATCACACACATCATTAATTTTTTTGAATTCCTAGAACTCCTAGGAAAGTGCACTTGTCCCAAAAAAACCTGAAGATGCCACCCAGCTCCCATCAGTTTCCAGGAGCGCTAACACATCTATCTGTACCTCTCTGTAGTGGCTTTTAACTGCTGCATCACAGACAGCAGCCTCCAAACCTTTCTTTGTATATCCTGTGAAAAGGCTGGAAATCAGATCAAGGAAAGCTTGGCCTCCTGAGAGGGAATCTGTGTGGGAATGTAGGATGGCAGCCACAGCCACGGATCCCTTCTTCATGGTCATCTTGGTTTCTCTGTGGCCTTCACGGAAGCTCAGTTACAACACTGATTCTGGGAAGGCAGTGATTTGGCTACCACCATCTTGCTCAGGAGATACCAGGGGAATGATCCACAGAGAGGAGGCAAGACAGGCAGAGGGACAAGGCCCACCACAAAGGCCTGGGAGGCAGTATGAATGAGAAGGGGAGACCAAGAGGTGGCAACATTAAGTATGAGAGGAAAATGCTGTGCGTGGGAACGCGTGAAGGTGACCCTTTCCTGCAACTGTTCTCACTACTTGTTTTCTGTTCTTTTTCTTGGAGTTTGTCCCCTGATCTGCCGGACCGCTGTTACAGTAACAAAGTAATGAATGTCTGGTGGTGCTGAAGTGCTCAGATGAGGATTTTGCCTCATAAATGAATTGTGCCATTTCTTTCCAATTAACTTGAATATAAGGGATGGCACACGACCACAGCTGATATGCCCCTTCCAGTGACAACACTCACATTTAAGCTCGAAAATCAGAGCTCACACTTCCAGTATTTATATCATGAAATTACTAACTTTAAATGACTAATCTAATTGGTATAATGCTGCAGTTACTGTTTTTAGAGAATTCTTCTTGAACACAAATGGTGATCCTATCCAGCACATCAGCACACTTAGTCTCTGTCTATCTTTCCACTGACCTCCACAAAGGCTATGAGCACACTGTAGCCATACCTGTAAGGTGTCAGGGTGTTTAGAGGTGGTGGTTTGTCACTCTGGTTGTAAATGTCAGCAACAGGATTGGGAATGCTGTTCTTTGAAACCACCTGCTGGTCTTGGATGGTAGAACTTTTGAAAGCTTTCTTCATGTTGATATCCTGTAGTGATACTATTTGGAGAAGAAAAAATCCCCCAAGTTGAGTTACATAGAAATATTTTATCTCTTTAGAAATAAGTATCATTTGACTCAATCATAATCACCTCTTTGAAAAACCAAATAACTTTTGGAGTTTTGTTGTTTTGGTTTGGTTGTTTGTTTTTGAGATAGGGTCTTCCTGTAGCCCCAGCTGGCTTGGAAACAGCTACACAGACCAGGGCTGGCGTTGAACTCAAGAGATCCACCTGCTCCTATCTCCTGAATGCTAGGATTAAAGGTATGAACTACCACACCTGGCTCCAATAACATAGTTTATTGTGCATTTAAACCATGCTTACACAAAACATTCATTCCTCCCTCTAAAAGATAATAGTTTTCTCTATAACATGAGGTCAAATTTCAGCTTTTCTTCTGTTGTAGTAATATGCAGAAATATGTAATTATTTCATTGAACCTAAAACAGCCATTGGTCTTTGTTTAAACAGCTGAGTACAATAGGCATGTAAATAAATGCATAGATTCAGGCATCCTGCTTCCTACAAGCTGAAGGAAAGTATCTGTACAAAAACTACACAAATGTAGGTAACATACTAAGATTTTTGGAGATTGATGTTAAAGAGAGACAGCAAAGCTTTTCAAGGTTATGTGCAGTCTTACAAATTAAACAGCTTATCTATGAAACAAGATTAGGATAAGTAGCCAGAAATCAGGGCTGGTGTACCTGCTTTTGTTTTATTTGTTAATTCATCTGCCCTTGACAACTGTGGTCCTGCATACCCACCCACTAGACCACGAGACTACAACTCACAGATGATGAGTACATTACAAAGATCTTCCATCAACAAAGTGGTAATTCACGTTTCCCAGCTTTTAGGAAAAGGTCTTTGCTACACTGATATCCAGGTCAATGAAAGGGAGTTTAAAGAAATAACACATATTTAATTTACAGATTAAATTTAATCTACAGATTAACCTTTTCTCAAGTAAAGTTTAATATAAGCATTCTATTTCCAAGGGCCAACAACAACAATGAGGATACCCAGGAAGGATCATTTAAAATTCAATTGAGAGACATATTTTTTAAGAGAATGACTAATTTAAGATACTAAGAATTCTTTACATAAATAGACCAAATATCTACTAAAATTTTTTTAACTTAAAAATAAAACTTAAAACACTTAAGAAGAAAACATCTTAGCTTATTATTATGGTGCATTCAAATATAGTATCTGTGATTTTTTTTAGACAAGAGTATGGCACAAGACGTAGACAAGATAAAAATCTTTTCATCACTAATTAACAAGTGTTGTGAGGCTCCCTTACTGTTCTTCCAGGAAAAGACAAGATAAATGTCAGTACACTATGCAGAGGAAAGAGCAGTGATTACCCTGCAATTAATTACTACTGCCTTGTCGACAGCATGTCTAGCTTGCTGCTTTCATGCAATTACCTACCCTCTTCCACTGTGGAGTCCAGCTGGGTGACTTTGACAGCAAGACGATCGATTCTGTCTTGAAGAGAATTTGCTCTGATGTAGAAGTTGTTAGCCTCATTAAACAACTCACCAAATATGTCTTCAGCATGTTTGCCTATGGAGAATCGAGAAAGCCATCTGAGAAGGAACTGTCGGTGCAGCTCCATTAGCCACGCCAGGGCCCATTCATTCCTGCCACCACGCAGGGCTCATTCACAGTACAGGCAGGGAGTGGCATGGTCCACGCCTTTAGACAGCACAGTGCCTTCCCTGCTGTATGAGCTGTCATTTTAGCTGCTCCACTAGACGTAACTTCTTTTAAGGAAACAAATATTTTCTCATGTTGCATGAAATAGAAATACAACCTCAGGAGTTTTCTTTTGTATTCAACATAATCCAATGGATAGTGTCAGCCTTTAAACACGGGATTTTACCTCATCTTCAGTAAGACGCTACATATCTTACACTGTGCCTGACACTTCCCAGTGATGTTACATTCTAATATTTGGAAATGTTATACAGTGCTGACTCACATTCTTAAAAACCAGCATCTATACTTTTGAAATAAAATTTTCTACATTCTTGTGAGTGCTAAACATAATTCTTTTTTTTTTTTTTTTGATACAGGGTTTCACTATGTCGCCCAGCTGGCCTTGCTACCGTGTCTAGTTCCTACTTTCAGTATCTTTAACATGTCTGAAAAGATAGGTTTATTCATAATGAATCTCCAAATCCTGACAAATATTTAATAACTGAGTACTCTGAGTATCTGAGGACTTAGCTTTTCTCATAGAGACTCCTAACACTTCCATCATTTTGATTTTTTATTGATTTATTACCCCGATAAGAAAAGAGAATCTGAACAAACCCAGAAGAGCTGCCTGCCGTAAGAACATCCACGGTTTAGCTGTGATCTGTAAGCTTATGCAGTGCTCTAGTGGCTAGAATCAGCACACGGCTAAATTTATGAGACCAGGAACCATGTCTGTCTACTAGTACAGCCCCCGCCTAGAACCACGCTTCTCCATCACTTGTTCAACAAATCAACGAGCCAGCCCAGGACACAAAAAGGAGTTATGTTTTCATTCTCTAAATGATTCAACTGGGGATCACAAAAGTAATCTACCCAATCTTACCTACCTGTGGCAGGTAAGTATCACAAATAAACAAAAACTTTGTCTCCTGTTTTTATCTATTCTTCGGTCATGAAATACATAACAGTATGATAATTCCTCAGAATTTTAAACACAGAGTTACCAGAGTGTCCAGTAATTTCACTTTTGAGTATGCAGCTAAAGAAGTGAAAAGAGAGACTGGCATATGCATGTCACAGAAGCATCAATCACAGTGGTTAAGTGGTAGAAGCACCACACATGTTCATCAGTGGATAATGGGTAAGGAAACAGAATCTTAACCTTCAAAAGGCTGGACAGTAACAGCATGGATGAACTAAATAAAATAAAGTAGTTCTTAAAAGTCTATCACTTATGATCTCATTCCCATGAGTTACTGCAAAAGTCAAATTCAGACAGACAAAAAGTATAATGGCAGTACAGGGACCTGGAGGAGGAGCAACAAGAGTCTGTGTGATGGGTACAGACTTTCAGATCTAGGAGACGAGAAAAGTTCTGGGGACTGTTACAGAGCAATATGAACAAACAACGCCTCTGAACTAAACACCTAAACAGGTAAAGTGGTCAATTTTATGCCATGCATATTTTTTCACAATTAAAAATATAAAAGACTTGAGAAGGGCAAGATGGCAGATTAGAAGCTACGTCTGAGAAAGTGATGAATAGAGTTGAGGAGGCAGACTGGGACGCCTCGCATCTGAGCCAGACTGCTTCCGCAGTCACCACCTACCTGACTTGCACAACATGCCTGCAAACTTCTTCCACAGACAGACCAAGCTACCAGATGAGTACAGCACTGTCATCAGGGCCGTAACCACCACAGTCCCTCACTGCCTAGTCTCAGCAGCTGCTACCAGTAAACTGCTAATGGGAATGTCACCAGGAGATTCAGAGACAGGCGGTCCCTATTGCCAAAAGGCAAAAAAGAGGAGATGACCAGAGGAGGTTAAGCAAGAGAGGGTGGCAGATGTGGCCAGAGACCCTGAAGTGGAGATACAAGAGAAGACGGTCCCCACCGGCATTGCCAGAAATGAGCAACACTCCAGGGGAACCCAGCGCAGCATTCTGCCGCACTCAGAGGTACTGTGGTGAGCAGGCATTCCAGACTTCTTCAGCACATCTCTAGGAGCAAGACTGTAAGTTGCTAAGGCAAACTAGCAGACCCATTGGAAGGGCACATCGACTAAACCTGTCTGAATAACTGAGCAGCCCTCTGCCTGTGGAGACTGATGCAAATGAAAATCTAAGGGGAGGAACCACATCATCCAGTAAAGAAGACCAAGGGCATGATGCCTCTCATTTCATGTTACTATTTTTATTTTTTAACTTTCTCATTGTTTGTTTTAGTTATTTTTATTATTAAAACTAATTTTCTCATTATAATTTGTATTATTAAAAACTAATTTATTACAATTTTGCACTTTAATTGCCAAGCTTCTAAGTTTAACTTCTCTTACTGGAAAAAAAATTACAACTGTCTTTTTTCTACACATACAAAAATCCTTTTTTCTGCATCTCTCATGTACAATAATCTTCACACAAATGAAAGCAACTCACAACTAAAGCAGAACTGAAGAAAATTATTTTTTTAAAAAGATTTTACTTTCATGTTATGTGTATGAATGTTTTGCCTGAATATATGTAAGTGCACCTGTGCCATGTAATACCCACGGAGGCCAGAAGATGGCACTGTATCCCCTGGAACTGGAGTTATGGATGGTTGTTAGCTGCCACGTGGGTGCTGGAAACTGAACACAGGTACTCTGGAAAAACAGCAAGTGCTCTTAATCCCTGAGCCATCTCTCCAACCCCTGAAGAAAATTCTTAAAGAAATACTATATTTGGAAGAAGACAGTGTCATCCATAGGAACATAGGAAAAAATGCATTCTATGAGAGGAACAGATAAGCAGAGACAAAGCTACAACACCCAAAGTAATCAGATTCAATGCAATCCTCCTCATAATGCCAATAACACTTTTCACACAACTAGAAAAAGCAGTTCTGAAACTCACAGGGAAATCGAAAGCTATGCAAATCTAAAGTACTACTGAGCAGAAAGAAGACTGCTAACGGTCTCACAACACCCCAGTTCAAACAACACTGACAAAGAGAGCACAGAACTGGCACAGAAAAGGAAAGTAAACCCACAGAGCAGAGGAGAGGACCTGGACACACCTCCGCAGTAAGACCTAAATAGTTTTGTTTTGGTTTTTTTGGTTATTTATTTATTTATTTTTATGTGTATAAGTATGCCTGTGTTATGCAGTGCCAATGTGGACAGAAGAGGGCGGTGGGTCCCCTGGAAATGGAGTTACAGATGCTCGTTAGTTGTCCTGTGGGTGCTGAGGTTGGAACCTGGGTCTTCTGTAAGAACAGACAGTGCTCTTAACCACTGAGGCATCTCTCCAGTCCCTAAAACTTAAGTTTTGACAAAGGTGCTAAAAATATACACCAGGGGGGAAAATAGCCCATTCAACAAATAGTGCTGTAGAACTAAAAATTAGATTCTATTCTCTCATCCTACACAAAAATCAATTCAAAACAGATCTGAATCATAGAAACTGCTAGGAACACACAGTCCAAAAGACAGGAATAGACAAGAACTTCCTGTACAGGACACTAGTAGCACAAGAAATAGCACCAAGAATTGTCAAGTGGTATTACATGTAATTAAAAGCTTCTCCACAGTAAAGGGACCCATCATCAGAGCAAACAGTCGCCTAATAACAATGAGAGGAAATCTTTGCCAGCTGTAGTTCAGATAGGGTTAATATCTAGATCATATAAAGAACTGCAGAAATTAAACATGAAAAGAACAAAAGTGTCAGTAAATGAGCTAATGACCTGGACAGTTCTCAAAAGAATACAGATGAACAATAAATATTTTTTAAGTGTTCTACATCATTAGCCATCAAGGAAATGGAAATTAAGACTATCTTGAGACTGCATCCCAGTTGTCAGAATGCCAAGAAGAACAAATGACAACAAATGCTGGTGAGGAGGTGGGGAAAGAGGAAGCCTTATTTACTGCTGGTCAAATATAAACTGGTACAGTCAATATGGAAAACAGTGTGGAGGATTCACGTAACACTAAAACCAAATCTTCCATGTGAACCATCTACCACTCCTGGGCACATTCCCAAAGAACCCCATATCCTGCTCCAAGATACCTGCACATCCCTGTTTACTGCTGCTCTATTCACAATAACAAGCAAGAAGAAACAGCCCAGATGTCCACCAACATGTGAATGGATAATTAAAGCATGATATATATTCATAATGAACTGTGTAGGAAAGTAGATGGACATGGAAATTATTATATTGTCAGATAACCCAGACTCAGAAAAACAAATACCACATACGCTCTCAAATATGGATCTTAGTTTTTAATTTTCATATACGTGCATACTTGTAAGAGTGGGTATAAGTCATGAAACCTGAATGGGAGGGGGGTTTCAGGGGAGGGTAACAGAACCATGTGACATGAAAGGGGAAAGAGGACTACTTGGGTGGAAGGGTATGGGGAGCAGGTGGATGTAGAAAAGGGAGGCAAGGAATGAACAAAAACAAATTATGTATGCATTCTTGATGTTGTACACTGCTCTATCAAATTCTCAATGTCTCGAGCATATCTGGCTTGTAACAGGTTCTCAGAAAGGTCTTTGGAATTAATGAATAAAAATACATTAATTTAAAATTTAATCTAAAATTTTAACCTAAAACTAACATTTTCAGTATGTAGACTGGGGTTTATAGGTACAAATGCCCACACTGTACTCGTACAACACTCTAAGCTTACTGTGATCTCAACTCATGTAACTCTAATCTTGTTTTTATTTCACTAGCTTCCTGTGAATGTAAGTTAAGCCTCTGACCTCTGCACTGCTTGGGATGAGCTGGCACTCAACTACTACTAAAGCAAGAACACAGGGAGCAGACCAATGTTTTCTTGTTAACAAGTAAACAGCCAATACATAGCACCTGCTCAGCGAGTTTAGAAAATCCTGAGCTAAGGAGATTTCTATGCCCAGGGCATCTCAAAATCCTAATATGTTGTTAATGTGCACTGTGAATCTGAAAGAAGAGAATCTAGCATACCATGTTTCAAATCTTCAGTCTACCCGTTCTTTACACCTGGATATATGACACAGTCAAATAAAATTTTGTTTTTCAACCTGACCCTAGCTCAAAACACATACACACACACACACACACACACACACACACACACGAAACCTTAAAAACTACTCCTCCTTCCCTTTACCTAATTCACAGGGACAGTGTATATCACCAAGAAGATAGACATGTATGTCACAGTCTCTTGGGAAAGTTACAGCATCATCTCAAAACACAATACTCTTGAGAACACTGTATGTGTAGACTCTATGTTAGATGTGATATAAGCAGAAAATGATAAATAACATGCACCTTTTTACCATGAATACTTAACTCTATTTGAAAGCATACAACTGATACTTATATTTCCACTTGTAAACTCTCAGTTGATACACATACATTTAAAACTTGTATAATTAATACATTTGCCAGCTGCTGAAAACTAAGTGACCAAATGGAAGGAACTACACTATCTAATGAATATGAATAAAGTGCTGTGATTACAGCCTTCCATTTTCCAAATGGTAACAGAACAGCAAGTCTATTAATAGGTAAACTAAAATAATTCTGAATGGAATTAATGACCTCATCAAGAGACTTGCAATTTATTCATTTGTCACTGACAAAGTTTCTACTTCTGGACTTAATACCATATGAACTCATTTCCAAGTGTGTTAGTTTGAGAAGTATGTCTTCAAACTACCAAACAAAAAACTATGCATGGATTTTTACTGTATTTAACTCTGAAGATTTATTAGAAATGATCAAAGTGCCTTCTGAGTCCTTTAACACAGAAAAGATAGTTACGTAGGTTTTGGTTTGTCAAGACTCTTAGCTTTCCATTCTCCATTAAAAACAAATCAGGTTCCTTGGAAAAATGAACCGGTTTCAGGGCTGAGATTAGAAATATACACAATGAGTCTGTAATATATTATTGTGACAGAAAAAGTAATGTGCTCAAAAACTGACTTTCTTGGGGACATGCCAAAAGGTATACAAGAACTAATGTGAATGGGCTTCCATTGGCCATATCTGCACCAGAGTAGAGAGACAATGGAGCATAGCCCACAGAATAAAATAACAATCTTCAAGTCCATTAACAGAAAGAAAAGAAGGCAGCTGCAAATCAGACTGGTAATTAATTAATAATGAAGAAACTATAGTGATAAATATCACCACATCACAACTCCACAGCAAGAAGTGATTTGTGCAAGAAGCATTGACTGGACACTGAGATTAATGGTTCCTGGAAGTGTGACCGGAAACAGGACATTTACAATTCCCAAGTGTCTCTTTTGTAAGTGTCTGTTATGGTTTGAATATGAAACATACCCCAGACCCTGATGTATTGGCAGGTTGAACTGACAGCTGATAACGGACTATAGGGAAGAGAATGAATCCTGGGTTTTCACCTAACCAATTAGATTAACTCCAGCTGAATTCATAATATGATGGCCATATTGGGAGTGGTAAAGGGGCACCACTTTGCACCCTTTACTACCTCCCAATATGGCCATCATAGTATGAGTTCATCAGGAGTTAATATAATAGCTGTAGCTGTAGGAGTCACTGGGGTGTGTCTCAGGGGCCCTATCTTGTCCTGGCTCCTTCCTGTCTGGCTCTGCTCTTCTTCTTGGCTGCTATGATATGAGCTCCTCTGCTCTGCCATGCCTCCCTGCCATGCATTAAGGACCCACACTTCTGAAACTGTGATGAAAAAAACTTTCCTCCCTTAAGCCTTTTATGCCAGGTATTTAGCATAACTACTTATTAATTGGAGGGATGAGAAACTTAACATTGAAGAGACCTAGAGTAAGCATCTGGTGGAAGGCAACAATGCCAGTTATGGGACAAGCAGTACTTCCTGAGGTTGGCACATCACCTATGATACTGTCAATATTTCATACACAATTGTGGGGAAACATTAGCAAATCTATACTAAAGGAGCTTCCATGAAATGTGTGGCTGTCCCTTAAGAATCCCAAGGACATATAAGAAGGGAAAAAATGACAGAAGAATAAAAAGGAAAAAAAACTCACAGAGGAACATATGTCAGATTAAAGGACGCTAAAAGGAAAGATGCGTAATTGTGTGTGCGTGTGTGTACATACATATGTACACATGCAGGAGGTAGTGGAGGAAGAGAAAACTCTCTCGCCTGAAAACAACAAAAAATGCAGTAAATATCTGAGGAATCAAGGTGAAAGTTACTGGAAATTCTTTGCATTGCTTTGATCTTTTTGTATGCCTGTAATCATGTCAAAATAAATTATTAAAGAAACTTTATTTACCATCTATTACACTGCACAGTTGCTACTGATTCCATAAATTAAGAAGCTACAATTGTTGATACCTAATTTTTATCCCTCTCCTTTATAAAGCTTTATTTTCTCTATCATGAAAGCAATTTGTGATTACAAAAACTCAGAAAACACAAGATAAATAGGAAAAATGGCCCAGTTCAATGAAAGGTATCTACTATTAACATTCTGATTCTAACACTAATAGGTGAATGGTAGAAAATTAGGAATAGTCAAAAACAAAATTATTATCTATAATGAACTTTATTTCTTTACAATGTTTTAAGTATTTTGTGAGAACTAAGATAACAGGCATTATTAAGCACATTAAATGGTTCAGCAAACACCCATCAAGCATATACTACATGAAAAAACACTGCAGCACCACTGAGCAAGTCATCATGGACTTCCACAAGCACATCTCCCAAATATACCCTAAAACAATTTCTAATTTTCCTCTGGCCACAAATACTTCAAAAGATACTGCCTGGTTTTCCAATATTTGAGATTTATCTTTAAAGATACTCTCTTTCTTGATCACACTGTATTGCATTAATCTTTTCAAACTCAGTCATAGCCTGACATGTTCCACCTCAGAGAATGTTCCATGGGAATTACAAAAGTCTATTTTCTTAAAAAATAAAAATTTACTCGTCATATGTGTGGGTGTGTGAAAGCCATGGCACATATGTTGAGGTCGGAGGGCAACCTGCAGAAGTCAGTTCTTCTTTCTGTCATGGGTTCCAGGTATCAAACTCCAATTCCTAGGCTTGGTGACAAGCACCTTCACTTGCTGGGCCATCTTGCCAGGGCGGGAATGTATATTCAACAGTATTGGAATTTACTATATAAAAATCAGGGTGTTCCACTCTCACATTATAGATTTCTGTCTACGTTTTCTTTCAGTTGTTAGAGGGCTCCCTCCATTGCCTTAACACCTCTTTCCCCGTCACATACTCCTTTCTACAAAATTTTAAGACTTATATCAACACCCACATGAATGAACATATAAAAATTAAAATCTACACTCTATATAAGAGAGAACATACAATATTTGTCTTTCTGAATCTGGGCTCCCATATTTAATATACTAATTTTCATATCCATCCACTTTCCTTAAGATTTTATAATTTCATTTTTTTCCATGAAATAAGATCCCTTGTATATGTTCACGTTTTTATTTTCCATTCATTTGTTGATAGACATCAAGGCTGATTCTACTCCCTTGTTATTATGAGGAGAGCAGCAATAATCAGGGATGTGTGCAGGTATCTCTGTGGTGAGATATAAAGTCTTTTGGGTAGATACCTAGGAATAGAATACCTGAATCATATGGTAGTTCTATGTTTAGTTTTTGAGAAACATCCATATTGTTTTCCATAATGGCTGTACCAGTTTACACTCCCACCAGTGCCGAACAAGGGTTCCTCTTTCCCCACTTCCTGGCAAGCATCTGTTGTCATTTGTTTCTTGATGATAGTCATTCTACTAGGGTGAGATGAAGCTTGAACCAGTCTTAATTTGCATTTTCCTGATAGCTAAGGATACTAAACAGTAAAAAAAAAAAAAACAAAGATGGCGCCTGCTTCCGCCTTCCACCATCCCGAGGGTGAGTGCTCTCTGGAGTAAACAACTCCATATTTGGCTGTGGCTGAGATCTGGCCCTGCTTCCGCATGTGTGCGCCTATCTGCTTTCACCACGTGGTAGTTTGGGGTTGGCTGGCAGGAGGGGATTTAAGTCTCTGGCGGGCTTTCCCCAGGAGGAGAAGTAAGGGAGAAGTAAGTCAGAAGCCAAAAGGTTGTTCAAGGTTCCTGAATAAACTGCATAAAGAAGAGTCTGGTGTTGCGTCTTCCTTGCTGGACGAGGTGGTCGTGACAGTCATTTGTGTTTCTTCTTCTGAAACCTGTTTGATTCATTGTCATTTATTCACTGACACTTTCGGGTTTTTTTTTTGTTGTTTTTTTTTTTAGGGTGGAGCATAGTATTTGCAGTTCATCATATAATCTAGATATTAACCCTTGGCTAAAGTATATCTGGCAAAGATTTTCTTTCATTCTCTTGGGCAGTCTGTTTGCTCTGCTGATAAACCTTTTTTTAAAATTTGTTTTCATTTTATGTGTATGAGTGTACTGATTACATGTATGTAAGTGCACGAGTGTTGTGCAATGCCCATGGAAGACAGAGAGGATTTCAGATTCTCTGGAACTGGAGTTATGGATGGTTGTCAGGTGCCATGTGGGTGCTGGGATTTGAACCTGGGTCTTCTGCAAGAGCAACCAGTGCTCTTAACCACTGAGCCATCTCTCCAGCCCCTGTTGTGAAGCTTAATTACATGCAATCCCATTTGTCAGTTTGTGGCACTATTTCCTGTGCTACTGGAGTCCTGTTCAGAAAGTTGTTTACACCTGTATCTTAAAGTGTTTTCCCTAAATGTGTATACATTTAAAACTTTTCCATGTTCCCTGTAAAATAAATATCCTCTATCTTCTTTCTAGTCTACTTTATCTAATACTAACATAACACTAAACCAGCTTGCTTACATATTGTATCTGCATCGGCTTTTTTTTCCCATCATTTTCTTTAAATCTATGTGTCTTTGTCCTTAAAATGCATGTTTTATCTAGCTTGACAGTCTCTTTTTTAAGAGGAACATAAGAGTTAGGAAAAAAATGCAGACTTAAAAGTAAATGAAGTCAAAGAATGGCTGGGCCATCTGTACGGGTATCTCTGCTCATGATGAGTACATTAGTGCCTTCTAAGACAGAAGTCTTTGTAGAACAATTCCAAAGCAGCCAAAGATGCATGTAATGATTTTGTAAATGAAATTTATAATAGTGGCTCACAAGAAACATCATGTATTGAAGAAAAATGATTAAATAATTATATCAACTTAATTTCTAGTTATTAAATGTGTCTTAGAAGAATCAACAAAATTACTTAAACTGCGTATGAGCTACAAAGCTAAGTGTATAATGGGGTATTTCTATAAAGATATACAAAGTAGTATCAATCATTTTATTTTTTGAGACAGAGTCTCCTTGAAACCATAGCTGGTCTAGAACTCACTATGTAGACCACAATAGCCTTGAACTCACAGAGATCTGCCTCCCAAGTGCTAAGATCAAAAGTGTGTGCCACCATGTACAGCCTGAAATTTTGCTTTTTTTCACTTTGTGTGATTTTGCACTAAACTTTCTATATTTAATTGATATCATGTAGTATAACCAAACACTTTATGTGTGTATGTGGCAGGGATACACTGATGTTCTAACACATTTCTTTGTGACATCGTGGGAGTATTTTAAAGAGGAGAGGGAATGATATCAATTATCACAAGAACAAAGAGAAAAGTAGTAAACAACCCATATTGTACTCAGAGTACCTGTGTCAGAGTTGACACAAATGCCCAATGTTATCTTTATAAAGCAAAGTATATTAAAATTATATTATAATGATGTTCAGTATCTTCTCATACGCTTGTTATATGAGTCTTCCTTAGTGAAGTGAAATGGTATTTGTTCATTGATTAACTGGCTTCCTGTCTTGCTTAATATTGAGTTTATAGATTCCTATGTGTATTGTGGATAAGTCTTTTATCAGATACATCCATGAAACATATTTATTCTATTTGGTAGCTTATCATTTCCTTCTTCATAAAGGTCTTTCTTAGAACAGTAATTTCTAACTTTACCAAAGTTTTAACTTATAAAATATTACATAATCTCAGTAATGACTTGGTCGCAGGACACCACAATTTTAATTGAATAACTGGTTTACAGGAGAATGAGCTCTCAGTGTTCATCAAGGAAAATGTCCTAAGAGTATTCTTGATTTCATGATAATGTAGCACTGAACAGACTACCATTATACAAAGAAAAAAATATCAATTCTCCTTAACTAGAAACCAAGCTACACAGCAGTAACCAAAACAGTTTTCAGCAAAGTTGCTTCCTGACCCTCACCCACCCCTATGATCATCAGTATTATAGTTACTAACATTCAAAAATAATCTGATGGGGGGGGTGTGGCTCAGCAGTTAAGAGCACTGGTTGTTCTTGCAAAGGGTCTGGGTTTGGTTCCCAGCACCGACATGGTGGCTAATAACTGCTTACAACTCCAGTTCCAAGGGATCTGACACCCTCCTCAGAAATCCTCCAGCACTGTACAATGCGGGTGCACTTACATGCAAGCACAACATTTATATACATAAAAAATAATAATCGGAAAATTCAGACTACTTTTAAGATGTTATTGGATAAACTCTGACAGCTTGTGATTCTTTATTTTTTTGCAATAAGACTGTTCAAGTTACAAATTTCTTTCATTTCTACAACTGTTACTAAATTTAATATCAATAACTGATATAATCACATTGAAAAGATTGTAATTTCTTAAAACTCCCACTGAAAATCTAAAGTTGTAAAAATTTCTGGCCCTTGAAATCAAGTGTCAGATTTGGATGTACTAAAAATGTGGCCGTACAAAAGGGTGTGCAGAAAAACAGGCCTTCGGGTCCTACTTAGTATAAAGGACAAGATTCTTTTCATGCTTTAAGCAGTGACCTCAATCCTCATGATCAGAAACTTCAAACAAATGTGATGAGAATAGAATGATCTGATGAAGGAGGGCCTCAAGTGCCATTTTCTTTGGGATTTCTGGTATCTTTATCTACTCTAGAACCAAAGTGAATAAGTAGGACTTCCAGTAAGTCTCTGCTCTCAAGACAAGTATGATCAATCCATGGCAAAGGCAAATTCTTAAGATCCCACTAAAACCTCCTACCCCCACCAAGCTGGCCTGTGTGGACAAGGTTCGGTCTCCATCTTAAACTTGTAGAAATACAGATGCTGTACATCACCCATCTTGACCTGCACCTGAAGATGAGTAGGGAAGAGAGAGACGGGGGTTGGGCAGAAGTAAAAAAGGTTAAGAAAGTTCATCCCAATCTGGATTGAATGAATAATGGTCAGAGAGCTGAAGGCAGGAAACTTCTGTTGTTTTAGTTTTTTCGTAGCAATGAATACCAGACAAATGAATACTTCTAACATGACAAGTTCATGTATTCCTAAAATTTTACTTGAAAAAATACTCAGTATTATTAGTATATTATGAAGGGGAGATGTAACTCCATTGGTAACTTGTGCAGTCTCATGCTCTGTAAAGCAGGTGGATTTGGGTTAGAGCTCCAACAAAGGGGCAGAAAAGAACCTAAGACCCTCGGATGATTATCAATTACAAAAGATCATGAACATTCAGAGGTCAAGAAACTAATAAAGAGCCATGGAGGGGTGTGGGGAAGGGGGAGGAGAATGCAGTGACACTACGGGGAAAGGGTAACATGAAACTCCGAAGGGTTAAATGGGGTGGAAACTGGGAGGGCAGGGCACGCGGGGAGAATGGGGAGGGTAGGGCATGCGGGGAGAATGGGGAGGGTTAGGTAACATTATAGGCCTTTACCTATAAAAAGTCAATGGAAACCCACCACTATAAGAAGCCTCTCAAAGTGTGTGTGTGTGTGTGTATGTGTGTGTATGAGTGTGTGTGTGATAAAAAGAGAGAATTACCCTGTAACACGGGGACACTGCCCCTTTTAGAAATAATAGGTCAAAGAAAAAATACCAGGAATGGACTTCTCTAGAAGCTGTTGATCTGGGGTTCCATGGACCCTTAAACAATACTGGCCCTTGCCCCAGCTCTTGGTTATCCATCAGGACTGGATGGTAAGACTCTATTACTAAAGACACTACTACATACATGAGCTATAAAACAAACAAGGAGAAATAAACCAGTGCTGACTTCAAAGCCTCATCTCTACTGGATAGTGTTCACAGTGCTGGAAGGAGCTAGGAATGCTACCTGAAGGAAAGAATATCATCAGCCTAACCCAGCTGTGAATCCTGTGAACTACAACAGCAACTGGCTTGGCAAGATATGCCCACCAATGCCAATAGTGGCAGAGATATTATGGGAGTAACCAATCACTCTGTAATTGGATTTAAGGGTCAGCTTTCAAGATGGAGCCCATACCTGACACTGATATCAGACTTAGGGACCGGAGGCTAGACAAATCACAGGACATAGGGGAGAGCCTAGTACTAATTCGTATTAAACTGACTTCTAATGACTTATTGCTGTACCCATAGATTAACGCATTCTCACTTCTTACCAGCGGTTTCCTTATCCAGACAACGTTAACTAACACAAAAACCCACAACTGGCCAGTGTACAGAGAACAAAAGGCTGCAAGACTGCTTATCCCTGAATAGATACCTATATCAAACTTCTGCCTCCAAGACTCTGAGATCATTGCAGAAGAGGACAGGAAAAGATTTTTAAGAGCCAGAGATGGTAGATGACCAGAAGGAAACAGAGTTGTTCAGACAGCTGAGCTGTTACAGATATGAACTCACAACAATGGTGACATCATGCACAATCCTATGCAAACTCAAACCAGACAAAATCCCAGCACAGACATACAGAAGAATGTAAGAAATTCCAACCTAAAGAAAATTTAGCAACCAATGGCTGCTGAGAGGGTGTAAGGCAGTCTCTTTCAAGAATGTGATTCTTGGTAGGTTAACTAGATTCCAGTGTATGGACCCCACTGAAGGACATTTGGGGACAGAAATTAAGACTCTATAGGCAGACACACACACACACACACACACACACACACACACAATAGAGTCCATTAAGCTAAGTGATGTGCAATAAAAGGGATGTAGGTAGGGGAGCAGATCTAAGTACCATTGAATTATATTGTATAAAAAAAATCACAAAAGTTCAGTTAAAAATTTAAAATTAAAATGTAAACTAAAAATAATTGTTTTTAAAAAAGACAATGTCTAATGTAGTTCAAGCTGGCCTGAAACTTACTATGTAGTGAAGAATGACCCTGAACTCCTGATTTTCCTGCCTCTATCCCTTGAGTGCTGGGATTACAGGTTAAACCTAAGAATCTACATGTTAGAGAAGAACTGAAACAAAGGGATTATTCAAAGAAATTCTAGTGGAAATTTCCCCAAACATAGAGGGAAAAACTGGACACCCAAAGACAAGAGACATAAAAACCCCAAATATATCTTAACAAAGTAAAACTTCTCTATGATATTGGTAATCAAGATATCAAAAATACAAAGGAAAGAAAAAATATTGAAAGCTATAAGGGAAAAATACCAACTCACCTATAAAAGCAAACACAGCATAATAACATCATATTTCTGACCTGTAACCCTAAAATCCAGGAAACTATAGAGTATATTTCAAGATGTCTAAAGTAAATAGCTGCCAGCCAAGACAGTTATATCACTAGAGAAAATACTTAAAGGAATAATATAAAAGATGGCCTCATCCACAAGAGCACAGGAAAAAAATACATTCAATGAGAAGAAAAGATGAACAAAGAAGAGCCAGGAGGGAATTCCTCATGTCCAATACAGCAAATCCCGGAGACTAATAGGGGAGGAAAAGAGTCACCAATCATCTAACCAATCACAACGATCAACACACCCATAGGAAATAGCCATCTTTCTCAAATAATAACCATAATGCAAATGGTCTGACCTGAACTTACCATTTAAAAGATGAAGACCAACTAATGGATTACAATTTACTGTTAATGAATCCAAAAACTATAGTCAAAGGACAGAAATCAACCTATCAAGCCAATGGAAGCTATAAAACATCTGCTTATATAACTATTCTCATGTTTGATAAATTAGACCCCAAAACTAGCCAGAAGAGATAAAGATGGCCACTATATATCACTAAAGGGAATAATCAAAAAGATTTTTTAAAACTGCAAGTATTTACACACCAAGTAATGAGACTCCCAATTTCATAAAACAAATACTAACGGACAAGAGAGGTTCAGATAGGTCCAGATACATTGTAAGTGGCTGGCTTCATCCTACAGCCATCTTTAGAAAACATACTCCAAGAGAACAAAACACCATCAATGAAATAACAAAACCAACCCAAGATGTAAAAATAGAGCAGAGCTGAAGAAAATGCAAACTGAAATGCTGGAACTAGAAAACTCAGTAAGTCAAATAAAAACACTCAGTGAAAAGCCTCACCAACAGAATAGATCATAAGGAGAACAGAGACTCAGGGATGGAAGACAAAGTAGAGGAACTGGTTTGGAGTTACTTGGCAAAAGTCAACAATGAATTTTAAAAGAAATATGCTCTGGGGCACCATGAAAAGACCTAACCTTCAGATTATGGGCAGTGAAGGAAAAAAAAACCTCAACAAAGGCATAGAGAATATGTTTTATTTTTATTTACTTGACTTTATTTTATGTGTATGAGTGGTTTGCCTGCATATACTTAAATAAACTCATGTTGTACAATGTTTGCGGAGGCCAGAAGTCAGTATCAAGAGTACCTGGAACTAGAGTTTGGAAGGCTGTGAGACACCATGTGGGTACTGGGAACTAAACCTGAACCATTTGCAAGAACAGCCAGTGCTCTTAACCACTGAGCCATCCCTTCAGACCTGAGAATATTTTCAATAAAATCAAAGAATAAATGTCCCAAACCTAGAAAAAAGAGACGCCTATCCAGTACAACAGGCCTACAGAACTCCAACAGGTTCAGAAAAGAAATTTCCTACAATATAGTATAGTTAAGGTATTAAAAATACAGAACAAAACAAGGATATTAAAATGGAAGAAATACAAACTTTCCATGACAAAAGCAGACTAAAGGATTTCTGCATTCTAAGCCAGCTCTACAGAAGATACTAGAAAAAAGTGTTTGGGCTGAAGATAAGGATAAACCCTCTCAAGAGTTCACACTGAACAAACTATGCCAGAAGAGCTCATCAAAACAGGTGATGAAAAACACCACCAAAAAACTTACAAAATGATAGGTAATAATACACATTATTCAATAATAACTCTTAGTATTAAAGTTCTCAATTTCCCAATAGAGATACAGACTAAGGCTCACTTCACAAAATGGAGTCCATATTGACCCTGTTATCAGGGCCAAGAACCTGTGGTTAAACAAGTTAAAGACCCTAAAGGAGAACCTAGTACTGTTATTCAGCTAAATGGACACAGTAATAAATACATCCCTAAGTTCTTACGTTTACCCCTAGATCAGTGAATCTTTCAAACCCCATCAGAGAAGTTTCTTTTTGTAACAGATGGAGTTTAACAAAGACCTACAATTGATCAACATACAGACAATCAGAGACTTTGGAATGTTCAGCTCTAAATGAGACATTTATAGCAGACTCCTTCCCCCACAGCTCAGGGATCATTTCAGAAGAGGAGCAGAAAGAATATCAGAGCTACAGGGAGTAGGTGTCTGTACAAAAACAGTCTTTGCCAGAGAGGACAGCATCATTTCAGAGATGAACTCACAATGGTGAGCAACTGCATGTACAGTATCTGCACAAGATCAAAGGAGCCCAGATCCCAGGATGGATGAGCGAGAGCTCATGAAGCCCCACCCCTATCTAAAGAACTACTGGTAACTGATGGCTGCTAGGATAGTCAATTTTCTTCTGGGATGTGGGGCCTGAGAGACTGGCCATTCTCCAGGAGATGGTCCCACACGGAGGAGCATACTGGCAGCAGTAAGTGGTCTCTGTGGGTATTTAAACAATAAAGGAAAGTGAGCAGAGGCTGGGAGGGAAAAGTGACGGTGTTGTGATAGCGGAGGTACCAGAAGGGAGGATTGGGGAAGGTGTTTGATTAAAATGCATTATATGAATGTACTAACATTGAATATTATTGTTTCTATTTTATGTATTATATTACTTGCATGTAAGTGCACCCATGTCATGCAATGCTCATGGAGGTCAGGAGAGGGCATCAGATCCCCTGGAACTGTAGTTACAGATGGTTGTTAGCCACCATATGAGTACGGGGAACCAAATCCAGGTCCTCTGCAAGAGTATTCAGTGGTCTTAAACATTGAGCCATCTCTCCAGCCCTGCATAAATAAATATTAAATAAAATATCATTTAAAAATATCAGAGGAAAAAAAAAAACCCTAATGCTGCACCTTGAAATGAACAAGAGTAAGGCAAATCCATATGTAGCCAGTGTCACAAAATAAAGGCTAGAGCAGGGATGAAAGAAGAGACAAAAAGAACTACCTAGAGTCAACCAAAGTGTTGGTTCTTTGACATAAACAAGACTGACAAAACCCCTAGTCAAACTAGCTGAAAGAGAGGAGCCCCAAATAAATAATAGAAACACAACAGAGATTTCTTTACAACAGATAACAAAATCCACAGGACCATTATGGAATACTTTGGAAGTTTATATGTCAAGCTAGATAATATAGAACAAGTGTTTGAATTCCAAAATACCAACATATAACCAACAAAAATTTAATGAAGAATATACCAACAACTTAAATAGACCCATAGGAGGCAATGAGATTGAAGCAGTAAGTAAAATGCTCCTCACAAAGGAAAAATCCAGAACTGGGCAGTTTCACTGACAAATTCCACCAAATTTGAATGGACGACTTCAACACCTATTTTCAAACTTTTTCATAAGACAGAAAAGAAAGGAATGCTATCAGACTTATTCCAGTATACAAATCCAGTATTACCCAGATACCAAAACTAGAAAAGGATACAACAAAAAGAAAACTAATGGACACCTACTTCCCTGATAAAAAGAGATGCAAATTTTTCCAACAAAATACTTGTAAACCAAATTGAAGAACATGTTAAGAGGGGCATATATCACAACCCAGTTGGTTTCATCCCAGGGATGCACACTTGGTTGCAAATCAATAAATATAATGAAAGATATAAGTACACTTAAGGATAAAAACAATAGGATCATTTTGATAGATGGAGAAAAGGCATTTGTTGAAGTTCAACATGCGTTCATAATAAAAGTACTAAAGAAATTAGGAATAGAAAGAACCCACCTCAGATATATGTATGCATTTGTGTGTGTGCACGCACACACGTGCATGTGTGTGCTTTGACAAACATAGTCAGCACTACAGTTAATGGGGGAAACATTGGAGCATCCTGTAAAACCTGCATCCAGGCAGAGGGGCCCATTCTTTCTACTCTTAGTCAATATATGCTCAAAGTCTTACTTCTGATCGAGAGAAGGCCAACTGTGCTGCTGCACACCTTAATCCAAGCTCTCTGGAGGCAGAAGCAGGCAGATCTCGGAAAGGTAAGAGGCCACTTGGCCACTCTAGTCTAAATAGTGGGTTCAAGAACAGACTGGAACAGACTGGGGCTACAAGGAAACACTGTCTCAAAATAACACACACACACACACACACACACACACACACACACACACACACACACAGGGTGGGAGGGATAAATAAGGTAGGAAGAATGAAATCATTCCCTTTTGCAGATGGCAGACTCATTCACTTACAAGTTCCTAAAGACTTCACCAGTGTCTCAGGTTTGACACTTTAAGCAAAGAAGCAGAAAACAAAATCAACACAGGAAAATAAGTGGCTTTTCTATGTACCAACAATGAACCTACTATCTCTCTTCTAGCCTTGGGCCTAAGCCCGCTCCTGCTCTTACTGCCTCTGGTCTCTGAACTACTTGCTTAGTCCAGATCTGCCCACTGTGTCCTGATCCACTGTACCCAGACTAGCTCAATTCTCCAGCTTTTTGTACCCTCCAATAATGAACATACTGATAAAGAAATTAAAATTCAAATGGCACTCTTCATAGACCTTGAAAAAACAATCCTAAAGTCAAAGAAACAGAAAAGATCCAAAACAGTCAATGCAGTTCTCTGCAAAAGAATAATGCTGGAAATATCACAATAAAGAACACTACACAGACAGTGATGAAGAAAGCACAGTACTGACACAGAACAGACATACAGACTCTGCTAGACAGCTTTAGCTATCAACTTGACACACCTGGATGGAGGGGACCTCAATTGAGGAATTGCAGCCATTGAACTGGCCTCTGTGGGTGGTGTACCCCTGGGTAGGGGGTCCTATGTTGCGTAAGAAAGCACAGGCCTGCCAGGGGAAGCAAGCCAGTAAGCAGTGTTCTTACATAGCCCACGTTTCAGCTCCTGCTTCAAGGTTCTTGCCCTCAGTTCTTACCTTGGGCTCTATCGGTGATGAACTGTGACCCAGGAAATGTAAGCCAAATAAACCCTTTCCTCCCAAGTTGATACTGATCTGAGTATCTTGTCACAGCAATAGAGAAGCTAAGTAAGACATAAAGCAATGAAACAGAATAAAGGACCCAGAAATAAGCACCCACAGATAGACACTGTAGCCACCTCCTTATCCTTGGGGACAAACGGCATTAGGGGTTAAAAACTTCCATAGACTCAATTCAAAAGACAAGCATTTGCAAAGATATGGGGAAGGGAACCCGATTCACTGTGGGTGGGAGTGTAAATGGTGTAGCCACTGTGGAGACCAGTATTTAGTTTCTCAAAAACCTAAAAATATATCTCCCAAATGGCTCAAGTATCTTATTCCTTGATATATACCCAAAGAATACTAAGTCCTGCTACAGAGATACCTGTACATCCATGTTGACTGATGATACATTATTCGCAATCACTGTGAAATAGAACTTGCCTAATTGTATTTGAGTAGAAGCACTAATCTCATTCATATGGACTCCATATTTATGGCCTATTCTCTCTAAAGACAATCACTTTGAGGATTAGGATGTCAGTCAGAGCTTTACATAGTAGAATACATTTAGCGCATTGCCCTCAGTCATCTTCATTTTCAAGAATTATATCCCTGGAATATCTACTATTGTACTCTTTCTGAAAGGCTCTTTGGGTTGCAAGTCGCAGATACAGGGAGGGAAGATGAAGGTATGGAGGAACTGCTCTGAGGACAACCATATACTGCACTCTGGATGGGAGCAGGAAGCCACCCTGGGAAGTTCTTGCCACTATCTCCCCCTTTCTGGTCGCACAGCCTTCCTCATATGCAGTTCTCTGCACATCTCTCTTTTTGTCTTTCTCATACGAGTGCTGCTTTCTTCTAGGATCTGCCTCCTCTACAACTTGGGCTTACCACATGGTCATCATGGCTCTTTATCCATGGATGGCATTTCAACAGTAGATCCCATAGTGAACTATCAAACTGACTGTGTTTCTTTGGTCAAACTTTCTGAAAGGATCTGAATGACCTAGACCACTGTTTCAATGCAGACACACAAGTATGTATTTTTGTTGGGTGACATCTCTGGTCCATATTCTAGTCTCCATCTATGGGAAATTTCCTGGCATCTTGTACTAATGCTCTCCCATTGAGTCTAAAAGAGACACAGGGTTGGGGGCCACAGAGGGAACATTAAGTAATTGTCCTTGAGGCAGGTACACATGGTTGGTCCACTCATGAAGCTGCAGAAGATGACTAATGCACACCAACCCTCTGGAAGATCATATGTTACACAACAAAACTGATACCAGAGTACTATATGACTTTGTACCAAATCAGCAACCAGGGGTAGCTTAAAACAATACAAATTCTTATTCAAGCCTGGAAGTCTTGAGTCTAGAATGGACTTGTATATGCTGTATTAATGTTAAGATATTAGTGAAGCTATGTTCCTTTTGGGAGCTCCACATCTTTGCCTTTAGCTTCTATGGCTCCTTGCCTTCCATCACTGAAGGCAGTGGCAGCTGACTGAGTCTTTCTGAGACTTTTGACACTTGTTCTTCTCCCTCCCTCTTCCACATTTAAAAGACACCTATTTGCCGGAATCTCCTTCTCTTAAGCTGCTTAACAAACTCCTTCTTGCATGTACTATAACATACCCATAGTTTTCAAGCACAAACATGTGAATACAACTGGAGAGGATTTTATGATTACGCCTATCACAAGAGCGACATGTAATAAAACATAAGTGTTGGGCAAAGACAGTTACATGGGATGGTGGCCAAATGGGTGAAAGAGACACAATTGACATGACATTCTGCTGAGTATCATGGCTCAAGACGCAGACTAATTACTAAAATTTTAACAGTTTATATCAGTTTTGTCACTTACACTTTCTACCAATAGACATTTTAGCCATAAACAAGAAGCAATCCTACAAAAACAGACAAATGCAAACAGAAATACTCTTATCAGTAATTTATAGGGAATATTTGAATTTAGATACTCTATCAGTAACCACTACCAAAAATCCATTGTAGTTAGCTTAGATTCCAGAAGAAATCCCTGCTAAAATACATTTTAATTAACTTCCAAGTTACATTTTCCTTAGCCAATACTTCCAAATCTATCAAAAATATCAATACCAAATAAAATTCTTTTAAAGAAATAGTTATCTGTGGTGGTTGTTCTTCAAACTAAGTAAATAAGGTGCTTGAGTTTCTCAAGCACATGCACACAGACACAGACACACACTCCACTTTCTGTGCTTAAGGCTTTCAGTATGTAGAATTTCATGGAGGATTTTTTCTAGTTATTAACAGTTTCTGCAATTTTTAGGTGTGAACATCTGTCATCAATAAAAAGAAGTGGAGGGAAAGTGCGAAAACAAGATCATAAGTTAGGAAAAAATAGAAGTTCAGAAAGCTTTGAAGGAAAAAGCATTTTCATGCATATTTGAATCCTACAGAGAATAGCCCGCAAATATTTAATATTAACCTTCAAAGCTAGAATAGGAAACTTTTTCTTATGCTTGCATATACTTATCAAACTATGCATATAAACACATATCTATGTAATAATCAGATTATCTGTTTATCTTCAATTTGGAAGTTAGTACTTGCACTTTAACTTTTAGTTGAATCTTAACTGCCTTTGTATTTATTCCATCATTCACTTGGAATGTTACTTTGTAGAAAAATATTTACTGAACACCCAGTACATATAGGTATACCCAGGTGTTAGCCAGTTTTCAATCTAATTACACTAGCAAAACAAACTTGGTTCAAATTTAACAAGTTCACTAAAGCAAAAAATTTAAACTATAATTTCCTTCACTTCAAAGAGCTTTAAAATGAATGCAATTAAGTACACATTCAGTGATATCTAACAATTTGTAAGCTAGTATTTTAGGGATTTATGTCTTCAATGCATAGAGTTAGGCATCAGGAGCCCATTGCAGGTATAGCAACTAGTAAATATGGAATGTTCTTTTCTTTAAAGCTGTAAATAAAAGTTAAAATCCATTTGGTAATGCAAAGTTCATGAAACAAGAAAGAGGACTCACTCAGACTGCTTAGCTGGCGTATGATTGCGGCTAGAGTACTGTTAGTCACACATTCGAGCTCACTGGTGATCCCTTCGGGCAGAGCTCCACGGCACAAGTGCCGGGGCTCGATGTTCCTCTTCACTAAGGGCATGGCTGACAATCTGAAAATTAAAAAGACACTTTTTAAAAAAGCTCATCATCATATTTGAACAAATGCAGACTTTTAGTCTTCTTGGAAATTTGACTCTTGGCAAGGAATTTTAATTAGCCTTTCATTTCTACATGAAAGAATCAGCTAACAGATAATAAATGTTTAATGACTTTAATACACTTTATAGATTTCAGACATATGTATTAATCTCCTTCGGTAGAAAAATGTGCTAGAGTTCCAGTTAAGAAAATGAACGCATGCATTTTTCCCTCCTTTATTCTCCAATGAAATGGCAGCAGATAAAAAAGAAAAGGAAAAAGCCCAATAAGGCTGTTGGGTCTCACATATCCTTCAAAGATCCATGTGCTACAGTCTTGGTCTCTAAGACTTTATTACTAGGGGACAGGAAAAGTTTTAAGAGATAGGGTGCATAATGTGGGTCACTGTAGGGGGAGCCACCGAGAGAGACCTCAGTCACTTCCCCTTTTTGGTTCATGGCAGTGAGGTAAGCCTTTGGTCCACCATTGTCTCTATAACACGTTTTGCTCACCAAAGGCCCAAATCAACAGGGCTGACCAATCACTGAATGGAACCACTAGAACTATGAGCCCAATAGACCTTTTCTCTTGAGATAAGGATCTCAGGTATTTCATAGCACAGTGATGAAAATGCTGACTGAAATAAGTACTAAAAGCAAGAGAAGTGAAGTACCTACAAAACTGCAGGCAGAGCATGACCAAACCACAAGACAGAGAAGGCTTCACAAAGACTGAACTCCAGAACATTCCCTACCCTCACTACCAAATGGGCAGGACACAGAGGCACAGTTATATATGAAACGGGAATGGAATAAAAGAAAACAGGAAAAATAATTTTAAAAGTCCATTAAAACATTTCTTTTCCTTTGATGGGATTCCCTCTTCCAGCTCTCTTGGTATGTTTTATTCTCTGGAGACGTTGGCTTAAGAGAATCCAGATCTGGCACACTAGCCATAGCTAGAACAGGGCTAAGAAATGCAGAGAAAACAGGAACATTCAGTCTACACGGGCTGGAGAGCTAGATTTCCTGACATCTCACCAGAGGGTGCCCCCCCTTCTTGGCTCTCAGACACTGGCAGCCCAAATTTTTCTTCCTTCACAGGGACTAGAACATTTCCTTCCTGGGAATGTATGAAGAAAAAAAAATCTATAAACATTAGTGTTGAGAAGGGGGGCTTCCCCCATTAAAACCGCAGCCAGACATCCTATACACATGTCAGTATGTCCCTAGGCACAAGACGCTCAACCAGTTTTTGGTGCCACAGATTTACATAAAAGGCAGTCATGCATCAGGATAGTTTCCTAGGACTCCTTTTCACCTTTCTCCCCAAAAAGCACATTATAAATAAGATCTCCACACTTGTTCAAAGAGGTATATGAGTTTCACACACCATCCCTAATGCAACCCTAGAAAAATCAATGACTAGGATATATCTTCAAGTTTGACAAGTTAATTATTGTTGAACCTGAAGAAGAGAAGCACTGTAAGGCCCATTACCTGGATGACTCCTGTCAGCAGTTAAATCTGGAATGCCAATCTGGAACTCCTGTTTTGTGAGAGAAATCTGTATCCTGTTTAAGCCACTGTTGTTGAGTCTTCTGTTATCTGAAGTAACACTCACTCTCAACTAGTACAATAATGGAAGGTCATGCTGCACCTAGAGAAGCTGCAACTCCTACACACTGGTTGACCTTCGCTTCTCTTCCTTTCTTCATGATCTCTAGTTCATTCATTCAATAATGAATTACTGAGCACCTGCTAGGTACGCAGCAGCATGCAAGGTGACAGGGATGCAATGACGAGTGAAGACAGGCAAGGTCTTTCCTCTTGTGGAGAGGATACAAGTTGACAAATCACACAGGCTGGCACACCCACTGGGATGGATACTAAAGCAATGGGACTTTGGGTTTCAAAATGTTGCAAGGGGCAAGGTGCTGATCTATCTCAGGAGTCCTGGGCCACCAGTGTCTGTCACTGAACTGAAACCTAGGAAATGAAGCAGAGTTAACTTTCCAAAAGTACAACAGTTAACATGAAGAAAGAGGAGGAGCAAGGCCATCAGGTATCCAGAAAAGATGTTTTGAGTTTCAACTTGTCATTTGCTGTCCACGGTGTCAGCAGCTGGGTACACTGACCATACTTCAGAGCATTACTACCCATCCATCCAGGCAAAGCACACCACTTTACCTATCAGGACTCTGGGTACCTCTCTGAAAAAAGGAAACAGTATTTCCCTCTGGGAAAGTGGGAAGGTGTACGCCTCCAAAAACGAGGAAAATGAGCTACTACATAAATAAATCACTTAGGAGTATGACTAGAATGCAGTAACACTGAAAAAGGTAACTGGTTATAACTGTATTATATTTATATAGTGATGACTATAATTTGAATTATCATTAATTATAATGAGAGCAGTTTACTGACTGAGAACAGAGCCAAACCAAAGAAAATTCTGTCTTAGCTTGCTTTTTCATTGCTGTGACAAAACACTCTGACCAATACCAATTTGGGAAGGAAAGGATTAATTTAGCTTACATCTCCCAGGTCATAGTTCAACCCTAATGGAGTCTAAGGTAAGAACTCTGGGCAGGAACCTGGAGGCAAGAGCTGAAGGACAGGCCACAGAGAAACGCTGCTTATTGGCTTGCTCCCCTGACCCAGGTTCAGCCTGCTTTCTTATACAACAGACAACAACCTTCCCAGAGATGGCACCACCCAACCCTCCGGTATCAATCAACAATCAAGAAAATACCCAACAGACACGGTCACAGCCCAGTCCAATGGAGGTAATTCTCCAACTGAGAGTCCCTCAACCCAGGTGTGTCAAGTTAACACCAAAGCTATCCAGCACAAATATCCAAGCAATATTTATGTAAGAACTACTAAAGGTGTACATATTTGAAGTATATGGGATAAAATATGAAAATTTCAGATAGTAAAGTCTGAGAAAAAGGATAAAAGATTGATTAGGATTACTTCCTGTGGGACAATCATTTAAAACCAACAGGGTAGTAATATTATAATGATCTACAAAACTAGGATTCTTTATAATAAAAAAGAAAGAAAAAACATTAGTGACCCTGGGCTGTGACACTATTCCTGAGAAGATATGAATGAATGTCTACTTCACTCTAGATAGGGAACTAATGAGAAACCAGAGTAAGGATATCACCCACGTTCAACTTAGTCCGTCAATGAGTGTACTTACAGGAGCATGGGTGAGAGGTTTGTTGCAGGAATGACTCAGGCAGATATGTCACTGAAAGCCCATCATAACATGGGTGATGGCTCACAAAACCTGGAGTTCACTGCACAACTTGCACACAGCTTGATAGTTGGAGAAATCTCTCCTCTCCTCTCGAGAGCCGACAGATCTGGCCTTTTCCAAGCAGCTCAGCTGGTTTGACTCAGAGTTAACAGTCCTTACTGTTTATATAAGCTTGGAGAAAGAGGAAGGGTCTAGTGCATCTGCTCAGTTTCAGGGACTTCCTAAAGCTTCTAAGCTATTTACTTCCTCAGTGTTAAGGAGCCTCCCTTTAGAATTTCCTAAGTCCAAATGAGTTTCCTGCAGGATGGAATATTTCACCTCTCTTAAGAACTTTGGAGTCTTAAAAGAGTTTCCCTCCAAGATGGAATCTATCAATACTGAATAAACTGCTATACAACAGCATGACAGAAGCATTAAGTGTGGGAAGGAAAAATAATGAAGACAGACCAGTAGGGACCCTATTCTATGAGAACTAGAAAGAAATCAAGCAACAAAAAAAGATCACGTCCATAAAGATTCAGAGGCAGTGGAGGCAGACTGCATGGGGCGAATAACATTCCTCCCTGAAGCCAAACGTTATTAATTGAAAATCTCAATGCCTGGGATGGGACAGTGCCCCTCCCCAGTTGTTAGAAAGGCTGCAGAGGCCTCCAAAACACTTCAGGCTACTGTCATTGCCACTGCCCACCAGAATTGATCGTAAGACTCTACTGCTGAAGAGGTTACATATGCTAATTGCAGGACACAGAAGTCAAGCTGGAACTGAGCTGGAAGTTTTCTCCCTGCTAGTCAGCTGTCATAGTGCCAGAAAGTGTTGGGCAATCTGCTGTGGCAGAAAGGTCACCAATGTTGCTACCCATCTTAGGCCCCACCAATTACAGTAATAACCTGCCTGGCAGGTTATGCCCACTGATGCAATAATAGCATTGAGGGGGAGTTAGGGGGAGCTAAGATCAACAGGAAAGAAAATCCTTTTTTAAAAAAACAAAAAAGCGGGGGTGCTTCCTGCTCCCCCTCCAAGGGCTTTTTTCAACAGTTACTTTTACCAAGGGCCACATAGGCAGGAAGAATTGTTGCAAATCTCTAAAGGTCAGATTTTAAAAGCCTACCCACAGGGGGATGGAAGGATTGGAAGGATGGGATCCTCACTCAGAGGTGCCAAGGGAATGTGTATCCCCAGCAACTCCAATGGGGAAGAAAAAAAGAAGATGGCTTCTGGATCCTAGAAAAGGCTAGACCCAGGGCTCTCGTGGGGAATCCCAGCTCTGTACCCATTTACATGCAGCTGTCAGTAATGTATCAATAAAGCTTGTTGTGTTTACTTTTCTTTCTGTCTCTGGTCTTTACCCATTCTCTTTACTTGTCTCTGGGTCTGACTGCCATCCTCTGGCTCCTGCCCTGGAGCTTTTGCATCTAGAGAATTCTTTCCTTTCTCTCCCTTGGTATTTTCTCTCCTTGTCGAGGCAGGGAGCTAAACCCCCTCCCTCCCCAGCTGTGGCAGGTAATTGCACTCAGCGATCTCTCATCACGCTGTTCACCTCTGCTACTTCTCTGCTACTTCTGTGTTCTCTACTTTTCCCAGACTTCTAATTCTTTGCTCCTTACGAAGTTGACACCCACCCCTCACTCCAAAACCCCAAAAAACACACCTTTCGTGAGGGAAATCCATTGTTTTCTAATTGGATAGTAGGCCTGATCCACAGGAGGGGTTCACGCTTGGAACTGTAAACTATGGCTGATGAGGTCATGGGTCCTGGGAAAAACCTACTACTAGTTGTTGTGCTAGATGGATATGGCAGCAAACTGCTACAGCTAAATACCTGTGCTTATATCATGGATTAGAGCTGATCTCGGCCTTCATCAAAGTAGCTTCTTTTTGCCCTGAGTGTTAATTAATGCAGGGATTAGTAACTCATCAAAGTGTTGAGAAAAGGTGATTGTGGGATGCTCATCCCTAAACGAGCTAGCTCTGTCACCGCCTTGAAGGTTCAGAGAACATCACAGAAGGTACAGAAAGAAGGCTGAAAACCAGAGATTTAGGAGGAAGGCTGCCAAGCAGTGTCTTCTGGAGACAGCAGGACTCCTGCACTCAGAACCCACTGCAGCTGTGGTTACCTGCATAAGACTGGGCCTTTTACCAGTTCAGCATTCATGAAGGAAGAGCTAATGAGTTTCCTTCTCTCACTGCGGAGCCATAGGTATTCAATGGTGCTGGGAGGAGGTGGTATCATTTTCCACAGTGATGTAGCCGCTGAGAAGTTGCAGACAATCAAGCCCCCGGCCCACACACACACACTGTGGTCATGCAAGCCAATTTAAATTCAAGGACACAGGTACAAATGAGAAACGCTTAATTCTTTTCCCTGATATACTTTGAAATTGAGCTTTGCCGAGACTGCAAAGGGCCTGCCCCTTACAAAGCTGCCAATTTCTAGAAACGGTAAACAACTGATTCAGGAGTATGCTCTTAAGTATAAACCACACAATTCAGAGCATTACACCCATCATCTCCTCTGTTGGGTTCTTACCCTGAATCACTATCTACTTGTCTTCATCAATCCCCAGCCAACTATCAAGACAGCTATAGACAGCCCCTATACCCCAGGGCCCACTAAATCATTTAAACTCTATGTCTCCCCTACCTTAATGATTCGTTCGCACATGAAGTACAATGAAGGTTGTGCTCCAGTTCCCTTATGTCCTAACGGACCCTGGTGCTTCCCACACCACAAGACATAGCACTGCATATAGCACAGCATACCTTGTTCCGCTGAGAACTGTAACAAACTATCTTTTCAAGGGTAATCATCTTCTCCTCTACTGGTCTCACCAAACCTAAAACCCATTCTATACTATAAAGCAAGACCAAGTCTCAGCAGGAGGCAGAGGTGTCAACAAGCCAGCATTCCCTTTCTTTCCCCCTTGATATCTTGCAACCTTCTAGAATCTCTGAGTCTATTACAGGTGGATCAATGGCTGCCCTTTCTCCTGAGGTGAACTATAAGTTGCCTGAATTTATGAGCTAAGACTATGAATTCTGTTCACCACAATGCCACCAAGAGGGCTCAATACAACCCAACTATTGAGAAATGCCTGCTGCCTATATGGCCATCTGCAGACACATTACTGTTGGCCTTCTCAGGTAATTTGCCTGATGCTATTCTGGCATTTCAGCCTTGACTAATTCCCAATCTCCATTTCTTTTCTTTTTTCTTCCTTCCCTTTTTTTTTTTTTTTTTGTAAATTTTTTACCCAGTTTTTGTGCATTTCATACGGAACATTTTAATCTCAATATCTTTATATTCCCCCAAAAGGCACCCTCCCAAAGCCCCTTACTAGAATTCATACATTCTGCCATTTGTCCAAGGCCCACTGTGCCAAGCTAGTGTCCTCAGACACTCCTCAGTGCAAGCTCATCCACTGAGGTCTAGCCTATCTCCATTTCCGACCACCGCATCTCTATTTGAAGCTCTCATACACACAAATACAAAAGATGATAGCGAGGCTTTGCTACCTACCTGCAATTTTAGCAAAATGGTTTGCAGTTCCATTTTAAAGTCCTCATAACTTAGTGATGATTTTTATGGTTTTCCAATTCAACGTACTCACAGCAGTATGTTTTCTCAAACTGCCTTTGTTTTATCTGACACTAATTTAGTTCTGAATTAACTGAAGCACAAGAAAGATAAAGGAAAAAAACATTGGATTGGTCATTACCCCTAAGAATGCTTTGTAATTACAAAAAAAAAAAAACATAATGAATTAATTCCACTGTCACCAATGGAAAACCTAAGTACATTTTTCTGTTTTTCTTTGTTGGAAGAGCTATAACCCATCAAACCATGCTTTCAAATGAGCCTATCTGCTAGGAATAAACATTTATGGGTCATTAGAGGCTGAGTAATTAATGTTAGAGCCGTATAGTTTGTCCCACATTTTTAGGAAATGGTCTTAACTTAGTAAGAGACAATCTAGTTTACACAACTGTGAACTAGATTTCAGACACTGTAGAAACCAGGCTAGAGTCCTTACCTAGGAATCTGAAAATGGGACCCAAATGCCCAGCTTTGTCTCACTGTGTTATTTAATGATGGAGACAGACAACTCCCACCACATGAAACAGACTGACAAAGTCTGTAGCAAGAAATTAGAATGAAATAACTAAGAAATCAGCAAAGGCAAGAACAAGACCAGGACTCCCTGTGACTTTACTGAATCTCACTGAGACTTCATAGCAGACAAAAAGAGGATGCTAACCCTTAACATTCTCCCCCATCTCTGCAAGGTTTGCACTGTGCTTTACTGGCTGTTCTGGCTTCCTCAGTTCCTACCTTATCTCCTTCACAAAGGTGACGTCCTTAATCATATCTTGGCCTGTGATCCCATTTTGGCCTCTTTCTCAGACCAAAATTAATCTATGTGACCCCAAAAATAGTCAGAGAAAGCAAGTGGTAGGTAGGTAGGGACTTGGGAGTTGCCCACATATTACTCTGCAGGTAAGAAAATGACATCCTAGCTAATAGGTGGGACACAGAGAGCCTCTGTCACACAGCATAATTGAATTACTAAAACATTGGGTGACCAAGAAATGTCCTGGTGAAGGGACAGAGCATGACAGATACTATTGTACAGACAACTGAAAGATTCATTAGAGTAAAACACCTACAGCTAGAATGTACTAAGTTGTACTAATGACCCACATAAGGATGAGAGACTGAAAGCTATAAATAAACATGAGAGCCACTTAGATTTCAAGCTAGATACAAAGCAGTTTTATCAGGGACCAGTACCTGAAGGGCAGGTACAATGGAAACTGTGGCTAAAGACCCACCTGTGAGAATTGGAGCTGGAAATGTTTGCCAGCCAAGGCAGGGGAAGTGTATTGGTCTGAGTTCAAGTAGAGAAACCCGACATCCTGGAGTCTCAGATGGACACACCTGGATGGATGTACATGAGCTGTTGAGTTAAAACCCCTCCCATAGTTGCTACAGCTCTATAGCTGATAACAAGGGACAAACGGCAGCATAACCCAGCCTCTGAAGGGCTAAGCCTAGGAAGAAAGAGATCAACTGCCATCAAACTGACTGGTCAGAATGGGCACACAGTTGCTGATATGCTGGAGGTCTTGGTGAGACAGATCTGTGGCTCCATAAATTCTACAGAGATCCAAAGATCCTGAGAACATTTAAGTTCTAAAAGAACCCAGCAGTCAGGCTATGCTGGGATAACCCTTCCTAAATAAAAGGCAAAGAACTGCACTTTTCATCCCCCACAAGGAAGCTCAGTATCTTGTTAGGTTCAGAATGGGGACAACACACCTGGTAAAACTGTTCTGGTCCTTGCACTGGGTTGAAATCACAGCTTCCAGGTTTGAGTAGGCTATGGTGCAGACAGCTTGTCTGCTAAGCCTGTCTGAGCTCAAAGTACACATAGATAACTATAAGTATCTGACAAGGATGTCCAGAAAAAGGAAGATGAGGAGAAATCTGGGAATAACACTACAACTTAACCTCACTAGAAAATGCCCCACAGTGCAAGAGGCACTGAACAGAAAGTAGGTAAAATTTGTTATAGAGTCGTCAGTTCCCATTAGAAGTGGTCCAGTGGATTCCTACACATCCTCACATCTAATCCATTTTATAGGAGAGGAAGTCTGGGAATATGGCAGTGCTATGAATTGCATTCCTTGGGTAATGGTACTCCTGGTCCTCAGACATTCAGTGCCCAGGCTTATACTAATATCCCAGCCAGTTTTGAGACTTACTTACCCTATATAAACCAGTGAGCAGTCCCCAAAATACATGTATTTTTATATATACCTTAGTGGCTCTGTTTATCTGGAGAATTTTAACCAGTATATTTTCATTTCTCCTGCAATTCTAAGCACTATATTCTCATGTATTTTAATTATGTTATATATTATTATTGTTTTGCTTTAGATAAGCAATTATCATCTAAAATACTTAAAAAGAAAAATATAACTTAAATTTTACCTTTCAGAGGCTCTGCCTTTTTTTCTGGTAGATACAAATGGGGATGTCTTTCTGTGTGTAGAACGAACATGCTTTAATGTCTCTTACAGTGCAGATCTTCAGACAGTAAGTTTTCTCAGGTTTTTTGTTTTCCAATTTTCTGTATTTTGTCATTTCTTAAAGCTATTTTTCTCTTACAGCATTCTAGCTTGATAGGGTTGGTACTTCTTTTCTGTCTTTTAATACTGTGAAGACATTATCCCACTGTCTTACAACTTACAAGATCTCTACTGTTTTCTTGTCTTTATTTCTCTGTAATGCTGGTTTAAACTATGGCCACCTTCAAAACTCCCTTTTTACTGTTGGTATTTCAGAACTATTTCTAGAATTAGGGGAGGTTCACTCTGTGTGTGTGTGTGTGTGTGTGTGTGTGTGTGTGTGTGTGTGTGTGTGTGTTGGGGGGGTCTTTTTGAGACAGGGTCTCCCTGTAGCCCCAGATGGCCTGGAACTTGCTATGTAGACCAGGCTGGCCTTGAACTCACAGAGATCCACCTGCCTCTGCTTCCCGAGTGCTGAGATTAAAGGCATGTGCCATCACACCTGGTAGTATTTGTGTGTTTTAAAAATCCTGGTTGGGATACTTTGAAACTGTTCAATCTGTTTTTCTTTAATGAACTGCTTTTAAATTGACTTTAAGTAATCACCAGCAAAGCCCCTCTTACTCTTCTCCCTGTCCCCACTCTTCTTCTTCCTCCTCTTCCCTCTATTCTGACTCCCAGGTTTCAAACTATGTGCATGCTAAACTACTGATACTGTTCCGTAAGTCTTTGATGCTCTGTTCTATCCTCCCTTCCTTCCTTTTAAATTTCCCTTCTATTCTTTTTTCATTTGATTTTTTAGGTTCTATTTATTTAGATTCAATAGGGTGACTCCTTCCATAGCTATCTCTAAGTTCTTATATGTATTCAACTCTAGTAGTTTCTATTTAACTGTTAAAAAATTGGTTTTAATAGGTCTATTGACGCTCTCCATGAATTCATGCATGCTGCTTACTTCTATCATTACCTGTATTAGTACATTCATCATATTTAAAGTCTTTGTCTGACAGCTGTCATCTCTGTTTTGTCTCTGTAAAGATTTGTCTCTGTTGAGTGCACTGTCTTGATTATATGTGGACATTTTTCTTACCTTTTTCTCAAAATTTTTTCTGTTGTATTCTATACATGATCTGTAGAACACAGAGAAAGTAAACAGCTTCTTTGTCCAGAAATGAGTTTATATGGTTATATGAGCTAACCTATTCAGTATATGAGGGAGATATGTGGCTATTGTTTTTTGATGCCATTAAATCCTCTATTGATGGGCTGTTGCCTTGTATCTAGCATAAGCGATTATTTCCTGTATTTCTGGCCCACTCTGCACTCCCTGCACTACGTAGTGACGGTGCTCTCTTTACATTCTTGCTGTCTGGGAGAACTGCTTCTGCTCTGTTACTAGGAGTTGGGTTCTTTGATTCCACTGGTCCAGTGGAATCTGAGGAAGGGTCTACATCTACAGAGTCTACTCAGGATCTGTGTTTCCCTTCCCTATGAGTTGCTCCTTGTGTCCCTATCTTGGGCATGAGAAAGATCCTGTCCCTAGTACAGCAGATGCAGACCTTTGCTTTGCCTGAGTGAACAATCATGAGTCTAAAAGGTTAACAAACATTTGCTACCATCCTTCTCCAAGGAGAGGATCTTGCTGGATGGAGGGGCTGGAAAAAGGGCTTCCTAGTCCCACACCAGATACAGATCTTTGCCGGGCCCCAAATGCTCTCCCAAATTTGTATCACAGACTGAAATGCTGCAAGGAAGCAGGCATCACTCCATGCTTAGCCCAGTAACTACTGAGTACCTGCCGCAGGGCTGAGCTCCTGGGGCTCATCAACCCATGCAGTTCCCAGACTCACCACTGCACCATCCTATGAGCAGCACCCGGCAGAGCCCTGTACAAGAGAACCTGTGGGTACAAATTCTCCTTAATCCTTGCCTACATGGATGTTAGGCCACAGTGAATCTAAGTCTTTAGAGTTTACTAAAATTTCACTAATTTCTTACTTAAGCAGTGGCTCTTTATTCCTCCTGTCTCTCTTAGGGAGGCTTGTCACATTTGGAGAGTTAAAAGACTATTATTACTTTGTAGATCACCTCGCTTCTTTGGTTTCTTTCAATACAAGCAATATTCTCCTGCAATTTTAAAGAATCCAATTGTAAGAGAAACACTCTGATACCACTGGAAGAACAACAAAATCAACATATCAACCTTTCTTTTAGATTTTAAAATGCAGAGTATAGATGTAGATCAGGCTAGCTTCAAACATGAAGCAATCCTCCAGCCTCAGCTTCCTGAATGCTGGTGATACTGACTGATATTGGGGTTTGGAAGGCACCCTTCAAGTGATTTCAGCTTTTTATGTCCCAGAATGAACAATTAGAGATACATGGTAGTGAGCAAAGCAGAAGAATTTATGAAGAAAAGATATACTTCCAGATAACCCCCCAACACACACACACATCAGCCCTGAACAGGAACAAATGGCCGGATGACTAAAGGCCTGCATATGTAATTGTCATGAGGCATGGAAGAAATTGAGAGCTACACTGCTCAACCCCGCACATCTATGCCATTCCACAGATCTGTGTCACAAACTTAATCCAAAAGGTAACCATTCTAAATCCCACTAAGGCAACACACAAATCAATGTGGTTTTACAGATTTGAATTGTAACTGAAAATTTTGCCTCCCCCATCAGCACAGTTTCCAACATGAAATGTCATGGGAAAGGAAAGAATTCAAAACGTATCCCACCATGAACTACTGACTGATGCGGTATTTTTTAATCTAACATATTTTTACAGTTTTTGTTGCTACTGTTCTTCATTAAGATTGTTTCACTGTTTAATATTCACTCTTGCAAAAATAGCTTGTAATAGTCTTGCTTTGGTCTTCAGATTGCTTGGTTGGGTTTTATGACTGTTCTGCTTCTCCACTCAGTATACTAATGCTCCCTCTTTACTGTCTTCCTGCACACAGCTCCTACTTCTATCTCATTCCTATTCTTTTCCTCCTTTCCAACCCCCTCCTTTTTTGCTTTGCTTTGTATTATAACTTTCCATAATTTTAATAATCTCTCAAATCTCCCAGCTGCTTTTCCTACCTCAATTTGCCCCTAGTAGATCTAATACTAATCCCTTTTCTTAGCCAGTCTACTTTCTGTCCCCTCCCAAACTTAGTAACTAATACCCTAAAGCACACCACACCATCCTTGCTTGTTTATCCTTCAGTAATTATTAACCTAAAGGGGCCACTGTTGTAAACTAGTAGGGCATTTGCATAATGGGCCTACACAGCAGCTGTGGAGGTGCCAAGAGTAAATGGCCTGAGAGTCTAACTTATGAACCACAAACTATAATTTGGTCATTGTGATTCAACTGAAAGAATACACGTGATTAAAAATGCACGCACACACTCACATTCTCGTTCACGTGCACACACACATACACACGCACAAAATAAAGTAGCCCCAGATGTATAAACTCTAACAAAGTAATAAAAAATACATTAAAAAAAGACAGTATGACCCCTACCTCCTCCAAGAACTACCAGTTCCACAGTAATTAATGGCACCCAGAAAGTGAATCAGATGAAACCCAGAAAAAAATATTTAAAAGAATGATAATAAGAATGTTTGAAAAAATCAAAAGGGATACAAATAAACTTATAAATGCATTCAAAGATGATACAAATAAACAACTGAATACAATTAAAATTTTAATGCATGATTTGAAATGAATTCAATAGATGGAAATACTGAAGAAATTAAATTGAAATTTTAGAAATGAAACAGGTAAATCAAGTAAAAATTTAGTAGAAAGCCTCACCAACAGAATGAATCATGTGAAAAATGGACTAACAGGACTGGAAGGCAAGACAGATGAATTAGAAAATTTAGAAAATTGACAGATAAAATATTAAGAAAACATGGGGCTGGAGAGATAACTCAGTGGTTAAGAGCACTGCCTACTCTTGGAGAGAACCCAGGTTCAGTTCCCAGCACCTACATGATAGTTAATAATCATCTGTAACTCCAGTTCCAGAGGATCCTACTCCCTCTTCTGACCTCTGTGGGCACTGTACAACATGGGTGCACTCACACACATGCAGGCAATACACTTTCTCTAACACTTAAAATAAAAATAACAAAATATTTTTAAAACCATGAACAGATCATGTGATTTCTATGGGACACCATAAAATATCAAATTATGAATCATGGAGATAGAAAAGGACTTCCGGATAAAGGTATAAACAATACATTCAATAAAAAATCATAGCAGGAAACTTCCCAAATCTAGAGACAGTTGCCCATTCAGACTCAAGAGACATCTATAGAATATTCCAACCAAACACTACAAGAATACAGATTCTCTTCATCAGCCCAGAACTTTAAAATAGAAAATAACAGAAAATAAAGCAAGTTTTAATGAATATAGGAATAGTCCAATAATTTCTTATATTTTTTGGCCATAATGGAATAAAACTAGAATTCAACAGCAAGAGAAACTACAGAATATATAAAAACATATGGAGATTGAACAAATCACTACTGAATTATGAATGGGTCACTGAAGAAATTTAGAAGGAAAATTTAAAGTTCCTACAGTTGAATGAAAATGAAAACACAAAATACAAAAACCTAAGGGATAGAATGAAAGCAATACTCAAAGAGAAATTCACAGCTGCAAGTATCACCTCAAAAACATCAGAGAGAGCTCATAGTAGGAACTTAATGATGAACCTCAGGGCCTTGGGAAAAAAAACAAGAACAAGCTGAACTAAAAACAGTACATGGAAAAAAAATAATGATGACAGGGAACAAATTAATGAAATGGGAATTTAAAAATTAAAAGAATCAATGAAAAAGAGTTGAAATCTTTGAAAATAAAATCACATAAACCCTTAGCCCAACCAAAACACACAGGGAAAGAGAGAAGACCTACATTAAGAAAATTAGACAAGAAAAGGGAGAGATTAAACAGACATAAAATTCAGAAAATCATCAGATCATATTTTTAAAATTTATATTCCACCAAATTGGAAAATAGAAAAGAAATGGAGGAACTTCTAGACTGGTACATTCTACCAATATCAAGTCAAGATGAGATGAACAGCTTAAACAGGTCTATGACAAGCAATAAAACAGAAGAGTAATAACGAAATCTTTCAACAAGTCCTGGTCCACATGGATTCAATACTGAATTCTATCAGACCTTTAAAGAAGAATGAACACCAAACTTATTCTTATTTCTCAAACTTATTTATTCCATAAAATAAAAAGTGGAGGAATGTTACTGAAGTCTTTATGAAGCCACTATCACCCTCGTGTCAAATCTGAATAAAGATGTAGAAAGAAGATAAAATTTTAGGACAATCTCCCTGAACATAAACTCAAAAATACTCAAAATACAAAAAAGAATTTAAGAATACATTAAAAAGATCATTCACCATGATCAAACTGACTTCATTCCAGAGATGCAGGCCACGGTCAATCATATTTTGCTCCAGAGTAAGTTATTTCTTATCCTCTTTGAGATAAGTTACTTTTTCAACAATCCCTTCATGATAAAAGCCATGAAGAAACTAAGAATAGAAAGAACATATCTCAACATAATGAAGGCTACATATGAAAATCTATTGCCATCACTGTCCTAGATAGGGTGAAACCGCAAAGCAGTTTCACTAAGATTAGGGACAAAACAAGGTATCCAATTTCTCTTATTCAGTATCGTGCTTAAGGTCTTAGCTACAGCAGTAAAAGAAGAGAGGGAAATGAAGAAGTACACATATCCCAATTTGCGGATGGTACAGTTCTACACTTAAGACTCTGAAGACTATCAGTTTGTAAAACCTGGCAGTCTTGATTCTATTTTTTCTATTCCCGATGTGTCGGTGACCTTCAGTCTGATTGCTGCATGCCAGGCAATTAAGGGTACAGCATGTGGCAGAGCTAAATTGGGTGATGCAAACTATATTATACACAATGAATTGAGTTAGTGTATGCTGCAGATGTTTGGCTTTTTAATTACATGAAATTGCATTCACCTCAGAAGGCAAGTGATGCAGGCAGCTTTGGTCCTGTGCCCACAGTGAATGATACAATGCTCGCCAAAGTCTCTTCTATGCCTATGGGTGCCTTTTTCATTTCAAAGGACCAGGACATTTTGTGGGTCTCAAAATGTCATGTAGAGAGACTCCAAGAGGAAACTAGTAGCTGCTTCTAACTGAGAAGGCTTCCAACTGAAAAACCTAAAGTCCAGGCTGAGATGTCTTGCTGTCCTGTAGTTTCTCTGCTATGGGAAGCACTATAGTTTTAATATGAAATGCAATGCCCAAGTTCATATATTTGAACATTACTCCCCAGTTGGCAGCATTACATTAAGAAATGTAGACACCTGAAGATGTAGGGTCTAACTAGGGGAAGTAGGTCACTGTGTAGGAATGCCTTTGAAGGTTATACCTAGCTCTTGATTTCTATCTTGCCCTTTCTGCTTCTTGTCCACCAAAAAGTGAAGAACAGTCTCTGCCACATGCTCTAACAGCCATGGTATTCTGCCCAAGCACAAGGGGCAAACAACCATCGACTAAACCCTCTGCAATTCTGAGTCAAAATAAATCCTCCTTGAAGTCACTGATTTCAGGTACTTTAGTCAGAGTGGTGAAAAGTGGAAAGACTGTCCAGAAATTGAAAGTTAGTTGGTAGATATGTAAATGCTATCAAGCTGTCTTTCTAAAACAAAGCTAATAAAATTAAAAAGCATTCATAATAGTATTATCTAGAGCAGGGATGACAAACACATGATCTTGCTTTGTAGGTACACCAGGATGGGGTTGAACATACTGTAGTCTTTCTGCCTCGGCATTCCAGATGCTATGACCACAGGTGTGACCACTATACCCAGCTTAGAACAGGCCCACTGTGAGCCTAGCATTTCCACTGTCTCTTCTGATCAAAATACTCTGACTTGGGCATAATAATTCACACACAAAAAAGTGCAGCCCTGGTGACGCAGTGCAAAGCTGGAAACGCCTATCAACAAGAAAAGGTGGATGATACATGCAGTCATCGCCATGCTTTGGCGAAAACCACAGGGTTAGAATAACCACTCACCATTTTAAGTTGTTTTGTGCTCCAATGGTATCTATGTGCACAAGTATACCACAAAGTCTACAAGGAAGCGAACAGAAGTCCTAACAGCAGTTACATCTACTGAGGTAGGCAGATGTGAGACTCAAAGAATGCCTTAATCTCAAAAAAGTTATGTTTTCCTTTGTTATAATCTTTGAGAATTCTACGTTTGAGTACTACATTTGCATAACTTCCATGCCTCTTTCTCCCCATTTCAACACCTCCCTCCTCCTCTCAATTTCTTGTCCTCTTCCTTGATTGTTACATACAACACACATATGTGTGCACATATATAAACATATATATGTGTGTATACACACACACACACATATATATATATATATATATATATATATATATATATATATAAACCTATTTAGTGGTGCTCCTGCATACATGTGTTTAGGCTGACCACTTGGGACTGAACAACCTATCAGGGATCTGGTCCCTGAAGAATATCGATTCTTCCTCTCTCAGCAGTCACTGACTGTGTATAGTTCTTCAGTCAGAGATAGAACCCTGTGATATTTCCACTATCTATTTTGGCATGTCAATTGGGTTGTCATTATGCAGGTACTGGCTAGGCAATCACGCTGTGGAGATTTGATGGATGCGGTTTCCCTACCGTGTCCAGTAGCAGGCATTCTGGTCCTTTGGCTCTTACACTCTTTCCACCCGCCCCCACAATGTTCCCCGAACCTTACATATAGGGGTTATGTTGTAGATGCATCAACTGGGGCGTGACACCACAGGTTGCCTATTCTCTGCTCTGTGATCAGTTGTGGAACTTTTAATAGTCTCCATCTATTACAAAAAGCAGCTTCTTTGACAAGTGATGGCAGTTATTTATGTATGGATATAAGGATAAATATTTAGAAAATAGTAGGAAATTATATTGATTTGGGAAACCAGTAGTAGTAGGTTCTCCTCTAGGGCCCATGACCTCTCCAATTATGGGTATCTGGCAAGGTTTACAGGTCCATACATGAACTCCATCCTATGAGTGGGCCTTAAATCCAATTAAACAGCTGTTGATTTACCACCCCCCAAGTGCCACTATTACACCAGTAGAGATATTTTGCTGGCTGGGCACTGCTGTGGTTTGTAGGTTTTACAGCTGGGCAGGCTTTTCTCCCTTGGCACCTTGCATAGCATTTTTTGATACTATGAAAGCTAGTCCTCAGAGAGGAGGCTTCTAGGTCAGTTCCAGCTCAATTTCTCCAAGTTCTGTGTCCAAAGTATGTGGTAACCTTCAGCAATTGGGCCTTACCTTCAAGTTCTGGAAGGCAACCAATGATTATGGCAGTGGTCTACATTATTTTGGGAGTACCTTGGTCTACTCTGATCAACAACTCCAAGGAAGGTTTCCCTTCTGAGGCACTTGGATATTTATTAGACAGCCTTCAGATTCATACATACGCATATATGTGTGTGTGTGTGTGTGTGTGTGTGTGTGTGTATAACGTGTATTTTTAAAGTAAGCTTATGAAAGTTTGCTTTTTCCTTACATTTCCCTTTTGTTTTTCAGACAACCTCAACACTATCTCTCCTTCTTCCCTCTCCGCCCCCCACTGGCCTTCCTCCCCCTCTCTGGAGCTCCTTCTCCACTCCACCCATGATTCCTTTCTACTTTCCTGGCTTCTGTGGTTACTTCAGGATAGACTCTCACATCTAAAGATTGGAAGTTTGGATCTACAAATAAAAGAGAACATACAGCATTTGCCTGAGTCTGGGTTACATCACTCAGCATGTTTTTCACAGCTCTATCCATTTACATGCAGATTTCATTATCTCATTTTTCTTTACAGCTCAGTAGCACTCCATGTGTATAGCACATTTTCATTACCCATTCGTGAAATGAGGGACATTTAGGTTATCTCCATGTCTAGCTATTGTGAAGAGAGCAGCAATAAATACAGCTGAGCAAGTGTCTTTGTAGTAGAATTTGAGGCCTCTGCCACGGAGTGGACAGCTCAGCTATATGGTAGAACTATTTTTACATTTTTGAAGATTCTTCACCATGATTTACATCATGGTTGTACCAGCTAGTTTTACCAGCAGTAAATAGAGGGTCCCTTTCCCACATCCTCACCAGCACTTCTTGTCAGTTGTTTCCTTCATCTTAGCAACTATGACTGGAGGAAGATGAAATCTTAAAGCAACTTTAACTTGCATTTCCCTAAATGCTAAGGATATTGAGTACTCTTTAAGATATTTCTTAGCCATTTTTATTTCTTCTTTTGAGAACCCCCTGTTCAAAACTGTCACCCATTTTTCAGTTGGGTTATTTGTTTTCTGGACATTTTTGTGTATTCTGAATATTAATCCACTATCAGATGTATAGCTGACAACGATTCTCTCCCATTCTATGAGTTTTCAATTCACTCAATTGTTGCTGTTGCATAAATCCTCCCCTCATGCTCTAGCGGGTGGGATCTAGTTAATCCAGCTGGATAAACGGAAAAGTGATCTTCCATTTAAAATGATTTCTTTATTTACAAAGGTATAGTTCTCTGGGAATGCGCACCATGCTCTCCCGCTGGCCACCGGCCCCCATAGTTTGGAACTGCTGCGTGCCGAGAGCAGGCTCCTCAGTTCATTTTACTCACGAGATTCTTGGACAGCGGGGGACGTGGCACGCTGCCTCCGTGGTTCCTGTCTGTCTGCATGGGCCTGGGATGGGGCATTTTCTCTTCCCACGTGGATCTGAGTAATCTCTGCTTCTCTCCTCCACTAGCGGCCATGATGGTTCCACCTACTCCCGCTTCCCTCCTCCCCCTATTGGTCAGAGGGCGGGACTTGCCATAGAATGAACCAATAAGAAACAAAAATTCTAGAGAGACAGTGTCTCCAACTCTACAGTTGCCTTAGCTGTAAAGACACATTTTAGTTTAATGAGGTCTCATTTATCAATTACTGGCCTTAATTCCAGAGCTAATGGAGGAGTAAAATTTATAAAGTCCTTTCCTGCATCTTTATCTTGTAAGGTTCTGCCTATGTTTTCTTTGAACAGTTTCAGTGTTCAGGTTTCACACTAAGGTCTTTGATTCATTTGGACTTTTTGTGCAAGGTGATAAAAAAGGGTCTAACTTCATTCTTCTGCAATGTGGACATCCAGTTTTTCTAGCAGCATTTGTTGACGATGCTGGCTTGCCTCCAGGCATCAGGGGACAGTATCTATGTGCACTCATATTTGGGTCTTCTATTTTGAGCTACCTGTATGTCTGTCTTTGAGCCAGTACCACTGCTTTTATTACAATAGCTCTGGGATACAGTTTGAAATCTGGTATGGTAATCCGTTGAGAATTGCTTTTTGTTTTTGTTTTGTTGCCGTTTTGTTCTGGATTGCTTTACCTCTCTAGGGTCTTTTGTGTTTCCATATAAATTTTAGGATTTTTTTTCTATTTCTGTGAAGAATGTCGTGGGGATTTTGGTTGGAATTGTACTGAATCTGTAAATTGCTTCTGGTAGGATGACCATTTTCCCAATATTAATTCTTTCCACCTTCTAGTTCTTCAATTTCTTTCTTCAAGGACTTAAAAGTTTTCATTGTAGAGGTCTTTCACATCTTGGTTAGGTTTATTCCTAGGTTTTTTTAAAGGCTATAAACAGCCTTTCCATGATCTTTCTCACCTGCATGTTCTGGTATGTAAAAAGACTACTGGCTTTTGTTAAGTTTATTTTTGTATCCTGTAACTTTACTGGAAGTGTTAAAACATTTCTAGAGGTTTTCTGCTGGAATTTTTGGGATTTCTTATGTATAATATGTCATCTACAAATAATGATAAATTTGACCTCTTCTTTTTCACTTAGTACCCATTTAAATTTCATTCTCTTGTCTTATTTCTCTGGCTGGGTCTTCAAGTACTATACTGAAAAAGAAAGGAGAGAAGACCCCCTTGCTTCATTTTTTACTCTAATGTGAATACTTTGAGTATCCCTCCATTCAGAATGAGGCTAGCTACGAGTCTGCTGCATACAGCCTTTATTATGCTGCAGTCGTTCCCCTCCTAGACCTTTATCTAGGAGGCACATTGGATTTTGTCAAAGACCTTTTTCTGTATCTATTGAGATGATCATATGATTTTTGTCTTTAAGTACAATTTATATGATTTATTTCATTTATTGAATTACATATGTTGAACCATTCCTGCATTTCTGAACAAAGCCAAGGTAACCACGGTGGATGATCTTTTTGATATATGCCTATAAGTGGTTTGCAAGCATCTTATTGAGAATTTTTGCATCTATGGCTCCTCAAGGATATGGGCCTATAGTTTTTGGTTGTTGTTGCTGAGTCTTCACCTGATTTGGGCATTAAAATAATACTGGCTTTGCAGAAGGAGTATGGAAGTGCTACCTCTGTTTCTATGTTTTTTAATCATTTAAAATACTCATTGCAGTTCTTTGAAAGTCTGTTAGAATTCTGTTTTTAATCCTGGGATTTTTACTCAGAAGGCTTTGTATTACTGTTTCAATGTCCTTATTTATTATAGATCTATTTAAGCTGTTGTTTTCTTCTTGGGTTAACTCTGGTGGTTTGGTTGAATCTAGAAATTCACCCATTTCCTTTAGATTTTATCACCTATACTTAGTCCATCATTTCACTCTAAAGTTGTGCTTATCCTTGAAGGTAAGATGAGTTTCTTATAGGCAACAAAAATTTGTATTTTGTTTCTTAATCTATTCAAATAAACTGTGTCTTTTGACTGGGGAGTTGAGGTCATTTGTGTTTAAAGTTATCATTGAAATATGTGTGTTAATTACTGTCATTTTATTTTCTCTTTCTGATATTGGTCCTATTTTGTGTTTCAGTAATTACAGCTTCATTTGTTTTTCTTCTGTAGCCTTTTGGCCATGTTCATCCCTCTCTTCAGTCTATACTAGCCCTTCTGGTGTTCTGTGTAGGGACGGTCTGGTGAAGATGAATTCTCCCAGTCTGTTTATATCATGGGAAGATTTTCTTTCTCTTTCAACTATGGCAGTCTTGGCATCTGTGATCTTTTGGAACCCAGAATGTATTGCTCCAGGCTCTTCCAGTTTTTAAAGTTTCTAATGAGAAGTCAGCGCTATTCTAATGGGTTTTCCTTTGTATGTGACTTATGGTTTCTCTCTTGCAGCTTTGTTCTGTGTAGTTAGTGTTTTTACTACAATATGCGGTGGGGAGTTTCTATTCCAGTTCTTTCTGTTTTGTGTCTGTGTGCTCTTTCTATTTATACAGGTATCCTTCCTTAATTCAGTGAAGTTTCCTTTTATAATCCTGTTGAAGATCTGGCCCATGCCACTGACCTGGGATCCTCCTCTTTCTTCCATGCCTAGAACTCATAAGGTGTCCCAAAGTTCATGCATATTCCTTTCCTGTGGTTTATTTTTTTCATATTCTTTGCTTTGATTGATCCAATTTCTTGATTTTTATCTTCAATCCCAGATATTCTGTCTATTTGTTTATATTGGCAGGGCTTTCACCTGAATTTTCTAATTGGGTTACTGAGTTTTTCAATTCCATTTGATTTTAGCTTGAGTTTTCCTCTTTCCTAAATTCACTTTTCAAGTCTTTAATTTGTGTCTGTCATTTCCTTCAGTTGTATACTTGTATTTTCTTGAGCTTCACTCAGGAGTTTATTCCTACCCTTTTTTTAGTTTGTTGCAGAACTGTTCATGTCTTCTTCACACTCCTTGAAGTCTTTGATCTTATTTATGATTATTCATTTAAGTTTTGTGTTCTGGGGTTCCTTTGGTTAATTCTCATTATAGAACATTTCTACAGGACTTTGGTGTACACATACTGTCTTGGCTTTTCACATTGTGTTTTTGCAATGTGACCAGGGCACATGGACTTCTTTTTTTTTGAGTATGTGTCTGATATGAAATTCTAGCCTGCCTCTGTTCAGAGAAAGTTTGGCTCCATTTCTGTTTTTATTCAAGCTTGACCGATTTCAGATCATGTATGGAGAGTAGCTGATCAATCCTTCAGATTCTCACTATTGATTTTTTATTAGAGGGACAGGGATGATTTCAGGCAGGTTCTGTGCACAAGCTGGGCAATCACAACTAGGCCTGTGAGTGTGGTGATGGCGGCAGGGTGGGTGAGGTTCTGGTTACCCCACCAGGATAGTCAGAAGTGCAAAGAGGGCAACTCAAGCTAGTCCTGGGAGTTTGGAGATGGTGGTAGGGTGGGCGGGTTCTGGTTACCTCATCAGGATAGTTCAGAGTATGAGCAATGTAATCCGAGCTACTCTTGGATGTGTAGAAATGGTGGTGGGGCAGGCAGGGTTCATGTTATGGTTTTGAAAGATTATAATTAATTATTATTTGTATGACTAATGTATTGATCTCATACAAACAACTAGAAAATAATGCATCAATAACAAATAATTACAGGGAGGAAAACAAAATAAAATAGCAATGGGTAAGAAAACAATTATTTTTTAATTAAACATAAGGTACTAGTAGTGACTATCAAAATAACTACAACAGATATACAAACTCATAAAACTAGGATTTTCACAATGTTCCAAGAGCTTTTAAGCTCTTTTTTTTGTGTCTACTGACTCATTTCTTATAAAACGAGATAGAAATTATAAATATTTCCACATTATGGGAAGAAAAGACCCTGAATCATCAATAGTCAAAATCTGGCTAATATCAAAAGCAGGTGGCAGTATCTGAATACAAACCCAAGAAGGCTGGAGCAACAGTCTGTTCTCACCCAGCACACTAAATCCTTCAATGAAAGAAAGCAACTCACAAAATGAGTTATTTTTTTAAAGTTTAATCAAGAGCTTTTGTGTCCTGGTTCCATTTCTATTGCTGTAAAAGCAACTTAAAGGAGAAAGAGTTTGTTTCAGCTTACCATTCCACATTACAGTCCATCACTGCGGGGAAGTCAAGGCAGGAACTTCAAACAGCTACTCACATCACACCCACAGTCAAGAACCAAGAGAAATTAATGCAAACGTGTTCACTTGCTTCCTCTACTCTTATATGGCTCGGGACTCCTTGTTTAGGGACTGGTCCTAGGACTTTCCATACAAAGTCCTAATTAAGACAGTCTTCCACTGACATACCCACAAGTTAACCTAATGGAGACAATCTCTCATTAAGACTATTTTCCCAGGTAATGTCAGGTTGTGTCAGAGCTGAGAATTGGAGCCAGCCATGACAACATCTAAAATAAAACAACCATGAAGACTGGAAATTAAGAAGCTTCAACGATATATACCAGCAAATGTTAACAGAAAATTGGTATAGAAGGTGAGTACAACAAAATTAATATAAAACACAAGAGAGACAAAAAATAAAAGCAGTATAAAGAACAAACTCATGCTTCACATTTAATAAATAAAAATCCATTTAAAAATGATAACCATAAAGCTTCATTAACTCTTTGAGAACAGTCAATATATTTTCCTCAGAAATCACAATACAATTAAAAATTTCAATTGACAATTATTTTAAATGTACACAAATATAAGAATGCATTCTTTCAAAAATGTAGGAAAAGTTATTTAAAAAAAAAAGACCACTGATTAATCAGGCAAAAATGTCATCAAACTGTCGAGATTTAAAATTTCATAGTAAGTGCAATACAAATTAATTTATAGCTAAACAACGATAAACTATAGTAAGCTGTCTCCAGAATTTTCATTACTGAACTGAACACCCGTTCAGGTTTCTGGCAAGTACCTTTGGGGTATATCAACCTAGGTCTAAATTGCTTGACTATGACCCAGGCAAGCCAAGCTGGTGCTGATCAGAAATGAAATGACAGATCCCTAGATTTAAGAAACAATCAACTGACTATCCCAGAACCCAATATGATAGTCACTAATTGAGTGTCAGGTGTGTCCTGAGGAGAGTGGCAACCCATCACAGGGATTAATTCATGTATGGCTAGTTGAGAAGCTGGCACCAAGAAAGGGCAACACAAATCAAGTTCCCTGACCAGAGCTCTGGGGGAAATAAAATAAAGAGAAAAGGATGGCAAGGATTAACTACTTCATTGGGGGTAGGGAGGTAGGAACTAGGGGAAAATGCACAAAAAAAAGAACTGAAAATAATAATCACTTTCAAGAATTTCATTCTGAAGGAAAAAAGCCCTAATACAATAGAGAATGCATATTATTTATATATACACATAATATATATAAGGACTGTATATATAAAACATGAGTTGTCAAAGGTTAGAATATCAAAAAATTTCAATAAGCAAAAGATCTGAACAGCCAGTTCAACAAAGACACCAACACTGAAGTGCATGCATGAAAGACGCTCAAAGTCACTATGTTCAAGGTAGCAAGACAGCAGTTCACACTGATAGGATGTTAGCCTTTAAGAAACTGATCAGAGCTTGGGATGTAGCCTGGTTTGTAAAGCACATGCTAATCATGCCTGAGGCCCCTGGTTCAATCTCCAGTACAAGAAAGGGGAGAAAAAAGGTCTACTAAACAGATTGTTGTTGAGAATGAAATAAACGAGCCATTTTAAAAAAGTATGGCACACACACATACATGATCTAATTCTAATCCTAGGCATTTTCTCAAAAGAACGAAAGCTTGTTATTTAAATGAAATTTTAGACATAACCACTTATACAACTTTAGTACTAAAAGCCAAAAGCTAGAAATACCCCAAACATTCATTAACAGGTTAGCAGATAGACAAACTGCAGGATATCCACAAAATGGACTTGCTACTAAGCCATAAGACGAAATGAACAACTGACACACACAACAAGAAGGGTGAAGCTCAAGATAACTGGGCTAAATGAAAACCACACACAAAAGGAGGCTCTCTGACTTCATTCATATGATATTCTAGGGAATGCAACAGTGACCATGTGACTGTAGATCAGAGGGAGGGGAGACACAGGAGGGAGAATAACTAAGAGTTGTGAGGAAATTTACAGGTAACAGTATGTTCACAACTCTCAACTGTGTTGATAGATTTGCGAATATATAAACATTTCACAACTTACCAAACAGTCCATTTTAAATAAGCACAGTTTAAGTCAACTATACCTCAGTAAAACAGTTTAAAAAATGAATCAGGAAAGATTAAGACAAATTGAGAGATCACTGAACATTTATTAAATATTCTATGTTATTCAACTTTCTTATAACTTTGGAAAAATAAAAATAACTAAAATCATTAACTTAGAAGGAGGAAAGAGGTTTTAGCCCATGGTCACTTGGCCTGTTGCTTTGGTCTTACGACACGGTAGCACATTAAGATGTGTGACACATGGCAGAGAAAGCTATTCACCTCAAGGCAGCTCGGAAGTGAAGAGCAAGAGAGGAAGGGACCAGGTCCCACTGTGCCCTTCAAGCACATGCCGCCAGTGACCCGTTCCTACCACGAGGCCCCACCGCTGGTACCAAGCCTTCAATATGAGTCTTTGGGGTTGATTCTAGACCCACAATGCAACACATGATAGCTAACATGACAAGTAAGTAAAAGCAGGCCTACTATCAGCCACAGACACAAGACTAAAATACTGTAACACAAGAAAAAACACTTGAAAAACAAATTTAGCAACCAGACAGGCACAACAGTATTTCTAACAGACTGCAATTAATGGGCTATTCTAGTTTGCTTCTCTACAGATAGGCTGAATACCTAGTGTATTAATGAGATAGTGAACTTTTCCTGCCCAGAATCCCTCCTCCCAATACAGTGCTTCTACATGTAGGTCTCTGAGTCTGCCCGCTTTTCTAAAGAATCTCTCCTTTTCTTTGTCATGTTCCTTTTCTAAACATAGTTTCTTTAATGCTCTGAGCTGCCCTAGCATCTTGTATTTCTTTACTTTTTCTCTAAAGCTTCCTTCTCAGTCAGCCACATGTCTGACCTCCATGCAGGCTCTAAATCTGCATGACTTCATGGTTTTCTTTCCTTCTCCCTCCATTCTTCCCCAAGGCAGCTACTGAGATTCCCAGATTGTCTACCCTGAGGATTTTTCTTTAAATTCCAATAAAACTGTCTTAAAGTTTCAATTTGGGTCCACTCTTAAATTCTTTTATGAATGAGACTAAGAACCCTCTAGGGACGCTCTTTCTCCCCATTTCACATGTATGTCAAGTTCACAACTAAAGTTATCCAGCACACAGGCATAAAAAGAACAGCAAACAAAAATGCTAACTACATCCCAATAAAAGGTTTCCTCATAGAGAATTCCCTCATCTGAAGTGAATTTGTTTCACAACCTCAGAGAATGCACTACTTTAAACAGTCTGACTCTAGACAGACTTGTTCAAGAGGCTTAGAATCTAGCACAACAGCCAAATAAGCAGATGGTACAAGATGGTATGGCAAGCTGGAGCTTCAAGTTCTTCAAGAGCATTTCCTGGGGTAAGTTCTCTAATACCCCAATAAGCCCCAATGCAAATACAGTTAAAAGTCCTAATGTAAACTATATAAGCAATAGTACCTGCCTTATTATTCCAAAGGGATGTGACAAAACACCCGAACCCCTAAAACTTGTAAAGCAGAACACTAATAACGGATGATATTCATGCAAAAAGTGCTTTCTCTTCAAAGTAAAGAATTTTAATTTCCTCCTTTTTCAAACTGGATATGAAGTCATTTACCAGCACTACAATCAGCCTATAATCAGTGTGACACATATGTAAAGCTCCTAAGGGGTTTAGTATATTAGTATTATTTATAATGCAGAACAAATACTATGAAATTAATGTTCATTTAAAACTAGAATCATTAGCTCTTTATTCTAGGTATTATAAAAAAGTATGACCTACAAACATTTTAAACTTTAGCAAAAGCTGCATTATTTTTATAGTGTAAAATATATCTACATATTCTGAAGTTAAAGACACCAATATAATTTTAAAACTTGTCATAGAGATTTAACTTTCTGAAAAATAACCATTTCAAAAAATTTGAAAATTTATGAGGAATTGGTACTCAGAATCTCTTCCTAGTCAATTAATTGTCAAAAGTTGTTTCTAATTTGAGTTAACCACAAATTACAAACTTTCTGAGTATCATCTCTTATTAAGATGACAATCTTAATGATCCTTCCTTTTTCACTTAGAAAGATATATTACATTTTCTATACCCAACTCTTATATAGCAATTATTTTAGAATGATACTCACCAGTATACATCACACACATTACACACACACACACACACACACACACTGAACACACAACCCACATACGTTATATATACACAACCATATACCACAGGTATACACTACATACACTACACATACTACATAAACACACTATATATCTACTACACACAAACTACATACATGCACTCACATACACTATATACACACAAGCATATACCAACCATACTATATACACAGATACTATGCACAAACACACTAAATACAGACACTACCCACACATACTCTATACAAAAACTATACACACAAATACACTATACGGACACTATACCCACTCTAAACATGGACATTAGATACACTGTATACACATACAGTACATAGAGTATAGACACATACTGCACACACTACACATATAGATACTACACATATAAACTATATACACACTAAACAAAGATACACATACGTTATGCATATATACACTGCACAAACATATAGAACACACAAAGAAACTTCACACAGACATTATACATGCACTTCAGACATACTATAAGCTACACAAACACCGACACACAAAAAGACATTACTACACCATACACACATACACCACACACACATACTACAGTATAGCATTCTTGGTACTTAAGTTTTCCCTTAACACATCTCAAAAACTCCTTACTCTCTCCCAGTACTTCAGTAAAGGTGGGGGCAGCAGTAGCAGTGAGGATAATCCATGTGTATCACTTCATTTGATTTTAAAAATCTATAAAAACAGGCAAGACAGATGACACGAATCTTCGCAGTAGGAAAGTGAAGCTCACAAGAGCAACGTGCCCTGGTAGTCCAATAAACCTCACTATGCTTCATCTGTCCATCAAAGACACAGCAACATAGAGCACTGAAATCTACACGTAATTTCAATATTAATTTATGCATATATTATATGTAATATACGTGTATTATTTATTCACATAAGCAATATATCATGATCATATCCACTCAAATTCCACTCTGCCACTGAAATCTACAAATAATTTTAAAAATTCATTTTAGACACAGTTAAGAATAACCACTCTCAACTAGACATGGTCGCATACACCTATAATACCAGCACTCAGGAGGCAGAAGCAAGCAGATCTCTAGGAGTTCCAGGCCAGCCTGATCTACATAGAAAGTTCAAGGCCAGCCAAAGGTACAGGGAGACCCTGTCTTTAAAAAGAGAAAGAGAGAAATACCATTACCTCAGTTCAAAGTTAATTACTAAAATGGTCTAGCATTAAATTTTTCAACCTAGAATTTTCATATCTATCTAATATTAGGAATATTTAAATAACAACAACATAAAACCTAATTTAACCACAGAAAATAAAAATCAAATTGAGAAAAATAAGACTAGGAGACCTCAATTTAATAGGACATAAACTGATCATACTATTTATTTCACAAAAAAAAGAAATCAATCCATCCAGTTATAATTTTTATTTAAATCTTGAACTGCTGATTTAGATTGAAAATTAAATATTCAAAGATATTAAAACATTTCATGTTATTCTATTTCCATTTACTTCTAGACTATAATGTTAATGAAATGTAATGGCTTTGAGGATAAGAGGCATGTGCTTACCAGGTAACTGTTGACTTGTGGGTTGCAGAGATTTGGGGAGCATCACCTCTTTGGCTCAGGAACAGCAATCAAAATTAAAACTGAAAGAAAAAATTTTTAATTAAGTAACAGTAGACAAAATGTTTTCAAGTCTTCAACTAACTCTTAAATTCAAATTATGCATTTCAAGAATTTCATCAAGAGAGACCTAATTTCAGTACTACTTTTTGTTGTTATTGTTTTAAAATATCAGTTTAAGCAAAAATCTAACACAATAAATAAAGTCCAATACAATTCCAACTACTTACTCTGGAATAAACTCTAGAATTAATTTCAAAGATTCATAGTTATTAAGCGCTAAAAGAAAGAAAAATATTCAGTTACATTATGGATACTTCATCTAAACACATCAGCTTGTTTACTCATCTGTAAAACATACACTTTAAGCAGTGTTACTGCCTTTACAGAATGAAGCAAATAATAGTGACTGTTCATGTACTACACCTTGTATTGATTTTTCTCAACAATATTTGAATTTAATTAAAATCTTAATAACGTTATAAAAATTGGCAGTAAAAAAAAAATAAGAGGATAAACACCAGGTGTGAAAGCACTCATCTTTAATTCTAGCACTCAGGAGGCACAGGCAGGTGGATCCCTGTGAGACTGAGGCCAGCCTGGTCTACATAGCAAGTTTCAGGCTAGCTGGAGCTATAGGAAGCTCCTGAAATGCTCCCCACCCCAAATGAAGATAGGACTAAGTGTGGTGGCACATGTCTTTGATCTCAGCACTGTGGAGGCAGAGGCAGGTGGATTGTTATATAGTGGGACTCTGTCTCAAAAAAATGAGAATAAACAGTAATAAACACTGAACACATAAATCTGAGTAAGAAACGACTGCTCATGAAAGTACTGGAATGAGATATATGCTGACAATTTTGATACAATAAGGTAAGTTCAAGTCATTGAGAACGAAGCAGACCAGAAGTAGGATGCGGATGCTAAACAGCTTCTTAGAATTCACAAATGGGGCAAGTAAAGCTGCAAAAGGCAGTCCCAGCAAGGAAGAAAGGCTACCAGTCTTCCAAAAATAATGATCTGAACATGCATGAGTTGTACATATTTCAATACATTTTGAGAATCAGCACAGTTAAGGCTGGCACCATTCTCTTGAAAAAAATTTTTTAAAAACAGAGTGACAGTTCAGTGAGACATACCACATTCTGCCCTCTACAAATAAAAAGCAACAGACAGCTTTCCTTTTCTTCCTCAAGGTATTGATTTTACAGAGTAAAAGAGAAAAGGGATGGAGAGATGGTTCAGCAGTTAAGAGTGCGTACTGCTCTTGCAGAGGATCTGGGTTCAATTCCCAGTGTGTCTGGTGTCTCACAACCACCTGTAACTCCAGCTCCAGGGGCTGACACCTCTGGCCTCTGGGACACCAACACTCACATGCACATACCCACACAGAAACACACACAAATGTCTTCAAATAAACCTTTTAAAGGAAAGAAAAATGTATTGTTTTTGTAAGTCATTTGTATACATCATCATCTTATTCACAAACACAGAAAATTATCCATGAATTTTAGATTACCCAGGCCTTATTTTACCTCTACTAGTTCACTTATTTGACTTCATAATTTTGACAGTAGATAATTGTGGTTTGAATGAGAAATGTCCCCTACAGGCTCAGGTGGAGAACACCTGACTGCAACTAGTGGCACAGTTTAAGGAGGTTATGGAACTTTTAGAAGGAAGAGCTTTGCTGAGGGAAGCATGTCACTGGGGGTGGGCTTTGAGGTTTTATAGCCTTAACCCATTTCCTATTCTTTCTCTCTCTGCTTCCTGCACAAGGCTGATGTGCTCTCACACCTCGCTATGCTATGTCTTCCCCGCCATGACGCCTCTTTATCCCTCTGGAACAGTAAGCTAAAATATACTCTTCCTTCTGCAAACTGTTTTGGGTCATAGTCTTTTATCAAAGCAACAGAGATGTAACTAATGCACAAATACTATTACACTTCACTCTACAAGCCAGTTATACCTAACTGTGCCTAAGGGCAAAGGAAATGCCCATTGTCACATGCTTTCTGAATTATCATTTATGTCTAGGAATGCTCTGATTTGTATCTGAGTCAATAGAATCGCTACTTTTACTATTATTACTTGGTAGATGCTGTAGTCTGAATCAATTAGAGTATTATCATCACATATATATTATTTAGCCTTCAGAAGTAGGTAGAATCTCCATTAAAATGAAGAACTGGAGGGTCAGAAGGTGCCTTGTGCAAGATTACACTAATAGAACAACAGCCCACTGTTCTTAACTACATCATGAACTCTTCTTTTGGATAGAGACTCATGCATTTTTTCTTTCCTTCAGAGTTTCTAACATTTCTAATACAAGTCAGGAATCATAAAGGTCTGAAAGAATTAACTAGATTTATTTTTTGAGGGTAGCCTCATCTCACAATAAAAAGCATTTCTTTTTAAGTTAAAAAGAAAGTCCTTTGAAGTTACAGGTCAAGGCTATTTCATGTGAAACACAGCACAACTACCAAGAGGGGAAATACTACCAGCTCAGGGGCACAGGCTTAGACACAGTATCATTATTCCAATTCTGTTCATGCCTTTAGTTAAACTGAGTGGGGATCCATATGGCTGCTATCCAGGAGCACAGATATGCTTTCCCACCACTGTGTCTGTGTCCATCACACTCCTGTCAGGATTACTCATCTCATTTCCAGGTACCCAAGTTTCTAGCTTCCAGGTACCCAAGTTATCTCTACCCTTCAGAATGCAACCTACTGCTGCCTTCTATGGTCACTTTCATCCCATGCTTCTAAATTCTACCAACAAACACATGTGTACGGTTATGCCAGACAATATGTACACTCCTACTCTGGAATAACCAAAGTTCCATCCCACATGCCAAAGTGTTTCTCAGTCTACCAGAAGGAGCAAGGGCAGCCACAGGTAACCAGGATTCTAGCAGAGGTTACACACGGTAAACCCAGCACAAGGCAGGAGGGCTGCCACTGGAGGAAAGCAGCAGTAGAGTTATGGATTTGAAAACTGACTTTGATTCTTAATTCAGATGACAGATGTTAAGACCTAAGGTAAAATGAGGGAGAGGTTTAAAGGTAATAAACCTGAGAGATGTTGGTCTTGGTAAGGCATGGAGGAGCATGCTTGAGGTATCTCCCCAGTCTGTGAGGTCAAGGAACACCCTAAGGTGGCCAGGCCAGCTGAGCTCCCTGTCATAAGGTAAGTGTTCCACAGAGAACAGTGTTCAACTGGACAGCTTCCAGTTGCATGGAGAATTGACTTAGTGCCAAAATCCAGCTAATACTACTGAGGAACTTGATTTTTTTATTTCATTCAATTTTAATTAATGGAGTTTTTGTTTTGTTTTGTTTTTATTTTTGCTTTGTTTTGTTTTTGTGACAGGGTCTCCCTGTAGCTTCAGTGAACTCTGAACTCTGTGCAGACCATTCTGGCCTCAATCTCACAGAGGTCCACCTGCCTCTGCCTCCCACGTGCTGAGGTTAAAGGCATGTGCCACCACACCTGGCTTAATCTTAATTAATGTTAACGGAAGCAATAACATAAGGCCAAGACTTTGCTGAGTAGAAGAATAAACAAATCAATGAGTTAAAGGGACAATCTTTAAGGAACTGACCCCTTCCTTCTAAAGTTCCATCGAAGATGTATCTCCCTTGATCATTTGGGTTCTGATTAATGCTCTCAATATACAACATCAAAATGTGTTCATCTGTCTCCAAGTAATAGTTAAATACTGCTACTAAATAAAAATTTCTTATACTGTATCACAAAACCATAGTAAGTCACAATTTAGGGAATAATCATAGACTGAAGATGTGAGAATAAATAATCACGTAGCTTTTTGTTGTTTCTTTAAATTCTTTTTCTAAAAACAAGAGGGAGAGAGGAAAGGACAAGAGAACTTTTATGATAATCCAACATGAGTTTAGGTCATTTCAAATACATTTCAGATCACTCACTTCGTAAGTAGTACAAATGACATTGAGTTGACATTCCTCTGCGCATGATATGGGAGGTGACTGAACTTAAAGGGTACTTTTTCCTCTAGCACATTTTACAAAGTCAATGATAAAAGTTTTCCCTAGTAATAAGTCTGTTAATCTCACTTACGACATCTAAAGTCAATAGGAAGTAAAGAATTCTCTGATATGAAAACACTTAACCTGAAAACAAGCTGTGCCTACGTGAGTCACTGTTACTCTGCCAATATTTTCCTAATCTGATTATATTCAAATCAGTTTGTTATTTTGGTCCTTGCCGGCTCTCTTAAGCCTCCAAATTCCAGTTTTGCAGAATCAGAGGCTAGAATATACACAACTCACAGTACTCCATCCAGGGACAGCTTTTCCTCCTTTCATCTTCCTTCACATCCTTTCCACCTAGGATCACGTCGACAATGTTCTTAACTATTCATGCATGAAGTTCTATTTGCAACATTGTTAAATTCTATAAAGATGTGTGGCCAAAATTAGCTTCAGAGAATCACAGAAACATGAAACTTCCGAAGATTAGGGATACAGTGTAGTGGCGGAGCTCTTGCCGCACGTGAGGCCCTAGGTCAATCCTTAGCAGACAGAGGTGGGGCGGGGGCGGGGGCGGGAGCAAGTTTCCATGAGGCGTATGTCTAGCACAAATATCAGTTTGGGTGCTTTTCTGCGGTCTCAGAAGTTTCAATTTCCCATCTTTTACACCAGAGCCAGTACAAGCACATTTAGTTGGCCCCACGATGCAATTTAATATATACATGAACTGTTAGAAACAGTGTGAGAAGATACTATTAAATGATAAGGTCCTTGACCCTAGCAGTCTTTATTTAACTGGTAGGGGACAAGCACAAATATATATATATATATATATATATATATATATATATATATATATATATATATATATATAGAACAAGTAACAAAAGAGATATTGAATTAAATTAAAAAATGTTGGGTGGCATTCATTAAATCTTGCATATATCACATTATCAGCTAACAGTACTTTCATTTTAATCAATGAGACAACATCAATTTTACCAGTTTTGACTATTTTATACACTGAACACTTAAACCTATCATAAACCTAAATACAAAGATCTGAAAACCACTATTCCTCCCCCTTCTCTTTAAAGAAAAATCATTGCCTAGGGCAATATAAATGGAAAAAAGTCAATTCCTTCAATTCCTGACATACAACTCTGTAGAGTCTAGGACTGGAACATATGTTTGAGCTTAAGGATTCCTAGACACAGACACTGAAACAAAGATCATGAAAGGTTGTAATTTTGGACTGAACCCCTGCAGTAGACCTCAGTAGGCCAGACCTAATAAGGGAAATCAATTTACATGTTATGTGCCATATATTCAAATTGAACCCTGAAATGGGCCAATTTTCCCAAAGAAACAAGAAATTCATAGCAATCTATCAGAAGAAATCCAGTTTACAGAGTTGGTCATGATAAGTCATGTGATGTTACTACACCCACATTACAATCACCTGAAAAAAAAAACCTGACTCTTAAATTTAGTCTTTAAGAGTGGGCCTGAATTCAGAGGACTCATTCCTCCAGATGTCTCTGGGAACCATGCATCTCCTGGAACTGTGCTGATGGAATGGTCTCTGGAACCCTTTTTCCCTGAACTCTGTCCTTCAGTTAGGCCTCACCCATAATTTTATTCAAAATGGTTTCTCCTGCTTTAACTGGGGAAGAACAAGCTTGGCACCACTCTAATCCAACAGACCATTCAGTCTTTTCATCCCTAGTTCTAGAATATCTCTTCTACTCAAGTTCATGTGTCCTTCCCAGTCTTCACGTGTGTGCCACCTTTCAGTGCTTGGATATATTAATTCTCAAGCATACACACATTCATTATCTTTCTGGGTGGAGTACCAAAATGAGGTTGCCGAGGAAATAAGATCAGGTGCCGAGGTCACAAGACAGAAGAGCCCATGGTTTGGCTCAGGTCAATTAAAATTCATTAGTCCAGATTACTATAAGAGTCAGTCCTACGAAAGGCACCCCACTTTTCATTCACTATATATTTTAGTGAAATTTTGTTCATCTCATACATCTTAATCATATTTAGACCCCTCCCCTATTTGCACCCCCAATAATCTCTTCCACACCAGATTTCATGCAATCTGTCATATATGTTAAGGCCTATTAAGTCACGTTTGTGTACCTAAATGTACCTCAGTGTGAGTTCATCTATGGGAGCCTAGTCATCTTATCTAGCACCACTTCCTTAAAGATTAACTCTCCCTCATCCAGCTGCCAATATTTCCTCAGTTAAAGTTGGGGCCTCCTGCCCATTTACCCAGCTCTATCCTGGGTTTTTGTCTGAGTTTGCATGGATTTTGGGCATGCTGTCACCCCTGCTGTAAGTTCATATGAGCAAGCTCCCAGAAGCCTGCTAAACTCTTGTTTCCTTGTGGTCATTCACCCCCTCTTCTACAATGGTCCCTAAGCCCTGGGTGGGTGAAGTTGAATATAGGAGTTCTATCCAGGGACACACTCTGCATTTTCTTATCCTCTATACCTTAGCCAATTGAGGTACCTCTGTTTAACTCTATAAGGAAGGAATCTTTCCATTCTTTGAAGGAATCAATTAATTCTTCCTTATTTCTGCTCTCTTCAACACATTTCTGCCTAAGAATCCAACCTTCTCTTCTTGACATATGGGGACGCTTACTCTTCTTTTATGCAAGTTGTTGTCTGATTCTAGAATCACAAATAAAAGTCATCTTTCAACTAACTTTGCTTTAATTCTGTCCTTTGGCTATAGCCTATTATTGTGTATTAGAAATAGGATTACAAATGAAACTGAATCACAAGTGAAGTTCTGCACAGGAAGACATGCATCTATAAGGTGGAAAGTGCTAAGTGCTGGAGGGATTTATACAGAGTACAGAGAGAAAACCAGTCCAAGCTGTAGTAAACAAGGTCCTAAAATTTGCATGTGGAACACTAACACTGAAAGAAAATGTTTCCTTTGAAATGTACAGAGTATACAAAGTTAATGTAAGTATAAATGATCCTCATCATCTAAACATTGCCAAGCTGCAAGTGCAGAACTTGCTCCTGAAACAGTATGTGCAACGCATACTGTTTGTGGAGCTGTTGGCCCCCACAGTGTTAAAGCGCTAAGTTGCCTGAGAAGTACACCCTCTACTTAAGAGAGGGCCTCCCTCCACCAACTCCTGTCCACTTCTACTTCAACACTATGAAAACAGAGAGAGTTCATGATTTGTAATCCTAGTCATTAAACATCAACATCTGAAATAAGGCTCTCTTTGTGCAGGGTTCAAGGTACCCTGAGCTCTCTAACTTGTGTAGGAGATGCCCATCCTGACTCACACCCCCCACATAGAGCCTACTGGGAAGGCACTCTTCCCAGATTCACCATCGAATCTCTCCCTTGTATGTATCCAGTCCACTTTACCTTGGGTCCCTGACATTGTCACCATAAATGGTGTCCCTGTTCCCCACCCTGTAGCACTATGAACAGTGATGCTCAACAACTAGGGACAGGATCCATAGGCCTTCTATTCAGGGAACCAGCAGTTTTTCCAAGAAGGTAGCCTTCAGGTACTTACCTCTCATCAATATATACCACCACCACCCACTGGGCCTCATGCTGGCCTTCTCTGCATCCTTGTTCCCAAGCTTACTGGGCCTTCAGGCCACTTTCTGACTAGTGAGCAAAACCCAAGAGTCTCACTTGCTGCAAAGTACTGCTCAGCCACCCTATCACCATCCACATCTCCCTTCCAAACAGAATGCCTCAGTGCAGTGGGCTCTTGGACAGGCTCAAGTTCACGTGGGTTTCTCTACTTATTCACTGGGAGACTAGTGGTAGTTATTTCTAAGTTTCCCTAGCTATAAAGATGAGACTCGGAGAACTAAATGGATGCACAGGATTTAAATTAAATTAATGCATATGAAGAATCAGCCTCAGCACATGACGAGAAGAAACAAGACCAACACTGCCACTGCCTCACCTGGAACTGTCCACCAGACAGTGCAGTCCACCAGAGCTGAGTCACTGCATCTGTCTTACCCCCAGGACTCACCCAGGAAGGACTTCACAGCAACTTTCAATCAGTGTTGGTTCAGAGGAAAACAACTTAATAACAAATGGCACACACACACACACACCACACACAAATTGAGAGACTTTCTGGAAAGTTCAGGACTTAGTTCTAATCTTAAATTTGTCTGGTTATGCATACCATAATAAACTAACCAAATCACTGGAGATCAAGGAGCTTAGACACTGAAAACACCTAGATATTCATAGCAAATATATTTCATTTTTAAAGGGAAAGTGGATTATTCAGTTCTATTATGTGCTAGTTTAGCTTTCTCTGTTCGTCTTTCTTGGTGGACAGGTCTGGTCCTGTATGTACTCAGACTTTTGGCCCTAACACTCTTTCTTTCCCTCCTTTGCTTCTTTATTTCCTTTTTGTTCTGCTTTGTTGCTTTGTTTTTATTCCCAGCTCTTGACAAATACATAACAATCATTTAACAAGCTTTCTCAAATGCCTAGGCTAAAAAAGCAGACAGTGTTTGACCTATTTCAGCAAAGAAAGCTGGATGAGCTGCACACACTGACCTCACACTGAATCTATGGCCTCCACTTCCAAGTACTGCACAGGTTTGAAAAGCATGGAACTTGTGCCAGGAGAACAGTCGTTTCTACACCACCAGAAAGTTCACGAGTCCCTTTGGAATGGGCTAAAAAGATAAAAGAAGAATATATTGTTTAAGACAACAGCTTCCAATTTGAGGAAAGACTGCTGACTAGAAGCGAGTATGAAAGCTGGCAAGCAACATTACTGAACAATGGACAATATGGACTGGCACCAGTTGGCATAGGTAAGTAGTTGTCTTTAGCTTTTCAGAAGTGGCCCAAGACCTGGAGAAAAGAAAGGAGCAGGCAGGACAGGCATAGGAGACGTTAAGAATAAGCTGGGGTCGGGAAGAGCAGAGGGAGGCCCGGGGCACTAGAGCCTTTGTCCAGCTTCCGAGCTAAGAAAACCCAAATTTTCAAATTTGTAAAGCTTTCCTAGTTAAAAAGTAGAACAGACTGTCCTTGGCTGATCTTCCGGTACTTTTGCTGCTGCTCTTGATCCCACAGGATACAAACCAGTGGCTACCAGGAAGTATCCTGGCAGTAATAGCTGAATTCATGAAACAGATCCAATCCAACTGAAAAGATTTCCTTGCCTAAACTAGTTTATATTTTTCTCTTCTTTAATTACTGAATCTTGAAAACTAGAATTCATCCCAGATTCAAAGATACTATAAAAACAGCCTGTGACAGAATGCAGCATGAGACACATCATGTCATTTTGCTACTCGATGGACTCATTTTCTTCACAGTTCAGAAACCTCTTCAAACATATTTCCTTTTTGCTAGCCAAAAAGTGTAAAACACTTCAGATACACAGGCGCTGATTTTCAATACCAAATACATATTTATTTAGTGAAATCAGAAATACACTAATCTTTAAAGTTTCCTGACTTATCCCCTATACTTCTAATCATGACCTTCATTAAGTGATTCTGGTTGCAAGAATGTCTCATTTGCATACAATAAATGAAGTACAAAGCCAATATCATCAGGCTCCCCATTACAAAGGAAAAGTTATTATTATTAATACCTTGCATTTGAATTCAAGAGGTCATAGCAAAGGGCTTTCACATCATCTATTTAATCTACAACATGGACACCAGTAAGATAAGAATTACTTCTATATATCTGATAAATTAGGAAACAGGTTCAAAGAATGAAAATACATACTTAAAAATCATAAATCAAGAACTGGGAATACAGCTTAGTGGTAGAGTACTTGCCTAGCATGTGTGAATTCCTAGCAGTGAAAAAAAAAATCATACAGGTAGCATGGAGACACACAAACCTCTCCGAAGTCTGCTCTATGAACCCTGTATCCTCCTCACTGTGCGGGACCACCTCTCAGGAGAATCCCCTCTTCCTATAAACTCCGAAAGAACTCAGCACCCATGTGAGACACATGCTGCCTTCCATCACTCTTCCTTCTCAACTCAATCAGAGGGAAAAACGGTTTATATTTTTTAAGGTCCAGAATAGTACCAGGTAAGCAACAGGCATATTTAATTAAGTTAGTGATTCTGATGCGACTTTTCAAAGAAAAGTCTAATAAACAACCATCTCTTTTTTTGTAACCTCAACACAAAGCATGGCCTCATCCTTAGCTTTGTCTTCATCTTCCTGATTCAACCAAGACATCTCTATGTGGTGGCATTTTATTGGTTTTTTGTTTTGTTTTGTTTTTCTGAGCTTGTCCTGTTGTTTTTGTTTTGTTGAAGTGCTAGGGATCAGACTGAGAACATGTGCACATGCTAGGCAAGTGCTCTACCCTTGAGTAAATCCCCAACCCCATTAGAAAATATCAGAAATCATTAACAGACCCTCAAACATGGCTAAAAGAGGATCTACTACCCACAAAGGTGTCCTGCCTGTTTGGCAGGTATGTCTGCCCTCTCCCACGTGACATACATACCTGCTACCTTGCTTACCAGACCTCACTGCTTCCTGTGTTTTTCATTTCCTTGATTTAAACTACCTTGAGAGCAAGACAGAGCAATCAGCAGGTAAAGGTGCTTGCTACCAAGACTAACAACCCAAGTTCAATCCCCAGGACCCACATGGTGGACAGAAGGAATCAACTCCTACAAGTTGTCTTCTGACTATACTCCCCAGACACACATACACACATACAGAGACACATACACTAAGTAAATAAATAAATAAGTATAATTAAACTACCTTGGCTCCTGAATATTAATCTGCCCAAGTGCCAGAATCCTCATGTTGAATTACCATTACCATTCCCACTGTCTAATCTTTCTTCACTTACATCAACAGCTCACCTTCTATGGGAGACTTCTGAACCTCCCACTGTTGGTTGAAAAAGGGATTATGCTGTATTTTTTCTCCTCCTCCTCCTCCTCCCCCTCCTCCTCCTCCTCCCCCTCACCCTCCTCCTCCCCCTCCCCCTCCTCCTCCTCCTTCTTCTTCTTCTGTTGACAATTGGAAGTCTATACCTCCACAGTAGCTTTAATAAAAAGACAAATGTAACAACAGTCCTGATGGCAGGACTTTCACCTTTCCATGACACTGATCTTTTTCTTCTTCAAACCCCTACTTCAATACAGATCACAGATATCCTAGCCTAAAATAGCACACTCAGCAAACTCTTTAAACTCACAGTCAAGCCATAATCTGCATCCAATTACAGAATTACCACTTAGTGCCACTAACTATGCTGATTCCAAAATTTAATTTATTTTTTTATGTGTATGTGTTTTGCCTGAGTGTACAGAAGTGCACTTGTGTCATGCAATGTCTGTGAAGGCCAGAAAAGAGCACAAGATCCCCTGGAACTAAAGTTAAGGATAGCTGTAACCACTCTACGAGTACTGGGAACTGAACCTAAATTCTCTGCAAGAGTAGCCCGTGCTCTTAACTGTTGAGTCATCCTACTTAGGAAATCTGCACAGCTCCAAATGAAAATAGCAAGGCATAGTGTTCCATTACAACAGTAGTTTTTCTCATTATTACCATGAAAAATTTTACATAGTCTACAATCAAACTATATTTCACACTAGTTGTAACACAAAATCTGTATATTTCACACTAGTTGTAACACAAATGATCTAAATATTTCATGTGTAATTAACTGAATATAAAGTATAATAATGATCATTGTAACAAATAGGTCCATAAACTTCCACCCAGAGAGGACCTTCCTGTGTATTCAAACAAGACTGACAAACACAGTCTTTACAACACATAAAATTCTACTCAGCCTCTGGTCTAACCCTATCTAAAGTAATCAGAAAGCTACAGGGCTACTTTTATCGGGTATTGTGGTCATAACAACAAGAAAAATAACAGAGAAAATTAGTACATAGAAGGTGCTATGATAAACCAGACCACATGGTTCCAAGGCCTTTGAAACTGGTTTGCTGGAGGAGTGTGGAAGAATTTGTAATTTTGGGCTAGAAAAGCCCTAGAATGTTAAAAACAGAGCTTACCAGATCATTCTGGTGCAATCTTGAAAGACTATAATACTGAGGGAAATGTGAACAGCGAAGGCCTGGTATATGAGGTTTCAGAAGGGAACAAGGTCTACTGGAAACTCACCCAGAGGACATTCATGTCATATTCGGACTTGCTACATTCTGCCTATGTCCTTAGAATGATCCTGAGTGAGGCTGAAACCAAAATAAAATGGACTAATGTTTTTGAAAGGAAATTTCAAGACAGGATACCACTCAGACTATGACTACCACTGCTATCATTCAGGTCTACAGTGAGAGATGCCAAAAAGTAAAGCAGAAAGGTATTTAAAATATGCAGTTTGTCCAGGAAAAAGAGTGGGAACACGTTTAGCCTTAAAGACAAGACAGGTTAGAAAGCAGCTGAAATTGAGATCGAAAAAAGACAGTGGCAGAATGAGGTGTGGGGCTCTCCAGAAGACAGCTCTGGGCCTGGGCATGCCAACTCACAAGGGACTGAGTACATGTGCGGGACTATGTGAGGAATCATACAAGATGAATGTTTCCTTAGCCATAGGTGCTTCTGTACTGATCTAAAAACCCTATATAAGTTCAGGGTCTGGCAAGTAAGGAAAAAATAACCAGAGAGCCAAGATGGCAGTGACATACCTGCAGGTACCAGAGATTTAGTGGTGGCGGTTCTCAGCAAGGGGACTTAAAACATCGCTCCAGGCCTCCGCATGTAATTAAGAATCTTGGCAATTTGTGCTGGATAGCTATAGCTGTCGACTTGACACACCTGAGTTGAGGAAACTTCAACTGGGGAATTACTTCAACTGGGGAATTTCCTCCATTGAACTGGCCTGCGGTCATGTCTGTGAGTTTTCTTGACTGTTGAGTGATGCGGGAGGTCCCAGCCCACTGTGGGGAGTGCCACCCCGGGAAAGCTGTTCTGTGTTGTATAAGAAAGCAGGCTGAGCATGAGACAGGGAGATATCCTCCAGGTTTCCGCCCTGAATTCCTACCTTGGGCTCCCTCAGTGGTAACTGTGACTTGGGAGATGTAAGCTAAATAAACCCTTTCCTCCCCAAGTTGGTACGGGTCAGAATGTTTTGTCACAGCAATTGGAAGCACACTAGAACACACTTCTATATGAATCTTAAAATTCTGAACTCAGGAATTGGCAAGTAAGAGGAAAAATAACTGACAGCCAAAATGGCACCAAAAGTCTCGCTGGATCTGGCCACCCATTCTCGCCTGGAGCTGTACCAGCATGCCCACCTACCCACTCACATTAGGCCTCCCTGGCCACAGAGGTTAGGTTAGGCCACAGAAGGTGGTTGTGACCATCCCATCCTGCCACACCCCAGAGCACCTCTCTCACCAGGGACTAGGCCTGCGAGCAGCCACTGTACAGCACACCCATGGTCAGCCTGGCCATCATCATCATTCAGTGACTGTCAAGACCTGGCTGCAATTCATTCAGTAAGAACCAGAGAAGTCTACAGATTTCAGAAAATAAGGTAGGGAACACTGGTGTAAAGCTGTAGTCTGAAGCTGTGAAACATCCCAACTGCCAGACTGAGCATCATGGATTAGAGGCCTGTGAGCTCACTGCTGCCAGCTGGGAGGACCTAGCTTCTTTAACCCACAGTAAAACCTGTGGGTAATCAACCTGTTGGAGAATGCCTTAGGCGACAGTGAGGTGTCATTGTGTTGACTGAGACTCTGAAATAGTCAACGTGTAACCTGCTTGTACAACTGTAACCTGCAAACAACTGACTTCAGTGAGCAAAACTAAGCATTTCTGATCACTGGGGAAGAGAGGAGTCCCTCCTTGACAATCCTAAACAGTGTGTAAGAGAAACTGTAATTAAAAGTGAAAATTCCATTCCAAGAAACCTGAGCATATTCTGACCCAAAACTACATATAAATGATTGACAAACCTTTAGCCAGATTAACCAAAAAATAGAGGACCCAAATTAACAAACTCAAAGATGAAAAGAGAAACATGACAATGGCCTCAGAGGAAATTCAGGAAACTGTAAGGACAGACTTTTAAATCTATGTCCATTAAACTAGAAAATCTAAAATTAAGTGGATAAATTTCTATAAATATGCAACCACTTACAGAGTATCTTAGACTACTAAGTTTTATAAAATTCTTACTAAAAGTTTTCACTAACATACATTAAACATTTTCATTGTGATACTTTCATGTATATATAATGTATTATCACACCCCCATTTACCTTCTTGTGTCCTTCCAACTGATCCCCTTCCTCTTCCCAAACAGTGCCCCCTCCTCCTTTCTTTTTGGTGAAGTAATGAGTTTAATAACGATTGTTAACATGACCACAGGTAATGGTTTACTTACGTACAGGAGCATGGGCAACTTGCAAGTAGCTACACCACTGAAGAAAATGTCTCTCTTCCCCTCACAGCCAGCAACCACTACTGGCTGTAGTTCCTCAGGAAAGGAGTGGGGCATCATGAGCTCCCCCTCTTAGCATACAACTGCCTATAAATCCTCAGGAAGGGATGTGGCCTTACAAGCCCTTCCCCCATCCATGAGGACATGCTGATGAGCCCAATCCTATGCAGGTTGTGTGCAGGAAGCCACAGCTGCTTTGAGTTCAAAAGTGCTACTGTAATCTAAGCCTAGAGACAGCATTCCATAACACTGCACTCCTTCCTCTAGCTCTTACATTCTTTTCTCCCCCTCTTCCAGAATATTCTCCGAGACCAGGAGGTGGTGACAAAGATATCCCATTCAGGGTAGAGCATTCAACAGCCACTTATTCTTGGGTCTCTACAGTAACCACATCACCTACTGGAAAAAAGAAGTTTCTCTGACCAATGCTGACAACAACACTAATCTATGGACATAAAGGTGAATATTTAGGAGCAATTCAACAGACACATTATGTCCATTTACCAAAACAGCAGCTGCCTCCTTAATAGGAAGCATTCTCAACCACAGACTTTTTGGTCATTTTTACAGTACCAGAAGTGAATTCCCTCCCATGGAGCAGGCCTGAAATCCAATCAGAAAGCAATTGGCTACCTGTAACAGACACACAAATCTTGTGATAAAATGTCTACAGAATGGCACTAAATTCAAAAGCTAAATGCAAAGTAGTGTCTATAGTAATTCTTTATATATACTGTGTATGTGGGTATGTACTAGTATCTAAGTGCTAAGGATAATATGTAGTGAAAGACAAAACAAATTCTTGGTTTTACAGCTTGAATTCTACTGGAAATAACTCCAAAAACAAATTTATAAATCTATAGGAAAATCTAATACACAATATATGCTAATGCGTACATAGCATTGACACATTAAAAGAATATTACAAGTTATATAAAAGTACCAGAGGAAATAAAATATGTGTATATGTGTGGTATAGTAAATGGTCTAGAAAAATAAAGGCAGAATTAATGAAGAATTAATGGGGGTTCTTTGTGTTTTTTTCTATCAGCATACCCACAAGACAGAACCTCTCTTCTTCTCATCCCCAAACCAAATGCACTGGGAAGACACAAGCAAGCAATATACTAAGGGAGACCAAACCTTCCACAGCTGCTGAGGAACAAAACGTGCCCATCTGCAACAGAAAGATGATTTCACAGGATCAGGATCCTCTATTTTTCACATGTCCACTTTCCTTACAATACAAGCGTACAATACCTAAGTTCCTTCACTCGTGTGTCAAGACAATATTGCATGGTAGTGACTCCTTTAAAATCATAAGATCTCCTAGAAAAAGTACTCAAAATACTACAGACACTTAAAGACCATCTCCTACAATGCAACATGTCAGACTGCTCAAATATTTATGAAAAGAATACACCGAAAAACACTAAAAATCTGGCTGCAAGATACGTAACATCCTACAGAAAAACCCTTTGACAATAATTCACCTATGCTTAACCTGCACACAGAAGAAATACAGATTCATCAGGCAAACATTTATCCTTTAAAAATTTACCCTGAACACATAATTCTCAAGAAACATTAAAACTGTATTCTTACTGGGTGCAGAAAAATTGAGGAAACATTACATTAGATAATGAAATGTTTCCTCTCCTCCCAAAGTTCATATGTGTAAACTCTAACCCTCAATATGACCATGCTGGAGGGAGAGAGAACCTTAATGACAAAAATTACAGTTAAATGAAGCCATGAAAGTGGTGCCCCAATCAAAGAAGATGATCTCCCTTATAAGAAGGAGACACTCAAGGTGGTTCTGCACCTGCCTGGAGGAAAGGCCAGAGGAGGCCAAAGCTTGCATATCAGGAAATGGTTCCTCAGGAGGAACCAAACCTGGCTAGAACCTTGATCTTGGGCTTCCCAGCCTTCAGAACCATGAAAAAATTAATTTCTGTTGTTCAGGCCACACAGCCTATATCATTTTGATAAAAGATCCTGAGCAGACTAAGTTACATTGTAAAATTGCCACATAACTCCATGAAGAAAACTGAAAATAAATATTACCCAAAGCAATATTATCTGCTTTCCCAAAAGTCAACTGTCAGAATGAATACTGCATAACAGATTAGCCAATTAAAGTGATCTGCAGAGTTTGGTCATGTGATGAACTTCACTAAAACTACATATTACACAAAGGGTTTCGCTCTGATGTAGAAATCAAGGGAAAAGCCAGATGCTCATTCGGAAGTGACAGCTGAGAACAGACAGTAACATGGCAGTGAACCAGGCAGGGAAGGAAATACCCAGAGAGACAAGGGTAAAAGTCTACACCAGCCGTTCCCGACACACTCTGAAGTCAGGCCCTGGGTCTTCCTCTTCTCTCTCCCACTCTTCCCCTTGCTGATCCAGCCTGAAGGTTTTAATGCCACATGAGTAATGACAACTCTCAGGTTCATATCTTCAGTCCAGGTCACTCCACCGAGCTTTGAAAGTGCATACCCAAACAGCCAACTCAACAACTTCACAGGGATGTTTGGTAGACGGTTCATACTAAGCATACTCCTGACTGTACTCTGGGTTCAAAGAGCCTTCTCCATCTCAGTTCATAGCAGCTCTCAGCTGCGAGTAAACGTTGTGGAGAGCCAATTCTGTTAAAGGAAAGTAAGGTCATGTCTCTTCCAAAAGCCAAAACTCTTAACTGAAGAGGACTCCCAACCTACCTTCTTCCCACCCTCCCTTTGGTCGCACCTCTCTCCCAGCTCATTCTACTTCGGCCCACCTTGACTTTGGTACACTTAGGCAGCCAACACCCAAAGCCTGAGACTCTGTCACAACCTTTCCTGAAATGCTCTTCCCAACCCACCCGCCCCACTTCAAATCTCTGCTTCCGTAGTACCTCCTCTGACCCCACTCATTCCAAAATGCAACTCCAAGCCCCCTTGCTTTCTGCAGCAGCACTTTCTGTCCCTGCAGTTTCAGATTTGCAGCCATGTATGTAATCGTTCATCTACCTCCTTCACTACCTAATTCTCCCACGAGCCTTCCAGCTGAGGGTGGGGCAAGCAGGAATTTTTAGTATTTTGTTTATTCATGTGTGCCCAGTAACCAAACAGATTATGGCACAGAGCAGTAGTTCACTGACTAGTTCCTTTAAAAATGTATAAATTTTATCTAGCATTGTATCCTTATACTGTATAAAGAATAAACTAGGGAAATATGAGCTACAGAGCTGGTCCTCACATTTACAGGTTTGGCATCTGCAGGTGCAACCAATGGCAGATCAAGTATACGCAAGGAAGAAACTGTATCTCTACTGAACACATACAGCCTTCTTATAATAATACAATCTAAGAGCTACGAACAAAACATTTATGTTAGACTATAGTATTCTAAGTTATTTAGAGATGATCTATTGTGTCCCTAAGTTCTATGCAAAGACTGTACCATTTTATGTAAGAGACTTGGGCATTCAAGAATTTACATATGTGCAGAGTGGGTGTGGGTGTGGAGTCAGACCCCTCAGATCCCAAAGGGCAGCTGTAGACCTTTCCTCTGTGTACCCTGTATTGGTAATCTCACCTAACAACCCTGTCTCAATCTGTCAACTTAAATCTCATTCAGATCACTTTCCCTAAGTATATCCAAAAGGCATATTGCTAGTTTAGCACCCACATTTAAAGATGAAATCTGTAGAAGACATTTAAAGTCATTTAAGGAGGAAAGAAAGAGACATTTGAAGAGACTAATGAACAATTTTCTACTTTTAAATTTCTTCCATTAATTAAAAAAGTTCAAGAAGCAAAAGCAAGTAACACATTATGAAAGATGGCAGAGTGAAGATGGCAGTCTTGCCAGTACAAAAATAATTAAAAGCAAATACCATACATTTCACTTTATTTCCTAAATGTAGTTAAATAAGTAGAAAAAACCCTTTGCAGCAGAGCATCATGAAGAAGAAATTAACAGGATGGAAATCAAAATCAAGAACATTATGGCAATGCCTTGCAAACTGAGGAATGTGGATAATAACAAATTCTAGACTGCTCAGAGACGGTTCTTCAGTGAGACCATCTTCAAGATAACAGTGAAATGTAATGGAGGATTGCCAATCAAGAAATGAATACAAAAGAAACATGAAAATGCCCTGAACAGCACAACCTTGGCTATAATATCATGAAGCATGACAACCCTGCTGACTAACATAAAACCTCAGCCACATCCAGTCAAACACAAAGCATCCATATCCTCCCAGAGGCAGTAGTTATCCTTTCTAACTTGATTTTAGGACTACTACACATGTAAATCTACCACGTGCTAAGGAACTTTGGAGAAAAAAAATGAAAGTTAAATAACAGATATTAAATAACAGATACTGACAAAGCCAACCTAAAAGTATTACTGAGGTAACCTACTTTATTCTTAACATTCAACTAATGCCAAAACAGCAAGATATCTCATATATATCAATCTACTAAGAACCACAGCAGGTCAAAATCTCTCCACAACAGTATGGCCTTACTGCTTGCCCATAGAAGGCACTTTCTACACCACAGCTGTCCCTTTGTTCTAAGTTCAATTTTCAGCAAAGTCTGACAATCATGACACTTCCCATCACTATACTCTGGTCAGGCCCCACATGCCTGAACTTATAGCAACCCTGACCATATAAAACTTCGTGCCAGAAAGACCACGTTAAAACTTCTTCCATACTGTCTCACAAAACTCACCAATCTGTTCAGACAAAAACAGAAGAAACCAAGTAACCATCTACTAGTGGCAAGCTAAGTGTCGTGCCTAGAATCCTAGAACTTCAGAAGTAGAAGCAGGAGGATCAGCCTGGGTTACATGATACACAGCAAATCCTCCCCCCCAATAAATATTCCTACTGGAGGTGGTACATGCCTTTAATCCCAGCATTTAGGAGACACAGGCAAGTGGATTTCTATGAGTTTAAGGTCATCCTGGTCTAATATATAGTAAGTTCCAGAGTAGCTGGGGCTACAGTAAGATCCTGTCTATAAACAAATAAATTTACCGACTGATTATTTTAAAAGTAGATATTTTTTAAAAGTTCAACCTATGCAGCATCAAGAAATGCAAGCCAGAGCTGTAGTGCAATGTAATGCCATTTCAATTTATTAGGTTAAAACATGAAAAATCCCAGCGCTTGCCAGGATGGGGGGAGGGGCAGTGGCAGGAAGGTAGCAGGGATACCTGCATGCTCTACCTGTGGAAATGTGAATTAAGTCTGCATAAGGGTCACAGATCAAATTGGGCTTTAGAGAAAATAAATATGTATTTCCCCAAATGTTATCTGTCATGACAACTGAATACGGAAGTCACTTTGGGGTACAATGTGACTTTAGAAACATGTAGAAGGCTATTCTCTACAAATAAAATCTACCGAAAATGGGCCAAAGTTTCTCTCTTGGAAATGTGATGATTCTGGTTTAATCTTGTCATACATGCTCTGGAACACTAAAAATATACAACCTCAATCAAGAACTGAGCCTCAAAGAGCCCCATGTTCCCAGTCCATTCCCATTCAGTCGAAAAACCATCTGAGGATTCCATAACTGACTCCACTTTGAATGTTCAAATTTATTCTCCAGGACTATTTTCTGCTAATATTCCTGTTTTTACTCCTTTCTCTCATCTTGCTTTCAATAATGATCATTTAGATCAGTTTATCTTACTATCATATTTACTCCCACTTAAGAACATTATTTATATTTCTTTAACAGACTGTTTAGTGAAGCTAAACAAATTTGAAACCTTACTGTCTACTTTGAAATATCCTTCTGAATGGAATTACAGGATTGCTATTAGGGTTTTCTTAAAGTCTTTTCTTTTTTTAAGTCATGTGGCAATCTTACAATCAATGGATCCTAAAATAATTTTCTAAAAGGGACAAAAAAATTCCTCACAACTCATTTTAAAATTTTCATTTTCATTTAATGCAGACTGTCATTCACCAACAGATGAGGGTCAATTTTCTCTCATCATTTACTCCATTGTTTTCCAATCTTTTACAGAATTATACAAACTAGAGATCTGATTTGCCTTCAAAATGTAGAATTTGTCCTTTGAGCATTATTAAAGCCTTGATTGTCTTCTATAAACAAACCATTTAGTTCAGCAGCTCTCAGAAAAGTATATACTGGTACTTATTTCAATCAGAATAGCCAACTATGACAAAGAATTCAAGCTCTTTATTCTGCTGAAGATGCAATTATGTTACATGCTTCAAAAATAAGGTACTTCCTCATCCTGTTTTTGGAGAACTCTGAAAACCTAGACAATATGCTTCCTTTCAAAACATTGACTGGTTTAGAAGAAAAGGAAGAAACAGATAAATGATCCTACCAAAAAACATTTCTGAAATCTCTGGTATAGAAGCCTTTTCTGTGACTATAAAATTTTAAATTCAATCCTGACTGGACTGATGATAGAATGACCTTTTAATTTATCATAATCAAGAAAAAGACTTAGTTGTTTCCAATTTTTTGCAAGCAGGAAGGGTATTGCTGCAATGCTAATGAATTTTGAGAATTTTTATACCAACCCTAGTAATTGACAAGAATGAAGAAAAAAAAAAACCTGCATGCATACAGTAATTCTTTAAAGCACTACAAGCATCTTTTTACTAAATAAACACAAATCTCCATTTTTTATTGCAGTTTGTCAATGTCAGAACCAAGTCCAGGTTTCCAGATCTATAATACAGACAGTCTGGTCTATCACAGAGGGAAGCAACTCTGCCTACCTTCTAAGAACCAGACAGTGTGGCTTTAAAGTCCTGATGTTCTGAAAAGCAAAGAAAACTTTCCAAAGAATAAAGAACAGACAGCATTTCCTATACATATTAAGATGTTATAAAGCATAATAATTAAAAGTTTTGTTATAGGCATGATCAAAGTAAACAAACTGTGATGGAGCAAATTAGAAACTGCAAAAACTGGGGCTGTAGAGATGGCTCAGCAGTTAAAAATATGGGCTGCTTTTGCAGAGGACCACAGTTTGTTTCCCAGCACCCACATAGAATCTAATAACTATCCCTAACTCCAGTTCCAGAGGATCCATCACCCTCTTCTGACCTCTGTGGTCACTTCACAACATGGGTGCACTTACACGCATGCAGGTAATACACTCATAGACATAAAATAAAAATAATAAAAAAAATTTTAACAAAAGGAATTGCAGAAACTAAGCCCAGTAGGTACGCCTGTAATCTCAGCACCGAGAAAGTTGAGGCAGGAGGACTGCTGTGAGTTCAAGGCCAACCTAGGCCACAAAGTGATATCCTGGCTCGAAAAAAAGCATAGAAACTGACACTTATCTAGGAATTCAGGATGAGGATTAATTAGGTTTACTCATTCTATCTATTCTATTACATCAATGCTACTCTAACAAGAGACACACAGTAGGAGAAAACACAAGTTATCACTTGACCCTTTATACCAAAAGAAGATCGAAACATATGAAAAAGTTCTTAACAAATTGAAGCTGTGTTAAATGAGGTCCTTCACAGCATTATAAGTCTATGCAGAATACAAAAGCTATATCCTATGACATCCAAGTACAGGGTTCTTTCTATTCCATATACTCCCAAATCACTTGGAAAGAAGTTTTCAAAACAGTGGGGGAAAAAAACACACACACACATTAAATTAAAATCAAGCAAGTCAATGGAACACAGAAAAACATTAAACCTTTCTTTCTGACCCAGGATTATGAAGCAGGTTTGATATGGTGCCATTTATTTGGCATTGCCTTCTCTCACATTGGTAATTATCAGCACACAGTGAAGGAAGGCCTTTCATCATGCATATGTTCAATTTTAGCAGAAGACAGAGCTAGTAAAGCAGTAACAGTTAAAAAGGTTTCTCTAAGCTTACATTGGAACATGTGGTCTGACTGCCAACATGCAGTCTTAGCAGCAGGTACTCACCAAATTCATAACATGAGCACCCACTATAAGTGGAAGGCAGTCATTATGCCAAACTAGAGATGAAGAACCAGGTTTCTTCCTTCCAGAAGTTTATGACCTAACAAACAGTACTACTCAAGTGGAACATGAGGTAAGGACAGCTGCTTACCAACAGCAGCAATACAAAATTACAATTCAAATCTACAAATGTCCCCAAATGATGGGATTCAAAAAAGGTATGGTTATCTAACCTATTAACTGGCAAACCACAGCTAACCATATGACTTCCTTACATCAAGTCTATGGGTAGGTACACCAAAGTGATCCAGCCCCAGGCCTGCAAGTATCAGTTCTCTGGCATGACACACTCCGCCAGGACATACACAGCTGCTGTATGCCTCTGGACTCTAGCTCAGTTCCTCTTGATTTCCATCATGTTCACTTGTATGGATTCTTTTCCTTGTTATCCATATCTGGTATTTCTGCAAATTCTCAATTTTCTTCCTTCTGACACAAAAATACAATTTATTAATTAGAATTACAAACTGGCCTTCTTCCACTTGCATTTTTGAGCTTTTCTTTCTCTGTACTTTCCATGCTATTGCTTGGGAGATCTACATCCCATGTACTGTGGAAATTCCAACCTAGAGGCAATGAGTCACCCCACATGGAATCTGAGTATCTCTTTCCTCCTTTGGTTCCCTTCTGCATGAGTTTTCACAACTATCAGAAGAGTAAAGACAGCTTTCATCTTTTAATTTACAAAGTCTACTGCAATATACATTACTTTCTATAATGTCAATCCCCAGAACAATACAGACTTTGTAAGAAAATCCAAGTCCTTTTGTCATGTATAACAGACCTGTCAATACACAATTCCCAGCAACTGCAAGTCCTGGAGAATTATCTCCCTTTCTTTGTTGCCCATGAACATTTCCTGGATGAATGAACATAAAACTGAGGAGTGTTTCATAATCCTTATCTTGAATTCAAGACAATTTTATCTGGTAACCAAAAACTGAAAAAACAAGTCAATTCTACTAAGTCACCCTTAATATATTTCTAATTTAAAGAGTTCTACTAGTTACTAAGCAGAACTCTTCACAGATGGCAAGAAATACATAATAAAGATTATATTCATAGACACCACATATTCTTCATTCCCAAATCCTCTAACCAGTGTCCCATAAAAACCACTCACTGCATTGTACTAGAAATTAAAGTCATGCTTCTACTTTATTAAACACACACACACACACACACACACACACACACACACACACTCTACAGAAATATGTTTAGCAGCTATTTTCCAGAAATTAATAACACAGCTCTGATTTGCCATGGTCAGGGACTTTCATAAGAAAGATTTTTCCAAACACTGAAATGTTACTCTCTGCCTCACTCAAAACCATGAGCTCTGATGAAAAGTCAGTAAGGTCCCATCATTCCATTCAAGTACTGATCCCTTGTTACTAAGTGACTATTCTGACAGAGGAAAAGAGGCATCTAGAAGGAATGTCTTTTTAAGAATGCTCACTTGATCTCAATAATCTTGTAAAATCAAGTATGTATCTTAGAGGACAAGGGGAAAACCAGGTATAAATTAAGAAATTAAATAAACATTGGGCCAAAATGTATTATCTCAGAGAACATAGGGCCCAAGGCAATAAGCACAATCACCCTCCCAAATTGACTTTCTAGGCCTTTTAGAACAGATGCTGTCTCTGCTGCTTCCTCATTCAAACCTCCCTGGGCTTCTTCCATGACAACCATACTTCTGACTCCTGTGAATTCCTCTGGAGCCGTATTACAAGCCACAGCAAAGCTGGAGTGACTTCCAAAGACCATAAAGGCTCTAAGGGAGAAAAGGGATACCCCAAACATGAATACAGAAGAGTAATTTAAAGAAAATGCAAAATGCCCACAGGCCAGAAAGACCAAGGCCACCATTCTGAAAAACTGCTAAATAAAACCTAAAAAAAAAAGGGGAGGGGGTTAACATAACCAAACCTATCACAATAGTTTGGATGTTGGATGTTCACCAAAGGCCCATGTATTAAAGGTTTAGTCACTTGTAGGATGGAACCTCTAAGAGGAGACCCAGTGGGGAGCCCCTACTCATGGGGCATATGTTCCCCACCATCCCTCTCTGCTTTCATGCAGAGGAGTAACTTTTTTCTGGTAGGGAGTGACTTTGATTAGCCACACACTGCTGCCATGTTCTACTGTCTCTCTACAGGCCCAAAGCAGCAGGATAACCAATCACTGACTGGAACCTCTAGGATAGTCAAAATAAACATACACTCACTACAAACTGATTGCCTTCAACATTTTGTTATAGTGACAAAAGCTAACACATTCATAATTTTAATGAATTAGCAGCACATATCTAATATTAATAAAAAATATGACTTGGACTTAAGAAACTCTGGGCTCTAGCTTCACCTACCTCAACCTATTTAATTTGAAGTACTCTGTATCTTTTCATTCACATATTTTTGAGAAGTAAATAAATAACAATACATACTGTAAGAGAAAGAAAGAGCAGCAGGCAGGCAGATCACTGTGAGATTGAGGCCAGTCTGACCTACACAGTGAGTTCTAGGCCAGTTGGAGCTACAAGGAGACTCTGTCTCACAATACATATATACATACATACATAAATATAAAAATAGTAATAGTAATAATTCTATTCTTTCTCATTGCTCTTACTTCTTTAGAGCTTGCTTCATTTGAGCGGCCACAATCTACCATACAGAACTGCCACCATCAATGAGATCACATAATTAAACATGCGTGGTGACATCTTCAGTAACAAACATGCACTGCTATGAAACTTGATTCATGTTATGAGCACTAACTCTCTCCAAGTCACTTTGCCATAACTGTAATTACTTTTTCACTAAGAAACACCTAGACTACAAATAACTATCTTATCATTAATTTCTTTCTCCCTCCATTTTAAGCATCCACAAAAATACCTGTCATCTTTTGTATTTACAGTGTTCTCAAGGTAGCTATTCTATTGGCAGATATGTTAATAGCCCTTACTTCCCCACAAAAAAACTTGGTCATTTTTGCGCCTCTTCCAAGGTATAGTCTCAACACACACATGCATCTAAAGGCTTCCTAGGGGTTCTATGGTGACTAATATGGTTCTTTGGTTCCTAACTTTATCCATTACTAAGCATTTTTTCCTGATATGTATTTGGTCCTCTGTTATCTGCATTCTTTTACCGGGTGTATTCCTCACCATAACCCTGGGGAGTAGGCATCCTTTCCTTAGTTGAAGAAATCAAGATTCATAGACGTTAAAAATGGTCCACCAACAGCTGAAGCCCAAACAGCCTGGTCCCAAAGCCCCTACTCCAGGCCAGGTTGTCTTGTCTGTCATATCTTTAGGGATGCTGGTTCACCCAGATCAGAGCCTGAGCCTGCACAGCCCTTAAGATCTAATTAGGAACCATCCACATTATGACTGCATTTATATGCATCCCAATAAGCTGAGGAAACAAGGTAACATTTACTGGAAGTAAATGAAAAAGAAAGGCAGAGGCCCACAATGGTAAATACTGAGGCTGCAACTGTCTACACTTAAGATAGCAATTAAAAAACACTAGTCTGAGGGAACAGATATGACAACTACCCTGATCTGACCATTGGTATATATGTAATGAAATCTCGTGCTGTACCCCTATAAATATGTATAATTTACTATTATGTCAAATAAAAATTCAAAACATTTTTTTTCAATTCCAAGAAGGGCTGGAGAGATGATAGTTCAGTGGTTAAGAGTGCTTGCTGCTCTTTCAGAGGATCACAGTTTGACTTCCAGCACTCACAACTGGAGTGGCTCACAACTACCTGCAACTCCAGCTCTAGGTGATTCAACACACTCTTCTGGACTCCACAGGCACCAAAATGCATGCATGTGTGCACATGTGTGTGTACTATTTTTTAAAAAAATAGTAATAGTAACAGAAGGATTCTCCCTCAACCTGATGAAAAGCATCTACAAAAAAAAAAAATCACTACAACTAATATCACACTTACTGTTGAAAATCAGGAACAAGAAAAGACTATCAGTTCTTACCATTATGCAATACCTGTATCCAGTGCAAAAAGGCAGGAAAGTGAGAATAAAAATGCATATGAATATATGAACATCCAGCCAGAATAGAGAGAAAGTAAACCCGTCTTGCCATTCAATTTTATGGCTAACACATGTCATCATACCCCATGTAGAAGATCCTAAGGAATATACAATAAAACCACTAGAATGGAAAGATAAGTTCAAACCTGGTGAGGGGCTCAGTGGGTAGAGGTACTTGTTGCACTGAGTTAAACCTGTAGAACCCACATAAAGCTTAAAGGAGAGAACTGACTCCACAAAATTGCCTCCCACCCCTCCACACTAATAAAGTGTAAGTACTTATTTAAAAATTTAAATGATAAGTTCAGTAAGATCACATCTTACAAATCAATGGTAATGACTACCTACAGAGGAAGCAGAAGGGGGTGGATTTTGTGTGGTCAAACAGTCTATTGCATGAGCGCGCGCGCACACACACACACACACACGAGTGCTCTGACTAGATATGTAGATTGTACCAATGTCAGTTTCCTAATTTTGGTATTGTACTAGCCACAGAAGATGTAGGAGCAGATATGGGAGTACAAAGGCTGCTCTTGTGCATTCTTGTACTTACTAGGAGCCTGTAATTGTTTCAAAATAAAAAGTTGTTTTTAAAATTAATTGCATTTAGCTATATCTGGTGCAGCCTTGAGAGACAGAAGTTTGATATAAGTGTCCAGCTCAGGAATAATCACTCTGTAGTCTCTTATTCTCCGCACACTGGCCAGCTGTGGGTCTCCGTATTAATCACCATCTGCTGCATCAGGAAGCTTCTCTTGTGAGAGCTGAGAGTTGCATTAAACTATGGGTATAACAATAAACTATTAGAAGTCCCTTTAATACTATATCTATTTAGCAGAATAATGGTACTGGGCTCTCCCCTATGGCCTGTGTCCTGTCTAGCCACATGTTCCTAGGCCTGATATCAATGTCAGGTATGGGCTTCATCTTATGAAGTAGACCTTAAAGACAATTAGAAAGTGGTTAATTACTCCAATAATATCCATGTCACTACTGCACCAGAGGTCATATCTTGCCAGACCAGTTCTTGCTGAAAAACTCAGGAATCACAACTGGGTATAGTTAATGATTTTTTTTTTTCTGGTAGCATGTATAGTAACTTCCAGCACAATAAAAGCTAGACAGTAGAGATGAAACTTTGAAGTCAACACCAACTTGATTTCTCCTTGTCTTTTCTGGAGTCATGTATGTAGTAACTTCAGCAATAGAGTCATCCCATCAAGATCTGTTGAGTAACCAAGAGGTGGGGCAATGGACATTAATGTTTGAAGGTCTATGGAATGTCTGGTCAACAGCTTCAAATAGAGAGTTCATCCTTGCACTAGGCTTTTACTTGGTTAGTCTACAGTGTGTACTAAGGGTAATGTCCTCCTGTTACAAGGTAACTCCTTTCAATCTTGAATAATGTATATGCATATTCTTTAAGAAGCTTCTACAGCAGTAGCTTTCCATATGGCTTTTCTAAAAGCCTTTAGCGTTATTTATCCCTCCCTATATTCTCCCTGCCCTGCCCTCCCATTCCCCACCCCGTTTAACTCCTCCTACTCTGTTATTCCCTTTTATGCCTTTTCTGAAACAGGAAATTCAAAGGTTAGTACTAGCAGCACGTGGATATACTACTACTCCAAGCTCAATCAACGAAGTTCCCAAACCTGTCAACACAATGCAGTTGCCTGGATGTCATTCAACTATTCCATTTTTTTTTTCCTTTGTTTTGGTGAGAGTCTTCCTGTAGCCCCCGCTGGCCTAGAACTCACTATGTAGAACAGACTGGCCTTGATCTTACAGAGATCTATCAAACTGCCTCCTGAGTGTTGGGATTAAAGTCATGAGTCAGTCACTAACAATTTCAAATCTCATGTAACACCACAGAGAACATCACAGTTTAGAGACTAGATCCCAGAAGTTAGTGAGTTTTTATTTTTATAATTTTTTTAAGTGTATGAGTGTTATGCCTGCATGTATGTAAAGTGCACCCAATTTGTGCAATGCCTGAGGAGGACAGAAGAGGGTATCAGATCCCCTGGAACTGGAGTTACAGATGGTTGTTAGCCACCACATGGGTGCTGGGATTCGAACCTACATCTTCTGCAAGAACAACCAGAGCTTTTAACCACTGAGCCAGCTCTCCAGCTCCTGAAAAGTTAGTATTTTTTTTTTAAACTCCATAACTGAACCACCAGCACATGAAGCAGTATCTTGCAAATTTATGTTTCAGGATCAATTTAAGGTACTTAAGGTACCTCGGCAGGCACTAGTAATAGAAGGGGAAGGGGAAGGAGGGAGGGAAGGAGGGAGAGAGGGAGGAAGTGAGGGAGGGAAGGAGGGAGGGAAGGAGGGAAAGAGGGAAGGAGGGAAGGAGGGAAAGAGGGAGGGAGGGAAGGAGGGAGGGAGGAAGGGAGGGAGGGAGGGAGGGAAAGTGGCTTATATCAGTATAAAATAAAACAAAATCATAGTAAAACTGAACATTAAATTCGATGTCTAAAGACAACAAACAGGGTGAAATAATACCTTAATAAAGTCATTCAGGAAATGCCAAAAAAATGAAAAAGGAAAGAAGAAAGGGAAGAACAGAGAGAAGAAGGGAAGAACTAGAAAAAGTCAGAAAGGAAGCAATTAAAACAGAATGTGGCAGATGGCCAAATGTTAGGTGTAGCTAGAAATACACTCATCTCCCAAATACATATATACAAAACCTGAGAAAAATTCAAAACATCAAAACAATACTCAGAAATTTCTGAAAATGAAGGACCTGAAATGACACATTTTAAGAGACAAAGGGGAAAGATGACAAAGGGAAAGTAACTCCAAAATGGACCCTAGTAAACGAAGAAATCTAGTATCCTCGAGTTTAAGAATGCAGAAAATGGGGCTGGAGAGACGAGTCAGCAGTTAAGAGCACTGGCTGCTCTTGCACCCACATGACAACTAACAACTGTCCATAACTCCAGTTCCAGGGGATTCAGTACTCTCTTCTGACCTCTGCAGGTATTGTACAACAAAGGTACACCTACCTACATGCAACCAATACACACATACACATAAAATAAAAATAATAAATTAAAAAAAAATTTTAAAGATTGCAGAAAATCCTCAAGGTCTCAGACTAAGAGATGAAATAACATTAAGGGGCAGAAAACGAATCACAGTGTGAGACTTACCAAAACAGCACTAATGTAGGAAATCATTTTCAAAAAAACTTAAGGAAAACAAATGAAATTAAAGATATTCAACCAAGCTTCCTTCAAATACCAAGGCCATATAAATATATACATGTGCATTTAAATAAGCAGGAACTCAGAAAGTACTTACATGGTATCCCAGAGGCTTCTAACCACCCTTTAGAAGTCAGCCTGATTTACCACGTGGATGACAAAAAATTATCTGAATAACATGTTCTCAGTTCTCCTAAAACTTCTGTTTATCCTTTAACCTTTTCATGTGTGCATTTGAACTGTTTATAAATACACTCACTATTCTCCATTTTAAGTATGTCTCCTATATATTAAATAGTTAAGCTCTGTCCTCTGAGCAAATTTGAATTTTTTTAAATAGGTAAGTTAGGCTCATTTACATTAATTGTTGTAGTGGACCGCACATTCCTAGTACAATCTTAGACATGTAAGTAAAAACTGATTCTTATTATAAGGCAAATGGAAGTATTTTAATAATATCAGATAAAAACAAAATTCAGGACAAAAAAAATCTTCAAATAAATAATAACTACTTTTAAAACCTAAAAGCTGCATTTCACAATGAAGAATAAGCTATTCATAGCTATGAACTAAGTATCACATAGCAGAACTACAATAGAGCCCAGAAGAAAAATAAAAACACAAGAGATGGGGTCATGATCATTAGTACAAAATTGGTCAAGGAAGAAAAGAAGTAAAGATCACAAGAGTCAAACAATATAAACATGGGGGAAAAAATCAAAGCCATAAATCATCTAAATAAATAACCAAAAAAGTGGCTCAGTCTACTGATAAGATGGCCTAGAGTTTTCTCAAGGGTATATCAATATTCACCGAAATGTATGTACAACGGCACAAAGAAGTCACTAATACAGTCATAAAAATGGGAAAGCACAAACAGTACCCTCCCATCACAAGGCAAAAATACTGAGACAGTGCAGGGCAAGTGAATGATGAACTGTGCTAAGTCACACAACGGAATACAACACGTCAACAACGGAATACTACACAGCACACAACGGAATACGACACGTCACACAACGGAATACTACACAGCACACAATGGAATATGACACATCACACAACAGAATACTACACAGCACACAACGGAATACGACACGTCAACAACGGAATACTACACAGCACACAATGGAATACTACAAGGCAGAAAGAAGGAATGGCCAAACAACTCTTTCAAGGAAACGGGTGAATTTAACAAAAAATATTGAATAAAGAATCTAAAAACAAAGGAAGACAGAATAATGACTACATTCACATAAAGTTCAAAACCAACCAAAACTCAGCAACATTAGAAGTCAGTTTAGTGATGGCTCCACTTGGAGAGGGAATAATCATGTCTTAAAGAATACATGAGGGCCTTCTGAAGTCTGGTAATCTTCTGGATACTGCCAAGAAAACTCATCAAGCTCTATACTTTTACATGTAGATTTTCTGTACTAATAAAATTTATTAAAATAATGATCAAACCAGGAAAAACAAACCAATAACAAAAAAAGCTTTCCACCTAAAAATGTAAACAATTCATGGGCAAAAGAGGATGCACAATCCAACCACAGAATTTCTGAAAAATGCTTAATGAAAACCTATATATTCTGAGCCCACAGAATACAGTTAAGGCAATCATCAGGGGTAAAAAAAAGCAAAGTTAACAAATAGAATAACATAAAAAAAAAAAGTCTGTAAGACAAACAAAACACCACAGTGGAGAGACAACTTACAGACCACGGGAAATATATGCAAATCACACATGACAAGGAGCTAACATCCAAAATACAGAAGAAACTCAAGTTAACAGCAACAAAACAAAAATTTAGTTAAGCAATGGGCAAAAGACTCAAATATTTCTCAACAGAAGATACACAAACTGCTAGGAGGTATAAGAAAAATGTTCATCATCACTAAGATCACAGAAGATAAATTAAAACAAAAATGAGATGGTACCTCACATCTGTTAAAAGCTTATCGTCAAAAAGAGGAACAATATTAAGTACTGGAAGGTAGGTAAAGAACAGGAAACCCATGTGCAGTTGGTGGGAATTTGAATCAATACAACTACTGTGGAAAACACTATGAAAGGTTCTCAAAGAGATGAACCAAGAATTTTATAAAACCCTGCAATCCAACTTCTGGTTATACATTCAAAGGAACTGAAGCCAGTGCAGAGAACAGACACCTGCACTCTACGTTTACTGCAGGAAGCAACCTAGGTGACCATCACCAAATGATGGATAAAGAAATGTACCATATATACAATGAAACACTATTCAGCAGTAAAGGGGAGAGTGGACATCGTGCCATTTACAACACAGATGAACCTGGAAGAAAATCTGCTAAGGGAAATGTCTAGCACAGAAAGAAGTATCAATGTTTAAGATTCAGAATCTGGGGGATGGAGAGACAGCTCAGAGGTTAAAAGCACTGGCTGCGCTTGCAGAGAACCAGGGTTCAAGTCCCAGCACCTACATGGAAACTAACAATTGTCTGTAACTCCAGTTCCTTCTTCTGATCTCCACAGGCACTGCACATACATGGTGCACTTACACACATGCAGGCAATACACTTGTACACATAAAATAAAAAGTAACTAAAATATTTTTAAAAGAATATTCAGAATCTAAAAAACATCCCAACTCACAGTGGAAAATAAGAGAGTCCATTTTATAGAAGCTGGGGGACAAGTGAATAGGAACTGGGGAGGTTGGTCAAAATCTTCAAAACCAGCGAGACAGGAATAAGTTCCAGTTATCTACCGTGCAAAATGGTGACAAGATAAGGAAATGTATATTTCAAAGCTGCTACAAGACTAGAGGTTAAAAGTTTTCACCAAACTCACACAGAAGTAAGGCAATGAACTTGTTCATTGATTTTCCATAATATTCTAAATCTGTGCTCAAAAAAAGGACAACCAAAAATCAATACCAGGTGTGACTACTACCATAAAAATCTGAAGCTCAGCATGGTGGTACATAACTGGAACTTCAGCACTCAGGAGGCTGAGGCAAAGGAAGACCAGGTCTTAAAGGGAAGAAAAGAGAGAAAGAAACAACACCATATAAAAATGGTTTGCTGTCAGCAAATCAAGTAATATCATTCAATGTACTGGTAAGTTTAACAAGAAACACCATATAATTACTCCTATGGAAGGTGGAAAAGCATTTAATAGAATTCAACAACTATGTACAATTTTTTAATTTCTTGATGGATGCTTTCTTAACATGACTTTAAACAAATATGACAAAGAATTAAAGTAAGCATCCATCCACACAGAAGTATGCACAGTCACTAGCGCTTAATTTCTTAAAATGAATGCTTAGAACACTAAATATTTCCCAAGTTTGCTTCTTTCCTAATGTGTGCTTTTAAGGCTATGAACTTTCCTCTGAGTATAATTTTAGATGTATTCCAAACTCTGACATAGTGTATTTCTAAATTAATTCTAGCCAAAATATTTTATAAAACTTGCTAATTCCTACTATAATATGTTCTCTGTCCATAGGTTATTTAAGGAAGATTTTTTTGGATGCATTTGGCTTTTAGTTTTGGTTAATTTGGAGAACAGCATTCTGATTTATTTCAATCCTCTATCAGCTACTGAAATTTGTTTTTACTCTAATAAACTAAATGCTTCAATGAATGTCCATGTGTACTTTAAAGAATGTGTATTCAGAGTCATCAGGTACAACATCCAAACATGGCAGGGAGAATTGCTAATCGGGTGACTTGAACCATGTTCAATTAGTTCCTTAAATTGCGGAAAACATGTAAAAGAAAACCTGTAATTTTGATTTTTATTTCCTCTATTTCTTAAACCTAAATTATAACTACTAAAACATCTCTGAATGCTGTGGATATCATTACAGGAAGAGAAAGGTAGACAAGCTTCTTCGCAATTATAAAAATAACAGTGATTTTGTTTCAGCTAATTATTATCTAAAAGGGCTTACTATCACCTACTTGGAAAATAAATTTCTTTAGAATCTTCCAAAGTTTAATTGGGTCATATCCATAACTCCAGAAAGCAGATCAATCTGTTTAATTACCCAGAGGTACCTTCTGCAACTAATTCATACTTCCTGGCACACATGAAAAGCAGAGGTGCTCTAAAACACAGTCCAGACAAATTACTGAGTTTTTATAGCTTGATGATACGATTTTTTCCAAATCAAAATTACCTTGGCCCTGCTCTCTGCAAAGAGGGCAAACTTCACTCCATCCTTAGTGCCTAGGGCACTACACAGGCTGCAAGACAAGGGCTCAGAATCAGTTTCTCACATAGTCCTCACAGCCATTATTGGCATGCACATGTAATCTAAAAGTCACCACCTCCGGCTGAGTAACTGTTTTCACAGTCAAACAGCTGGGCAAAATGCTTGATGCCATCAAGTCCTTCCAAGAAACTTAGAACTTCGGTAGACAGTGGGTCTTGGTTGGCACCCTCCAAATTTAGTGAGGTATTACTTTCCAATTTGGATCCAGTGCCACTGCTCTAAGGCCATTCTGCTCCTTCACCTAAGGCAACATTGCAATGATTTCTTCACTTTGCTATTTATCACACCAGCAGCCCCTCATAGACAGGAAGGTGTGGCTCATCTAGACAGCCACCACACATAGGCTAACACACCTATGCATCCACTATTCCTCCTACAATCTATTCTCTATATAGCAGTCCCAACCATGAATTACAAATACCAGTTCACTACTCAAAATCTTGAAAACCTTCCATTTCAATGCATTCTAAGTGCCACCATAGTCTATCTGGTCCTAGACATTCCTCCCTGGGTTTGCAACTAATTCATACTGCTGAGCAAACATGAAAAAGCAGCACGCTCTAGAGTACATCCCAGCCAGCTCAAGGGTACACTTGGGTTCGGAACTTCATTCATACAAGGGCTTAGTTACTTCAGAGGCCTTCCCTGACCACTGTATGAAAACTAGCAGCTTCTAAAGCAACCTTTACTTGCTTAACTTTCTTAGAGTTATTATTCCTATACATATTTACATGTTGCTTATTATCTCTCTCCCCAGTGAGAAATACAGGTCCCATAAGAACAGATAGAAAGCTCATCCTCCAAAACAGGGCCAGACACTGAATATTTCCATTTTTGCAGATTAGACAGTTCTTCACCAGCACTTAGCTCTACTCCACTCTGCCTCCCGGAGCACCCACACACCACACGAAATGAACGGGCATGCCTGGGTACCAACACAGTTTGCTTTACAAAATCAGGCAAAGATTCATATTTGACCATCAGGATACAGTTTACCAGTTGTGTTCCAGAACTAGACTGGCACTGAGCATGCTCACTTTGAATTAATCACAGGTCCTTCTTTTGTCTCTAAAGCTACCTTTAATTAACAGCACAAAATACTAGCACTCTAAGATCATCAAAACAGTAACCCAGCGGCTAGAGAGATGTCTCAGAAGTTAAAAGCACTGGCTACTCTTCCAGAGGACCAAGCTTGGGTTCACATAACCCACATGGCAGCTAATAACCATCTGAAACTCCAGTTCCAGAGGATCAAATACCCCCTCTTCTGGCCTCCACAGGTTTGCATGCATGTGGTGCACTTACATAATGCAGGCAAAATACTCATACACATAAAATAAAAATATTATTAAATTTAAAAAAGCAACATAAATCCCATATACACCTTTCATCCAAAATCCATCTGAACTATGTTTCTGCATGGCTGCTAGAAGGCTGCATATTGTGTTCATTCTTACCACCTGAAAGTACACAACTGTAGGATGATTCTGGCAAGGTCAGGCAGGCTCCCAGCCGGCTGGCCTAGAATGAGCTAGAATCAATATTGAGCATGCATGCTCAACGAACACTTCCTGGGATCAAACCTGGGGCACATCTCAGACTAGCAGCCATCCAGGACCAATGGGAGTGATAAACTTCAGATCGTCAGGTGTTCAGGACCTACCAGAATGAAGCATGTCAAATGACTAGATAAAGACCTCCCCTAAGCCTGGCAAAAATATAAATCCTGTTCCCTTCTAAAATTAAAATGAGATCGTTGGTTCCACTTTCTCCCAGGGTTTGTGACGTTGACTCTGCATCTCCTTACCTCCTCCCCTGAGGGATCCGGCCATGCCAGCCAACACACAATGTCTGTTTGACCCCCAACTTAGAACTGTCTTTAATTAAGCTTCATTTCCACTTAAGAACATTACAATAATTAACCATACAAGAACCAGTGTTCTACATACTACAAGAATGTCACTGAGCACATCACCTATATACTTTCCAAAACCACTAATAACAAACACCAAATGTGAAATCAAGAGATCTGTTATGGAAATTAGCTTGTTCGTCATGGATGGTGCAAACTAGAGCATAAAGCTGAGTTCTGTTCCCTTCACTGTACATACTGAAGCTCCCAGTCAGCCCTGGGCAATGACTGGTGATGCCACAAAATACCCAAGTCTTCTGGGGGTGGGGAGGTTTCCAGCTATGCCATATTTCCTAGCCTATAGGAGGCCGGATGAGTCCATGTCTTAGCACAGCCAGTGAGATGAAAGGGGATAAGTACTAGTTCTTAAAACCTTCCACAGGGCTCTGACCTTTCACCAGCCACCAGCTAAACCAATCAAGATCCCATATAGAAGGCAAGTCACCAGGCTGACTGCCAGAACAGCCACATGGAAGCCCACCTGGGATACCAACTATGCATGTGGCCTAAGCCTCCACATGGATGATCCTCACGGCCTCTCCTGCTAAGTCACTGAAACCCTGCAGCTACTGAAGCAGCCGCCCAAAACACTGGCCATGGAGACTTAACATTATTGGAGGTAAAGGTCTTAGTGTTTCATTCTTGTCCTCCTAATTTATATTTACCTTTTTGTTATTATGAGCACCTCCTGTAAGCTAATTCAGGGCTTCATTCAAAGGAGGAGGAGAGAGAAGCCTCTAGTGACTACCACAAATAAAATCAGAGGCATCTCAGACAAACATCTAGATAAAGTACATACTCCATTTAAACAACATCTGTAAAACTTTCACTTATCCACAAGCTGATCTAAGTTCTTTGTCCAAAGAGAAAAAGAATACTGAGTAAATAAATAAAATGCAAGGTAATATATTTTGTCTAAATTAAGTTCAACAACAATTAGAAACAGACTCCTGTCTGGCAAAACAAAGTTAACAGTAAGTGTACTTACTACATGGTAGCTGTGTAGTTGTCCTAACTACTTCAGAGCCTAAGTCCTCCAAGGTTATGTATTTGGTTTGGGGGGCTTTTGTTGTTTTTCTGTGGTTGTGTTTTAAGGAAATATAGTGGGAGCTAGCCCACAAACTGGGAAGAAAGTTTGAATTAAGCTTATGTAAGTCAACAAACAGCAGAGAAGACATGAAAATTTTAATTACAGCTCAAGTATGAACTTCATTATCATTGACAAATCTTGCAACCATTGTAAATTGCAATGCCAACTTTAAGGAAAGTAAGTTTTAATAATCAGAATATCTCAAAGAACGATTCAACTGCAGTGAGATCTTAAGAATCGATGTTGCTTGCACAAAATTACAATGAGATGCCAGATGACTGGAGAACTGGGGAATTTCTGTGTACTTCTAGCTTTAAGTAAAAAAGCGAGAAGCCAGGCATTGTGGTGCTGCTGAGGTGGGAGAGCGGGGCCAAGAGTGAAGTCTTAAAGTTCTTACACAAGGACTACAAAGTTAGCATTCAAGAAAAACTCTTTGGAAAAGTGGAAGACTGGACATTTCACCTACCAAAGCCAACAAGCCATCGACACAGACAGCATGCACAGGAAAGCTCCACTATGCAACTGGGCCAGGAAGCCCATGATTGCAACACACAGGCCAGGATTCTTTGTGCCCGTCTCTGATTCAACTTTCTCCTGGCTGATCTGCTTCCTCCCTTGGAAGTGTATTCTTTCTTAATCAATCTCACTTTGCCTATTACTATCCACTTGTGGGGATAGTAATTCCTTTATCTGATCAGAGACACAAGAGTATAGAAATCTCTGCACATACCCACTACCTAACTCCAACACTAAATGATAGTACTGACACCAGAGAACTCAGGGTCCCTTCTGTGGGATCTTATTCTAGTAGATGAAAGAATTTAACAACTGACTCAGAAGGAAACTGGAGAAAATGATTTTATTAGAGCTGGAATAGAGGAAGAACCAGAGCTATCATTTGTTGAGCGAAGAAGTCAGAGAAGCAGGAGAAAAGCATAAATAAAGGGAGTGGGAGGAGTCATGCTTTCAGTTCTAACTCAGAAAACTGGCCAGACTTAGCAGTGAGGATTTATAAACAACTGCATTGAAGGAGGTGCTTCTGGGGCATAAAGTACATCTCAAGGCCGGTGAGGCAGCTCAGCAGACAAAGACAGCAGCACCAAGCCTGAAAACCTGAATTCAATCTGCAGGACCCAGGTGGTAGGAAGAACCTCCACCACAGGTTGCCCTCTGACTGACACTCATACACAGACATGCAGGTACACACAAAATAAGAAAAAAAGTAACCACACAGCTCATTAAAGAAAGAGTTATTCCTTCCAACTTCTTTACAGCCTTTAAGCATAACAGACTATTTGCCTGAGAGGTCATTTCTGCCCAAGTGGTTGACAGGTCTAATCGGATTAACTCTGAAAGCAAGATGGGTTGTTGTAATTTTATGATCTTTTAGGCAATTTAGATTATATCTCAATCCAGGGCCAGAGAGACAATTCAGATCTTGTTCTTTTGTAATAGGAGATTAAAACTCATGTAATAGTAGATTTAAAAAGAATTAAAGAAAATAAATGAGAAATAAAATCTATAAAATATTCATGCTTTACCTGGAAAAAATGGTTTTCTCTTAAAAGGTTCCAAGAAAACCTGCCACCTCCATCTCATTATTTCAGTTTTGAGACAGGGTCTCGTGTATGCAACACTAGCTTCTAATTCATATGTAGACCTTGAACTCCTGATACTCTGCCTCTATCTCATGCCTGTGAGTGTTGGAACTGCAGGCCTGTTTATACGATGCTGGTGATGGAACTCAGTTTCATGCATGCTAGACAAGCACTATACTGTATCTGAAATCTTAAGGAAGCACAGTGGTGGTGCTTTCTTCTTGCTCTGGTATGGCATTTCAAATTCTAAAAGGAACAACTGTTACAAGAAAAACAGCAATCAGGAGGTAGAGAAGGGACGATGAAAGACCTGCCTGGCTAAATGAGATCCCATTTTAAAAGACAAAAACAAAACACATACACAAGTAACAGTATAATAAACTCTAAAAGATGTAAAACTGGGGACAAATACTAAGAACAGAGAAATATTTTTAAATTCTACAGGATTCATTATAAAATAGAATGTGTTTCTCTATATTGCAAATGGACACATGTTCTATAATAGGAAATTTATCAACTCTCGCTTACGAAGAGATGGAAAAGTCAAGTTTTTCCTCCTCAATATAAAACACACCAGCCTGTCTCAGATGACACGAACAGCAGAATTTGCTCTCTCACTCTCTCATGCTCTCTCACTCACTTTCTCTCTTGCTCTCATTCTCTCGCTCTCTCTTTATGACCTTTCTGGTGAATATCATCCCTCAGTGTGGGTCCCAGTTTCTTCTAATCATCACAGGAAGCAAGTTAACATTAACATTATTGCCTGAGCTCCTTCATTAACATTAATTCTAAACTTAGAAAAGAAATGTAGCCCAATAGAGTCACAAACCCAGTTCAGAGCTGAAACCTGCCAGGGTACTGTCCCAGCAGAAAACAGGCAAAAAAAGAAAAACAAAAAATTGACTTTATCACGTGCTTATTTTGAGGGGTTGAAAAATCAGTAATATTAGTAGAGCAAAATGACTCAGATCAGATTTTATAAATACAGTGACAGTTATAGTTATGTAAGTATTATGTAGTATGTCCTAATAATTATTATCTATCTATTAATCAAGATGTATGACATCTTCAGTCAATATAAAAATATTTGTTAAGTGTCTCCTATGTGCAAAGAATGTGCCACTCTGCTGGTAAGATACAGCCACACAAACTCTAGTTCACAATCAGTCACATCCATGTGCTCTTGCTGCAATAACTGGGCTTTGTTCACAAAATGGATCAAAGCTCTCAATGAGAGGATGGTATGAGACAAGCTGAAATGAAACTGCGGGAGCATGGTAAGAAAATTCTCAGCATGTGCTGGAACAACTTCTAAAAATCCAATACAGCTTTCAAAGACCGCAAGGGCTGTAGGAAGACAGCCAATGCCCGAATGAAGGAGAAGACCTGAGCGATGTTCTGTAGAGGAGCTTTACAGAACACTCACTAAGCATACAAGGCACCATGCTACCAGTTCCTGCACAGAGCAGTTTTCAAGCTCACTGAAGAACCACTTCTGTTTTACTTCACTGTTAGTTGAATATTGTTTATCCAAAAACCAAAACTTGGCTGACAAGATGATTCAATGGATAAATGCACTTGCTGCCAAGCTTGACAACCTCAGTTCAATACTCTGAATCCATAGTGCAAGGAAACAACAAACCCAGAAATTTTCCTATTACCACACACATGCCATGGTGTGCACATGCACATTCGCGTGCACACACACACACACACACAAAATAATAATAATAATAATAAGTAAATAAATAAATCATGGTTAAGAACACTGGCTACTCTTGCAGAAGACCCAGGTTCAATTCCCAGCACCCACATGATGGCTAACAACCATCCATAACTCCAGTTCCAGGGAACCCTACACCCAATTCTGACCTCCATGGGCACTGCATAGCACAGGTGGCGCACTTACACACATGCAGGCAATACAAACATACACATAAAAATAATGAGTTAATTAAAATTTTAATTTAAAAAATTCAAAACTCCAAACTTTATAAGCGCTGACACATACACTAAGTAGAAAATCTCCCACCGTGAAACTCTGTTTCAAGCACAAAATTATTTAAAATATTGTATAAGATTAATTTGAGGGGCTGAAGAGATGGCTGAAGAGAGCACTGACTGCTCTTGCAGAGGACCCTGGTTTGGTTTCCAGCACCCACATAGCAACTAAAACATGTCTATAACTCCAGTTCCAATGTATTCAACACCTTCTTCTGAGCTCCACAGGCATTGCACAACATGAGCGCACTTACATATGTGTAAGCAAAACACTCATACATAAAATTAAAATAATTTTTAAAAGATTAACTTGAGACTATGTATGAAACATTAGTGACTTCTGTGTTTGTGCTTGGGACCTATCCTCATGATACCTCATTATGTTTATGCAAAAACTTTCAAACTCCAAAGCACATCTGATCCCAAGCATTCTGGATAAAAAACAATCTATTCAAGCTATCTGAGGCCACAATTGTGTTAAGTAATGAATAACTACAGTGGTACACAGGCGTTCAAAACATATGGATTGACTGCTGTAACTGTGATTCTGAATATTCTCCAAGGCCATGTGTTAAAGTCTGAACCCCCAGAGTGGTGAGATGTAAGAGGTAGGGCCTAAGTTTCAGGTCAGTGGAGGTAGGAAAGAACTTGGTATCCTTTCTACACTTCTCATTTGGCCATGAAGCAATCAGTCACTCCTACAATAATAGATGACAGCTTGCCATAAGTCTATAGGCAACAAGACTGATTCATCATGGATTAAAACCTCCAAAACTGTGAGCCAAAATAAACCTTTTCACTTTGTAAATCAGCTATGTCAGGCATTTATTACAGTAAAAGAAAGATGATTAACAAACTGAAAAAGGAATGGTTAAAAAGATCAAAAACATAAAATAAATATATTATATACTTTATGTAATACAACAGAAGAGACCTTTAGATCAGTTTCCAGGCTACTGCAAATGGTGGTGGAGGTGACACTAAGAACGGGCCACAGGGAAAATTTAAAAGTATAAAGTAGAGGGCTAGTCCTGATAGCATAGGCCTATAATTCTAGCTACTCAAGAGACTAAGGCAAAAGGATCTTGGGTATAGCCTGAGCTATATAGTGAATTCAAGGCCAGCCAGTGAAATTCTGCCTCAAAATTAAAGAATTATTCAAAGGGTTCTTGTAGTGAAACACATACCTAGTATATATAAGACCCTAGATTTGTTACTGCTATCATATACAACGCTGAAAAATGATTCCAGATGCTGAGATCAGAATCAAGGCTCAGAACACAACCTAAAAGATGAGAAAGCACCATGGTGTATTTGGGGCATCTAAAATTAACAAACAAAACAAAGGAGTCCCCAGAAGAAAAGTGCTAACCTCCAAGATCAGGCACCAGTCCAGGGACAAAAAGGAAGAGCAAGCGAGTGAAATTTGAGCATGGAAAAACCATTCTATCAAAGGACATCTACCAAGATAGGGGACCAGCTCTATAAAGCTGGCTTTGAGTGAGTGAAAAGCCATTACTGAGGCAGAGCATTCATTAAAACAAATCATCAAAGGAAGGACACGCCACTTTAAGGACAACATGACTTCAAGGGGGACCCAAAGAAGGACTAGACCAGGCCAGAATCCATCCTCAAAAGGACCAAGCACTTTTAAAATCACCATGTCTTGGGAAAGGAAGAAAGAATACTACCCTGTAATAGATGCCCTCTCGTTACCCACTGAGGAAATGAATGCTCTCTCTTCTTCATACTTAGAGAACCACCTGCCCTGGCTGGCTCCTCTGTCTTAGCACCTTCACTTGCTAATCCACAGCAACAAGGTTTGGGAGATCACTCACCGAAGTCACCAACCATACCCAGGGCTGAACCCAGTAGACATAAGTTACCATGAAAAGAGATATTGCTAATACCCTCAGTTCATTATACCAGCTCAGGCCCTCCTTGTAAAACCAAAATCAATGAAATCACCCTTTACCCCGCTCCCAGTAACCTCCTTTCACCATCACCACCAAAGTTTTTAAACTTTTTATATTTTTGATAACTTTGTACATGAATATTGTATTTGCATTATTTCCACTCCTCCTAGTACTCCTACAAATCCCCCCATCCCACTACTCCCTTTCAATTACTTGTCTTCTTTTTTGTTATATATACATACATACATGTATACATGTGTATATTTATATAAATAAAATGCACTGAGTCCACTTATATTTATGGTTTCCCACTTGGGATAACCAACCTCTCAGGGAGTTATTCCCTGGAGAAAACTTTCCGCTCCCGCAGCATCTACTGATTACCAAATAGATCTTCATCTTGAGGCGGGACCCCATGAAATTTCTTCCACTTTGGCATGTAAACTGGTTTTGTCATTATGTAGATCTTGTTAGACTACCATGCTGTAGATACTCATTGGTGCAGCTTCCTATCATGTCTAGACTGCATTAACCTGTAGCAGATGTCCCTCTGACTCTCATATTCTTTCCACCCGCTTTTCTGTGATGTTCCCTGAGCCTTAGATGTGAGGTTGCATTATAGATGTGTCACTTAGGGCTGTGCATCTCACAATCACTTATTCCTGTATTCGATCAGTTGTGAAACTTTGTAATAGTTTCCATTTGTTTGCAAAAGAAGCTTCTTTGATAAGTACCACCCAAGTTCCTGAACAAGGCAGTCTACACCGATGCCCACTCATCAGCGAACACTGGTAAACACAGGTGTTCTGGCTTCAGTCCCCATCCCTGTGTGCCACTGCTACCCGTGTTAGGAATGTTCTGATTGCAGAGCACTTCCGGCTGAGGAGCACTCCTGGCTGAAGTCCCCTCCCCACCCCAAACCATGACCTCACTTCTCAATTACATAGTGCCTGTCTTTCAAATGCCAGAGTTCCTCAATTTCATCTATCCCACCTTTTCTTTACACTACACCTGCTGCTTGAATATCCTCATCTATCCAAAAGCATTCATTAGCAAATACAGGTAGACAAACATTCCAAAGCTTTCACCCTGTCTTAGGCTAGAAGAACTGTCTACCGAGTGACGAAGCTTTAACTTTATGCCCTAACAATTTAATATCTATATGAAAATGAAAACCAGGTAGATTTCAACTAGCTAAAAAAAAATGGCTGGAGAGATTGAGCAATTGGTATAGTGCTTGCCACAAAAACATGAGGAGCTGAGTTCAAACCCCAGGACCATCATAAAAAAACAGTTATGGTAGCACTTGCTTTCAGTCCCAGTGCTGGGGAGCTGACAATAGGCAGGTGTATGGGATTCACTGTCCAGCCAGTCTACCCTAACTGGAGAGCTCCAAGTCTCAGGGACACCCAGCCTCATAAGTTAAAAATAAATAGCACCTGAGGAAAGGTACCAGATGTTGACCTCTGGCCTCCACAAATATGCACACACACATACATGTACCTGTACACCCATATGCATGTATACAAGCACACAAAAGTTTCTTAATCTTAAAAATGTAACTCTGAGGGCTGGAGAGATGGCTCAGAGGTTAAGGATGCTGGTTGCTCTCACAGAGGACCTAGTTCTGTTGCCAGCATCCACATAGTGGCTAACAAGTGTGCTTAACTCCAGTTCCAGAGGATCCAATACCCTTTTCTGGCCTTCACAAACATCATACAGGTGGTACACACATACACATAAAAAATAAAAGTAAACAACTTTTTATTTTAAGGTATGGAATTTTCTTTCATTCTTTTTAAAAATTATTTACTTTAATATTCTGTGTATGAATGCTTTGCCTGCATGACGTGAGCACACCCATGCGTGCAATGCCTGCAGAGGTAAGAGGAGATGATTTTGGATCCCCTGGAACCAGAGTTTCAAACAGTTGTTAGCCACCATTTGGGTGCTGGAACTGAACCCAGGTCCTCTGAGAGAGTAGCCAGTGCTCTTAACCATTGAGCACCTTATTTCATTCTTAACTGACACTGGTATTTAATAATGGCACACGTGTACCTACTGAGCACTGCGTAACCTTCCAAAGCTAGCAGTCACTCTGGACACTTGACTCCCTCGATTCTGGTTCAACACTGATTCTCCTGACCATCTCTGCACACTTCCTGCTCAATACTCCCTTTAACCAATCCCTACTCATATGTTTCCTCTCCAAGGCTTTTCTCATCTCTCTGAGATGTGGTCCTCCACATTTCCCATGATGACTTTTTTTTTTAATGCAGCAACCTTCAAAAACTTCTTTTGTAAGGATGAGGTCACTGGAAGGAACAGAGTGTGATCTACTTTAGAAGTGTAACTATCCTGACGGTAGTTTTCACAGGGTAGACAGATGTCAGACAATTACCATGTTTTCCTCAATAATTCAAACCATCATTAGTCTCCCTGTGGGTTCCCAGCAACACGTCCGACTCAGTCTGAGCACTGCACTAGACACTCTCATATTTATAGCTCTGGCCCAGACAACAGAACACTTGTCCCAACTGAGACAACCTGGCTAAGTGTAACCCTCATCTCCCCCTCAACCACCAGCACTGCCCCCATCTGAGCACGGAAGCACTGGGCCATTACCCAATCACCAAACCACCAAGAACAACAGGGTACTGCCCTAAAAGCTCCCTCTCCCCTGAATCACATACACCCATCTAACCAACAGCTAAGTCCTAGCAAACCAACCTCCTCAAATCACCCTCCTTCAGCTTTCTCCCTTCAATTCATTCCCAAAGGGAAGCTATGTCCCTCTTTTGTTGAAAATCCTTCAGCCATACCCTACTGTCCATTGATGGTCAAACTCCAATCAGTAATTGCCTGCACTGTACAGGACAGCCCAATTATATTCACGTCTTACTACTTCCCCGAGTTTCCACCTTACCAAAATACCGTATTAAACTTATATTGTTTCTTTTCAGTTGTTCCAATGAACCCTGAGCATCTCTTGTACACTTTTTTCTCAACCTGGATTATAAGCAAGTCCTTCCTTTGTCCGTCTTCTTGGAGACTTTTTTCATCTTGGAACAGTCCCTTAATTCTAGTTTGTGGCTCTCCTCTGAGCTCTTAATAGCTACTCCTTTCAGGATACACACCATAACCAATGATCTGAACTACACAGTAAATTCAGAGATACCTGTCCTATTTATCAGTATATTCCTACCATGCATTAAAAACACCTGAAGTACCCTGAAGAATGAAAACACATGAATGAATACATTAGGTCATCCATGATGCTTGCCCATCCCTCTCTCATCACTGCCTCTAAGCACAGTTCTAAGTACACAGTACTGAGCACACTGCACCATCTGTCAGGGTAGATTATGAATATCTTAAAAGCTTACATCTTTCATTTCTGAAACCCCAGTGAATAAGATAGTGCCTGGTATATAGTGAGCACTCACCTAATCCTTTTTTAACAGAAAAGGCCACTTGAACATCTGTAAAGATATTGCATTAGTTACTTTTCAGTTGCTGTAATAAAACACAGTGACCAGAGCAGAGCCACTTGTAGAAGGAAGAGTTTACTTGGCTTACAGTTCCAAAAGGGTAAGAGTCCAATATGACAGGGAGGCACAGCCCCAAGAGGCAGCTAGAACAGAAAGCCCAGTGATCACATCTTTAAGCAGAAACAGGAAGCAGAGTATAACTTGAAAAACTGCAAGGTTTAAGATCTCTCCAGGCCCACCAAACAACTGAGTGCTTCCTCCAGCATGACCACACCTCTTAAAGGTTCCATGACCCTCCCCAAACAGTGCCACAAACTGGGGACCATGAATACAAATACTTGGAGCCTATGGAGAACACTCATTCAAACCACCACAGATATATTCCATAGTATTAACTATGGTTCCCCTGAAGAAACTGCATTCCAATGAGTAGAAGAAACTGGGGGAAGACTGACACTTTGTTCCATGTATATCTAAAACAACGTTATTTGCTACAATGTGCATTATTTCTGTATTGCTGGAGTAACATATTCATGCACTGCCAGCATCAGATTAAGTCACAGGTAAAGAACCAGCCCTGAAGAAAAACGCGGGGACTGTAAGCAGCATGAGGTTCCAAATGCCCAGAAGTAAAGCTAGAAACAACACCTAACCAAAATGATGTGAGTGTGGGGAGACTGGCTCAGAGGGTAAGAGCGCTTACTTGCTACGCAAGCAGGAGGACCTACCTCAGTTTGGATCTCGAATACCCATATAAAAAGCCAGGTGTGGCTATGCATCCCAGCACTAGTGGGCAGGTGTAGAGACAACTGCTGGGGCTTGGTGGCCACCAGCCAGCAGAACTGGGGCCTCCAGGTTCAGTGAAAGACCTTCACAAGAGAGTAAGTCAGACTGACAGAGAACCCCCACGCACACAGACAGGCATGCATACCCCCAGACACACATCAAAACTGAATTTAAAGAAATGGTAACAATAACTAAATAAAACCTTAGAAAAGGTGAGCAATTTGTCTGTATGGCAAATTAAAACTACTCCCAAGTGAAAAATAACCTGTATCCTTCAAAAGAAATTCTTAATGTCAGAAAACCAGTAGTGCTGGGTCATGAGTACAGACACATGTTTTTATATTTATGACACATTTTTTTCAGTTCAAACATTCAATGGCCAAATATTTGCTGGTCAACATGCAAGTTTCTATGGAAACTGTAAAGCATGTCTACAAAGACACACTGACAACGAACCAAGATAGAGGTGTCGTTGGCGTGACTGCTTAGCAAAGTGTGTTCCACCTTTACGTGCAGAATTTTTGGAATTACCATAGACATCATTGACGATTGGATCATAGATTTTAAGCAAAGAGATCAAGCAATGCTATAAAACTACTTCACCAGAGCAACCAAGTACAAATGTACGTTCTACATGGATCTAGGCTCCTTTGCACTGTTTTAAGGCAACACAAATACAGGGTCCAATAAATCTACAAAGTCACACTTTACGATCCAGTGAGCTTTAAACATCTGAAACAACACAACTTTCTGGAAAATCGATTCAGAAGATCTTTTAAATTAAGAAAAATGGGTGCCACTAGAAAGCTATTAGAACCCTAGAAGAGAGCAGAGAGGACACAATTTTTAACTGCCTTTGGGAAAGGTCAAAGCAGCTTTCTCTGGTTTAACCTCTCAAGTCCATAAAAGAGCTGGCTGTAAAGAATCACAGCATTGTTTCACTGCTTGAAAAGGAAAGTTTGGGAATGCATATACAAAAACATCCAATGTTCAATAGAATTTGCCCTAAAAGAGACAGAAAAACAAATCAAGTACAGTACTTTGAACTCGGTTTGATATAGAGACAGTCCTGAGTATTTTAAGTTTGTAGCAAACCAAACTTTTAAAATGCAAAATATTTCAAATGGCTAGTCTCTCCCCTTATAAAATGTGGATTCAAAATCTTAAAGTCAAAGTATCATACTCCACTGGGTATTTTTAAGAGCTTCGACGCAAAGAAAAAGAAAGAAAAAAAAAACCCACGAGCCCTTTTAACCTTCGTCGTTTAAAAACTCAAAAGAAGAAATTGCTAGGAGTAAACCATCATAATTATTAAAATTATCTCTACATGATAAAGATTCCTTATTCCACCCAATAGCAGCCAAGAAAATGTCATACTCCATTCATCCCAGGCCTATCGCATAGTTTCTCAATAATTAAAAACTCTGCTCTCCCCTGCAGAGAGGTCGAACCAAGACGAAATGGCCATGGCCGGAAAGTAGCAAGGGCAGAGGAAGACCGTGCGCTGCGAACCGCTCCGCCGCGATCGAGGCCGAGGGTCGGGCCCCGCCGGGAGAATCCGTGGTCAGCATCCGGCCGGCCTCTCGGGGCGCGCAGCCCGACCTGGCTCCCCGCGCGGAGGAGCCGCCGGCCTCGGAGGCCGCGGAGCCCACAGGCACCGCGAGGCCGGCCGGACCCGGCGGGCGGCGCAGGCCAGGCCGCACACAGGACGGCGCGGAGCCGGGGATGGAGAGGGATGCGCAGGTCCTGGCGCGGCCCGGTGCCACCTGCAGCCCGGACGCGCGTGCCGGGACAGCGCGACGAGACCCGGGCAGCCGCCCCCGAGGGAGTCCGCGGGCTCGCAGCCGGCGGGGCCGCAGCCTGCTGCGGGTGGCGGCGCAGGGCTATGCAGCAAGTTCACTTGAGGGGCCCCGGAGCCGCCCGCTCGCCTCCCCCCACGGCAGGCCGGCCCTGAGCCGGGAAGGACGCCCGCGCCGCGGAGCTGGGCCCACGGCCGCACTCACCGCTCCGCGGTCCCGCCGGCGCCCGCGCCGCGCTCCGAGCTCCATGGTCCTGCCGCCCGCGGCCGCCCGGCGCCCCCGCCCGCTCGGCTCAGCGCAGCGGCGACAGACACCGCCCCCGGCCGGTCCGCCGCGGCCACGCCCCCTCCGAGAAGGGGTCTGGGGAGCCGGAGTGGGGCTCAGCGCGGGCTCCACCAACCGCAGTCCACTCGCGAGTCCGCCTCGCCTCGATTGGCGAGCGCTGCAGCCAATGGGGAGCCGGCAGGAGCGTGGAGCGTTGGCGCTGCGGGGGCGGGGGATTGCAGAGGAGGTGGTGCTCCCCCTCAGTGCTCCCAGGGTTAGAAATGAGGCTTTGGCTGCACTCCTCCACGCGGAAAGCCGGAGGCATTTGGGCCGAGTTCATCCAGAGGGCCCAATGTGGGTGCAGATCCCTTGAGTTCCCACCGATCACCTAATCTTACCTGGATTCCAGGGCTCCTGGAAGCAGAGGTCTGTCCACCTGGTATGTGCTCAGCCACTCTGCAGAGCTGAGCTTTCAGTCAACCCTGAGAGGATTACAGCCCTGTCCTTAGTTGGCCTCATGTCCTGCTCCAAACCCGTTAACACTCTGCTTCAGAATCTTCCCATCTTTTCCATCTGCACAGTCCTCTTCCCTCTCAGACTTCTGCTGACCCCACCTGTGAAAAAAAGCGCACCGTTAAGCCTAGGATATTCCGAAACTACCAACTTAACCCTGCCAGATAACCAAGACAAAAATAAAAGGAGAAAAGATGGGAGGAGGAAAGGGAAGGAAGAAAAGACAGAAATGCCAATATTCTAGGTTCCAAGGAAAATGAGTTTTAAACCACCAAATGCAAATAAATAATACAAATGTTTTAGCTACATGCTTTTTTGTTATTGACAAATAAGATCACGCAAACATTTGTTCAATTCCCAATAAAGAGCTCAAGAAAATCCAACTCGGGTTGTCTTGCCATTGTCCTTAGAGATATGCAACAGGGGAGCCACTAGTGACACCTGAAAGCTGGGGAAATGTGTAAGAGCTGAAAGAAATTTTATCAGAGTTCATGGAACCAGAAAGACAGTAGAAAAGCCATTCGAAAACTCTACACCACCCTCAACGGAGGGATTTTAAAAGCGCTATTTTAAGATGAAACGTGCTCATACCAGTGTGAGATTTACTGATACTGTGATAAACAGGATTTCAGTGAACCAAGATGTGAAACATTGCTACTAGAATGATAAATACATGCTGAGTCCAAAGCTGAAATGACATTCAAATTAAAATTGTCTTTCCTTCTGTTCGTCTTCACTCAAGGGAGTGGTTGTCATGTCTGTATTTAGGTCGTTGATTGAGAACTTAAAAACCTGAAGGTATAGGATACCCAGAGTGCTTTCTGATAGTGGTTAGCAGCATTTTCCTGGTTCCTCCCCCTTCAGTAATCCTTGTCCTACTTGAGCTGTCCCTAGACTTACTTAGCACTGGCTATGAGCCCTAGTCAGTTTCATGGAGTGTTCAAGTTTGTTTCCTATGGGTCAGTTCTCTTTGTGTCAGTTCTGTGAGCACAAATTCCTTATTTTATTCTCTCTTTTCCCATGAATATCTAGTACTGTAGTACTGAAAATGTAGTAAATATACTGTGTCTTTAGTATTATGCCCATAGTATACTGAAATTATTTCAAATGTGCTACATCACTAAACAATCTGGAGCAAGCTCCAGGGCTTCTGCAATATCTCCATGGTGTCCTATGTATCAGGCTTTTTAGAGCCTTGTCATGTGAGTCTTGCCATCATCTTCACAAGTCTGCTCTTCTAGACCTTGCACCAAGTTCAGAAAAATGGTAGCAGGACAGGCAAAGGACAAAAGATTAATTCGGTCCACGCCAATGGAGTCAGTCCCCTTTAACAGTCTTTCTGGGAAGCCCCAGTCAACACCCTGTGTTTGCTTCTTCTTAGACTCATGTGACATGGCCACAAAGGAGACAAAAATATCAAGTATTTTAAGACAGAAGCATGTCGGGTTTCTTTCTGTTAGTAAGAGAGAAAAAGGATGCAGATCCTAGGTGTGGTAATAACAGCACCTGTTGATGCTGCTGAATAAATAAATTCATGATTGAGGCTACCTTTTTTTTTTATTCATGAGAACACCCACTTTATAAAAAGTCACTGAAATGTCGGTCAGAAGATAACACGCCCAGTTTAAAAATGAACAAGATACCTGAACAGACCCTTTGTCAAAATAGGGATGGCCACATAAAGAGGTCAAATAAGCATGTGCTCCACTGTATGCGCCATTTGGGAATTATAACTTAAAACAATTAAATAGCACAGCATACCTACCGGATTAACTGAAATTAAAAAATGTAACAATGCCAAATACCGGTGAGGATGCACAGCCGCAGGCCTTCTCATTCACTGATGCTGGATATGCAAGATGGCACAATCATTCTGGAAGACAATTTAGTAGCTTCGTATAAAGTGAAGCCTGGTATTACTATAGAATACAGTCATTTTCAGGAATTTAACCAGTTGACTTGAAAACATTTGCTCAAATAAAAGCTTACACCTCAATGTTTATCCATAGTCACCAAACTGGAAGAAACTAAGATGTCTTCACTAGAAAAGTGAATGAATGAACTGTGGTGTGTCCATAGAATGGGTTATTCCTCCAAGAATAAGTGGGATTTCACACCACAAAAGACATGGAGGAACTTTTCATAGCTAGAAGAGAAGCCAGTCCGGAAGAGCTATGCATTACATGAGTCCAACTAGGTGACATTCTGGAAAACTCAAAACTATGTTGAGGGCAAAAAGAACAGTGGTTGCTAGAGATCAGAAGAGAGAAAGAAGCAGTCTAGACAGATGGAGCACAGGTGTTGAGGGGAATGCAGTTACTCTGGTGGTGAGAAGATGGTGGATACATATCACACATTTGTCAAAACATAGAGGATGAAAAACTGTTATGTAAACTGTAGAGTTTAGTTAATAAAAATGCATTAGTATTTGTCCATTAATTGTAACAAATGTGTCACCCTAATGTTTAAAAGGAGAAACTCTGGGGAGAGGGTGAATACATGAAAAATTTGTGTACTTACCCATTCAATTGTTTTGTAAAACTAAAAGGACTTTAAGAAATGAATTAAGGGCTGGAGAGCTGGCTCAAAGGTTAAGAGCACTGGCTGCTCTTGCAGAGGACCTGAGTTTGATTCCCAGTACCTACATGACAACTAACAACCATCGGTAACTCCGTTCCAAGGGAATCCATCGCCCTCTCTGACCTACACAAGAATTGCATGACACTGATGCACTTACAAACATGCAGGTGATACATATAAAATAAAAATAATAATAAATAAAGTATTTTTTTAAAGAAATGAATTAATCAACCTGGCATGGTGGCACATGCCTTTAATCCCAGCACTCAGGAAGCAGAGCCAGGAGGAGCTCTGTGAGATTAAAGCCAACCTAGTCTACACAGTGAATTCCAGGGCATCTGGGGCTGCAGAAGACCATCTCAAAAAACAAACAAACAAAAATAAATTAATCATTGCCAACAACTACAAGCCAATAGAAACCATAGTTAACGTAATGAAGACAACATTGCTTCTCTTAGAAAGGTTGCTTTATTTCTAGACCTTTATTAAAGTCACAAATTACATTCTTCAATTATTGGTAAATCTTAGAGTTCTTCCTAACATTGATTATTAAGGCCTTTGGGAGGTGTGTTCTGTGTTTTGGTTTGATTTTTTTGATTTTTGAGCAAGGTCTCCTTGGTGCCCCAACTAGCCTGGGGACATGATTAAAACTGTGTGCCACCACATCTGGTCGATTATTAAGTTTTTATACAATTTTTTATTGAAAATTTTCAAATGTAAAAGAAAATTGAAGGAAAAATAAAATGAATACCTGTATGTTTGCCATTGTCTATAGTCTATACACTGCCACATCACCTGTGTTCTCTCTCTCCTTTCTCCTCTCTCTCTCTCTCTCTCTCTTGCTCTCACTCTCGCTCTCACTCTCTCTCTCTCCAACCATTTGAAGGCAAATTGCAAACACCAAGACATCTGATCCTAAATATGTTGACTTCCCATCACGATGGAAAATATACCTGAGATAACTGAATTTAAAGGTGGGGAGATTTATTTTGACTATGGTCTCAGAAGTTCTAGTCCATGGTATTTCTTTTCTGTTTCAGAGGGATGTCCACAATGACCTACCTCTTCACACAAGAGCCCAACACTTAAATGATCCACAACCTCCCAATAGCACCTTGCTGGTTTCTAAGCCCTTAACACTTGGGCCTTTGAGAAACATTTAAAATCCAAGTCATTGTTTAGGCAAATAAGAAAAGACATGGAGAACTTGTAAAGTGGGAACCTACTGTAACTGCTCAGGACTTCATTAGACTGCCTTGTTTACTATAAATATTTGGCCACCTGATATGCAATGTTCTAATCTCTATAAACTGGTGACATGCTAATGTAGTCTAATTAAATCTGGGAACCAGGCTGGAGGGGATCAGACATTGTGGTGGAGAGAATTCTGGTGATGCAAATGACTGTTAGTGTTCCATGAAATCATAGGTAAACAGCTTGTGAAGTAACCAGTCTTGGGCCCCTGAGTGTGAGGGATGCAGCTGTCAAGTATTATTATGATTATTATGGTAACTGAACATCTCTCAGACACAATACTAATAAGATCTTCACAATGACATTTCTAAAAACCTTTTGAAATCTTTTTTCCCTGACTAGTCAAAACTTAGATAAATTTCCAAAGTTAAAATGTGGACAGTTCTGGTATCATCTTGGCTTAGAATCTGATAATGATGACACCATGGCTTTTTCAAGACACTTTATAAATTATATATTTACTCAGTAATTTACTTAAGTTCCCTTTTGTCATTACTAAGTTGTTAGAAAAACAATTGTCATTCTTTTGACTTAATAGCATGTCACCTTACATAAAAATTATACACTGTTTTGCATCAGGAATTGAATTAAGCCCCACTTTAGGAAAGCTAAAGAACAAAGAGTTGTTACTAATTAAAAAATATAATTAGAATATGTGAGAAATCAAATTATTGAAGCATAATGATTGTCATAATTTTGACATGTTCATTTGTACTTATTCCCAGAATGAGGTAAAAGAATGACCACAGATATTTTAGTTCTCAGGAATTCTTCTAGTTCCATACATAAATCTTTATTAAACTATTTCACTTACACTAGCTTTCTTTTTAAAAATGTATTTATTTTTATCTTGACATGTGAGTGATATAAGTATACCCATATGCATACATTTCATAAGAATAAACCTCAACTTGAATGAAGATCTGTATCACACATTTAAACGTTGAGCCAGTTTTCTCATGACAGCTTGGCAATGTGTTGACATAACCTTGTTTTGAGATGAGCAAAGGTATAAGAGGATGAAAGTAACAAATATTTATTGGGAATTCCCTGTGCGCAGGATGCTGACCTCATCTAAATTTCACAACAGCTATTAGTGTTCTTATGCCATTTTATAGCTAAAGTATAGATAAATTTTGCTCTTTTCCCGAAGGCTACCAAGGATGTTTTACGTGCAAGCTATTTTTCCAATAGCCCAGGATAGCTACAGAAGTTGTAATTCCTGCTAGGTGAAGTAGAAGAGGAACAGGTGTACAGTATTTGACAAGCACATGACTCAATCGTCTTTCAGAGCAACCCTCACCCCTCCTTTCCCATTCCCACTTCTCAAGCTGAGGTCGCTGTCACCACTTCATAAGCTTTGACAATATTTCTAACAGATTTCTCTGGCTCTCATTCTCTTTCAATCTGTCTTCACATTGTATGATGGCTGATTTCTAAAATATAGCTCCAATTGCTTCTCCCTCCAGCTCAGAAACCCTCAGAAAAGGTCCATACCATTTACAAGATAAATCCAAAGAAGTATGTAGAGTGGTCTCCCTCCAAGAAGTTTTCCTGAGGAGCCCTGCACCATTAGCAATGTCCTCCTGCACTGAGCGTTTTCCGTCTGATCACCCATGCCGCCTTTCTTCGCCTGCAAAGCTCAACTTTCTCCATGCAGCTCAAATAGCACTTTTCTCTGGGGTTTTCCTGGGTACTTAACCTTGACCACTTCTGTGACTCCTTTTGAGCTTTCCTTGGCTTCAGGCTGGGCAGAGTTGTAGAGAAAGGAAACAAGATTAGAATTTAACCAGTATCGTGCTAGGCAATTATAACACAAATTCAAAGATAATAAGACTTTGACTACAGTTTCTCCATTCAACAAAGTATACAGAGCCCTTAAGTTTGGCTCAGTTCCACAAGGAAAAGAGCGAAATGAGTTGTGTCCTTAGTGAAGAGCACTCAAGCATAGAGCACTGGAGAAGAGACACGGGAGATGCAATAATTTAAATCTTAAGTATTCCCCCCCAAAGATCTATGTGTTAAAGGCACAGTCCATACCATGGCACCATTGTGAGAGTGTGGAAACTTTAACAGACAGGCCTGGTGGGGGATCTTTAGGTCATTGAAAGTATACCTCAGAAATGATTCCACATAGTCTGTAGTCTTTAGTTTCTGCTTCCCAGACATGCGGTAAACAGTTTTGTTCCACCTCATGTTCATGCTGTGTTGCCTCATCTCAGCCAAATAGCAGCAAGTCAACCATGGACTGAAACTCCCAACGCCGTGAGCCAAAATAGCCTTTTTCTCTGTATAAGTTGATTATCTCAGATATTTTGTGCTGTAGAAGCAGGAAGCCAACTAACATCAAGGAGATGAAATATATAGCTCTCAAAATAAGTAACGTGTAATGAAGATTATAACTGAGAAAGTGCAGAGAGAAGGGGACAAAGAGAACAGAAATGGAACTAGGCTCTAGCAGATGTGGCCATTGATTAGATGTAAGAATAAATTAGAATGCCAGAAATTATTTTAAGCCTCAGTGGAGGAGGAAGGGGAAGAGAAAGAGGATGTTATTATGCATAGGGTAGGATGGAAAACAAGCAAGTCTGGGGGAAAAATCAGGAGTTTTACGATGAATGTTAAGGAAATTCAAGAGAAATGTCTCTGTGAAAAATATATCAGCTCAGAGATTTGCTTAATGGAAGCTAAAAACCTGAACTGCATCTACAAACCTTGGTAGAAGATAATCTGTATTAAGCCAAATGACTGGTCCTGACCGGTATCAATGGAGTGAAGCCTTGCTCCTGGGAGAAACTGAGCAGTTATAAAGAATGCCATTCATTGGCATTGATGTCTGATTAAATGAGTCTATAAAAAAAATCTACACAAGATATAATGCCCATGTCTGTAAGTGTTCTAACTGACTTCTAATTCACTGGTATCAAAGTATGCAAGCATTTTCTTTGTAGTCAATGCAAACTAGATAAAATTATGGTGAGTAACAACTGAAAGAAAAAAATGAAAAGCAATAGAATTACAAATAAAAACAATTTAAAGAAAATCGAAGTACTTTGAAAATTAAAGAAGGATTGAAAATACTAACAGAAGGACTGGAGAGAGGGCTCCGTGGTTAAGAGCACTGACTGTTCTTGCAGAAGACCTGGGTTCAAATCTCAGCACCCACATGGCACTTAACAACCATTCTTAACTCCAGTTCCAGGGAATCCAATGCTCTCTTCTGTCCTCTGTGAGCATTACATAACATGAGTGCACTTACATACATGTAGGCATAACACTAGTACACATAAAATAAAAATAAATAAATTATTATTTAAAATACCAGAACAATGAAAATTTCATAGTATGCCCTAAAATAATCTTGAGGCACAGACCAAAACCTAAGAAAATTCCAACTTCTCTATTAAAATGGGAGAGAATGAAAGCAAGCCAATAAAAAGCAAATAGTAACAGATCTCAACAAGGTCCTGAACTGCCTCCCGCTCCTTCACTGTTTGTTCATCCCATTCCTCACAGGGACAGAGCAGCAGGATGCTGAAACCACACCACACACCCCTTGCCTCCAGCATACTATCTCTCTCCCTGACAATCACAGATCTTCTCTGCTGGTCCACTAGCTCAGGAGTGCTTTGTCTCTTTAATTCAAACATCTAGGTAGTCCCTCTGCAGCATGTGAAAATGTCCTCCGGTTATTCACACTGCATAGCACGTTCTAGGTAAAATATACATAGCTCTTCAGGAATGAAAAGAGACAAGGAGCTTGTACAATATGTTCCCACAGTGCAGTGAGAGCCTCTTTTTCAGAGTCTGGCCGTCCCTGTGTCAGAGCTAAGAGGCCATGTGCATCAACTCCCTTGGCCAACAGTGGCCTTTTAGTCTCCATGGTAGCACACACAGGATACTCCTTTCCTCAACCGCTGTATAACAGACTATATAATGCTAGATTTAGACTTTCATTCTTCTCTAGATCATAGAAAACAACTTGTGTTGTGACATAATGTAGACATATTAAAACTAATTAGCTCTTAGCTTCAGTTCTATTATAAGTAGTCACATGTTGGCGGTTTTGATGAGACTAGACTCATACACTAGCTCATACTAGTATTCTGTGGCTCTGTTCTGTGTCAAAGGTGGTTGCTGAGCCCCTCCTCACATTCACAGAAGACACGGCACTGAAGGAAAACTGTACCTACTGGTTTCTCGGCACTTTAACATTTTTCCTAATTCTTGATGTAAAACTGATTTGAGACTTAGATTTCTTTTTTTTTTTGTCTTTTTGAAACAGGGTCTCCCTTTAGTCCCAGCTGGCCTAGAACTTACTATGTAGACCAGGTTGGCCTCGAACTCACAGAGATCTACCTGCCTTGCCTCCTAAGTGCTGGGATTAAAGGTGTGCACTACCATGCCCAGCTAAGGAAACTTAGATTATTTTTATATTTTTTTGTTTTGGGTTTTTGTTTGTTTGTTTGTTTGTTTTTGAGAAAGGGTCTCACTTTATAGCTTTGGCTGACCTGGCACCCAGCTCATGCCCCAGCAGAGAAGACCTGTGATTGTCAGGGAGAGAGATACTATGCTGGAGACAAGGGCTGGTGTGGTGCTGTTTCAGCAATGTGTGTAGACTCTACGTGCGTAGACCCTAAACTCGCAGAGGTCTGCTTGCTTCTGCCTCCTAAATGCTGGATGAGACTTGGATTTTATGGCCTATCTTATATACCCTGACAAACCTTCCTTATGAGAAGCCAGGTGAGGTGGAGAGCAGGTAATATTTGTTCCTATTTATGATTCTCATTTCAAAAAGAAAAACAAAAGCTAAAGTTCACCTTGTATTCTGAATAGTACTCACCTCTTCTCACCACCTTGGCAGCTAACCTAGCTGGCAAATTATTTCCTAGCTGTCCTTGAAAAGATTTCATTTTCAACCCTGGCTTAGGATCATTATAAATTCTTGCTGTTCCTCTCAAATCATGTTATTGGAAGAGGGCCACTGCATGGATACACAGCTTCCACCCTTTATCCATCTGTCCACCATCATCTATCCAACCACCCAAGATGTGGGATCATTGTTTTTAGCACTCTTTGAGGAACTGTCTATACGTCAATAACAGCTGCAGGAATCTTAATGATCAATTCTTGTTGGTCTAAATATAGCTACTAATAATGATTTATCGATGATTGCAGAGAAGCTCTGCTAAAAGCAGTTTCTCACTCAATTGCCAGTAGAAGTCAGAAGAAGTCAAGCTGAGCCAGGCTACGGAAATATCAATGACTCCCAGTGTTTATGAAATTCTGGAGGTTTTCCAGTCCCAGCTGGCCTGGAACTCACTATGTAGACCAGGCTGGCCTTGAACTCACAGAGATCCACCTGCCTCTGTCTCCCAAGTACTGGGATTAAAGACGTGTACTACCATGCCTGGCCTAAAATTCTGGATTTTTGAAAGACAAACTTTGTGCATCTCCTGTTTATGGATTAGACATGTAGAAGATACAATAGCTTTGGTGTTTGCTCATCTCTGTCCACTTCCCAGTATTTGTCACCTTCCTCTTCTCTTTTTTCCTCAGAATTCAGGTTTGAAATTTAATAGAACACACATATTATTCTCTGTACTTCATCTCTACGTACTATCCAGTTATGGTGATATTTTTATCAAATAATTCAGAAGGAAGCCATTTCTTCCTTTCAAGTTATTCCTATTGTATTTTAGAGATTATAATGAAAGCAAAATCTTTTATCATCAATTATTGACACATTCTCACTCTTAAGAACTTTGCCTGTTTAGATCCACAAAATTTCCAGTTTAGGGGTTTATCTTCAAGCTTAGCAATCATCCATCTATCCCTACTTGACTCCTCCCAGTGTACAAAGGAAGCCCTAAGACTCAGGTAAAAAAAAAAAAAAAGGAATAAGAGTTCAGGATAAGCAAAGACCCTGGGGTCAGAATCAAGGCAGACACAATCCCTAAGCCTCCACTTCATCTCTATGCTCTATAAAGTTTCATCTTTCAACAAAGAACATCACCAGGACGTAATGTCTCAAAGCTCTGCACTGGCAACCATTACATTTTAATCTTCTTTTACTTCTTTATCTACTTTAGCCCATGTTCATAAATCCCTTGTTCCATTAGCATTGTAGGCCTCTTTTATGCAGATATGATTTCTGCATATTTCGAAGTGATGTTTTGAAAGATCACAAGGAAATCAATCAATAGGCATTTATTGAGCATCTATTCTAGTCCCAGAGCAACAGTGCTTGCTAGTAGATTTATAGTAGGCTTCAGGCAAGAGGTAATGGAGAGTACTGTTTATCCAGATAGAATGTGTTAAGTGAGCGGCACTGAGTTCTTGTTTTCAGCTAATGTCACTTTAGAACACACGGCTTATGTGACTAGGTGCTGGATACTCTAACCACAGCTTGCTGACAGATTTTGATGCCACAATTAAGATTCTGTGGCTCTCTGGCAAAAATAATGCAAAAACATTTGAATGGAAAGTATGGTCTAGATGGAGAATAACAAGCGATTGATAGTTTATTTGCCAAGATATGTAGGAGGTAAATATAAAACAAAGCTCTAGCAAGTTTAGCATTTTCCTTCTCTAAATATAAAGCTGCTGACGGCAGGCCAACAGCACAGCTTTGCACAGCTCCTCAAACTGAAATTGGCCAAGAATGAGATGCACAGCTAATCAGCCCCTTAAACTCACTGTTGTTCAGCACTGAGATACACTGCTATTCGGCACCAAGACAGACAGGTATTCAGCACTGAAATACACAGCCATTCAGTACTGAGACAGACAAGTATTCAACACTGAGGCACTTTGCCATTTATCGCTGAGACACACTGCTACTCAGCACTGAAATGCACTGTTAGTATTGATATACAACGCCATTCAGCACTGAGACCCACTGCTACTCAGCACTGAGATACACTGCTACTCAGTACCAAGACATACTGCCATTCAGCACTGAGATGCACTTCTAATCAGCACTGAGAGGCTATTAGACATCTTCAGACATCTAGGATTAGTGGCCAGATACAGCTGAGCCCAGGTGGAGACTAACGAAGGTTATCTGCGTTACTGCCTTTCTGCTGTAGCCTTTGCATAGAACCAAGACTCCAGTTTTAAGATGAAGTTAATCTTCCCTATACATGTGAAGCAACCAAAGTAGACTGTTGCACTGAAGCAATCAGTCTTACATGCTGCAGGTTCCTGGGTGAAATTTTCCACTGGAATTCTTGTAATATAAATCAATCATCTTGAAAACACAGAATTCAAGGAGTTAGTGTGTTTTCTAACATGTGACACATGGTACAGTTCCCCTGCTAACAGTTCTAAAAGAAGAAGAAGAAAGTGCAACACTATATGCCAGAGATGTTGGGGACGGCCAGGAGGTAGAGGGAACAAGGAGACATCTAATGGTTGGAGGCTCAGAAAAGGCAGGCTTGGGTGAAAAATGAGACATCTAAGATGGAGTTGAAGGAACGTGTAGGCTTCAGGGACGGAGAAAGAATCATCCAAAGGGGCTTAGGCTATGGGTGTTGGAGGACAGGCAGCTTCTGCCCAGGCCTGTCTACCTTTTCCTATAATAATCACTAGCACTTCTTGAGTCCTTACCATGAACCAGATACCACTTGAAGTGCTTGTTACATAAAAGGATTTGGTTAATCTTCAAAATATTCCTATGAGATTATGCATAAAATAATCCTATACCATCGTTCAGGTCAAAACCCCAAGGAACAGAGAAGCTAAATTAGTACCTTATCCAAGGTTGCACAACTATTAAGTTGTAGGCTGGAACAAAAAGCCAGGCGTACTACTTGCAGTCATAGTCTAAGTATCTTCTTTTATCTTCAGTAACTTGAGCCCAGCATGTTGGGCCACAGCTGTCTGCTCTAGATCGATGGTCTCCAACCTCTGCTTTGTTTTCAGAAAGGAGTGTCCTTGGACTTACCTCACCTATTTATAAAACAAACATGTTTCTATTGTTTTCTTTATTAAAAATGGAGCAATACTGATGCTAGAATAGACGATGGAAATAAACAAAAGGGAAATGTAAAGGCTTGTGCAATTTACTCCTCAGCAACAACCGCTCCTGGCATGTTGCTGTGTATCTTTCCAAGCTGTCTCTGTGCATACATGGCTTGGAATGAGCACAGACAAATAAAAGCTATCCTGTGATCTGCTTTTGCTGTTTCCACACCCACAATCTTTATCTCTCATCTTTCAAATGTTTCCCTCTGAGCTCCCAGGTGTGACAGGCACAGCTGAAGGAGAGGACTACTTGGAATCTGAACCAAGGATGAAGGTTCTGGAATTTACCAAGCACAAGAAGTTGAAGAAGTGGCCTTGAATAGGGTCTTCCGAGGACAACTCTAGTCTATATGAAGAGGAGAACATGGCCAATTAAACACCATCCCAAATTGGTGTCGGGTGTTAAGAGGGTCTCTGTTAGGGGTTAATACTGAGACAGGCTTCAGAAGAGCTAGGCAGAGGGGTGAGAGAGCAGGCCCAGAGGCTGACCAGACAAGAGTCTCTAGAAGATGTGACCTTTTGAAAGGCAAAAGCTGAGCCCAGGCTCCAGGTGCAGAGAGAGATGTGGGAGAACCCTGGACAGATAGCTCAGGTCTTAAATCCTTCTCCTGAGAATCTGGTAGCCCACCCTGTTGATCAGGGAGACACAGATTCTGGCCTTGGAGAACTGCAGCTTCTGATTACTTAGTGTGGACACTTGGGATAGAGCAAAGTCTGAGGCTCCCTCTTGATTCCTGTAATACATGGCATCGTGATTCAGAGCTCTGCTCCAGGGATCACAAACCCAAGGCTGGGATCTTGCGGCAGGCCTGTGTCTTTTATCTTCTAGAATCTCAGAACGTCCTACTTCCATTTTGCAAGGCACCTTCAGTCCCTGCCCTGTTATACACTGTGTCTTTCTCATTCCTCCCAGAGACCCGATTTCCTTCCAAAGCTTGTACCTGGTCTGCTCTTCTTAGGCCCTTTATGCTGCAGAAGTTAACCAGATGACAACCAACTACGTCCAGTGGCATGGGGAGAAGTGTGAGAGCTCTGAAACTGAAACTGAGAAGTGCACTAGACCATGATGTCTCACCAGTAATAGTTCAAGATATTGGCCAGATTCATAAGGAAGTAAACACCAACGGAGCATTCTAAAACATCAGCATGATGAGTGTGGGAATGGCGAGGACGCAGAAGCATCCTTATGTGGAGAGGCTGGAGCCGCCATCAAGTCTCACAGCTTTCTTATCTCCACCAGAGAAGAGATTTCCAGTCATCTACGCAAGGCCTAGTTCCTGCCCTGACTCTCAGATTTCACCAGTCTGAGGAAAACATTTTTTTTAATTAATTAAAACATTTTTTGTGGGGCTGGAGAGATGGCTCAATGGTTAAGAACACTTGCTGTTCTTCCAGAGGACTCAGGTTCAATTCCCAGCACCCACATGGCAGTCAACAACAGTCTGTAACTCCAATTCCAGGAGATCTGACACAACCCTCTTCTGGCCTCTTCAGGCACTGCACAAAATGAGTATACTTATATACATGCCGGCAAAGCACTCTTATATATATACAAAATTAAAATAATAAATAAAATATTAAAATACATTTTTCTTTGTGCTGGGCATCAAACTCCAGGGCCTCATACACACCAAGCACACTTTCCACTACTGAACTGCACCCAGCTCCCCACAAGAGATAGTTTAAAAATACCATTAGAATCCTAGCTGGGAGTAGTCTGACAAAGAAAAGGTACCGTCTGTAAAATATAACCAAGGACTAAAATGCTCATTCTCTACAATATAGTCAACAAAAATCTATTTTGAGGATTAAATTTCCTTCCTGGTCCAGGCTCCTGATCCCTGAGTTCTTGCTGGGCCCCAGCCCATCCCACCCAACTAATATTGGTTATGTTCCAGATTCTGTGCTTGCCTTCCAGACTTGATAATTACCTCTCAGATTTCTGGTACTAACCCCAGCCACCAGCTCCTGTGTGTACACAGGCAGAACAGAGGAGGAGGAGGAATCTGAGCTGGGCCACTGGATGTGACAGGCTGAGATTATATGACATTTCAGTTGTCAAAATGACGTTGCATTGAGCAGCCAAGAGTCCCTGCAGGTTATTAACAGCTTTGAGAACAGAATGGGTGTAGTCTGTGGGAAGAAAAATATTTGGCCAGGTTGTATGCCTTTCCCTATAGGAGGATTATGTTTAAAGGGGAAAAAATTGGCATTTGACTAGGAGAAGAGGATGAAAGGGCAAGTGTGGCAGGACGGAGCACAACCTTTGTAAGGAAAAGGTGACAGGAAGAGACTGGCAAGCCTGCAGGGGAGAAGGAGAAAAGTGTGCAGGAAGGCATGCGGATGGATGTTACAGTTTCATTTAAACCCTAAGTTGAGCCATGTGAGTCCCTGTGGTATATTCCGGTAAATTCCTCCTTCCTGGCAAAAAATTAAATGATAGTGGATTGAGATACATGCAATTTTTGTATATTTCTTATATGTTTCATGGTTTAAATGGGCTTACTTTGGAATTAGGACAAACAGCAAAGAGATGCAGGACTAAGAGTACTAACAACAGCACAGTACCTGCACGTAAGCAGACACATAACTTGATGGAATACAATTAAGGACCCAGAGATAAGTTCACACGGCTACAGTTATCTGATTTTTGACAAAAATATATAGTGGAGAAAAGACAGCACATTCAACAAATGGTGCTAAGAAAACTGGATTTCAACATTCAGAAAAATGAAAATAGATACTTATCTCTCACCCTGCACAAAACTCAACTCTAAATGGATCGAGGACCTCAACAGACCTGAGACCCTGAAATTGCGAGAGGAAAAAGTAGAGAGTAAGTCTCAATTTATGGGCACAGGTAAAGACTTTATGAATAAGACTCTGGCAGAAATAAGACCAGCGGTTGACAAATGATATTTCCTGAAACTTAAAAGGTTCTGTACAGCAAAGGAAACTGCAAACTAAGTGTATACGCAATTCACAGAACAGGAGAAAATCTTTACCAACAATTCATACAATGGGGGATTAGTGTCTAGAAAATAAAAAGAACTAAAAAAAAACCTAAACATTAAGAAAAAAAAAATCCAAGGGATTGGAGAGATGGCTCAGTGGTTAAGAGCGCTGGCTGCTCTTGCAGAAGACCAGCACCCACATGGTGACTAACAATCATCTGTAACTCCAGTTCCAAGGGATCTGACACCCTCTTCTGGCCACCTCAGGCACTACACATGTGGTACACATACAAACATGTAGAAAAATACTCATATACATAAAATAAAAATAAACAAGTCTTTTTTAAAAAAGGAAAATAAGCAATTCAATTTTTAAAAAATGGGCCATGGAACTGAATAAAAACCCTCAAAAGAAGAAATACAAATGGCTAGTAAACCCTTAATAAGTGCTCAACATCCCTAGCCATCAGGGACTACAGATTAAAACTGCTTTATGATTCCATCTCACCCCAGTCAGAATAGCGAGCATCAAGAGCACAATTGACAACAAACCCTGGTGTGAATGTAGTGAAAGGGGATTGGTAGATGTGCAAACCAGTGCAGCCACTTTGGAAACTAGTCTGGATGTTTCTCAAACAACTAGAAATAGAACTGCCACATGACCCAGCTATGCCAGTCCTGAGCATAAACCAAAAGAACTCTGTGTCCCACTACAGAGGCACTTGCTCAGCCATGGTCATTGCTGCTCTAGTCACAGCATCTAGGAAATGGGATCTACCTGGATGTCCATACGCTGATGAACTATGAATAAAAAAGATTTAAATGGTAAGCGTTGTGCTATATATAGTTTACTGCAGTGTTTCTTAAGTTAAGTTGCCAAATAACTTTTTCCTATTTTGAAATTCTTCATAGAGCAGGTTCCAAATGAGGCTGGGGTTTTGCTTTGGGCTCTGTTTTCTTCTTTAAAAAAAAAAGTATAATGTGTGTGCTGGGGATGGAGAGGGTGTGTGGGTGTGCACATGCGCACACTTGTGCCAAGACTGCATGTGGAGGTCAGAGAACAACTTTCTGGAGTTTATTCTTTCCTTCGTCTTCTACCTTGTTCTCTTGTTTCTGCCCCACACTAGCTGGCCTGCAAGCTTTCAAGAGAGTCTCCTGTCTCTGCCTCCCTTCTTGCCATAGGAATGCTGGAATTAAAGATGCACATCTGGCTTTTCTAATGTGGGTTCCAGGAACTGAACTCAGTTCAACAAGCTTTCATGGCCAGGGCTTTTACCCACTGAGCCAGCTCGATAGTCTGGCTTTGTTTTCTAAAGAGTAGGCGAGAATCCAGGTATGGAGGCTCACACCTGTAATCTAAGCACTTGAGAGACAGAGCAAAGAGAAACATGGCAACTTCAGCACCAGTATTGTCTGTCTACATTATGAGTTCCAGGCCAGCCGAGGACACATAGAGAGAACTTGTCTTTTTAAAAAATATGCAGGGGGAGAGAGAGAGAGATGTTATAATGAGTGCTTCTCTTGTTTCTGGACCTCTCTGGTAGCCACTCTGGCCTTTTTTTCCCATCATCACCTGTTTCAGCAGTAGCTGCCAGCTCAACTATCATTTATTTAATTCCTTGTATGTTGCCAGGCAGTCCAGGTAATTTCTACCATGAGTCACAATAACCCTAAAGAAGTAGGTGCTATTATCTCCATTGTACAAATGGAGAAATCGAGGCATGATAGCACTGTAGAATTAAAAGCTAGTAATGTGAAGAATTCTTGCCTGGGAAAGTTTTTATTGCCCCTGTGACAAGTATTTGTGTTACCACATAATCTTTATTTACCTCAGAAGATTACGGAAAACTTGGAAATTAGAAAATAAATGTCTCCCTATATCTTCCTGATAGTGAGTAGATGGATTAGCATAAATAGAAGATGCTAATTAAATGATAACCACTGTGTGCACAGTTCCAGCTTCCTGAAGGCTTAATCTTTCTTCTTTGCAGCCATCTAAACTTAACACAAGAAAGGCGCCTTGTTTAACACATAGATGCAAAGTTAACAAAAATGTGTAAGGTCTTGTGCCTCTACCAAAAGGCTAGAAAGCAAAGATTTCTCTTCCAGTCTTACAGCAAATAGCCATGCTGACCTCATGCTTGTGCTTCAGCATACACAGAGCCAGACACCTCCCTTTCTCCTTTTTCTCCATCCAACTATCCACCACTTGCCTCTACACCTGACTTCCTTTGAGCTGAGATCAGACCTCAAGCTTTGATTCATAAAGCCTTTAGAAAATTACTGTACTCTTTTCCAACTTCTGTTCCCTTGACTGACACACATATGACCCAGCCCACCCTTGCTGAGTTACTTGCCATTCTCTGAACATTCTACTCCTTTATCTTTGGTATAACAATTGCCCGTTTGCTCTATTTAAAACATAACATGGGCTGTCTCTTTCATGGAACAGTTTTGCAAGGTTGATATCACTGATCTCATTTAATAGATGGAGAAATTGAAGCTAATAAATACCCAGGAATTTTCCCATAGTCACAAAGCTAATGAGTGTCAGACTTCAGAACAGGCTTCCTTGTTTCTAAAGGTTGTGCTTTCAAATATAATCTGCCCCAGGGTCAAGTTGTACAACTTCAAAAATAACTACTCATATTTTTATCTGCATAAATCCTTCCTAAACCCTCCTTGGCCCCACATGCACACCCCTACAGGTCCAATCTGATTGCCCATCTCGTCTCTATCATTCTTGCTCCAAACTTGCTACTTACATTAATGTCTAAGGGCAGAGCACCTACTGTGCACCATGCTCTGTGCGGTACACACCTGGCAGCAAGGGGAATAAATAATCCTCATCTGACCATGCACATGACTGCCATTCCCTTAAGGATAGAGACTGCACTGTGTTTTGTTGATATCTTTCTGCCCCACAGTCCTACAGTCATTGATTAGATAGATCCGATTCTCAGCCTGCACATTAATGGCTAGATGATGGTTCACCCTTAGAGGGACTTCTCGGCTGTGTGGATTTACCCAAGGTGAGCGTTCTTCTTATCCTAGGGGAGGGTTCTTCTGACTTAATCCTTTGTGGTTTCCAAACATAAGTTAGCAATCCAGAGTTGAGGCTTAGGCTATGGGATCATCTCCCATAGCCCAAGAGATGTGATTATCATAATCCCCAACTACATAAGTATTCCATAAGTACTCTTGGAAAAGTGTATGAATTATAAAATAATCTGACTTCTAATTATGTTCTAAAATGTTTGTCATAAGCCACATTTGCCTGGGACACGGAGAGAGCAAGGGCAGTGCTCCAGTTTAGATGAATGTCCCTCCAAGTCCTGTATCTTAAAGATTTGGTCCACACGGTGGTTCTACTGGGAGTTGGAGGAACCTTTGGGAGGTAAGGCTTTATGGAAGGTCCTTAGGTGACTGGGAGCATGCCCTCCAAGGGCTGTTTCCTGGTTTGTAATATAAGTGGCTTTCTCCATCATGTGCTTCCTCCATGATGTGTCAATCCTGCTCATAACAATGAGGCTGCCTATCTTAGACTTGAACCTATGGAATTATAAGCCAACATAAGTCTTTTATGTTTATAAGTTATTTACCTTGGGTGTTTCATTATAGATATATGAAGCTTACTAATATATGAGATGTTGTAGATCCTCCTGAGTCTTTTGAACAAATGATAATTTAATAATTCAAATGTGCCCTGCAAGTCTCTCTATAGATATGGCTGTAAAAGCAGAAGATTTTATAAATAGATTTTATTGGATGTACACATGCAGTTCATTCATTTCTGAACTATCTCCATGTATGTGAAGGAATCCTATCTACTCTGCCTGATATTCCAGAAAATCAACAAGTCATTTATTCTGTCATGAGCCATAATGACTATGTTAAAAGAATAAAAAGTCCAGGTGCCAATGATTCTACACAGACAGGACACTAGAGTCTTTCTGGGCATGGTGACCTCTAAATACATCTAACACTTTATGAAACTACATTTTTTCTTCCTGTATGAAAGTTCCACTTACAGATTACTTCTTCAGAACAGTCAAAGCACCTGTTGTTTCCCATTCAGTGTAATAATAAGCTATGGTGACACAAGATAACATGAAGAGGGATAGCACATGGAGGACTTGGATGGTTATCTGTACATTCAGAACTACTGCTGTTTTTCGAAATGTTCAGACAAGAAAGTTTGTAAGATTTTTATAAATTTTTCCAAATATCAGCTTTGAAGATGCCACTGTCCCCAGTAGCTATTTACTGTCATGGTCAACACTATAGTTTTCTTCAACATAGTTGACAGTACGCCATTGGGTTGTGTCTCCTTTGGGTTGTTTGCAGACAAATTTCCAAAGACAGCATAAGGTTTTCATGTTCTGAGTACTAGAGAGAAGGATTTGGTTATAAGCCATCCTCCTTTCACAAAATGAATCCAAGATTCATATGCCAGGGGGATGACACCACACACCAAGGCAAGTCCTTCTGTGGGGAGAAATCTGAGGATGAGAATTTCATCCTGAAGCATACAGCACCTGATATTGTGTCCATGACAAAGACTAGACCAAATACAAATAATTCCTAGTTTTTTATCTTTACTGCCAAGACTGAGTGATTGGCTGTCAAACACACAGTCTTTGGGAAAGTGAAAGAAGGCAGGAGGATTGTGGGAGCCATGGAGCACTTTGGGTCCAGGATTGGCAAGATCACCACTGCTGACTGCAAATGACTCTAATACTTTTGTCTTGTGTGCACCTTCTCTACCAGTCTGTTCCTTCTGTAGCTTAGGAGAGTGCCCTCCACTCATCTGCTCACCATCCCATGATCTTTGTGATCTCACTGCAGTCATTTTGGGTTCCATATTCTCCTTATTCCTCTCCAGCCCTCTAACTGGACTGCAAAGTTAAGTTTATGATTTGTTTTTATTAAAACTAAATAAGAAAAAACTTTTCCAAAGACCTACTTCTTAACAAACTTTTAATAGGCCACACATGAGATGGAGCTGCTACTTTTGCTTCACTGAGACAGTATCTCACAGGAACAATGCATAGGAGGAAAGATGAATTTTGGCTCCCGGTCTCAGAGAGTTGTGGTTCATGGAGGCAGGGGTGTGTGACAGAGGCTGTTCACATCATGGAGAACCAGGACCTGGGTTGTGATCTTTAGAGGCTTGCTTCTAGTGGCTTACTTCCACTCTGTTAGGTCATCTCTTAAATGTTCCACGGTCTTCCAGAATAGTGCCAACAACTAGAGAACAACAGTTTAGAACATGGGCCTGTGGAGGACATTGCAGATTCAAACCATAATAGCAGTCCTTCTTTTTATCTCTCAAATGCCTTAAATCTTCAATGTGGAAGACAAAAATAGCATTTGGAAAAAAATGAGGAGGACTGCTTACAACATTCTTAAAGTTACAACCCCCCTGAAATCCCAGCCACCCCTCTGTTATCCCCAGGCCTTACAGCTCTATACTTGTCTTTCTAACAATAGGAGAATGTTTCTGTTTTCCTAAATTTCACCTTAGTCCTTAGAGCTGAGCTGAACACCACACTGAGCCTCTTTTCCTTGCATTGGCTTAGGAATTCTTCTCTTTCATTATTATTTGTCCTAGTGAACCTTCAAACTGTCCTCCTGGAAGATTAGATTTCTCTTTGAAAATCACTTGGACACATCTTTTGGGGGGAAGAAACCAAGGCAATCTCTGGTCCCATATGCAAATAGCTCAGCACCATATATACATATATGTTAACTGTGTACAAGCATATTTGAAAAAAACAGAGTCATATTTATATCTTCAGCTACTTGCATGTGTATCTACCACTCAAGTTGTTGTACAGGACTGTCCTCCAACAGACAGCTGCTGTCTTCTCAAGCTCCAGAACCTACATGGCAACTAAATACCATATGTAACTCCAGGTTCTAAGGATCTGATGTCCTCTTTTGGCCTCTGTGGGCACTGCATGCATGTGGTACACTTACATACATGTAAACAAAACACTCATCCATATAAACTACAGAGTTACTATATTAAAAAAAAGAATGGTTCAAAATCCAGTAACTGGACATGACTGACAAAAGATATCCTTTATCCACACACATGCACACACAAAAAAAGTAAATAAATGTTTTTAAGAGATTTAAATAATGTAGCACATGCCTTTAATCCCATCACTTGGGAGGCAGAAGCAGGTGGGTCTCTGTGAGTTTGAGGCCAGTTTGGTCCATATAACAAGTTCCAGGCCAACTAGGGAGACAAGGAAACCCTGACTCAAAAAGACCAAAAAAATAATTTTTAAATAAAAAGGCTAAAACTAAACTATTGCTTATGCTATTTGACATGATCATAGATGAGATAATGTATTCCTATGAGCAATGAAAGGAACAATAAAATGTGTTCAAATCAAAGAGGCTTATTAGTTTTCATAGAAAATGCATTAAATTAATCTTAGTTTTTAGGGCAACTACATTTGGAAAATCAGTCTCAAGAACATCTGTCACACAGAAGAATCTGTCATTCAAGGTGAAAAAATAAATTGTAACCAAACATTTCTTAACTTATTGGATAAAATGCATGGAATTTTTCAGGTTTGTGCAAGTCTACCTGCATCTTTAATTTGCACTGGCTTGGTTTGTGTAATAATCCACACACTCAGCAGTAGGAGATAGCATGCTTAATTACTTCAAAAACCCAGGGAACAGCAGCAGATCTTCATTAGCAGAGGCATTTCTAGCTTCCTGTGCTTCTGCCTTTGATAAGCTGATTATTACTTTATTGGTGCTAGTGGTGGGGAGTTGTTTCTGGACCATGGACAGCTCCAAGCAGGATTGTTTTTCCTGTCTCCGTTCTTCCTTCCCCTTGCAGAATTTTAGAGAAAAACAGATCTAAGAGATTAACTCTTTACACCTCCACTTGACGGAAGAGAGAGGGGGCATAAACAACTCTCATATTAAAACATAAAAGAAGACATTTCTGGAGTGATCTGGAGTAGTATAGGAAAAGGATCACTTAAAACAAGTAGGTTTAAATCCACTCTACTCTTTAGCAACTGTGTGGAATGAACTTTGGCGTCCTTATTCTGTAAAACAGATATAAAGATGTAAACTTCCAGGTACATATGCGAGGTCACAGGTTAGGCAGGTGAAGTGTCTGATAAGGATTTTTGGAAATCTTTATCCTTGATGAAACTTGAGAACATTAATTAATTAATAACTCAATGTCTTGTTATAAGAGATGAGTCTTAAATCCATATCTTCAGAGGTTCAGGACCATGTGCACCTGACTTCAGTGCACTAAGTTTGGAAGCAGAGACGAAATTTAGGTATTGAATATGTGAAATCCTTATTTTTTGAATAGCGGTCTTAATTGTGGCCTCCCTCACTCTTAAATTCTCATGTTCTTGCCTCTCTCCTGTTTTTTCTTTTTAACCTTAGAGAGAACCAATTTGAAAGAAGAATGTGTCATGGAAGAAAGCAGCCAAAGTAAAGCAAAAAATCTGTTAAAAATTCACAGAAATTGATGTCATTTCTCATGAATTTTTATCATGTATTAAAAGGAATAGTCAGAGCTACAACATGACTTATTACCAGGTCTGGTACCAAAAGTTTCTTGCTTATTTGTTTTAGTGAAAAGATGAAGTGTTACTGAAGCTGTTGGGGTCAAACCTGAGTCTTGGCAGTCCATCTTCAACAGCCAGTTAAGCACACAAGTAATAGTAAAAAGCAGAGAAAATATAACCAGAATATAGAAACTCATATTGCAGATAACTTAAAATGCCAATAAACAGATAAGACTGATGTTTAGGTTGCATTTATCAGAGAACTAGAAATCTGAGAAAACAGTGGGTTAATATGCTAGAATTCTGTCTTATATCTCATCTTCAGCTAACAGATTACATATGTGTTAGGTTTTAGGGAGGGAGAGGAGAGGAGGTTCAAGAGAGGAGTACTGAGTAGACTCATTCAGGAAAGAGATTTATTAATGTAGATGAAAGCAGTACATGGTAGAGAGCTCTTCCCACAAGACAAAGTAAGATGTCTTCTCTTTAAGGTTTTTGAAAGAAGGGGAGTTCTTATATTCTGGGGAAGTGGACCTAGTTAATATGTGGTCCATTCTATGGGACAGAGGTAGGGAGTGGGGCATGTGTGACTCACGCTGTGTGATAGAAGTCCCTTTCTCCAGCTAGAGATATGAGGCTTATTTACTGTGTTGCCATATTACATTGTAATCAGGCTGCTGCAGACCCTGAGTGGCAGGATGTCTGGGGCTGGGTGAATTCTGCTCCACTTGCTGCCCTCACTACTTAGCACAGTTACCTCAAGGGCCTAGATTCTTTATCATGTTTAGGTTTTTGCTTGTATAAAAGCAAAATAAGAAAATGAGATTGATGCATTGGGATTAGGGGTGTCAAAATCTCTCTCCGACTGCTTCCTGATTAACTAGAGCATTGTTTGGTTAGAACTCCTGGCTCAGAGGTGGGTAGTCAGGAGGTGATCTTTGGGTCAGAGACTGCTATCTGAATTCAGACATTAAGAGGATATTGTTCATTTGAAAAATCATTTGGAGTTAGACTTGTTGATAAGTCTATTAAGACAAGATGGCTGAGGGTAAGTAGAAGCATTAAAAACAGCACAAGTACCATCAGAAGGAGTGTCCACAAAACCTAAGTTTTCAATTGTATCAGCTCCCTGAAGGATTTTTTTAATAGTTAAATCACTTATAAGCTGAATTAGAAGATACTGTTGAGGAAGGCCTCATAGAGGAAGGTGGTTTTTAATACGGTTGTCATGGGTGTACTTAAGGTTAATTCAAGTTGAATGATTAAGTAGCTTTGGAATTCTTCCTAGGAAAATGGATTGGCAGAGGCTTGAGAGAAGTATTTTACTCATGGGCCTGTGTCCCTTTATTACATATGCAGAAAGAGAACTTGGTAGTTGTGTCTCAGGTCAAATATTTGAACAACGGTTTATTAGAGCAAAATGAATATCCATGTGAGGTCAGTTTGCAAATGGGTCATATTTTGAGGTACTAAAGACAAGCCTTGTGGGTTTTTCTTGTAAGTAGTGATTTCTCAAAGTCCATTCCTAGACCAATGTTGGTTTTACAAATCTCCAGCCTTGAGTGGGCACACAGAGCCAACAAGGACGGGTGAGTTTAAAAGAGAAGCAGTTTGATTGGTTAGGTGATAATCAGTGGGTTGTTTAAACAGTTGTAGCAGAGGAAGGAATGCAAGAGTCAAAAGTAAAAATTTTAGGGTATTCATGAAGGGCAGAGGAAGGCTCAGGGGATGATCCCTGGCATACAAAAGAACAATTCCATCCTTAAGGAAGTAAGCAAGCTCTCATACACAGATCTAGTTTAAGGACTGTTCATAGAAAAACTGATTCAGAACAGTGGATGTCCCAGAGCACTCTGGTCAATTACCATTTACCTTGTCTGAGGCATGCTGCTGAGCTTTTCCAGTACAGGACCTGCATCCTGAAAAAACCCCAAACCTGGCTCTTAGATGGATCAGGAAGTCAAATTGGGAAGGAAAACCACAGGCACAGACATGAGCACTGTAGCAACATGTTTTCCTTCCTCCAGTTCTGAAAAGTAGTAGTCTTCAGCGATGAGTGTTGGCCTAGGAAAAGGAGTGAAGAAAGGGAGGAATGAGGGAGGCCCCAGAGTAAGGGAGGCTCCCAGAAGGAAAAAATGTAGCCCCTTTCCCTTACAAAGGAGCTGAAATGAATTCCTTAGCTTGTAGGGTTGCTTGGTTAGTTATCATAAGCAGCATAGTAAAGTCAAGCCAGAGGAGGCAAGGAGACAAGGAAGAAAGCCTGAGTAAAAGGAACCTCTGATCCCTTGCCCCTGCACCGTGTGAATGAATCTAAGTCATTCTAAGAATTTTTAAATCAAAGGTACTGTTTTCATTATCCAGTTTGTATTGTGACAGACAATGAAAGGTCTCAGGTTTGGATTCCAAGAGGACACAAGCAGATTGCTGTTTGGTTAAGAGATTTATTAAAAGAGTTGTTAATGCCGTAGATAGACAGACCAGCCATAGATGGACAGACCAGCACAGCCTGGCTGGGGCTCTCAGGAGAGTTCAGGCCCACATGGCAGAGTGATGGTCCCTTCTTATATGCTTTAGAGAAAGGGACAGGGGAAGGAGATAGAAAAGTTTCTCTCTTTTCTTGGCACACAGTTGACAATGGCTGAGAGTCATCAGTGGATAGTCAGTTAAGGAATCAATAAGCATCTTCCCTTGGAAGGACATTACTTGGGACCCCTGGGACAGGAAAGGCAAAAAAGGATGTAAAACGTAAAGATGAACCCAGGCACAGCTTTGTTGAGAAAAAAAAAAATGTGAGTGACAAAGGGAAAGATCAGTTTTGACGATACATGAGATTGCATAATCTAATTATTCTTTAAAAGGGGGAGGAAGGAGCAGGCACCAGGGTTGTGAAGATTGCTCTCTACCTCAGTCACAGCACGACTGCTCTTCTAGGCTGATGCCAGCCTTGCGAGGTCATAGAGTAAACTGTCCCGCTTTAGTATTCTGAGTCTCCAGTGCTTTTATTTTGAAGTGAGGATGTTTCTCACAATTTGGGACCTTAACCTGAATTTCCAGCTTTAGTAAAAGAGCCCCATATTCTCTAGAGAATGGGAGATGAGACCTGCCCCGTCACTGGATGGCCTGTTCCCCCAGCACTTCAGATAAGGCCTGAGAGAATTTTTAAGAGAAGTGACACTGATGCAGAGGGACGTACAGAGCCCTCTGGGGAGAAAAGAGACATCACTCAACAACTAGGCAACTTCATGCATGAACCAAGGTAAAAAAACGGGACTAGAAAGTATTGTGTTGATGGGTGGGAATTTGGGAAATAAAGAGACATAACCACAGAAACTAAGCAAAACTCAAACTCACAGGGATACGCCTGTGGAGCCTCCTGAGTGCTGGGATTAAAAGTGTGAGCCACCGCATGTTAAGTATTAAAAAGTTAACTCCCACATTTGCCCTATAAAGTAACAAGAGAGAGACAGATACAAAGCCCTGGGGCCCCCTGTCCTGTTTGCCACCTCCTTGTGTTCCAGAAAACAAAGGGAGGAAGACCCAGGAGTAGCAGTTGGAGCATCGGATATTAAAAAACCCTGGGATAAGAAGGAGCAAGCCTGACTGCTCCTCCCGTTCCTTCTGGCCTCAGAGAGGAATCCAAACAATGAAAAAAGGACACACAGAGAAGGAATCCTAAGACAGTCAGTGGATGTCAGCTGAGGGGGCAGCCAAGGGAGAAACGGGACAGGTTAAGAGAGTTCCCAGAATGGAAAAATAAAAGAAGCAACTGCTCTTATAAACTATGGCGAGAATTAGAGGAATCAAGGGTTCTGCTTTTAGAGGGTCCCAGTGGGAACCTTTGATAGATTTTAGGGTGGGACCAAAAGGAGAAGACATGTCCTTTCTGGCTGCCCCTGAAGTTCTGTGCTCTTCTCTAGCCTTACTTGAACAAGGGGAATAAGTACTACTGTGTCATCAAAAGCTATAAGCAGGGTTAACGTGTAAGGAGTTTTGACTGGGTGCTTTTTTCACCTGCCTTTTCTTATTCATAAAGAAGCTCTCACTTCCATGTCAACAGCGTCTTGTACTGGACTGTTAACTTGTTTTAAAAGAAAAAAAAAAAAAAGATGTAAATGTCCAAGCAGAAAGGAGATTTTCTTGAGATCTGCATTGAGAGAAAAAAGCTCAATTTAAAATATGGGTACCAGGTGCTGGAGAGACAACTCAGCGGTTAAGAAGACTAACTGCTCTTGCAGAGGACCAGGGTTCAGTTCCCAGCACTCAGATGGCAGTTAACAACCTTCTATAACTCCAGTCTCAAGGATGTGACACCTCTTCTGTCTTCCTCAAGCATGGTATGCACACAGTGCACTTATATATAGGCAGGTAAAATATACATACAAAATAAAAATAAATGAATTTTTTAATCTAAAAAATATGTGTGCAGGTAATCTTTTTTTTAACCATATATAGACATTTTTATTCTCACCAGGAATGGTGGTGCGTGTCTTTAATCTCAGCACTCAGGAGGCAGAAGAGGCAGAGGTGGGTGAATCTCTGTGAGAATGAGATTTGAGGTCTGGGTCATTCTCTACAGCCAACACAATGGTATTCACATCATTAACCAATAACTATCCTATATCTTTCTTTGGTCTGTCTGGAATTAGACTTAAGGAAAAAGCAAACAATCTACTCAGAAAAACAAAACAACAACAAAAAATTGCTTTTTTTTCCCCATGTAAAAAGAACAACGCTATTACCAAAAACAGTGCCAAAGGCTTCTTCACTTTAGTGTTGTAAAAAACACATTACTGGTAGTAAATCACTGTTATTCCCCTGGAATTACTTGGAACATGCTCTTTTATGCCTCAAACAATGTTAGTATTACTGTATATTTTACTTTTATTGTCTAAATAGTCATAGCCCAGATTAGGTAGGTTACTGTAATTCTTTGTCTCCTAGTAACAAAGAAAGGCAGCCAACAGTTTTAGTCAACAGCACTGCAAAAGTCAGGTTGCTTTTCTTATTTTCCAATTGCCCTGGTGATTAACATCATGTTACTGGAGACATTCCGTGTACCTGGTGCTAGAGAGAAATCACTCAAGTAAGCTGAGGCTATTCCTCCTGTTTCTCCATCTGCTGAGCTGTTAACAGGAAGACATATTGACAAGGGCTCAAGGTAAACCTGGAATATTTCATCAGTAAGATTATGCTGCCCTAGAGACAGATGTCAGAAAGTTGTACTGTTTTAAATAAAGAGATAACTTCCACCGGAAAAGGAAGGGGCCATGAATGAATTTCTATGACGGTCCTGACTATCCCCTCAGTGATGAAAACCCAGATGAATAATAGCAAAACTTGAATGCTGGGGGCATCCGGAGTTGTCTCTGCTTCCTGTTTGGCATTTTGGGTGACCACCTTCCAGTATAGTGACAAGCCAATATAGGACTAGTACAAACAGTACAATGGCGGCTGGGTAGCTGGACATGAAGAGGCCAGGGAATGTTCTGCCATAGCAGCTTTCAAGCTTCTTTAGCTCTTGTGTAGAGGTATTCCTTCCTTATCACAGTAGGTTTATGCAAAAGGTTGTTGGGAGGTGAATATGAGAAGCCATTCAGGTCACTGTGAGATGACCCCAGAGAAGATACTGCACAGTAGACCAACTAAGCCAGGGTTCCCGGGATAGATGAAAAACAAATATCTGTGCCGCTCTAGCAGGCTCTAGCAGGTGGACTCTAAGTCCTGTGAGCTGTCCCGGACATCAGTGCTGTGCATACCGTCACTGCCACTATCTTCACCTGCAGGGTTCTCTTGCTGACAGGTGTCTTTGGAAGCAGGAACAGTGATGGCCTGAGTCTCCTGGTTCTTCCCAGAGTCCTTCTCAGCACCAGTTGCCATCTCCGCTCATCTGCCATCTGCCAGAGATCTCACTTCACAGCACAAGCATCTTCTCCCTCTGCAGAGATGCACAGGTAATCTTAATTTGCTACTATGTACTATATATGTCATTCGGAATCAACTCTTGTTTAGGGAAATGAATTTAGGAAAAGAAACAGCAAGTATGTGAGAGAAACTTGTAGAGAAGGATGTTTGGTTAAGTTTTCAGTAAAAAGGGTTAAAAAGAAAAGAGAATATTTTAGATAAGGATAGATTTTTGTCTAATAAAATAAGATTTTGTCCTAAAGAAGAAAGATAAAATGTGAAGACAAAACCAAGAAAACTTAAAGCCAAGTGATAGAAGTTTCGAGTACATTGCATAAGGTTTGTGGGAAGACAGGACTTAAAGATGATATGTGTTTGGTGATTAAAGGTTATTAAAATTCCTGAGAGTATATCAATCTACTCATAGTATATTGATCTACTCAAGAACTGGCTTAAAAAACAAAGACTATGTGTCTAATCATGGTAACTACTTGCATTTTTGCTATCTTTGTTAGGCTTTAGCCACTTGGGCAAACTGAGTCATAACAAAAACAAGATTTATTTTAAAGTAAGCTTTTTGTTTAATATCTATGTAAATGTTACACATAAGTTAAAATTATAAGACCCGTAAAGTTGTTCTTTTGGGTGTCCTACAACGATACATATACCAGAAAGGCTAAGACAGTCAAAAAAGACAGCCATTATTTTGGCCCTTGCCCTCCAAGATCACCCAGGATCAAGGGATGATGAGAAGCCACTTGTCTCTTGCTCATAGAGGACAAAGAATTTCTAGAGATTGGAGGCTAACTAGTATACATCCTATAAGAAAGGGAGTATCTTGGGATCCCAGGCTCTATGTAATGCAATACTTAAAACTATGGTTGTATGGCAGTCTACACCATTGCTAAACAGGTCTATGAGGGATATGTAACTCCCAAAGAATAAAGAAAAAATAATGAAAAAACAAGCCCACCTGGGAGGCTTCTTGGACTGAGATCCTTTCAAAGAATCCAGGTTGACCTCCTAGAAATACCTAAGGTAAAAAAATGAAATATTTACTGATGATAATGGATCATCTCTTTGGGTTGATAGAGACCTTCTTCCTCACAGCGGATACTGCTGGTCATGTGATTAAGATTATTTCAGAACAAATTGTGCTATGATATGGACTTATAGAATATATGAATTTTCAATAGATAACTGTGGTCACTTTACCTTGAAAGTATTGTGAAAAATATAAATATTAAATTGGGACTTTCATACTCCATGAAAGGTAGAAAGAATAAATCAAATTCTTAAGAAACACATAGCTAAACGTAAATTTAAAATAAGATACCCTGAATTAAGTGTCTCTCTATAGCTTTACTTAGGATTACAGCAGCTTCAGAAAAGGATGTTGGTCTGTCACAATATGAAATGTTGTATGGCCTCCTGTAACCTAGTGGATCGATGAACATCCCAAATATGGAAACCAAGATCAATTTTCATGACATTATGTATTGGCAATATTTTCTACTTTGCCCAAGGGACTTCTTGTCCAGATCGTGACCTTGGAATTTGCAATTCATCAATTTCAATCTGGTGATTTGGTACTGATTAAGCCCTGGAAGGAAGATAAACTCCAACAAAATTGGGAAGGCTCCATCCAAGTGATTCTGACAACTGAGACCACCACACAGATTGTTGAAAAAGATGGACTTGTTATACTGGGGCTAAGATATTGATAGAAGAGGCGCTAGAAGGAAAGGAACAGAATTGATGAGAAGTGTAAAGGGTATCCAAGGAACCTTTAAATTAGTGCTAATAAAAAGCTATCAGAGAACACAATGGAGATTAGAAGCTGGCATTACCTCTAGAAATTGGGATGGGCCATTACACTAGGAGCTAAAAGCTGGAACAGAGAGTAAAGATTTAAGACCAATTTTAAAAGTAGAAACTAGGCATGGAGAATCTAATGCTTGGGTAAAAGTGGGTTAAATTCACAGTACATGCACTCAATAAGGGTGAGTGTTATATTTGTGTGACAGGACATCCCCAGGCTCAAGTAGCATCCTTTCCTTTAGATGGAACACAGACCCCTCTTGTTAAGTAGTCAGATTTGTCTCTTGGGTTCATGGTGTTGGCACTTCTTTCCTACCTCTCCTCTACTTTTCCATTGTTATTGTCTCTGGATATATAGTGCCACTTAGTCTAACATTCTTCCTGGTATTACATCTATAATTAAAGGTTAACTCAGAGCAAGTGGAGCAGTAGCTGTTTATATATGGGCCACTTAAAATATGAACATTCAGATTCTATAACCTAAAATACAAATATCTTTATACCAAAGTATATAAATGTTCTCCTTTTTATCCCTCCTGTTACCTGTCAAAAGAAGTTTTATTAAATGTGACCACCTTGGGAAGAGGAATGTAAACTACAAACATGAAGTTTAGATTTAAATAGTGAGAAATAACTAATCAATCCTGGTCAAAGTGTAATCATGTCCATCATTGATCCACTGCTGATCCATCTTTTAGAAATCATTGTCCCAGTTTCTGGTTCCCAGTCTGTCCTGCAAGTTGTCAAAGCAATATGAACTCTTTCCCTATAAAACAAGTTCCTCCCCTAGCTGGCCAGCTCTTTCTTTATTCCAGCATGAGATTCCTGGGGAAATTCCAATTCTTTGAGGACCGTTGTTTCAATAGACTGATAGCCTAAAGAAAGGGCACAATATTAGAATATTTTCGCTCTAATGTCTCTTATTAGAATATTTTCACCCTTGCCAGTATAGTTACAAGAATCCTTATTTTACAGGAATTTATAGTATATTAGGAATATAGCAGATTAGGAAGCTACTTAGAGATAGCAGTCTTAAAAAATCATTGAGAACAAATCCCTTCTTCATAATCAGAGCTCCTAAAACCAGGAACTAAAATAGCAGAATTCTGATTAATGGTTAGAACAATGGGATAAGAATCCCTGGCCAAGTACAGTTAAGACATTCTGAACTTCTTCATTACTCTAGTCGGAGGCATTCTGATATACCAACCTTCCATCTTTTAAGAATTAATCAAAATAGGTCTGACAATCATTTGGATAAGAAAATGTGCCTCAGAGGAAGCTGTCTGATCTTAATAGTATAAAGCCCACTTTAAAATGTAGGTTGGTATACAGTCCTCTTGGCTATTGTCTGCTCTCACCTCTTATTCTGCAATAAACTCTGTTTTCTACACTATGCTTTCGGCCTCTTCTGAATCTTTGCAACAGAGATCACAAGGATGAGACTCCAGGGGGAGGCCAAAGGGGTATCCTAGTGATAAGAAGTCAGCCTTGATGTCTGGTAACTTCAATGTGACGCGGATCACATCTCGGCCTTCTGGCTAAGATCAAGTAATATGATGTAGGAAGTATGGTGGTTGTATGGATAAGATGGAGAATCGCACAGAGCAATATTTTTCTAGTCTGTTTGTCATGAAAATATTCCTAGAGTCTTCCCCACAGTCTTATGAAATGAATAGGAATTATCAAGATGAAGTGAGATGTTTTAGTCTGTTTTATGTTGCTATAACAAAAGTATCTAAAGTGGGATACTTTATTGAGAAAGTAGGTTGTTAAACTCAGTAACTCTGGAGGTTCAAGATGATGATGTCAGGGACTTGGTAAGAACCATCTGTCTGTATTACAAAGTAACAAAGAAGAAGAAAGGAACTGGCCAAGTGTAGGAGAGACCAAGCACATGGATGGCCTTACTTAATAACATGTCTTTGTGAGAATTCACCCCAGGTGACCAACAATGATCTTTGCTGAGGCACTGTCCCATGACTTAATTTTCTTCCATGAGGCTCTAACTCTGAGGTTTCACCACTCAGTGCTTCCACACTAGAGACTAAGTGTCCAGCATGAACCTTTGAGGGACACACTCAAACAATATTCAAACTACGGTGTAGGAAGAGGAATACCATGTGAGAACCAGCAAGGAGGTTGTGTCTGATGTGGAGGGATGTCAGGGTTCAGTAGCACCCACCAAGGTTTCCAGGTTCTATGTCCCAAAGAAAGGAATTGGACAGAGACAAGGGGCTAGTGGCAGTTTATTAGAAAATGGTATGCTTCTAGTGGAGGAAGCAGAGCAGAGCAGAAAAAAGAAGTTTAGAAGCACAAGGTGCCCATACACAAAGAACTAGAATGTCAAACATTTTTTATTTATTCTTTGAAAAATTCATATATGCATTGCATAGTGCATGGTGTCTTAAGAATGCTCTATCTGGTATGTCAGAAGACCAGGGGGTTTCCACCCTTCCTTTGGTTTACCAAAAGGTTTGTTTTGTATGCTAATATTGTAGTATTTGTGTGAAGCCTTCTAGGCTTCATTCTCTACTCTATTCTCCTGCTTCAACTCTTCCCCACCCTCCAATAGCTTTGGGCCCAGAAATCTTATAAGAGGGATACAGTCCCTGAATAAGAAGGGCCATGAAATTCTCCCTATTCTTTTTTTCTAATTTAAAATTTTTATTTATTTTTATTTTTTTATGTGAGAGCATCTTGCCTGCAAGTATGTAAGTGCAGCATGTGCATGCAATGCCCTTGGAAGCCAGAAGAAGGCATCAGACCCATGGAACTGGAATTATGGATAGTTAGCTGCCATGTGGGTACTAGAATCCAAACCTTGGTCCAATGTAAGAGCAGACAGTGTTCTTAATCAGAGAGCCATCTCCAGATCTGATTTCTCCTTATTCTACTTACCAGCTGGAGAGGACGATTTGGATCTCCTGTAGTAGGAATTGGCTGGAATCCCTGCATCACAAAGAATTTATTCTGGAACATCTGTACCCTGGAAGATACTATTTAGCAAGGAACTTAAAAATACAAGGTCTAAGTAAGAATGGTATGATTATGTCTACCAATGGTCCTCAAAAGAGCAGGATGGAGAAAAGTAATGACCATGTTTGCTCTAAGAGAGGCATTCTTATGTAGTGGGCACCCTCTGGATTTCTAGGTTCTTCTGTCTAGAAACAAGGACTTGAGCAGACACATATGAACAGCAGCAGAAGCAAAGAGAGTTTACTAAAGAAAGACACACTTGCAAAGGAAGAAGTGAACTGGAGCAGAGAAAAGGGTCAGAAGCTCATCTACACACTAGTGAAAGGACTGGGCCTTTTATGGGTTGTTTGCATACTGCAGACTTTCTCATGCTTTCCTTCCTCTTTCCTTACAGGCTCTTTTCACATGATAATATTGTAGCCTTGTGTAAGACCTTTTGGACCTCACTCTGTTTTGCTTGCCTGCTTCAACTCCAGCATGGTGTGTGCAGTGGGGGATGATGGTTGGAGAGTATGTCAAGGAAGCAGGAGAGTGTGTACCTTTATTAAAGCATAAAGAAAAAGACGGAGAGGAATAGAAGTTCAGTTTGGAACATGGATAGAAGCCAACGCCACAGCTCTCAGGAAGCCGTAACTTCCCTCTGGTGGTACTGTATAATCTATATTGCACACATTTTATGGAATGAAACTACATTCCCAGATACATTTTTCATGAAATTTATTTCTCTCTTCTGAGCCTCTAATGGCCCCACCAGCTATAGTTTTTCTAAATTCTAAATGACATAAGAACTCTTTTCGCTCTGTGAATGTTGATGCTAAGCACTACACTAGGCAATAGGGGGCAGAGGCTAACAAGATCACACATTCCTCCAGGAGTTCAAAATTCACTGAGGAAGGAACAGGATTTCTCAAGCTCTGGAATGGCAACTAATCAACTAATAGAACTATGCTCAAAGACTTATGAGAGCATATATCAGAGAGCATATATCAGGGGTGTATTAGTCTTCTCAGACCACCATAACAAAACATCATGCCTTATGACAGGAATGCAAGGCTCAAACAATAGGCATTTGTTGTCTACCAGTTTTAGACATTAAATGTCTAAAATTGACATAGTATTGAGTTAGTTTTTTTTTTTTCTTTTTCTGAAGCCTCCCAACTTGAAGATGGTCATAATTGTAGCTAATTTTCTGTCACTTAAAGAAACAAATGAGGGACTAGAGAAATGACTCAGAGGTTAAGAGCACTGGCTCTTCTTGCAGAAGAGCTGGGTTCCAATCCCAGCACCCACATGAAGACTAGCAACCATCTGTAACTCCAGTTCCAAGGGATCTGATGACTCCTTCTGTCCTCTGTGGATGCTGCATGACATGGGCGCACTTACACACATGCAGATGTAATACACTCATACACTTAAAATAAAAATAAATAAATACATTTTTAAAAAGAAATAATTGAGATAGCTAACTTATGAAAGAAAAAGTTTATTTTGGCAGAACATCATATGACAAATTGAATGATGGAACAAAAAATGCTTGTTTCATGGTCATAAAACAAAAGAGAAGAGGCTCCATTATCCTTTAAAGACATATTTCTAAACTTACAAAGCTCCCACAAGGCCCCAATTCTTAAAATTTCCACCATCTCCTAATAATCCTGTTCTGTTAAGTAAGCCTTTATCACATGGACTTTTGAAAGATATTTGAGATCCAAATTATAGCAGCCATTCTTTGATAGGTCCACATGTGGCCTTTGTTCTATATACACAGACACTTATATGTCTTTATGTAGGGCCCTAAGAAGTCCCAGGTGACCGGCTGGCACCTCGTGGCCTGGGCAAGATGGCGCTGAGAGAAGCTAAAACAAAGACCAGCCAGAGGAGACAGGCACATACCATGATAATTAGGTGAACTAGGAGCGTAAACGCCATTGGAGGGGAATCACTCCCTCCCTTGTGAACAGCTCGTGAACAGCTATAGCCTCTATGTAAAGTGAAGACATGATCAAAGTGACCTGTAAAGTGATTGGTAGAGATTTTGCTCCGTATGCTAATACCTGTGACTCTGAGCTTTTATAATGTGCCTGCTGAGTTCAATAAATGGCTTCCCACTGTACCACTGAAAGAGCTGTACCATTAAAAGAGCTGTACCACTAAAAGAGCTGACTTGCTGCACGCTTCTTTGGTCTGAGGGGAACCCCAGCTGTGTCTGATTGTCTCCTGGGACGGGCCAGGAGGCTGGGAGCTGGCAAGCCACGCACCCGATCTCCTCTTGATCCCCTCAAGAGCTCTCACCAACCATGGGGTGAGAACCAGGGTAATCCAAGAGAGGAAGGACATGAGCTGTGCACCTGATCTCCCTTGCCGCCCTCTCCCACTAGACGGGAGACAGGGAACTCGGAGAGAGGGAGTACACAGACTGGTGTCTGTCGCAACTGCCACGAGAGAGAGCAACAGTCTTTGTGCATTCAATTGTTCTATTATAAGAAATTAGTCAGATTGGATTGTGATGGCAATAAAAATTCAATAACAATGAGATGGCTGCTAAGAACCTTAAACTGTGGATGGCCCTGGGATGAGATAAGAGAAAAATGAGAATAGTATATGGAAATCTGCCCCGCCCCTTACAGTTTGTTACAGGCTTAACTACCACATGCCCCTGCTGAAATCTTTGTTTGCCAAACTGGCTCAATCTTGTGGTCTTTTGTAACCATGTGTTTAACTGTAACTGCTTGCTTAACTACCATGTATATGTTTCTGGAACCTCCTACTTGCTTGACTTCTGCATATAAATTTGAGCTGAGGGCTGGCGTCATTATGGAGTAATCCAAATGTCAGCCCACTGGTGTAAATAAACTCCCTCTCCTTCACTTGACTTGGCTGCCGATCTCTTGACTCTCAGAAATTCCCACAACAGGATTAAGACCCACTAAAGACCTAACTTTCATTTTAGCATCACTTTAAAGGCCCTAACTTAAAATAAAGTCACGTTCTGTGGCACTAAGGGTTCAGGCTTCAGCATATGATTGTTGAAAGCACACAATCAGCCTCTAACAAGGGACTTTACAGTATACAGCTGGAAGAGGGATCAGGGAAAGCCTTCAAGAAGAAATGTGTAATGATATCTGGAAGAAAATGAGGGAGCTGCTGGGGGCTTTAAGGAAAGGAATGGACTGGATGAAGCCTGCTCTTCAGAGAAATCGTCCCCTTGAGGGCAATCAGAGAGGATGCTGTCAGGGAAAGAACGAAGAGGGCTTGAAAGAAGTGAGTGGCAGGTGGAAGGAAGCTTTTCAAAGATGCTTTAGAAATAGAACTAACCAAATTTAATCTCCTAGAGATATGTGTGATTATAGTAATAAGGAATCTGAGGACTTCTAGAGAAGACAACAGACCATATAGGCTGCTTTTATGTGAGGTGGTGAAGGATAGAGCCAGAGTAAGAAATAATAGACTTTATTCCCCAAAGAAATTAGAGAGCTTCAGAAATCCACAAAAGAAGTGAAAGGATGCCTCAGAAGAATAACAAGAACACCAGCTGACAAAGTGAAGTAAGCTGAGCACAGTCTGAGGTACGCAGCTCCATGGTAAGAAGGAAGGAGAGAAAACAAAGCTATGGATGAAGGTAATTTAGCTTTGTGGAGCGGGGTGGAGTTTACGCCTTCAAGAGTAGGACTGAGAAGAACCCCACCCCAACAGCCTAGAAGAGCAATCTGGATTAACAGATATGCACACCGCAACAAGGAAATGCAAGAAATATAAACTAGGATGCCAGCACAACTCCTCTGAAAGATCTAACTCAAAAATACTGAACTACGTAAAATGCCAGGTGCAGGGCTCAGAAGTTTTCTAGGAAAATGACCAATGACCCAGAAGAGGATACACAACAGTGGATGAAGTCTATCCAAGGCTTTGAATGGAAAGACAGTGACATAGAGAAAGGCCAGCAAAATAGAGGAGAAAATCGGTGATATGGATGAAAACGTCATCAAATGGAGGAAACATTCAGCAAGGAAATTGGGATTGTGAAAAAAATAGAAATGCTGCAAATGAAAAATTCAATGACTCAACAACAAACATTCCATATACACAAGTCAGTAAGTGTGATACAGTGCATGGGTAGACAAGAAAAGGACAGAAATCACACAATCATCCCAAGCAATGCAGAAAAGGACTTTAACATAATACAGGATCCCTTCATGTTAAAGTCCCAAGGAAACTAAGAACAGAAAGAGTGTATTTCAACATAGTAAGGGCTGTAATATAACAACCTCATGATCATCATTATTCTGAGTGGGGCAAGAACTAAGTCCATTTCTTCTGAAATCTGAAATGAGAGAACGGTGTCCCCTTTTACATTCTTCTTCTAAAAAATCGTTTTAATTTTATGCGTATGATGTAAGTGCATACATGTTGTGCAATGTCAAGGAGGTCAGTAGGGAGCTTCGAATTCCCTGGATCTGGAGTTAGGTTTGGTTGTTAGCTGCCATGTGGGTGCTAGGAATTGAACCCAGGTGCTATGCAAGAGCAGCCACTGCTCTTAACCACTAAGCCATCTCTCCAGCCCCTATATTCTTATTCAGTATAGTCCTCAAAGTCAGCTATACAATAAGACAAGAAAAAGAAATAAAAGGGTTGCAAATGGGAGAGGAAGAAGTCCTGATCCTGTACTTATAAGACTTCAAGACTCAACTGGGAAACTCATAGACATGATAGACACCTTCAATAAGGTAGCTATAGCTATACAAAAGTATACAAAAACCGATAACAAACTTCCTGAAAAAGAAATTGGGGAAAATTTCCATTTACAATAGGTCAAAAAACAAACCAAACACACAAAAACCCATCTACAAATCAATTTAACCGAAGTTGTGAAAGGCCTATGCAATGGAAACCTTAACACACTTGAGAAAGAAACTGAAAATGATGCTAGATGATGAAAAGATGTCCCATGCTCTTGGACTGACAGAATTAGCATTGTGAAAATGGCTATAGTACCCAGAGCAATCTTCAGATTCAAAGCAACCTTGATCAAAATTCTAATAACATTTGTTACAGAGGTAGAAAAGGCAACCCTAAAATCCATATAAAAATGTCATTGGTAAAGGGGCATAAACAAAGCTCACACTCCCACCCTCAGCAGCCTGAGGAGCTCCACTGAGTTTGTGGTAACCTCAAGCCAAACTGTGATTTATGGTTTCAGTGTTGAAAAATTGTCAGGACGAGTTAGCATAGTGAAACAAAGTTGGAAATTGTATTTAAGATATTTTAATATATGTTTATGCCTGAAGGTTAAGAGAGAGGCACTAGAAGTAAGACATACTCAAGCAGGGGGTCTATGCTTCCCAAAGGAGAGGAAGTTAAAAGAACAATGTACCCAAGTGTGAGTACAGGCTCCTCTTTACAAGGAGCAAAATATTGTCTTAGCATTAGCCACATATACCTCTCAAACTACATCTCAAAAAGTTGACAAAAACTTACTTTTTCCTACTCACTTTTGACAAGAGAAATATGTGAAATGGTTCTAGAAATGCCTTGGATGAGTTTATAATCTGATAAGATAAAACCAGAAGCCACTAAGCCCAATGGGTTTAGTACATATCCTTTCTCTGTAAATGGGATTTCTGGTGAGATTCCTAGAAAATGTTAGGTTCATGGCTAAGAAAGGAGAAAGACCTCAAGCAGTTGTCAATTGTGATGGAATTCTTTCTCTACTGCTGGCAAAGGCTTTAACCAGATTTATGGGTAAAGTGTTTCTCTCACTCTCTTTTCTTATGTCCCCAAAACCTTCCTGGATTTTCTTTCCTGTCTCAGAAGCACAAAAGACTGGAATTTCTAAGTCAATCCTTCCCAGAAAGAGCAATCACAATACCCAATCTCAAATTATATTACAGAGCCTTAGAAATAAAAATAACACAGTACAGGCACAAAACCAAACAGATAGACCAGTGTAATAGAGTAGAGAACCTAGTAATAAACCCATACAATGACAGCCTGCTAATTCTTGCCAAAGATGTCAAACACATATATTGGAGAAAAGACAGTTTCTTCAACAAATGGTGTAATTGGATTTCCACAAGCAGAAGAATGAAACTAGATCCATATCTCTGACTCTGCACAAAAATCAATTTAAGAACTCCTTAATGTAAGACCTGAACCTTTGAAACTTCCAGAGGAAAACTTCAGGATATAGGTACAGGCAGGATTTCTGAAAAGGACTCCAATAGCATTGGAAATAATTCCAAGAATTGACAAATGGGATTACATGAAACTAGAAATCCTCTGAGTAGTAATGGAAGCAATCATCAGAGTGAAGAAACAGCCTGTGGAATGGGAAAGAAATCCTTTCCAACTACAAGATCAGACAAGGGGAGAATATCTAAAGTACAAAGGACTGCAAATATTAAATATTAAAAAATCAAATTGACAAATCAATAAACGGGATAATGAAAAGAAGAAAAACAAAATGATCAATAAATACTTGAAAAACATTCAACATCTTTATCCATCTTGGAAAATCAAATTATAAGTATTTTGAAATTCCATCTCACCCTAGTTAGAGTGGTTATTATAAAAACAACAACAACAACAAAAAAAAACAAAACAAAACAAATTACAACAAATGGTGGCAAGGATGTGGGGAACTCCTGGTGTTCACTGCTGGTAGAAAGGTGATCCTGCGCAGCCACTATGGAAATCCGTATTGAAGTTTCTAAAAAACTACCATATGACCCAGTTTTTGGTGGTTAGTATTGTCAACTTAACAGAATCTAGAAGCACCTTAGAGATGGCTCTTTGAGCAGTCCTGTGGGGGACTGTCTTGATTACGTTAATTCATGTAGGAAGACCCATCTTAACTGTGGGTGGGACCATTCTCCAGTAGGGGATCCTGGGCTGTATAAAGTAGAAAAGGCCAGCTAAGTGCTGGCATGCTTATATTACTTTTCATTGCTTTCTTGTGACGTGGGTGTAATGTGACCAGCTGCTTCATGCTCCTCCTGTCTTGATTTCCCCATCATGATAGACTATTCCTTGAACTATGAGCTAAACTAAATTCTATCCTCCATAAATTTCTTTGTCAAAGCACTTTATCATAGCACCAGGAAAAGAAGCTAGGACAACTGACAGCTACTTAAGGCTTTCCTCTTTCCCAACTCTAAACCTACAAGCTCCTTAGGTATTTCAATAGAAAGCCCATTTTCAGGGAAATGACATGTACTAAACCCCTGCACAATCTTATTGGCTTCTGATTTTATCTTATCAGACTGTAATTCCATCCAAGGCCTTTTTTGTAGCTACCCTCTAATCTCACTTATCAAGAGGGATAGAAAATGAAAAGAAAAAAAGGATTCTTAGCAACCTTTCAAGATGTAGCCCAAGATCCATCCAAATGATATATACAATGAATACAGGGACTGTTAACCATGGCTCTCCTTTGAGGAACCCATACCCATACTTGGAAATGTTTTTTGTTCTCTGTTTCATCATACTGATTAGTTCTGAAATTATATTCATCATCCAAGCTATGTCTACCAGAGTTGAGGTCCATAAAAGTTTAGGAGAACTCTTTGGGATACTGATGTTACCAGTAGTTGGGGTCTGAGCTTCTTATCCAAAAAAGTGAAAACAAGGGCTCATACAGATTTAAAAGAACCAAGATAGTTACATTTGGAGATAAGACTAAAGAGGAATTTACTGTTAAGATTGACAGCAGACTACGTGAGTGAAGATATTCAAGGGCCCCAATTATTGTGCAGAGCTTCCTTTTACCAGGTTCAAGCAAAGGAATAGTTGGTTACTAAGTAGCATAGCTTGGGTGATTCTCTATTGATTGCTAGATCAGGCTATATAATCATTTCTCTACTACACATGTCCCTTCTGACTTTAATCGTATGCACACCAAATTATAAATAAGGGATTCTTCTTTAAAAGTTACTAGAGGACACAACTTTGCCTTACTGTACATGTACCCCAAACCAGTTTGGGACAGATCATTTCTCCTTTTCTTCTTCTACCTAAATTCAACGGGAATATACTTGAACAGAAACTGAATTTGATCATCACCAAAGTGGGGAAACTTACACCATTGTTCATAGATGGAGTATGTATAATCTGATGAAAGAGGGTAGGTTGAGGGGTTCTGAGGCTGCTACATACACTGTGTGGTGAGGGAAGGAACTAGGCTGAAAAGTTCATTATTTCAAGCGTGTGTGCGCATAAACCAAAACCAAAAGGGGGTTCCAGGCACTAGACTTTTCCCTATGCCTGCTTGAACTTCCCCTCAGAGGCTTGTGTCCTCTAATTCATTCATTATGTCAGTCTTCTAGGTCTGCCTCTGAGAAAGAACATAGAGCTGGATCGGGCTAAAATCTCTCCTATTCTTTCCCTAATGCTGTCACAATTCCTAGGTCCCTACTGGAAAGCATCCGTGAAATTTCTAAGCCTGCTGTTCCAGGGTCAAACAGTTGTCTCCCCCAGGCATAGTCACATGAGGGTCCCTCTTTGTTCCTAATAGCAGCTGTTGTTGAAGACCACCTGTAAGTTGACCTGTTGGGTCTGGAAGAAATAAATTGTATAAAGTAGTTCGTAAGAGGAAGTCCAAGGGTAAGCAAGAGAATCAGACATACAAGGGAACCACTGAGGGAAAGATGCTGACAGTGTCCAGTGTTTCCAGCCTGGTATTGAAAGACTGTTGCCTAGGTTTTCAGTTATATCATCTCCTTATGGGATATTTTTATGGCTTTTTTGTCCTTTTCCAGATTTATTAACATATAAACAGCATTCCTCCTGGAGGTATAAGTAAGTTACCCTTTGTCCCATAGTAAGTGATTCTGTTTTATGAATCCACTCTTGCTAGGGAGTCTATTTGATCTTGAATTTGGGCTTGACCCTCTGAAGCCTCTTTCATACTCTCAGCAGTTTCTTTTGACAGTTGTGGTTGGACATATAATTACTTTCTCCAGCTGCCAAAGTACTCACCCAAAGTAAGTCAATCAGAACAATTGACAGTGGGATCAGAGGTGCTGCTTATTTGTGAACATGGGTACTTCTATAGATTAGGACGTGCTGGTGATCTGGTCTTGCAAAGCCCAGAGAGCAAGTATTTATCCAAAAGGGGGGTAGTAGAAAAAGGCCTGTTGCCCACAGATCCAATAGGGACCTTGTGAATCAGGCAGCTCAGCTCAAGGCCATAAAATGTAAAGTGTGGTCATCTGAGTGTTTGTATGTAGCCAATAATTTTGAATCCAATAAGACATTCAGGAAGCAAGTTGAGATACATAAGTCTTTATAAGGCCTTATAAGATTACTGCCTGTGCTGCCAAATTGATACCAATATGAAGGCAAATATTAAATAACTTTGGCTGGGTTTGGTTATATAGCCTTTGAACTTACAACATACTTCTTTTAGGGTCCCATGGGAGCCTAGAGGACTTGTGGCTATTTGGTAAGAGGAAAACACTTATCTTTAGTAGATTTTAGTTAGGAAAGGAGGTAGAATTGATCCAGAGTTGGGTCTTCCCTGATAAAAGCCAGGTTGGGTTGGCTAGAAGAGAAATCAATAGAACAGGAAGGAGAACATGGAAACGAGAAAGTTCATGAGCAGATATCACTGGGAGTCTTTGAGAGTAATTCCTACTGAGTGATGAACTAGCTCAGGCTTCCTGCAAGGAAGATAGACCTACAGGAGCTGTTAGACAATCTCCCATCCTGGGGCCTATGTCATTGTATAGACAAAGGGGAATTTAATAGTTGCATTCCAGATTACCTGTGCAAATAAGAATCTAGTGGAACAGAAGCTGCTACCATTTTAGAATAATTTGGGAATAAACTATGCATCTAAATATGTCTCCAGTTCCTGCCTCTTGGACTGATTGACAGTAGCTACTGGGTTTCCAGAAGGCCTGAGCTTGAATGCTCACTTGTAAGTAAGCCTCTGCCATAACCCAGTCCTGTACCAATGCTGACTGCATATAGTCCCTTTCTTGTATAGAAAGATGTAACCTGTTGTCTGTTATTGGTGCCAGGTGTTGGCTACCATGGGTGCCAGGTGTTGGCTAGCACGGCCGGGTCCCTCGGGGGTGGGGGTAAGGAGGCGCAGAGTCAACGACACAGACCCTGGGAGAAAGTGGAGCCACGATCTCCATAATCTTAGAAAGGAACATAGCTGCCTAGTTTCTTCTCCTGCACATACTATACTCATATATCCTATATAAACAATACACCCAGCAACATCAGAATCCCTGTACCCATACTACATGTACTCACATAAACGTTCCTGCCTCTGGTAATGATCAAATTTAGACAGTTTCTATTCAAGTATACTCATAACAAATCTAGGCATGAAGAATAGAAAAACTGATCTGGCCTGAACTCGTTTTGGGTACATGTGCAGTAAGGCAAAACGGTATCCTCTAGTACGTTATAAGGAGAATCCCCTATTTATCATCTTATGCCTATGCATAATTGGGTGTGCATATGTTTAAAATGGTAAGAGACATACAGAGTAGAGAAATGATTATATAACCCAATCTATCAATCAAAATAGAGAACCACCCAAGCAATGCCCCCTAGTAACATCCTTCCCTTGAACCCCACATAAGGAAACCCTGAACAGTAATTGGGGCCCTTAAGTATGTTCACTCGTGTGACCTACTTTCAATCTTGACAGTGTATCCCTCTTTAAGCTGTACTATTACTTTTCACCAAAAACATTTATCTTAATTCTTTTGAAATCTGTCTGAACCCTTATTTTCACTTTGGATAAGAGGTCAAGAACCTGGAAAAACCCACCAAGATGCTGACAGTGGTGATATATTTGGCAAAGTCAGCTAGGAGGTGAGAGATTTATGATATTAATACATAAGAGATCCCCCAAATTCCACTTTTTCAAATACATTAGTGGAACTACAAGTAGGTAAGTTACAGCAAAATGTGGAAATCTCTGCTACAGTTCTTAGATAGTGATCACATTCTTAGCTTTTGACTTGCTAGAAGCTAGTGGTCTCTTAAATTAAGACATCTCAATAGAGAAATCATAAGGATGGTAGGTTAGACACAAAAGCAAGCAAATGAATGGCTTTTAAAGGGACTGAAGGATCTGAGATCATTTAGCTCCAGATCTACATTTCAACTCTCCATAATTATGAAGCTTTCATCAGTTTGTCAGTCTTGTACCTTTTTTCTTAGAAAGTTCAGTTCACATCCCTTTAATTACCATCTAGGGGACAGGTGGCTAATTCTAGACTATCGGAGTTGCCTAAAACCTCAGGTTTCATCTCCTGGATCATTCATTCCTGACAAAGGAGCATTTTATTATACCGAGGCAGAAAAAAAGAATACTTTCCCCTGAAACAGCATTTTAAGGCAAGAAGGAAGGATCCTTCACCACATGAGGAAAAGGCAACAAAATGCATCTAGGAGGCCCTTTTACTTTGTTTTTATTTGTGCTTTCAGCTTTTAAGACAGGATCTCATACTCTAGCTCAGGCTAGTTTTGAACTCTCCTTACAGTACAGGTTGACTCTGAGTTTACAGTAATCTTCCTGACTCCACCTCACCAAAACTGGGATTACAGGCTTGAGCACAAAGCCCAGTTTTAATATTCCCTTTTTCTTTGTAAAAATTCCTTTCTGGCAATCTACGGAATGTGTATGAACACCAGAGAGATTTGCAGAAAGAAATGGACAGTCCAGAGGTAGCCTGTCACTTTTATATTTCATTTGTTCTACCCCAGTACTGTGGTGAGAGCAGAGAAGAATCCTAACAATTGTCAGAGGAATGATAATTATGCCTTGACTGTGCTCATGGGGTGATGGAAATTGCCAAATGCAGCTCTGGAGAGTGCTCAGGGTTCAAAATCAAACTCAGAGTCAACAGCAAAGGCATCTCTTTTATTTGTTCGGAATCTGGATGGAATTGCCAGTCTCTTTACCATTTAAGGTCATCCCAAACTGGCCCATCTTTCAAGGGAAATAAACTGCTCCTTTCATTAAGCCAGAAGCCTGAGGCAGAAGAGTGTGATGTGCTAGAGTGTATGAGTATTGGGCAGGCACTAGGATGACCAAGTCCATTCTAATTCTGTTGTGAGATGGTAACTCAGGAAGCACACCTGTGCAGGACAAGGCTGTGCCTCAAGAACTACTCAAACTGTGTTTACTGACCCTCCTTGGCAGAGCAGCTCAATGGGATCTTGAAGGATATTTCTAGGTTCCCAGCACCATAGATTCCAAGGATCCTGTCTCCTCTCCACCCTTACTTAGCACAGGGCTTGTAGTGATGATAACAACAGTGATAATGACAAGCAGTATCACTACTATTCTATCAACTGTTTAGTCTCCTGGTTCTTATCATCTCACTGTGAAGTACGTGATAATGCCTCTTTTGGAGAGGAAAAAAAAGTATCAGAACACAGAAAGTTTCAACAATTTCTCATAATCTCACAACAGTGAAGTTGGGGCTCAAATTATTCAGAGTATAGAATTCTATGCCCTGTTTTTTGCTAGACCAAGTTTTCACTCTAAAAGAAGCCAAGAAAAACTCAATATGAGGAAATGGAACTGACCTTTAAGAAATGTCTAGTCACTGTGTGGAATCGTGTACTTAGCCTATCGAGGGCAGAATTTTCAAAGTAAGGTCATATATTTCACTATCTTGTTTATACTTTTGTATTTGATAAGTTCAAGTTTGCCTTAAAAACAACTAGAAGAAATGAAAAACCAATAACACATTTTCTGAAAAAAAGAAAGCTGAAATTTAATTGAATTTATTACTCGGATAGGAATTCTAGTCAAAATTCTATTATACGGCCCTCAGAAAGTCACCTTCTTTTCCAATTAGTAAAACTTATTTGGTGACTTTGCAATGCACAAGTTCCTCAGAGATCTCAATACTGTTGATAAAAATCTTTCAGTTATATAACACAAGTAAGGTAAAGATTAATTCTTATCTTGAGGTGATTGCTATCTGTATCTAGTTGGAATTGATGGTACACATACTGCTTGACCTCGGATGGCATACATCCCAAAAGATTCATTATCATTTGGAAATATAAACTAAAAATAATTTGAGGCACCTAACCAACTGAATGCTCTAGCTTAGCCACACTGTAGGATGTGGTTTGTTTGTACTCTGATCATATGACTGGCTGGGATCTGTCCAGCATCGTGACAGAAGGTGAGGTTGCATATTGCTAGCAAATTGCTTGACCCTATTGCTGGAGACTGTGGCAGCACAGTACCTCATGGCTAGAGCACAAAATGGAGCTGCTTGTCTCATGATGATTAGGGAATGAACAGGAGAAGAACAGTGTCTCAAAATTCTTCCAGTGACCTAACTTACTTCTATGAGGCCACCTCCTAAACTTTCCAGCCCCTCCCAATAGTTCCAAAGGCTGATGACCAAGCCTTTAAGTACATGGGTCTTTGGAGGAATATTTAAAATTCAAACCAGGGCAATATCCTGTGTGTACTGCTTTTACATTATTATAAAACCAAAAAGTCTTAAGTTAAACCACAATAAGTCAGAGGCCATAAATGTATATGCATTTACAAAAAGAGTTAGTAGGTGAATTAAGACCACAAAGAAAAATGAGGGCTATTGATAGTGAAGGCTTGAAGTACTTTCTTGAAGACTTGGAGGAAACTTAAGATGGAGGAGTGGACCAAGAACATTGTAGACAAAGGAAACACATAGGCACAGGTGAGCTGGGGTTAGACAGAGGTTGAAGACATGGAATTTCAATAGACCTGAAGTGTTTCTTGAATACAGTAAAAGACAGAACTGGAAACTATTCTAAGAGAGAGCATATCAGAGAGAGCAACTGGAATTCTATCTTCTAAAGGCAAAGCCCTGGAAAGTTTCTGGGTAGGGATGCAAACAAGGCTTACTCTGAGATGAAACTACACACAGAAAAGCTTATTATAAGGCTGATAGATTGAGAATGCAGCTTGGCTAGGAAAGTAGCAACAGCAACACAAAGTGAAAGAGAGATTGAATAAGACACAATGACTACTGTGGCAATGTGTTACAGGCTTCTGTAACAGTGAAAGGACAGATGGAACTTAGCTGGATTTAGAGACTGTAAAGATAGACAGTTAAGGAGGTGAGGAATCACAAGATAACCAGAGAGACTGGAAAGATGGATCAGTGGGTAAAATGCTTGCTGTGTAAGCATAAGGATCTGAGTTTGGATCCCCAGACCCCACATAAAGTTGGCTATAGTAGCATATGTCTGTAATCCCAGTACTCCTGCAGCTAGATGATAGGCAGACACAAGCAGAAACACCAGACTCTTGGCAGCTGAGGGTCCTTGGGTAGCAACTTCATTTGGGAGTCATTTCCCTCATCTTTAAAGAGGCAAACTTAAAGGCGAAAGGATACATTTTTTGGCTCTCAGTTTAAGGAATGCAGTCCACTGTGACAGGGGAGTGATGGTAGGCAAGGCTCACAGCTACTGTGGCAGTAACTTTCTCACACCTGGGTAGATCAGGAAGCAGAGACACATGCTGGGGCTTAACCTGCTTTTCTCTTCTTTTATTCAACCTGGGTCCCCAGCACATGGGATAGTGCTGCCCACATTCAGGGGAGGTCCCTACTCAATTAATCCTCCCCGTAAATGTCCTCACACCTCATAGATATACCCAAACGTGTGCCTCACTAATGCCCTAGGTGTTTCTTAATCCAATGAAGATGACCACCAGACATCCACTGGGGGTCTTGGATGGTGAAACTCCCATGGGTGAAGGCCCCTTGTCCATTGTATTTCCAGGTATTAGCATACGGAAGAACGTGCTAGAGATCTGAACCCACCCAGCCAAGGTGTTTCCTTATTACTTATCTCAGAGACATTGTCAAAATGGTGGCAATTAGCCCCAGAAAATTAACTAGGACTAACAATCTCCAGGGTATCTGTTAAGAAAACCCACCTTTCCAGTTTCACTAATCAATCATTCGGTTATAAGACCACCCCTAGGGAAGCAGATTCACCTTAAGTTATACTAAATAAATAGGCAGGTTACCTAGTGTGTTAATGACATAGTGAGTTTTTCCTGTCTGCAACCCCACCTCCCAGTGCTGTGTTCTCTAATTCTCGGCCCAGAGAGTACAGTCACCAGCCCAGTTAAATAAATGTGGCTGATGTGGAACATCTGATTCTGAGGGTCCTTCCCAGGAGCCTTAGCACCATAACAATGTCAGTCACACCCAGTTTCTGGTCTAAAGTGTCCCTGTAACTCTTGGATCAAATTTCATTGACTCTCTTCCTATTTTATTTCTTCCTCAAATAATTCCTGCAAGCATCTGACATCAGTTTACGGATCAGAAAATGACCTGCAATCAGAGCAATGGGAAGGATCTTTGAGATCCTTTCCTTTTCCATTCATTTTGTTGTTTGTTTTTCTCTACTGGGGATTGAATCTGGGGCCTCAGGAACACCAGGCAAACATTCTACCACAAAATTACATCCCAGCTCAGATGATCTCTTTTAACCCCCTTGTTACAAAATCAACTTGGGGAAGAAAGGGTTTGTTGTGCTTACATCTCCCTGGTCATACAGTTCACCACTGAGGGAGCCCAAGGTATGAGCTCAGAGCAGGAACCTAGAGGCAGGAGCTGAATGAAGTACAGGCCATGGAAGAATGTTGCTTACTGGCTTGGTTCTCTGGGCCAAGCTCAGCCTGCTTTCTTATACAATACAGAACAATCTTCCCCAAAACACCAAGGTCTGGTCTGTCACAGCAATAACCACTGCTGGTACCAATTTTTGCTCTAATTTGTTTCTTCATTGCTGTGACAAAACACTGAGTGAAACCAACTTGGGGAGGAAGGCTATCCAGCACACCCTTCTTCTTACATACGATGAAAATGAAGCCTCCAAAATGAAGTTGCCATCTGAGGACCTTCAGCTATCAGGTAACGGAAGCTGAAAACTCACATGTCTGCCCATGCCCCCAGAGCAGAACAGGTGCCTCTGCCCACAGCAGCACGAAGGAATGCTGCTCTGAGACAGCCCTTGTTTGGATTCCTTTATGTCAGATTTCCAGTCAAGGCTGGTTGATTGGGAAAACACAGTCTAAATGAGATTTTCTGCCTGCTTTCAGTCTAGTGGACCTCTCTACAGTTGGTGTTCTTTGCCAGATTCTATAGAATGTCTGAAGGGAAATTAATAATGAGGTTGATATTTTTAAAGGTTAAAAATCTTGATTTTTAGTGTCCCAATCACTGCCATTTTGTTAAAAATTTTTCCAGCTTCTTCTTACTCATGGATATGCTACTTTCAAAATGACACAAGAAACAACCTATTGTAATGTGATGCCTGCACCAAAGCATCTATAAAGATGAGCACACACAATGCCCCGAACAGGGTGGTTTTTCTATCCTCTCTGTAATTTAAGGTTGCATGGTTAAGTAATAAACAGCTCACAGCTGCAAGGAGGAGATTGAGGACAGACCATAATTTCACATCAAACAATTCCAAAGAGGCTGTAATTTGTGACACTTTGCATTGTTACTGTGATTCTTCTATAATATCCCTTTAACTCAATTTTTTACATAGTATTTCTTGCTTTGGAGCATTTTCATACTCCATTGAATTTGACTGGTTTGGGGCATTTTAGGGAAATACTTAACTGGGACAGATAAACCTTATCACCAAATGCTTCAGGGACAGATCTAACTAAGCCAAAGTGAGAAGGAGAAGTTTGGGGCTGCCTTTTCACATTTTTAGTAAGTGTGATCATGTAATCATTCTGACATTTCTCCAGGGTAGAATTCAGTTGTGCCTGCAGAGAGGTGACCTAAAATTTACCAGGACACAGAAAGATCTGGCATTTAAAAATTATCAAATGAAATAATTTTGTGGCCTAGAGTTTTCAATAAAAAGTCCACAACAGTTAAAGAGGTTTCCAGATGTTCCCTTCCCCCTTCGAGTTCCAGGGTTATGCTCGACTAGAGCTGCCAGAGATGACTTGGACTAATGATGGGAATCCAGGACCAGAGCCATCAGAAGCTAATGACGTGTAACACGGCATGAACTGTGACAAAGAGAGGCCCTCCCAGCATCAACACTAAGCATGTGGGTGGGGTAGGACAGGTAGGACAGGTGGGTATTTGTGTGCTGATGGATGGGATGCAAAAGAAAGTCTCATGGCCTCTGAGTTGGCATGCGGAAGGAACAGAGGACTGTACTTAATTCTTCCACACTTCTCAGAATTCCCATATAGCTTGAAAAGGAGAAATCCAAGTTGTGAGGAGGATATGGATGAGGAAGCAGAAAACAAGCTCGGGGGAGTTCAGACAGCTGTCTCCCTAAATCCTTCGTGGTTCTAGATGATCATGTAAATGACCTGTCCGTGGGGCCTGTGCAGGGCAGATAAGTAAGCTGAGGGGATCTTCAGAAGCAGGAGATGATGCCTAAGAAGGTCCTTTAAAACTGGAGGCCCAGGGACTTGCATTTCAATATGACAAAATTTCCCTTCCTACATACTTTTAAAATTAGTGTGTGTGTGTGTGTGTGTGTGTGTGTGTGTGTGTGTGTGTGTACCTATGGAGGCCAGAAGAAGGTGTCAGTCTCTGGAACAGGTGATAGTGAGCCACCTGATATGGATGTTGGGAAATGAACCCAAGTCTTCTGCAAGAGCTATAAATATTCTTTACTGCTGTTCCATCTCTTCAGCACATTCCTTCCTATACTTTTTTTGAAAAGAATATCAAACCATCTTCAAAACAATTCAAAGCCAATAAGCTACTTTCTAGCTTTAAGCTGGGGAGAAGATAGACCTTGATACTTAACTACCTGTTATTTTCTTCTATTGTTTCTAAATTGTCAGAGGTTTGGGGACGGGTCCTTTAGCCAAAATGGTTCTCTAGACAGGGACCTTAAATTTAATGTTAATATTTTTAAAGCCAAAGTTATTAAAACAAAATAATAAAAAAGCAGATTTTAAGCCAATTTTCAGATAGGAACCAACAAGACTTATTTAAGGAAATTTGCCATACAGAATTTTCACTGGTAGTGGGTTCTATTAAATTTTCAGAGCTGCTATAATAAAGTACCACAGCAAATACCTTGAACCTGGAACCAGAGAATCAATTACCTCACAGTTTAAGAAGCTAGAAGTCCAAGATCAAGGTATCCACATGGCCATGTGCCCTGTACAGCCTGTAGGTGAATTCATTTCTATCTCTCTTAGTTTTTGGAAGCCTTAGACTTCTTTGGTATTCTCCTTCTGCCCTTATGAAGTCTTCTCTTTGTGTGTGTTTGTGTCTAAATTTCCCTTCTTATAAGGACCACAGTAGTACAAGATCACGGCACGCTATGGTGAGTAATTACGAATCAGTTATTTGTGGACGGTAATAGGACCATATGTTGAGGCTGAGCACTTATGGGAACAGGATTCAGCCATTGCAGAGCTTTGGGTAAAAAGTCGGTGGGGGGATTTAGCTTGCAGGTTGCTTCAAATGTGGGAAGCTGAGGCCACTCTACATGCCTGAATGCTTCAAGAAGAACTGAGGAGGCACCCAGGGACCAAAATACCACAGGACCCTGGTCTGCTCACGACTCACAGTTTCTTACAGGTTTTAAACTCCAAGGAGATTTTATTTTATTTTTTTTCCTAGGGAAGCCATCTTTAGTTGGAAAGAAAACAAATAGCAGGAAAATTGGAGTCTCTTTAATGTGGCACTTTAAGCCTCTATTTTAATTTATTTTTAGTAACTGAAATCTGCCAAGATGGCAGTAAAGCAATAAAATATTAAAAATATATCATGATTCCATTATATGACATTCTAGAAAATGTAGTTATGGAGACAGTAGAAAGATCAGTGATATCTAGGATGAGGGAGAAAGGTGCAGGGATGGAACACAGATGACTTTTAGGGCAATGAAACTCCTCTGTATAATTCTGTAATGGTAAACACACGTCATATACTGCTTTCCCTGCTGTCCAAATGCACAATAGCAAGAGTGTGTCATAGACAAAATGTACACACGTACCTTAAAGACAAAACTGCCTTCATATCATGTATTTGGAGCTCATACATATATGTACATACACAGTATATATACATACATGTATATACTTAGATATGTAGATACATAATATATGTATATACACACACATATTCCCAAATCCAATATCTGAAACACTTTTGGTCCTAGGAATTTTGGATAAGAGATGCTTAACCTGTATCAAAACTCAACACTCTAAAAAGGTGTATATTTGGAGATGTCTTGTCCAGCTGTTTTTGCCTTCTACATCATTCCCATTTGTCGGGAGCCATTTGACTGCTTTGAACTTTGATCAAGCAGGGATCAGTCTTGCTGATCCCAGAAGTGCTGTGGGATTAGGGCGTTTTGCAATGTGAATGATTTATTCACTTGAAGGAGAGATTATCTTAGGCCCAAGGCTGAAAATCCTGTAAACCCAAGGCTGAAGATCTTGTAAATCCTTGTAGGGATCTTGTAAATCCTTATAGGAAGGTCTGATTTAATCACCCAGAGGAAAGCTTATCTTAAATCCCAGGCTTAGCACCTTTTGTTAAGTAGATGTAGGTGTTTTGAATAATCCCGCATATGTAAATGATGGTTGTATTGTTCCTATAAATACACTGAGCAAAATAAAGTTATGGCCTCAGTATTGACTGAGAGCCCTCCCGAATCTGTCCTCATGTTCTCTCTCTCTCTCTCTATCTCTCTTTATTTCTCAATCCTCACTCCCCAATTCAGGTACAGTTCGATTTCTGCCGGCGGGCTCCGGCATATGGCGCCCAACATGGGGCCTGAATACTGGGGGTACAGTGAAGGACACCGCAAAGGAAAATTGAGCTCAAGTTTAAGGAAAAGGGTGCGGTGAGTAACTTTGGGAGTAAAAATGGGTCAGAAGTCAGAAGTCAGAAGATTGTTCAAGGTTCCTGAATAAACTGCTTAAAGAAGAGTCCGGTGTTGCGTCTTCCTTGCTCTAGAATTTGGTGTGCAAGTATTTTATTAAGAATATTTTCATCCCTGTTCATCAGAAAGATTGGCCTGTCATTTTCTTTTCTTGTTGTGTCCTTATCTAGTTTTGATATCAGGACAATAATGGCCTCACTAAAAGTTTTGGTAGTGTTTTTTCTCTTTATAGCTTAAGAATAATTGGAGAATCATTGATATTAGTTCTTCTTTAAAGATTTGGTAAAATTCAACAGCTAGTCCATCTGGGTCTGAATTGTTTTTTTTAATGTTTTATTTATTTATTTATTTTTATTTTATGTGTATGAGTGTTATGCCTGCATGCGTGTAAGTGCACCCATGTCGTACAGTTCCTCAGAGGACAGAGATGGCATTGGATCCCCTGAAACTAGAATTACGGATGATTGTTAGCCACTATGTGACTGTTGGGACTTGAACCCAGTCTCCTATAACAAATAGCCAGTGTTCTTAACCTGAGTCATCTTTCCAGTCCCCTGAATTGTCTTTAATTAGGAATTTTTCTTTATTATTATTGCTTTAATTGCATTGCTTGTTACACAGCTGTTTAAGTTGTTTATCCCATTTTGGTTTAAGTTGAGGAGGTCACATGAATACAGAAATTCATCTATTCTTTGCAATTTCCTAATTTATTGAAATATAACTTTTTATGGTATGCAATCATGATTTTCTGAATCCATTGGTATCTGTTGTAATGTCTCTTTTATATTTTATCTTATTAATTCAGTACTTTTATCTCAGTTAGCTGTGTATGGGTTTTCCTGTCATACTTATCTTTTCAAAGAATCAGTTCTTCACTGCATTGATTCTTTGTATTACATTTTTATTTTCATTTCATTTAGCTCTGCTTTGCTCTTAATTATTTCTTTCCACCTACTGGTTTGGAATGAGACTTGTTCTTGTGTTTTGCAAGTTCTAAGATACATCTTTAAGTTATTTGAGATTTCGTATTTTTTTGATGGAAGCACTTGTGGCTGTAAAGTTCCCCCTCTTGGGCCTCTTTTCATCATGTCCCATGGGTTTTGGTATGTTGTGTTTTCATTTTCTAGGAAATTATAAATTTCTTGGTTTCTTCAATAATACAGTCATCATTCAATGATCTGCTGTTCAGTCTCCATGAATTTGTATATTTCCTGCTTTTATATCTTGTTACATCCTGGTTTTATTCTATTAAACAGAATGCAAAGAATTATTTGAATCTGTCTTTCTTTGTTAATACTTGCTTTGTGTCCTATTATATAACCTATTTTAGAAACATTTCCACGGACCGTTGAGAAAAAAATATGTATTCTGCAGGATTTGGACAAAATGTTCTGTAGATGCCTGTTAGATTCAGCTGACCTATGATGCTGTTTAACTAAGATACTTCTCTGTTTACTTTTTGTTTGGAGGATCTGTAAATTGTTGAGAGTGCAGTATTAAACTCACCCCCTCCTTATGTTGGAGTTCTTCTGTGTAAGGGCACATATTCAGTAGTGTTTGCTTAGGAGATTGAATGTAACAGTACTCACTTGTATATGCTTAGAACTATAATATCCTTTGCTGGATTATTCCCTTAATCAATATGAAGTGACTTTATCTTTTCTGACTAATATTACTTCAGAATCTATTTTGTCAGATAGTAGAACAACAACCCCTGCTTGATTTTTAGTTTCATTTGCTTGGAATATCTTTTTCCATCTGTGATGTAAGTTAGTCTTGGTTGTCAACTTGACTGAATTCGTAATCAATGATTACATCATGTGTGGCGGTTACTACAGGACACCACATTACGGCTATGCCAAGAGCAGACTGAACTGCTCTGAGCAGTTGTTCCTCTGGAATACCTCCAGAACTGTATTATTAGAGGACTGTGACTGTTTTGACCCCTATTTACCTAGAATAGCACACACACAACCACTGACAGATATTATCAATTTAAGCCCATATTTCGTTTGCAACATAAATTGAATTAATTGCTTTTAGTGCAATACATACATTCATACATTATTCTGAGTCAAGGGCAAGGATGGATCATGAGGAATTAAAGCTATGTTTAGTTTGGGTACAAGGAGACCTCAAGGTCTATATTATTATTAACAAGGTAGAACAGAATTAATGTTTTGGTTGCAAGGTTAAGTAAAAGTCATTTGTCTAGAGCATGTTCAGATTATAAAAGTTATTCCCACAACCATGTATCTAATTTCTTATTTCATGCAGCTATTTATTAATTTATTGTCTGTAGATGTGTGCACATCTGTGCTATGATGTAGGTGTGATTCCATTTCAAACCCATAAAGCCAGATTTGGGGTATGCAGTCACCAGCTGAGTTTCTGGTGCAGCTGCCCTGACCTTTGTGGCGCAATTCCCCATTCCCACGTTGTTGCTCACTGTAGCAGGGATGGGAAACTCCAGGAGGCCCTGATCACATCTCAGCTTTCCTGTCCACAGCCTGTGCTCATCTCCTTGGCTGTGTGCTTGTGCAGGTCATCATCCTCCAGTTGTGCAGCACCTCTGTGTGTACGTTGCCGGGGGTTGGGGGGAGTCCTTGCTGGGGTTCCTGCTGGCCTCAGTGGCAGCCCTGCATGGACATTCTCTTCCTCACCCTCACGCTTCAGTTGAGGCTTCAACAGCCTTTATAACAGCAGCATGTCTAGCTCTTGGCTCCACCTTCACAGGTGTTTTTCTCTCAGGCTATTCAAGAGGCACAGGTCAGCAGGGAAGGGCACAGTGTAAGTCATTGTCTGGCAGTTCCTACTGACCTTCCTACTGCAAACTGTGTGGTCATGGACAAATTTTACAGTCTCTATTTTTGTATCATAAAAACTATTATCCGTTGGCGTTGCTCGCCTGTCATCCGGCTCCCGGCTATTATCATATTTGCATAGTGGAACTATCCAGCACTCATGGCTGTGTCTGAAGTTAAAGTTCTACTTGGGAGTGTTATGGGGAATAGCACCGGGTCCCCTGAGCATATGGACTGAGTTTAATATATTGAACTAAACATCTCAACCCCAACCTAGTTCCTCCTGAACATCAATTGAAAGATATAGTTGATATAAAAAAAATCCAGCCAGCAAAACGACTCCAGATACACAATTCTTTATGGAGAAATATGAGAAACATGAACGAGATCAAGGCAGCGCGATCCCGCTGAAAAGTACCAGTTCCGTCGTCGAGGAGTCCATCGAGAGTGAGCTAGAGGAAATACCTGGTCTCGCCTCCAATAGTGAGTGTAGTCCTTGCTTATCCAGCTAACTGCTCCTGAAGTGACTCTGTGAGTGTGTGTGTGCCTGTGTGTGTGGAATAGGGAGCAGCAAGTACTTCTGCAGTGGCCCCCATTGGGCTTGGCTTGTGTAGTGTCATATACTGTGCCTGGGCACGAGTTGGTAGCCTCTCCTGCCCTCCTCCCCATGGAGATCTCATCTGGTTTAGGAAATTCACTTACAACTGTTCTCTTGCAGGAATTGATTATTGCATTTTGTCCTGTTTTCTTTCACCAAGTCACACCACTGGAGACTCCCATCTGCCTACTTCCATCTTTCAACAGACAGACTCTTACCAAGGCTGGTCTCCAACTCCTGGACTCAAGCAATCCTCCCACCTCAGCCTTCCCACTCAGGAGCCGGGGCTGTAGACACCACCATGGCTTGGATGGTTTCCATTTTTATTATAAGAAAAAGAGGCGCTATCACCTTTTCCCATGCTCACACAGCTCATTGTGGGGAGGTGGCTCTTGGGCCCTGTTCTGTACCCAGGACACTGTACTCATCCGAATTGTCTCACCCATCACTTCCTTAGAGAATCATAAGGGGAAACTGGGGTCCCCTCTTGGGGTTATTAGTCTCAATAATATAAGAATTTTAAAATGGTCTTAGATGGAAGCTTGAGGACTATTTTTGTTAAAGAGTTTAAAAAGAAAAACCTCCGGGGCAGGCAAGCTGTAAATCTTAGCCGCTGCCCAGAGGAGGAGAATGGAGAAGAGAAGAGGGAGAGAGCCACACATTCAAACCAGCATGGAGGTCAGATACATGGAGGACTGGCAGCCACTCGGAGAGGAGGAAAGCTTTAAAGAAAGACGAAGGAAGCCCAGAATGTCGGGGAAGCCCAGAGTGTGAGGGAGATGCCAGGAGCCCAGAGATGTCTCCAGAAAAGGAAGAGAGAAAGTCGTGCCTTTACGAATTAAGGTCCAAGAAAGCCAGTATGTTTAGCAATGGAAGCTGGCAAAAAGCTGTCTGGTGGAAGGGAAGCCGGGCTTCAGAGACAGAGTGAAAAAGCCAAGAGTATCAGCGTGTTTAGGTTTCAGCCAGTACCTGAAAAAGAGATAAAGAGAAGAATAAAACATGCTTATTGCTGGGCCACAGATCTGAGTTCAAAGGAAGCCCCATTTTAGGCTCTTGTGTCCCAGGACAAAAGACTGCATTAGGGACACATGGTTAGAAATAGAATCAGAGGCAATTTATTAAGGAAGGGATGACACTCCTGAGAATGAGCTAGTGAGCTGAGGGAAAATCCCCCCTGCTACGTCCTGCACAGCTATGTGGTGGTGGACACAGAAGAGGGATGGTATCTAACATACATACAAGTCAATTTATTATTAAAGAACGCAGGGACAGGAGTCTCCCTGCTCTGTAGGATGAAGTTTCTAACTCTCCACGTTTTCATTAGCAGAGATGAGGTGCTCTAAGGAGGTATTGAGTAACAAATGGTATGCAAATCAAAAGACAGTTCTCTGTAGGGGCTCAGGAAACAATTAGCAACAAAATGTGGCCTGTTTGTGTGGTACAGAGCAGATGTTCACACAACAGTGTAAATAAGACATAGATATATTTTTTTTAATCTAATCTAAACATAAACACTGTACTTCAGAACCTGAGCCTTCATACATTTGTATTTGGCTCTGCCATCATAGACATTCTTGACTTTGCATGTAGCCAAGCATGATTTGTGCAGAGTTCAAACTCAGCCATGGTCTACAATGAGGCCCTTGCATAGAACCAACCTTTCTGACAGTTCGTATGGCACAGGATTTTATTGGATAAAGCTCTAGTCCTTAGATGAAGGCCAGGTGTGGGAGGGTTTCCAGATTTTTCCGTCACGTGGTTTCTTTCTTAGCTTTCACATCCATCTTGAAGCTGCAGTCTCCAGGCTCTACTCTGCCCTCATAACACAGCAACCTCTGCTGGGAAATAGAGACAATTCTGGAGCTCAAATTGCTTTCTCTCTTTTTCCTTTTAATTTAATCCAAGACCCCAACTCTTGGGTGTGCTGTCTGCATTCACTGTGAGTCTTCCCTTTTCACCTAAACCTCTCTGGAAATACTTTTAAAGATTTACAGAGGTATGTCTCCTAGTGCCAGTCAAGTTGTAACCATTAGGATTAACCAGGACAACAGGTTTTTCCTTCCTTATTTGTCTCTGATTCCTTGTGCTAGAAAAAAGTCTAAAACATAGTAGGTACTCAAATAAAGTAGGTTCATAAAACAATGACTTAAAAATAAAGTTGGTTAAGAACAAAGAAATGAATTTTAACCTTTAATAGAAAACATGGCTCAGTAGGGGTACCCTATATATAAAACGCTGTCACTCAATCTGACATCAGAAGCTGGGGGAAATTTTGTCTTTCTCATTAAGGATCTTTTCCAAAATCTTTGTGTATTAAAAAAAAAGAAATGTTTGTAGGGGCTGGAGAGATGGCTCAGTGGTTAAGAGTTCTGGCTGCTCTTGCAGAGGATCCAGGTGTGTTTTCTAACACCCACATAGTGGCTAACAACTCTCTGTAACTCCAGTTCCAGAGAATCTGACACCCTCATCTGGCCTCCACAGGGACTGCATGCATGGGTGCACTTACATACATGCAGGCAAAACACTCATACACGTAAAATATCGATTAATAAATGAAAAAATTTGGCTGCTTCTAGGCAACATAAAATAACAAGACATTTAATATTTCCTGTTGGAACTATGTCCTTCAAGAGTTCCTAATTAAGCTGCTAAGTGTAAAGTTATCATGAAAACTATACTATCCCTGAAAATTCAGCATCCTGAATATAAGCTCTCATGTTTCTAGGCCTGTTCTTTTATTATAGTGCTAGTTCTTAACCTACATTTAGCAGTTGTCTTAGAGGTTAAGACAGTATTTTTCAAACTGTAATTTATGGAATAAATTTTGAAAGAAATATTTTATGTGTCTTCTGAACAATGTAACTGGAACTGTCATGAGCTGGCCTGAGGAAGACTGAGGATGCTGTATTGAAACTACTCGTGGGATCATGCCACACAGAAAGTCACTTAGAGATAATCAGTTCTTCAGCAGCACTCTGCTTTGATGTCCTTTCACAGTCCTATGCTAACACCTCCCACCTGCCTGTGGTAGAGCGAAGGAAGTGATTTCCAAACAGTAGACAGCTGTTACCAAATGGCACAGGCCGACTCAGATAAGTGCGGGTCCCCAAAAGCTCAGGCTTATACCACGTCAGTCTAGCACAGAGTGGGGGCCTTTGGACAAGGTGCTCACACCTTTTTCATCTGCATTTCTTCACCTATCAAATGAAGAGACTATGTATTTACTGAATAGTTTAGGTATGAGTATAATAATTTAACCCATGTCAGTTATCAGTGAATACTAACTCTTCCTGTATCACTAGAAAAGAAACATCCAGAAGGCAGAGAATTTGTTTTGTATATTACCCTAATGTGGCCTGAAGTAGGGATGTGGAGATCAGTATTAACATATGAAGAACACCAGCTGACAAAAAAGACTGGAACTCCTTTCTCATCTGTGCCATACAGAACAAACCTAGCATGCATGAGGAACACCCATGGTACACAAAAGTGAGAGAAGGTGGGCCATATGCAAATGACCTACAAAGGGTCATGAGACTCAAGGCCCAGTGCCTCTGAGCATAAGCCTTTTCCAAGCTCACTAGCCCACCCTCATTCTTAAGAGTGTCTTTCTGTTGCTAAATGTCTGTATTACTAATCGTGGGTCTCTGGGTCCATGTGTCTTTGTTACAGGAAACAAGAACCTGGAAATCTCCTTGGGTGCCTCTAGACTCTGATCTGTGCCTGTAACACTAGTACCTGTATTAGGCCTGGCACATGATGATGTTCACAAGGTATCCATGAAATCAATGAATAAAGAATTCTAGCAGCTTGTGGATCTGTCCACTAAGAAAGCAGGAAAATCAGAATGTGGAAGACACATAAGAGAAGCAGAATCACAACAAATGAGGAGGAATAGGAGGAATAGGCAAAGACTTTACCTTGGTCACATCTGGGATAAAGATACCAACTGCCAGAGCTAGAGAGACTGCTCAGTGGGTAAAGTGCTTGCTACAGAATCACGAGGGACCTGAATTTGGATCTATAGCACCCACATATAAGCCTGGCACGGCAGCACACCTATGTGTAGGAGGGGAGGGAGAACAGAGACTGGCGGATGTGGGGAGGGGTGTTCTTGGCCAGCCAGTCTAGCAAAACTGTTAAACTTCAGGTTCAGTGAGAGACTTTGTTTCGAGAGTTAAGATGCAGAGTGACAGAGGAAGACACCTGACATAGACCTGTGGCCTCTACACACACGAACAACAATTCACTTCCCGCCCACCACCCCCCCACACACATGCATAAAGATATCAGTTTTGAATGAGGAGGTATTAGATAAATTCCACGGGCAAAACACTATTCTAGTCTACCAAATGTTCGAGCACAAGCACAGTACTGCTACAGCTTTTGTCCGCAGCTGGTGAGTCTTATCTTCTTCAGATTCCCCGCTGCCAAACCGCCTTCCCCTAGATATTTTCTGCTGGTGCTTAGCTTGCAGTTCTGGATACTCTGTCAGTGCAAAACACAGCTGGAGATCTAGCAGTCACACTTATTCATACCTCCTAGTATGCAGGTGCTTCCATAGCATCTTAAGTTACTCACACTGAGCCAAGTAACCCAACACACCAGGAAGCTTTCTCCTAGGCTCACAAGGACTAAGTATCTTAGCGCATCAGTGGAATTTTTTACAGTTCTATTTTTCCATTATAAAAAAAATAACTGGACTTTTGAGTAAGAGAGCAGATAAGCATATCCTCTTTGAGTTCTTTTTGAACATATTTATAATTGATATTTTGAGGTCATTTTCTTATATGTTATCTAAGTTGCTTTCCTGAGGGAAGATTACTACTGGAGTACTAATTTTGGAAGAGATACACTGTCTTGGTTTTTCATGCTGTATTTTTGCCATGGAGGTTTTGCTATAGAGTTTTTACTATAGAGTTAGATCATTGGCTCGGTCCTTTTGTATGAATAGCTGTCTCTCATCTTTGTTAAGTGGGTATTTGGATCTTGCTTTATTGTTACCTCAACTTGGCAGATTTTGAATCACATGGGCTGTGCTTGAGGTTCAGTCTTGAAATGACTCAGTGTCACTGTGTTATTGGGGTATCAGAAGTGGTCTTAGTTCAGTTAGGGCAACTTTCAGATTCTGACTGCAGGTTCAGATGCTTCATAGAGCTAGCAGGTTCTTGCTGTTGAACACCATGTGGCTTGTGTGGTACAGGGCCTTACACAGCTGCAGCTTGAGATTAAGTGGGGAGGGCAGTGCTGTCTGTGGAAGGCATGTACAGCTCTGTACAGAGTCCTCAGATCGCAATGGCTTGGGGTCCTAGCAGTCACCTGATTTTTAACAAAGATATATCGGAAGTACATATTAGAGAAAAGACAGCATCTTCAACAAATGGTGCTGGGGAGACTAGATATCAACATGTAGAAGAATAAGCTAGATCCTTGTCTCTCATCCTGCATAAAACTCCACTCTAGTTGGTTCAAGGATCTCAACATAAGACTGAATATCCTGAATCTGCTAGAGGAAAAGTAGAGTATACTTCACCTTACATGCACAGAAAAGGACTTTCTGAAGACTCCAGTAGCACAGGCAATAAGACCAACAATTGACAAAAACTAATCAACAAGAAACTAAAAAGTGTCTGTGCAGCAAAAGAAATTCAATCAAGTGCCCATAGAATGGGGGAAAAAAAATCATTGCTATCTACCCATCTGACAAAAGGTCAATATTTGACATATACAAAGAAGTAAAAAGATACTAAGTACTAAGAAAACAAACAACCCAACTTTAAAAAATGGGTTATGGAACTGAATAGAATTTTCAAAAAAAGAAATACAAATAGCTATGAAATGTTTTCAAATGTGTTCAGTATTCAGGAAGTGCAAATTAAAGCTACTTTGAGATTTTTATCTTACCCAATCAGTGGCTAAAGTCAAGAAGACAAAATGAAGGCTTCAACAGTAGTTAAGGTGCTGGTTACAGAGCTAGACAGATGACTCAGCAGTTTAGACAACCAGCTGCTCTTGCAGAGGACCCAGGTTCAATTCCCAGCACCTATGTGGTGGCTAACAAACCTCCTTAACTCCAGTTCCAGTGGATCTGATGCCCTCTTTTGACATCTATGAATATTGTAAGACATGGGTGCATTTATATACATGCAGGCAAAACACTGATGCACATAAAAAAATAAATAAAAATTAAAATTAAAATGCCAATAAATACTGGCTAAGATGTGGGGAAAGAGGAACCCTTATTCACTGTGTGGTCAGAGTGCAAACTAATGTACCATTATGGAAACCCATATGGAGGTTTCTCAAAAACCTACAACTACATCAGTTAAAACTTTATAGAGACACCCTCGTAGAAACACACATGGCTATGTTCCTTTGGATTCCAAATCAATCAAGATTAACCATCACAAGGGTGTTAGAAGACCGAACAGAAGAAGAATTTCAAATGGGAAGGAATTATATAACCAAAGGATGGCAAGTGGAAATGAAGTTTAGAGCGTTCTAGAGCATTTTGCTTCCATCGGTTATAAAGTATGACAGAAACAAAATGAAAACTAGAAAGTTCAGCTGGGGCCAGATCTTTGAAGGTCTTGAACTGTACAAAAGTATTTTGTTTCATTTCCCAAGTAGTAAAAAGAGAGAAAATTTTAGAGCAATAAATATGCCTGAGTAAAACTACTGTTAGCAAGACTACTATGACATGCAGACATGCTAAAGAGATGGATTGGAAGAAAATGCAAATCTTGCCATTTGAAAAAAATGATTTTGAGACTGTTGTAACTTTGGATATGAGAGGAAATCCAGGTCAGTACTAGATTTGAATGAGAAGATGCAGAAAGAAATAAGTTGAAGAGATTGCAAAGGCAAAACCTGTCACATTTGTTCGAAGTAGTTTTGTGGGAAAAGATACATTCTTTGATTTTAGATGGGCTAAGTTTGAATGGCCTATGTTCAAAGTGAAAACGGGTAACCAACTCCCCTCCCACCAGCATCTGTCACCTGTTAGTCATTTTTCTGTTGCTATGACAGAAACACTGACCAAGGGTTTTCTTCAGGAGTGTGATTCTTGATGGGTTTCCCATGCTCTGAGGATGATCCTACACACTGTAACACATTCGTCCTGTGCTTTGGTGGGTGGGGTTTGGTCCCGCCCTCTGGCACCAATCAGGCAGAATGAAACAGAGAACAGCCCTTGAACTGGTGAGTGACTGTTCTCGTTCGAATATTGGCACTATGGCACACCCCCACACACATCCTAGGCTCTGTTTGCACTGGGTCTAGGGCATTGCCCAGGAGTCGCTCCAGTTCCCATCCGACCACCCGGCTGAGTTCCATTTATGCGCTGCCAGCTATGTCAAGAAGACAGCCTTCCAGGTCGCTGGATCCCAGCATCCAGAGAGCCAGGACACTTTCCTTTCTCCGTGTGCCCGGGATGGGTTGTGTTATGGGTGAGAGCCTTCTCCGGGCCTCCCCTTGCTGCCGCTGGCTGCCATCTTTCCCGGCATCCCTCCGGTTCCAATTTCACAACACCGCAGGCTTCCCCTCCCATCCTCGTCCTCCCTCCTCTGCCCACCTTCTCCGGCCCATCATTGGTCAGAGGGCGGGTCTTGCCACTGAGTGAGCCAATAGCAAAACTTCAGAGAGAGATACATGCTAAATTTACTCTACACACACCAACTCCCATATGGGCAGCACCAACTGGACCCAGTGGATTTAAAAAAAAAGAGTACACAAAGTTGGAAAAGGAGCAGTTGGGAGAGTTTGGGGTGCATATAATCAAAATATATTGGATAATGTGTGACATTCTCAAAGAATAAAGAAAATAAATATTTTTTCATATTTCAAGTTCAGAGGCTGAGAGATGGCTCAGCAGTTAAGAGCAAATCTAAAGCTCAGGGAACATCATGGAAGAGGCGGGCAGAAAGAATGTAAGAGTCAGAGAGACAAGAGACCTCCTGCTAGTTAGTCTATTCTAGACATGATAGGGGAGCTGCACCCATGAAATCTCCACAGAACGGTAGCCTAACAAGGTCTGTACAATGACAAAATCAGTTGACATGCCAAGGTGAATGAGGGAAATTTCACACTTTCCCACTTCAAGATGAAAATCTACAAGTGCTCAATGGACGCTGAGGGAAAGAGAATCAGTTTTCCCTAGGGACTAGCTCCTTGAGAGGTTATCTAATCCCAGGTGGGCAGCCCTAAATACAGGCATGCATGAGCACCACTAAATGGACTTAGTGTGTTATATACTTATAGATGTATATATAACAATAATAACCAAAGAGGAGGACTAGAAATTGAGAGGGAGAATGGGGATACATGGAGGAGCGGGAAGAGGGCTGCAAGGGACGGAAATAATGTAAACACAATACTCATGGATGAAACTCTCAAAAATACAATAATCTCTCTACATACTTTTTAAAACCTCAAATTCAGAGGCTGGAGAGATGGCTCCATATTTAATTATCTGCTGTTTCTTTCTCCGTTGACACCTGGTTTAAAAATGGGTTCCTGGACCCAAATAAAACAAGAGGATTTCATCACCTGCTGTTTCTTTTTCCTTTTCTTTGTGGGATTATTTTCTCACTATTGGAGCATGTGCCTCAGAGGACTGTTAAGGGAATTTTACTCTTATTAATGTCAGATCTTCTACCTCATTCCTTATCCAAAGAGGAAACCTAATTTCTTATCCCTGTCTTATGCCTGCAATGATGTCTTGATCAAAGAGAGACTCAATCTCCTATCACGTAAACCCTTGGAAAATGTCAAAGAGGCCCTTGTTGGTATAAATCCTTGACTAGATCATTCCCACACAGAGTCTGGTGGACCACCTAATACTTATGAAGATTTTCTCCAGATCAGCCCTCTAAATTCCATGTGGAGGTTTCCTGTAGTCTACCCAGATGGTTTCCTCCATCCTCCCAGGTCTTCCTAGGGAGACTGGAATTGGAGACTGGGAGTCCATTCTTCACGTTTGATTACACATATCAATCACTCACATAACGTTCTGTCCCAATCACTAAGGAAGGACTTGAGTTTTCCAACTTTTTGCCTACCTGGTCCATACATGAAGTTACCTGGTTGCTATAGGACTTACTTTAGTCTTTTATCCCTGTGTTGCCAATCTGCTTTGATTTGGGGGGTTTCCATTAGTTCCAGACCCAAGGAGTATCTGAGTTACATTTGTATTCCTACCCAGGGCCATGGCATTAAGAGAGTGGGTTATACCTCCCAGAGTGTGGAACAGCCCCCAAGACTTTCAGCCATGGGAGAGAGTCCCATATTGAGTGCCAAGCCATTAGGAATGGGTCTAGGGTCTCCTTGACAAATGGTCACACAACCCAAAGTATTTTAGTCAAGCAAAAAGTTTTACATCTGCAAAAGAGTAGAAAGCTGCTTTGAATCCAGCAAACAAACATGCCCAGCAGGAGTCCTGCAGGGTTATAGCCCTAACACAAAGGGTCCTGTGCCTCATTCTAAGTGGTCAGAGCTCAGCCTCACATTCTTATGTGGTTCACAAATTCAAAGTGGCACAGTTGCTAGGGAGAATGAATTTGAGCATATATTTTGACTTTAGGAAAATGCTGACTTGAGAAGGATTCTTACCAAATGGCGTCTTTACAAATTTCTTTTAAAAAGGAAACTTCTTCTGTCTTACTTAACCCTTTGATAGAAAAAAAAAAGTTAGTACATCTCATTGACATTTCCTACATGTTTGCAGAGGCAGGGGAGGGGGGTTGACAAGAGCTTTCTAGAATCCAGAGTTAACTGATGCTCAGCAGTCTCCTAAAGACGTTTCCAGGTCTGGCTTACCTTGTGATAGACCTGCAGGCATCAAAAAACTGAGAGCTGCCACCTGCCTAGGAGAACCTTCATGGTGTGGTCTGCAGTTTTGGAAACTTTCTTGCACTTTGAGCTTCCTGTCTTTTAATTGAGGAAGCAAGAAAGGCAAGCAAGAGGCAAACCTACACGACAAATACGGACTTCCCCCCTCCAAACCCGGGGTGCTGTGCTGTGCTGCGCACTTCCTGTTCTTCCTCTAATCCTCTTGCCCAGAGCACTGTGACCATCTAGTTCTAATGAGGGGCTAGATGACTCTATCCAGGTGACTTCCTTGCTGGGGACTCTTTCTCCCTGGGCCAGTGACTGCCCCTGTCCAGGAGAGCATTCATTCTAGATGGCAACACCTGTCACTGTAGGTCTGCATTTAAGACTCTGTGAGCATCAGCCCAACCTCAGGCATCTGCTTGGGCATTTTCCAGAAAAGGGCATGGTGTCCAGTCACCAGTGTGACTGGGGATGAGGTAAAGTCGGGCTGAGCCCTGCTTTCCAGGGAGAAGCCCCCAGCAATCACTTCCATATTACACTTACCAACACGTATGTTTGTGGCCACTTCTGTGAGCTCATGGCATCAGCTGCTCCAAAACATCTTCAGGAGCTATGGACATTCGTGTCTTAGCTGGCAGAACCAGGCCTGATGCAAGGAAGCAGAGCAGAGATGAATTTCCTTCACCAAATGGCTGCTGAACTCCTTTTGAGGAACAGCAAGTACCTCTAAGTTGGGCATGGAGTGCATACTGTGGGCCATGTTATCCCATTTGGTCTCACAGGTCCTGATAAGTCCATATGATGGTCTTTGCTTTAAAGGTGAGAATGTAGGAGGTAAAGCAACTGCTTAAATATTGTGTAGTTAATGATTAAATCAGGACTCCAATCAGGTCTTTGCCACAGAGGCCCAAAGACTGTTAATCAGCACCAGGATAAATGTACTGGGTTGTGTTCTTATAGTGTTGGGAGAAGGCATGGTCCTAAGTTTTAACAGGATGGGCTAGAAAACTGAGTCCCTTCTCTGTTTCTACCCTCCCCATGTGACTTTGGGGAAGTCACTTAGGGTTTGGAGTACTTTGTGTAACTGCCTGTGATTCCATAAAACAGACAGCTAATTGCATGATGGATTGAATTCTGGAGACAGTGCTCCATCCAAACAACTCAGACATTTGCCACAAAAAGAACATTGCTGCTGCAGGCTCTGCCCCTGACAATGAATCGCATTTAACCTCATTGTAACAGAACCATCACTTCTAGACCTCTGAATGAACTGTCACATCTTACTGTAAGAGGTGCCAAAAGAATAGTGATGTCTGTTGCTCTGGGGCTGAGGGAGAGATATCCTTCCCAAGAGACTACCTGTCAACAAAAGCCATTGCATTTCATTTGACCTGGGATTTGCAGATCTCCCTCCCAACTCCATGCCTTTGAGATTCTTTTGCATTCAACAGACATTACAAATCCCCAGCAGAGAGGAAATACAAGGTAATTGCTGCAAGCACTGCAGAACCCATGCTGAGCAGCCAAATGGGCTCTCTCATCTCCTGAAAGCCTGAGGTCTAGTACCAGGTAGGGGCCTAAGCTGGCTGATCAGCCCCTGTCACTCTTGCCTTAGGGCAGGCAATCTGAAACCTGATACCTCCCAGTTTAAGAAAGCTAATGTGTTTCTGCATTTCCCATTTCATTTCAGTGTATGTTTAAAAGGCTTCTGGAAAAATTTATATTCTATGGTAGACACAGGTGTGGGAATGGATTCAGCTCTGGTTCCCAGTGTGGCTTTGGTGGAGCCATCAATCCTCCCTCAGTTCCCACTGCCCAAAGGAAAGGCTCAGCCTCCTGAGTTCAATAAATTCTGCTGCTTGTTAGGTTACTCACAAATTACTGCACAACTGAGGGAAAGCTGAAGTTTAAAGGATCTTTTATAGGCTGTCAGCCACAGTTTCATGTACTATTGGAATTCAATATTAGTAGTGGCTCCTTGGAGATGGGAAGTGCCTGAAATTGCCTTGTCTAAAACAACGAAAGTCGATTGATTGATTTCTTTTTTTATATTATTTTGTTTCATACGTGTGTATAATGTTTTAAAAAATCTTACTTTTATGTGTATGAGTGTATTGTGTGAATGTGTGTAAGTGTACCATGTAGTGCAATGCTTACGGAGGTCAGAAGAGGGTGTGCATTCCCATAGAATTGGCGTTATAGATGGTTGTTAGCTACCATGTGGGTGCTGGAAATCAAACACGGGTTCTCAGCAAGAGTAGCCAGTGCTCTTAACCTCCAGCCCCATACAGTGTGTTTTGATCAAGTCCACTCCCCATTCCCTCCTCTCCAATTTCTCTCCAAACTCCCCATCGCTATTCTATTCCCTCCCAATTCTTTTTTTTTTTTTTTTTTAGTGCTGTCAGTAGGTGCATGGGAGTCAGGCTGTCTGTTGGATCATGGGTAGCCTTTCAGGGGAAGCCTCCTTGAAGAAAGTTGACTCTCTTCCCCCAGTAACCATCAATTGACCATAGCTCTTCAGTTAGGGACGAGATCTCATAACCACCTTCCATGCTGGGATTTTTGTCTAATTTGAACTTGCCCTGGTCTTATGCATGCTGACATGACCACTGTGAGTCCTATGTGCAACTGCCCTGCTGTGCCCAGAAAAGTTTCACTATAGTCATCCACTGCACCTGGCTCATACAGTCTTTCTGCTCTCTCTTCCATGGTGATCCCTGAGCTTTGGGAGGGCAAGTGTAACACAGATGTCCCATTTATGGCTGAGTACTTTGCAGTGTCTTATTCTCTGTAGATTGACCAGTTGAGGTTTTCTGTGTTGATCAACGTTTACTACAAAAAGAGTGGTAAGGGTTAATAGGCACACTAATCTATGGGTATAACAATAAGCCATTAGGTGTCAGTTTAATACTATATCTAATCAGGAGAATAAACGTAGTAGGTCCTCCCCTAGAGCCTATGATCTACCTAGCTCTGGATTCTTGGCTCCACTATCAGTACCAGAATAAGTTTTTTTTTTTTCTTTTTGTGGCACAGGTCTTAAATCCAAAAAGAAAGTGGTTGGTTATTCCCATGACATTCACACCACTATTGTGCCAGCAGGTACGCCTTGCTGGGCCAGTTCCAGTAGCTCTCAGGGTTCACAACTGGATGAGACTGATGATTGTTTTTCCTCCCTTGGTAGCATGCATAGCACCTCTCAGTACTATGAAAACTAACCAGTATAGTTAAAACTTCCAGGTTGGTATCAGCTTTATTTCTCAGTGTTTGATGACTCAGGTATGTGATGCCTTTAGCAATAGGGTCTTACCATCAAGTTCTGGAGGCAACCAATAGCATTGACCATACTCTGAAACATTTGGGAGCCTATGGGACTCCACTGACCAGCAAATTGAAAAGAAGTAACCCTTACCTGGCACTGGGATTTTTATTTGATACAGTCAGTGATATCTAAGCCAGACATTTTCCTTCCATGATTACAGAGTAATTCCATTTAAACTCTTTTGGTATATGTAAATATGTATATTTTAGGAAATTTCCACAGTAGGTTTCCATAGTGTTTTCAAAGGTCTTTAGTGTTTTTCCTCCCCATACTCAGTACCTTCCCATCCTCTAGCAAACTCAGCCCTTCTTGATCCATTATTCCCCATTCCCCCTTCACAGCACTTGCACAATCTCTCCTGCCATAAAGGCCCTCCCCCATGGCCCCTTACTGGTTTCCTGACTTCCATGAGGACTCCAGTTGAAACAAACATCTAAAGATTCAAAGTTAGCTTTCACACATGAGAGAGAACATGCAACATGCCTTTCTGAGTCTGGGATATCTCAGAATGATTGTTTCCAGGTCTGTCCATTTACCTGCAATTTCATTTTTATTAACAGCTGAATCACATTCCATTGTGTGTTATGTACCACATTTTTATTATCCATTCATCTGTTGATGGGCATGTAGACTTTTTCCATTTCCTGGATATTGTGAATAGAGCATCCACGTGAACATGGATGAGCAAGTATCCCTATAGTGGGATATAGATTCCTTTGGGTATTTCTCACGAGTGGTATAGTTGGATCATGTGGTGGATCTGCTTCTAGCTTTCTGAGGATCCTCAACATTGACTTCCACCGTGGCTGCACCAGTTTGACCTTCCACTGGTGGTGGTTTTAATATCAACTTGCCACAAATTAGGATCACCTAAGTAGGAGGCCTCAACTGAAGAATTACCTTGATTGCCTTAATTGATATGGGAAAACCCACCTCAAATGTGGATGGCATCTTCTGGTATATAAAAAGCTGATTCACCTTTTGCTTGTTTGGCCTTCCCTCTCACTGTCAAGTTCTTTTATCCAGTTGCTGCTGCAGAAGAGGACGAAGAGGAAGAGGAAGAGGAAGAGGAGGAGAAGGAGGAGGAGGAGGAGGAAGAGGAGGAGGAGGATGAAGAGGAGGAGGAGGAGGAGGATTCCGTTGCTGAGGTCAGAGCCAATGTTTCTAGGCGTCCATTTTTGACTAGGGACCAACAGCTCTTAGGAACCCTCCAGGTTTGGGGGAGCAGATTGGGACTCCTAGGACACCCACCTTATAGGTTCTTGGCTTCTCCAGTATGGGAAAGACACTGTGGGACTATTATGACTACTGATGTACCCACTCAGCCTCAAGAATTGGGTTCTCAGTCTTACAGATGCGATTCAGCTGTTGTTGCAACTTTGAAGTAAGCTGATTAATACGTTTTACATATATATGTAAAATGAATATTTATATATTAGTTCTGTTTTTCTAGAGAACCCTGACTAATGCACCCACTAACAATGAATGAGTGTTCCTCCTTCCCCACATCCTTTCCAGAACTTGTCATTTGTTTTTTGAATCTTAGTCATTCTGACTGAAATAAGATAGAATCTCAAAGTAGCTTTAATTTGTGTTTCCCTGATGGCTAAGTATGTTAGACACTTAAAAAATAAATATCAGTCATTCTTATTTCTTCTTTTGAGAACACTCTGTTTGGTTCCATACCCCAGCTTTTAACTGGGTTTTCTTTATTTTTTTTTTTTTGTTTTGAGTTCTCTGTCAGATGTATAGCTTGTAAAGTTTTTTTTTTCCATTCTGTTGGCCATCTCTTCACTTGATTGATGGTGTCCTTTGATATACAGAAGCCTTTTAGTTTGATGAGATCCCATTTGTCAATTTTTGGTCTTAATGCCTGATCCATTTGAGTCCCATCGAGAAAATCCTTTTCTGTTCCAATAAGTTCAAGTGTATTCACTACCACCTTATCTAACAAATTCAGGGTATCTGGTCTTATGTTAAAGTCCTTGATGTGTTGGAAGTTGAGTTTTGTGCATAGTAAGAGATAGGGATCTCATTTACTTCTTCTACATGTAGCTTTTTAGTTTGACCAGCACCATTTGTTGAAGATGCTTTCTCCATGTGTATTTTGGCCTCTTTGTCAAAAATCAGGTGGCTGTGGGTATGTGAACTTATATTTGGGTCTTCAATACTATACCATTGATCAATGTATCTGCTTTTATGCTAGTACAATGCTGTCTTTATGACTATAGCTCTGCAGCATAACTTGAAATCAGGACTGGTGATACTTCTAGTAGTGTTTTTATTGTTCAGGATTGCTTTTGTATTTCTACATGAAAGTCTGTTTTTTACATCTTGAGTCATTCTCTTTATTTCATTCAACTGTGGTTTTCCATGGATTTCATTCTGGCATTTACTCATGTCCTAAAGTTCCTTAAATATGTTCACAGTTACTACTTTAAATTCATCCTCTTCTGCATCATCTTGGTGTTTTTCCCAGGGAGCATTACTATCTTGGAAATGAAACTAAAGCTCCTTGTAGGACTTGAATTTCAGTTCCCTAAAAGCAACTTGAGAACCGCAATGAGGTGATCAGGTGTGCATCCAACAGGACAGAGCACCTATTATGTACGAGGATTGCATATACACTAGTCAAGACAGACCCGATCCCTACTTGCTTAGATTCAGTCCAGGAAGGATGCTAAAGCATGGTCATTATCACCTTCAAGTTCCTGAGGATGCCCTGGGACCCCTGAAGATAAAAACTCCAAAGGCTTTGAAATGACACATAAGGCAATAGATATGGAGGATGCAGACTGCTCCTTCCTTCCTTCGGTTGATTTTGGCAGGGATCTATCACAGCAACAAGATAGTCAATTGATACAGCAAGGTTCAAGGTTGAATACATATTCTCCCAGGTCAGCTCCATGCAGACCTTCTGGCAGGTCCCAGCTCAGGTCCAGTAGCCTGGCCTACAGTTGCCTTTCCAAATCCTACAACCTGCCCCTCTGCTTTGGAGCCTCAGTATCTTCACTATAATCTTTTGATCTTCTTTCAGACCTGCCAAAATCTTTATGAAAGTCCCTTCGTTAATTTCTCCTCATAGCTCTAATAATTTGAGGGTCCCATTTGCTTCCTGCCAGGGCCCCTGTTGATAGGAACATAGTATAAAGAGATAACTTGGTTTTAGAGGATGAGTGGGAAACCATCACTACGGTATAAAGAGATAGATGGGTGGTACCTTCAAATCATGTCTGCTTCCGTTAACTTCTTTTGAACCCTTGGTGTCATTTGCATGCATAACTGCATTTATCTCACAAGAAAACCTTGAAAATGCACCATGGAGATGAAGAAAGGAAAGTATCTGACAGACGTATCCATTCGCTTTTGTACTCATGAGTATTTTTTGTTCCCCTTGTTGACTTTTCTTTGGAGTTCACTCATCAAAATGCAGTCTAGACACTCTGAAGCACTAGAAAGGCAGTGGTTACAAGCAATTGATTTTAAATTAGACACATATGAATTAGATTCATTTCGCCTGTGTAGCTGTGAAGAAATTCATCTCCGTAAGTTTCAAGACCCTGACTCATAATGCAGACCTTATGGTTTGCAAATGTCAGGAGAGGACTTGTGGCTGCTGGCACAGAGGCGCCCATTCAGTGGAGGAGACTGTTCACCAGTCAAGCACTGTGGTTCAAGACACTTAACATGAACACTGTGTGTACCAGTGGGAACACAACATCTGCTCATCTACAGCACACAGCAACGACCCTGAAGTTACGCTCTATTCTAAAATGTGCTCAGGACTATCACAGAAAGGTTGAGTTATGTTCAGTCTAATGTTAAGTACGGCCTTATTGTTTACACATTGGGAAGTCTACTACATTATCTGTCTCTAGTCCTTCAGCACTACTCCCATTTTGCATTTCTACAAGACTCTGAATAGCAGCTCTGAAGTGACATCTACAAGGTGGCTTCAGTCTCCCACCTCTACAGTCCAAACTCAGTTAAAGTGGGTTGCTTCCTTATCTCTTTTCATGGGTTTGGGCAGCAGTTCTCACCATGAGCTACTCATTCTTACAGTGTTCTTTTAACCTGTTAGGATAACAAATTTCATCTTAAAATCAGTATGGCACTTTCTGAGACCAGAAGCCCAAACATGCCGAGCTGAAAGAAAGAGAGGCCCCATAGAGCTGACTCAGAGTAAAAGGAACAAATTTTGAACCCTCTGAGAAACTACTGCCAAACTTTCTATTTAATGTGTGACCTGGTTAAGCTTCAGTTGTCAACTTGACACACCTGGAAAGAGGGACCCACAGCTGAGGTCTCACCTCTACAAGGCCGGCCTGTGGCCAGGGCTGTGAAGCATCTTCTTTATTGTTGAGTGATATGGGAGGGCCCCAACCACTGTGGGTTGTGCCACCCCTGGGCAGGTAGTCCTGGGTTGTGTAAGAAAGCAGGCTGAGCTCAGGCCAGAGGAGAAAGCCAGTAAGCAGTGTTCTTCTGTGGTTTGTGCTTCTGTTCTTGCCTTGGCTTCTCTCCATGATGAACTGTAAGCCATAAAGTAAAATAAATCCTTTCCTTCCCCAAGTTGCTTTTGGGCAGTATTTTATCAAAGCAATAGAAAGCTACTAGTTACCAGTCACAGAAATCAGTAGTCTTTTTAAAAAACATTTTATGGGGCTGGAAAGGAGGCTTAGCAGCTAAGAGCACTGGCTGTTCTTGCAGAGGACCCGGGTTCAATTCCCAGTGCCCATATGGTAGCCAAAAAAAGTCTGTAATTTCAGTTCCAGAGGATTGGACACCCTCTTCTGACCTCCTTGGGCAGTGCACAACACAGATGTACTTACATTCATGCAGGCAATACACTCATACACATAAAATAATAAATAAATAAAGATTTTAAAGATTTTACTTTTTATTTTTAAATTATGTGTGTACAGGGGTGCGGGACTTCTGCGTGAGAGGTCAATACCCATGGAAGCCAGAAGAGGATGTCAGCGCCCCTGGAGCTGGAGCTACCAGTGGTTGTGAGCCTCCTGATGTAGTGCTAGGAACTAAACTTGGGTCCTCTGCAAGAGTAGCTCTTAATAGCCAAGTCATCTCTCCAATCCAGTATTTTTTAAAGTCTCAATTGTGAAAGATTCAGTTCACTAAAAAAAAAAAATGATTTTGCACTGTCTTTCCAAATGGCTATCCCTTAGCTTTTTATTCAGAGATGAGTTGGTACAAAGAGTTACAAATGAAAACCATACTCTCCTGCGAGGTAAAATAAACTTCTACTGTGTATAAATTACCCAATCTGTAGCATTCAGGTATAGCACCAGCAAACAGATTTGGACAGACACATCCTTCCAGAGACCAGCAGGGCGGAATGACTCTCAGGCTTGGTCAATCATTAGAATTTCTCAGGAAGCTTTTGCAGCACACCAAAGGCTGAGCTATAGGCCATTCTTTGGGGCTCAGTAACAGAAATCAGTGTTCTTTTAAAAAAGGTCTTACTTTTTATTTTTGAATTATGTGTATGTATATGTGTGTATCTGGGGGGAGGGAGTTATACATGTGAGTGCAGTAACCATGGAGACCAGAAGAGGGCGTCCAGTAGTCCCTAGAGCTGGAGTTACAGGTAGTTGTCAGCCTCTAGCTGTGAGGTGCTGGGAACTGAACTTGGGTCCTCTGTAAGAGCATTACATGCTCTTGACCATTGAGCCATCTCTCTACCTCCAAACCAATATTTTTTTAAATTTTTTATTTTATGTGTATGAGTGTTATAGCCTGCAATGGGTGTAAGTTCACTCATGTCGTGCAATGCCTGTGGAGGTCAGAAGAGCATGTCAGATTCCCCTAGAAGTGAAGTTAAGGACGGTGGGACTCAAAGCTGGGTCCTCTGCAAAAGCAGCCAGTGCTCTTAACTGCTGAGTTATCTCTCTAGTCCCAAAACCAGCATTTTTAAGTCTTCTTTGGTTTTTCCATTGGCATCCAAGTTTAGGAAGCCAGGAATTTGGGAGATGTGGTAATATCCATATCTGTCCTGACAGTCAAATATTAACTCTGATGTTGGCAAAGAACTTTCTGTTGACATTAAATGTAACCATCTCTCTTTGGGGTGTAAACACTCCTCAGTCCAGATCAACTGTGGGAGAGACCCTAGTGGGCCTGCACCTTATCATTCATATTTATACAACTATCTTAATTATGGGACGTGCAGAAAAGGGACAAAAGCACCATCATTGTCATAAATGTAGTCATCCAATAGTTCCTGCTAGGAAGACCCCCAAATTAGGATAGGAAGGAACGATTTCAAAAATAACAGCTCAGTTTTACTTTGCACATTCAGCTGAAGAATGTTCCTGGATGGGTGGGCTGTATATCAGCAGGATCCTGAGAACCAAAAGCAGAGAGCTTGCACAGTTAGTTACCAAGTAGATGAAGAGTGTAGATTTGTTCACTATTTCATTTAACATTCAGTGTGTTTACTGAGTACTTACTATGTGCCAAACTATAGTTCTCACAAAAGGTAGAAGTTCACAGCCTAGTGCAATCGATATGGGTGTCAATTGTCCATGTTTGCCAATAGGAATTGTCAGAGAGACCAAATAAACAGGAGAAATAATGAATGAAAGGTAGAATCTGGGTCAGTTTTACTAGGCTCTGAAGTACAATCAAATCATCCCTTAGAGGAATGAGCAATCACTCTCTTCTGTTCTCCTTGGGCACTGTACGACATGGATGCATTATACACATGCATGCATAACCCTCATACACATAAAACAAACAAACAAAAAATCACTCAAGGTTGACAGCAGCAGTGATGAAGGAAACCTCTGTCCGCCTCTTGAGTGGTCAGGGGAGTAAGGTTCAATGTGGTCACAGCGCCGCAAATTCATTGAAGTAGTGGGCATCCTTGTCATCCTGTAGCTAGTCTGCACCTGCAGGGCACGGACAGCTCATCTAGCAAGGGGAGGGCATCTCTGCTGAGCAGGAAAACAGTACTGGAGTCAACCTTCAGATCCTTGATGCCCAACCAAGAGCGCCTTACTAGGTGAACTATTCGATATGACAGCTGGCTGGTCTGGAATCTTGCATGATTTCCTCCTCTGGTAAAGTGTTGGTTGAGGCAGGCTGTTGAAGATGGAGTGAAAAGGGACATGTCTATCGCCCCGACTAGCAGAGCGTGGAGACTTAAGGTAAACACTCAGGGATGCTGAGGTGGCTGGAGAGGGTGGGGCTTGTCTGGAGGGTCCCAAAGGAGGGGAGGCAGATCAGTGGGGGCCAAAAGTGAAACGACCCAGTACATACCTGGGTGGAGGCAGTGAACGACAGGGGTTGGCCCAACACTGCCCAAGGCCCACAAAGGAACTGACTGGGGAATCAGGAGCTCTTCCACCAGGGCCTTGTGGTCAGTGCTCTTGGCCTGACTTCAGCGGGAAGTCAAGTGCCAAATCTTCCCAGGGGGCTCCATGGGAGGAGGGCATAGAGAGAGTGCAGTGTCAGGGTCCTGAGACTTTCTACAATGACCTGCTGCAGATGGGATTCTGCCAGGTGCTTGCAAGGCTAGTAGGGACGCCTTCTGTTCAAGGGCTTGTGAGGAGGTCGGGGAGAAGTCAGCTGGACTTCCTCCCTTATGTCTTCATTCACACAAGCAAAGCCTAGAACCCTTTGCTGGCTTCCCAATGAATGCTTAGAGCCTTGAAAAGGAAGCCCCTGGGTCTCCTTCCTCCGAGGAACATCACACTTGCCGAGTGCTATCATGATTGTCCTTTGCTGTTTCACTCGTCTTATCATATAGATATCTAGCTTAAGGAATTCAGCTGTAGGTATTCAAAGGAAATGAGATTTAAAAAACAATAAATAAAGTGTGTGACTCTGCCAGCCATTCCCCACAATAAACATATGCTTGGAGCATGAATCTTTCAACATTTGCATCCTGAGCATCCACATCGTGAGCATCTTGTACACCAGTGTTTAAAGCCACAATATGTCTTTTTTGTACAACATGACCTCAAAACACAAGCCAAGCTGAGCATTTCTGCTGGTGCTCCACCACAGAGACAACCATCTGTTCTGACGCTGCAGGAGCTGGCTGTGTAGTATTTACAGACACTCTGTTTCTCAGCTAAATTCCCACATCCCGAGGGATTCCCTTTCTCTCAAGGGTGACTTTGGTTATACTTGATTTTCTCCTTAATGTTGATTTGAGAATTTAACCACTGTCTGAAACATAACTCCAGTGTGTGGCTATCTTTCTACTGAGCTATGAGCTCCTTAATAAGCAGACCATATCTACTTCAGCACACTGAAGCCCTGGGGCCAGGAATGCATGAAGAAGCTAGAGGATAGCTGAGGATGGACATGCTCCTGATAGGCCCCTGGAATTAGAGTTATGGATGATTGTTAGCCACCATATGGGTGCTGGGATTTGAACCTGGGTCTTCTGCAAGAACAGTGTTCTTAACCTCTGAACCATCTCTTCAGCCCCAACCTTGAGTGATTTTACATTGCTTCCTGTTCATGATGACACCCTTGCTTGATATCCTCTCCTTTAAGAGGGGAGACTAGAACATGCCCACCCTTCTCCTGCTGGAAACAGGGACTGTTTAAGTCTGAGAAGCCAAGACTATGTCCTTTGCTTATTTCTTTGTGACTTTGATTTGTTACTGTTTCATAAGTGGGAGAAATTATTATTTAAATGATACATCAGCACCATGCTGGCAATTCTTTCTAGATGGGATTTTCTAATAATTTTTCATTCTAGAAATCCCATGAGTCCAAAAAACAAAACAGCAACAACAAAAACAGAACAAGATGCACACACACACACACACACACACACACACAGAAAACAAACATATAGTGATGAGAGTTAATTATGCAGTGTGAATATTCAAAGTTCTTGGCAGTCCTCAAGGCCTCCTCCCTAGACCTTCTTAGTACCTCTGTCCCAAATGTAACACCTGACCAGAGGAGACTTAAATGTTCCTAAGAAATAAAGATCAGGGACCAATGCCTTCCCCCTAAGTTCCCGGCCTCCTCCGCTACACTGCCATCCTTTGTTTCCTTGGTGGTTTCTATGACTACAGAAGCTTGTTTTTCTCTGCTCACAGCCTGAATATGCTGAATAGACAGACACCATATCACCACAGCAGGTGACCCTAGAAGCAGATGGTGCTTAATAGGTATTTGTTAAACAGATGAATCCAAATGTTCTGCTTGCCAAGGTAAATTGTTATTGCCTTGATAGTATAATTTGGATTTTCAATATCTCCCAGGGATATTGTTAAAGGCTTGGTCTCTGGGGAGAGGTTATTGGGAGGAGGTGGAACTTGTAAGAGTCAGGGTCCAGGGGGATATCTTTAGGTGAGTGTTCCCTGAAAGGGCATAGTGGAGTCCCAGCCCCTTCTTTCTCCCTTTTGCTTCCTGGCCATAACATGAGTTTTTTTCTCCAACAGGTACTCCTGCCATGATGTACAGTGTAGCATAGCAAGAAAGCAAGAACTAGAGAAAGCAGCCTCAGGATAACATATAGGGCTGGCGAGATAGCTCAGCAGTTAAGAGCACTGACTGCTCTTGCAGAAGACTCAGGTTCAATTCCCAGCACTCACATGGCAGCTAACAATTGTCCGTAACTCCAGTTCCAAAGGGAATCCAATGTGTTCTCTGACTTCCTCGGGCATTGTATGACGTGGGTCACTTACATTCACACACATAAAATAAAAATAATAAAATATTCTTTTAAGGGGATTAACATCTAAAAGAAGCTAGTTGCCAGAAAAAAAAATGGCTGGAAACCTTTTTTCTATCTGGTTTACATGAAACAGACAGAGCCTTCTGGAGAAGAGACCTTGACAGACAATCAGGGAGACACAAGAGCTGTGTAAATGCCCTCCGAAGGGTCATGAGTCTTGTGCCCACACTTTGGAGTAGATGTTCTTCACTGTTCACTAGCCCACTCCCACTCTCAGGAGTACTTTCCCTTTCTTTATGAACTATTTCTGTTTCTACTACCTTACCATGTGCCTCTGGTACAATTCTCTGCCCAGGGGCACAAGAACCTGGAACTTCAGCTAATGGCCCTGGGTCTTGTAATAGTAGGTGTGAGAAAATGTTAGATCGGGATTGAACAGGGCGATGTGAAAATGAAAGATGAGACTGACTTCAACAGGTACAGATTGTTCTTCATTAGAACAGTGAAGAGTCACAGTTTCTCTGTGGGATGGAAACTGTGCACCAGGCACAATTGACCTGAGTCTTTAAGAGCTTTAAAGAGGAAACAGAGGGTATTTTTCTGCAATTCTGTTTCTTTTGTTGTTGTTTTTGTTTTTTACGTTTGAGGGTTTAGGACAGTAAGCGCTGGCATATGTTTTCCTCAGATATCACAGTTTCAGGGTTGGGGCTTTCCAAGTTGACACATTTATCCTTCACTAGGGCCCAAAAGTAAGGGTACCACCCGATCATGGACTGGAACCTCCAAAACTGTGAGCCCAAAGAAAATCTCTCTCTTTATAAGTAGATTCTCTCAGGCATTTGTAACAGCAGAAAGCTGATTATATTGGTTAGTTACTTTTCTCGTTGTCATAACAAAATACCTGACAAAAACAATTTTAGAAAAGAAAAGTTTATTTGGGCTCGCTGTTTGAGGGGATAAAATCCATCACGGTAGGCACGGAGATGAGAGCGACTCTAGCTGGAGCAGCAGGATTGTGAGGCAGCTAGTTACAGTGGTCTACAGTCCAGAAACAGAGCTGAATGCTGGTGTCGCCTCCTTTCTATTCAAGCCCATGGAGTCGTGCTGCCAACGTTGAGGGTGGGTCTTTCCATCTCTGCTAAATCTCAGGAAATGTCTACAGAGTCACACCAGTAGGTTTGTCTCAAAGGTGGACCTAATCCTGGCAAGACAGCAAACACAATTAACCATCACACCGATCAGATCAGGACACTTGTGTAGGAGCACTGGCCTGGCTGCTTCAGAGGAAGTGAACTGAGACCCTGGCCAAGCTATGCTTCGGGCAGAGCCTGATGGGTGGTTAGACGCACCGAAAGGGGACGTCCGCTCCAGCGCCTGTCTTGCAGAAGCAGTCTTCCCCAGCTCTTATGCTGCACACACACCCATCCTAACATTCCTGTTATTTATAAGTGAGAGTTTAAAAATGAAGCAGGAGTTCCCCCGAGTAAGAAGTTAAATGGAACATCAATAACAACAGCAAAAGAGATTGAGAACGACAAAATGTAAGATGAAAATTTAGCGAATAATTTTTTGGATGAAAATGTACTAAGAGGAAAAATTAAAATGTGGGTAATAAAAGGTATAAAATTTGAGACATTAAAGCAATTTATAGGTCATACTAAAAGGAGTAAAGAAAAAGATCTTTAAAATAAAAGTAAAGACAAAAAATTTTAGATGAAGTCGGAAGATGATATATTGTAAGTACTTGCTGTGCAAGTCTGATGACCCGAGTTTGAACCCTGAAACCCACCTGAAAAGCTAAATTTCTATACCTATAACCCCAGTATGTCTACAGAAGAGTTGGCAGACAGAGACAGGAGAATCTTCCTGAAGCTCAAGGGCCAGCTAACCCGAGTACACTTTCTAATGGCAGAAACAAGAAATACCCTGTCTTTAAAAAGAAAGATGGATGGTAAGAACGGGCTCTCAAAAGCTTCTGACCTCCACATGTACACACACACACAAACACACACTCCACAACTTTAATTTTTTATTTAAAAAAGAGAATAAAGGGGCAGGAGCGATGGCTGAGAGGTTAAGAGCACTGTCTGCTCTTGCAGAGGACTGGGGTTTAGTTCCCGGCATCCACACAGCAAGTAACAATCGTCCACAACTCCAGTTCCTTCCAGGGAATCCAGTGCCATCTTCTGGTCTCTACAGGCAGTGCATGCATGTGATGCACCAACATACATGCAGACAAAACACATAAAATAAAAATGAACTTTAAAAAAGAGAATAAAAATTTTTGAACACTCACAGGAAGGAAGTTAAGGCATCTGAAAATGAATGTGATTATATAAATATGACCTGAAACTTAGAATTAAGGGAATGAGCCAAATGAGCAGTAGTTTCTATGTAAACTGATGAAATAATTCAAATAGTACAGTAAAATGAAGCTTCTAGGGTTAGGTAATTGAACAGAAAACACCAGCAGATTAAAGGCCAGTGGCAAGGGTTCCTGGAACAACATCTGAGGTCGCCCCATGGTGAAGGGTCTTTGGCAAGCACCTGTGCTACGAGGATACATGCAATGAGAGAGAGCTTTTCTGTGGAATACCTGTGATCGCCCTGCCTCCAGGACAACATGACACATCAGAGTTTCCACATGGGTCCCCTTTTGACCTCAAATACAGTGGAAGACCCTTCTGAGCTCAAGAAAAGAGTGAAAAGACAGACAACAAGGAAAACAGTGGATGCTGCATTTACAGTTGTATCATGTACTATTCACTGGTTCCCTTAGCAGTGCCTCACAATCATCCCGCTAGATGTCCTTGCACAGATGGAGGCCTGAGGCCTCAGAGCCATTTTCCGTCTCCTTTTAGACCCCACCATATGGACACATCTTGCTGGCCTCTGAGTGCTCACCTCTGATTCTCAGCTCTCCTGTTTCCATGGAAGCCACATTGGCTTTCTGCTGATTTCCTGCCTACAGTGAATTCTGAATGGTGTTCGGCTTTCCTCGATGTGTCTTATGTACTGTGTATCCCAAATAACAAAAAGATGAAATCACAGGCACAAGATTTTAAATGCTACCGCCATCCCTACAAAACAACAAAGCTTCATGGAGGTACTGTATAGCTATGACCTTATAGAGGAAGTTTTGGGGGCTTCCCCAGGGTTTGGACATCTGTAAATGTAATACAACAATGTTGATCTTAATTATAGTCCTTTCAGTGACAGTATGCTGACTCCTGGGCTGGAGAGATGGCTCAGTGGTTAAGAGCATGTGGTGCTCTTCCAGAGGTCCTGAGTTAGATTCCCAGCACTCACATCAGGTAGCTAACAACCACCTGTAATTCTAACTCCAGGGGATCTGACACCTCTGTTCTCTATGGGCTCCAGTATTACTGCATACACACACACACACACACACACACACACACACACATGATTAAAAATAAGATAATTTAAAAATACACTAACTCTCTAATTCACTAAGGATTTTAAAAATTGATGTGCATACCTTCCCAGATGAAAGAAAAGTTGCTTGGTCAACTGTGGAGGCCATTTATCAAGCATCAGCACATTGGCAGACATTCTAGACTTCTGGAAAGTGGTTCTGCCTTATGGAGCCTGCCAGTGAATTAGGTAAATATATAAGACAGCCAACCAGGTAAACTGTACTTAACAGCCCAGAAGATGCAGGAACACTTGACACAGTGGGTCAAAGATGGTTCGGACTGCTTGTCAGGTTCTGAAGTTCATGTTCCTCATTCACACAGCTGGGTCCACCATGACCCAGCCGCAATGAGCACATGACTATGCTCACCTATACCACGTGGTACTGTCACATGTGAGTCTCTCTGTAAAGGAGCTTTTGACTGAAGTGAATTAAAAGGAAGCTGTGAACAGTGTAGACAGTTAGGAGGACTGGATAGAGGGTACCGGACCCTGGACAGGGGCATGGAACTGGGACTGTGGCTGTGCTTGATAAAAACACTGTGACTAATTTCTTTAGCTCAGAGCTCCTCAATCAGGGAAGATGGAGATTTTTTTTTTTTTTTGGTCTCCCAGGGACATTTGTTGATGTCTGCAGATATTTTTGTTCTTGTCACAAAAGAAAGAAGAGTGTTGATGGTATCTAATGGGCTGAGGAAAAGGAAGACCCTTGATCTTCCACAATGACAGGACAGTCCCTCCAAATACACAGCCTCAAATGCCAGCCGTGCTGAGATGGAGGACCTTGCACTAGATGAGGCTGACTTGTGGATATTTGTCAGGTGGGTTTTCCAGAATTAAAGCATTTGAATTGAGACTTTTTGTTGTTGTTGATATTTTTTAGACAAGGTCTCACTATGTAGCCCTGGCTAACCTGAAGTTCTCTAGATAGACCAAGCTTGCCTTGAATTCATAGAGATCTACCTACCACTGCTTCCTGGGTGCTATGATTAAAGGCATGCATCACCATGCCCAGCCGGAATTAAAGCATTTGAATCCAGTACTGAAAAACGATTAGCCTAATCCTGAACCCACAAAGAAAGAGAATGACTGATTTCGATGAGTGGAAAAACAATGCTGATAAAAAGCACAAGAGTTATCTATTTCTTTCTTAAAAGATTTTGTTTGTACTTATTTTATATGAATAAGTGTTTTTGCCTGCAATGTATAGAAATGTACTGTGCCTGCAATGTCTGCAGAGGCCAGAAGAGGGCATCGGGTCCCTCAAACTAGAATTACAATACCATGTGGATGTGGGGATTTGAACCCAGGTCCTCAGCAAGAGCAGCAAGTGCTCTTAACTGCTGAGCCATCTCTCTAGCCCAAAGTTATCTATTTCTAACTCTTCTTTGGATTTAAATGATAAAGATCACCATTAACATAAACGGTCCACTGGACGCCGATTTCACATAAGCAGCAGGACATTTGCCCTCTGGTGGATACAAAGTCAGGGAAAGGGATGGAAGACAGCTTTTTTCCATCCACCGTTGACTCTTCACTCAGAAAGCAAGAGAGCCACCGCCATGTGCTAATTTGTGCCCCATCTAAAGTGCATGTGTTGAAGCTGTAGGCCCCAGTTTCTCATAATGTGTCTGGGTTTGATTAAAGGCCCTTTAAAGAAGTGGTCGAAGTAAAAAGAGGCCATGTGGGTGGAGGAGCCCCCATCCAATTTGACCTGTGTCATTACCAAAAAGAGATTAGGACACTAAGAAACATACCAAGACTGTGCCCACAGAGGAAGGGCCATGTGAAGATGCAGCACAAAGGATGCCACCTGCCAACCGAGGAAGGACATCTTAGAAGAAATCAACTGTCACATCTTGCTCTTTGATGTCCAGCCTCTAGAGCAGTGACATTATTTTCTGTTGCTTAACCTGCTCCATGTGTGGCATATGGTTATAGCATCTCTTGCAGACTAATACAGCAGCATTCAGGAGCTGCTTTCTTCACTAATGAGACAGTTAAGCATTTTGGTCTATCATTAAGCATCTATTCTTTAAACTTGTGTCATATCTATGAAGGGCCCTCTTTGTGGTTGGTTGCAGTGTTGATCAGCTGAAACCCGAACTGTGTATACCTGTGGAGAAGCTTAGTCAACATCCTGGAGTGTCCATTGAAAGTTAACCTAATGCGGAACTAATGAACTATGACCTCAGGATAAGTTTGTTCTGTGTGGTAGATAAGTACTAACACATGTATTTGACAAGTTCCTTATGTACACCCAATAAGTATACTTGTTAGCATATAGAGAAATAACACGGCTTTGGAAGCTTCTACATGTACTCAAATCATAAAGTCACTCTGAGTCTCAGACTGAGATAAGACAAGACAGCCAACCACAAAAGGCACAGTACATAAGCGCCTTGGAGAATTCTGCCCCAGCAGTGGTCTTTCAGGAAGCACTTGCTATCATGTCTCTTACTAGTTAAAATAGTGAAGATTGCACTGCATCAGCATATTACTAGGATGAGTCACAACCCCACACTTGCCTGAAATACCTGCTTCTTTGTAAAACGCTAACTGTTTAAATTTCCTATAGTAACCCAAGGGTCATGTATACTTCTGTGTTGGAAGACTCAAATCCATCTGTATGATTACTGCCAAGGGATGACATGAAAAAAAAAAAAAACATAAAATCTGTATGTATTTCTAGTTGGGGCCTCAATTTCTCTGACGCAGGTTTTTCCAAGTCTGGGGCCCACATGTAATAAAGAATAACTTCCTCTGCCTCCTCAGTATGATTTGAGTCTTCTCATGGACCAGGTCAGTCTCAGATTAATTCCCATAACACCGTGACTACAGCTTGTGGACACACTGAGCATGTGCTTGTCCATCTGCCCGCTCTGTGGATCCTATCAGACCTATGTCTCTAGTCACTGAAAAAAAAATTCCATGTGGTAGCACACACTTTTAATCACACAGCACCCAAGAGGCAGGGACAGGCCAATGTCAGTGAGTTTGAGGCCAGCTGGTCTACATAGTAAGACCTTGTCTCCAAAAAATGGTTTTAAAATTGTTCTTTATTTCTCATTGCAAAACTTCTGTGTGGATATTATAGAAAATACACACAAAGCAAGAATAAGAAAATAAAGTCCGGCCATTATTCCCCCGCAATCAGAGTTAATTATGTTAACACTTGTTCTCATTTACAGTGGGATTTGCCCCTCTTTCTATGAACATGGTTGTGAAGTGAATTTAGGTTCATTTACAGAACTGGAATCATCCTATATATACTGCTTTCAACCTCTGCTCACCAACAATGTGCTATAAGTACCATTTAATGCCACCAAAGTTTGCTCCCCGGCATCGTTTGCATAGCTTTCAATATAATATTATTAAAATATATCTTAATCAATCCTCTTTTATTTGTTTTCTGTTCTAGATAATGTTATGATAAATAATCTGACAACCTGTGTATATCCCTGATTTTTTAAATACTATTTCTTTAAATTTAACTTTAAATGAGAGGAAATTCCTGTATATACAATCAATACATGTTTTAAGTCAGACAGCTGGGAGGAATAAGGCAAACATTGGTTAAGTCTGGAAGTGTTGACCTTTTAGGCTGAATTATATGGGTGGTGGCAATCCATGGAGGACTGCTGGGAAATGAACCAGGAGAAGAGCCTCAAAGGAGAGAATGTCTGCAAACCTTCCCACCGCGGTGCTAAGAGGAATTTCCAGAGAACAAGAAAGGAAATGGGGCGATGGGAACAACAGGTAAGGAAGGCAGATCTGACTGTGGAAAGGAGAGGAGAGAGAAAGCCGCCGCAGCTACGCGGTAAGCTTTCACGCTTCTCGCAGCTGGCACTGACTCTGTGCCATGTTCTGGGCGTAGGATGACTTGCAAAATATAACTCTGGTTTCTTCACCATGGTCCAGGGCTCCTACCTGGGAAAACAAGTATGTGTAGCATGACTTGGCAAATCATTAAAAAGAGACAGATGTGTTGAGGGAGGAAAAAAAATCATCAAAGGCCTTATGTATTAGTTACTGCTTTATTATTGTAATCAAATACCCGACAAGTTTAAACTTCCTATAATGTAATGGAAATCTAAGTGGGGGAAGGATAATTTTGACTTATGGCCAGCAAAGCATGGCGGCAAAGAGAGAGACAGCTCTTCGAAGCAGAAAGAGAGATGAATGCTGGTCCTCAGCTCGCTTTCTCTTTTTTTTATTCAGTTCAGCATAACAGCAATGGCAGAAGAGTCACCCACGTTTACGGTGGATCTTCTTACCCCAGTTAGCCCAGTCTAAATACTCCTTACAGAGATGCCCAGAGGCTTATCTCCTAGGCGATTCTCATCTGTCAAGTTGACAATATTAGCTACCACCCTTCACAAAAATCAAACAAATGATTTTAGCTATGTATAGAATAGGGAGATAGATAGATGATAGATAGATAGGTAGATGATAGGCAGACAGATAGATAGACATATATGAAACAAATGAATTTCAAGTTTAGACTCACTCTCTGTATGAAAATATTCCAAAGTAATTTTTATAAACCAACATCAGAAACACTTCCTGACTCAAGCATCTCAGATTTTCAGATACGGGATGCTCAACCTGTTGTGACCCTTAGTGACTGTCATCAGCTCTTCTTGGTCACTTGTCACGAGCCTCCGGCTACTGATAGACCCAATCAGAAAGAAGTTGAAACCAAGGCAAGATGGAAAAGACAGGAGACAGATGAAGAAAAAGTAGCTCCTCACTCTGCAGTCGGGTTGAAGCTTCTCAATGGCTGGGAATCAAGAATTCCAGCACAATCAACATTTGCTGTGAAGATTGCCAACAGATAGACATTTCTTTCACATTGAAATACTTTAAATAAGAATGTTAAAATAGTAATAAACCAAGTTTAATGCTAGACTAGGAATAAACCTTGTCAGTTGTAATGTCCTGTCTATCTCTGGAACCACTCTGTGATCTTATTTAAACTTCTTAGAAAACTTTGGAAGATAATAACTAAAAAACTCGCCAAAATCTTATCAATATATGATTATTTTAAAGGCAATGAAGTGGGATTCTCCTTCAGGAAGGCCACACCTACACTCTCTTTCCCCAAGGATCTCGCTTTATTTGAACCCTTGCACTTAAAACCATATTAAAAAGAATCTATTTTTAATAAACTCTAAATCTGTTTCCTATAGCCTGTCCTGAAATTCTTTTCTATAGTGAAGTCAGGGATCTGGCTTCACTTGAGTGGATGTCTCTAAAGGTAAAGAGAACCCTTGAAGGGGCTAGCAGCAGCTCTGAGCTACATTGCTGCTGAAAGACCTCATGGGAGCCTGTGAGAGTCCTGCTCATGCCTGGAGTCCTGTTATTCCCAGGATGCTGTGGTAGAGCTGGGAGGCAGGCTTATGGGAATTAGATGTGAGTCCAGCTTTAAGAGCTGGGTGGCTCTTTAAAATCCAGTCCTGTATTTGGGACTTTAGACATGGAGGTAGAAGAATAATGGATGCCCTGAAAGGAAGGACTCTGGCCTGAGACAGAACACTGCAACGGCATCTGGCCCACTCACCCCAAGTCACAGCTTGACGGGAGCACAATGACCTGCGAGACAGAATGACCCAAGAGATCTGGCCTAGGGCCCATCTCATGAGATGAACATCCAACACAGAAGCATTCTGTATCTTGCAGGATTATTTCACCATCCGAATTATTTTGTTAAAATAACTGTTATTATTAGGTAAATAATGTTTAAAAATTATTTCAAGATGTGTGCCATCCTCCTGCACTAGTATTGCAGCCCTTTTATTCCCTGGGAATCTGCTCCAGTCCCACAGCGGTGGCCTGAAATCTCAGACAATACCAGTCCTATAACAGCATGTTTCCATTATGACGAAGCACTAATGTGCAGTGTGCAGCTTGAGGTGTGACAGCGAAAGTACACAGTATCACAGATAGCCAATTCATTCCTCTCATCAACCCTTGTGTGCTGTTTGGTTGTTAGGTCAAGAACTTCCATATTTTCATGGAAGGAGATTCTTTTATGTCTTCTCTTTTTAAGCAACCTTCCAGGGCCACTGCTCTTGCACTTCGGGGCCATGACTGGGTGAAATGAGGACGACCTGAACACGGGCACCGTGATACGTACACACTCAGCAAAGGGATGATTTGTACCCCAGACTGGACAGAGATGTTTGAGATGCCACCACACTACTCAGAACAAGGTACATTTGAAATCTATAAGTGATCTATGTATGGATCCTCTTCTTTAATATTTTCAGATTGTAGTTGATCATAGGCAGCTGAAACCATGGAGCTCCAATGGCAGGCAAGTAAATTACAGTACCGTCTTCTTCAAAAGTATCCCAGTAAGTGCCTTCTATTTAGTTCTATTGTGCCCTGTTATTGGTCTTGGTTGGGTTCATTTTCTCCATTTGAATTAAAAAATTAAAAGCAGGAAAAATGTCAGACATAGCAGAGACTTTATTTAGAAAGAATGAGGAATCACACATCCTGTCATACAGGAAAAAAAAAAAAAAGCTCTACACAAGTAGAGAGGGGATTCAGAATACTAAAGTCCAAAGCCTCCTGGGGGACTTGAGCCTTTTAAGAGTTTTCGCTGGTATGATGCACCTCCTTAATTTTGAAGTAGTCAGTTTAAACAAAGAAGAGCAAGCCCATAGTTCACAGCTCCAAGCTGAATGAGATGTCCAGGTCTAGCCTTGGTTTTACCCAAACTGACCTGAACTAGTCAGTGGGAAAAGGGGTCCTGCCAGCAGGAGAAAACGCCTGCCAGGTCTTAGTCTTAGACAAGAAGAATGAAGAAGTGTGCCATCTTTATCATTCACCAGTGATCCTGTTTGCTTATTAGGGATTTAGTCCCGTACAGCTCAAAAGCCAGGTGCTTATGGGAGGAATCATGGTGATCTGCCTATCTATCTCTATCTGGAATTTAATCATCTCCCACCACCCCAGAGCAACTGTCCTTGACTAAGCTCTGACTGTCTTCCAGTGGAGCATGGCCACAGTCTCCTGACTGTCCTGTTTCCTGCCTTGATCGCTTTCCATCTCTTCTCTGCTGGAAGCCATAGGCCAGCAAGCAGAACAGCCACATCACCTCCTTCCTTGGCTCTAGCCCTGTGGGGCTTTTTACTCACGGTTTTAACTATGCATCTCTGAGGCTTTGGTGTCTTGAGGCCTTGCTGACCTAGGAGGGACTCCCCTCCTAATGTAAGCATGTCCTAGAATTAATAAGTACTGACCTACAATGCCTTTTAACCAAGCAGCCCATAGCCCACATCATTTACAGTCCCAAACACTGTTTCCTGCTCTCATCAGCATGGGCCAGGGACATATAACTAAGGGTAGTTGTGAGCTAGAGCATGGTGAAATTTCTTAACAAGCTGGCCTTGAGCCTGTTCCCTTTGTCTTGCCTGCACTTCCCAGAGAATGGATTATGAAACCTCTGCATGTTTTCCCTGCGTTCCCTCTGTCTCCTCCCACAGCCTGGCCTTTCCTGCATTGCCCTGAGGTATGACATGTCCCCTCCTTTGTAAATTGTGACTATCATCATCCATCTTCTCAATGCATATCACTTCCTGCCCACTGGCCTTACCATGCCTGAATAATCACAAAACATGATGTTAAAATGCCTCAGGGGCTGGAGAGAGGACTCAGTGGTTAAGAACACTGGCTGCTCTTGCAGAGGACCCTGGTTCGAGTCCCAGCACCCACAAGGTGGCTAACAACAGTGCATAATTCCCATTCCAGGGGATCCAATGCCCTCGTCTGACCTCTGTGGGCACTGCATGACATGGGTGCACTTACATGCATGCAGCCAATATACTCACATACATAAAATTAAAATAATTTTTAAAAATAAAAAATAAATATGCCTCAGAGGAAAAGCAAGGTCTCCCATGGCCCAGCCTCTGCTCTCCACTACAGTATCCATTAGTCACGTTTGGCTTGTGAGTACTTGAAATGAGGCTGGTCTAAACTGAGATAGGTTATAACTATCAAAATATGCAGTGGGACTCAAAAACATAAAGAAGAGATAAACTATCAACTATTTTTACTGATCACATTGAAATAATATTCTAGATAGACTGGATTCGATAAAATACATTTAAATTAACTCTATACATGATTTTTATATTTTAGACAGCTTCTAGAAATTTTTTTAATGATACTCGGGGCTCACACATATTTTTATGAACTGTGAGTCCTCAGAACCCTGCTGGTCTAAGCTCCTATCTTTCTGGCTTCAGCCTTCTTTCTCTGACTCACACTGGCCTCCTTGACATGCTCTGGAAGCCCTAAGCTGCTTTCCTGGGACGTTGGCACTTGGCAGTCTCTCACTGGAATGAGCCTCCCACACCTGCATGACCACTGTTAAGGAGAAGAGAGAAGTAGCAGTTGGTTCAAGAAAGGAGTTGGTATGAAATTATCCTTCAGAAATGAACTTTATTAAGAGAAGGAACCTCTTGACTATGGTGGGCATAGTTGAGCCTTGAAGAGGAAGAGCATTATGAGAGACATTGCATCACACTGCAGGCAGGATTAAAGCCCAGGGTTTTAAAGAGATGTTTCCTTTTAAAACCTGGAGAGGAGCTTCATTGACAGGGACAGTTTAAAGAATGAGAGAGATTGCTGCCAAGGACAGCATACCAAGGGGAGGCCCAAAGAAAGAGCTTTCAAGAAAGCCCCCAGATGAAGGAAAGTATCTGACTTTTACATCCTTCCACAAGGAGCAGGAAGTTCCCTACCACGGATTTCATCTAAGCATTCCTTTATGACAACGAGCATGGAAAAGCCAGGTGTCATGACTGGATTCAATTGTCAACTCGACATACCTGGGAAGTGGAAACCTTAACTGAGGAATTTCTTACTTTGGACTGACCCTGTGGGCATGTCTATGAGGCACTTTCTGGACTACTGAGTGATGTATGAAGACTCCGCCCATTGTGAGTGGTACCATCCCTCAGTCCTTGGTCATATAAGAAAGCAGGTTGAGCATGAGCAGGAGGGAACAAGCCAATAAGCAGTGTTCCTCCAGAATCTCTGCTTCAGTTTCTGCCTCCAAGTTCTTTGACTGGCCTGACTGCCCTTAATGATCAACTATGATTGAGACATGGAAGCCAAATAAACCCTTTCCTCCCCAAGTTGCTTTTTGGTCATGATGTTTCTCACAGCAACAGAGAAGCAAACTAGAATTCTAGGTTCCATAAATTAGGGTCTGTTAGGCTGTAGCACAGCATGGCTTCTTAAGTCTCTGTCCCACATGCAGGGGGAACAGCTTGACTTCTTCAGGCTGTGAGAAATGGCCTCTTAGAATGACCAGACAGTTAAAGAAACAGTCCCAGGACCTAATTTTCTGGCATTTTTATTTGCATACAAAAAGGAAATAGAGGAATGATTTTATAAGAAAGGAAAGCAGAGGACGAGATCCAAGGGATAAAGGACATCAAATTTAAATCCCTGGCTTCTTCAAGCTAATTACTTGGACATAGTAGGATAAAGGTGGGTCCTTCTCATCTTGTATGGGTATTAAGTTATTGGTCTCTAGGGCAGGAGCTGGTATCTGGATTTATGCCTTAGGAAGACATCATGTATAGAAGTCCATATGTTGAACAGTAGTAGTTTGGGTAAATTGAGTCAGCATGTTACCTATGAAGGGGCCCATGGATATAAGAATCAAAATAGTCATTTAAAAAATAACCACAGAAGCTGGGAATGGTAACACACATCTTTAATCCCAGCACTTTTGGGCAGAGACAGGCAGATCTCTGTAAAATCAAGGCCAGCTTAGTCTATTTAGTGAGCTCCAGGCCAGCTGGGGCTACAGGGAGACATCGTCTCAAAGAAAAGAAAAAGCAGCTAACCAACAAGAAAAAACCACAGGAGGTCCATGAAGAGTTCTGAAATTAATTTTGGATTAAATTTGCTAAGAAGAGGGGATGAGCCTCCCCTTAAGGCTCAGGGACCAAAATGGAAGAGGGGATGGAAAGATGGCAAGAGCCAGAGACTGTGGAGATTGCTCTAGTACAATGTCTTCTGGACATGACAGGACCACAGCACTCATGAGCTCACAGCAGCTGTGGTTGCCTGCACGCGATCAAGCCAGTCAACATTCCAGCATGGACTGGGGAGGAGCTCATGAAGCCCCACCCCTAGCTGAGGAGGCACCGACAGTTGCTGGATTTGGGGGGAGGGGGAGTCAGTTTTCTTTTAAGGCTTTTAGTAGGTCAACCATACTCCAGTGGATGGTCCACACAAATTGGACTCTGGTTATAAAAAAAAAAAAGACATGAAATTGGGAGGAGGAAAGGGATGACTCTAGAGAAAAGCAAGGGGGAGCATGTTAAAGGAGGAAGAGTCAGGATGAATGTGATCCAAATTGTACACATGTAGGAATTCTCAAATAACAAAAATATTATATTTTAAAATGTTAAATGTATTTGCCTTTTAATAAAACCTAGGCTATTACAATAAAAGATACTGTAAAAAAAAAAGAAGGGGAGGGAGGTAAACAGAAGTGTTAGTGACATATTTTATCCATTATTTATGTATTTTAAGCGTATATTTGTATATTCTTCATATTTAAGGTGGGTTAGAGAAGAGGATGGAGAGGGCATCATAGGGTAAAGATAGGTTTTAAGTCTTAATAGAACTGGGTTTGTTAGAGATGTTCTTAAATTTCATTAAACAGTTCTGTAGCTCCTAATCCAAGAATGTTAAGTCACATATTGGCTATTAAAAAGACCAAGATAGCCTGAGAAAATCTGGGCTTTGACCCCTTTGCACTTTAACTCTCCACACTTGTAGAGGCTCATTGCACAGGTGCAGCTTGTTGAGGTTCCAACACAGATGTGGCTTCTTTTTCAGGATCTCAGCTTATACTACCTGAATTGGCCACACACCACATTTTTGTATGTGGCAATATTATCTCATATCCCATGTGGCTAAGAGCTTATCTTAAAATTTGATAACAATGAGGCTGAATAAACAGGTCCTCAGGAGAGAGAAATAATCACCAAAGTCACTAAGAAAGAAATTCTTGGATGATATGAATCTATTAACTATCATGATCTGGTCTCATTTTTGTGTTGTTCTCTGTTCTTGAAATAACAGTTTTTATATGGCATTATATTATATTTGAAATAAAAATAAGTCTAGTTAAGAGTAGTAGAAGAGTAGTAGAAGTTGCAGATAAAGAAAGCAGATGTTTTCACTTAGATTAGGAGACTTTATTCAAAAATTTGAATATTCCAGGGCCTGGAATGACTCAGTGGTTAAGAGAACTGGCTGTTCTTGCAGAAGACGGGGATGGCTAGCAACCATCAGTAACTCTAGTTCCAGGGGATCTGGTTCCCTCTTCTGTCCTTCGAGGGCACTGCACAATATGAGTGCACATACGCGCATGCAGGCAATGCACTCCACATAAAATAAAATTAATTTAAAAATGTTTTGAATATTCCCAGTTATAGTAAATGGAGCTAAAGTTAGAAGAGTAGTAATCTAATTAGTTGAACATCGTTGATTTAAGTAAGGTAGGACTTTTGGATAAGGAAACAGTTATATTGAAAGCATGATAAGGGAGCTGGAGAAGTGCTGGCTCAGTAGTTAAGAGCACTGAGTGCTCTTGCAGAAGACCCTGGTTCAGTTCTCAGCACCCATATGGCAGCGAAAAACTGTCTACAACTTCAGTTCCAATGCCCTCTTCTGGCCTCTGTGGACACTGCACACATTATATTAAATATTTTTAGACATGATTAAGGTATTGATACAATGTCACCTTCACCTGCAGTCTTGGTAAAATAAAGATTAGGACTGGGTGTGGAGGCACATATCTTTGACCCCAGCACTCAGCAGATAGAGGTAGGCAAATCACTGAATTCAAGGCCAGCTGGAGCTACAGAATAAGATGCCGTCTCAGAAAAACACAAAAAAAGATTGGCATCACATTAATCAATTAGGAATATACCAAGAAAAATTCTTTAAAAAAAACAGAATTTTTAAAATATAAAAGTACAGTACTTTTCCTTTAGGCTGGAGGGAGTTTTCTTTAATTAATGAAATCATCTGGTTATCTTCACATCCCAGGAGTTTATTATGAACTACTCACAATTTATTAGAGGTAATTGGTTACTTATTTATCAGTCTATAAGACTGAATGTCACAGACATTATATACTTAAATATTTGTTTAATAAAATAAGTTTTATATTTATTAGAGAAATAAGGTTTATGCTTATCAGAAATGTGCCAGGCAGGAATAATTCTTTAAATAGAATTCTTCTTACTGTAAAGTAGAGGCTATCCAGAAGGTAGTTTTTTTACCCAATGGGAAAACATATAAAAACAGTTGTTGTAAATATTATAAAGAACAAGTAAACATTTATAAAAATTAATAACTTTTGCATGACATTCAGATACAGCTCAGACACAAAGTCCAAAGAGTTTTAAATACTTTCCAATTTGTCAGTTTCCCAAGTAGTCATCCTGATTAAACACAATCCTTTAAGTCAGTGTTTGTGAATGGTATCATAAGAAAATCAAAATAAACTTTATTATTGAACATATATCATATCTAAGTCTAACCATTTATGTCTCGTATGTAACTTACTCAGACCTTCTGTAACTCCTTAGGCTTCTAGATTTATCTTTTCCATTTAGGCCAAAATTCAGCCATTGTCACTTAATTCAAAGTCTTACCATGCAGAAATCCTTCTTTATTAAGAACATCTTTATTCTTACAGCCTTATAACATGTCTTTCTTTTACTTGCTGGTTTCCTTTTACTTTATTTTCTTTCTTTTTTAAACTAATTTATTTTCTATTTATGTGCTTATATGTGCCTTAATGAATTTATGTGCACCCCATATGTGGAAACTGCTAGAAGAGAGTATTACGTCCCCTAGAACTGGGTTATAGGTGGTTGTGACCTGCCGTGTGGGTGCTAGGAATCAAACCCAGGTCTTCTACAAAAGCAGTAAATGCTCTTAACCACTGAGCCATCTCACTAACCCCTGTATTTCTTTTCTTAATATGAGTTATAGTTAATGTTAAGCGTTGTACCCAAATTAAGTGTGTAGTAAGAACCATAAAAAAACTCGTAGACAACTTTGAATCATAAATTATCTTGTTACCAAGAAAGGCAGAATTGCTTTGTGTGTTATTTACTTTAAAAATCCTGATATAAATAAAGCTTAATTACATTTAAGTAAAAACTCAAGAAACCGATTTTGAAAGATACATACACACACACACATATCATATATAGTACCTCATAAAAGTAAGTTATCATCCTGAGTACATTTGTAAGACAAACTATATGTATGGCTTAATCTAAATTCCATATATGTGTATATATACTCACATATATGTACTTATATAGAGGTACATATTTTTAAATTAGGCATAAGCATAGTATGAGTTCAGGAGAAACCATAGGCCTAATTATCCAAATTAATCATTTTAAAACATAAAATAACAGAGAGCACAAATTACATGAGAAGCACAAGACAACACACCAAGTGACAAGTAACATGATTACATTTAACCACAGGGGTGGGGGTTGAATGGAAGTTTTAAAATCCTCCCTTATCAAGTTTTAAAGAAGTGTGTAGGGGAGTTTATGTGAGCAGGACTGGGAAACTGTGTTGTTTGTGTGTGTGTGTGCGTGTGTGTGTGTGTGTGTGTGTGTGTGTGTGTGTCTGAAAGTTGTGCAGTGAGAGGGGAACTGTGGATGCGTCTGAAGTCTTCTGTCTCGTTTCCCTCCCAGGAGGGAAAGGGACGACATGGCTATTACAAAAGCCGAGGTCTGGTTTCGCTGTTCAATAATTTAGTTTTCAATAGACTGACTTTACAGGGACACAGGGACCGGAGGGAAGTTATATGGGGAGGCGCTGTAAGTCACAACTGCTTACTAGAGACAATTTGGAAAGTTTGAAACTTCTGTTTGTAAGCAGACTGGTGACTAGGAACTTTGAGGTGGGCCAGGTGGAGCTTGGACCAGTCAGAGCAATGCAGTTCACAGGGTGGGAAGCAAAAGGAAAATGAGATTTTACCATCAGACAGAAGCAGTGTCCTGAAAGTCTAGTCTGCCTTTTGATCTAAAAGCTGTGCCGGTCAAAGCTGTGCTGGTCAAAGCTGTGCTGGCCAAAGCTGTGCTGGCCAAAGCTGTGCTGGCCAAAGCTGTGCTGGCCAAAGCTGTGCTGGCCGGCGGTGACACAGTGGACAGAGAAAGCAGGGGGGATTTAAAATTTTTATTTTGGTGACAAGTAGCTCTGAGAGTCAGTCATGTTCTGCTGTGTGGCCTTGGTTGAAGTCTTGTTCTGGCAGTGACAGGTGTGTGGTTCAGGGCTTAGCCAATTAGCTGATTTTGATGGAGTTAAAAGAAAAGTTTTTGTCTTTTTGTAAAAGTGCAGCCAAGCTGGAGGCTAGGCAGCAGCTGCAGGCTCTGACAGGGCACAGCTGCTAAGCCGCATGGTTCTGGGGACAAGTCATGCTGGGAGCATTTGAGTTGCACAAGAGGAGAGGAACGGGAAGTTAAAACCTTTTAGTTTGTCGTTGTCCTTTGAGGTACCATGTATATAAGGGTGGGGAGAGGAGCCAGGGAAACAAAGAAAAAGATTTGAGATGGCAAAAAAGCAGGAAGTTCAGTATTGTCCATCTCTGAGGACCTTATATATCCCCTTGAAAGTAACTGAAGACCAGGTCTTTGAGTTGGCATCCTGGGAGAACAGCTGGTCTGGAAGGAGGAAAATACCCTGGCCAGAAGCTCAGGCTTTATGCTATGAGTTTGGTCAGGAAATTGTTGGGGCTCTCATGGCAGGAAAGCAGGGTGTGTCTACCAAGTGCCAGCAGCAGAACTAAGTCTGGTGCTGGGGGAAGGCAAGGGGAAAACTCCCGAAACAGAGCCAAAGCTCTGAGAGTGGCCCAGTGGCAGAGGTCAGACCCAGAACCTGACACCGGGAGAGCCGTCAACACCAAGAGAGCTCTCACCTCAAAAGGGATGAGACAGCTTATTCTGGAGCCAAATGTGAGTGACCATGTTCTGGGAACACAGATTTAGGTTACCACAAATTCCATATTCCAATGTGCTAACAGTGTGATGAAGTTCAGAGTAACAGAAGAGAGAAAGCCACAAACTGAGGCACTTTTCAAACACATTAGTGGAAATATTAGGTAGGCGGGTTATAGCAAAGCAAAGCAAACTGCTGTAGACACCAGAGACTGCTTAACAGCATCTTTAGCCCTTTGGTTGGTTGGAAAATAGGGGTCCATTTGACTGGTCCAAAAGATTTACGTAATGGTCACAAGATGTTAGGTAACATGTAAAGGCACTACATTTCTAAGTCACTTTACAGCTATATGCTGAAAACACAGCCTCAAAAATAAAACAATAATAGTAATAAAAAGACTGCCTGACTCAGCATCCACTTTATGGCCAAGAGTAGACCCAAACCGCTGAGAACCTGTTCTTCGGATTTCTCTCAGAACTCTGCTCTTGAGCAACAGCTTTGCTCATTATTTATTGAAACAGTATATCCAGCATGAAATAGGGAGATAAAAGACCCACACTTATCAGAGAAGAATTTTGCCCCTTTATCTTTAGAGAACCATACACACAACTACAGAGAGTTCTCAATTTTTCTCATTGCTTGCAACGAGAAAAGCATGCCGTTTGCAACACTCTGATGCTTTGATATGTACAATATGTACAAACACATTCCTACACTATCTTGGGTGGAGAGCAAGGAAGGATCCTGAGGGATTATGGCAATATGATCAGGTCACAAGTGGAGCACTCAGCTCAGTGAACTTGTTTACATTGCAAACAGCAACTTTTTGTTGTAGGGTTAGGTTGTAAGTCATTAGTTCAGATTATGTTCATGTTGTAAAAATCATTGCTGTATAAAGGAGGGCAGCAAATGACTGGTAAGGGAACTAAGGATCCCCAAGATAACCTGGCTCTAGACTTACAACATGAGGGCAGCAAATGACGGTAAGGGAACTAAGGATCCCCAAGATAACCTGGCTCTAGACTTACAACATTCCAACCTGTCTGTATCATTGACGGTCTAATCAGCCTTGCAGAAGCTTCAGTGGAACGTGAGGTTCTTTTCTGGAACTTTCCTCTGGTTGGCCAAGCACCACATTTTATGAATGTGAGAGCCAACTATTAAATCTGGATCACTGCTAGGTCATCCCAAGGATTTGATGTAGATGAAGCTGAGTTGAAAAGAGAGATGCATTCCTCAGGAGAGAGGAATGGCTGGTAAAGTTATTAAGAAAAAAAGACAACTCCCTCCTGGTTCAGCATCAACATCTAGGTACTATGATCCAGATCTGCATTTTTTTATTGTCTGTATTTGACATAACATGTGACATGTAATGCAAGCAGACCTAAAATTAAAATAATCAAGAACACTGTCTCGCCTAACAAGGCGAAGACAGATGGTAAGTGTTGTATGGCAGGTTTTTATATGTATGAGTGTTTTGCCTGCATGTATGTTGGTGCACCACAGTGCCCTTGGGGATCAGAAGAAGGCATTGGATCCCCTGAACTGTAGTTATGGGCAGTTAGCCACCATGTGGGTACTGGGAACTGAATACAGGTCTGTAAGAGCAGCCAGTACTCTCACCTGCTGATCCATCTCATAAGCCCCTAATTGTAATTCTTAAGAAAGATTGGTTTTAATATCTAAATTATCATGTCTTATTTATAGATACTGACTTGATCTGTTTTATTACCTTGGTATTGTATGTGACTTTGGTTTGGAGAAGTAAATGAACAGTTACATTGCAAAAGAAATTTATCTAATTTGTCTGTTATCTACAATATTGTATTTATTTAAAACATTTTAAACAAAATGATCTTTTCCCATATATAAAATATTAATAACAGTAACAAACCAGATCTGTTAAAAATCAGAATTTTATAGGCCTTGATGCATAACTAAATCTTATTTCTTATTTTAATGGTTAGAAATGGAAATGGGGCTGTAGTAAAAGTCGCTGTGGTATTTTCCACTTCATTTTTATTAGCGAAATATAAATATTTTTTAATTATTTTTCTTTAAGAAGGGCCTCCCTTGTAGCCCCAGCTGGCATGAAACTTGCTAAGAGAATCAGGCTGGCCTCGATCTCACAGAAATCTGCCTGCCTCTGCCTACTGAGTGCTGGGATTAAAGGCATGTGCTACCATACCTGGTTTAATTAATTTTCAATCCCAGCTACTTATACTATATGTTACCTTAAATGCTTATTTAATTACAAAACATCAGGTCCTAAGTTATAAACATAATAACTATTGTTATTTTTACAGAATGTTTTTGATATAATTTGAATAGGAAGAGTTAATCCAAATATTGAGATATCACTAGCTAGAAAAAAGTTCATTTGTCTGTCTGTAAAAACTTGGATTTAAAACACAGGTAGGCCAAAATGGAGTTTCTTTTGGAAGACTTAAAATAAATTTCTGTTAATGTTAACTGTACTTCTTTTATCCAAATAATAATGAATAAGGAAAATTTTTACAAAGATAGTGAAAATATTTGAATCTTTTAAACATGAAAACTAGGTTCAAGTAAGGTAGGAGTTGTGGTAAGCAGTCATAAACATGATAAATAAGAGGACATGTCTTCATTTGTAATGTCATTAAAACCAAGAATAGCATTATTTTTACCACTTAAGAATATACCAAGTAAAATACTAAATATCATAAATTTTAAAAGTCTAATTATAAAAAGATTTAAGAAACATAAAAAGTGAGAGACATGTTTAGTTACTTGGGATATAGTTGAAGATAAGTATCATTAGATATTTCTGAAGTCCATATGAATGTTGTGCTGGATAGCTTTAGTGTCAATTTAACGTACCTGGGTTGAGGGAGCCTCAACTGGAAACTGCCTCCATCACACCAGCCTGTAGCCATGTCTGTGGGGTATTTTTTTGATTGTTGAATGATGTGGGATGGCCCAGCCAGGGCCCAGCCCAACCAAGGCGGTATCATCCCTGGGCAGGTTGTTCTGTATTGTATAAGAAAGCAGATTGAGCATAAGCCAGGGGAGCAAGGCAGTAAGCAGCAATCCTCCATGACCTGTGCATCAGCCTCCAAGTGCCTGCCCTGAGTTTCTACTTGGGCTTCCTAAGTGATGAACTGTGACCTGGGAGATGTGAGCTAAATAAACCCTTTCTTCTCCAAGTAGGTATTGGTCAGAGTGTTTTGTCACAACAGTGGAAGGCAAACCAGAACAGAAATTGGTACCAGGATCATGGGGTATTGCTGTGGCAGACCTGATCTTGGCATTTGGGGGAGGATTGTGGAAGCATTTGGAACTTTGGGCTAGAAAACCCACTGAGTGCTTAGAATTTGTTGCTGTGGAGCTTGGAAAAGTTGTGCTGAAACAGTTGTAAACAATGGAGGCTTGGCTTGTGAAGCCTCAAAGAGAAGCAGAGACAATCAGAGCTGTGTGTGTGATGTTTTGAATTGAGAGTCTGTGGGATCTGATTAGCTGAGGCTGAAGAATCAGCTATGATTAAGAAGAGACCAAAACCACTGAAGTGAAACCTTTGTTTTACAGGGACAATTGATGCTTGTTATCTAGGGCTGAAAATTCAGCTGTAAGTAACAAGAGACCAGCATCCTTCAGATGAAATCTTCTGGGAAGTATTCTCCTCACGGTCCGTACACAGAAGCTATTGTCCAGAGGAAGCCTGGGCCTCCATCTCAAACTGGAAGCAGAACTTGGTATGTGGAAGAGTCTCCTGCATGATTCTTGGGTTGAAAGTGTGAACGGGTCACAGAGAGCAGCTGAGGCTTGGCACCCTGAGCCAGGAAAAACCATTGATGAAAGTGTCTCGTTGCAGTGAAGAACCTCAGGATTGAGGGGGACTCACAGATAAAATCTGAGGCTTTGCACTGGAAGAGGCCAGAAGAACCCACTGGTGATGGTGCAGTCTCAGTTTCAGTGGAGACCCCAGCTTTTTGGAGGTGCCAGGACAATGGGATGATCACCAAAGACAGCATCAGGTGCAGAGTGGAGCTAGCCTGGGCCTGCGAGATGAGCTGTGTGTGCTGTGGATGGCAGAGCCAGAGAAGTAGAGCCACTGAAACTCTGGCTAAGATTTACCTTGAAAAACGTGTGTGTGTGTGTGTGACTCTTTAAAGAATAGTAGTCAAAAATATCATTAAAACACTGTTATGGGACTGGAGAGATGACTCAGTGGTTAAGAGCACTGGTTGCTCTTTCAGAGGACCTGGTTTGATTCTCAGGACCCACATAGAAGCTAATAACTGTCCGTAACTCCAGTTCCAAGGAATCTGACATCCTCTTCTGACACAGGTACATTTACATAAATGCAGGCAATACACTCATACACATAAAAATAATTTTTAAAAAACCCACACTTTTAGGTACACTCAAACATACATGAACATATAACAAAACTAAAAGCACAGAGATAAGTCATTCTTTTAGTCCTTGGAATAAAGAGTCTAGCATCCCAGAGTAGCGTCTCATAGGAAAACTTGCATTCTGGAACAGGAGTATTCATCAGTTCATCATTATGGACAGTTGTTAGCTGCCTTGTGTGTGCTAGGAATTGAACCTGGGTCCTCTACAAGCGCAGTTAGTGCTCTTAACCACTGAGCTAGCTTTTCAGCCCCAGGTAATCATCTCTTAAAATGAATTTATACCTTCCAGCAGTAGAAGGTGTAGAACCAAAATTGAGACAAAAATCAATGAGATCGCATCTTGACCAGAATTATGTAATTATATATATCTCATCTTTTTAAAAGATTGGAGGGGGGTGCTGGCATAGTGGTGTGCACACCTTTAATCCCAGCATCAGGAAGCAGAGGAAGGTAGATCTGAGTTCAAGCCTGGTCTATACAGAGACCTTCGTAAAAAAAACCACAGTTTTTAAAAGCATTTAATTTAAAAGCTCATGTTAACCCTCCCTCAAAGAAAGATCTAGGACCATCAGCCACCTCTACTTGTTTTCTCAGTGTGGTCACAATGATTAAATATTCTTTGTCCTTTGATATTATCCTGCCGCTTTACTTGGCATACTGGACAAGTTTCCAAGCTTACTTAGCCTGGTGGGTCAGTGAAGTTGGGGCTTTTCCTCTGAAACTCCAGTTTCACTATGAGCCAAGGAGAAAGCTGGGTCAGTTTAACAACTTAAGTTTACATGAGCACTTACAGGCCAATTTGGAACCCAGTAAATTATAAAAGAAAAAACAAACTATAAACACATATAGACATAATCATATGTAAGATCGATTTTTTTAAAAAAAACAAGATGCTATCGCTCTCATTTATATTTATAATTTGTCAGTTTTAAGTTAGAATGTTGAGCTGATTCTTTCTATCATGCACTAAGCAATTATTAATCCCAAACCTGTACTTTAAGAGACATGACTCTTACTATAAATAGAGTAGCAGACCTTTGATTTTAAAGGTTCAGAGTCTACTCTGATTATTGATAAGACTTCCAGAAGGTTAAACTGGCACCAACTGCTTGGTTTTAAAATGAATTTTTAAAAAGTTTAAGCTAAATAAGATAAGAACCTTGAAAACCAAGATTTTGAATGTTACTGTTTGTTGGGATTAGATCTTCCCACCTCCCCACTGTGAAAAGGGGTTTAACACAAATATCTTTGGTAAACATATAAAAACTTTACTTTTAGTCAGGCATGTAGGGCATGCCTTTAACCCCAGCATTTGGGAGGCAGTGGTAGGCAGATCTCTGCGAGTTCAAAGCTAGCCTGTCTACATAGTGAGTTCCAGGCCAGCTGGGGCTATAGGGAGACCCTGTCTCAAAACGATCCCCCCTAAAAGACTTTATACACATTTAATAATTTTATGTTAAGAACACTTTTGAAAAAGAAATTATATAAATAAAAATTTAATTACTATATATTTACTTAGAACTTGTTTTGGAAGGAACTCATTATTAAAATCTGCATATAACATTAAGTTTTATAGCTTAATGAAACTTCAATTTTATGATTCCAATGAATTTTCTTACATAACAACTATAACAATTAGCATTAAAAGCTGTTATGAAACACACCCAATGATAAAATTTTAATAGGTTGTGAGTTCAGAGAATCCAAGTTTATAAAGAAGTATATATTTATTAGGCCTATTAATATACCACTAAAATGTTCACATTTATAAACATACACATGTGCATTTTTAATAGGTGTGCCAAAATTAATAATTTCAGCACACAATAAAAATGAACAAATAAAATGGAAGTGATTATGTAGTTTTTTGGGTACAAAACAACACATGAAAACATTTATGACAGACATAATAGACCTAGAAAAAATAGAAGTTTCTATCTTTTGTTTCCTTGCTTGTCTGAGACAGGGTCTTCCTATAGCCCCAACTGGCCTGGCACTTGCTACGTAGACAAGTTGGCTTCTGTCTCACAAAGAACCACCTGCCTCTGCCTCCCCAGTATTGGGATTAAAGCCTGTGTCACTATGCCTGGCAAGTTAATATCTTTATGTTCTTGATATGTTAACAAGTTTCAGTGGCACAAACGATCAAAAGGTGGAGTCTGTCTTGCAAACTTAAGGCAATATCTTTTTCTATTGAAGAAGTAAACAACAAAGGGAAGGTGCCTTTCATAATAATGTTTTATCAATGTTACTTTAGGCCAATGCTTTTTCTCTTCTAATTTATACTAAGGCTAAATTTTATTTCCCATGCTTGTTTGTGTGTGTGAAAGAAAGAAAAGGAGCCTAGATTCTTGGACCAGGCACAATTTCCTGGTCCACTGTCAATCTGGGATAGCGTTCCCTTCCTAGGTCTAGTGATGCAGACCCACTTCATCATCAGTGCTCATGTGACTATTCCTCTCTAGCATCCCTAGAGGCCCTTGAAGTAGAGGTGATTCTGTCCAGTACAAAGCTTAAAGACACAGATACAACAGCTGGGCTGCTGCTTTGTTTGTCTTTTTGAGACAAGGTCTCCCTGTAGCCACAGCCAGGACCAGGCTGGCCTCATTCTCACAGAAATCCATCTGCCTCTGCCTCCCCATTGCTGGGATTAACACTCATGTGCTACCCCATCCAGCTGCTTTTTCTTTGTTGCTGTTTTTTGGTTTTTAAGGGTTTGTTTTTCTGTTTTTTTTTTTTTTTTAACCTCGTAAAATGAGAACATATGATTTATAAGTTAATCTATTTTAACCTTAAGATTATAGAAATCAGTCCCTTCCTCAGAACACCACAGGGGAAGGAAGCTGACAGAGCTCTTGCCTAGGCTATACGCTTTACAGAAAGCAGAAGATACAGGCAGGACAGCAAAGAAGCAGAGGGTGCTTCTGAGACCTCAGTTTCAGTGAAAGTACAGCATTGCTTTGGATCTAGAATGTGGCCGCTTTAGGGAAGTATTCACCCACCGTGTCTTAGACTGCTATCTCGGAGGCAGGAGGCTGCTTAGAGCATCTAGGGGATCAGCTCTTTTGACGATTTCCCCTTGGAAATGCCACGTACTGTTTCATCTGACTCAGAAGTGAGGTAGGGATGAGTCTAGGGGATTTCTATTTTTGGTGCCAGTGACACATTAAAAAAAAAAAAGTGAGTCTATGACCAGTAAAAAACAGAAACAAAGGAACCCAAGATAGCTTGCAAGTCATGCTTAACAGAGTACATCCGCTAAGCGACAGACAGGGAGACTCACCGATACCGCTTCAAGATGGATCTCAGTGGAGCCCTCAGAAATACTAGCAATGAAGGACGGAGACTTAGTTTCAAGGATCGTCTTTGGCAGCCGGAGGAGTTCCCAGAAGCTTTCAGGGACCTCAACTCTGGCCAAACAGGGATACATAACTCTGATACTGAAAGGAATTTTAGGACTAGCTAGTCTAATAAAGATAATTTTAATATAAACCTAATCACGAGAGTTATGAGACAAAAGTTGCTCAAGGAAAAATTTGAAGCATGTTCAAGTATGAATACAGGCTTCCCAAGGGAAAGTGGCTTTTACAAATGGAAATGTTTAATAGTCCATGGAATCTCTTCTATATAACTTTAAAACAGACCATAATCTTTTCCTTTGCTATAGAATTTTGCTTTGTTAGTCGATAAAAAATGGAAGGGCAAGGACAGAGAAAGAGACAGGAGTAGGGGTTACTCTCAGAATTTATCTTGAGTTCTGATACAATCTCTACCATTTAAAAAATGTATTTTTACTATCTCCTTTTAAGTCACAGGTAATGTGTAAATTACCAATTTTATTATTTCTTTTCTTATATGATTTTAAATGCCAATTAAAGCCAGCTGCCTATTAGTGATCTTTTAAAATTTTATGGCCTAGGACTTTTAGTTTAAGTGTGCAAAATAAACCAACTTAAAGATAAATGTTCCTCATTGATGGAAATTGAAAGTCAACTTATCTTTAGATTTTCCTAGTCTTTCTTAACACTTGTAAGTTGAATTAACACATTAAACATAAAGCCAGCTGGAATACCAAATGTCTATTTTGGTTTTATACTAAACATTTCCTCCTTCCTTAGATAAGATATGGAAAGAATGTCCAGAGCAAGTTTTACAAACCAAAAGGCTTCCAGAGGTCTAAAAGCAAATAAAAAAAACGAACTGAACATCAAAAAACAAAATGTTTTCAAAGCAAATAAACAAATTTGATACCTCAAAGCAAAACTTTCTGGAAGCAAACCAAAACCAAAAAGGTAATACTAAATAAATCCTAAACAACCAGTTCAAAATAAATGACAAACAGACCATTTACTAAATCAAAGGAGGTCCAAGCAAGGCCCAGAAAGAACACACTACTTCCTCTCAGGAAGGCAGTGCCCGTTGGGGGCAACGGGGAAGCTCCGTGCTGGTAACTGAGCCCGTCTGGTTGGTTCCTGCACGAAAAGTGGATTGTTCTGAGGGAACCACATTGGGCCCCTAAAACTGTCAACATAGGAACACAGCTCTCACCTCAAAGGGGCTAAGAGATAGTTTATTCTGGAGTCAAACATGAGAGTCCATGGGTCTGGGATGCAGATTCAGTTTAAATCCAAATTCTATGTTCTGATGTTGTAACATTTTGAAGAAGTTTTTACAGTAACAACAAATATATTAGGTTGGGAGGTTACAGCAAAGAACAGACATCTCTGGCATAGGCCTCAGACACAATCTGACAGCATTCTTAGTTCTTTGGTTGGCCTGTTTAGAAATATTAAAAGATTTATCTAATAGTCACAAAAATTTACCTAATGGTCACATGCAAATGAGGGCAATAAATGGCTCTTAAGGGGGCTAAAGATGCCCCAAGATAATTTAGCTATAGATTTGTAACATTTCAACCTCTCCATACTCTCTAATCGGTTAATCAACCTTGCAGGAAGTTCAGTGGAAGGTATAGTTCTTTTTAGGGACTTTCATTTATAGTTAGGACATCTAGGGGATCAGCTCTTAGGATCTTAGGATCAAGAACCTGGAAAAGCCTAAGGCTAAGTCTAAGCTCAATTAGGAAGGACCAAATTTCCAGAGGAAAAACAAGTCTGAGGGGAGCAGAGTTGTAGGGAGATTGAGACCCGGCATCTGGAAGAGCTTCATGCTCAGTGGAGGAAAGGTGAGACAGGAGCAGAAGCTCGTAGGAACTATTGAGACTACAAGAGGTGGGGAAAAGCCTGAGAGAGTTGAAGTCCCCTGTAAAGGAGTCTACAAAGGAAGGTAGGGAGAGACAGAGACAGAGACAGAGACAGAGACAGAGAGGAAATCAGTGGGAGCAGTTAGGTTAGCTTACCTTTCCATTTCTCAGATCCAGCACCAAAGGCTAAAGAAAAGAGAGGTAGTATTGATTTGGGGAAAGAGTTGACATGAAATTGCCCTTCAGAAATGAGCTTTACTAGGAAAGAGAACCTTGTGACCATGGGGGTTGGCATGGTCAGGCCTCTGGGTAGAAGAGCATTATGAGAGCCAGTACTATCAGAGGTAGCCTGATGGGCCTGTGATGGTTCCTTTTTGTCAGTCTGGCACAAACTAGAGACACCTGGGAAGAAGGCCCAGCTGAGAAACTGACTCCATCTAGCAACCCTATGGGTATGTCTGTGGGGCATTTTCTTAATTTCTAATTGATATAGGAAGGCTCAGCCCACTGTGGACAGTAAAACATCCCTGGGCAAGTAGGCTTGGGCTGCATAAGAAAGGTAGCTGAGTGAGCCGGGGGTACGGAGCCAGTAAGCAGCCTCTCCTCCATGGCCTCTGCTTCAGTTCCTGTCTCCAGGTTCCTGCCTGAGCTCCTGCCCCGGCTTTCCTCAATGATGGTCTGTGATGTGGAAGTGTAAGTCAAAGAAACCCTTTCCTTCCTCAAGCAGATTTTGGTCACTGTATTTATCACAGCAACAGAAAAGCAAACTAGGACAGGAACATAATGGGAAAGAGAGGCTGTCCTTTAAAACCCAGAGAGGAGCTTCTTGAGAGGGATAGCTTAGGGCTGGAGAGGCACTGGCTTCCTTCTCTAAAATGTACTTGCCCCAATGCCTACTACTTTCCTTGACTTTCATGCTTTGTGTGTATCTCTGGCTGCTTTTTTTATGTTTATCTTTTTTCTGATCCAGGTCCTCACCGACATAAAAGTGACTCTAGGTAATAATTTTGCCTTTTTTTCCCCTCTGCTGTGTTATCTCTGCCTTCACACGTCACCACTCTCGGTAACTATAAATACAGACTTTAAGCTTCAGGATCCTCATCTGAAGTATGAGGAGTTAGGTATCCTTAACAGAAGCAACAGTGTTGAGGTAGGGATGAAACAGGTAGGTGGACAAAACCTAGGGCCAGAGGGGAGACCAGCAGCCTGAACAGAGCCCTACACCCACTCAGACTTGTTGAATTAGGTGGATGTCGGAGGGGGTGGGACACGCTGCAGAGAGGACAGAGAATTTGCATTTTTACGTTTTTATAAAGCCTCTCCTAAGATTTATGGAACTCTGTACCTTATTTTGTGAATGAGATACGACAAAATGAAGAGTTGGCCCAACCCTTAGGGCAAGTGTTCAAAGAACTCCTGTAAGGTCTCAGGCCCAGTCCCAGAACTATCAATTAAAATCTGTATTTTTAATCCAGCCCCAGGGAATCTGTGCTTTTTACTTCTCAAACTGTAGTATGTTTCATCAACATACAAATAAAGAGAAAAGAAAATACAATGAATACAAACAAATAATGGAATATTATTCAGTCATAAAGTTGAAGTGAATTCTCGTAAATGCTATGTGGTAAGAGTGAAATTCAGGAACATTATGCTAAATAAAATAAGCCAGATGCAAAATAACAATTTTGTATTGTCCCACTTACAGGTAAGTTGTCATAGGCAGAAAGTAGGATGTTCATTATTGTGTAACGGGTACAGAATTCCTGTTTGGAACAATACAAAGTGTTACGTGGATGGATGGGGTGAGAGCTGCAGAATAATGTGAACAGACCTAAAGCCACTGAAACGCGACTCGAATGTGGTATAGGTGGTGAATTATACGCTTTGTGCATCTCACCACAGTAAATAGAATACAGCATGCTTGTAAGTCTCCCGAGCAGGACCGCACTGCTGAAGGTTATGGATCAGAGTGAGGCTGATGCTGGTGATTCCGTAAATCTCGCACCTTTACTCCCTCACCTTGCAACATCTGGATCCAGCGCCCAGCCACAGCCGTGCAGTGTCCGCACCTCTTCAAGACGATCTTTCCAGTTAGTTGCAGTTTGGACAACAAGCACCCTTGCATCCCCTCCCCATTTGCTGTCAAGTTAGCCCAGCCCCCACCACAGCAGTTACTCAATAACTTCTCTAATGCATCATGAGAAAAATTCCCCGGGTGAAGCTTAGTTTAAGAAGAGCTTATTATAGGCAGGAAGTTCATAAAACTCGACATATAATGAGAAACACCCTAGTGGGAAAATGGCTCAGAGTCGTAATAAAAAACAGACAAAATAAGAAATACAGGTAGCCTATATATTTAGGAAAAAAACATAATGAAAATACATTTTTCATATACTGGGTTCAAAACCAAAATAAAAATAAAATTTAAGAATATAAAAAGTAACACCCCAGTTCCCCAAAACAGTGTTGGTTTGAGCAGGAAGAAAATGCCTCATGTTTCTAGATTAGGGGGATTATAAATTAATAGGTTTTTGAGGACATAGGCAATGTGTGCCCAAAGTCTTTAAAAGATACACACCCCTCATGCAGTTCCCTCCAGAAGATTGTTCTTAGGAAACAGACCATACGTGCACATGATCCACTGGCTGCCACATTGCTGACAGCAGCAAAAATGACCCGTGCTTCCTAAAGGGCTGGCAAAGCACATATCGCAAATGAGCCCTACAGAGCCACTTTACATGATGCTGTGGAGGATAGCTCTATTTATTTAGATAGATTTGGAATGCATATCTGTATCATCTAATGAATTCAAAAGCAGTTTGATATGAACCACATTTGTTTAAAAAGCACGTGTAGGGGCTGAAGAGATGGCTCAGTGATTAAGAAGACTGTCTGCTCTTACAGAAGACCCAGGTTCAATCCCAGCACCCACATGTTGGCTAACAACTATGTAACTTCAGTTTCAGGGGCTTCAATGCTGCTTTCTGACTTCTGCAGGCATTGCATGACCTGGGTGCACTTACATACATGCAGGCATAACACTCATGCATATAAAATAAAAATAAATAGGGGGCTGGAAAAATGGCTCAGCAGTTAAGAGCACTGACTGCTCTTACAGAGAATACAGGTATGATTCTCTGCAGCCACATGGCAGTTAACAACCCCATGTAACTCTAGTTCCAAGGGATCTGATGCCCTCTTCTGACCTCCATCGGTACTGCATGACAGGGGTGCACTTACACGTAAGCAATACAGTCATACGCATAAAATAAAAATAAATAAAATACTTAAAAAATAAAAAGCATATGTGTGATATATTCACGTGAAGAAAAGTCTGGAGTCACTGTTACTATGGTTGTCTATGGGCAGAAAGATTTGGAGTTACTTTAATTATATCTCTGCTTGTTGCATACCTGTATTACCTAATTTCTAAGATGGTTGTGTATTGCCAGAGCATTTATTTTTAAGTTTATATGCTGGCTCATGAACAAGAATTCTTTAAAGATCCCATATTGATAATGAGTAAAGTGTTTGCCAGGCAGCTCTGGTACAGCGTGGGATTGCTGCAGGTAAGCCTCAAAGGCAGCAATTAGGTTGAATGTCAAGGGACAGACCCTTCAGAGAAGCAGCGGGCCCTAGGGAAGAAGCAAGGCCTCATGTTTACCAAGTTGAGGTAAGAACACAATCAGTTCACAAGTGGTGTGCTGCGATCAGCAGACACCGCTTCCCTGCTGCCCACCTGGCTACCATTTGACAGGCCGTGGTGGTGTGACTGGTGCTAGGCCTAGCACTTGACCATGTGGATCCTTTTATCTATCCCAAGGCTGGCCCTATGAGATGGGGTGGTGCCCATTTGACAATGGAGGTCTGTGGTGCAGGAGCCACAATTTCTTCTTTCTTCGTGGTCTTTTTGAGGCAAGGTCTCCCTGTAGCCCAAACAGACCTGGAACTCACCAAGTAGCTCAGGCTAGCTCTCCCTCCCAAGTGCTACGAATAAAGGCATGGGCCACTATCTCTAACTAATTTCTTGAGTTTTAAAATTTTATTTTCATAATTGTAAATCAAAACTATATATACATTTATTTTTGAAATATGTATCTTTATGAGATGGCTACATTGGCCTAATTACCTCATATGCATCTCAGTTTTTGTGATAAAAACACTTACAAACCTACTCTTAGCAATTTTCAAGAATATAACACATTGCTATTAATCATAGTCACCATGCTATACAATAATAGTTTCTTGAGCTGATTTGTTCTGCGATGTCACATCACTCAGTCTCTCCATCTTCTTCCTCTCCAGCCTCTGGTAACCACCACACTACTCTACTTTTGAGTGTAATGTTTCAGCTCCCACACATCAAGGCTAGCAGCAATGTTTGTTTTCCAGGTAAGGCTTCTGTTTTCATTTACACAATGCCCCTGAGCTCATCTATGCTGTCTCAAATAATGGGGTCTCTTTCTTTTAAAAGGCTAAGTATCATTTCATTCAGAGAGGGTCAAAAAAAAATTGGCAACAGCAGGGTTTCTGAACACTCAGTTATCAGACAGAAATTCAAAATCAAAGCACATAATATATCTGAAGTGTTTCTCTCAGTATTTGCCCTTGTTGCATTGTGGGACTTCATTACAGCCTTGGTTCTGAACAGGCGACTTTGCACTGAGTGTGCTTGCACTGAGTGTGCCCTCGCTGGGTACCATCACCAACTCTACCTGAAACCCTCCGCCCTGATCTAAAACTACTCTGTGTCATGATCTGCAGCATTTTCACTGTGCATGCAAAAATATTCTGCTCTTAAGGAAACATGATGGCTTAATTATGGAAAACAAAGATTTAATATTTTCCTACTGTCATTCCTCAGCACGTCAATATCGAATTAGTATATCTTTAGATTGTATTGTGTTAGAATGTTTAATTATTAAAATTGCCGATTGAGGGGCTGGGGACATGGCTTAGTGGTTAAAGTTGAGTCCAAGCTGGAATCCACAGAATGTAGGTGTCAGGGGACCCATCTGTAATTCCAGCATTCAAAAGAGGAAAGGGGATTCCCCCCGAGTAAACTGGCTAGCTAGAATAGTCACAAGGGTAAGCTTTGGGTTCAGCTGAGAAATCCTGCCTCAACAAATTAGGTGGCGAGTGACTGTACAAGACTCTCAGCATGAAGACGGTGCTACATCCTGCACAGCTGGGGTGGTAAAAATCCAGAAGAGGAATGGTGTAGTATCACACACGACAGGAGGCATTTCAACTTTAGCAAAGTGGTGACCAGGAGTCCCTCTCTCCTCTAGGACAAAGGCCCTAAGTCTCTAAATCCCAAAGGTTTTATTAGCATGGATGAGATACTCTAAGCATTCAGGAACAAAAAGTAAACAACTCAAAACATTTCTGTGCAGAGGCTCAGGAAACTATATACAACAAAATGTGGCCTGTTTACAAAGTATAGAGCAGATGTTCAATGAACTGTGAATAAGGCATAGCCTTTTAAAACCTAATATAAGCATAAGGGACACTGCACTTCAGAACCTGCCTCTGCACACATGCCCCTATGGCTTTACCAGCACAGACACTCTCAGCTGGTGGTAACTTTACATGTATTCCAAGTATGCTTTTCACAGAGTTCAAACAGGGCAGTGGTCTACAACACCTAGACCTCCATACATGCACACCAATGGGAACACACACATGTATCATATGCACACATGAAAAAGAAAAAAAATGACTGAGTTGCTGACATAAGTTTCATTAGAAGTTATTAAATGAATTTTGGGTTGGGATTAGAACAGAATCTCCAGCAGATTCTAAAATGACCCAAAGCACATTTCTGCCATTTTGTACTATGTGTTATGTGAAGCAGTGCTCACAGCATTGACAATTTTAAAATCAAAATATTAATCCATTCTGAAAACTGTGGAAGACAGTCTATGCCCTGTATTCGGCCATAGATTTAATTCTTTGTGTAAAAACAAGTACTCCATGTATTAGCATGCAGACTTACTTTTGTCTTTAATGGGTAGTAAAAGAACTGTTTCAGAATAAACTGTAGGATTTATTATCAGTAAATGTTTTATTTGTATACCCATTTTTTATATAAAATTTTCTTGGGTAAATTGGTTATTAAACAAAAACCCCACTGCAAGGTGTGGGATACCTATCTACAAATTGTTGGTAAGGGAGTTCCCCAGAAGCCCCCCAAACAATACTATTGCCACTGCTCTTGGTTATCCCCCAGATCCATTGCTGAAGACACCACACACTTAGGTCACTGGACAGGGAGAAATCAAGTTGGTACTGATGACGCTTCATCCCTGCTGGCTAGTTTTCATAGAGCCATGAGACGCTGTGGAGGCTGTTGGGAGAGGTTAAGTCATCAACAGTCTTACCCAGCTGGGAACCCTGTGAGCAACAATAATAACCAGCCTGGTGAGATGCACCCTTTGGTGCGATAGTGGTATAAATGTTAAGGGAGGAACTAACTGCTTTAAAAAAAATTGGATTTGTGGCCCAATTTACAGGAGGAACTCATGCCTTGATACTGTAAATCTGGTTGAGAGCTAGTGGTTGGAAAGATCACAGGTCCTACAGGAGAACCCACTACTATCATTTTGCTAAATGGATGCCTGTGGGCAGACTGCCTTGTAAGTACTTGTGTTTATATCCGTAGATCAGTTCCATTCTCTGTCTTAGTCAGAGAAACTTCTTATTGAGTGGGCGGTAGTTAGTTAATAGAGACTGCTCAAAGTGTTGAACAAAGTGGGGCATAGTGAAGTGCTGGCCCCTAAACAGGTTATCTGTATCACCCCCTGCCCAGGCTCAGGGGACACTGTGGAAGAGGACACAGAAACCATGGAACAGCCAGAAGATGGGGAGATGTATTGCAAAAAAAATCACCTGCTGGAGTTGATATGCCTGCTGCATTCATGAATTCACTGCAGCTGTGGTTATCCACAGAAGACCTGAATAAGACCCGTTAGCATTTCAGCATAGAAGGGGCAAGGGCTCACAAGGCCCTACCCTTTACTGAGAGACTACCAACAGTGGATGGGGTCTGGGAGAAGGACTTTCTTCGGTGCATAGCCACGTTTTCTTCAGTACATAAACTCCTGCCCATACTTATGCAAGCAACACTCATCAAACTCAGTTGGCCGCACACAAAAAAGTCATGAGAGTAGAAGAATTTGTTAGGAAGAAGATGGATTGCAGTGAGAGGAAGGGTAGAAGGAGGAAAGATGATGGAGGGTGAAAATGACTAAAATTCCAAAGAACAAATAGTAAAAAATTTCTTGAGCAAAAAAGAGCCATGTATAAAAAGTGTTTTAGAACGCTTGTCTCTACACGCCATGTTTTCTCCCCCCATTCACCTGTTGAACACTTAGATTGACTATGTGAATGGTGCTACAGTGAGCACGAGAGTGCAGACAGTTCTTAAACATACTGATTTCCTTTGTATACACACATGCCTGTAAGTGGGATTGATGGACAGAACTTCAGTTTGAATCGGGTCTTTCTAACTCCAAAGCTCTGCTTTCTCACCTGCTCTTCCTAGCTCCCTGTGGGAACCCAGACTCATTTAATGACAGAGGGGCTTTTCCTGGCAACACATAGCTAGGCATCAACCCTTCTAGGTCTCTTTGTCCCTTAGCTGTGGGAGCTATAAAAACAGGCACTTGTCCCAGTAGATCTTGGAGTCTGGTTTCGACATCAGAAATCATGAATGTTTGCACAGCAAACTGCACATAACTGAACAATGTTGGAAGGAGTCACAATTCAATTGAGGGCAAAATTATGGTCTTTCAAAGGATCGCCATGGGTAGGGAACCTGTCAGGCTTAAGTCTCCATAGGGCACTTAGGACCTGTGTAATCTGTATCTAGTACTGCTGCCTTGTCATAGAACAAAGAAGCTGTCAGCTCCCTAAAGCCAGAAACAATGTGCCTGCCCAAAGGGAACTGGACAGAATTTTGAGGCAGGAGGATCAACTTCCAGACTAGACTATGCTGCATTATAAGATCCTGTCTCAGAAAACAAACTAACCAGAACTTATTTTGTCAGTATAAAACCCAGCCAAGAATAAGATGGGAAGTAGAAAAACAAATTTCTAAAGCTAGAATTATAAAAGGCTCTCCGGGCACACACACACGTGTTTGTCTTTGTGTATGTCCATGCAAACCTCGTGTAACTGTGAGGAGATTAGTATGGTTTCTTCATTGTGGTAATCACTTCATAATGTGTAAGGATAACAAATCATTATGCTGTGTAATTAGATACATGCACTTTTATCTGTCAGCACTATCCCAGTAAATCTGGGGAAAACATGGTGAAACTGAAATAAAAATACAATTTAATAATTAAACAAGATCAATAAGCCAACCAACCAAACTACAAACACAAAACCCTCACTCATCAAACCAGGCTTTTTTTGAGTACAATGAGTTCTTCAATAGCACATTCCCCAAATCAGTTTGGTTATCTGGTGCCACAATGAATGTTGTGTGTCAGTGTGACCAGGCCAGGGAAGACTGGAGTTTGGTTTTCTGTGTGTGTGAGTACAGGTATTTCCGGAAGAGACTCACATTTGACTTGGTCCACAAGCTGGTCTCTTCAGTGTGCTGGGGCTTCATGCAATCCATCGAAGACCTGAGTAGAAAAAAGCCTGGAAAAAGGAGGAATTTACTCCTGCTTTTCTGCCTGATTGCTGGAGATGGGATCCTTTGTTCTTTCCAGTCCTAGGGCTGGGATTTATACTATCTTGAGTCTCCAGACCTGGATGAATTATACCACTAGCTTTCTTAGGTCTTGACCTTTACTTTTGGTGTTCTTGAGGTGCTAGTAATGGAACTCTGTGCCCTGCACATGCTAGGCAAGCACTGTACTACTGAGCTGTTTCCAGACCTTTTGGATCATTAGCTTGAAGATAACAAACTGTGGGACCCCTTATAATATTTTTTCTCTTTCCCAATATATATTTACATATATTGATAAATAATATTGTTCCTTTTTTCATTAACATTTTACTTAATGTGTATGAGTATACTCTTTGCATGCATGTAAGTTCACCATGTCATGAAATGTCCTCAGAGGTTAGAAGAGGGTGTTGGATCCCCTGAAACTAGAGTTACACACAGGTCTTAGCCACCATGTCCGTGCTGGGATTCGAACCTGGGTCCTCTTCCAGAACAGGCAGTGCTCTTAACCAATGAGCCATCTCTCCAACCGCACATTCTGTTTCTTGGCAGGATGCTCACTAATGTGTTCCCAATTGATGCATGATGAAATTAGCCTGCGAAGAGAACAGACGGCTCTCCAGCGTCACTCCCCGTGCCACCCCGCCCCCACGATTGGTACTAGTACTACACACCTGTTTATGAATTTTTTCCTCTTGAGTGGTAAAATGGACTGTGTGCATTCGACCACAGCATAAACTGACAAAGGAAGAAGCCAAAGAGTCAGCTGCCCCTCCTAACCAACAGGTGACCTGAGTTGTATGTGGGGAGGAACTAAGGTGTGAGCTGAGGAAGCTGAGATGGAATGAGGCCTTTGCCATCTTGGGCAGCTGTTGGTGTGTACCTTGGAAATGTAGGACTTGCTGTATGTCCTCAGTAGAGGAAGCCCTCCCTCTCCGATAATTGCTCTGTAAGTAAGCCCAAATAAACTCTGTTTTCCCAAGCTGTAATTTGGAGGAATCAACAACAAAGCGTTCTTTTTGTTGTTCTGGACCTAGAGAGGAGAGCGGGGCTGAACACAGCTTGCATCTCACAGAAAGCAGTTCTTAAGACAACACCTATCTTCCAATTCCTTAGCACCTGGGAACATTTTCTATTAAGGGCTCACAGACGTCTCCTACTCAGGAGAATTGTGTAACCAGCATTCCCATGCTTGGGGAGTCTATGCTGCCTGGTGTGCTGCCTAGGAGAGTGACTGACTAACAGAAGGGAATTCATATCTGGCACTGTAAACTTGGCCAAAAACATGGCTGGTGAGGTCATAGGCCCTAATTGGTAAGCTACTGCTGGTGTTTTGCTAAATGGATGTGTTGTGCAGATCAAACTCTCTTTTAAATAATTACATTGATGCTCATAGATTAGTGCTGCTGTCAGTTTTGGTCAGAGAAGCCCCCGCAGCCCCATAGAATTCTCCATGTAGACCAGACAGACCTCTGGAGTGCTGGGATTGAAGGCATACACCACACCAGGTTATAGCAGATGCTTCTATCAATTGTTAGAGGTAATGCAGAGACTTGTAACTGATCAAAATGCTGAGACTAAGCGACTACTGAATGCTCAGCCAGAAATGGGACATCTATATCATCTCCTCTAAGGCTTAAGGAACACTGCCAGAGAAAGGATGACAAAAATGTTAAGAGCTGGAGGAAGGGGTGGAATGCTGTGGACCACTGTCTTAGGCATGATATGGTTGAGGTACTTTTGAACTCATAGTATCTGTGAGTACCTACACTAGAATTCCGCAAGATGAAGCCCATTAACATACTCTCATGATGAGGGGAAGGGCTCATGAGGCGCCACATCTCCCTGAGGATTTACAGGCTGTTAAGAGTTGCTGGAAAAAAGTGGCATTTTCTTCAGAGGCATAGTCACCAGTAAGGTGCCAGTGCTCCGATAAATACTCCTCACCCACATCCTTGTAGGCGTCCCCAGTGAAACTCAGTAGGTCATTTAAAAAAAGACGTGAAGGCTAGAGAGACAGCTCAGTGGTTAAGAGCACAGACTGCTCTTCCAGAGGACTCAGGTTCGGTTCCCAGTTAATAACCATCTGTAATTCAAATTCCATGGGCATTGCAGGACACAGATGCACTACACACATGCAGTCAATACATTCATACAAATAAAATTAAAATAACAAATACAATATTTTTTTAAAGACATGAAAATAGAAGGGGACCTAGTGTGGAAGAGAAAAGAGATCAGCTGGAGTGGAAGTGGACAGGAGAGGGTAATATGATCAAAATGTAGTATACACATATGAAAATGTCATAATGGAATTGATTATTGTATATACTTAATACATACCAATACAAACATTTTTAAAACTAAGATATGATAGGAAAAATTGCACAGTCACCAGCGGCATTCTGATAAGATTTCCACAGCTCTGTGGTGGGATTCTACCAAGCTTAGTTGTTGCCTGTAAGGTCAACATAAACTGTTCTGGTTAAAGCACTGTGCAAAGTTGAAGGAGCCACTTGCAGGCTACTTCCAGAATAAAGAAGGCATTCGTTCTGCTTGATTTCATACAGTGCAGACTAGTTCTGGAATCCTGAACTTTATTAACATTCCAGGCAGAAGATCATGAGACTGAGAAGCAGTTGGAGCCCCAGGAATGGCTCCATTCCAGCAGACAGTGGAGGCACCTGGTAAGAGTCACTCTGGCACTCCACTGCCACCGTGCAGAACCAGGAGACTCAATAGTGCTGTTCTCAGTCTCAGTCAGAGAAGTTTCTGTCTGCAGTGGGTGATGGTTCATGCAAAGAGTTAGAATTGGTCAAAGTGCTGAGAATAACTGACTGTTGAGTGCTTAGCCCTAAATGACACCTCTCTATCTCCTCCTCTAAGGCTTAAGGAATACTGCAGAAGAGGGTCATAAGAGATCTAAGAACCAGAGGATGGGAAGGAGTGCTGCGAAATGCTGTCTTCTGAACATGACCTGGCTGCTGCAGACATGAACTCACAGCAACAGTGGAGACCTGTGGAAGACTGGGCCTCTAACACTCCGCCATGCATCAGGGAGGAGCTCATAGGCCCCATCCTTCCCTGAGTAGCTGTAGGCAGTTAGTTGTTAGAGGGAGGTGGAGTCTATTCCTCAGTAGTAGCCATCATTGCCCAAACTCAGGTAAATGACTTCCCACCCATGCTCCTGCACACAACCCTAATTAAATGCAGTGGGCCGTACACAAGAGAAAAGAAATAAAAGCAGAACTTGCTAGAAAGAAGTAACTCAGTGAGAGGGGCATAAGAGAGGGATGATGCTCAAAGTATATGTATGAAATTATGAAAGAATAAATACATGTTTTAAAAAGAACTGGGAGACCCCTGCTGATGACAGCCTCATGAGCCAATGGGTCTGAAAATAGCCTTTATAGGCTGGGCTAAGCGTTCTTTCTTCCCCTCTATAGGAAGGAATGGTTGGTTTCCTTTTGCTCAAGCCTCTTTGAGAGTCCAAGACTTTCTTCGGGTCACGTCATGCCTGATGCAGTGTCCTCCCTTCCATGTCCCCGTTTCTACTGGTGAAGGTCTAGCCTTCTCCTCCAGTCATAGCACTGATAAATCCTGCAGGTCTTGCGTTGGCATCATTCTCTTTTACTGTAAGTGCCCTTTCCAACCTTTCCAATGTGCATCTCTTGCTTCTTGATGGTAACCTGACTTAATGTGTCAATCTGCATTTGGTTTCTGAGTGTTAGTCTATCTTCAGCCCTTCCTGCCCCAAGGATGCTTCAACATGTGCAAACATGCATACACACATAGATACACACATGCATGCACACATGCACATATATGAAAACATGTACATATATGCCTATACTTGTCTACTCTCAGCTGTTCTCCTGATCCCTCAAATCCAAAGGACTTCGATCTATTGTGCCTAGGACTACATTGCTTGTGGCAGTTTTCAGCTTGGTAAGACAAATGATTGTTAGTATGACTTTTTGGCTCAGAAATATTCCAAAAAGGATTTATATGCTCATAGAAGTTAGTCCAGGCCATTGCTCCAAGTTTGGGCTGTACATTAGCTTTTTTCAACGCAGATGTCAGGATCCACTTCTGAAAATTCAGAGTGGAAGGTAGGAATCTAAACTTTTGGGAAGTTGACAAATTTATTTGGTGCAGCTGTCTGGAAACACATCTGGGAGACACTGGATTAGATTATTTTCCCTCTAAAGGGGAAACTGCGTGTATGTTTTTCATAATGATGACTCTGAGAGAGCATGAAACTGTTCAAAATATTAGCATTACAAGGATGAGCTTCAGAAGTCCTCATTTTCCAGTCCAAAGCCAAGATTGCACTGTTCCTTTGACTTGAAGATGCTGTTGCTTCTGGGGATTGCTTCCTGTTCCTGAGGCAGCTGGAAGGTCAACTGCACCACCCAGGCCTTTCAAGGGCTGCATTCCTGGGGTATTTCATGATGAATTTCCTGGGATGCCAGTAAGGCTTTGCCTTGTGAACATAACCTTGGTTATCCTGGTCTCCACAGATGCCTCTGAACAGCTGTGGACAGCTGCTTGCCTCTATGACCTAGAGAGGCCTGAGATGAATCCATTGTGTGGGGCCAGAAGCCAGCACATGACTAAATGACTATTGTGTCTGTTCAAGAGTCAAGACCTCACCTCCTTTGGGTGTCCTCATCTGTCTCAGTGTCTGGCCTCAATTTCCTGCTCCTTAAAGAAAAATATTTGAATGCCCATACTAGAGATAAGTGTGTTTTTATATCAACACATGAAATACATAAATATGCTATATACAAAATTGTACATAATGTATATTTCTATCATCTTTATTCTCTCTCACACACATCTGGAATGCTTAACATTTATTAGTAATTCTAGTTTTCTATTGGGAGCATGGCCCTCCTTTTCAATACACACCTTCCCACAAGTAAAATGTTTCCCACATTCAGATGGAGAAACAAGACCAATAAGAATCAGTGTTATAAATGACAGTAGAACAATTTCACTTCCGAATGCTAATTTCATCTCATGATACACTGATGAGATTCAGATAAATATATTTGATCAACTAGAGTACATTCCACTTAATACTGAATTAAAAGAGATAGCCTTTCAGTGAGTGATCCCAGAAAAGCTGCAGTAATAGCTGTGACACTCAGGATGCTGGAATGGAAAGAGGACAGTCAGAGGAAGCGTCCAAGAGTCTAGCTGTCCTGGAGCATTCCATGGAATGAATGTGCATTTAGAACTCTGAAATCCTGCCACAGCTGCTCAGGACTATCAATGGCCCTGAAATATACCCACTGTAAAGCTGAGCCCTTGTTGAGTTTTATGCATGAATTTGGAAGCAAAATGAAGGATTTTCTAACATAAACACAGCACACTGAGGGGAACAGAGATTCTGTGGTATTTTTGAGAGAGAAAAAGTACACACAAGGGCCTATGAGATGCTGCTTTTCCCTACCGTGGATTCCACAGAGCTCTGTTGGCCTTTGCAGAGCCTCACTGTCGGTAGACAATACTGACTTTCCCATCCTCCTGATGTCCATGAAAATATGGCAGAGTCAAAGGGACAGCATTATGACAGTCTGTCAAAGGCATCCCTGATCACAAAGAGTCAAAAGAGAATTGAAACTGTCCCAGCTTGCTTGTAGGCTTCTGGTGTAGTGGACAGCTTTTCCCTTAGGGCAATGCTTACCCTGGAAGCTTATTGCTCTTATTCTTTCCTAAAAAATATGCGTATGAGTATATGAGTGTTTTGCATGTATGTAAGTACACCAAGTACATGCAGTGAGTGCCCTCAGAGGCCAGAAGAGGGCATCAGATCCCCTGGAACTGGAGTTACAGAAGGTTGTGAGCTGCCATATAGTTGCTGGGAACTGAACCTTGTTTCTCTGGAAGAGCAGTAAGTACTCATAACCACTGAGCCATTTCTCCAGCCCCATCACTCTTACTCTTGAGGAAAATCATGCATGTAGTTAGCATCAGTTTTGTCAACCCTGCCTATGAGTCATATTTTATATCAGAGGGTTATTGGTATCTGTAAATTAAATAGGGAATGAGTGTGTGTGTGTGTGTGTGTGTGTGTGTGTGCATGCCCAGATGCCAATCATATGAGCCACTGGCTTAGGCTACCCTCATGTCAGATGTTTCCTTACCCCTTAAATAACTTTCTCAACAGGCACCATGGTACCTGATTCCCACTATTACAGTTATTTGGATTTGGTTTGTTTTGATTAACTTACTCCATAAAGCTACTGCTCAACTGGAAGTAATAAAGGGTGAACACAGTAAACCCATGAGCAATGCTGGAGTCCTGGAGAGTTTGTCAGAGGAGTTAATTGGACCTAGAACAAGGCCTGAGGTGTAGCTTGCAAGTATGCCTAGGAAGAATGAAGACTCTGCATAACAGGTTAGTTACAGTGGTCTCCACATGAAGTTTCCAGCTATTAGAATGAGGTGAATGCAAATGGAATTGGTCTAAGAAGCAGCTCAGATCTATCCTGGAAAACAATTTATTTTTGTCACTAGAAGTCTTGTTGATTTTTTATGTTCAAGAGCTGGACAAAAGAGTGGCACATATTCAGTCTCTGCCTCCCCCACAGCTTGCCAAGACAGACACAGAAGTAGGACACAGAGAAATATGGGAATGCAAATGAGGAGTGAGATATTTATAGCATAGTTGGAAACCAGCAGTAGTCTATCAGTCAGTCCCTCACCCCAGCATGCTCTGAGTGTGAGCTGTATGGGAAATTCAAGGTATACAGAGATGAGAAATAAGTTCCTTACTCCAAAGGAGGTGTTGGATAGATCCATAGTTTCCTCTCTGCTGTGAGGGACAGGCTTCCAAATGTGATTGACATCCCACTAACCAATGACTTGAGAGGTGAGGTCTAGCGGAAGTGCAGGGAAGGCTGGGAAGGGGCAGCGCCAGGGCTCCATCTTGGTCATGTGTTCCAGAGGTCCGGGGGACTTATGATTGTAATGCAGGCTTCACCACACAAAATCTCCGTCTCTCTCCCTGGGGATGAATCCTTTGTAAGTAACCTGGAATAAATTAATTTCTCTAAAAGAGCATTCTCTGTCTGCTCAGTGGGTTCAAACCTAGGGATGGAGGGGGTAGGGCTGCATGCCAGGCCTCACTGCAAGAGAATTCATGATACAGGAGGCCACCATTCAGAGGGAGCTAAGGAATAGCCACTGTACAGGCCACCATCAGAACTCAACACCTCACAGTAACACTTTCAGTAACCTTGTTCACCATTCAGAATTCTATATACACTGCACTCGTTAAAGGTCCTATGAACAACAGACCTGCTAATGATTGTTTCCCTTTCTTCTTCCACCACTTACCATGAGGCAAAGCAGACAATGGAGTGTCAGAAGACAATATTCTGGGGCTGGAGAGATGGCTCAGCAGTACTGACTGCTGAGTACTGACTGCTCTTGCAGAAGACCTGGGTTCAATTCCCAGCACCCACATGGCAGCTAACAGCCATCCATAATTCCAGTTCCAGAGAAATACAATGCCCTCTTCTGACTCTGTGGGCATTGCACAACAAGAGTGCACTTACATACATGCATGTTATATGTACAGGCATTACATTCAAACACATAAAATAAAAATAATTTTTTTTTAAAAAAGGAGAAAATAGAATCTGAGTTAACCTCATAAAGGAATTTGTGGGAAGTGAACTTTTAACTTGACTCTAAAGACAGCTTAACCTGGATAGGTAGGAAGAGATGAGACCACCTAGACTGAGAGAACTACCCAACCGAAGTCTCCAGGGTAGATTAATGGGAGAAATTCCAGGTGTCATGGGAAGTAACAAGGGCTCACGTCATTGAGAGCCTTGAGCTAGGCAAAGGGTGAACTTCAGTTGTAGCCACAGGTATCTGAACAGAAGGGTGAGATGAGTCAAACTATTCTCCAAAACTATAAACCTTCTAGCTGGGTTTCTTATCAACTGGAGCAGAACTGTGAGCAATTCTGGAGACCAGAATGTATGACAGTAGTTGATGATGCCCTGAACTCTGGGGGGGAGAGAAATGGGGTGGAAAATGGAATAAAAGGCAGCTGTGAGATGCAGCAAAGAGACTGGACAAGCTCAGAGGAAACCACATCCATGCTGCTGGGGGCCTTCAGAGCAGGCTACATGGTGACTCCTATAACAATACAGGAGAGTAAAATGTGGATGGTGGAGAAGATGAAGGTGGAGCTGGTTCAGTCTCTTCCAGACTGTCTTCATCTCTTTTTGCTGCTAGAATAGAGCGCCAAAGATGAGTAATTTGTAATACATGAAGAGAGAGAGATAGAGGAGAGAGGGGGAAAGAGGGGGGGATGAATCCTTTATTTAGGAACTTACTGTTAGGATAGATACCACATTCTCACAACATTACTTTCTCCTGAGGCCCAAACCCTCAAAATCTAATGTGTCCTCTTCAAGGTCCCACCTCTCAGTACTGTTCTACTGGGGTCTAGTTTCCTAATACGTGAATTGTGGGAGACATTTGCAAATCATAACACGGGTCATTCATGGGTCTGGGAATAAAGGACCCACAGACAACCAAGAAACTAACAGGAGCTCAGAAGAGCAAATCCCACCGGGAAAGGTTTGTGAGTCACTAACATCCAGGTCAGTGACAATGGAGAAAAAACAAGGGGAGCATTGTGGTAGTGGAGGACGAAGGGATGGGAGAAAAAGGTCAGGGGGAGAAGAGTGTAATCAAGTGGGAGGATGGGAGCAGGCAGAGCTGTGAAAGTAAAATGCGGGGGATTTCTGAGCATAGGTGGGAAGTGACAAGTGGTCAATGCACAGACAGGTTACAGAAAAGGAGAAACCGTGTAACAGTGTGCCCTGCAGTTTAAAGCTCACTTTCTCACATTCTTACTCATTCTGTCCATAGCGATATTTGCTTTTATCTTCTGCAACAACAACAAGAAGAGAGCTAGCCAATTTAAAGAGGTAAAAACCAGCTTGAAAGATGCCTAAGAGGACAGTGCAAGGCAGGAAAGTCTGAGCAACGCAACTGTACGTTGCTTTCCAGAAGTGTCATGGCAAAGAGAGGGAGAGTTCAAGAAAATGCCAAGCCAGGGTGGTTCTAGTGAAGCCCGGAGAGCTCTTACTATGAACTGTGTAGACATTTTGTATGCAGCATGCTGTTCTGGTTTGCATTATTCCCATGATGGGAGTGTTTACACTGCAGAAACTGGCCCACCTACAGACCAGCACCTCCCCTCATTCCCAGCCAGTTACACACCCACACATCAATGCTTTCAGGCCAGGTGAGTAAGTGTGAGGGGAGACTGGCAGGTGGGTTGAGCAGAGAGAGGCAAGCCTGGGAAGGGGAAAGGGAGCAATGCCCGGATTTAGGAACTCTGTATGGTGGTGCCAGGCGGAGATACTACAGAGGCTGTGCAAGACGAGTGACTGTGAGGACAGGATATTGGAAGATACATCATCTAGACTAACATGAAAGAGTTACTAAGCTTCCTAACTCACCTGGCTCTACTGGGCATTAACTTTGTACCTTAAACCCATACAGAAATTAAGTCATAAACCAACAAAATTGTGTTTGAGGAGAAATATAATTTTAACTGCCGTATTGAAGTGTGAATGACATGAAAAGCTGTAGATATTTAATGTGTACGTTTGATGTAACTGGTGATAAGTATGCACCTGTGGGACCATCAAATCCTCACTATCAATCACAGACGTTACCTCCATCAAAAAGTTTCCACTGTTCCTCCTTTATCTTCACTGGTGGTAAGATTATTTAGTATAAGATCTACTTCAGTACAATTTTAAGCTTACAATACAGCATGGCTTTTCATAATCAACCCCTTTGTCATAAGTCTGTTGCCAGATCTTATTTTGCATAATTGAAACTTTGTACCCTTGGACCTATACAGCCTCTCATTTCTCCCCGCTAGAAAGTTACTGTTCTAGTTTGTTTTCAATTGCTGTGACAAAGCACTCTGATCAAAACCAGCTTGGGGAGGAAAGGGTTTATTTTGGCTTACAAGCACAGTCCATTATCAAGCAAAGTCAAGGCAGGAATTCAGGGCAGGAACCTGGAACACAGACCACTGATGAATGCTGCTTACTGGTTTACTCCTCTGGCCCATGCTCAGCTTGCCTTCTTATATAACAACCTGCCCAGGGTGGCACCACCCACAGAGGTCTGGGCCCTCCCACATCACTCAACAATGAAAATAATGCTCCACAGACATGGCCACAGGCCGGTTCAATTGAGGCAATTCTTGTCAACCTAGATGTCTTGAGTCGACACTAAGGCTACCCAGGACAGCTAACACTGTATTCTCTGCTTCTGTGTGAACCTATTTTGAATTTCAGAAACAGTGATCGGATACAGAATTCCTCTTTCTATACCTAGTTTATTTCACTTTAATTTCCTCCGTTTCTATCCTTGTTGTCATAAATGACAAGATTTGCTTCTGTTTCCAAGCTGAATGATCCTCTCTCATGTGTATAAACATCCTCTTCATTCACCTGTCAGTGAACACGTAGGTGGATTCTATATCTTAGTTACTGTGAATAACCCTGTAATAATGTGAGAGTGCATGTATCTCTTTGATGTACTGACTTCTCTTCCTTCAGATTTATGCTAAGAAATGGAATTTCTTGACCAAACTGGGATTCTGTTTTGCTTTGTTTCTTTTAACCAGTTTAAAATGAAAGTTGTATATAAGATTACTCAATTGTTTCTTCTCTGTACTTGCCCTTCCCCTTTCTTGCTGGGCAAGATTTGGCTTTCCAGTCTAGGATTCTTTTCTTTTGTTGCCTTTACCCAGTTTTAGCCTGGTGATAGTCACCTGGTTTCATAAAATGCCCTAATCCCATTACCCAGGTGCAGATCAGTTCAAAGTGTAGGTTCCAGCTTGGTGATTAGCAATTCCTGTGTCTTCTAAAAGGTGGGACCTCTTAGGTTAGTAGGAATATACCCTTGAAGGGGATTATGGAACACTGGCTGTCTTCTCTCATTGCTTCTTGGCCACCAAGAAGTAAGTAGCTTGCCTCTCTGCCACATGCTTCAACTATATACTAAGTTGCCAGAGGCCCAAAGCAATGGGGCCAATTGCTCACATGCTGAGACCTTCAAAACTGTGATCCAAAATAACCTTTTTCTCCTTGTATGTTAATCTCTGCATCTATTCTGTTATAGTAACAGAAACCCTAGTAATATACACAATGAGAAGAACTAGACGAGTGCACATGAAGTCTGAACAAACGTATCCCCCAAGGCAAACACTTTATTTTCTGACATAGAAAAATTAGCAATCCAACTAGAGAAAGTCACAATTGTCAGAATGAGAGGCTAAGATTTGAAAGTTCATTCAAAGGCGATTGTAACCATAAAACCACATTTGATGTTTCTTTTCTCAAATATGATGTTTGAAATATGCTCTTTCCTGAGATTCCTATGATACGTTCCTTGCCTTTCAGGACTTTTATTTTGTATTAGAAACACAACAGAACCACAAGTCTGCTTAACCATCATTATCAGCTTAAAAAATACAAAAAAGGACAAGAAATGAATTCTTAAAAAGAGAGCATGAATGAGACAGAAGAGTGGAAAAGATGGTATCTGATCAACTCTGGGGCCAAGAGTTTGATTAAGAGCAAGCATTCTGTGGTGACTTTCTCACATCTCTGATGAGGGCTGTTGAAAACATCGGAATTTCACAGCATTCCAGGCTGGCTGAAGGAGAAAGCCACCAGCTAGCTGGGCAGGTTCATAAGGCTTAAATCTCGCAGGCTTCTTTGTAAATATCAGAAATATGAAACCTGTTGCTAGACAAACATCTCAGGAAAGACAACCATAGGGCAGCTGAGGACACTTGGTTCTATTCCCCGTGTATCAATAGTGTCTGACTAACAATTGAACCTCTGTGGTTGAGATTTCTGGCTAAAATGGCATTTCAAAGAGAAAATAATCATATCAGAATCCAAACCTGTGAGGTGAGTGATGAAAATTTCCCAGCATGCTCTTGATACTGTCCCTGGGAAGGGGGGTAGAAAAGGCCACATAGTATCTGGTTGGCTGGATGATCTTACTGTGAACTAATAATTTAACACTGAGATTTATAAAGTAGTATGTACTAGTTCCCTGGGACATGAATAGATCTACACTGTCGAAGGACTTTGGAACTTATTGAAACCAAGGCAACGAATGAGATGGTTAAGATATATGCTACTACTGTGCACCAGGTATGTGCAAAGAATTTCGTAGTCCTGATCTCATTATTTATAGAATAAAGCCTTTTATTTACACCATTATCATTATCAGACAATTAACTTCAAGCTTAAAAAACTTAAGTAACTTGCTAAGGACAGTGGTTAGTAACTGGGCTGGGTAGACTTTAATCATTGAATCATGAGCTGAGGCGGTGAAAATGACTGAAACCATGAGGGCTCAGTCATTAGATCAAAGCCCTACTCTGTAAGTGAAGTCTTGTGTCACCTGGAACAAGCACTTCTTTCTCCAGGATTTTGGTTTCCTTGCCTGCCTAGACTGGAGGGTTGACTGATAGTACCCACCTTCACGCTTTTCATGAAGATTAAGCCAAAGAGGAAACATGGGGTGCCTGCCTCCATGATGCCAGGGTCACAGCTGAGGAGACACAGAAGTACAGGCGCCACGACAGATGCCTGGGATGAAAACAGATGAAAGATCTCTTTCTAAGTCCCTGTGATTCAAATTTTCCATAATCTTTTAACTAGTGAATATGAACATGATAATTGCTTTAGTTTCCTGTGGGTCCTGGAACAAAGCACCTAAAACTTGGTAACTGTAAACAATATAGATTCATCTTCTGGGGGTTCTGGAGGCCAGAAGTATGAACTCAGCAACACTGAAATCAAGAAGTTGGAAGGACTGAGCATCTTCTTGAGCTGTGGTGGAGAATCATGTATAGGGTGGTACACATCTGGCCTGGTTTGGCTGTGGTTCTTTCGCTCCAGCCTTTGCTTCTGAGGTCACACTGTCTCCTCATTGTGTTAAATCTCCCTCTCGAATACAAGGACACTTATAATAGCATTTTGGACAAATACAGGCAATCCATGTTCATCTCCCCATTTCAAGAGCTGAAACTTTATCACATCTCTAATGACCATTTTTTTTTCCATCTAAGGTGACAAATTCCAGGTGCTGGGGTAGGTTATCCTTGGAGGTCATTGCTAGTCTTCCTCCTGATTCTGTGCATGTCCTACTCATCTTGGGATAACAGGCATCTATTTAAAACCTTAGGTAAAGCCCAGTGGACACCAAGTGTTTGGAGGTCTGTTGTGGTTTGAATATGAAATGTTCTCAGGTGTGGTCGAGTTTCAGAGGCCATGGAACCTCAGAATAAATAGTTTAGCTATCGGAAGTAGGCAAGCTTTTAGCTCTGCCCTTGCTCCAGCAGCTTCTGTCATATGCTCCTGCCACCATGAGCTCTGTCATACCTTCCCTGTCACACTAGGCCGATGAAATGAACCAAAATACACACATGACTTCCCATATATCAGGAAGCAAAACTAATATAGCATCGCTTACCAAGAGCAGGAATGCAGCTCTTATACTAAAGAAGCTTGAAAGTGAGTCCAAGACATAAAATAGCTTCAAGGAAATTCTCCAGCAATCCACAAATAAAGTGGTAGAACTTAAATCCTGACTGCATTCAAATACAGAGAGAAAATCAGTGCAAGAAAAGAAAAAATGTTAAAAAGAACATAACGCACAGGGAGAACTCTCAAGGAATTCTGAATGAAAAAGAATGAAAAAGACCAGTCTTTAGCTAAGCTTATAAGGGTTAGAGGTTAGCTACTCAAGAGGAGTGCAAAGACTATTCTAATTATGAGGATGAGCAAGAATGGAAGTTGGTAAAGAAATGGCAAGCAGACAACTATGGGACCAAGTAAAAGGCAGTATTGATGGAAAGCTCTGACCACGAGGGTAACTAATTAGACTTGAAGCAGAAGTCAGCAGGAAGAATCTATGGCAAGTTCTTGAATGGGGGGTGGGGTGGCAGTTATACCACTGTGCAATATAGCTGGAGAGATTGGAATCTAAAAAGTTATTAAGACACTTTGGCACAGTTCAGATCCACATAAGGCTAAGTAGAAGTGATGGCAGTTAAGTTAGGATCCTGGCATCACTCAGAACTATCTTCCTTTTGAAACCCTAAACTAGACTATCTCATTGTTGGTCATAACCTTGTATCACCCTTCTCTGATTCAAAGTCCCTGTTCATTACCACCAAATCAATTGCAAATGGTCATCTATAAAATCTTAAGGACTGTGGAAACCATAGTGGTTGGGTTTTGGTCCTCAGGTGTAGCCTGCAACCCCTTTCACCAGGAGCTCAATCAAAAACTACTGAATAAATGAACTCAAATCCAGCTGCAGCCTTCTCTCACAGCAGATCCGGTGTGCTCCTGGATGACAATTTCAGCTCCCAAATCAGGTCTGTATGGAAAAGGACCCGCCGCTATAGAAAAGACCACCAGGCTTGGCAGCAGCCCCTCCAAAGTTTGCTTGCCTCCTTTCACTGGCAAACATATGCACAGTGACTGGAATTTTGGCTGGATGTGAAGGCTGATGTGGAGTGGGAGAATTCTGGAGCTTGGCTGGCTATGACCTTCAAGAAATCTTAGTGCACTGCCTCAGAGGGTCTCGCTTTAATGAAATGCTCATGAACTGTGCTGAGGATGGTACCCAACTCAGAGCAAACCAAAACAGAACAGGATGATCTCATGAGGAGTGATCTTGCTGAAAGGAGATTTTGTGGTGTGACTGAGATTCTGCGACCTGAAAAGAAGCAGGGAATACGGAGATGCTCACAGAACTGCTTGAAGAAATGGCCCTTGACAGACAGGCCAGAGAGGAGCTCACTGAACTTGAAAATGGCGAGAGCCATGATTCTTTCATTTTAATCATCCAATATATTTTAAAAATGAAGAATTGCCAAAAAGTGATCAGTAAAACATTGGCATGTTTTAAATGTTCACATTTTCACAAGTTGACATATTTATGATGGTCGAACCTGGCTTGGGGCACAAGCTACAATCCCAAGTTCAATAACATTTAAAAGTCAAACAAATAACAAGATAAAAATATAAACCAAGTAATAAGTCACTATTCCATACGCACAACAGTTATATTGGCAGCAATCTCTGGTCCCTGCCCACTCCATCATAAAGGAGCTGAATACAATTCTGATCTTTTGGGGAGGAAGGCTCTTTACAATCCCCAGTAATTAGACTGACCTTGGCCTGGTCTCTCCCTCCCTTTCGATGCTCCACATCTTCCCATTGCCTGTCATCTCTGTATCCTTTGTGTGCAGATGTGTGTTTGTGAGTAGGTGCATATGTGTATGTGTGTTGGACATGATATACTTACTGATTTTTTTTCTAATTAGCACACAAAATGTTACATTATAACATTTTATACATCATTTGTTCCTGGGGAGTCTGCTTCCGGCTGCTTCCCCCTCACTGTCTGGCCTCCCCTGTTACCTTTCACCCCAGTAGTTCCCTTTCCCTTTCCTGTTTCACCATGGCACATATCCCCATTTCCTCAGAACTGCTTCTTTCCCTGTCATGTCCTAGACTCACATGCACACCCAGAGGTACACACATCAAATGAAAAGCTAGGCTCCACATGTGACAGAGAACATGGAGGAATGGCTTCTGACTTACATTTCATATTACTCCGTTTTCCTACAGTTCATTTGTCTTGTCTGAATAAAATTCCGTTGGCCACAAACACCACATTTTCCTTATCCCATCCTCTGTGGATGGACATCTAGGCTGATTCTATTTCCTCGCTATTGGGACTAGAGTGGCAACAAACGTGGCTGAGCAAGTGTCTCTGTGGTAGGATGCAGAGTCTTTAGGTATATGCCCAGGAATGGGCTAGCTGGGTCACATGGCAGTTTTATTTTTAGTTTTGTGAGAAACCTCCACACTGATTTTCATGGTGTCTGCACCAGTAGTGAATATGGGTTCCCCTTTGCACATCCTCTCCAGCATTTTTTGTCATTTGTTTTCTTCATGATAGCCATTCTGACTAGGGTGAGATGGAACTACAAAGTAATTTTAATTTGCATTTCTCTAACGGCTAAGGATGTTGAACATAAAAAATATTATTGGCCATTAAGGCCAGGCACAGTGACAGATACCATTAATTCCAGCTCTCAGAAGGCAGAGGTAGGTAGAGCTCTGTGAGATTGAGGCCAGCCTGGTCTACATGGTGAGTTACAGACCTTCTAGGGCTACAGGGCGATCCTGTCTCAAAAATAGACCAAAAAAATATTGGCCATTTATATTTCTTTTGAGAACTGTCTGTTAAGTTCATTAGTCCATTTACTGACTGGCAGTTTTGTTTTTATGGTTATTTAATCTATGTAGCTCTTTACATCTTCTAGATACTAATCCCCTGTCTCAAGTATAGTTGGAAAAGATTTTCTCCCATGCTACAGGCTCTCTGTTCACTATGGTTTAGAGATGATATGTATGTATCCCCAAATTTCATGTGCTAGAAGTTGGTTCTAATAAGAAATAACTCATTTGAGGTTCTTTAAGTGGTGAGGCTTAGTGAGATTAGATCATGGGGATTCTACTCTCATAAAACTACTGGATTAACAGTGTCTAGCACAAATGAATAAGATCTGGTAGGAGTGATTAGTTCCCATAGGAACAAGTTGTTATTTAAAAAAGTGAATCTGCTCCTCCCTGGTCTTTGGCTTTGTTGTGCATTTACAGACTCCTTCTGCATACCGCCCCTTTGTTTTCCACTTGTCTATGATGCTGTAATGTAACCAAGAGGCCCTCATTAGGACACCAGTGCCATGCTCTTAGATGTCTAGAACTGCAAGCCAAATAAATCTCTTTTCTTTATAAAGTACCCAGCCTCAGTCACTTTGCTATAACAACAAAAAATGGACTAAGACAGCACACTTAAACTGTCTTTAGATTTGCCACATACCCCACCTCCCCAGACTTGCCCAGCAAGCATAAACCTTCTTGTTACATCCTTGTAGCCAGACACACTGCTTGGTGCCATGAGGGATGAGAAGGGAAGAGAGAAAGTCATGACCCTGGAGTTGGGCAAGGAGGTTTGCAGTGGAGGACAGCAAGTGTGACGTCAGCACAGCAGAAAAGGTTGATGGGGGAGGGTAACTTCAAGGGAAGGGTGAGAAAGCCCAAGGCTTCAGGGAAAACTCGTCCAAAGAAGGCAAAGAAGGGGAAAAGGAAAAAGCATCCTTTCCTGGTTAAGACTGAAAAAAAAACCCAGTAGGAGCGTGTGGTTGAAGTTCCACTGGCAAGTGCGCTGGGGGTTTCTGGGAAGGGTGGGTACATTATCTCACAGAGGGTAAATACGCCTTCCACACCTTCAGCACAGATTTGGGGGAATCAGCCTTCCTGGGGGGTAGTCTCTTGAACAGGTGATTGACAGGCTCAGTTCAAGGGTCTATTTTTCTTTTCTTAAAAAAAAAAAGTTATCTTTAATCTTGTGTCTGTGTGTGTGTGTGCGTGTGTGTGCGTGTGAGTGCAGGTGCCAGTGGATATCAGAAGAGGATCAAGATTACTTGAAGCTCAAGTTCCAGGAGGTTGTGTGCTACCTGATGTGAGTGCTTGGAACTGAACTCAGGTCTTCTGCAAGAGCAGTATGTGCTCAGCCAACTGTCCCACCCACAGGATTAACTCTTAAGGAAGGTGACAAAGGTATGTTTACACCAAAGATGAGGGAAGATTCCATTCTTTCAACCAGGAGGAACTTTCCCTTAATGGACCTCAGCAGAACTTTGATATCCTCTAAGACTACTGTAACACCCCCCCATCCCCCAAGAGTGGAGGTTTTGGGTGGTTTTTAAAAGTACTTTATTTATTGTTTTTATTTTATGTGTATGAGCATATTGCCTGAATGTAAGTAAGTGCACCCGTGTCCTGCAATGCCCATGGAGGACAGAAGAGGGTGTTGGACCCCCTGGGATTAGAGTCATGGAGAGTTGTTAGCTGCCATGTGGGTGTTTTGATTTGAACCTGGGTCCTCTGCAAGAACAGCTAGTACACTTAACCACCGAGTATCTCTCTAGCTCTTGAGTGAAATTTTAAGACTATTCCTGTTACTCCAGTCTCACAGATGTACTCAGAATTGCCTTTTGAGAGTCCCGGCTGACCCTGAGGATTCATGTCACCTTAATGTATATAGCTTCACATCCCTGCTGGCAGTGAAGGAATCAGGACCCATCAGTGATGGGTCAGGACCATATCACTTCCTGGTAGAGGTCTAGTCAAGGTACCCTCTTCCCTGAAAACAAACTGGTGTTGTTATATCATTTGCTGGCTGTTCTTGTCCTTTAAATGAATTCAAGCCACTCATTGGGAAAAAGAATCTTTAGTGGGTTTTGGCATCTGATTTTCTCCACCTCTAAGAGCCAGGGACATAAATGCCTGAATTCTCCTGAGTGCTTCCTCTTTCAGGTCTACAAGTCATGAGCACTGTTCTCGCCCATCACTTAATAACTGTTTCCTGTGGCCAGGACAATGACAGGTGTCTTGGAACAATGATGTTCCCCTTTGGAAGTGTTTGGCGTGTTTGGCCTCATTTTTTTTTTTTTCCTGACCGTCCATTTTCCCAGGCGGGCTGAGCAGTGAATAGGCTGGCCCAGCACCAAATCTTTTCAGCATTTAAAATCATTTGCTCCCAAACCACAGCTCAATGAAGGTTCACCTGGCTGTGTAATTACCCTTTAGATGCTTGCTTCCTTCTGTCCCTAGGGCTAGTAAATAAATCAAGTGTTTCCTGGTGGACTGAGAAAGTGAGTTCTGTTTAAGGATAAGAGCGTCATTGAGACTTAGTCAAGGATGCAGAAGAGACTTTGGCTTGGACTGAAACAAATCATTTCTAAGTTGGTCACAGCTATCTGAACATGGGTAGATTCTCTTCCCAATGCAGCGACAAGGCTGGGATTGTGCAGCTTTTAAATAAATAAATGAGCTCAGAAATGAGTGCTAGGAGGGCTTTCCAACCAGAGAGTATGTTTGGAATGTATCACCAAGAAATAAATGTCACCTTTGTTTCTATGCGGAGTGAAAGACTTTCATAAACTCTTAGAGGCATGAAATAAACACAGAAGCCCAAAAAGGAACTGAAGACCACAGGAAGGACGGTAGATGAATACATTTCTAATCATCAGAAAGCCAAATTAATGGTTTCATTTTCAACTAGCATATAATACATATTAACTAAACTTTCGTTAATGACTAGTATCCTGGAGTAAACAAGTACATTTGTAAACAATCAGTAAGCAGAAGAGGTAACAATAATGAAGGACCCCAGACCTGGCTTGCCCATGCTTTCTGTTGGAAACAGCCAAAATCAATTAAAATAGCTCGAAAGGTAAGAACATTTACTTACTTGTGTGACTTAAAAAATCCAGCAGTGGATTAGTTTCCAGGTTGTGAGTCCATGCCAAAGCTCCTGGGTTTTCATGGTCTCTCTGCTCCTCTATCCTCAGTGTTAGCTTTATCCCAGGATGCTGGCTCCCAATTCCGCTATACTCCGTTCATTGATCCAATGGAATGTACAAGTTCACTACATCATTGTGGAAGGAAGATAACCACCTTAGAGGCAGGCCTGATAGGAAAAATGGCTCTGCCTGACAGCTGTATGCCTTAAGCACAATGTGACTCTTTTTGAGCACCAGAGTCCTCATCTCAAGAATAGGAAAAAAAAAATCCTTAAGTCTATGTCCTGGCATTGTTGTATTAAATGAGTATGCAATCGCAGTGGGCATTGAGGCCACTTGGTAAGTACAAGGCTCATTCTTGGCTATTATGGAATTCGGTGTTAGGTATGGGATTAGCTTAGTACAAGAGAGAAATACAAGATGGAAATAGATTCAAAGAACTAGGCTGTTAGCGCACCACAGGGAGGAGCCCTACTCTCATCCCACAAAACTCGGTCTGTGTCAGACTGGTACCCTGTAGGTGCCAGGGAGATAAGCAGGAGGCATCTGGAGGCCTCCAGAATCTTCCGAAGTTTGTAGGATTTGTGATACAAAACATCAATTTGGTCTAAAGTTTAATTTCCATTCAAACCAATTATTCTAGACTCATGCGGGGAAATGTGCATGTCAATGTGGTGTACAGCCATGCGGAAGGGACGGGAGTAGGGGCAGTTACGTTCCTATTTATTTTTCGATGATGTCAGGATAACCTGCTCATTCAGCTTAGAAATACTCGGTATTTTGAGCTGATGTCAAAGATACAAATAGCTAAGGAACTTCCTCTGAGAAAACAAAAAATTATGAAACATATTTAAAGCACTCACACGTTAATATAGCCTTCTCCTTAGTGCCTGTCATTTTTCCTTGTAAGTTCTGCTCTCTTTGGGAAAAACACCAATAACAAAAATTGCAGCTTTAAGCATCACGGCACTAGATAAATTCATTTCATCAGCTTGACTTAATGACTGGAGGAATCAGCCTCTGTCAGCCACTATGGAAGGCTGAGCTAAGTTAACGGAGTTGTAGGTAGAAAACAGCAGTAAAAAGGATGACGCTGTAGGTCTTACTCCAGACACTCTTAGCAGGTATGCTCACCCAGGACATGAGTACGGAAAAGACACTAGCTTTAGCTCTGGAAGTTCATCTCCGTCTTCCACTCTCCACCCTCCCTGCCTCACCAAGGAAAAATCTGAGAACAGGGCTGATTTGCCAAAACTTGACCCAAAAGGAACAGTTCAGGTTAGAAAAATGCTCCAAACTTTCTCCCCCACAACATTTCTCTTTGATCAAAGAGCTAACAGCCCTGTGGGAGTCTGAATGAGAATGTCATTAAAGGCTCCAAGTATTTGAATATTCAGCCCCAGTTAGTGGGTCTGTTTCAGGAAGGTTAGGGGGTGTGGACTTGCTGGAGGAAGCAGATCACCAGGGTGGGTTTCAGCCTTGTCCACTTGCAGCTGCTGCTCCAGCCACCCCCTACTACCGTGCCTCCCTGCCAGGATGGACTTTATTCCTCGGAACCATAAATAAACCCTTCCTTCTATAAGGTGCCTTGATCACAGTGTTTTATCACAAAAAGTAACTAATACAGAAGTTGATACCAGAGAGTGGGCTGTTGGCTGTAAAAAACGTATGTTGTTTTAAGGAGAAATGTAAAAGACTGGAAATCTGGACTAGAAAAACAGTCCTGATTAAAGACCGTCTACAGGGACTTAACAGATGTTCCAAATAAGGACTTAAAGAGCAACTGGGATATTTTGGCAAAGTTTCTGGCTGCCTCTGCCCACAGCCTAAGAGCTTGCCTGAGGCTAAATCTGAAATGTCATAGACTATTTTCTTTGGAAGAGGAAAAGTCAAGATAGCCTACCCTTGAATTGGTGGGATGGTTATTAATGGTGAGTATTATGGAGATCTACAATCAAAAAGAACAAGTGGGACAGAAAGAAATACACAATGTACAGTTTGGAGAGAAAATGGGCACTAGGAAGCTTAATAATGTTGCAACCAAGACAACCAAAGTGTGTTGGAAGAGAGGTTCTCTTTGATAAGGAGATTAGAGCTATAAAGGAGAGGCCTCCTGATTTGTACTTAACAATGAACAAGGACCTTCTGGGAAGTTTCAACTAATTTCAGCTAAGCTTCCAATTTATGAAAGGAAAAAGCCCAGGAGTTTTCTGTTCCTAAAACCCCACAACATAGAAAAGCTGCTGGCAATGTGGACGAAAGGAGCCAAGGTCTATCTCAAGCTGCCAGCTGAACTTGATAGTGCTGTTCACTTGATGTTGGCTTTAGAGTCATATAATGAAAGATGTGATGGGGTCATTTCTTCCCTGACAATTTCAGAGAGCTGATGAGGCCAAAGTTGGAGAGGCCAAAGTTGGAGAGGCCAAAGTTGGAGAGGCTGAGCCATCTAAGCCCTTTAGAAATAAAGTCCCAGATATTTGACATGGAACTATAGGATGTGGTGTTTGTTCTGTTGATTTTCAGTCTTGCTTTAGTCCTATATTTCCTCACTATGTCCCCATTCCTCCCTTTTGGAATGGGAATGTGTATTTTGTGCTATGTTATGTTGGAAGTATATAATTTGCCTTTCGATTTTGCAGTTTATAGTTAAGAGACTGCTTTGAGTCTCAGATGGGATTTTTGACTCTGGACTTTAGAACTGTGTTGAGGCTGTTAAAGATTATGGGAACTTTTAAGGATTTGCTATGATATGACTGAGTCTATGGGAGCCAGGGAGTAGAATGTGGTGGTTTGAAAGAGAATCTCCCTCATATGGGGGAATTTTGAGTACTTGGCCCTGGTTGGTGGCTCTGTTTCAGGAGGGTTAGGAGGCTGGCCTTGCTGGAAGAAGCACATCGGCTCTGTTTCAGGAGGGTTAGGAGGCTGGCCTTGCTGGAAGCAGCACATCGCTGGGGTGAACTTTAGTCTTGTCCATTTCCAGTTTGTTTCTCTCTGCTTCCCATGCCTGCTTGGAGATGTGAGTTCTCAGCTTTCTGCTCCCGCTGCCTCCTGTCACGATGAACTCTTACTACTCAGGAACTATAGGCCCAATAAGCCCTTCCTTCTGTAAATTGTCTTGGGCGTATTGTTTCATCATAGCAACAGAAAGTAATTAATATAACCCCACTGTCCATCTGACTGTAAATTGCTTGTCATCATTCTGTATAAAATACCCTGAATGGAATCATGCTATAAAGGAAAGGCTTCAAGCACCTTTTCAAGATGGTTTGGAAGCTCAGTGAGAGGAAAAACATTGTGGCTCCTGAAGCATCTGCCCCTGAAAACTGGGGAAAGTAAGCAAAAAAAGTCCTAAGTCCATCTTTAAAAACTCTTCAGTTTGTTACACATTATTTCCTTGTCTATAAAGATGAATACCTAATGTGGGAAAAACACAGCAAAGAGGCGATGGAAGTTCTGGTTAATGTCAGTGTGGGCCATCCACCCTTGGCAGAGATGAATCCAGCTCCCAGAGAAACGCTGCCCTGGAAAGGAAAGCAAAGATGTTCTTCAGGGCTCGGAATTCATGGGGAGAAATTCCTTTTAAGTCAAAGGATGAAAAAATTGCAAGATCTCACTGCCTCAGAGTCAAAGGCAGGGAGCTCTAAGTTCCCCTCACTAACCTGTGGTGCCACTAGCCAAGAGAAGCAGCTGTCTTTTGGCCAAAAAATAGAAAAAAAAAAAATTAAAGAAATGGACTGGAAAGATGGCTCAGTAGTTAAGAACACTTGCTGCCACATAAGGAGATGAAGGATTAGAGTGGCGGTGGTTCAAAACTGCCTAACTCCAGCTTCACCAGATCCAATGCCCTCTGCTGGCCTCCACAGCCACCACCTACACACACACACACACACACACACACACACACACACACACCAAAAAAAAATAACTTTCAAACATTTTTTTAAATGACGAATCCTTCTGAATTAAAGAGGGCAGTGGATATTTTTACAGTGTACAAAAGGATCTTTTCAACACATCTAGGCGGTGTCCTAAAACTCACCAACTGCTTGACTTAATACTACCATGTTTCCTAGAGAGGTTTTCTTGTATTGTTTCCAAGTTTTATCACTTTATTTCCAATCTGTATCCTTAGGGACAGAACAAAGGTTCTCTGAACCATCAGAAATAATTCAAGCTGAGTACAATTTGATATTAACTGAACATTCCTCCTGAGAGTCACAGAAGGATTGAACATATTTTTGTAGATTCTAAAATGGGATCTGAAGTGGAAAATGGCTATATTTTCCCCTAATTTAATAAATGACAGAACAAGTTAAGTTATTAAATATCTGACATAACACCTGAATTCTGAGCCACTGGGTAAATTGAATTACCCTTTAAAATAATGCAGAAAGGAAAAATGAGAGCCTATGAACTCTGTTGACAAAGAATAAATGAAGAAAATATTTCATTTTATGAAGACATTCAGTCCCAGAGACTTAGTTTTATATTTTTTTCAAAGCAATAATTAAAGAGATGGGCATATTCCCCCAGAGACTTTAATTTGCCATTTAAATAACTTCCCCGGTATTGGCAACCTAGGAAATACCTGCACTCTGTCAAGCAGTGAAAATGATGCAGGCATATGTGCCCACAAACACAAACATGAGAACATACAAACCAACATGAACACATATATATACAGAAACACACAGAGACATGAACACATACACTGATATGAGCACACAGGGACACGAACACAGAATGAACACACAGGGACATGAACACATACAGTATTGAGCTGGATGAACTCAAGGATCTGGAGAACTGACTATATTTAGCTCTGAACTAATTTCTAGCTTCCAGCAGGAAAAAGTCCTTGGAAATATATTCAGGAAGGCAGAGAGTACTAAGTATTATAGTATCACGTTTCAGAAAGTGATGGTGGAAAACCCCTACCATGCCTGCATAAAACAAGGGTTTCCATCAGAATGCTGGTAAGTAGAGTCTTACCAGGTCTGGCTGAGGAAGAACTAAGAGCCTAAATAAGATTACTAGAATTAACAATTAAAAATGCAAGACACTCAGTTAACTTTAGGTCAAATAAATAAATTTTTCTAAAAGTATAAACACATTCCGTGAACTACTTGGGACATTACTGCGATAAAAAATTGTTTATTAAAACATTCAAATTTAACTGGTCAAAATCATTTCTTCATGGCTTATTTACAATACATTTAACAGAAGTATTCGGTGTATCAGTTCCCCAACAGAATCACCATATACCAAACTAATTCAATTTCTTTATCTTTTTAAAAAAAAATCCATTCTACTAAGTGATCAGTATTCAAAATCAGTATTACAAGGTCATTTGAGACTAGAGTTGTGAGATAAAAGGTGATCAGTTAAATTTGAATCAGATAAACAGCATTTTATTATAATATTGTCCCAGATGCTGCATGGAACATACTTATAATAAAAAACTGGTGAATAAGAATTCATTCAAGAGCTGGGTGTGGTGATGCATACCTTTAATCCCAGAACTCAGGTGCCAGAGGCAGGTAGATAAGTTAAGATAGAGGCCAACCTGATCTACGTAGTGAATTCCAGGCCAGCTGAGGCTACAGGGACACACTGTCTCGACAACTACTTCAGTGAAGGGCTGGTGAGAAGATTCGGTGGTTAAGAACACGTACTGCTCTATCAGAGGACCTGAGTTCGGATGCCAGCACCCACATCATGGGTCCATACCAGCTCTATCCCCAGTTCCAGGGGATCTGAAGCCCTCTTCTTGTCTCCACGGGCACCTGAACACACACACACACAAGATGCACATGTACATAAATAAAATAAAATAAATAATTTTTTAAAAGATTTATTTCATTTTATGAGTGAGTGTGTTGCCTGCATGTGTGTAAGTGTACCTGTGTCATGCAGAAGCAGCAGAGGTCAGAAGAGGACACTGCATTGCCTGGTACTGAAATTAGGGACAACTGTTAGGTGCCATGTGGGTACTGGGAACCAAACCCAGGTCCTTTGCAACAGCAGCCAGTGCTCTTAACCACTAAGCCATCTCTTCAGTCCATAAAATAAGTCTTTGAAAAGCCATACAGCAATTTAAATATAGTAAAAAAAAAAAAGGTATTAAAAAATATCTTAATAAATATTAAAAAAAAAGATAAAACACAAGTAAACTACTTTGCATAAATTGAATGCCATGTTCTTTTTTCCTTTACCAGTACTGGGGATTAAAGCAGGGTGAAACGAGGGCCTCCTGTGTGGTAGAAAAGTGCTCTACGACTGAGGCACATCCAGAACCCTTACGATGTGAATGACTGTGTGGCCTGGGTAAAATGTTCAATGACAGCAAGATACATAGAAAAGTCAAATTGTAACCACCTCAGTAGCAAGAAGAGGCTTCAGAAAACTAAAAAAAAGCAAAATCTTATTTGCTCATGTAATGTATAATTTTATATAAGTAGTAACTTGACTGAATATTCTAAGTAGATATTTAGGTTGCTGGAGAGACAGTTCAGAGGTTAAGAGCACTGACTACTCTTGCAGAGGACCTAAGTTCAATCCCAGCATGCACACAGTGGTTAACAATTGTCCTTAACTCCAGTTCCAGGGGATGTGATGAACTTTTCTGGCCTCTGTGGGCACTGAAGGACTTGGGTACACTTACATATATGCAGACAACAAACTCATACACATAAAATTTTTTTTTAAATGTTTAAGAAAGTAGATACTTAAACATTCTGTCTCCACCCCTTAAAGACCACACACATACACAACAGAGTTCTTTTTTAATCTTATGCATGTAGATATGCATTTATTTTTTTAATCTGTTTTTAGTATCTCTGGACAATTACAGATATATGTCAGATGGCCTTATGTATACATATATGTCCAGAAATATTTGGACAAAGAATTGTTGCACAGCATACATAAATATATGGATCATCTTATCAGGATCAAACTCAGGTATATTCCATGCTAACCTTTTAAGACAGCTTGAAGTTTTACCCCTAACACACCAATACAGGCATAATTCTTGCTTCAAGTCAAGAGGGAATATTAAAATTTACAGTACCATGTAGAGTGTAAGTGGTAAAAATAGGAAGCCCTGACATACTCCTTTTCATAGAGAACTTCACTTTTTAACTGAATTTTTGTGCATTTCATACATCTTAACCATATTTAGCCCCCCACCCCTATCTGTACACTCCCAATCCCCACCTCCCCCAGATTTCATGCATTCTGTTGTTTTAACCAGTGAGAATGTGGTTCGTGTCAGTTTTTAATTTAAATCATGGTTAAGGTTTGTCAAATGCCCTTTTCATTGAGATGACCAGCTGTTGTTTTCCCCTCCATTCTATTAATCTGAGGTCATAACACTGACTTCTTAAGTTGAACCACCACTGATGGAGAAGAAAATACAAAGCACTTTAAGGGTGTGCTAATGTGAAAATGTTTTTGTTATATCTTCTTCCTGTGTCAAACCTTTTATTAAGATAGTTTTTCATTTGTAACCGTGCATTTAAAGTCTATTTTTACTCTTTGGTATCCAGAAGATAGGATCCCTGGATACCAATTCATGGATGCTCAAGTCCCTTTTATGAAAGAACAAGGTGTCTTCATAGAAGCTGTGCAGTCCTCCCATACAATGATAATTTTAAATACCAAATACAATGTAAACACTACGTATAGTTGTACAGATGCTTGATGCAAGTCTGATGACCTCAATTCGATCTCCAGGACTCACATAAAGGTAGAAGGACAGAACTGACTCCTGCAAGTTGTCCTCTGACGTACACAACCACACCGTGGCATGATCCCCACCACAATAAAGAGAAAAATAATTTTCCTTTGGGATTCTTTTTTAGAACTTTAAATATTTCAACCCACTGTCTTCTCAGCTTTCAAGATTCTCATGAGTATCAGCTGATAACCTTCTAGATGACCCTCTCTCTGTATAGGTCAGTGACTTCTCTCCTGTGGCTTAAGATGGTCTTTGTCTTCTAAGAGTTTGATTACAATGTATTTCTATACAGATTTCTTGAGTTAACTCTGCTTGGAATTGAGCTTCAATGTTTAAACTGCCATCTCTCATCAAATTTGGTGAGTCCTGAGCCAGTATTTTTTTCAAAAGCATCTCTGCTCCTTCATCTTTCCCTCTTTTCCTGGTACACCCATAGTGCATACCTGCACACCATAGATCCTGTAGGCTCTATTTACTTTTGTTTATTCTGTTTTTATGATTCCTGCTTCTCAAACCTTTGAAAAATTTCAATCGTTCAGGGCTGGAGAGATGGTTGAACAGTTAAAAGCACTGGCTGCTCTAGCAGAGGACTTAGGTTTCATTCCCAGCACCCACATGGTGGCTAACAACCATCTGTAATTCAAGTTCCAGGGGAACCAACACCCTCTTCTGGCCTCCATGGCATTGTGCAACATGGGTGGACTTAAAACACATGCACATAAAATACTCAAATACATAAAATAAGGATTCAAAGACAGTTTTGAGCAAGCAAAAGGAAACATAATCTTTAAGATAGAATCAGTTAAATTTTTTTAAATTTATTTTATGTGTATGAGTGTTTTGCCTGCATGTATGTAAGTGCACCCATGTTATGCAATGCCCATGGGAGGCCAAAAAGGGCGTTGGATCCCCTGGAATGGAGTTGCAGACAGTTGTTAGCCTCCATGTGCGTGCTGGGATTCAAACCTCAGTCTTCTGCAAGAGCAGACAGTGCTCTTAACTGCTGAGCCTTATCTCCAGCTCCCTCATGTACATTTTTAATGTCAATTTTTTTAAGTGGGACATAATTTGTTTCTTTGAATGTCTTGCTACTTTTGGTAAAAACTAGACATCTGAGCTTCATAATGGAAAAATTGTGAAAATGAGCTTCTCTATACCCAGGCTTTGCTGTCTTCTGATTGTTGAAAAGTACCTCTATGCCAGGAATCAACCTCAGGTAGAAACTTGCTGTCATCTCAGGTTTTTTTTTGAGACTGTGTCTTTTTCTGTACATGTTTGTTTTTCAGTGTCATAACAAAAACAAAAACGTAAAACCAACCAACCAACCAACCAACCAAAAGAAGCCAAGCATGGGCTAGGCACTGACATAACTGCATACAATCTTTTTGTCCAGTACTCAGTGCTCCAAGTAATAAGCCAGCTTCTGAACACAGAACCTCAATTCCTGAAAGAAAAGGTCATTGCTACCCATGATGGCTGCAGCAAGTTGTTAGAAATGCTGATTGCCATTCCTCAGATTACCACTTTATTGATATCTGAAATCAACCACCATTTACCAGATGAACCATTTTCTTGGAGGGAGTTAAAACCCTCTGAAGTTCCAAAATAGTCACTTTAGATTTTCCTATCAGCACAATTGTTACATAGGTAGTGAGATGGATTTCTGGAAGCTTCCAGTTCTGCCATCTTCCCTGATGCTAATCCTAGGCAGACCTAGGTACAGGTATAAGGTAGCCTTAAAGTAAGAGGGGTTATACCATTGCCCTTCCTATGGAAAGACAAGGTACTTTTTACCTTCTTTATTGATAGGGACCAAGAATGATGTGTTTGCCACATCAGAAGTCACATATGAAGTGCTAGAGCCCTACTGAACTTAGAACTATAACACATCTGGCACAGTAACTAGGCTATTACTTGCTTTAGTTGCCATGAAGTATCTATTGATCCAGCATCCATTCTGACCCTCTGACAATTACACCATACCTTGCTTTGAGAACTGGCTGGCCAGAGCAATCATTTTCATTTTTCTAAGCCTTCCAAAAGCAGTTTATTAACTGCCAGACAATTTTACCTTTTAAATATCCCTGTTCTCATTCTGCAGAAGTGTCCCAGAATCTACATAATGCAACCATTCATTTCCACATCTACCTTCTCCCTAGTTACCACTGGGGGAGGTCTAGTAACTAGGATCCTATTTCCCATCAGCAATGAGTTCTTTATTACCAGTTTCTGCCATAGCCTCACTTAAATAAAAATTTTCTAAGCCTAGATTCCACCTGTCTCCCATGTGTTAATGAAAGTTGGCATGAAAGTGACTGATCGGTACTCATCAGTATGTTGAGATAAACCAGGAGCAGAGGGAAACCACGCCAAGGCTGTAAAGGAACACAAGGCTGGCAAGCGCCATGGGTAACTTACACTGTTCTAGGGCTTCTTAAACCTATTTGCCATCTCTTCTCACCTGAAAAATTTCACATCACTCTAGATATATAGGAACATAAAATACGTTCATAAACCAACTATTTATTGATAACAAATCACAGAAAAATTTATTTTAAAACAATTCTTTGATATTTTTATCATTTATTAAAAATGAAACAAATTTGCATACAAATGAGTGGATGTATTTATTTTTACATAAAGAATTAAATCTTGGCTAAACATCTGACATTGCAAGACAGTATCGTCAGCACTTTCAGTCAATCAATATCTTTATCTCATAATCATCATTGCTGAGAATACCACTTCGCATGTTTAGAGAAATTTCAGAAATTGTTGAAAATTCTGTTCTAATCTTAAGCCAAAATGCATTGAATGCTTTTTCTTTTTTAAATCAAAACTCAAGCTAGCAGATCAGTGATTTTTAAAATCAAACACTCAAACACAATACAATCCAAAGACATACTAATCTGATACATATTGAGGCATAATGGAGGGAAACTCCTAAAAGTCTTTGTTTGCTGTTATTAAACCATTATGTTTCTGTAATAGCAGAAAACTTTGTGCATACAGTAAAAACGCTGCAACTCACAACATACGGCAGCCTCAGATCCGAGCTGAGGTGCTTCAGACAGTGTTTGTAGGTGCTATGTGCGGCATGACAGCATGCTCGGTATAAAGTGCCTGGGGCGTATGTTCAGAATTAAGGCTCCAGAGGAGTCATCAATGACGTGAATGAGCGAGCACTGCCACCCTCTCCTCACTACACACCTGATTTCTCATTAACTTTTGGTCATTATGTACTCAAAACCCTTTTACTGTTGTCAGTTTCCTTGTGACTTCCACATTCGTTACCCTCATGTGGGATCATGACCCCCAGTTCAGAAGCTGGGTTCTCCACTATCAAGGCTTCTGAGAAGCTTTATGACACTGATCTCCACACTGTCGTGCTCTGGGAATCAGAGGATGAAGCATCTCCCCATGGGCTTTTAGTTCTTTGATGAAGAATAACTCAATGCCCCAAGCTTCCCATCAGATCCTGATTTTACATTCCTGAATTCAGAGAGTTCCTACAGACATACATTCTACACTGAAGCATCTAGCAAGTTCAATGGCGGGAAGGAATATATGTTTGGTACAGGTATAAGGCAAAGTACATGCCTGAAACGGGACAAAACCCTGGTGGAATTGTCAAAGCTATGCAAAAGAAGAGTACAGTATACTTGACACAGAACTGTGAGTGTCTGTGATTTGTGCCCTACAATCCACATTGGAGATCTGGTTCCCCAAATAACAGTGTTGAGAAGTGGAGGGTCTACTAAGAGGTAGTTAGGTCGGGGTTCCATCTTCATGAGGGAACTGGTGTAGTTTCGAACCTGGCACTCTTCCATACGTGCCTGCATAGGTGCTCTTGATGCACCTCCTCCTTCTGCTTTCTGCTGTGGGCTGAAGCTGATCTAGACTCCTGCGAGAAGCCAAACGGATGCAGTCGCTCAATTTTGCATATCCTAGACTCCAGAACTATAAGAATCAATATACACATCTTTTCTTTGTAAATTACCTAGTCTCAGGTATTGTGTTACAGCTATAGAAAAATGAACTCAGACAAATAGTGAAAAACATTTTGTGCCAATGAAGAAACTAGAATTACTGCATATTATTCAAACGGGTTTTAGGGTCTATTAAACTAGCATCCGTTTTTAAAATCCATAAGCTGTGCTTTTAATAACTATTACAAATTCAGTTTGTACTTGTGACACAAATGATCCATATGAGAAAACATTCTTATCAAACTAATTTATTTGGAAATAAGGCAGCTCTCACTGACTACTAAGTTTACCAATTTCATCTCTAGCTACACATTTTTGTCTTCTGTGGAGTGGTCACTTGCCCAAGCATGACCATGGAGGGTTATAACTTCCTGTGGGCAGTTGAGGACCAGGGTTATGCAGGGTACAACCTATGAAGATCATTTTCCTTATCTATAAAATGGAGAAATACTTTCATTATAATAGTTTTTGTGAGGGAAACTCCATGTACAACACTTGGCACAGCACCTGGTTTGTGGTTCCTCTGGCATCTAGCCGAGACAACCAGGTATGACATTTGAGTAGTGATTAGATAATGCCTTTCAGCATTTTGTGCCTCTGAAATCACTGTCGTTAAGATTACTTACAGATGCTTAGAATGACTTACCCGGGGCCTTACAGTCACTGGCAGGGCCCAACTCTGGGACTGCTGCCATCTCAAGTCCCATAATCCCAACCTGCCCTGAGAAACCCTCTGGTCATACTGATTAGAGATGCCTCTTTCAGGATGTGGCATTTGCACAACCTGATCTAAATATGCAGAGAGCCAGAGAAAGTCAGGGCAAGAGAATTCCAGGAAGAAAGTACAGCAAACAAAAGCCAGGAGACAGGAATGTGCTTGACATTTTCAAGGAATGTGTCTGACCTTAGCGAGGAGGACAAAGTAACTGGAATGGGGAAAAGAGGCAAGCGGGCTTCCAGGCAGTGTTAGGTAATGCTGACTTCATTCTCTGTGATGAAAGGCCACTGGATGATTAAAAGCATGAGAGTGACCATTCTTATTTTTGTTGCTGTCTGTTTAGAGACAGGGTCTTGCTACACAGTCCTGATTAGCCTGGAATTTTCTTTGGGCAGGTTGGCTTTGAACTTGTGATGCTGTCTTTGCATGCACCACCACCCAGCTCTGTTTTCAATTACTCTTAAAAGTATCACTGGAGGGTGAAATGGCAAGAACAGGAGAGTTAGAAGGCTTAGAAAGCTATATAACATAGAGATGTCAGCGGCCAGGGAAGGTTGGTTCTAAGTTTTATTTGGCAGATGTTTGGGTCAGCTGGTGAGGAATTTCATAGCTGATGAAGATGTCCATTCTCTGGCTTCAACTATCTTGCTGCCTACACCTAAAGGATTCACGGGTTCTGTGTCACTTGTCAACCTGCTAACATATACGCTTAGCTGTGCCTTTTCCTAAAGCAAGCCACTGTAGAGGGTGATATATGTTCTGCCTTTCCCTCTAACTCATCTCTCATCCACACCCGTAGATCCAGTCTTTTCTGGCACATTAACTTCCAGTCATTTCTACCAGGACATTCAGGCCTGTTTCTGCAGCAAGATCTTCATACTCATGTTTCTCCTGTGAGCAATTCTTCTACTCACATATCACATATTTTAAATGTTTCGTATGTTCTTCATATTTTTCAAGTCTCAAGAATCACTTTGTTAGAATCTTCTGATGATCCTTCTTAAAACTGGTCTCCAAAGACATTCTACTTGACTTCACCTTTCTTTCATAATTTGGTACCATGATGTAGTACTAAAACCTTTATCCTGTGGCTCATCTGTCCCACACACATTCTACAGGAAATGCAGGCCAATGCATAGGACAGAGCTTAGTATACTGTAGGTATGCAAGAGATGGAATGCACAACTTAAGTTCTAAGATTAAGGAATTCCCTATCCCTAAAATCTAGGCCATGGATGATGTTTTTGCTCTCAAATCTTAATTTCTCTTAAGATGCCTCAAATAACATAAACAGATTTTTCACTTTCACTTGATTTTCAGATACTAGTTGGATTCTTAGGAAATACTTACTCAATAGACCTTTTTTGTACTAATATATACAAATTCAATAAAAAGTCTGGAGATGAGCAAGCCATGTCTGTTGGAAACTGAGTCTCGAGGCATGCAATGCTCTTTATTACCTTAGTAGATGCTCATTATCCAAATGTGAGGTCAGTTAGAAGTGTTGAGATTGACTACAGTATTTTCATTTATCCTTTAAATTTTTTTATTTTTGCCTTTCGTGTGTATGAGTGTTTTACCTGGCTATGTAATGCCCACTGACAACAGAAGAAGCAATGTAAAATCCCTGGAACTAGAGTTACAGATGATTGTGTGGGTGCTAGGAATCAAATCCAGGTACTCTGCAAGAGTAGCTGGTGTTCTTAACCACCGAGCCTCCTCCTCTCCAATCCTTTCATTTATCCCTTTACATTACCTCATAGTATTCCTTCGGTTTGAAATGCCCCAAGGTTTACGAGAGCAATATTCTTTCAGTTCAATGTTAAGTGAAATTATTTCATGTTATCTTTCCCCACCCCCAAATGGTGGGCCATAGTCTATTACACAGATTTAGTTCTTTCCAGCAAATTTGAAAAGAAGAGGGATGCCTGTGTACAGTAATTTTTAAGATGAGTATCTAAATTTTGTAAACAAAGTGGAAAATTATCCCATTTTTCGCTGCAAAAGCTAAATATTTAAATGGCTTAATACTTAAGTTTTAAATGAAGAAGAATAATTTTTACATTTCCCAGGGTTCATAAGAATCAGGAATTTAATTTTGAAGCAAAAAATTTGATTAAACATCATGATTTCCAAAATCCCAAATAGAAATCTTCTATTTGAGGCAAGAACACTAGATTTAGGTTCTATTTATAGTTGAAGATATTAGAATATACAGAGATTTAAAATTATACAGAGATAAAAAAATAAATGGCAGTACTGACAAATGTGAAATCAATATGAAGAAGGGATATTACTAGATTCTGAGTGTTCTAGAAACGGGACATAACTATTTGAATAAGTAATCTGTATTTGAACAAGTACTCTATAACCAGTCGTTCTTCTTCTGAACATGTTGGTAGAAAAGAATAACTCCCTCTTAGCCATGTGGTCACAAGGAAATGATGAGACCTTCAGGGTACTGTCTTGTATTATTAAGCTAGGCTGACCAGTAAGTACGGTATATTCAAAGTAATTTCCATATGTGTGTGTGTGTGTGTGTATGCATGTGTTTATTTACTTGGGACAGTTTACTGGATGAATCCCTATCTTGGGTCTAGAAACATCTTTGTTCACATCATCTATCTTGACATTTATTACACCAAGCCACAGTGCCATCACCTCTTCTCCACATTACGCCCACCAGGGCTGCCCAGTGTCCTGAGAGAGGGTTATATTGTGTGAATAGCTAGTTTAGGAAAAGATCCAAACTTAAAACTCTGAATACAGTTTGTACTGAATGCTACTGTAAAGCTAAACATCACAAAGTGGGACCATATTTATATTTTAAAGAGAGAATAAACAGGATTTAGATCTGAAAATGGACATAAGAGTAAATGAGCATCCATTCTGAGATATAGTTAAGTCTGGAGAACGCAGAAAGGAACGAGGCTACTCAGTATAGACAATTAGTACCTATGACTCAGGACAGGCAATTCTGGGATCACCAGTTTAACAAAGTCACAACTCTAGATGACAATACCTGACTGTAAGATGGAACAGGACCCCTACTCTCAGGAAGCTTCCATTCTATGGGAAATAAACAGAAAGTTGATAAATAGAGACTTTGGAGTCAGGTGATAAATACTACACAAAAAAATAAAGCTGAGGAATGGGATGAGAATGCTGGGAGTCATGTGCACATGGATATCATCTGTCACAGATGCAATTATATAAAAGAAGTTGAAGCTTAGGAAGAAAGCAGGCTAGACATGTAAATCTGGCAGCTACTTCCACATTTTATTATCACAAGACTGGGCAGGATCACTGAGGGAGTGGGTATTGACACAGAATTAAAGAAAAGTATAAGAATGCTTGAGCATTCTGACATTAGTGTTGAACCAGCAAAAACAGGTTTTGTTTTTAGAAATCCACCTAGAAAGGGAGATGGAATCTCAGTAGAGTAAGCCTCCAGGTCACTGTAGTGCTGCTTCTGCTTGCTGAATCTTCTGACCACCTTGCAGGTAAGCGGTCTTACAGCTGTTTTCGGTAACACATTCCTCAGACTGAGCAGCAGAGCTGGGGGAACTTGTTAAAAGGGAATCACACTTCCATCTTAATCCTACTCAATCAACCTTGGAACTAGATCTTAAGGAGGGAAAATGTACCAGGTGACTCTCATATGAGCTTGAAGACCACTTACTAAAGGCAGAGAGAACATAAGACAAAGCGGAAGGGACTTAAGAAGGCATGGTGTAGGTAACCCAAACCACAGAAAGCTTTAACTCACTTCTGTGCTCACAGAGCACCTGAGCAGTAGAGTTGATTAACAAAGTCTTGCAGCATATCAGTGAATCCGGATGGGAACACAGCAATGGAAATGGAAATTCTGCTCCTAACCCTGCTGTCACAGTCAGGCCTACCAGTTCTGAGCTTCCTCAGACCTTACAAAGTTTTCGAATGATTTTACAGGAAAAGGTTAAGATTTCCAGAAAAAGTATGTTAGTTTATAAAATCCCATATCTCTTGTCCTGAAGGAGGAAAAGAGAATAAAGGACTCAAGTCATTCTGAGTATAACACAGAACAGGGGTTATTACAGAGATCTAAGGGTTATTATCCCTTTCAGTGAGACATGTCTGTTCCACATCTTACAGTACAAGTGCAACAGTAGAGAGAAGTCATCACTCAAGTACAGAGGTAGAACACAAAGATATTATCAATGAAAACAACTGAAGATTTATTCTGAGGCCACTTGTTAAGGCACATTTTAAAACTAAAACAAAAAAGCCCTTTATGAGTGTAAAAAATATAGCTGACTCATACATTGATTTATGAAAAATAAATTTATTACATAACACCTTGTTTTTAACAATGTTCAATTTTTTAATTCAGAATACTTGTGTCATTCATGTAAAATAGTTTGATACAGTACATTGTATGTTATAGCTTTTTTTTAATCCCCTCAAAAATTCTAAGGCTCTCCTTCTCCTTTGCTGAAGGGCACCCTAAAAAATGTGCGAACACGTTTTTAAAAAGAAGTTAACTGAACAAAATCTTAATAGCACTACACTAACCAGCTTTAAAATCAAGACAGAAATCTGAATTGGATGCCGCGCCTTGTTAAGGAGTTTATCGGTCATGCTTTTGTCATCGTAAAGCGTGCTCACAAACCAGCAACACCGACGGGAGAGATAAAACACTGTCTATGACAATCATTTCAGTTTGTTTGCTGAACCAAACAGGTTTATATCAATGACAACATATTTAATCACTATCAAATAGCAGCTTTAATACCAGTCAAGTCATAGATTGAAAATAAAAACAAAGGTCTAGGTTCGAAATTAATCTTTGGGAGGTTTGAAGCCTTTCAGTAGAAACTATGTGGTTCTTTTGTACTTTCCAAAAAAAAAAAAAAAAAAATCCAAGCAATATCCCTGGTCATAAAACACTGATTAATGTAGAAAATGAATCAACCCACTGATAAGACACTAAAAAGATGTACCAAAATAATTTTTAAAGTCTTGGTTATTTTGTTGAGTTAACATAAACTTGTGTGTTTCAAGTACCAGTTAAATTTTGTGTCCGTATGTACTATTGGTCAGATAATGTTGTTACACTGAAAGAAGTTACCACATATAAGGACAAATGCTCGCCCTAGCACATTTCACAGCTTCAACTGCTACAGACTGTCACTGAAAAATATGCATTGGTCAGTCTGAACCATGTCAAGTAAACTATGGAAGTAGCAAACCCACAACACAACTGTGCTAGCACTTTCTTTTCAAGTCTAATTTCCATAATTAGGTACAACTTGGAAGCTACTACCCCAATCTGTGGCAATTAGTGGAACTTGGCTACTGGACATTTTGAAGATGTGGTTGTATAGTACATTCTCATAGCCCACACCAGGTTCCGCAGAGAGCTGCACAGCCAGCCCCGCAGCATTAGCAACAGTGCATCGACAGATTCCAACACAGCTCAGTACCGATGTGTCTGATGTGAGTACTGTGGAGGCTGCTGGGAGGTAGCTGAGTATCCCATGCTGCTCTGGGGCTGTGATGTGCTTGGTCCAGGGTTGGGGTAAGCAGCGTGTGGATTGGAACGCTGGAAAGAAGACGAGGGAGAAATGTGACTCAGGAGCTTCTAGAAGCAACTAGGTCCCAGCCCAGCATGGCTGGGAGGGGACTGGAGTGTTGTTTTCAAGGAAGAAAAGGTGTCACTGTTTGTTTTAGAACTGAAATAATAAAAACAGATAAAAAACAGCCAAACCCCTCTACATTGGCCCAAACAAAACAAAACTCCCAAATCTTTTAATACTAGCTTTTCTTTAGGAACATCAGAAAGTAGAGCATAAAAAACCACTAATTTATGTGATTCAGTATGCAAAGCACTTGCCACACAAGCTTGAGGACCTGTTTGGATCCCTAGAGCCCCCATAAAAGCTGGATAGTCGACACTTGGGAGGCAGAGAGAGGGATCCCTGGGGCAAGCTGGCTACCTAGACTAGCTGGATTAGCAAACTCTAGGTTCAGCAAGAAGTCCTGTCTCAATAAATAAATAGTCAGCCAGCCAATCAAGGAATAAATTAATAAAGAAGGGCCTCCACACCCACACATCCCACCTCCCCCACAGGGGAAATTCTTCAACAGAATTTCCCCCAACATTCACATATAACTAACTAATAAAAATGGGGCTGGAGAGATGGCTCATTTGGTTAAGTACCTGTCACAAAGCACCCACTGAAATGAAACCCAGGTATGGTGGTTCATGTCTGTATGCTAGCCTTGGGGAGCTGGTCTGGAGCCCACTGACCAACGGATCTAGCTGAACTGATAAGCAGCAGACTCAGTAATAGAGGAAGACATCCAAATTCAACCTCTGGCCTCCATATACACATGCACACTGCACAATCATATGAACAAACCCCCACAGAAACACATATACACATACACACACACACAAAGAATAAAAAAGACTTAGACAAGAGTCATCACCAGAGAACCAATTTCTTTGACGTTGAAACAATTTATGTCCTATAAACTAAATGAATCATATCTCCTTCTTCATGTTTACATAGTATAGTAAAATGTAATCACTGATATGTAAGATGAATGGGATTCTCAACTCTAAACATGGCACACAGGGAAAGGACAGCGATGAGAGTGCTCTCATCTTCATGTTCTGATTTCCTTTCTTGCACCTCTTTCTCATGCTATTTAGCTCCCAAGACAAACACTGTAACAGATCAACCATGGTCTGTTACATCTCTCTTTCAATCCCTATTTACTAAGCTGTGCAATTCCAAAATTTCTCAATATTAGCAAAAGCATTTCTAAAATAGTAGACATGAAAGTGTAGTCATAAAAACTATATTTGAAATCAACCTCTAAAACAAACAAACAAACAATAGCACACAAAGCAGGATGGTATCATTTTCTAGGTTTTAGAAGCTAAGTGTTGCTTTGTTTCCCCTTTGCAGACACTTTTCTTTTTTTATTTATTTACTATTACTATTTTTTGTTTTTTTTGAGACAAGATCTCCCTGTGTATCCCTCACTGGCCTGGAACTTACTAAGTAGACTACACCGATCTTGAACTCACAGAGATCTACCTGTTTCTGCTTCCTGAGTTCTGGGATTAAAGTAGCTAATGGGAAATTACAGCTGAGACAGACAAGGGTGTCTACAGGTGACAAGCCGATTCTCTCAGGCAGAAGCAACAGCCTGATTTTCAGAGTGCAGCAGCAACAGACACTAAACCTAACTAGTTCCTAAAATCTCTTGTTTTGTAGGTAAATAACTCATTGGTCAGATTTTTAGGACTTTTCCTATACTGAAATCCAGTTTAATTAGAGAAATGACAAGAATAACCAAAAGAAAAGGGAAGGCAGCACACAATGTTCAAAACAAGTCCTTCCACAAAGGAACTGGCAGGGTCACTGGCAGAGTATCCACAAACCTGCCAAGATGCAGCCTCTGTGATTAAAGTTTGAATCTTAGATTTACCACTGCTCACTGGAAAGAAGGTAGCTCACTAGATAACTCTGCAGAAATTACTTAACCCCTGTGAGCTTCTATTTCCTGAAATGCCAAGTACATTGATTAGATTTATACTTGTCAAAGGAAACCATGTATATTTCATTCTTAGTGGAACAGCCAGTAAATAGTCAAGTATTCAATGAGCTGGTGCACCACCTCCAAGTAAGAGGCACATGCTGTACTGTGAATGCTACTTAGAATTCTAGTGTCAATAATGACAATAAAATAAACAAACTGCCATCATCTATTAAGTGCTGGTTATCAGGCCAGTCATTGTGCCTCAACACAAGTCATTCCAGTTTAAGCCTCACGACAACCTCACATTTCATCATTATTCAAAGTCTTCAAACAAGGATAGTGTTTAAAGGTCATTTTTATTTTCTTTTCTCTTCTACATTTAGAACACAGAGAACTCCTAGGTCTCTTATTCACAGTTAAACAGAAGTAAGTGATGAGGCTGGGATGTAAAAGCCTGTGTTCTTAATCACTAATTTTATATTATTTAGAAAGAATAACCATTCATCAAGTTCATACAAGTAGCCAAGTGCTAAAACACATCATGTCTAAACTGCTTTACTAATCTCATTTTATAGATCAAAAATACTGAAGTCAAGAGATGCTCCTTTTTTTGGCTGTACACATGCTTGTGTGTATGTGTAGACATCATAGGTTGGCATTAGGTATCTTTCTCAATCACTCTCTACTGTATATTCTGGGGCAAAGTCTCTTACTTGAACCCAACCTCACTTATTTGGCTAGTCTAACTAGCCAGCTTGCTCCAGGATCCCATCCCTGCCTTTGGACGTCCCTGGAGTGACAGGATTACAGGCAGGTCACTACACACACCCAGCAGTTACAAGGAGCTAAGGGATCTGAATGGTTACATGGGAAGTACTCACTGAGCCCTCTCCCCAGTCCCTGGTGTTCTCTAATCTCCCTCAGGTCAAACAGGTATTGAACAGCCTAAACTGAACTTACCGCTCCAAGTCTGTTCAGAAATCTGACCCCTCTCTATACTATGACTGGCATCTTTCATACCTATAATATTCCATGCCAAAGTATTTCTGAATTATATCACATTTTCCAACAGTTTCTTTATAAGCATCCAAACAGCAAGTTGATACAAAACAAACCTGAAATACCTGATAGTCTGAGGTCATGATTAGTCCACCTGAGGTAGTGGTAGGAGGAACAACTCTCACTTTTTTCAGCGGGGGTCCCTGTGTGTGGCTGCTGTCTTGGTTCCCTGGGTGACCAGTTCCATTAGTGTGGTTATTGCCCTGCTGCTGCTGCTGGTTCTTCTCAATTGGTCAAACAGAAAAACAAGGTTCAACTCAGAAGGAGAACAAAATATAGCCAAACCCCCAAGCAGGTCACTGCTGACTGTGTTTAATACTTACTTTGTCTCCTTTATCATCAGGTTCTTCTTCTGTTAAAAATTCTCGCTTGGGGTAAGGAATTTGACAACCGGCAAAAACACTATTAACAAGAAAAAAAGAAAAATAAATTCTAGTTAGTACCTCAAATGCTTTACTTAAGTGATTTTTCACTTTAACTTTCTAAAAAGATAGACTTTGTCTCCATATTTACAGATATAAATGCCATAGCAGACTAACTGGATAACCTTGAATAACGGTAACTGATAATCACCTGAGATGACAGAGCTCTTCTGCCTCGGTATTATGCTCTTATTACTACAACCAACACTATCATTGTTTAAACAAAGTTTTTGTCTTATCTTCCCTTCCACAGTTAAAACAAAGATGGTAATCATTTTGGGAACGATATTTTTGGAACTCAAGAACTATTAACTGCAGGCAGTCAGGACACAATCCCTGACTCTAAAGGAACTAACACACAGTTATGAATTATTGCTGAAATGAAGGTTATCAGCATTCCACAAAACAAGAACTGAACAGTAACATCTCGGCCACAAAGATCCTAAACATCATTTGTCAGCAAAGCTCAATTTCTTTGGGTCCCTACCTAAGAGTAATGGTAATTCAGAGTGACAACTAAGAGAAACAATGCTTCAAAATGGCATCTGGTAAGCTGATAAGTGCACCACTTACTCTGATGTAGGAAGTGGGTCTTCTAAGAAATAGGGATCCTGCATAGCCTGTTCTGAGGTAATTCGCTTTATTGGGTCCATAGTAAGCAACTTCTGAAGCTGAAACCATAAGTCATAAACACGTTAAGGCGTTACTTCTTATAGTCACATGTTAGTACATACCGGGGGTAGGGGGTGAATAACACTATAATGCGAACGGTATTTACCCCCCAAATTAACAACGGCAAAACCTGTTATTAATGCTACAGTAATTTTAGTATTCATTATCTCTCATTCATATGTATGACTCCCATATAGTAGAAATTACACTTACACCATATGACACTAAACCAATGCTATTTGTCCCATTACTAAACTGCTTTATTCAATTCAGAATGACTAAACTTGTTTCCTTTTTTTTTTAATGAAGAAAAGGTTTAATGCAAACAACACACTAGCCACATATAATCAGTTACATTTGTATCCAAGTTAAGTATAACTGAAATAAAAATTTTAAAATCTTAAAAAGTAGGCTACCCTACTGGACAGTGAAAATCATCACATAAAATGTTTCTAGTGCTATCCTAGTCAAAATAAATAATGGTAATACACAACTTCTAAAGCAAAAGGTCTTTAGACTGCTTGGTTCAAACTCTGACTCAGCATTTATTAGTCGAGTGATAGTAGGCAAGTTATCTTACCTCTTTGTAAATGCATTTGTCAAAATGGGAAATAAAACAGTACCTATTACAGTAAGTTTGTTTTCAATATTAAATGAATATAAGGGAAGTAACTGTAATGGTACCTTAAAAAGAAAGCACTAAAAGTACAGTATACTTATTCTTGCTATGTACAGAAATGTCACACTAAGACGAAAAAAATAACACCTTTAAGTTAAATATAGTGAATTGAGGGCTCTGTGAGTCTGGATGTTTAATTCTAATATGTGATGTACAAGATTACCTAAGTTATAGTCTCCTGGTTTATACCCTTTGAGCTAACATATTGTTTTCAGCCTTAGTGTGTAGGACAATCACTAGAACAGTTTCTTTAAACAGGCACTTGGGTCCTGCTCCCTGGGGTTCTAACCAATAGATTTTAGTAGGAACTTAAGGACCTGCATTTCCAACAAGTTCCTAACTAATGCCTGTGTTGGTGGATTAGGATCAGTTCGAAAAACAATGAACTCAGAGATGCACTGATGACATTAGTGGGAGATGACTCATTTTAAAAGACAAAAGGCCACAAAATATTTGGGATAGTACGATCCTCAGTCAAATTTTAATGATCTGATATTTCAGTGAAGTGCTTTTAGATTTGAAGGAAAGTCTTGGACTTTGCATTTAAAATACCAACACTTTTAGTAGGATTAGAGCTTCTATAAAAGACTATCTGGGATTAGCAATAATTAAGATAGGTGACCCATATAAAAACTATGCTAAGGTCTAGCTTAGAGGTAAAGCACATGTACAGCAAGCGTTGAGTTCCAGGGATTAAACCCCAGCACCACAACAAACATATGAAAACAAACAGCAACACACAAGCTACAAGGAAGGAAGGAAGGCTTCTCCAGTTTCAATGTTAACAGCCAAAGAGGTACAGAATAGGGGGGGGAGGGGGGCATGAGTAAAACCTCTAATTCGTGGTTTTTAGTCTATCAATATTTTGTTAAAATCAATAAGTCCATAATCTTGAAGAATCCAACTTAATCTTCCAATTTAAGTACTGTTGTAAATACATTAGAATAAATCATTATTAAACATTATACACTGTATGGTATATGGTGGGTTAAGCACTGCCTTGTAAACTGCTGATAAGACATAACATACTAATGTAATAGCAAGAGGAAGACACAGAAGTAGAAGAAACAACAGAGGGAAAAGAAAAAGAAACAGTATCAGAAATCAATGTTTGCTAAGTGGCTTGGCTTAGCTAAGAAAGGAAAAGTTAACTCTTCAAAGTAAAAGAATTCCTATTTAAGTATACACTGGAAAAAAAAATTAAAGACATTTAAGCCAGACAAAATGCATGCTTTCCCATATCTTATCTTATAAACCTTTGTGAAAACACAAAAACTGAAAAACATTTTAAATATTAGAGTGTAGCAATGGACATTATAAACAAAGTTAGCAATAATGGAATATAATCTCATTAATTACCTTGCTGGTACATTGGTTCATTTAGTCTAAATATTCCATATTTTAGTCTTCCAGAAAAAGGAAATAATGTTGTCATTAAAGGGCTTTTAATATTCAAGTTTATAAGAAGTAACTTAGGAGTCTGAAAAATTGTAAGTCATCTTAACATAAGACTGAAAATCTTATTCCGGGTGACTGACTGGCATGTAAAAGGCCCTGAATTTGACTGTTTCTGAAAAATACAAGCGTGCGCATGGAGCGGGGGCAACAACGGCATGATATAAAATACAGAATCATCCGTAGAAGTTATTTCTGGATGGTAGGATTGCTTTCTCATGTAAGTTTAAGCTATCTGATGAAAACTAGAAAATGCATTCTAAGAAATGGTGTATGAAACCATGATAATATTTGGGTTGGAAAAGAACATATTTTAATTTTTACTGATACACACTAACAAGACCTGGGCATTTACCATTCCTAAGATTGCTAAATAACCCAACAAAGTCATAGTTTGGGCTAATGGATTAGGAAGGAAATACATTTCATTAGTGCTGATATCTAAGGCTTACCAAGTGGAATGCTTTACTATCTGGTTTAACTTTATGTTTTTCCATATACTTGATAAGGCTGCAGTTGGTATACCTGAAAGAAAAACACTATGAAACATCTGTATTAGATTTGAGGTGAATTTACATTGATTAATGTGTATCCTACATCAAGTATGCTTCAAAGATGTTACAATCAGCACAAAAGAGTAGCATTAGGAGTGCTTTAGCTCATTCAATATCCACAAATATCTACACAAGTCATTTTGGTGGGTTTTGTTTATAAAGAGAAAGGGTCTTCAGAGGCCCAAGCTGGCCTTTAACTCTTGCAGCACAACCCTAAACTTATGATCCTCCTGCCTCCACTTCCTGAATGCTGGGAATATAGACATGTATCATCATGCCTAGCTATAATAAAGATTTGTCAAAAAAATTTTTTTACGTTTTTGAGACAGGACCTCACTTATCCCAGGCTGGCCTCAAATTCACTATGTAGCTGAGTATGACCTTGAACATCTGTTTCTATTGTTGGTGTTACAGGAATGTGCCACCAAGTCCAGTTTGTACAGTAGTAGGAATCAAACTCAGGGCTTCCTACATGCTAAGCAAGCACTCAACCAACTGAGCCACATTCCCAGACACTAGTTACTTTTCAGTAAGTATCAGTGACTAAATTCAAGACAATTTCATGAATATATATTAAACAGCTTTTTTCCCCACATGAATTATACCTTATTTTAAATAACACCTAGGCCAAAAGTTTAACTTTGTCTTACTAACAAATTTAAAATGTTTGTTATATGCTTTAAGAATTGGACACTTCCTTGTATTCTGGCCTTGTATTCTCAGTAAGTGAGACACTCACTTTTCTCTTATTAAGACTTGTTTAGAATTACTATATAATTTAAGTGGGTAGGCAAGTGGCTATTAGCAAGGTTTTTTTATTTGTATTTCTTTAACTGTGGTATTTTCCACTAATTTCTGGCTTCCAGAGAGTAGTAAATTGGGAAAGAAATGAATTGTATTTCTTCCCTCATATTCAAATCAGCTGCTAAAATGAGTTATGTTTTCTATATCATTTTATTATCTTAAGAAATGAGAAATGACATCACAAGAAATATTTACTGGAATAGGTAGAACTACTTAAGTAATTGTAAGATGAGTACTGTAGTATGCTAAATAGTCAATTATGAAAATTCTGGGAAGGTTAAAATCAACAAAGAATCCATTTTCTTTCCAACTTACGTATTTCTTCTGAAATCTTTCATTAATGTTGAATGTTCAGGCATCTTTTTTATATCTTCCCAATCTTTATCTGTGAAATACATTGATAGATTTTTATGTTGCCTAGGTTCCTAGTCTCAAGAATTTAAACAAAGGTCACCTCCATTTCACTGGACTTCCTTACTTCTAACACTTTATGAAAGCCTGATTTCCAATGATGTTCAGTTACTGTGGCCCCTAGAACTGGAGAGATAACTCTGATCCCTATACAGCTCTAGCTATCTAGACTTAATGTCTTAGTTTTTAAAACTGCCGACACTTTCTGGGTTACTATAAGCTGCCAGAAATGTTATCACTAAAAGGGAATAAATTACAAATAAATATTTCTATGTTTATTATTAAACAGCCCTATTTCTATTAGTAAATCCACTTTTTTCCTTTGTTCACCAAATTTCTTGGTTAAATCAGCAAGCAGTATCTTCAATGAGGAATCTAAGATCTTTCTTCTAAATGGTTTTACAATACGTATCTATGATACGGTCCTTCTTTAACTTTATTAAACCACTCTTTTTACTTTATCAAGGTAAGTGGTGAAACATAACACATGTTAGTAAGTCAACTCGTACCCTGGCTCTTCCAGTATTGTTATTCAATACAATGTGAGCCACAAAATAAAGACAAGTACAACCTGTTCTGGTTAGTGGGGGAAGAGGAGGAAGGGTGCTTTAGAAGTGCTCCAACAACATATGCCAGCTAATCCGCCTTCTCCATATCTCTTGGCTGTTATGACAGTCTACTAGGTTCACAGATTTGTACCAGTAACTAAAAAGCATCTGCTACCTATCCTCACAGACATCACTCAGAATAAACTAAACATATAACTCTTTAAATGGAATATTCTCCTTAATTATTTTACTTGCTTCAATTTCTCTACTTTGTCAATTTCTCAAGCTAGAATCTTGAGGTAATCACTTCATTTTCTCTCAAATACTTTCTAAGAAAAACTGTGTATGCATCCTTTATTTTCCATCCTTATTATTTCTTCATGGCTACAATATTGTTATGGCATATGGCTGGCTTCCTGACTTCAGTTAGTCCTCTTTGATTTTTAAAATACATTTTATTTTTTTGTGTGTATGAGTTTATTGCCTACATGAACATAAGTGCACCCACGTCATGCAGTGCCTGCAGAGATCAAAAAAGGGTGCCAGATTCCCCTAGAACTGGAGTTATGAATGGTTGTTAGCCACCATGTGGGTGCTAATAAATGAACCTAGGTCCCCTGCAAGAGCAGCCAGTGCTTAACTGCTGAGCCATTTCTCCTAACTGGTTTTTTTGTTTGTTTGTTTGTTTGTTTGTTTTTGTTTTTTTTTTAAACATACCACTGCCATACTAAACTTTCTGAAGCAGAACACAAAACTTGCCTCCAGTATTCAAGCATTTGTTATGGAAGCACATTCTTCAGCACTATCAGATCTAAACTCTGCTGCTTGCTTTTCAAGGCTTCTTATAAACCAAGCTATCGGAACTGCTGAACCTATGCCAAGAATCATCCCTGGTAGTGGGTGGCCCTTATAAACTCCAATCCATTGCCATAATTCCTTCCCTGTAAGGCCTCAAAAACAGTGGACAAACTCTGTCTGATTCAGGAAGACAAAAATGTCATTCCTCTTCACTTACTCAAACCATGCCTATTTTTAAACATTCAACTTACAGTAGTTCAGTGCACAATCTTAGGAGGACAAAAATAAATGTTTGTCTTAACAATATATTTTATTCAAGACACTAACTGGCAAATAGTAGCTACCCAATAAAGACATAGTGAATAAAAAATAAGTGAAATTATCATTACAACAAAGTGGTTTTCCTAAAACCACTAACCAGTTTTAGAGAAAGGTTAGTGTCTGTGTTGTTTTCTGAATTTACTTATAACTAAATAAGCAAATGTGCAATGAAAACTTCCAGATATTTCTATATTGGTCTTCAATCATAGTGAACTAAGAAAGAATTCCAGTAAGACATAATTTTAATTAAGTACTTGACTAGCAATATTATGTGAGTGCTTTACAAATACCTTCATTATTCTGAATCTTTGGACAGTTTTTGGTGGCTGGTGAATTACCATTCTGCGGGAAAACTATAGAGTCTGGGGTGTAGCAGGAGTGAACCTACATTTTTCTCCCTTCTGTAAAACCCATGTCTGTGACTTATTACACCCTAGCTATTTTAGCAGAATGTTAAATAGGAGTTCTTCCTGACAAGGGTTAGAGCAAAAGTGGTATTATTCAATATAATGTGACCCTATATAGCACCCTACACAAAAACAATACTCAAAATCTGTATTCAAATGGCAGTATTAAATGTGCTGCCAGAAAAACTTTCTACTATTTAGTTTATACTGGTAAGAACAAAAGATATCATTTTGATCCAGGTATTATAAATATTCCATCATTTCAAGTATCAACCAACAAAACAAAACAAAAACAAACCAAAATGAAATAAATTAAAAAAAAACTCCTTGAATTCAAGAAACTCATAAATATATTTATGTTAATATTTCAATTCTATAAATTTTTTCTATTTCTGTGACTCTTTGATAAATGAAAGTCATTAAAACTACAAATCAAATAATACTAGCTTTCATAAGCCCAAAACACACACCTTTCCAATGAAAATACCAAACAACAGTGATTTAAAAACAAAAAACAAAAACATAACGTGTACCTGCAGGAAATCCCATTACATTGAATATTCTGTCCAGCTGGTCATGGTGATAAGGATTACTAGTTTTGATGTCCTCTTGTCGACAGTGAAATATTGGTTCTGACGTTAGTAGTTCTGCAAATATACACCCTATAGCCCAAATATCTTTAAAAGAAAAAGAAAAGAAAAACAAAACAGAAAAGAGAAAATAAAAAGGAAAAAGGAAAGGAAAAAAGAAAAAAGGAGGGAAATAAAGTGCTTCTTTCCAAAAGAAAATGCATTTTTATCTTAATGGGGTGTGTTTTATTTCTTTGCTTTCCTAATATGTAATATTAATTCCTAAACAAGTATATACTTACTAAACACCACAGAACACTTGATAAATATATATTCCCACCCCACCCACCCAAGCCTTTCATTCCTATTAGTCCTCTAGCCCACCCGGCGACTTCATGTAAACCTAATAAAATGTGTTAGCTGGGATGTTGGTGAGTTTTAAATACTTCAAACATTACCACAGTGATACAAGTCTGCACATGGAACATGGGAACCACAAACAAACAAAACTAAAACAAAAATGAATGAAAATCCAAATAACCTTTGAAATTGGGCACTGGCCAGAAATAAACAGCACAAATTTTCATGATAACATAATTTTTTATCTTGTTTATTTACTTGGTAATTTGAAAAGTCTGATAATTAACCTCTCATGTTAATGCAAAAAAGCAAGGTATTATTCCAACAAGAAAGATAAAACATTGACAGGGTTCTCGCTTTCTTTGTGCTTTGGACTGTCATCACTTGTGCAAACTTAGTAGGACAGAAAAATAGGAAGTAAATGAAATCCATCTTCAAAGTAAGTGTGAATGCTAAAAATCAGTAAGAACTATTTGCATTACACAAATATATTTTTGTCTGTTGCAAAGTAAGTTTCTTTCATTCACAAGACAGGTCTACTTTCATCTGTATTATGTTTCTGTTCAACAGAACTATTAACAGAGGTAAGATCTATATGCCAATTTGGAGCATGAAGCTGAGGATATTCAACTTTTAACAAATTCCTCAGTTGACAATGTTATTTTCCTTATATTCAGTACAATGCTGCACATATAGCATACCGTTTCTAACAGATCTAAACCATGTATGATATTTTCAAACATAATTCTCATTGTATGATATATAAAATCATATTTACATTTTGGAGTAACAACTTACTCTGTTTATATAAAGATTCACAATTTGACTACAAAAAGTAACTTTTAATGACAAATTTTTTCATTATCAGAGAACCAGGACTGAAGTCTCATCAAGAAACACCGATCAAGCTACTCTGTTTTAGCACCAGAGGGTAAACAGGAACATTAACAATTTTGTGGGGTTTTAAAAATAGCTACCTTATACAAATACAAATCTAATTTCTGATCATTTTATTCACTGAAGAAGATAGATAGGCAAGCTAAGCAGTATTTTAAAAGGACAATGGATCATTTTCGAATTTAAAACTCCATTAAAAAATACATGAGACGTTAATGATTCATCTGGTTAGTTGCTAAAAATTCCAAATAATATGTAAGGGAAATAATTTAGCTACCATTATAGGTAGCTATAATGTCAATGCTTTCAAAGAAAACAGTCAGTAGTAGGAAGAGACAGAGTCTTGCTCGACTACGGAGGATCTCTCTTTACAGCTTCTGTTTGTTTCATCTTTATCGTTTTCATCACTTTTCACTTTTCACTCAGCTCAGGCATTAACCATGAACTGTAAATCTGTGGATTAAACATTTATTTCCAACAAATTCCTAATTCTTTCTAAGTTAAGTCTCTCTTTTCTACCTTGCTCATATTTTTCAGAATGTGCTGAATTCATGGAAGTTTCTCTCCTGTTTTACCTACCTAACTCCTTTTCCAGAAAAATGGCCATCCATTTCTCCAAATGTGTAATGGTTATATGTGGTTACTGTCACCTTATATCCAAATGGGTGGAAGGACTTGCTAAATATTTCATCAATAGTGTACTAACAATAAGCTGCCATGCATTCAATGAGCAGTGAGCTGCTTGGGGATAAATGAACAAACTTAAATCTCTACACTTCAATAAAAATTTTAAGACTGCAGTGTGACCATTCATAGGGATTGATTATACCCTCTCTCAGCCTTCTCTCTAAACAAAAGTAAAAAGTAAAAACAAAAATCAAAAAAACCCCACAACACTCAAAACTTTGTCCCTGGGATTACAGTGCTTACTAGCCCATTATTTCCTTTCTTAAGTTTAATGACTCAGCTAACAATTCCGTACCAATGTACTAAAACCTGTTTGCAGTAGAGTACGTGAATGTGATGGTTTATGATGTGTCCAAACCAGATATTGTCTTTTAATATAATCTACCACATTCCAGTAGCAGATTTAACTCTTCTAAATGATGCTGTGAAATAAAGATATTAACATGCTCATACTTCAGCTACCAGAAAGCAAATGTTACAGAGATCTTGGCAGGAAATTTTAATGGTAGTGTGAGGAGTTTGTTGAGGAAGAAGTTTCATTTTTTACTATTTTATTGTTCTTCTAAAAATTTATTTAAAATGGCAATTGTATGATCTGGTAATCAAACAAAAACAACAGGTATAGGTACCTACATTATAACTTTATGAGGCAATTTGTCAATAGAAAGAGACTTTTCTCCAAAATTGATCCTAGCCAAATCAGGAATACATGGGACAAGGGGCTGTGTGGGGACAGGATCACCACTGCTGAGGAAATGGTCCTGGCCTTGATACCAATCATTTACAACCAAGTCAGTTCCCTTTGTAATACCTATCACAGAAGGCAAATGTTTCTATCTAAAACCATAGAACTTAAAAAAAAAAATCTTTAAGTTTTATTTATTTTTATTTTATGTGTGTGAATGTTATGCCTGCATGTGTGTGGGTACATCCATGTCATGCCAGTCCCATGGAGATGAAGAAGGTGATGGATACCATGAAACTGGAGTTACACATGGTTGTCAGCTGCCATGTGGGTGCTGGGATCTGAGCCCATGTCTTCTGCAAGGTCAGCCAGCCAGTGCTCTTAACTGCTGAGCCATTTATCCAGCCCTCATGGAATTTTTTTTGTGTGTGAGACAGGGTCTCTTCCTTGCAGACCCCACTGGCCTCAATCTCAGAGATCCACCTGCCTCTGTCTCTCAAGTGCTGTGCTAGGATTAAAGGCGTGCATCATGACAGGTGAGCCTGTTAATGGTGATCTAAGAGTTTGACTCAGGCTAAATTCTCATTTTCAGAAAATAAACATTAAAGGACTAGGTAGCTATTCTGAATGAACACACTCCCAGAGTACTATATATAAGACTATAACTCATACTGGTGGTCGTTGCAACTTCTGTTGTTCAAAAATGACACAATTACTTTAATGTATATGTTCCTACTCTATTCTTATATCCACTGTAAATCCCCTAAGGGCAAGACCCATAATTTGCATTCATATTGGTTTTTAAAAGTCTACAGAGTAAGCTATACAAATCTTGGTGCAGATGAGGAGAAAGAGAAATAAAGTTAGGCTTGTATTTTCCCAAGTTATATGGGCTATTAAAACTGCTAGACTGTAGAGTATAAAAGGTTATTCAGTCTTAGGTGTTCAGTCTATAGGAGTTAAATTTGGAAATCACTTCCATTATTTGTACAGTCTGTTAATATCTTGCCCAAAGTAACAATACTTTGAAATATTAATTTCCCTGATAAGAAAAAACAACTCTCTATCAAATTAGCTTACATAATTAGAGTACATTTGCAGAAAATAAGTAGTCACTGTATTAAAAAACAGCTAACAGCTTATGTAATTTTTCCTATTGCTTCTGATAAAAAACAAGAATTTTTGAATAACTTTATATTCATACAAAGTCACAAGGATAGATTTCTTCACATCAGACTTGGCTTTATAACTGCTTTTCTATAAAATAACATGTGATCTCAAAGCAGATTTGAACACATTTGAACAAAGTTTCTGAAAAACAAAAACAAAACAAACCAACACTAGATTCAAGATGAACATGGAAGGGTGATCAAAGCACCTTTCCCTTTCCTTTTTAGAGACTACACTAAAATAAGAGCAAAGTCGTAACAATATAAATTCATAGTTTTAGACTAGAAAGGACTGTTGCAGACAAGACTGGTTTACTTATCAGCAAAGAGACTAAGCAGACTTTGGATGTGAGTGTAGAATAATGAGGTGTGAGGTCTGATCTGCTCTGGATATAATCTGGGAGCAATGCAGTCAATGCAATGTAAGAGGCAATGCAGGTGAGAGTAAGATAGGGGAGCATGGAAGAGTGAGTGATCATACCTTGGATGGTATGATCCAGGAAGTTCTCTGTGAGGACACATATTCTGACTAAGGTCTGAATGAGGAACAAACTGAATAAGCAAAAAGAACCAGGTGGTGCAAAGGTATGTTCTACACAGATTCATAAACACTCTGAGACACTGAAGTCTGATAAAGCAGTTCTTTATCTTTGAAGAAGACCTCAGTCCACAGCATTGCTCTTATGTAGTGCATTTGTCCCATACAACTCCGTGGCCATTTCATACTGGGAAAGACTGTCATTTTAATACTTAGCTGATCCTTCTCCCCACTCTCTCCCATAGCTGTTGGCTGCCAGGTATACAAAGTTTGGGCCAAAGGTTGTGAGACTATTCCTTGAAGACTGAGTGGCCTCAGAAGACAGACTTACATGTTCTGGCATTTAGGTCTCTCTTGTGATGACAGGTAATTGCTGAATAACTTAGGTATATTCATTGATTTATATGCCCCAAGATCTATCACAAAGTTCCCAAGTGGTGCCTTGTTTTAGAGTTTCTGTTTGTTTTGTTGGTGTTGTGTTTTTGAGACAGTCTCTCTACAGTCCCAGCTGACCTGGAGCTCACTATTTCAAAACAAGGAGAAACTGGCAAGAATTCCCTTGCTTCTATAGGAGCATCAGTCTAGGATTCAGGATATCCAAAAGGGGTACCCAGATGAAAGTACCCCTTCACCAGTAACATCTTCATACAAAAGTGAATCTGGATGGGTGCGGCGGCCAACAGGAAGACAGAGAGGGCCACTGTCCTCTACCAGGGCTACATCCACTACACCTGCAAGTAAAATCACTTCAAGAGGCCTCACAAGAATGTCTGTGCACCTGTAGCCCGACTTCAGGGACCTGCAGATATGGGACCATCATCAACGTGGCAAGTGCAGGCCCCTGAGCAAGATGTGTACATCAACGGACAAGGTCGGCAAGGCTGCCACCATCCAGAAGTAATTCCAAAAGTTCTGAAAGAAACTACAGCTGACTTCCCAAACACAATAAAGTTATTTTCCAACTTCACCCAAAAAAAAAGACATGAGAAGAAAACACAGGTGATAATTCTGGGCAGAGAGCAAACCACAAATAAGGACTGTATTCAGTCATCAGAGGTATGTGCCAAGCTTTTCTTTCCATAACCAATACAAGATGGCATGGAAAAGTAACAATCCAACAAGGAGCTCCTAAAAAAGAAAAACATCAGAAAGAAAGGCAGCAGATCAAGAAGCTCTGCATCTGAAGACAAGCTGACAAGCTAAGGAAGAGAGAAATGGAAAATTTCAAGGTGGAAATCAAAGGGCTATGTAGACCAAACACATACAATATGTGCTTCAGACTGACTGCCTTGCAAATCACTGTAAAATATAGAAATGAGAATGTACATTTGTGGTCAGAAAGGAACGAGCTCAAGTGACTCACAGTGATTTGAAAATAACAGGCATGCGACTGGCTAGTGATGCTGCCACTGAAAGATAAGGGACACCAATCAGGTTGTGAAGGAGCCCAAGTTTATACCCACAACTCCTAAACTCGCGTACAATAAAGGTCCTTTTCAGAAATGCTAAAAATTGTAAAATTTACCTCTAAGATAAATTTCCAAAGAAAACCACATGAGTAGATAATCAGGGATAAAATCAAGCAAGTAGGACAACCAGCCCAGAGGAATAAAAAGGAAACAGCCTTTTTATTCTAGGGGAGATGGTACAGCAGGCCTGAAGTGCAAGCAGTCAGAACAGAAGATAGTTACATAGAAAAAGAAAGGTGTTTTCACGCACTCCTAGAGAATTCAGAGGAGGTTATAGGCCATAAATGTAAACAGGGAAAAAGGTAAAACACACTTAGAAAACACTACTTAATAATAAAATCCAACCAAATAAAATTAAGCAGAAAAAAGATGTCAGTAAGCATTGAATAAGTAAGTTAAATATTATACTCACTGTAATATGTAACCCCTAAGTATAAGTAACTAGGAACCGTGGCTAGCAAACAGAGATAAATGCTGGCAAAGTGCTGGTGGTGAATATGGTGTCCTAACTGATAATACCCGTCCCAGGGAGGAGTGAGGAAGCCTAAGAGCACCTGTCTCCTATTCTCTGTAACAGGGAGTAATCAAAACTATCAAACATAGAGATGTTGACTAAAATGTCCTAACTTCTAAATTTCTTCATTTTTTTTCCCTTTTGAAAGCTACCTTTTAGAAATTATTATTTGTTTTGATAATGAGAAGAACACTGGTATGAAGTTCAAATATTTAAAATTTTTAATTTTCTCTTTTCATATAAAGTTAAAGGTAAAATGTTCACTTAAAACATTCTGAACATCTATCTTTCTAGGTAAAGAGGTGTACGAAATTATATGCTCCTTAATGCTAATGGTAGTAATTTCAGGTGGTGGAAGTCTGGATTAGTTTTTGGTTTTGTAATTTGCTGTACTGCTTGATTTAAACATGTATAGAAACATATAGCTTTTACAGAAAGAATTCATGGAATTCTAATTAGTTCTACTCACCAATTGCTTTGGTATAATGCCTTGCTCCAAGGAGCAATTCTGGAGCTCGGTACCAGAATGTTACAACCACAGGATCCAAATCTGCTAAAGGCTTCAAAGGTGAATTAAATAATCGGGCAAAGCCCATATCAGCTGTAAAACAAGCAAACAAAACATCTTAGGTAAATAGATTTATCTATCTAATTTATAGAGAGATACAGTCTTAATTTTACCAGTGTCATGTAAGTATGGTATGAAAAATGGGCTCAGATCTGGGGCTGGGAGATAAAAGATCTTACCAGTATTTTAGTTTTGTTTTTTAAAAATTTAAATATACAATTAATTTGAGATCTTCAGTCTTTTTGAGTTCATTGTCACCCTGCTCTTCAACTGGGCTATAAACAAGCTCTGCTGCCAGAGGTTGAGGGCAGTCCTACTCCTCTGCCTGACTTCTTTCCTTGAGTCACCTCACCACTATAGACAGGTGCTGAGCTGCACTTCAATCCTCTGTGCTCCCATGTACTGTTAGAGTAAGGCTTTTCATTATTGCATCAACAGCTTGTTCACTGGTATAATCAGAGCTGAGTACATGATATTTTAATACCATTTTCTCTATTTATTTGGATAGAATTTCACTAACTTAATTTTAAATGTTACAGCACTTTCTTAAGTTGGAAAACTTTTTAAAAGATTATTTAATTCAATCATATTCTTCACACAAGAAAACTGAAGTTCAAGAAGTCAAACCTCAAAGCTGGCATTAAATAGAGTTCATGGCACTAAATACAACTCACCATATCATGCAGTTGTTTGGGTATGAATTTTTCTCCTCCTAAATCATAATTTTCTTTGAGGCAAAATCTTTGTTTCATCTACACCATTAGTGTTATTGCATACAGAGTGATTACACACAGCTTTTGCCAAACACAGCATGATCATTGTTTACCATTCATTTAAACATTTCAAGACTCATGAACCCTTGGGTAAGTTAGTTCTACTTTAATCTATCTAAGGAAGTAGAGTTTCCTTTAACTGATTTAACTGCGGGGCGGGCGGGGGGATCCCAAATATTTCCTTTTAAATGTGAATGCTTGAAGATACAGTGCCAACCTACCAACACCATACACAATTATACAGAAGTGTCCATTATCTCAAAGATTATCTTATTATTTTTCTAAATCGCACAGTAAAGACATATTAAAAATTTTACTCATAGATGCTCTTAATATGTCTGGGCCTATTCTGAATGCCCTGAGCTTGCTTTTGAATCTGATGTCACCAGACTGTACTGAATACATTCCCTAAAAAACACGTCTGATGACCTCAAATTGAGAATCAATAGGGCGTGGATCTCAGAGAAGGCAAAAGGCTTGGAGTGCACTAAAGTGAATTTAAAGTTCTTACAACTAAAAATTCGAAAAGGCTATATCATAAAAGAGTACCTTCAAAGTCTGCTTAGAAATGGAAATCAAGCTCTGGGGAATTTTTAAAGGGTGGGGGTGCAGGGGTTAAGAACAGTCAAGTTCTGATTTGTTGATGAGGTGGTATAAAGCAGTAGACACCACTAACTCAGATGAAACCTTAGAACCAGAAATTGCTGTTAACCTTCTTAGGTGTTCTTAGAACTCTGTATCTTAACTAAATTAACTTATACATTTCTTCTAGCCCCAAACAAACTAAGTAAAAGTGACAAGCACAACTCAGCAGAGTGACAGTGAAGATCAACAGGATAAATAAATTTGGTTCTGTCCTTACAGATTATCACACTAGAGTAGTCTGATATAAGACAACAAAACATGACAAGGTACAGAATGCCCATTAACGCTTTACCCATTAGACACAGGCATATTAGACAGTCTTGGTAGAACTTAGAAGTTCTGCACTTATCCAGTTGATGATTTCCTGTAGTTTGTAACTCCTCAGCTGGAGGAGCTAAAAATAAATCTATGTTCGCATTTGGCTCAGGTGAACAGGACTGATGGATGAATTAAAAGCACAATGTTTTCTCCAACAGGGAAAGAAGTCAGGCAAGACCACAGGTTTTGCTTAATGAAAGCAGAGGTTTTGAGGACATTTGTATGGCTTGTTTTATGATTACAAAAATTCATTCTCTAAGGATTGTCTGACACCTCTGAAGAGTTTGAAACATTTTTTCCTTCCATTTACATTCTTTAGGAACATCTATGAATCCTATTGAACTATATGAATATATGCATGGTCTTACAGAAAAAAAGGAAGTGATACAGCTGCCTGCAAAAGTTTTAAAGAGTATTACACTGTGACTTATCGAAGATATAACATACCAATTTTTACTCTTCCTCGCTCAGGACCTTCACCCATAACTAAAATATTAGCAGGTTTCTGTGGAAACAAAATAATATTTTTTTTTCAGTAGACAGTAGTGTTCTTTTAAATAGGCAATATGCCAATATAACATAAAATTCTTTGACTAAAAAGTTAAAACTAATACAGGCAGCCACAGAAGAAACTGCACATGTACAAACAAAGTAGCACACGAGGCCCAAGGAGGCAACACTGCAGACAGGTGAGGCTTTTCCTGGCCTCTGTAATCACCTTGGTAAGCTCCTTCTCTTCCCCTTTTCCCAGGTTTTTGGGTTTTGAGACAAGAGTCTCACTCTGTAACCCTGGCTAGCCTCAAATTTGTGGTGATCCCCTGTTCATATCATCCTCAGTGCTGGATTACAGCAAGAGCACCAAGTCTATTCATGCTTTCAGTTACATTAAAGATTCTGTAAGTTTAAGGAAAAATTAATCTGCAAAAATCATGTAATATGAAGTAGCAAATTAATTACAGGCAAGGATTCACTTGATACCATTTTTTGGACACCACAAGATATACACCTATGTTTAATATAAAGAAATCTAACACCATCTTTTTCTAAGCAAGTAAACAAATACAACTTTTTCATAACAGTTTTGAGGGTTTTTTTTTAGTACAAAAGAAAGCTAAAGCTTAACATGAGATTCTTGCCCAAGTAGAATTTCAGTTTTAAAATCTCTGAAAAAAGAAATAATAATATACTGTTACATATAATCTGTTAAGAGTGGCACCTAATACGCTAGCATACACAGGAGGAAGAGGAGGAGGTGGTAGAGGAAGAACAGAGGGGAAGAGAAGGGAAGGGCAGAGGGAAGACAGTGGGAAGAAGGGGAGGAGGTAGAGGGAGCACAGAGGGAGGAAGAGGAGGTGGAGGGGGATCAGAGGGGAAGGAGCAGAGGGTGGACAAAGGGAAAGGAACAGGGGCAGAGAGGGGACGGGGGGAAAGAAGAGGAGGGATTGGAAGGAAGATAGAGGGAGGAATAAAGGGCAGAGGGAGGATGGAGAGGGAAGAAGAGGAGGAGGACAGGGTAGAGGGAGGACAGAGGGGAAGGAAAAGGCACTGCTTTTCCTCCAATCTTACGCCTATATCCTAACTAAAAATTGGCCTTTAATTTTATCAATCTGCTAAAGAGAAGTGAAGCTAGATTAGAATGCCTTTTCAAATACTGATCAAAATAACAACTTTAAAATTATATTAGAAATGTTTATGAAGGCTGTTTAAAGTTACCACCATTTCACAAGCCTCTACAAGGGTTTTTGTTTGTTTTATTTTTCATTTTTTGTTTTGGTTAGTTTTGAGACAGGGTCTCCCTGTAGCCCTAGATATCCTGAAACTTTCTATGTAGACCAGGCTGGCATCAATCTCACAGAGATTTGCCTTCCTTGGCCTCTCAAGGGCGGGGCTGTGAGATGTGCACCTCCACCCTCAGCTACAACCATATTTAGAAATGGTTCACATGCATTATTATACCATACTATTCTACTAACTACCAAAGACTGACATTAATTTGTTATAACAGATCAAATCTATCTTCTGACATAATGTCACCTTTTTAGAATCTTTCATGGTAATGTGGAAAGTTACTATAGGAAGACTGAGAGAAACAAAACACAAAATGGTATGTAGACTCTAATTAGAGCTATTTACTTCAGGCAAAGTCCCATGTATCCTAGACTATCCTCAACCTTATTATGTAGCTGAGGGTTACATTAAGTTTCTAATCATCTACCTCTACTACCGAACTGCTAGGATTAGAGGATTATAGGTCTATGTGGTAATGGGGATGGAACATGGGGCTTTGTGCATGTTAGGCAAGCATTCTACCAATTGAGCTATATCCCTACCCCAAAAATAGGTTTTAAAAAAAAGTTTCTAAAAAAATTAGAACAAAAGTGTTAAGGTAACTGAGGGCATGGATCATTTTTCTCAAAAACTTATTTAGATACTCTTATATTATTGCTATTAAAATATTTCAATGACTAGAGTGATGACTCAACAGTTAAGAGCATTTGCCTTGCAATCACAAGGACCAAAAGTCAGAGCCCAGTACCCATATAACAAGCTGAGTGTCTCCACTAACACCTGTAATCCCAGTTCCAAGAGAGGCAGAAACAGGAAGATTGCTGGGGCTTGCTGACTTCACACCTAGCTCAGAATGAGGTCCAGGTTCAGGGAGAGAGTCTGCCTCAAAGAAATAGGTGAAGAATAACAGAGAACACCTGGAGCCCTCCTCTGGTCTTCTATATGACCCCCTCACCCCCCCCCCATTAATATTTTCACTTTTATCAACTTTTGATATCCCCAAACTAGATCTATTCCTTACAATGGAATGCAAGACACCTGAAAGCTGGTATATAGCAAGTACTGCCAAACCATCTTCTTACATGTATCCTTTCAGTGTTTTCTGACGACACATGACCTTTTATAACTGTGCAACTGTTGTGCCATGCCCTAAAAGATTTTTCCTGTGCATTATTTGAAAAGCTGATTTTCCTACTTTTCCCTGCTGACAAAAAATAATACAATAAAAACATCTGAATACAAACCAAACTATAATGCCACATCCAGTTTAAATCTCTTTTATCACATGTCCCTTTTCTATGCACTCCAAAGACACAAGATGATTAGATCCTCTGTTGTGGTGAATTTATAGTACTTTACTAACTGTGGGGAAACTGTACAGTTTCTCACCCTCCAGGGACATGCTTCCAGATGTGATTGACAGCCAACTAACAAATGACTTAGGGGGAGGGTCTAGTGGAAAAAAGCAGGGAAAGCTGGGAAGGAGACAAGGGACTGGCAGAACAGCACTGTGAGTCTCCATCTTGGGTGTATGTGCGGAGGTCCACCAGACTTCTGATCAGAATGCTGACTCCCCTATACAAAATTTCTGTCTCTCTCCCCGGGGGTGAATCTTTTTTAAGTAAACCAGAATAAACTGGTTTCTCCTATTGGAGAGCATTCTCCTTTCCCTCAACCGGTTCAAACCTAGGGCGTTCAAACCTAGGGCGGTGGGGCTGAACGCAGGGCCTCACTATGAGAGAATTCATAAGACACTGACCAATCCTAAAAAATTATCTCCTGTCCTGATTTGCTTCCTGTTGCTGCAAAAAACACCATGATCAAAACCAACCTGTGGAAGAAAGAGACACAACTAGGTCTCAGTCTTTCTTTGAGGGAGTCAGGGCAGGAACCGTAGGCAGGAGCTAAAGCAGAGACCACAGAGGAGCACTGCTTTCTGCCTTTGTTCCCCATGGCTTCCTCGGTCACTCTTATATAGCCCAAGTCCACTGGCCCAGAGTAGGCGAGGACCTCCACCATCAATCAGCAATCAAGGAACAGCCCCACAGACATGCCAACAGGCCAGACTGATGGTGCAAATTCCTCAGCCGAGGTTCCCTCTTCCTAGGTGACCTTAGTCCTTGTCAAGTTGACAAAAACTAAATAACACATCTTCCTGTCTGGGAATAGCACAGTGCAAAACTATTCTCTTCCTGAGATTTTCAAAAAAGTAGAATAGAATTTTCTCTTCACTTTCCTGAAACACTTTCTTAGTCATATAGCAGATCTGTGAAGCAGATCCCACAGGATGAGAAAACTGGACAGCTCGGCACCAAGCGAGAGGGAAAACCTGGTTATTTTAATTCTAAACTTACCGAACTGATCAAGTTCTGAACCTAGGCTTGAGGACTGCTAGTGGATACACAGATCCTCTGTCAATGTCTGGCCTGGTACTCATGTTTATAGTCAAATCTCTAAAATTAAATCTTTCTTTGCTAGGCAACTCCATACCTAGTGTATTATCTGAAACAAGTCTCAAGGCCAAAAGCACCTAACAAGCATTTTAGTTCAGAGGGGACATATGCTCCATTAAACTGTATTTGTTGCCATGGAAACCGGAAGTCCACTATGGCTTAAAAATAGTATGTCAACATCTTCACATACAGCACACATGGTAACAGAACAGGCATTACTGCCTCCTGGATAATGACATGAATCAATGAGACACTACTCTTGGAAGTTATGGTATCCTTCACTTGAAAAAAAATAACTGTTTGTAATGAAAACAACATGATCTTGTTTCACAATTTGATGGCTTTTCTTTTCTACTGCCATGTGTCCTACTCCCGAACACTCAATATCCCCTAGTGCAGATGTTGGCCAGTCTTGTAGAATCTTTGTGTTCTCCAAAATTTGTTCTGCTGGACAGAGTGCCCTGATGATTTGGAATGATTTTAGGGGCCAAATGTGTAGAATCTGAGGCCATGTTGCCGTACGGTAAAGGGAGTGATTAACAGAATGAAATAATGAACAAAATAAGTCAGTGCAACTAGCAGTACTCTGCAGTAATCCCAATCCATATCCTGGAAACAAAATTCTGGGATCTCCCTATTAATGGCACCTTCTTTAATGGATACACCATGCTAGGAGAATTCCAAAATCCCAAAAGTAACCAATATAGTTTGTTTATTCCTTGAGAAAAGACACTGGGTAGATGAACGGAACCAACTGGCAACTACGTTATACTTAAAAGGGAACCACAAGAAGGTCTGAACTATAGTTACATCTAAAATGATTTGAAGACAACACAAACAAGAATCCATTAACTCACTAAGCTATTTATTGTCTATCTAATATAAACTACATGACACTCCAGACAGTGATAATGTAGCAATAAGCAGAATAAATAAATTTAGTCCTGCCATTATAATACCTGCAACCCCAGGACAATGTGATGATAGACCCAAAATGAAATATAATTACTGACTATCATGTACCACGGTCCTAATGCTTCATATGACTCTCTACCAAAAATGACTCTGTGTATGCATGCACACATATGCCGACCCCATTTTATAGATAAGCCTAACTTGTTGGATGGCGAGTGTAATTCCCAGTAAAGTATGTATCTACCAAAAGTAAAGGCATGGGTATTGATACCCAGCACCACAAACAAAAAAGTCAACACTACGAGGATAACCCTTCCTAAGGTCAGACAAGTGGAGGAACCAAGATTCAAACAAACCTCAAGCCCATTACAACTGGGGTTTAATTTTTCTTCTCATGACAGAAAAATCAATATTCTCTATTGCTCTCTTTCTTATTTTCCTTAATTTCTCTATATGATATTCTTTACCTCTCCCTGTCTATGTATTTTTACTTTCCTTCTCTTTGGCCAAAGATCAAAGACCACGTCTAAAGGATATGTGTTATAAATTAGAAATGTTTAAAGTTATACATTATAACTAAAAAATTACAGTATAACAGCAACCTGTTATACTGTAACAGTGTAACACTGTATCTATCTTTATGTGAGAAAAATAAACATATTGGAAGATGTTTCAGCAAGATGGTTATTCCACAGAAGATATTATCAAGAATTAAACAATCAGGCAAGAGACTAGAATGGTTGTATACAGGATACCTTTCAACTTTAAGTTCTACTTAGAGTTCAGAGAAAACAATTAAAAAAAAAGACTTTTATTTCAAATGATAAGTTTCTATGAACAGATATTCAGGCTGAATCAAGAAAAATTAGTAATTTTACCTTCTACTTTTTTTTTGTGAAATGCACAGACTAATGTGTATTGAGTCAAATTAAAAACCTATTTATAATTTGAAATGTCTGAAAATTCAAAACTGTGAGTAGTCTTAGAAATTCAAATACTTATTTTAGAAGAGTTAGAAATCATCAGATTACATATACAGTTACCCCCTACCCCCAATTACAGGCAAATTACACATGAATTAAAAACAGGAGCTGACATAGAGCATGATAAAGTGATTATCATGTAATGAGAAAGCAAAACCCAGTGGAGAGATGATTTTAATAAACACTTATTTTCAACAGCTAATTCGATGTCACTGATTAGACATCTAATTGTACTTGAGGCACTTTTAGTTTATTAAATCCCTTTTCTAAACTCCTACATGTTGATTTAAACAACATTTACAAAAATTTACATAAGCTCTTTAACTTCTGGATTAAGGTGATTTTTCAGTGTGGTGTGCCCCTTGAGCTTGCTTTTGTGCGAGGACTTCCTTTTGCTCTCAATTTGATAATTTTTCTCTGACAAACTGATAAAGACCTAATGAAAGATTCACGTGGCTATGGATACAGAGCCTTTAAAACAGGTTCAGATATAAGAATAAGCTAAGGTGAGGTACAAGAAAACTTTCTGTTTATCTTTTATTAGTTTATCACTTTAATTGGTGTATGTCCCTGTGAGAGAAGGTGTACATTCAGAGGGAAGGTACATGTGCAAGCCAGAGGACAACCTCAGCTGTCCTTCCTGGAGTGCTGTCTCCTCATTAGAGACAGGGCCTCTCATCGGACTGGAACTTGCCAAGGAGGCTGGGCTGGCCAGCTGATCATCTATCTCCCTAAAGCAAGCTGGGTTGGAGGGATTATAAACACACAGTACCACACCTTGTTCAAGGGGACAGAACTCAAGTCCTCTCATTTTCACAAGGCAAGCACTTTACCTTAGCATGACAAAACTTTTTAGAAAACTAAAGTGTATTTTAAAAGATTAAATTACTTCTGCAAATCTTTACAAAACCAGAATATAATAATGAAAGGTCTGACTACTGCTACAAAGTTAAGACAGATTGTTAATTTTTATATACTGTTAACAACATAATCCAGAAAAGTTTGAAACTCTCTTTGGAAAAACTATTTCAGGGTATTTTGTCTATAAATATTATATTTCTCTTTTGCTATGAGGAAAAGTCTAAAAATGAAAAGAAAAATCCCGGGAGATAACCATTTCATGAAAATAGATTTAATTTGATTTTAACACCAGACACCATCTAACGTCCAATGAATTATTTTCTCTAATAATACAAAGTCATTAAACAAAACCCTCCCAAACCTGTTCTGTTTTTGAAAACATTATTATGGACAATAATCAACTTTGTTTGAAAAACAAAACAGAAAGCATTTATATAAATTATTTAATAATACATTAAGAGATCATATTAAAATTGAGAAAGGCTGTGTCCAACAAACCTCAGACAGTACTCTACTTTTAATTAATTTCTAGACTCATTTAACAGCATCCCTTAATGTCTACTTAAAGAAAATCTTGATTATATTATTTGAAATATTTATTCTTGACTGTGGTAAGGTTGACTAAAAAGATTGTGCAGAATGTGTTTGAAAAGATTAGATGAGAATTTAAAGTAATATGCAAATCAAGTAATATTTTTGTTATACAAACACATATGCTTCTGTAGTTCCCTCAGGAAAACAAACTAGGTCACATTATAAATAACAGAATGCAGTTCACTGAGTTACTGGTGTTAAGCAAATGTATAAGAAGCATTTATAAAGAAACAAAAGTGTTCTTCAAAATCAACCTGTGGATGTTTATATGAGACTGCCTGCTTGGTCATTTAAACAAAAACATGCCAGAATGGCATAATGTTAACTAAAATGAACGCAAACCCTATTTGTCATAATCCATATTACCATGCCTATTTTATCCCCAAGTCTAAATTTTGTGGACGAAATCATGTTTTACTTGCTACCTTATTAAACAAACTGGAAATTTCACAATTAGTGTAAATTCAGAGTCCCAATAAATGAAACAAATCCCAAGTAATTAAGCCTAACAATTACAAAGCATCTTTTTTTTCTAAAAAGCTGCTTAAAGAAAAATGTTTAACATATTCCTGATAAAAATTCATCTGGCATAACAGCCTCAAGGTTCATCAACATGGTTCATACAACAGAATTTTCCTCCTCTTTAAGGCTGAGTAATATTCCACCATATGAACATGCCCCATTGTCTTTATTTATTCATTCATCAATGGACATATATGTTGTTTCTTCTTCTATGCTATAGTGAATAATGGTTCTACAGATAGGAATTTACAGGGCTGAAGAAATGTCTTAATTGGCAAAGTGCTTGTTGTGCAAATACAAGATCCTTAGTTCAATTTCCAGAAGTCCCATAAAAAGCCAAGTGTGGTGGACATGTTTGTAATCCCATCTCTGGGATTTGGAAATCTACCTCTTGGGAGGTAGAAATGGATCCCTGGGCTAACCAAGCTTCAGACCAGTGAAACCCTGTCTCAAAACCCAAGTAGTGGCTGCCTGAGGAACAGCTGAGGTTGAGCTCTGGCACCAGGTGCACCTGCACATGTAGGCACACACAAAGTTTCAAAAACAAAAGAATTTACAAACAACTGTTAAAGACCTTTCTTTGAATTCTTCTGGGTATTCAGAAGTGGAACTGCTGTATCATAGAGTAGTTCTACATTTAATTTTCTGAGGAACTGTCATACTCTTTTGCATAAGTTACACCATTGTATATCCCCAACAAAAGTACAAGAGTTAAATATCTTTGTTATTTTCATACAGAGTTCCGATTAACTTCTTTTAGTATGCCCTAACCCAGTAATCCTATCATATTTAAGCAGGAGGCTGAGGGAGAAAAACACTAAAATAACTTATCCCAATAATTTCAACTTGTGCCTCTGGCTATTTACTGGTATATAATAATTATTCAATCAGCTTGGCTGTGTCACATTATTCTAGAAACTTCTGTGAACATATTTTTGGATGAGATTACCGTTTAAATAGGTGGGTTTGAGTAAAACCAACTATCTCTCCCACTAGAGTGTCAACATTCAATGTCCCCCCAAAAGTCTGTATACTAAAGGCTCCAAAATCACTTTGGGAGGTGGAAGAACCTTTAGGAGATGAGGCCTAGTGGGAAGCCCTTAGATCCTTACTCCTCAGAGACTTACTTTTGAATGAGGTTTTGATCCATCACCCATTCTCCATTACTGTCATCTAATATCCCTACCAGAGGCCCAAAGCAATGGGGCCCAATCTATTTATCATGGACTGGAAGTTCTAAAACCATGAGCCAAAATATGCCTCTTATCTTTATAAGTTAATTATGCCAAGTGTCTCATGACAGTAATGCAAAGCTGACTAATAATTGAATTGAAGGCTGTGGCAGAGAAAAAGAATGACCTTCTGTGAACAAGAAAGAATTCTACCAGTAGATGGTTTTTGGACTCCCAACTTTTGATTCTAAGTCTTCCCCAGATATCTAGTATACAGCCTATCCTAAAGACTTTGGAATAACCAAGCTTCCAAATGGCATGAACCAATTTCTTAAAATAAACTGCTTTCTATCTATCCTTACATATAGGCATCCAGTTTGTTCTGTTGCTCTAGAAAAATCTAATACAGATAGTAATGCAAGTATAAACCACTACAAACTACTTTCACTGCCAAGAGATGAGCAAAAGAAAGGGAAAGAGACCAGCAAAGAGAAAGGGCAAAGCAAACCCAACACACACCTGTGTTTTGATCTATCTTTACTTAATAATGAATCGATTATGTATCTGAGCAACATCTTAAGTAATTTAATGTTCTAAAATGAAAAACTCTGGTTTGAATCCATAAATTACTTCACAGAAATAAACATCTGTGCTTCCTTAGCAAGCATGTTTCTTAAAACATTCATACAAAGGTAACAGTGTAGCTTAATGCTTTTCCTGGTAGGTACAAAGTCCTGGGTTCAATTCTGAACACTGAAACAACAACAAAACAGGAAGATACCCATATACCATAAAGGATTCCACATTAACAAATCTATTTCCTACCAAAGACAAATTTGAACTATGTGATGAATAATAGCGACAATATAAATATTTACTAAATAAAAATATTCATTGTAAAACTCAACTTTAAATATCAAAGAATTACATCTTTACCATCTCAAACCAGTATTTCCACTTTTTGATTTTTGGGGTTTTTTGGTTTTTTGAGACAGCGTCTCCCTATAGCCCCAGCTAGCCTGGAACTTGCTATATAGACCAAGCTGGCCCTGATAGGAATTTACCTGCCTCTGCCTTTATGATGCTAACATTAATATTTATATAATATTAATATCACAACATAAAACATTACAACTTTAAGAGTCCCACGATCCATAAAAACTCCAAGCACTTTAAAAATTCAAAGTACTTTTAAGTCTTTTAACTGTGGACTCCTGTAAAATTCAAAACAAGCACAGTCCTATTTCAAAAGGAAGAATCAGGCACGCTTAAGCAAAACCAAAGTCCAACAAGGTAGGTAGCTCAAAGCTGGACATCTGGGATTCACTCATATGATCTTCTGGAATTAAAAGTATGTCCACCACACCCGCCCTACTTTTTGTTTTTGAGACATAATCTCAAGATGTAGGCCAAGATGGCCTCAAAAGTTTTATGTTCTTGTCTCTACTTCCTGGGTGTTGAGACCATAAGCATGCATCACCATGCCCAGCTCAAAAAAGTATTTGTATTAGTAATAAATAGGATTTAATTTAAAAAAATTTTCAATAAATTCTGAGATAATATCAAAAGGGTGCTTTCAGGGTATATGCACTTATCTACCTTACTACACAATTTCTTGTGGAAAGTCAGTGAGTCCACCAGCTGATCTAATTCATAACCTACACAGATCCGGTAAGATCATCAATGCTACAAAATATCTAAACCTTACTTAAGAAGAATAGAGGATATAATGAATTTTCATTTGTTCTGGTAGTGTTTACCTGCAAATAATAAATACTCGAGACCATCGAGCTAAAAGCGGTGTGGCTTCTGAACAATGTCTTGAGAGTAGACACCTTAAATAGCTTATAACCACATATACTACACAACCCGGAATCTTTGGATTTTCAGCTGACAAGAGGTGCTCACACTTAAAAAAAAATGAGTCTTTTTATTCAAAAACAAAGATTTGAGAGGTAGGCACCTGGATCAGTAACTAGCTTAAGACACAGACTACCACTCTAATAAAACTCTGTTATCTCTGTATGCTTGAAAAACACAAAAGGGCTAGTTGCTTAAAAACACCAACACATCAAAGAATACACAGGAGACCTACTTCAAGTGAGGAAGTCTAAGGAGGTATTACCATATGAAAAAACATCAGGGTGGGAGCGGTTTGACTCACTGAAGGGAATATTTTAACTGTTTCAGAATTGCAAACATATGGTGACAACAAAAAGCATTAACTTTCAGTATACTTTTATTTTTATTATTATTTTAAATTCATTATTACTTTAAATCATCTATAAGCAAGGGATTCTCTGATGACTGTGCTTAAGGTGCATTGGTTTCCAAGACCCTTATTTCTTAAGCTAGCTGTAACAGAGGTTTCTGAAATAACTTATTCCTTACTATCCCCAAGTCAAAGAGAATCTGTTCAATCTATATCAGCATAAGAGCTTTACCAAATGGAGAGAAAAGAATTGGACCTTATAATTATTTTCATTATTGTGGCTAATTAATACTATTAAAAGCAGTTCAAGTGAAAAATTTAAACAATGATGAACAAAATCAGGCTGAGGGGCTGGAGAGATGGCTCAGCATTTAAACTGGCTGCTCTTACAGAGGACCAGGGTTCAGTTCTCAGCACCCACAGAGCAGCTAATAACGTTTTTTAACTCCAGTTCCAAAGGATCCAACACCCTCCATGGGCACTGTAGGCACATGGTACACTTACATACATGCAGACTAATACAAATAAAATAAATCTGGGGGAGAAAAGAAAATCAGGCTGAATTTTCCAAATACATTTTTTAATTGAAGAAAATTACCAAAAAAGAAAATGTAGAGCTATTATAATACAACTGGTTCTTTGAAAAAAATGTCCTTTCACTAGAAAGTTTATTGTTTTACACATCCTAAAGATTGTTTTGGGGAGAGGGTGGGGAGAGACCAGAAATGTTATTGTTAACCACATTCTATTTCTGAGGGCTAAAATTTATCTTTAGTTTCATATTTTTAAAAAATCGTATTTTTGTTCTATCAAATTTCTTTGTGGGTGGTCCTAATCGAAATGCTTTGTTGCTATGAAAGCTGGGGTAAAATGACTAATATGAAATGCACTTCCAGTAATGCCGTGAAGCTAGATGAAGCAGCAGATGAGGGAAGCAGCTTTTCTGAAGACCAAACGCAACAGTCCATCCTGGGAAAGCTCCCATGTTAACTGCACTTCAAGTGTGAGTTTTTCCTTATGTATACAGTTGTTGGGCATAATGCAGGGTGGGCCTAGCTAGGCCACCTGCCAGGAGGAATGGAGGAATGGTTCTTGTGGGTGTGGTGCTCCACACCAGTTGGTTGTGAAGCCAGTTTCTGCCTAGCACCTGGAGGGAACCTGATCCACCTGGGAACAAATTGCGATTGGCTGTAGTCAGGACCCCACCCCCTAAGGCTATTGGCTAACAAGAACTATAAGACTTTCTGTTCTTTCTTGAATAAATTAGTTTGCAGCAGACCACCACTGCTGGCTTTCCACTCAACTCCCGGGGTCAGTGTCTTGATTCTGCGCCTACTCACCCCCTCCCCTATGGCAGAGATCCTTCGGTCCCCCTCAGGCTGGCCCTGAGTGCTGGGACCCTCGACATACAGTTGGTTAGAGATAAAATTACTGTCACTGTGTATGTAATTGTTAAAATAGAAGTACTGTTATAAATTTTATTGTGGTTACTACCTTTACAAAGTAAAGTACAAAAATAAGAAAATTTACTCAAGCAACAAGAAAGCAATCTGAGTAATTTAAACCTATGAAGACTTAATGAATAGTAAATATGCTAGTAGGTTTTCATTTGTTTTTATGTGTGTGTTTTGCCTGCATGTATATGAGTATATCAACATGTGTGCGATGTCCACAGAGGTTAAAAGAGGGCATCAGATCCCCTAGAACTTTTGTTACAGATGGTTGTTAGCCACCAAGTGGGTGCTGGGAACCAAACCTGGATCCACTGCAAGAGCATTTCTGAGCCATTTCTCCAGCCCCGCCTAGCAGATTTCTTAAAAGCAAAAACAGGGGCTATAGAAATGGCTCTATGATAAAGAACTTGCTTTGCAAGTCTGAAGACCTGAGTTTCAATTCCCAGCATTCATGTAAAAGTCAGAAGTGTGCCTCACTGCTGGGGAAGGTAGAGACAGGTGGATGCCCAGGGCTCGCCTGCCAGTCAATCTAATGTACACTCTAGATTCAGTGAGCAAAACTGTCTAAAAATAGTGTGGAAAAGAAAAATAAGAAGACATATGACCTCAGCCTCTGCCCACCACACATGCACCCACATGCCATAGGAGCAGGAGGTATTATATAAGGGTAGGCCATGTGCAAGACTACAGCACTTTGGTTCCCTCTGTAAAATCTATAGGTTACTTGTGGCACTGTTTTCTATGGACAACTAGAAAAACCATCCACTATCAATTTATTTTTCTAGTTGAACCCAGTTATAGATGAACTTACCAAATCCCTGTGCAACACCCAGTTAGCATGCAGATAGTGAATCCCATCTAGGATCTGATACAATAGAGACTTCACCATTCCCCGAGGTAACTGAACTGGCTTCTTGTTTGCTTTAGAAGCTCTATGAAACTTGATTATATGCTGAAAGAAAGAGAAAATATCGCAAGAATCTTTAAAAAGAAAAAGGAAATAAAATCTGAATATTCTTTTATTAGAAAAAGAAATACTGAGCAATTGATTAACCCAAGATATTGAAAATACTATAACAAACTACAACTAATAATGTAAACAATGTTAACATTTCCTAAGAATCAAGGATAAAATTCTACTTTAAGGTATATTATACTGTCTCAGGAAACTAAAGATGAAGAAAGATATGAAATAGGGTGCATTTATTTTTAAAAGTATAATTAAAGGTTAATTATATTAAAGGATAATTTTGAGTATAAGTGACCTGTTTATCTGGCAGGAGTTTTCAGGAACACAATCATTTTTATTCTATAAAGGTTAAGTAAAAATGAGAAAATACAGAAGAAAGTTCAAGAGATAATTCTGGTTGGTTAACAAAGCATAGATGTGGTACTGATTTTGACACAGGTTATACAGAAAGCAAACACGGGTGTATTTCAATAAAATAAACAGAGCATAAAGAAGTGATAACAAGTAAATGCCAGTTCAAATGGACATATTTAGAAATAAAGACTCAAATGAGAAAACAAGTTTCTGGCATCATACAAAGCTTTCTCTACATAAGTTACTAGACATCCAGTAATGGAAAATACATTTAACATTCCTTTTTAAAAAATTCTTTCAAGCTCTTGATAAACTTCTTTATCAAAAGGCACTTTTCTTCTATTCCAGGAAATCTTCTGGCCAAACTATGCTTTCTCTGCCACTGTACCCTTACCTAGTCCAAATACTGCACTGAACAGACTCTTGACCAATATGTGTAAGTAAATATTAGGCATATTCTTGAAATTAACAGACACAATGAAAATTGAAGTGTGGTTTTAACATTACAGGCTAACATTTTTATTTTCTACTTTACATTATAGAGAAAACCAAAAGGATAAGGGATAACTAGTAATCAGTTAAAAAAATGAGTTTTATTTTGCAAGGAGAAAATTTGTAACAAAAATATCTAGTGAAAAAGTAAACTGTATTAATAACTGCAGACAATAAGACCGGTGTGTATTTTAATTGTACCATCATGCTACCTTAAGTTTCTTCTAAATCTTTACGTCTCAATATTTAACAGGTAAACAAAACAGAGCTACAATAACTTAATAATTTACAATATTGTGCCCCTATCATACAATGAGATATGATAATCAAGTCTGCATCACTAAGATGAAAATCTACTGACTCTCTAAACTTAATAAAAATAGGTTTAAATAGAGTGCATTGAAAAATTAAAAGCTTTTCAGGAGTAAGGATGAAAGTGACAAATATGTAGAAGAGGTTAGATACATATTTCTCTTTATAAAAAAATTTTTATTTATTATTTTTATGTGTATGAATATATTTTCTGCATATATGTACACCTGTATAGTACAATGCCCAAGGAGGTCAGAAAAGAGTGTCGAATTCCCCTGGAACTGGAGTTATGCATGGTTGTTAGCCACCATGTGGGTTCTGGGAATCAAATACAGGTTCTCTGCAAAAGCAGTCAGTGTTCTTAACTGCTGAGCCATCTCTCTAGCCCCACATACGTATTTCTTAGGTTGTACTCTCTTTAAAATATGATAATGTTCCTTTATAAACTAGTATTTTAAAGCTACAAAAAACTGTGGTATGGGGATTTCTTGCCTTCATGTTCTTTATATTCCAGATGAAATAGTATGCAAACTATAAATTCTCACCAATTCCTAAATTATTTCCAAAACAGCTCTTTGATTTTAACTACTGTCTTATTCCAACCAATTCACATAGTAGTTCAATTAAAATATGAAGATAAAGGTTTTAGTGAATTCAATTATCCTGTTTTCATGACAGTAATATTAAAAACACCTAGGCTTCAAGGAGTATTAGTGAGATGATGACAAAGCCAAGGATGCTATAACTATCTACACATATCACATTTATGTGTAATACAGTTTTATATGTAAAATTAAATATACACCAGCCTGCTGAAGTCATACAGAATATAATACTTAACTATACCCTTTGTCCTCAGATAATTTATTACAAATATTGCCTGTAAACAGGTTTATGAAAACATGGTTTAACTTTAAACTGGATATTTGAGGTTGCATGCTAGTTATCAGTATGATTTAATATTTAATTTATATTTATTATATATTTATATTCAATTAAATATTGGCCACAAATTTTAAAAATTTATTTACAGAATACCAATTTGAATTTATTGTATTTGTTGTAAAACTGACCCTTCCCCCATAAAAAAAAATCTATAAAAGTACCAGAAACAGTGGACAATAGTTTCGTTAAACAGATATAGTCTTATACCTATTTCCTAGTCTGAAGCAATTCTTTCAGATAACTTTTTAAAATACTCAAAATGCCGTTGGTTATGAGAAGTGCCAATTTATAAATACAGTGAAAAGACTTCTCACAAATCTGAAAGCATATGAAACTCAGGTGAGTTTCAGGTTCCAAAAATCTATTGAAGTTAAAATTACATAAATGAGACAAATTCTGGAGGTAAACAAAACTGAAACTCACTTTTAAAAAGCTTTCAGTATTTGTCCATACTTTTATTCCAAGTTTTTTGTACATCCATTCACAAACTATAGGTGAATGAAAACAGAAATTGTTTTGAGGATTTCTAAAAAATAAGTCAGAATATACGATTGCTTACAATTATTTTCTCTTTAAGTGATCTCAATAAAATGAGGGACATGCTGATTTAAGAAACAGATAGTGTGCACAGTAATAAAATATTAAAGACATTCTTACATGTCAGAAAAAAATATAGCTCATAAGAGTATAGTTATTCATGAACTAATGCAAAAGAGTGTTAGGGTTTTGTATACTTGTTTGTAATCTGTATTAACATTCAGGATTGTTCAGGGTATAGGTTTTGTGAACATGTTTTAAAATTATTTTGACTATTATTATAGATTTTATCACTTTATATGTAAGAATCTCTTAACTTCAAGATAATAATTCATACTTTAAAAGATGTAACTGATATATTTAATAAAGAACCAAATTTATAGATACTCAATGCTTTTTTCAATACCTATTTTAAAATAGATGTTTAGTAAACTATAAAATACTGGGGCTAATTAAAATCTTTCTTTTTATTCTTTGACCACTTCATTCATGTACATAACGAACTGTCAACCCTTCATTACCCTCCTGGATCTTCTTTATTCCTCTCCCTCTTCTCCTGAAGCCCTTTTTCATCCCAAGCAGCCCCTCCTGTGTTCATCCCTTATTCTCTGTGTGACCCACTAGGTTTAACTATGGTGGTTTGCAAGAAAACATGTGGAAGTGAAGCAAATGTTTTTATATTGGTTATTTAAGACAAGATAAGTTTAAATTCTTATCTATACAGTATTCACTTTCTACTGCATTTGCTAAACCTGTACACTGTAATCATTTCATTTGAGAAATTTTCAAATATACAATTTGGGTCTCAGTATGTAACATACCATAGATCAGACAAAACTTAAAAAAAAAAAACAACAACAACAACAACAACAAAAAAAAACAGAACATAGTATGAGATACTAGAATCTACTTCTATGCTGATCTTACTTTGTGGTAGGGCACTCACATGCAATGAATTTTTCCTATGAAAAGTAAACCAATTCAAATAATAAAACATTTTGTTGCTGATAAAAATGTAATGCACTGTATTAAAGATCCACCGTGAATATCGAATGAATGATTAACAATAGTTTCCTCTGTTTCACAATACATTACTTAGTTTATATATAACTTTTAGAAAAAAAAAAGATTTTAAAAAGACAAAGTATTAATAGCTTTGGGACCATTAAGAGACTTTCTTAGTATCATAGGACAGATCTAGGCACAACTACTACATGTGTCTGCTCTTTCATAGCATATTCATCCTCCTACACAAGCATCTCTTCATTTTAAATTCCTTCACACTACAGAATAAAAAGGAAGTATATTCTTTTAAAACTTTCTAGCAAAACTAATTGTCACCTTTTTTAATTAAAAAATATAATTATGAAACAATGTTTCATAGCTGTTTATACTCCTCTTATTTTCTTTTATCATCTGTTACAAAGGTCAAACTATCAGAATCAAAAAGCAATATTGCTTAAATCTTCCTAGTCTAAAAATTCAAAAATGCTCCAAAGTCCAAACTTTTAAAGAGCTAACAATATGTCACAAATAAAATATTCTACACCATGAAACTTGTTTCATATGCAAGATTATCAATATTATATGAAATTACCTTCAGTCTACATGTATAAGGTAAATATGAAACAAAAATATAAGTAAATTTAGAATTTAGATGTTGACTGAATCTCCAAGATATCTCATTAAATATAAGCAAATAAGTACCTCCCAATCTAAAAAACCAAAAACTGAAACTAGCATTAAGAGACTTTCTTAGTATCATAGGACATGGTGAGGTACATTCACCCATCAATCAAAGGAAAGTGCTCTAGTCTTGGTAATATATATTAAACACATTCTGTGAAGAGACTCTTAAGTTTAGAAATGTGAATGTATTCATAGGTAGAGGTCCTAATTGGTTTCAGACTCTCTTAAAACTCTTGACTAAAAACAGTTCTGTCCACAAGCAATTCACCTTACCCAGAGGTCATGTTCAGCATAGTCAAAGAGAAGCCACACTTTGCGATCAGCATGAGACAGAAACACCTTTTGAAGAGAGATGACATTTGGGTGCTTAAGCTCTCGAAGTAACTACAAAACAAAGAAGATCCATTTAAAAATTAACACAAAAATGGTACTAAAAACCAGAACAAACTAGGTTTGGTGGCATATACATGTAGTCTCAGATTAGAAAGCTTGAGGCAGAGGGATCACTTGGAGTCAGGAGTTCAAAGTCAGCTTGGCCAACAAAGCAGGACTCCATTTCAAAAACAAACAAGCAAACAGACCCACCCACACTATTTGTAATTCAGAGACAATACAATCCCACTGCTAACTAATATTAAGCATTTAGTTAACACACCCACATAGTTTTGAGATGTCTAGACAGGTAGGTCCTAGAGTAACAAAAACCTGTGGGAAAAAGATACTGATAAAGAATAACAATAAATCTGTCACTTATTATTTGGTTGGTGATTTAAATTTTTATTGTAGTTTCATGTATATATGCATATATGTAATTGTAACTTTAACCACTTTTGAGTCCACAAACTGGTGGCATTAAAAAAATTCAATGTTGTGCAACTATCACTACTATTTTAGAACTTTTTCATGATTCAAAATAGAAATGTTACCTATTAAACACTAACACAGCTCTTGGTAAACACTATTCTCCTTCCTCTCTCTGAGCATTTCTAATGTCAGTGATTCTCATAAAACCCATCCTTTCTTGTGTATATGGATAGGTACCACGTGCTTGTGAACCCAGTCCTGGGGAGGTGGTACCAGAAATGATACCTCAAGTTGTCCTCTGGCTCACACATACATATATTGGTGTGTGGGATATGTGTGTGTATGTGTGTCTGTGTGTTGTGTTGTATGTTGTGTATCATTCTTGAAGAACCACCCATTTTTATTATTTTATGAGACAGGATCTCTGTATTTGGTTTAAACGAGAAATGTCCCCCATAGACTCAGGTATCTGAATACTTGGTACCCAACTGGTGACACTGTTGGGAGAGGTCATGGGAGGGCACAGCCTTGCTGGAGGAAATATACCAGCAGGGGCAGGCTTTGAGAACTGATAGCCTGGCCCCACTTCCAGTGTGCTCTCAGCGTCCTGTTCCAGCTGCCTGCTGCCCTACTTCCCCCACCACTATGGACTCTCCCTCTGAAACCCTAAACCAAAATAAACTTTCTTCTATATGACACTTTTGGTTATAGGGTTTTATCATAGCCACAAAAGTAACTAATACAATCTCTCATTGGCCTTAAATTTGCCACACAGGCTAGGCTGGTTGGTCAGTGAGCCCAAGGGATCCGCCAGCTCCACCTCTCCAGCACCAGAACTACAGGTAGAAGCATGTACCACCATGCCTGGCTTTTTCCTTCTCTTTTTCTCATTTTTCAAGACAGGGTCTCCCTGTATCCCTGGCTGGCCTGGAATTCACTGTATGGATCAAGCTGGCCTCTATCACACAGAGACCCACCTGCCTCTGTCTCCCATGTGCTGAGATTAAAGGCATGTGCCACCATGTCTGGCATACGTGGGTTTTTAATGTAGGTTCCGGGGATCAAACTTGAGGCCTTGCAAGAACTTTACTGACTGAGCTATCTCCCCAGCCCCACTCCAGTCCTTTTGTGTCTTTGTTCACTCTGCATGTCTTTAAAGCTCTGGTCTAGCATGCAGCAGATTTTTATTCCTTTTTATAGGTGAAAATTTTCTATTGTATATAGAGATATTTCTCAGCTTAAATTGAGTTACATTCTGATAGAGTTATCCGAAGTTAAAAACATCAGATCAAAAATGCATTTCATTAAGCCAGGCACAGCAGTGCATGCCTGTAACCCCAGTGCTGGGCAGTGGAGATAGGTGAAGCCCAGGGACTTGCTGGTCCGTCAGCCAGGCTGAGTTGGCCTTCAGTAAGAAACCATGTTTCAGAAACAAGGTGGAGATTCCACTTTAGCTCATGACTATCTTCCCCAACTCCTTAAATAAGTAAATGGGTGATCTTGCAGAAGGCCTGGGTTTGGTTCTTAGCACCCAGTCTTGGCTCACAACAGCCAGTAATAACTCCAGTTCCAGGAGATCCAACGCCCTCTTGTGGCCTCCACAGGAACGAGGCATGCACATAGTAGACATATACAGGTAGGGACTCATATAAACATATTTAAAAAATAAAAATAAAAACCCAACCATCCTAATGGGTATAAAGTAGTTTCAATTGCATTTCCCTACTTACTAATCATCCTGAGTTGCTTTTTGCAGGATTTTTGGCCATTTATATATTTTCTTGGGGGAGAAATGTCTATTCAAATTCTTAGTTTTAGGTATTGAAATTATATAGGAGTTTATTAAAATTTTGTAGAATTTTTCATAAAATAATAAAGAATTTCTAAAGATAGAACTATTAGAGTACAGCACATTTTCACATGTTTAACTGTTCTCATCCCCTAAAACGATGTTATTTATTCATTCATTCATTGTGTTGTGTGCACATGTGTATGTGTTCATGTGTACATGCATGTGGTGGGTGAATGTACATGCAGTTGTGGAAGTTAGAGGTCATGTATCAATCTCCACCTGTTTTTTTGAGACAAGGTCTCTTATTAAACTTGGACCTTGCTAATTTAGGTAGACTAGCTGGCCAGCAGGCTCCCAGGATCCTCCATTCTCTGCCTCTCCAGCACTAGGATTATAGACCTGGCCTGGCTTTGTATACAAGTGTTGGGACTTCAAGTTCAGGTCTTCATGCTAGCATTGCAAACTCTTTAACTGACTGCACATCTCCCCAGCTCCATGTTTTGTTTTGTTTTGAATTTAAAATATTTTATCTCTTTATTTTATGATAACTAAACTGGCACTAATAATCCAGTTAGAATGTACTTACTCTTGCCAAGCAAAAATTAAAATTAGCAGCTATGAGAAAAGGTTTCTGTGACATCCAGAATCCTATCAGTTTAAAGAGACTCACACAAGTACCTAGAAATATGCTCCAAATATAGGACAGCCCTACGAAAAATTCAACTTAGATCTTAAGATTTAGTATCTTTTATAAGAATTCTGCCACCAAAACAAGAATCAACATGAGTGTCATGCTAATATTATTGCGGATCTCTGAAATGAACTTCAGCAAAGGAAAGACTATGAACGGTCTAAATGATAAAATACACACAGAAACCTAAAGTTCAGTAACCAAAACTGATTCATGTATAGATGAGCCCAGTATTACAAGCTTATAGTCTTAGCCACTTGACAGTGGATAAGGCAGAAGGATTCCAAATTCAAGGCCTACTTGGGCTACAAAGTGAAATCTTTATATATAGTTTATATAGTTTGAACTTTTTTATTAAATTGATTTTTTTTTTTTTTTTTTTTTGTGAAACAGGGTCTCATTATATAGCCCCAGCTGGCCTGGAACTCACTATGCAGACCAAACTGTCCTCAAGCTCACAGAGATCTGCCTGTCTTTGCTTCCTGAGTGACAGAATTATAGGAGTGTGCCACAAGCCCAGCCTCAGAGTAAATTAGTTCTAAGTCAACCAGGGCAACTTAGGAGGACTTGTCTCAAAACTAAATGCTAAAACAAAAAAAAAAAGGGGGGGGTGGACTGAGATACAGTTTAGGGGTAGTATTTTTTCCCTGGCAAACCTAAGGTCCAACCATCAGTCCTAAGCACCAAAGTAAGTATGTAAATAATAAAATGGACTATTTCAAGTTAATAAACCAGGCACTCAAACCTTAAATGATACAGTTTTGGGGATTTGGGGGATACCTTAAATGTTCAGTTTTGGGGATTGTCTAGGATCTTCCAGCTCACTTAAAAAGTTAAAACTGGTGGCAAGGCATCTTAATTTTAGTTCAAGAGCTTTCCCCTCTCCTTTATTACCTCAAAACTAGAATAAAGACACAGCAGGTATTTCAAATTCTTCCTGGAAACTGGCAGAGTATAAATAATAACAAACATACTTCAGAGTTTTAGTCAAAGATCTTTTTAATTATTAGAAACCTACATGTTTCTACATGTATTGTAAACATCTCACACTTTTTATCAACAATACAAAGTTTCATACCCTATATTTGAACCATAATACACTCCCCTACATGCCAAGCATGGTAGTAAACATACAACATATATAATCTCATCTAATCATGAATTTATTCAATGAGATATTTATACTTATTTCACAAATAAGGACCTAATGGTTTCAGTGGGTTAATTTGCTCAAGGTCTCATTTCTACAAGTATAGGACCAAGGCTTAAATACCTTTAAAATTAATTAGCATTTAAGGCAATACTTAAAACTACCAGTCTAATTTCAATACCCCCAAGACAATATCCCAGAATAGTTGTTTATTATTCAGAGGCACATATGTCTGAATGGTGAATTTGACAATATCAGGCCCTAGGTATTCATTCTCATCACTTCTAGGAAGCTTGCCTGGCAACTTGGAAGTCCTCATTGGTGAATATATGAATAAACAGCAAAATGTAAAACATGCATGTTATTCAATATATCCTTTGGTCTTTAACGGACTAAAACCTATTTTGTAAAACAATCCTTTCTTTTTTTTTTTTCTCCCCCAAAACCAAGTGCTCAGCCTAACAACAAATCTTGGAGGCCAAGTTTACTAGCAAGTAATTATTACATGAGTAGTAACTATTACATAAAATAATACTTAACAGTTAAGTATTACCTACATTTTAAGGAACTTGTCATCATGAATTGAATTATACTACCCCAAATTCATATGCTAAATCCTAACACCCAATACTTTATATTGTGATTGTATTTGGAGATAAGGCCTTACTTAACAGATAAAAGAGACAGAGCCATTATAGTGGACCTTAATCTAATCAAACTAGTGTCTTTCTAAGGAGAAGGTATAAATATGTGCAGCAAGGTTATCACAGGAATGACTCCCTAGTATGACCATTTGGAGAGATAGTAAGATGGCCACAGCTATCTGCAAGTCAAGGAGACAGGTAACAGATAAAGCCAACCCTGCCAACACCTTGGTCTTAAACTTCTAGACTGTACTCTGAGAAAATAAATTTCTTTTGTTTAAACTACCCAGTCTGAAGTGTTTTGACAGTTCTTCAAAATAATGCTATAGATAACTATCACTAAACGCCATACTGGGAGACTAGTCACTCTGGAAAATGGTCACCATGGCACTGGAGATGAAACCATGGACACAAGAGTCTTCATAGATAAATGCCTTTTAGTAAACACCTATACAGAAGAACTTCCAACAGACCAAGTTGCTGTGCGGCATTCAGCATTTACTAAATATATAGAATGCCAAGCACTATGGAATATGCTTTGCTAGGTTTCAAGAATATCAATTCTTCTGAGATTATATGCTGATATTCTTTTGTAACAGATAAACACTAAGGAAGCAAACAATTCTAAGAATGTAGCTGTAGCAACTAATATTTACTTAGTAATACTTATGTTAAAAATAGCTAACATTTACTGGTGCTATAAGAGCATTTAGTTTGGGCACTGAATGATCCCACACAGAGAAAACAGTATGTACATGCCTATTTCTTAACATTGGTAAAGTTCTTGCCTACAAATCAAGAGGATCGTTGTTCAAAAAAAGTTTTTAAGCTGGGGAATCTTTCTACAAGTAAATTATTTCAAACTGATAAAAACACATGCTCAGGTTAAAGTAGAGGTGAAAGTGGTCTAACTCTAGATCCCACCCCATCCATCAGACATCTGTTGGTAATTCTTGTAGCCAATTGATACACACTTAGAAGACTAAATTAGAGTCTAGCCCACAGAAAATGTCAGAAATGCCTATGACAAAAAATTCACAATAAAATGAGAGTAAAGATTTGTTATGTCTCTGTTTTAGAAGAAATTCTCAAAGTTCTCTTTTCCCTTCCTGTTATAATTACTTTCTGAGAAAGGACTATGTGCCAGAACTGAGACACACTGGTGAATTGAAGTGTTACAGACCAGTAAAGGTAGTAGCAACAGGCTGAAAACAAACAGAAAGAACTGTTTTATAATTATTTATGTGATAAATATTATTAAAGAACCAAACTGAGTGTGGTCAAGGGAGTAACAGAAGTGAGCCTCAGAGGGATGCAGAGGATTTTCCCTCAAAATGGGGATGAAGCCAATCAGTATTTAGTATTATGTAAGATATGGTGGCCAGTGTCTTTATGATGAAGAAACCCCCAACACACAAAAAAGTAAGACTATCCTACTCATAAATTATTTATGTAGAAACCCTAAAGGAATCACAAAAAAGAAAGAAAGAAAGAAAGAAAGAAAGAAAGAAAGAAAGAAAGAAAGAAAGAAAGAAAGAAAGTAAAAAGGCAGGCCAGGGGATTTAAGAAATGTTTCAAAATACGCAATATAAAATATAATGAAAACAAATTCTATTTTAGAATACAGCAGGAATAACATGGAAAATTAAAATTTTAAAACAGTTTTAGTGTGAAAAACATGAAGTACTTCATGTTCTTCATTCATGAAGGAAGAAATTAACAAAAGGTATACAAAATCTTTACACTGAAGTCGTTGAAAGTAAAACAATGCTAAAAAAATTGTATCTTATTAAATGGAAAGTATATCTTTCCACTGACTTCAAAGTCTGAATATTAAGACAACAATTTTCTCTGGATTGACCTAATTCCAGAAGGTATTCAATAGAAATGGAAACCGAATCAGGTAATTTTTAAAAATGATATGATACCACAAAGAACCTTTAATAGCCCAAATAATCCTGACAAGAGGTAAACTGGAGGACTGACACAGCTTGAACTTGAGTTTTACTATAAATCTATTATTGGCAGCAGGATAGACAATGCAATAATGGTACGGAATAGACACTCTAGAAAAATACTTATGGAGTCCTTCAACCTGTAGATTGGTAAATATAGAAAACAGTCCTAAAAGGGAAAATGTGTAAATTAGATATCATAAAAATAAAACTTCATACAGTGTGGCTCTGAGATCCTTCAAGAGAAGAATCAGTGAGGTAAAAAACCAATATGGAGTATAGTTCGGAAGCGAACTCAAAGGCAAACCAACACAGATCTCCCATTGACAAGAAGAAATCGATATTCAGGCCAGTCAGTTCAATCCTGTATTTCCTGTTTATCCACAGATATATTCTTTAATTAATAATATACACAGTTAATACAGCAGGACCCTGGCACCCCACTGCTTGTAACTTATATTGTCTTCTGTTTTTCTGCTTTTTCCATACACTTTATTCTTTTTTTTTTAAATCTCTGTCAAAGAACATAAACTGGCCTGATTTAAGGTCTCTGTGACTCAGCATTATGAGAAATAAGACCCCACTGTTTGTAACTTATATTGTCTTCTGTTTTTCTGCTTTCTCCATACACTTTATTCTTTTTTTAAAAAAATCTCTGTCAAAGAACATAAACTGGCCTGATTTAAGGTCTCTGTGACTCAGCATTATGAGAAATAAGACTACACTAATTATATGATTACATATCGTTAAGATACATTCTCAGTGGTTCAATCTACCATTAACCAAACTCTCACATCCCCCACAACCCTTTTTACCCCTCTACAATTCCTACTTCTATTTGTGTCCCTCTTCTCTACTTCCTGTTTAGCACCCTAATACAAGCCCCATCTTGACTTCTTTTACTTTCTACTCATAACCACAACTAATACATCAGTACACAGAGTATCCCTTTGCTCCTTAAAACAACATGTACTTAAGGGGTGATTAGTTTTTTTGAAAGAGTTATTTTTAAAAATATTTATATATACATGTGTGCAGGGGGTCTGTATATACCCACAAGTGATTGGGTGCCCATAAAGACCAGAGGGTGTTTGATGATCTGAAGCTGGAAAACACAACCAAACTTGGATCATCTGTAAAAGCAGTACATGCTTTTCCATTAACCCATTTCCCCAACCCCTGGAGTAACTGCTTTGTGGTTAACTACCATTATATTTTTCAAAGAGGGATAACAGATAGTTAGTAACTGTTTTGCAGATAGAACTAGAGACAGAGTCTGGTGCTTTGAATAATGGGTAACTGAATATCACATCAACCCCACTATGACCGAGTCTCTCCCAAACACTGCAAACACCTCCAATGAAAGAAGGTAACTTGAACTTGAAACAACATCAACAATCTAACCAATGATCTAACCCCAGACAGTCAAGTTCCAAAGCAAAAATACAAGTAATAAGGAAAACCAATGCAACATGTCTCCTCCAATAATAACCTCCAATGAAAACAAATTAGGTGAATCACTAGACAAACCACAAGTATGATTACAAATATGTTCAAAGAATTCAAAGAAAACACATAAACTCCTGAAAGAATTGTAAAAGAACACAAACAAGCAGAATGAAACAAGTCGGGGAATTCAGGGAATGAAAACAGAATTAATACAAAGACAGACAGAAAAAACCCAAAGTGAAATGATGTTGAAACTGAAAAATTCAAGGAGCCAAATAAAAAGTTCATTAGAGGAACTAAAGAGATGACTCAGCAATTAAGAGCACTGGCTGCTCTTGCAGAGAACCTGGTTTTCATTCCCAGCACCCACATAACAGCTAACAACCATCCATACACTAGTTCCAGGGGATTCAAGCCCTCTTCTGACCCCTGAAGGCATTACACAACATGGGTGCACTTACATGTAAGCAATGCACTCATACATATAAAATTAAAAAATAATTATTTTTTAAAAGTTCATTACAAAAACCTAACAGAGTAAGGAGGATAGTATATAGAGTTTGAAGACAAGCTACAAGAATTGGATCATTTAGTCAAGGTCAATGACAATTTTTTTTTTTAATGTATGAGGAGAGCATGCAAAATCTTTAAAAGACCATGAAAAGATAGTATCTACAAAACAAATGAATAGAAGAAAGAAAAATTTCATGTAAAAGGAAATTCAAAAGAAATTCAAAAGCAGTACATAAGGAGAAATAATTAAGATCAAGGAAGAAAATAATGAAACAGAAATAATAATACCAAAAGAGACTGGAGAGATGGCTCAGCAGTTAAAATCACTAGCTGCTCTTGCAGGAAACATAGGTTTGACTCCTAGCATCGACATGGTGGCTAACAATAGTCTGTAACTCCAGTCCCAGGAGATCCAACACTCTCTTCCTCCATGGGCACTGTACAACACAGGTGTATCTACCTACACACAGGTAATATATTCATACACATAAAAAAATAAATAATACCAAAAAAGGTGGTTCTTTTAAATATATAAGCAAGACTGACAAACCTTTTGCCAAATTAACCAAAAGAAAGAGAAGACCCAAATTAGTAAAATGAGCGACAAAACAGGAGACATTACAACAGGTACCAATGAAATTCAGCAAATCATGAGAACATACCATACTTTAAAAACCTGTATTCACCAAAATAAGAAAATCTCAAAAAAAGGATGAATTTCTACATATATATGACTTGCCCAAGTATATATTTCTCCTTATATACCATGTTTGAATTTATTTTGATCTTGTTTCTCCAATGCCTTAGTTTCAATATTAAGTTATTTGAGAGTTCTCTGATTTCTTAATATAAAGGGATATATATGATATAATTCATATGATAAATGGATTCAAGAGAGAAATCATTTGGTCATCTCAACAGAAAAACCTTTGCAAAAACCTAACATCTTTTTTATGATAAACACCCTTGAGAGACTAGGAACAGAAACGTTATCTCAAGATAATAAAGGTTACATATGATAAACTTGTACCCAACATCTTTCTAAATAGAAACAACTCTCAGCATTCCCACTACAATTAGGAACAAGACAAAGGTGTTCACTTTACTCTTAGCCAATATAGGGCTTAAAGTCTTAGCACACTAAGAGAAAGAAATGAAAAGGATACAAATAGGGAAGCAAATAGTTTTAGCTTCTAATTGTTGTGACAAAACACTGACCAATACCAATTTGGGGAGGAAAGGTTTATTTTGCTTACATCTCCTGGGTCACAGTTCATCACAGAGGGAGCCCAAGACAGGAACTCAGGGCAGGAACCTGGAGGCAGGAGCTGAAGCACAGGCCATGGAGGAATACTGGCTTGGTCCTCTGGCCCGTGCTCAGCCTGCTTTCTTACACAATACAGAACAACTTGCCAAGGAGTGGCACTGCCCACAGTGGGCTGGAACCTCCCATATCACTCAACAGCCCACAGACAAGACCACAAGTCAGTCCAATGGAAGCAATTCCCCAACTGAGGCTCTCTCAACCCAGGTGTGTTAAGTTGACAACTAAAGGTGTCCAGCACAGAAAGGAAAAAGTCCAAATATTCCTATTTGGAGATGATATAATTCTATACATGAAACTCCAAGGACTCTGCCAGAAAACTTTTAAGAGCTGATAAAAGTTTTTTAATCAAAGGTGGCAGGAGACAAAATTAACATACAAAACTTAGCAGCCTTCCTATGAAACAATGAAAAAACATAAAGAGAAAGAAATTGGGGAAATAACCTCAAAGACAAAAACACAAACATTGGCCTTGAATAAACCTAACCTAGAAAGTGAAGGACCTCTGCAATGAAAACTTTAAGAAACTTCAGAAGATATTAGATGAACATACCACCCACGCTAAAGGATTGGTAGGATTAATATTATGAAAATGGCCATCCTATTAAAGCAAATTACAGAATCAATCTGTCTGCCATTTCTCAAAAATAGAAAACCAATCAAAACTGCTATTTTCTCAGAAACAGAAAAAGAAATCCGAAACTAGGGAAAAGGTAGAGAGTATACTGCAAGATAGAGGTACAGATGAGGACTTTCTGAATAGGACTCTAATCCTTTAGGAAATAAAGTTAATGATTAACCAAGGGACCTCATGAAATTAAAACACTTTTGTATAGCAAAGGCAACAGTTAATTGAGTGAAGAAGTAATCTACAGAATGAGAGAAAATCTTTGCCAGCTACATATATTTGACAGAGGATTCATTGCTAGAATATATTAACAACTCACAGAACTAAACATCAAGACAACAAGCAATCCAATCAAAAAACTGGACTATGGAAATGAACAGGACATTCTCAAAAAAAGAAATACAAATAGCTAATATATTTTAAAGTGGCCAATATCTTCAGTCATGAGGGAAAAAAAAATTAAAATTACTTTGAGATTCCAGTGGCTGGAGAGATGGCTCAGTGATTGTTAAGAAATCTTATTGCTCTTTCGGAGGAAGTGGATTTGGTTCCCAGCACCCATATCAGGCAGCTCAAACTACCTGTAACTCCAGTTCCAGAGAATCAATGCCTCTGACCTCTGTCAGTACCTACAAGCATGTGGTACACATAAACCTCATGCAGGCACACATACATACAGTTGTTGTTTTTTTTTAAATCTACTTTGAGATCCCATTTAACCTCAGTCAGAATGGCTATTATCAAGAAAATGAATGAAAACAAATGCTGATAGGGTTGTGGAGAAAGGGAAGTTGTACAGGCAGCTTATAGGAATGAAACTGACTGGTGTACTGACTATGGTATCTATGTGGAGATTTCTCAGAAGCAGAACTCAACTATACTAATCCTGATCATGTAACCAAAAGACTCTTTATCTTACCACAGAGATACTTGCACATCCCTGTTTATTGCTGCTCCATTCACAATAGCCAGGAAATGGAACCAGCTTAGATGTCCATCAACTGATGAATGGATAATGAAATTGTGGTATATATACACAATGGAATTTTATTCAGCTGTAAAGAAAAATGGAATTATGAAATTTGCTGGAAAATGGATGGAACTGGAAAATATCATACTGAGCAAGGTAATCCAGACCCAGAAAAACAAATGCCACCTAGTCTCTCTCCTTTGTGAATTCTAAATTTAGATTCTGAAATTAGTGTGTTTAACTTGGAATGCCTACATAGGCCAGGGAGCTAGGAAGAGGTTATTACAGGGAGAGGGAAAAGGGAGGCCTTCAGGAATGGAGGGTAACAGCACATGAGATAGTGAAGTATGGGCGGGAGACACTGGCAGTGGAAAGTTTTAAGCAGAGATGGGGAGGGAGAATAGGAGAGAGTACATGCAGAGCAGTTTTAGGGTTTGCCTATATTTCTTGGACTCTGGATAAGCAATTAAAGGCAGTACATAGTCCAAAAATAATTTTGTGTTAACCAGTGTTTTTATATTTGAAATTTTGTTTATGATGGTGGAAGTATTCCTTAAAATATGTGTGTAAATCAGATATCTGTAATAAAATACTATTTATGACAAAAACATATATGTAATTTTTTTTAAAGTATGAATGGGAGAGCGGTATCCTGCATGAGTGGCTAATGCGCCTCAAAGTGCTGGAGTATCTCCTTAAAAGGTTCCAAAATAATACAGGTAATTGCCACTGCTCTTGGGTGTCCAATACAACCGGATGATTAGGCCCTACTGATAAAGACACTATTGATGTAATTCCTACATGCTTTCCAAAATCTCTTCAGTCCTCTACTTTCCATGTGCATTCTTTGCCCCTTTTTGTTTGTTTCTGTCACAATGCCAGGTATGCAGTCTGTACTGTTAAAAATTATGAGTCTCTTCCCTCAGCAATATACAAATACATGAACAGGGGGACCCAAATTTGTTTGCATTTCTTCATTTTCCTTACTTTAATAACTGTTCCCATCAACACTGTACACAACAAATGACTGTCCTTTGAAGAACCATTAGCATAAATCTGATGAGTATAATCAATGAAATTCATACTTCTAGGTCACAGAAGCCTTCAGTTATCGGTAGATAAGGGTATTAAAAGCAGCAAAAGCAAAACTTGTAATATATATATAATATATTCTGACTAACATTAGGAAAACACATATTTCGAACCATAGTTTTATTTATTTATTTTTATTTATTGAGTGTGTGTATGGGAGTGTACATGCACCACAGCTTGTTGTGTGGAAGTCAGAGGACAACTTGAAGGAATTGGTTCTCTCCTTCCACAATGTGGGTTCCAGAGACTGAACTCAGGTAATCAAGCTTGGTGGTTAAGTGCCTTTGCCCACAGAGCCATATTGCCAGACCAGAACCACAGTTTTATAACAGCAAAAACTGAAGTAAACCTCAAGGATGTAACGTTCAATTTAAATGTATGTATAATCACTAAACAATGCAGTAACATGTGAATACTTCTCTTAGGAATCAGGAGATTCTAATTACCATATGGAAAGCTACACTTTCAAATAAAAAAGGTATGTGTTTTTATATACTCAAATGAACAGTTACAATGATAAATAGTAAGATCTCATTATAACTGGCATACATATATTTGTTCATAGAAATGACTAAAATTAACTTCATTCCAAATAAATAAATGCACACAGAAATGTTTACTGTAACTACATGCCACCTTGATTTATCCTTAAAAAGCAGAATTCTTTTTTTGTAAATACTTGTTATGAAAAATACACTTCATGTTTCAATTGATATGGCAAATATAATACAAGAGACCTATATAGTTAACAGTCATAAGTCAGCTGCTAATTGTAATAAAAAGAAGTTCACTTACTGCTATTTCTCTACATGCTGACATAGAGATTCCAGTTCCTTCTATTTGTTTTAAAGCATAGTCTTTATCATCCTTCCTGTAAAAACAAAGTTATTTTAATATACAAATCTTCTTTGAATGCACTTTAATAGTTATACAAATAAAAACAAATAACATGTTTTAATACACATCTGATATCCTCATTTAATTACAAAACACTAGGAAAATCATTTTAGATAATCCAGGTCTAAATATTTGGCATGGGATGTTAACATCAACAGAATTAAGTCTTGTCCAAGACTCCACAGTTATATCTGAAAGACATAGATTCAGACATTTAACACTGGGTTCCTAGTAAAAGTTTTTTTTTTATAATATACTCAACAAACATATAAACTAAAACTTGATTTCTAACACAAATTCAGATGTCACTGAGTCAAAAAAGTTAAGATATATCACTAAAGCACAAAAGGTTATAATTTCAAAAGCATGTTATATTCTTAATCAATAATAATAACTTCAGTAACACCCAAATACCTTCATGAGACATTTTCTCAGCACATATTTACCAGGTACATCAAGAACTGCTAAATACTGGGAATATACTAGGATCTGTCTTTATAAAACTTCATGTGTCAACTGTCTTACAGAAATAACAACCTACCATATACAATATGCCTCATAAGTGCTGTGAGAGGGCAAACATAAGTCAGAAACATCATCTAAGAGTTACTTTGATGGGCAATCCAAGCAAGACATCTCAGAAGTGTCCTCTAAGTGGGGTCACAATGGCTCAGGTTGTTTAATAGACTCTGATACCCTTTAAATCTCTTGATATTACTGAGGACCCTGAAGAGGATCAGAAAACAATGCATATAGATGGAAAGAAATTGAAAAGTAGGTGAAAATTCCAATTAATGACATTCATGGTTTTTTATTAAACTGAAGACAAGGTAATAACTTGTCAGTAAGTGCAAAAGGAATTAACCCCTTTAAAAATCAATTAAGATCGCTCAGTGCTTTATTATTTGAAATTATTCAAATTTTTTTTTCTTTTAGAACATATTTTATACCAAATCCTCAGATAAACATAATCCTCAATTATGATACTATTTCCCTAGGAAAAATTGGCTTATGACTGATTTTACAATATACTGTGGTAAAGCTCCACAAGTATTCATCATATGAAAATGTATTAAGAATAAGTATACTTTATTGCTGAAGAGATAGCTCAGTTCTTAAGGGAATATACAGTCCCTGCAGAGGAACTGAGTTCAGTTCCCAGCACCCACATACAGTGGTTTAACTCCAACTCTAGGGGAGACCCCCCCCAACTCAAAGAACTATTTAAGGCTAGTGAGATGGCTCAGAGATTAAGAGCACTGGTTGCTCTTGCAGAAGACCTGGGTTTGGTTCCCAGCTGTCTGTAACTCCAGTTCTAAAAGATCCGATGCCCTTTCTGGCCCACCACAGGAATTGCACACATGTGGTGCGATTACATATATGCAGGCAAATACATATACATGTAAAACTAAATAAATCTTTAAAAAAATCTTTTCATGATAAAAGCTCTAAGGAAATAGAAATACAAGGACATATCTCATCGCCATAAAGCTATATACAATATACCAATAGCAAACACTACACTAAATGAGCAAAATTTTAAAGTTTTATCTCTAAAATAAGGAACAAAGTACCTACTCTCCCCCCTCTAATTCAATATAGTGCACAGACCAATTAAATCTTCAAGTCAGCCCTTATCTTTTTTGACATTATTGAAGATGCCTCTAAGGAAACAACAGAATTTAAGGCCTAAATAATGCAGTCAGGCAAACATATTCAAGCCAATTCAGGAAAACTGCTCGTACAGCATCCTCTGCTCAGAAGTCTTACCCTATGCACTGCCACTATAGACTCAACTGTTCAAGTCTGAAACCTGGAGCTCATTCTCAACACTTCCTTTGCATGTACTATTAGTTGGAGTTGGGTTAGAAAGAGAATTAGAGGGCTCTTTATTTTTCCACAATCTTCTGTCTACTTTTCTTCCATAATCACTTCATTTTTTAAAAACTTTATTGTCTAACGATATGGTTCAGCAGATAAAGGTGTTTGTCACCAAACCAGACAGAGATCAATCCTTGGAATCCACAGGGTAAAAAGCAAGAACTGACTCCTACAAGATTTTCTTTGACCTCTGAGCTCCACACACAGCATGTGCACACACACACGATAAATAAATAAATAAATAAATAAATAAATAAATGTAAAAGAAAATACATTAGAAGTCTAGGTTCATCAACATCCAAAGGCAAAAAAACTATCTAGAAGTTCAGGTCAATATTTTCCTAACAAGACACCAAAATGTGCCACTATACCAAAATCATAAACTTTTGTGCTACACAAATCATACCAGTAAGTAAAACGGCAACCCAAATTTTGTGTGTGTGTGTGTGTGTGTGTGTGTGTGTGTGTATAAAATGTTGAAAGAACTCCTACAACTCAATGATAAAAAGACAACTAACAATATACACAACACAGTGAGCACATAAAAAGATGCTCGGTATCATTTGTTCAAGAAAAACAAATCCAAAACCACAATAAGATACACCATTTCATGCCCATGAGGATGACTGTTATCAGAAAACGAAAAATACTTGTGGGAAGGATGTGGAGAAATCACAGCTCCCATGCAATACACCCAGGAATAGGAAAGGTTGCAACAGCTGTGGCAAATGTACTGTTTACTCAAAAGTGAAGCACAGCTGGGCATGGTGTTCAAATCTGTACTCTCAGCATTCATTAGACAGGAAAGCTGGTGCACCTGAGCCACACACAATGAGTTTGAGCCCAGACTGGATTACAGAGTAAGATTTGCTCTGACTCTTTTTTTTAAGTACAGAATTATCCAACAATTCTACAATTAGGGTGATGTAAAAGGAATTGCAATTTCAGACCATGAATTTTAAATCACCATAACTAAGCTCAAACACACTTTTATTAAGCAAAAGAGAAACCATTATAATCAACAGATTTTTTGCCAACAAGAAATAAGTTTGTTTATTCCTATAGTATAAAATCCATATTTTGGGGCTGGTAAGATGCTTCAGTGGGTAAAGGCACTTGCTGCCAAGCCTCATGACCCGAGTTCAATACCTGGGGCCCACGTGGCAAAAGGAGAGAACCAGTTCTTGTAAGTTGTCCTCTGACTTCCAAATGCAAGCCCCACCCCCTGCCACACAAATAAACAAAATGTAATTTTAAGTGGTATTTAAAATCCATGCCTCAGGAGTCAAAGGACTTGGAAAGTATTTTCGGCTTCCTGCTGGTTTCAGAAGTGATTTTCCTATGAAAAGTTGGTGATGTGCTTGAAGAAGTAATAGTGAGAGCCCAATCCCTTCAACTTCTGAAGCCCTGGTTGTGCATAGTACAGTGGTTGGACACTGTCATGGAGAATCAGGCCCCTTTTGTTGAGCCATGCATGCCCAGGCTGCAGGTGCTGCAGTCTTCAGTACATCTCATTGATCTGTTAAATATACTTGTCAGACAGAATGATTTTACTGGGATTCAGAAATCTGTAGTGTTATCAGACCAGCAGCAGACCACAGACACAAACCACAATATTTTTGGTGTAGGTTTGGCTTTGGGAAGTGCTTTGGAGTTTCTTCTCATTCCAACCACTGAGCAGATTATTGACAGTGGTCATATTATACAGTCCATTTTTCAACATATGCCACAACCTGCAAGAACAAGTTTGTTGCTGTATAGAACAAGAAAGAATGACAGTTCAAAGTGACAGAACTTTTGATTTCTTGTCAGCTCATGAGGCATCCACTTGTCAAGCTTTTTCACCTTTCCAATTTGTTTCAAATGACTTCTTTGACAACTTCTGTAGCTATGATCAGCTCCAATGATTGCTCTCAACTGATCACTGTCAACTTCCAATGGTCCACCACTACTCTCTTTCTTCAAAGCTCTTTTCTCCTTTGCAAAATTTTGTGAACCACCACTGCACTCGGCCAAATGAGTTGATGCTACAAGCTGTCTCCACTGCTTTATGACCCATTTTGAATCAGAATAAGAAAATTGCCCAAATTTCCTTTCTGTTTAACATTATTTGCATAGTATAAAATAAACAGCAAGAAATCAGTTATTAACAACACCAAAAGCAAGAACGGTGCAGTAAAGTGATGTGTAAGATGACTACATTTATTAAGAATGCATCCCAGCATCAAACAGTAAATTTCAACAATAAAAAGGCACCATTATTTTTGTGCTAATCTAATAGGTAGGTGTACATTGGGACAGAAGGCAGAATTCAGATACTCAGAGACCAAAATCCATAGCAACATCATTTACAAAATCGAAAGTAGAAACCCAACTATTCATTCACTGACTGAAAGAATGAACAAAATGTAACCCATACTACTCCACAGGAGAGCCTTGAAAACATTACATAAGGTAAGCAAAAGCAGCCAGTCACAAGAGACCACACAGAGTACTTGTTCACATGTTGTTCACAATAAATAAGGCATGGCAGCACCTTTAATCCCAACACCCAGGAGTCAGGGGCAGAAGGATATCTGTGAGATCCAAGTCAGCCTACTCTACATAGTGAGTTCCAGGCCAGCTGGGACTACAGGGAGACCCTGTTTCAAAAGACACCCCCCCCCCCAAAAAAGTCCACAATAAGCAATTCTAAAAACAGAAAAGTAGACTGATAGTTGCCTAATTCTAAAATTGTAGTAAATGGGGCAACTCGATCCAGGGTTTCCTTTTTTATAGATGGTAAGAGACACCCAAAAATATTCTAAAATTAATATTGCAGTGATATCTGCATAATTTATGACTATTTGAAAAAGCACCAAACTACTTTAGGAGCATTATCCTATTTAATCTTAATAAAGCCCTACGTGAAGTTTTATGAATAAAACCTATAACATCTTTACAGGTATTACTGCAGATTATATTATAAAAATTACTAGAATTTAGTTTTCTTACTTTGTACAACTAAATCAGAACAACTTTTTAAACACTTGAAAATAAATTAGTAACAAATGTTCTTGTGGAGCTGGAAAGATAGCTCAGTGGTTAAGAGCACTGGCTGCTCTTGCAGAAGATCTGGGTTGAGTTCCCAGCACCCACATGGCAGCTAACATTCATCTGTAACTCCGGTTCCAGGGGATCTGCCACCATCTTCTGACATCCTTGGGCACTACGTGACATGAGTGCAGTGCAGGCAATACACTCATACACATAAAAAAATTAAAATAATTTTTTTAAAAGTTACTCTGCATTGCAAAGCATCAGGCACAATTTATAGTACAGATTTTCACTAAGGAAAAATATAATTAGTTGTACTACATTCTAACATGAAAACCAGCAAATGTACTTAAATTGAATGAGTTCAGCTACAAGGTACAACATAAAAGGAAAGGAATTTTTAAAAGTATGCTTGGTTAGGATTTTAATGGCCTTGAAAACATTAAGAACATGATGTTTTTAGCAACACCATGCTAAAACGTCTTTTAGAAATGAATGGACCCACATTCAAAAAAGGGGAAAAATCCTCAAGAGCTCCAGGTGCACCATGTGAAGGAAGTATGCACGCTTTCACAGATTTCTTTTTTACATATGTCACTTCAAAATCTAGCTCATGACACATGCTTAAAGGAGATCTATAGAGGTCAGCTAGTCTTGACCCAAACAAGGCAACAATTACTTAAAAATCCCATATTTTTCAACTTTTGTTGAGCAGGACTATAACAAAAGAATGTTTAGCAGTACTTAAAACGTATTTCTTCAATATGTGAATGACTTTTATAAATGGACATAATCTGACTTTTAATTCACTCCAGCATAAACATGTACTCTTGTGTCTTATGACCTGGGCACCTGATCTTGTTTCTTGGGAACCTCAATTTAGTACTCCACCCAAAAAGATAATGAATAAATGAATGCGGATATAATTAAGAATTAGCCTATCAAAGCAATGAAAGGTAGCACACCAATCTCTATTGCACAAAGTGGAGATTGGAAAAGACACAATACCTTGGGTCAATGAGATATTCTAGAACTAGAGATGAAATAGTCTGTTAAGATTAGGGTAGAACCAAGCTGCTACTTCCCCAATTTAAAAAAATTATGGGTGGAAACAGGCTGGAGGACACAGTTCCAGAGAAAGTTTCAACAAGACAGTTCCATCAGTGCAGTTCCAGGAAACAGATGGTTCCAAGAAATCTCTAGAGGAATGAGTTCAGGTCTACTCTTAAAAACTCAAGTTAAAAGTTAGGCTATTTGTTCAGGTAATTGTAGATACAGTGCAGTAATGCCCAACTTCAAAATCAACAAAACACATCAGAGAACCAGAAACTGCTGGCATATGACCCAGTGAAGAAGTGTCTGGAAAAGAAAAAACTGGCTCTGTTCCAAAAGAAAGAAAGAGAAAAAACTGCAGAAATCCACAAAAGGAATGAAAGACAGAGAAACAGATGGGAGAAAAATACTCTACAAACAAAAGCCCCATGAACAAAGACGTACCAAACAACTCCCTAGTTTGGGGAAGGGAAGAAGCCTCATGCAGTCAGGTGGCCCTGGTGCACAGGACAGGGCCACAGCTCTCAAAGCTTCACCTAAATGTGGGTCTTGAAATAGTCAGTCCCCCCAGGTCAGGTCAGCAGTATAAAGGAGTTCCCTAGTTTGGCATGCTACATCTGTATACCATTTTGAAGAGGAATCTATTATCTAAAACTGACCTATCCTAAATGCCTGATAGCAAACAGTCACAAATGAGGGAAACAGAATTCAACCTGCCATGCCCCCAGGGTAAAAAGACAGCTCTAAGAGACAGCAATGGGGAAGAAAGCCAGATGCTAGACTAAAATAATGCAGCAGCCAGAGACTCAGCCCAGGCACTGAAGTGTTTCGAGAAAGTTGATCTGGAAGCAGATCTCATCACCTGAAAACAACCATTTGAGTTAAGATAGTCCTGGGTCTCTGAGTAGTGAATGTGATCAACCTCTGGAGCCTCCTACCTGCCAGAAGGTTCACAGTTGTGGAGATCAAGAAGTCTGAAACTCCAGCAGGGAACATTCACAATCAAATTCCTCCAGCAAGATGATTAACACTTTAGTGGGTTTTGAAAGTAGGAAGACAGATTAGTCTACACAGATCTCAGCGCTGTGGATGCTTCCTCAACTCTTGGAAAATCACAAGTTTCCCTCTAGCAAGACCATTAACTAGTGAGAGGGTATGAATTAGGGAATCTTGAAAAGTGTGAACTAAATTTTCCAGAAAGCCACACCTACACTAAATGTTCTACAAAGGCTAATTGACTGATTAGAACTTCAGTGATGGAGAAGAAGGTGGATACTGCTGGTCCAGAGCTAGTATCTTGGGCTATAGCCCCTTAAATAGATATTTACTGCCAACTCTGTGTGTGATCTAACATTCTTGTGACTATTAGGTAAATCCCTTGGGTGTGAACAGACCCTAGCTCCCATGAACACAAAATCTAATATCATCAAATAGCATCTACAGATGTAAACACCACTCCCCAATGTATCTGAAAAGTGTTTTGATTTATGACTCTTTTTGCTCTGTTACTATAAAATCTTCATGAAACTCTTACCACCTAAAGTCCGTGTCCTGGGCCATGGCCACTCATATCATAGCCCTTTAATGTGAGAGCTATAGTGTTTTGTTTTGTTTTGTTTTGTTCTGTTTTTGAGACAGGGTCTCCCTGTAGCCCCAGCTGACCTGGAATTAATTATGTAGACCAGGCTGGCCTTGATCTCACAGCATGATGTGCCTCTGCCTCCCAAGTGCTGGAATTAAAGGTGTAGACCACAACACCTGGCTAGAGAGCTAAGTTTTTAACAGTTAATTATGTTGTCTTAAATATGGGGCCCCAAAGACAATTCACTTTTTACCAAAGGAGTCTCCCAGAGTAGTATCAGTCAGGTAACAGCTTAGGCCCCTTGTGTCCAACCATCTGGTACTACCTCAGAAGAGAATGTTGGTGAGTTCTTTCTGAGGCTTGGATTTCCCTTAGTTTGGTCCATTGGTTTATTCTGAGCTTAGGATCTTATTTATTAGATACATTTTCTTGTTTGTTTTCAAGGAATTTGGCATAAGGTATCTATTTTGTTTGTTTGTTTTGAAAGCATTTTGGTTTCTAACCAATTTGCTTTTGTTTGCTTTCAGAATTCTAAAAACATTTTGGCTTTTGGTGTTCAATTTGTTAATTTGCTGGCATTCAGCCCTTTTCTCTAGTCATTCTTACAATACTTAATTCAAGGAAAGAGGAAGTATTTGAAGAAAAATAGATATTTGGTACTCCTGATAGTTTTATATTAATTGTGTTCATTTTACTTTCAAGTAAGGGGAAGTGAGAAAATCTAGCGAAAGATAACTTGGCTCTAAGTCTCTCTCAGTAAGGAACATTTAATACCCCTAAATTGATGTTTTGAATACATAACTTCTAGAAGTTCTGGGCAATAATTTTTTTAAATTACATATAGACAGCCTACTTTAATTACAATTTAGAAATATTTAAAGAAAGAAAAATGATAAACTTGGTAATTTACAAATAGTAAGAACTCTAGGAACCTTAAGTTAAACGGAGATATTAAGTCTGTTTCAAACTAGTTAGGCCTTAAATTCATGTCTTTGTTGAAGCCATGAATCTCAGTTTGGCCTAAACTGAGGTCCCTAAAAAATATGGGAAACTCTTCATGCAGGTTGTTGAGAGTGACAGTATGGAGCTCTGTCTCCATCTCCTTGCAGCTGACATCTGGTGGGGCTTGAGCCCAAATCCATCTGGAACACTGTAGTTGAGTTTCTCTGACAGTAGGTTGGCTGATCTGCCTGTCTAACCTGCTAAGCATGGTTTACATGTTACCTTGTTTTTTGGTTGTTACTGTTGTTTTATAGAGTGGGGTGCTTTCGTTTTCAATGGTGAGTAACCTACTTAGTGTTTAATGAGTACCACTGGCACCGCAGATTTTAAAAAAAAACCATTCCCTAGGTTCATCCATACCCTATTCCTGAGTTAAAACAAACTTCACTAGCTCAGCCAGGAAGACACATATGAGGGTTAATCAGACAGTGTCTTGAGCCTTCTCATGTTCCTGTAAAATGGCCAAGACACAGTGAGGGAGCTAGTCCAGAAAATAGCACATCTGGATGCAAACCTCCTTAAGAACAGACTCTTCCATACTCTCCTCAACCTCAAGTCTTAAAGGCAAGCTCTGTTCTTACCTGTCTACTAAAGGTATCACTTCTCTCTTAGCTGCTTTATGTAAAGCTAACAGCGTTGAAGGACAGGAACTCTGCCAGCCTCATTCTCCAATGGAGTTTGGAAGAAGAGGCTTCAAGACTTCAGGAAAAATGGGTAAATTTAGACTCAATACCTTCTCACTCCATGAGGTATAAAAACCCAGCTGCTTTGTGTTTTAAACTACTACAATGCAATGCAATATGGTTCTTTTATCGCCTTCCTGTGTCTAACAGGAGGAAGCACAGGAGAATATAGCTTAGCCTCACTATAAATTAGAAAGCTTTGACTTAAAGTACCATTGAGAAAGGCATGCCCTACAATTTAGCTCTAAAACTAGGAAAAGAATTCACTTTCAGCTTCAGCTTCAATGCAGTTGTGACATTTTGCCTTTACTGACCATCTATTTGAACCCTGAACTCTATCTATGATGAGCTAACTCTTTAAGATGTGTGTTCTCCACCTTATTTCTAAAAAAAGGGTCATACCTTTGATTTAAGACTACTAAATGTTTAGTGCTTGAAAGAAATAACAGTGTAACTTATAATTAACAAGTGACAACTCTCAAGGAAAAGTACAAACCTTGGTTTTAGTAGATTTTTTAAAACTATTTTAATACATAACTATGTATATGTTTGTACTGTCTACATGTGCTTATACTAATAAGCACATGTTCCTGAATTAAACAGTTAAATTAGCCCAATTCCTCCTAGTTCATAGTAAAACTAGAATTTTAAGGGGGAGAAAGGAAAGAGTTCTAGTAGTTCCAACAAGTTAGGCTTGTCAACCTGTTCAGTATGCCCTTTAAAGAGACAGAGTAGTGATGAGAGAAGACTGTCAATCGACGCAGCCACATTGGGAGAAGAGATACAAGGATCCTAATGGACCAAAGTTCATCTTTATTGTACTGATAAGGGCTTTAAATGTAAAAGAAGAAAGAAAGAAAAAAACGAAGACAAGAGGTATAATTAGACAGTTCTGGTTTGGGTGTTACCTTGTTGATGGTGCTCTCAATTTTTCTACAAGATAGTCCAAGAAGTCCACATAGCTTGAACGGATAAGTGGTATTCAAAGATGATTCCTCCTGCTCCTCATGCAGGCTTGCCCTGGTATATTAATTCCCTTCATTTGTGGTGCTAAGCTCATTATTCAAAGGATTGGAAAAATGGCCAATCTCTCTGCTTTCCTCTTTTCTTGAGTAATTGCTTTGCATACCTACAGAAGTATGGAATTAGCTCAAGAGAAAGGAGACAGAGACAAAATGAAGGCAGATCTGCTAGAACTTCATTCTTTTTTAGATACCTCATAAGCCCAAATTAAAAATACATGCTTTTTCTTTTAACAAAGTAGTTTCTAAATGATGCTGTAATAGAAGTTAAACCTCTAAAAAAAAAATAGTTAATTTAAATTTGTTGAAAAGGGGCTGGAAAGAAAGCTCATCAGGTTCTTATAGAGGGCCCAAGTTCAGATCCCAGAACCCATCTTGGGTGGCTTATCACTGTCTAAAATCCAGCTCCAGGAGATACCACTCCATCTTGGGCCTCCTCAGGTACCCACACATACCCAAGGGATATACTCACACAGATACATAAACATAAGCAAAAACGAAACTAAACTTTAAAAATAAATTAACTCGTTGAAAAGAATAAAAATGTCTCCAGGAATGTTAACATGTTTGTGCATGATTTCTGTTTCTGATATAGCTTCCCAAGTTTCCAATTTCAATACAGTTATATTATAAAGAAAACAATGTTTTCTAAAATTTTGCTCAAAAAAGGAACCATCAAGTAAGAAACTGAGAATACAAAGGTTATAGACACAAAATATATGTTTATAAAGAAGGCAAAAAGGGGAAATACTTTAAGGAGAAAGGTTTTGTATGGAGATTCTGTCTAAACATATGACAAAGACAAAAGAGTTAGAAAAACAGCTTGCTCATCTGTTTAAAACAAGAAAGTTTTCTTACTGTTAGCAACCTTTACAAAAAAAATTAAATTGGCTTAGAAAAGCAAGTGTTTTGCTTTATCTTTTTACTAAATTGAAACATTTAAAACCTGTAATTAGATTTTATCCAAATGATAAGTTTTCTGTTTTCCCACAAAGTAATAAAGCCTTTACTTCCTTCCTAACTTAGAAGGTGAAAAAATTCTATTTATAAGATTTATTTGGGACTGGAGAGATGGGTCAGTAGTATTTGCTGCTCTTGCAGAGGACCCAAGTTGATTTCCCAGAACTCACATCAAGTGGCTCACAACTGCCTGTAAATCCAGTTTCACGGAATCCAATACCCTCTTCTGGCCTCTACAGCACCTGCACTCAGGTGCACACACCCACAGACAAACAGATACACACACACACACACACACACATATATTTTTAAAAATATTAAAAAAAAATATTAGTACCTAGGACATTCATACTAAATTACATAATAATCATAAGATTTATTTCATTGGGAAAATATTTATATCTATTTATAAAATCTGGCCTGTTATATAAAAATTACATTGTGAACCTAGTCTGGCAGCTCACACCTTTAATCCCAGCACTAGGGAAGAAGGAGCCTGATCTCTGTGAGTTCCAGGCCAGCCTACAAGCAAGTTCCAGGCTAGCTGGGGCTACAGGGAGAAACTGTCTCAAAAAGATACAGATAGATAGAATATTTAGGTGTATGTGTATATATATATATATATATATGTGTGTGTGTGTGTGTGTGTGTGTGTGTGTGTATACATATGTATATATATATTACATTGTGTCAATGATAATAAATCCTGTAGATTGACGGTTACATAGACAAATGGCACTAATTTTCAAAATCAGCTGAAAGTTTTTGGATTCTTAGCCTGACATTTCCACTAGTTCTAAATCTAAGATCCATACTTTTGGGAAAATATCCATTACCTCCTTATAAAATTAGTACTTGAGATCCAATAAAAATTAAGTAAAAAACTTGTGAACTGTCTGTATTAAAGACAGAAACCAATAATTATAAGAGAATTTTAACTCTAATAACCAAAATTTCAGAAATGTTTAGAGTCTCTCCACAGTGAGTTCCCAAGAACTAAAAAACACAGGTGATTTAATTAACTGAAAAATGACACAAGAGGAAGACTCCCCTCAACCTGGAAGGAAGGGCCTCTCAAGTACTTCAGTCTGCCTATTGCAGTACAAAACTTCAGAATATGAATTGTTAGATTTGTATTTCTCATCTCAAACTTGTGACAAATTCTTCTGAGAACAAGGCATGAGGACCTCAGAAATGCTGGGTGGTACTCATCTTCAATCATATCAACAACCAAGTACCAAGTAGCACAATATTTCTCTTAGTTCATCTTCTTAAAGGGAGGAACTCTACATAAGCTGACTAGACCTCAGTGGATGAACTTGCACTGAAGGACATCTGGAGATATTAACTTGACTAGACAGGCCTTAACACAAATGAGAGAACGCATAAAATTCCAGGGATAGGGAGGCTATGAGAGGGTTATAGGGAAGGGGGTATAAAGATGATTGCGATGTTCTGTATGAAATACATAAAAAAATTTACCAAAAAAAGGGAACTCAAAATAATACTGTATTATCTGATTTCTTCTTGAATGTGACTTTTCATTTACGTTCCCAAATTCAAATCTGGTATAATACCAAGAAAATGAGGTACATCTATTATTTGCAAGTAAGAGTTATAATAGTTTAGATATTTTAGCTACACCACATGGGGTGATAGCTATAAAATCACACTGACCAAAAGAAAAACTAAAATTAAAAGACATGGATCCTTTTAAATATTCCAAATATTAAGCAGGATATTTCACAGAGTACAAATAACTATAGACACAAAAGAAAACAAATATAAAATCAACCTAGATCTTTAAAAAATATATAACTGGGAGGTCTTGCAAAGATGGTTCGGCATGTATGAGTACGTGCAGCTCTTCCAATGAACGAGAGTAAGGTTTCCAATAGCCATATTTGACAGCTCACAACTGCCTACAACTTGAAGCCCAGGGAGATTCAACATCCTCTTCTGCCTTCCATGGGCACCCAAACACATGTGTATATACACACATACAAACATACACATAAATTTATGTATTTTAAATTTTTCAATTTTATGTGTATTAGTGTTTTGCTTGCATGTATGTAAGCATACTGTATCGTGCAATGCCCCTGGAGAAGAAGGTGTGGGATACCCTGGAACTGGAGTTAGAGACCATCATTTGGGTGCTAAGAACCAAACCCAGGTCCTCTGCAAGGGCAGCCAGTGCTCTTAACCACTAAGTTACCTCTCCAGTCCATGAAAAAAAGAGTCCAGAAGTTCCACTGAACCTTCCTCCTGGAATACAGTTGGAAATCTTGAACTTTCAGGTACCATTTTATCTTTTCACTTGGAGGCGGGTGTATGCCTACATGTATATGTGGGGCGGGGTGCACTTGCCCATGAATATGCAAGTGGTGGACAGAAATCAGCGTAGGATGTCTTCCTCTATCAGTTTCCAATTCATTTTTTGAGACTGAGTCTCTGATAATTGAAATCACCATTTCAGCTAGACTGGCTGGCCAGTGAGTCTCCTGGCAGCCACCTATCTCCACCCTTAAATCCCCGCTGGCTCTGGGGTCAAAAATGTATCCCCACCCCCATTCCCGGCTTTCATATGGATGCTCAGGATCAGAATTCGAGTCCTCGTACTTGTGCAACAAGCACTTTATCCACTGAATCATCTCCCCAGTATATTTCACTTTTAGTTGGGCATGGTGGTGCATACCTTTAATCCCAGCACTCAGGAAGCAGAGGCAGAAGGTAAGATTCAGGCCAGCCTACTCTACACAGAGTTCCAGGCTAGCTGTGGCTACAGGGAGACCCTGTTTCAAAAAGACAAAGAAGTACTTTTAGTTCTATTTTCACCTTATCAGTAAGAAAACACTTTGTAAGCTTTTCATTTATTTTTTAGTTACTGGGCAATATCCCTCCCCTTCTTTTCTGTTTTCTTTTATTTTTTCTACTATATAAAAAAAGGTACTCTGAGTTGGTTGTGGTGGTGCACCCCTTCAGTCCCAACACAGGCAGACCTCTGTGAGTTCAAGGCCATCCTTTTTTACATAGCAAGTTCCAGGTCAGATGGGGCTACAGAGAGACCCTCTCCCCCCAAAAACAAAACAAAACAAAACAATCTCCACAATGTAAAACGACACTGATATACTGGACCAAGCAAAAGGAACAGTATCAAAGATAAAAAAACAAAGCTGATAAAACAGCAATCCAAACATGGTAGTGAAAAATAAATGTATACATAAGCATAGTCACAATGTCCAAACACTCTAGCATAATATAACTAAGACCCCAAACCTAAAACTCCACAAGACTAAGAAAAGGAGCTGAGACAAAGACCAAAGTGATGGAGAATCCAGTCAATGAAATTACAGAAAAAAATTTCCAAATTCAGAGAAAAAATTAGATATCTAAGTACAAGAGGTACTAAACCCCCCCAAAAATGCATGGCCAGAGAACATTTACAAACCACAGAAACATTAAAAACTGTAAGGGAAAAGCACCAAGCCAAATACAAAAGCAACACACAAACACCAACAGATCTTTCATCAGCAATCCTAAAAGCCAAGATAACACAGGATGTATCTTAAGCCTTGAAAATAAACAGTCAACCAATATTGACACATCCAGCAAAGCTGTGTTTTAAAATCTGGAGAAGAGAGCTGGCACGACAGCTGAGTGGGTAAAAGTGCTTTGCATGCAACACTAACAACCTGAATTCCATCCCCCTAACCAACAGTGGAAGGAGAACAAACTCCTGAAAGCTGTCCTCTAACATCCACATGCACATCATAGCATGCATACACACACACACACACACACACACACACACACACACACACACACAAAATCATACACATACAAAATAATTGTTTAAAATTTAAAAATTGAAGAAACAATGAGAACATTTCAAGACAAGTACAAACTAAAGTTCTTCATGCCTATCAACCCTAAACTGCAGAGATACTTAAAGGAATTCTGTATTCAGAGGAAGAAAAAGTCAACCACAAAAGCACGAGAAAATAAATTTAATGACAGGACACCAGCAAATTTCTAACCATAACAGGAAAGAAAAGAAACAACAGTAAGACAGCCAACAAAATTACATGAATTAACAAATCTCTCCCAATAATCACTTTTAGTATAAACACCATCAACCTGAGAGTGAAAGGACAGAAGTTATCAGGCAAATGAACCATGGAATAGCTCCTCTGATATCTCATAAAACAAGGCTTCAAATCAAGAGACAGAAGGCTACAATGTACCACTAAAAGTAGCAACTCAACAAGTGGATATAAATAACTGTCAATATAAATGTACCAAATATTAGGTTTCTTAAGTTCACAAAACAAACACTAATAAGCATAAAAGGTCAGATAGGTTCTTTCCCAGTAATAGGTAAATTCAACATTCTACCCTGGAAAAAAAAAAAAAAAAAACTTACAGAATTTTAGAACACATTAAGAAAATTATACTCCATAATCAAGTTGGTTTTGTGATCAAGTTGGTATCATTCTATGGATGCAAGGATGACAGAAGCAATAAATACATTAAGAAAAAATAACTTAAGTACAGAAATCACATGACCATCTCAACAGATGCAGAAAAGCTTTCAAAAAAACCAATGCTTCCACCACCATGATAAAAGTCCTGAAGAAACTAGGAATAAACTTATCACATAATAAAAGATACATAAAACAAATTTATAGCCAACATTACAGTAAATGAGGGAAAACTCAAAGCATATTCTCCAAAATCAGAAAAGAGACCAAAGTGCCAATCACTGCATTCTTGCTCAATAAAGCATTTGAAGTCCTAGCTAACTATCAGAAAAGGGACTCAAATAGGAAAAGAAGTCAATTCAGGCCTGTGTACTTTGTGGCTGAGAAAATAGTTCAGTGGGTAGACCACTTGCCACCCAAATATGAGGAACTGAGTTCAAATTCCCAGAACCCATGTGAAAGCTGGGCGCAGGAGCACATGTCAGAAATCCCAGTGCTCCTATGAGGGGGCTGGAGACACTCCCATGCTCATGAATTGTCAGAACTAATATTGTGAAAATGCCTATATTATGGAATGGGATCAACAGACTCGATGAAACCAACATAAAAACTCCAGTATTATTTTACATTTTTATAAAGACTTTTATTTATTTTTTATTTTTATATGTATGAATGTTTGCCTACATGAATGTATGAACACCACCTGCTTGCCAGTGGCCGGATTCCTTGAATTGGAATTAGACGGTTGTTAACTGCCATATGGGTGCTGGAAACCAAACCTGGGTCCTCTGCAAGGGAACTGAGTTAGTTCTCCAGTTCCCGGATAATATTCTCAACAGAACTAGAGAAAACAATCCTAAAATTTATAGGGAAGCACAAAAGACCCTGGATAGCCAAAGCAAGAAAGACCAATACTGGAAGTATCAAAATGCCTGCTCTTGAGCTAGATTACAGTGTCAAAAGCATGATATTGACACAAGAACAGAGACCAATAAAAGATAATAAAGGACCAAGAAATGAACGCACACAGCTACAAACACCTAGTCCTTGACAAAGAGTCAACAACACTGGGGAAAAGCCTCTTCACAAATGGTGCTGGGAAAATGGTCATTTACATGTAAAAACAAAACTGAGAGGCTCAGCAGGTAAAAGGTACTGGCCACCAAGACTGATGACTTGAGTTTGATCTCAGGGACCCACAGGGTGAAAGGGTAGAACCAATTCCCATAGTTGTGCTCCCACAGGAGCACCATGGCACACATGTACACACAAATACATACACATTAATTAATTAGTTAATGTAATAATTTAAAAGGAAACTAGATCCTCACCTTACCTTGAAGAAAATGAGCTTACAGCATGTGAGAAAATCCCTCCCAATTATAGATCCAACAGATTAATAACCAGAACCTATAAAGAACTCCAAAAACTCTACACCTAAAAAAGATAGATCATTCAATCAATAAATTTATTAGCCCTAAATGAATTCAAGAGATAGTTCTCAAAGAAATAAATACAAATGGCCATTAAATATTTGAAAAAGTGTTCAACATATCTAGCCATCAGGGAAAATGCAAATTACCAATGCTTTGGGATTCTATCTCACTCCAGTCAGAATGGCTTTCATTAACAAAACTAACAGGCCAGGAAGATTACTCGGCAGACAAAGCACTTGCCACACAAATCTGGCAATCTGAGTTTAATCCCAGGAATCCACATAAAGATAAAAGTAGAGCACTGACTCCACAAAATTGTCTTCTGACCTCCACATGCTCTCTGCCATGCCTGCATACATGTGCAAATAATAAATAAATAAACAAGCAAATGACAAAAATGTTTACAAGGATGTGGGGAAAGAACCTTTATACATTGCCAGTGGATGTATAAAGTGGTGCCGCTGCTATGGAATCAGAATTCCTCAAAAACTAGAACTAGAATCACCGCTGGAGTCAGTCATGCCACTCCTGAGTATACATTCAAGGATTCTAAGTCAGAACAACAGAGATACTTACATATTCATGTTTCTTAATGCACTATTCACAATAGCCAAGATATTGAACAGGCTTAGATGTCCAGCAACAAATAAGTAGATACAGAAAAATCATACACATACACAATGGAATTTTATTCAGCTGTAATAAAAAATAAAATTATGACATTCACACTAAAATGAACTAAACTAAAGATCATTGTGTTAAGTGATTAAGCCAAACTCAGAAAGACTCAAATATCACATTTTCTCATATGTGGAAGATAAATCTGGAGGAGAGGGAGAGGGGGAGAGGGGAGGGGAAGAGGAGGAATGTGATCAAACGTAGGTCAAAAGTAGAAAAAGAAAGGCATATGAAAGGGAAAGGTGTTTAAAGGAAGGGAGTAGGGGACAAGAGCATAGTGGAAGATGTATGTCATCAAGTGCAGGGTGGGTTTATTTGGTAAGTAAAGGACTAGCAAGACAGAGGCAGCATGGGGGAGGGCAACAGTGGGGCTGAATGAGAGCAAGGCATAACCGTATACATATGAAAATGGCATAATGAAACCCATTTTTGCTTACTAACCAAAAAAATGAATTAAAAAATTAAAAACTGTCAGAAGTATCCTAGAAATAATTAATCTTTTGCTTCTCCCACCAGCAATGAACACTTCTGCTGTACCAGCATCAGAAGGGGCTCAGATTCCTGCCCCAAGGAGACAGGTTTGAAGGTTAATGCCACTAAGAAAGGACACAAGGAAGAAGGCCAAAGCCAAAACCAGTATGGATCAGAGAAAGCAAGTCAAAGAGAAGACAAAAGAAAAGAGGTGAGTAGGAAGGTCGTCCCTGAGCACAGAAAGAGAGCATGACTAAGCCAAGGAACAGGAAGTAGATGCTGTGAGAGTAAGAGCACAGAGGGTCAGTGCTGGTAGAACACTTGAAGAACATCAATCATTTGAGATGGGAATGAATTGTAGGTAACAGCAACAGTATAAAACTGAAATACAGATGTGATGAAAGCAAATACAACTAAGATATGAAAATAATAAAATGACATTAATTTTAAATATCTACTACATGGATCTCGGTTTTCTTTATCATAACTAGTAACCTAAAATACAAAGACCAATATGGGGGATGAAATCCAATACAAAATTTCCAAAAGAAGTCTCCGTACTTCAGATTTCACAGTGCATTTAACCAAAACTCAAGCATCATTACTGGGTACATACCCTCTTTTCTGAGGTATGTTTTATTTTTGACATTTTGGTGTGACTATAAATGCTGTAAACAGACTGTACTCAGTTGGTGGAGGGTTTACCTAGCATGCACTAAGCCCTGGGTTCCAGCCACAGCACCACAGAGCTGGTCATGGTACAATCCTGTAATGCCAGCATTGGGAGGGGAGGGACGGGCAGAAATTCAAGATCATTCTGGGCTACATAGTGAGTTTAAGATCAGCCTAGGATACATGAAACACTGTCTCAAAAAAAGATTTGTTTTTTAAAGCCTGAAGTTCAAGTCTATTCAGAGATACCCCTGGGAAGTTAGAGCCAGAACCAGTAGCTTGAGTATGGTAATCAGACTCTCTGGAACTGCTCACTGAAGGCTATGCGGTACAGCTGAGGGAACTGTTCTTGATGGATGTAAACTGCTCCTTGCCAGTGATAGCACCCATACCAACAACCTTCTGGGGAACATTGGATGCTGTGAAGTTCCACCTCTACATTACAGTATGTTATATACAGAGACAGATAAAAAGGAAATATACTGCAGTACTGTTTTACTAGCAATAGAATGAAAATCTAAATGTACTCTGATTGGTTCAGTATATTAGTATTTTATCCACAAAAGAACAATGAGTTGATAAAATGTGAATTACACATGCTATCAGATTTCTAAAGCATATCAACTGAACAAACCAGGACAGAACACTCTTTTAATAAAAATACACATATTATCTGTTTAAACTTTGAAGTCTATCATTGCATATATATGCTTCTATATGCAAATACACAAGGAGTCATGGGTAATGGTTACCACTAAGAGCTAAATTAAATCTGAGATAGAAGGGGGAACCCAGATTTCCCTGGGTATCTTTCTGTACTGTTTGACTATGTTATTAAAAGAATACATTAAATTTTAAAATCCAATCTCATCCTATAATAAAAGTACACTTGTTGAAATAATATAGCCTTTGACTCTGAAATTCCACTTCAACAATTTTATAGGTTGTAAAACTGTAAGCATACATATCTGGTATCAACTGCCAACTGAAATAGCTAAAATCTGAAGCCTACTTAAATGACTCACTCACTAGAAAAATTGTTAACTAAATACATACTTAAATGCATACATATCAATACTCTGCAATAATAAAAATGACTCAGAACTATATACATACAGAAATGAATAATTTAAGATTTATCCTTTTATTTACTTGTATGTTTTGTGGGGGAGAGGGAAGGAGGAGGGAGGGGAGAAGAACACATACATGCTAATGAAGTACATGTAGAGATCAGAGGACAACTTGCAGAAGTCAATACTCTCCTTCCACCATTTGGATCCTGAAGACTCAACTCAGACCATCAGACTCAGTGACAAGCACCTTTACTTGCTCAGTCATCTTGCTAGCCAAGGAAATGAATAACTTTTAATGAAACATATAAAGGTTATGGATTTCAATAATCTATACATATACATGTAGATACAGAATTATTTTAAAAGGTAATCCAAATTGAGTGGAACTAAGCATTTATTTTCTATGTACATTTCTAGACTATTTAATTTTTTTACAATAAACATTATCATTTGTATAATCAGAAGAAAAAAGCCATTTTGTTTGAAAAAATGAGAATAGTTTTGAATATGCAATTACATAAACAAATGGCACCAAAAGGTTTAGCTTCAGCAACACAGCCAATGAAGATGCAAAAATTGAAATAACTACTCTTTCCATTGCTTAGCTCTGAATCCTCGGCTAGCCATGTGTTCTATTGCTTTTCCTGGGAAGTCTTCTATTTAACCCAGATAGAGAAGTCAGCAACAGGCCAAAGAAACAATTCCATCCAAGTCCAGCTTGTCAAACCAATGAGTTTAACTGGTGTTACATACAGGCAGCTACACCACCAAATCAGAGCGGCTTCCCCAGCTACTGCTAATAACTTATGTATCCTCAAAGAGAGACGAGACCTCGTGAGTTCCCTGAACCCCTTCCACAGGGGAATCTAGTGGGCACAATCTTGTGAAGGTCTTACATAGATGCACTGATTTCAAGAGGGCAATGGCCATGTCATGCCTGGAAGACAAAGTTCCACAACACCATCTCTTCCTCTGGCTCCTGCATTTTTTGTGTTCTCTCTTGCACAATGTTCCTTGACCCTTGAAGGTAGATGGTGACATAAGATGTATAATTTTGTTCCCCCATTTAGGGCTGTGCAATGGGCTGCTATGCCACAGCAACAGTCCCTTTTTCTTAGCACTTAACCAGTTAGTAATCTCCAAAGTTAACCACTTCCCATTACAAGGAAAACAAAAAAACAGATGAACCAAAACTTCCCTGACTAAGGTTAATAGAAATAATCTATGGGCATTAGCATATGTGCTTCGCTAGTGATTTGGCAGGCATGGCAAATTCATTTAGCAAAACAACAGCAGAAGTTTCCATTTAATAAAAGAACAGCAGTAGCTTTCCCACTAGGGCATATGACTTCCTCAGCCACAATTTTTGTCCTGGTCTACAGTACTAAACAAGGGATCCTTCCTTGGCAGTAGACCTTAAATTCAATTGGAAAACAGGTGGCTGTTCCCATACAGTCATGCCATTACTTCACCACTGGGCATATCTGCCTAGTATTGCTGATGGCATCAACATTCAGGGTCCATAGCCAAGCAGGACCATTGGCAACTATTCTCCTTCAGCAGCCTGCATAGCACCTTTAGCACTATGAATGCTAGCCAGTAGGTTGGAAGTCTACAAATTAGTCCCAGCCTGATTTCCTCACAATCTCTAACCAAAGTGGTATCTTACAATACGGTCTTGCCACCTAGTTCTGGCATGCAACCAACACTAGTAGTAACAGTCTACTAGTTTATAGGTTGTGGAGCCTGCCAAGTCAACAACTCATGGAGAGATAGCCCATCCCTGACACTAGGATTTTATTCAATAACCTTATGGCTTCTGAGAGTGTCCATCTCCCACCCACACAGGTACCTTCTGCATTTAAACTCCTTAACTTATGTTTTTATGTCTATAGGCAAAGACTGTTAAGGAATTTTGTCAGTCACCTTCTTGGATATCATCTGTACTTTGTACCATTTAAAATTTCCAAGAATTTCACAACTGTTCCTGGCCCCTGCAATCTGTGCAGACTGATTTTCCAGCCTCACTCTTTTGGGTGTGCTTGCCCATATTGCAGATACTTTTCTAAATCTATAAAGCATTCTGATGTTAGCATTATGTGATAAATTTTTTTTACACAGGTAAGCAAGATCTCCAAAGGCCCACCACTATCAGTGCTAGCACAGGGTAATTTCAGTGTGGTACATCTCCCACACTGAATAGGCTTGTAAGGCTGCCTTATGCTGCATAGCCTGGCCCAGAACCACAATAGAATGGGGCCACCCTTTTACCTGTTGTTCCTGTCACTGGAGTCTACTGCCTCGGTCTGACAGGTCACAAGTCAGCATAGTGGTCACCACCTTTCCATAGCTATACCTGGATGCTGATCTGGATGAACAATCTCCACTTCTAGTATATTTATTGAAGGCAAGAAATGTATAGAACATACTCTACCCTGTCTGCCCCTAGAACAAGCTCAACCATTTTCATCTGTATTGCTGTATCTTCATATCCATCTACTAATACACAAATTGCTTCTGATGCTCCTATTGCCATTGGGGCAGGAAAGAAACACAGAGAAATGAAGGAGACACAAGAAGGAAAGAAGCCTGTCATCCTGGACTCTAGGTGCATGCCAGCTGAGAAGCACAATTAACAATACTTTCTGGAAAACCTGAAAACATAAAGTTAGTATCTCTTTCAGATCTGGATATTTTATATTAAAACAGCAGCGAGCGAAGCCTGAGGCCTGAATGTACACGACCTTGGGTAGGGCCTCATTCCTTTCCCCAGACATTGCCTGAAAAAATCTCAAACAAAACACTTAACAGTAAAGATACTCATCTTCTTATAACCCTGTTGCCTAGACTTTTACCTTATTGGCTATAATCAGATCAGGGACCCCTCAGAAATACCTCAATAATAAGATAACTTAAAACCAAAATCCTGTATATGACTATTATAAAAACAATAAACTGCAGCTCTCCCTTTGGGAGCCAGTGGTACCTATCCCTCCTATGTAATCCTATATTAAGATAGAATATTCAATTTTGCTTCATTAACTAGCTAATCCTTTCATTCTTTTTGACATCAAAGCCACAAATCCTGGTTTGGCTTGAGATGCTGTTCCTAAAACTCTCAGGTAACTCCTCAGTCTGCTAAGAGTGACAGCGGGGAGCTGTGCCTCCTCTACCTGCACCCCCAAAACACTGACACCATGTATTCCAAGTTACTGAATCCCAGAAGGAGCTATTTAGCACAACTCTAATGTATACTCTCTTCCTTACCCACTCCCAGCCATAAAAAGCAATTCCAGGACCTCATCTCATCCTCTCTTCCTTCATCCCATTTATCTGCCAGATCAACTTGCCTGTCTCTTTCCTGTTGTAACTCCTCCCTTACACAGGCAAGTTCTTTCTGGGCAGACAGCTGAGCCTCACTTGAATGTCTTATCACCATCACCCATAGCTGAGGCAATGCAGTTATTACCAAAGCTTCCTTACAATCCCATGCTGTATGTGCTAAGCATCTTAGTTATTTCAGGGACATCCCCAGGCCCATCAAAAGGCTTGTTACCCTATAAGATATATAGAGAGGTAGCCCCACCAGGATTTCCTCCTCAGATTTTCCACTTTGACTTTCCCTCTTAACAAACAGCTAAGCTTCAGTTGTATATCTTAATCACAGAAGCAACGCAACTGTAACAACAGAGAGAAGGGACATGATTCCGTATCACGTGAAGAATGACGGCCGCAATGGAGCTCCCCCATACGCCACCTTCAAACACTTTAGCCTTGGTTGCATGTTTTATCACTCAAAGTTGGAGAAATGAAATCTGTAGTAGTTACTTTCTGTTGCTGTGACAGAACATCATGATCCAAAATGTCTTATGGTAGAAAGTTCATTTCGGCTTGCAGTACCAGGGGCAGAGTCCATTATGGAGGGGGAGGCAAGGAGCAGGCAGGCATGGCTGGGGTAGGAAGCTAAGAGCTCACATTTTCAATAGCAAACATGAAGCACAAACATGACAGTAGGGCTTCAAGGCTATGAGCTCTCAAAGCCTGCCCCCAGTGAGTGACGTGCTTCCTCCAGCAAGGCTGTACCTCCTAAGTATTCCATCATCTCCCCAAACAGAACCACCAAATGGGGACCAAATGTTCAAATATTTGAGCCTATCGGGGACATTTCTCATTCAAACCAACACACAACTACTACTCCCAAACTCATCTTTGGTTCTGGTTCAGTCTTTCTTTAGGCACCAAGTGTTGTATAACACGTTCCTGGGGAGTCTAACTCTATTCACTCCAGATAAAAGAGAGCAACAGCAGACCAAAAAAATAATTCCACCCAAGTCTACTGAATTTAATTGGGGTTACTTACAAGAACATAGATAATTTTCCAGCAGCTATACCACTGAGAAGCTCACCCCCAGGAACTTAACTACTTACATATCCTCAGGGAGTGAAGAGGCTGATGTGCCTAAAAAGCCATCCTTCTCTTCCAGGAGGGAATGTTAATGGGCCCCATCCAGTGAGGCTCTCTGCTGAAGTGCATAACTACAGCTGCTCTGATTTCAACTAAGTCATGTCCAGAAGACAGTTCCACAACACCATGAAAATATTAAGACATTTTGGACATATTGGGTTATTACTAATTGGGTTACTATTTAAATTTCAATATCAAAAAAATTAGTTGAGCTTTTAATTTGTTTTAAAATACTTTAGTTAACCCAGGTAATAATTCATTACTTCCTTTACCCTGATTAGCATATGGTACTAATCAGGAGCACCTATCCATCACTCCTAAAAACACACACTCTTTCTGGCTATTACCATTCTACAATGTCTTCTTTTTCTTTGAGTTTCCATATGCAGTCAATAAGCTCTAGACTACACAGTTCCTGCTATATACTAAGGGGCCCTTGGGCATTTTCTTCTTTAGATTTTTGCTCTACACACTCTTCTAGGCAATTTCACTGTCACTCAAGGCTGCTACATCAAGTATTTGATAATTCCCAAGTCTATGACCAGATCCCTCTTTGGGCATTAAATTTGCCTATCTGCCTAATGGACATTTCTTCTTGAATGTTTAACAGGCACCTAAAAGTCAACATATTAAAACCCCACTAATCACCTTCCTCTCCAAGCCTGTTCCTCTTCCTGTTTTATCTAGCCATGCAGATGGCAATATCCAAAGCCCAAGGCATTGTCCTTGTGTGGATGACTTTTCTTACTCCTATCACAGGCAATAAATCAACTAATAGGACTGATTCTTCCCTCACTTCCTAATTCAAACCACCATCATCCCACATCTGTATTATTTAAAAGATTTATTTATACAATTTTTACACATGCATTTATGTCTTGAACTTTTTAAAATTTTTAAAAATGTTTTTGACACTTCTTTCCCCAACTTATTTCTGTGCAAGATCCACCACTGTGATTCTTTCAGTTCCTTCACCATACCACACCACACCTTTCCTTCACATTTCTGCACATGGTACTCAGTGGTAACTCCAAAAGTGGCCCCAAAGGAGCTTCAGTCTTTTCCCTTGTAATACCCAAGATCACAAAATTACCTCAAAAAACAATTTAGGAGCTGACAAGATGGCTCAGTGGGTAAAGGGACTTGATGCACGGATCCCTGGCATCCATAGAAATGTAGAAGGAGAGAGATGACTCAACAAAGTTGTCCTATGACCTCTACAAGTATGCCAAGGCACACAGACATATTCACACACACATAGAATAATTAAAAAATAATAACTGAAGTAACAACTAGATTAGTACATATTATTATACTTCCTTTTCAACCATATTACAGTTCCTCCCATATAAAGAAATTCTGAGCTAGGCGTGGTGGCACACACTTGTAATCCAGGCATTTGAGAGCCAATAGGAGAACTGGAAGATCCTGTCAGAAAGAAAAGAGAGAGAAGAGGAGCGGGCAAGCTAGAAAGAAAGAGAGGAACTGAGGGAGGAAGAGAAGGAGAGAAAGAGGAAGAGAAAACAATTCTAGGGTCACAACTGATGCCACCTCTCTAGCTTGTACTATGACTTTCCAAGTCCCAATCCTCAATAGTTACTGACCATTCACTTCCATAACTTCTAATTAATTACCTTAAAGAGTCACAGATGAAGTGTCACCCTTGAGCCCCCAAAAGTAGATTAGATACCCCATGGCAACCTGTAAGTTTACTTTTTTGCAGCCTCACCCTATTGTAATTGCCCTGTTTACTTGCTTGTATCTCAAAAGTCTGTAAGCCCTAAAGAATGAAAGCCTGGACTCGTCAACAATGAAATCACCGAGGCGTCTGTGGTGGTGCCCTGAGGAGGAGAAGTGAATCTCTCTGAGTGTGAGGCCAGCCTGCTCTACAAAGCAAGTTCCAGGCCGGCCAGGGCTACACAGTGAGATCCTGTCTCAAAAAGAGAAAAAGATAAAACCCAACAAATAATAAGTTTGCATCGAATAGCTAAAAATATATTATAGGAACCCAAATTTACAAAAAAAAAAAAAAAAGAAGAAGAAAATAGCTAAAATAAACTAAAATGAAATGTCAAATAGTTAAATGATATGATTTTAAATTAAAATTTTAATTAAATTTAAATTTAAAAACCACTTAATGTTAAATCAGCATAAGAAAATAAATGTATGTCTTGCTTTTTGCTTGACATCTTCTTGCAAATTTGGTATAAATTCAATTTTTGAAAACTTAATCATATGTTTTAAGTACTAGAAAAGGCCACTTAAAGCATTTTTTCCAAATTTATTTAAAATTTATTTTAATTTTATGTGTATGAGTGTTTTGCCTGCAAGAATGTAAGTGCACCATGTGCATACAATGGCCACAGAGGTCAGAGGTGTCAAATCCCATGGAACTGGAGTTAAAGACAGTTGTTAGCTGGCATGTGAGTGCTGGGTATCAAACCCAGATCCTCTGGAAGAGCAGCCTAATAGGTGCTCCTAATCACCGAGTCATGTCTCCAACCCCACTAACTTTTATAAAGTGAAAAAAAAGCAATGAACAAACTGATTTAGTCTACATGAGCTTAACTCTTTACACGAGTCATTGGTTTTCTTTGAAACAGAAGACTTAAAATTATAGACATACTTAACTACTACTCCCTGACTTTCCCCAAATATGACTTATTTAATGTAAACTGTAACACTGATTGACAAGTTTTCTTATTATTAAATTCCATTAGCTCTCTAGAGAACCTATAAATTCAGGTGTATATAAACACCCGGCAAGGGCCCTACATGGTAACATAAAGTTGTCCCTCTTTTATAGGATTAGTTGTTAGGCTATAATATTATAGATTTTTAAAGAGCTTGTCAAGAGGGATGGGTAACTGTATCACATCAAGTAGCAGATAACCTAAATAATCACATAACAGAAGTGAACTATAAATTAAATGCCCATTCTTGTTCAGAGATCAATTATATTTTCCTTAATTTTAGAAGTATGGGTCTAATTTCCATTCAAGCAAATTCATTTGTAAGATATATTTTAAAAAATAGTGTTGCTAAAGTCAAGCATGGTGGTACACGCCTTTAATCCCAGCAATCAGGAGACAGAGGAGGGTGGAGCTACGTGAGACTGAGGCCAGCCTGGTCTACATAGTGAGTTCCAGGCCAGTTGGGGCTACAGGGAGACGCCGACACAAAAAGATGCCCCCCCCCCAAAAAAAAAGTATTGCTTTCTAATAATTCTATTTTTAAGAACTAGAACCACACATTTGGATTCAGTCAATTCTGAAGCTTGCCTTTAAGACCTTTGTGTTTTTCAGTTCTGTTCAAGATGCTGATATAGCCAGCCCATTTGATTCTGATAGTATTTTCAAAAGGTTTTACATTTCTACTCCCTTGATATACCTCAAGTTCTTAATTTCATCAACATTAGAAGATCTTCAAATATGAGATTCAGGTGTATACACACACACACACACACACACACACACACACACACACCTCTGCCACCATTTGGCAATATGCCAGCAGCTGAGGGAACCAGAACTCCTCTCTAAAAGAACTCTATATACTCTTGAGGCTGAAGAGATGGCTCAATGGTTAGAAGCACTGATTGTTCTCGCAGAAGACCCAGGTTCAAATCCCAGCACCCACATAGCAGCTAACTGTCTGTAACTCCAGTTCCATGGGATCTGACACCCTCTTCTGTCTTCTGCGGGCATTGCACAACACAGATGTACATGTATACATGCAGGTGTAACACTCATATATTTAAAATAAAAATAAATTTTAAAAAAATCTGTATTCTCTAACCCATAAACATTCACCAAGGAAACCCAAAGGGCATATACACTGAGGTAGTTACATAATATACAAATGAAGAACAAAGTTTTGTGAGGTAATGAGTGAAGAGGGAATACTGGAGTTTTAAATGAAGATGAAACAGGATTTCTGGGACTACATGTTAGAGCCTGCCGAGGGGGAAAAATTCCAGCCCCAGGTGCTGCCTATTAAAAGAAGACTCAAAGCTGACAGAGAAGTACTTGTATGAAACTGCATTTCAGAATCACTGTGACAGACTGATAAGAGCACTGTCCTGGAATAAGGCAGGCTAGCAAAGTCTTGTACACAATCAACACAGGTAATGGCCATAAACCAGTCAATAAAGACACTCAAAACTGGTTCTCGGCTGCTGTGTATGACTCAGAAATTCTAATCCCAGATTTATACCTACGATAACTGAAAATATACACTCCAAACAACTCATATACATAAATGTGTATATAGCATCATTCACAACAGCCCCAAACAGAAGCAACCCAAATACCCAACAGATGAATGAATAAGAAATGTTGTATGTTCCAACTATAAGAAGGGTATATAAAGTTCCTTGCAGTTTAGGCAGACACTTTTAAAACAAAATACTCTCCTAAAGACAACATGATCTCTGCCACTCTATGGGAGTATCAGCAGAGCCTGTAAGATTTTATTGAAATTGGTATTCTCTATTGTGATTTTAATGTATTATTTAATTTTAGTTTGTTTCCACTGGAAAGATGATGCTCAGTTTTACATGTTACAACTTTTAACAAAACTAAATATGTACAAACAGAAAAGTATGATGTATTGATATATGTGCTATAAGAATGACCCTCGGAAACATCACACAGAGCAAAAGAGAAACACAAGAAGGCCCTACAAGATCCCATATACATGAAATGTGCAGAACAGAAAAATACAATATTGCCAGTGGCTGGAAAGAGGAGAGACGATGAGGTACTATTAATAGGTACAGAGCTTCTTCATGGAGGAAAATGTTCTGGAATTAGACAGTGTTAATAGTTACATAGCCCTGTCAATATACTAAAAACAATAATCTATCAAACACTTCAAAAGTAAAATTTGGCTGGGCAAAGTGGTGTGCACCATTAATCCCACTAGGCACAGCAGCGGCAGAAGGGCAGAGGGGCAGAAGCAGAGACAGGCTGGTCTTAACCAGACTTGTCTATATAGTGAGTTCCGGGCCAGTTGGAGCTACAGGGAGACTCTAACTTAAACAAAAAGTGAAAAATGAATTTTATAGTATATGACATATCTCAATTCTTAAAAAGGAGTTTTTATAAGAACACTTGCTGGTCTTTTAAAGTACTGGGTTTGCTTCTCAGCACCCACATGACAGCTAACAACCATTCATAACTCCAGTTCCAGGGGATCTGACACCATCTCCTGACCTCCTTGGGCATTGTACACCACTAGTGCACTTACACACATGCAAGCAAAACACTCATACACAGAAAAATAAAAATAATAAAGAAAAAATAAGTAAATAATAAAAAGGCGATTTTGCCAGGCATGATGGTGCACACCTTTAATCCCAGCACAGGCAGAGGCAGGTGGGTCTCTGTGAATTCAAAGTCAGCCTGGTCTACATAGTGAGTGTTCCAAGCCAGCTGGGGCTACAGAGAGACCCTATCTCCAAAAAAAAAAAGCTTTTAGTATTTTTTTCTACTTCAGTATACCTGAAGAGCATCTATCACATAACTTCATCAGTAAAGGCAGCCTACTACAGTAGGGACTGGTTTGGGGACTTTGAAATTTTATTTTAAATTTTTGCTTATTTTTGGTGTATGTGTGTGTGTCTGCACACACATGCATATTCTACAGCACCTGTACGCTTGTATGGAAGCAAAAGGGCAACTTTCACAAGTCAGTTCTCATCTACTGTGGGTTCCAGGGACAGAACTCAGGCCAGGCTTGCATACTGAACACTTTCATCTGCTTGAGCCATCTAACCAGCAAAGTTTTAGGAGTTTTGGTTACTGTTTTGAAGAATACTGAAAATCACGGCACCAAGAAATCTACAATTATTAAAGCCAAAATAACAGATGAATGCAATGATTCTACTAGGGATTTCCTTACAATGGCAAAAGAGATTATCACAGTAACTCCTAAGTACCCAGGAAATGACCAACACCTACCTCAGCTCAGTGAAAAACAGGACTAACAAATTAGTCTAAAGAAATAGACAACAGCATATTGATTTTCTATCAGCACATAAGGACAGGAAAAAAAGAGTGTAGCTGCTATGAAGGTTGTATTCAATGAAAAAAGCACACTGCAAAAAGAGGTATTATCAGTCACAGGAAATGGGATATATTTTTGAATACCAATTTGGTATATGTCATTCCCAAAAAACAAATCACATTTCAAACATTTGTAAAGCAGAATTCTGGTCTCCAAATAAGTTTTAAAACAGTTTAAAATGGCCTATAGTAATTTATTGTAACTTTCCATTTCTATTCTCCTAGATGAATTCCAGGGTATTAGAAACCCTGTCCCTACCTCTCGTCTTTTCATTTATCAAAGTTCCAACAAGAAAAATTCCACCATTCCCTAAACTCCTCATAACTGGGGAAAGAACATCAATCCATTTCTGATTTGTGGTTACTGCTACTTCCACAGCAGAAAATTCTGGCTCCCTCCTCTTCACGGAGATGAAGCTAAAGTAGAACACTCTGTTATCCAGAGGTCCAAGTAGAAATTCTGCTGCGGCAGTTTTATATAAATCAGACACTTGAATTTTAGAGGCTGACTGGACTGCATAGACAAACTTGTTACAATGGCTAGCTGTCACAAACATACAAATAACGTGTTCAGTACATGCCAATAAGCATATTTTTCAGGCTGGAGAGAAAGCCCATTAGTTAAGAGCACTAGCTGCTCTTGCAGAATACCCAGGTTCAGTTCCCAGCATTCACATGGCAGCTCACAACCATCCATAGCTCCAGTTCCAGGGGGATCCAACGCCCTCCACAGCACTGCACACACATGGTACACTTACATACATGCAGGCAAAACACTCATACACATAACATAAAAATAAAATTTTAAATAAATAAATATATCCCCATTGACAAAAACCAAAGAAACCCTCCCACAGCCAGAAGGTGAATAGAACATCTGTAAGGCTCACACTACTGCTGCCTACAGTAAGAGTTCAAAAGGCACTGGCAAGAGAAGAGCAGAAGGCAAAGCACCAGGAGGGAAAATTCAAACCCACACAAATCACCTGGCTTTGCAGGAAAGACAAGAAAGCGTTTCTCTTTTTCTGCTCCTCTTGGAGTGACCTTTTTGACAAGAGCTTCTTTATCTTCAATGATTCAGTCAAATATTGTCATCTTTGAGGTTTTTCCTAAAAACCAAAATACCTCAGGGCTTCCTTCTCTATATTCCAATAACATTATTAGGTACAATTTTATTACAACTTTGCCCCCAAAAATAATAACTCCTCAAATAATGGACTATTCCGTTCATCTCTGCCTTCCAAGTATCTCAGACAGTGCCTGGACCATACAAAGGCTTGATAAATAATGAATGGACTAATAGATGAATTTCTTCAAATCTTGGAAACACAGTAAAAGTAATAACTCTTAAGAACAAGTTCCCAATGTATTTGCCAACCTCTCAACAAAAAAAAAAAAAAGAGGAAAAAATGATGAATTCTGAGCATCAAACCCCAAAATGACCTCAACAGGAGATCAGAATGCACTAAATATCTAAGGAGATAGAGTCACCTCGAAGTAGGTAAGACATGTACAGTAAACACCCTGCTTGTCCCTTCTCATCACATTCTAAGAGGTTATAAGAAATACATTATTGCATATATGAATTCTCCATTGATAAGAAGTAACTTATGTTATCTTTGGCATTTCTAGTATCTTTAAAATGTCAAAATAAAAATAAACAAAGTTCATCAGTATTCAGAGAAGGGTGATAGGATGCTGTTGCTGGATGTTGGTAAAATGGCTCAGCAGGTAAGACACTTGCCATCAAGCCTGACAAACTGAGTTTTATTTAATCCCTGGAACCCATGTGGTAGATGGAGAAAACCTACTCCTAAAAGTTGTTCTCTGACCACCACATAGAAACTGTGGCACACAAACAAGATAAATCAACAAAATCTAATAAAAATTATTTTAAAAGGATGCTGGACAGACACAATAACTAATTAATTAAAGGATGTTGCTCTTAAGACCCCATCAAGTATATAAGGCTTCTGACCAAATTTGATCATAGCCAAAGAATTAAAACTCCAATAAATATTGATTCAAGAGTCCCTTGTCCTGACTCACCAATGACAGAGGAACAGAAGCAGGTACTAGGCCAGTGCCAAGGTAGCATAAAGCACGTTGGGTAGTAACTGAGTCTTTGGGAGCTACTCAACTTCTTTTTGGCACTGATGAGAACAACACTAAAGCATGAATAGAGGCTAAGGTAGGAGACTTTGAAGTCAACCTATGCTACAGATCAAGTTCCAGGTCAGCTTAGGTGAGAGTGAGACCCTGTTTAAAAGAAAAAAGTGCAAACATATTACATATTATTTTCATAATGTTTACTTTTCACTCCTTCTTAAGCTAGGCATAACCCTCAATCACAAGATAAGTTCAAAGTCAGCCTGGTATAGATGTGATCCTGTCTCAAAAAGCAAAAATGGGAGCTGGAGAGATGGTTCAGTGATTAAGAGCACTGGCTGCTCTTACAGAAGACCAGGGTTCAAATCCCCAAAACTCCATTTCCAGGGATCTAATGCCCTCTTCTGTCCTCCTAGGGCACTGCACAACACAGGTACAGTTACATACACACAGACACTCATACAGATACAATTAAAATAAATTTAAAAAATTAAAAAGGGGAGGGGGGCTGGAGAGATGGCTCAGCAGTTAAGCACACTGGCTGCTCTTACACAGGCCCCAGGTTTGATTCCCAGAACCCATATGGCAACTAACAATGGTCCAAACTCCAGATCCAGGAGATCTGACATCTGACATCCTCTTCTGACCTCCCAGAGTACTACACAACATGGGTGCACTTACAGACATGCAGGCAATACACTCATACACATAAAATTAAAATAATGAATATTTTTTAAAATGAAGTAATATTTACTTCCTCAAATCACTTACTAGAAAAGACCCTAAAAAAACTACGTACTGAAACCTTTATAATAAGAAAACAAGAATTATAAAGGCAAATGACTTACCCAAGGTCATCTGCTAATCAGAGGCAGAGTGAACTCAAACTCAGATCCTCAGGATCTCTAATTTAGAGCTTTCAACTAGATAGAGCTTTCCAATTCCAACAAACCTTTCACTGCTTGGTACTACATATACACATACAATGTAAAAATTATTTTTCAAAAAGTTATAAATGGCCAACAAGCAGAGAACAAGAGTCTGCAGAGTATGGGTCCTTGGTCAGGACTCATATTTTATGGGTCCTTGGACAGGACTCCTCTATTATACTCCACCCACCCAGGGCTGGCAGAACATTTTGGAAGGGGAATTGGGGTGGAAAGATTCTAAGAGCCAGGGAGGAAGGTATGGAAATAAGAGTCCTACAGGCTCCTGGAACCTTGCTCATATGAACCTCCAGCAATGGTGACAGCATGCACAAGACCCACGCATACTGAAGCTGACAAAAACCAGGCCAGGACTGGGGAAATGGGCAGCAGGTCCCAATCTTAGTTGAAGAACTAGTGGCAGCTGATTACTGCTGGGTGAGGAAGAGCTGATCTTCTTAAAGGGAGGGACTCTGGATAGGCTGACTAGACCTAGCGCATGAACTTGCACTGAGGGACATCTGGGACACTAACCTCACAGGATGGGCCCTGCACAAATGAAAGAGTGTATAAATTCCCATTGGGAGGTGCCAATGGGGAAGGGGATATAGAGATGATTGGGATGTTCTGTATGAAATACACAAAAATTCAATGAAAATTTACCCAATTTTTAAAGTTTTTCATTTTTTAGGGGCATGGTAGTGCACACCTTTAGTCCTAGCACTCAAGAAGCAGAGGCAGGTGGATCTCTGTGAGAATAAGCCCAGCCTGGTCTATGTAGCAAGTTCCAGGCCAGCTAAGACTACAGGAAGACCCTGTCTCAAAAAGACTACCACCACCACCAACAACAACAACAAAAACCCAGGCAAACAGATATGTGACCCCAAATTATTTCAATGTATTGAAAATAATAGTTGTATGAGGCATTCATGCTTTCTGAGTGGCCCAACTGAAATCATATTCCACATCTATGTTAACATGATATAGCATATTAATTATATAAAGGGAAATGTAGTGGTTAAGAGCTTGGACTACAGAGTAAATGACCAGGATATTCTTACTGACATAAGCTGTTTAACCAAGTGCTCATGGAACAAATCTGCTTGACTTTTCTAAGTCTCAGTTTCCTCATATAAACTGAAAATTCTTAAGAAATTAAACAGACAAACGTCAAGTATTTGGCCTGGTACCAGGTTCTTAACTATAATAATTTAGCTACTATCATTATCACTGTCAACTATGAGCACTATCCCTCCCTCCCTCCCAATTATACACAATTTGGGCCTACTGAACACAGAATATAACAGATTAGGAATACTTTAGTGGTTTTTCTTTTGAGATAAAACTGTTATTCCAAACGGATTTTTCCAGAAAAAAATTTTTTTTCTGAGATATGGAGTTACTATGTACCCCAGGGTAGCAAGTTCTCCTGCCTCAGCCTCCTGGGAGTTGGGATTGCATAAGTAACACCATGGGTGCACAAATTAATTTTAAAAAGTTATACAAATGTCCAAAAACTATGCCAAAAATTGAAAATCTTAAAAACAAATGTCATGTCTTAAATTTTTCCATTCTTTCAAAGTTATATTTGACTGCCTCAATTCTGCAAAAAGGTGATATAAATGACACTCAGCCCCTCCCCACCCTCACTTCCTAAGGAGCAGGCTTTTGGTGTTCAGACATGAAGGGCACTCTATCTCATTTATGGCTAAAGGAAGAATAAATTAATTTCAAGATGTAGTGTGCTTTTAACTCTATTAAAATATGAAATTAACAATTTTAACAGGCCCTTTTTCTCTGTATATAGTTAAGTTTAAAAGAATGTATTTCCCCATTCCCTACATTCCTTAAGATGCCAATTTTGCCCCGTGGGTAGTATACTAGAAGGGAACCTTATTAATTCATTAAGTCAAAGAAAAGATCAAACTCTTTCCTAAATTTTAATAATTTAACAAGCTAATTCCTCTAGTTTAAGTTCTTTTTAAACTGAATATCTGAAAAACTTCAACCTTTACATGAAATCATTTTAATAGTCAGCTACATCCAAATAAAAGGTATTTACACTGTTTTATTGTTGGCCTCCAGATTCTCCTTAAAGTATTGTCTATTGAAGTTCCTAGCATATAATGAAATTTCAATTGCAGAATATATCATTTAATTGTAAAGGAAATCAATACTAGAAGCAAATTACTTGCTTATATTATTATAAAAGATTAAATAGCCACAAGTTCTATTTTACCAAGTTAAAAATGCATAAAATTACACTTTGTTAATATAATATCAAAATAATCTCATAAATACAATGCAGTACTTTACTAGGGTAAAGTTATAAAACAGGCAAACTGAAAAATATTCCCTGTGGAAAACAACAACTACTCTAAGTAATTTAAAAACTCTCTTGACATTTCATCCACTACAAAAAAATAAAAAGTTCATAATAGTAAACAGATTTATTAAAGGTTGCTGGAAAACAAACCCAAAGGATTACAGATAAAAAGTTCTTTTTTTTTTTTCAAAATATCCATTTGCAACTACCATAAATAAGAAATAAACACTATACATTCAGTTATTTTTATAGTGCACAATTTCTTCTGAAATTTGTTTGTTTTGTTTTTTGAGACAAGGTCTCCCTGTAGCCCCATCTGGAGCTTGCCATGTAGACCAAACTGGCCCCAATCTCACAGAGATCTGCCTGCCTCTGCCTCTAGGGTGCTGGGATTGAGGATGTGAACCACCATATCCAACTCTGAAATTATTCTTAACACCCTAAATGAATCTCACTATCAATATGTAAATGTGTTTAAAGTACTTCTCTCCAAATATTATATACACTTTTAAAATTCCCATACAATCAAAGTTAAAACAAATTTGGATATTTTATTAGCTTAAGTTGGCAATTTATGAAACCAGAGTCGGTTTCTTTCAGATTAAATATAAAGTCACTAAAATTTTTAAAAACAGATGACAGATTGGTCAAATGTACTACAATCTCAAATTTCATGGGCATAAGAGACCTTATGAATATGCCCCAAATTACATAATACTGAGGAATGGAAATATATATTTGAAAAATATTATACAGCCAATTCACATGGGTAATTTATTTAAATATAAGTCATTACAGAATAAAGTTTCAATTAAAAAAAAATCTAGACAACAGCAACAGCTCCAGATACTGATTTCTCAAATGTCACTGGATTACCCATTTTGCTAAAGTACTTTCAAATATACACAGCACCCAGAATATCAAGTTTTCATTCCTTACCTTTTGCCCATACCTGAACAGCTTTATTGCTGCACAAAAGCACTGAAATACATTATAAATTAGAAAGGTATTTCAGCAGATTGAAGAGAAAGTTGAATACACACACACTTCCTTTTCCATTATCCAGACTACTGAAGTATTTATGAATCTGCTCCCCTCACAAAGAATTTACTTTAGCTTTATGAATGGTTTCATTTTCAGTGCTAACTAGCTCCAAACATGCACTTTTTATGCAATATGGAAAAAGGTAGTTTTTTTAAGCATCAAAATAGCAACTAACCACACAAGTGTTTGGGTAAAACTACTTTGTTTCCAATAAAATTAAAGATTATATAATAATCTATGACGATCTTTCCAACAATTTTCTAGCGTTAAAGGCAAAAGCGATAATATCCATGTGTACAAGAGAAAAACGAGGAATTAATAAGCAGTATTTTCTCCCAAATTAAAAATTTGCTTTCCCTTTTGTCAATACAATACAATACATTCATCTACTGACAAAGGGAAAATGAGCACTTCACTTAACTGTTAAACAAAACTGGGAGTATTACCAGCTATAGATGTAATTCTTGTTTCTGGGGGAGAAAAAATTAAAGCAAAAAGATTATTTAAAGTTCACTGACAGTTGATAAATTCTGGATAAACAGCTTGCACAAGACAGCCCGCCCCTATTTGTCACTTGCTTTTCCCCCACCATCCACCCTGCATCAAATCCGCATTGTTCTATATAATAGTCACAGCTAATGACATCTAAATAACAACTGCTACATTTATGTTCCAGATAATCACTATAAGGGATTCACAGACCTACATTACTCGTTGCCTGCTTTCCCCCAATAAAATCCAAATTTGGTGATCGTCTTAACACAACTGATCAGAGGAAAGGATTCCAGCTTTCCTTCCAGAGTGATGGCTGTCACTCCAAAGGGGGTGAGGAAGTCCCCCAAAGGTTGCCATAATAAATGTGCCAAGGGGAAAAAATTAAACTGGCGTTTCCTAAAGATTTTTTTTTTTTAAATCATGTACTGAAATCCTCGAAAAAGTACACTGCCCATGAGACAGAAGCTCCGTTTCCCCCCCTGCACACAGGATTTCTGGCGGGTTTGGGGTCCTCGGACACCACTTCCTCCCCGAGGCCGGCTGGCACGGGCAGACGCGGTCCCGGAGGAAGTGGGAGTCCCTCTCCTCCGGCTACCTGCGGCGGCGGCGGCGCGGACACCCGCAGCGACGCAAACACTCACCCATCTTTCCGCTTGGCTTTGTAGACGTGACCGTAAGTGCCTCGGCCAACTTTGCAGCCCTCGTATTCAAACAGGTCCTCGACCCGCTCCCGCTCGCTGCTCAGCTTCACTTTAAAGTCATAGTCCATTGTCACAGCCTCCGAGGCCGGAGAGCTGGGTCGGGGGGCCGAGGGCCGGGGTGGGGACTCGGGGAGCGCCGGCGGCCGCAGCACGAGCCCGCCGGCTCACAGCCGCCGGCCGCAGCACCAGCCCGCCCTACGCGGCACGGCCGAGACCAGGCCCCGCGAGGGCGCCGGGGACATCCAGGGGAGCGCCGAGAGGTCCCCGCGGCCGAGGCCTGGGGAGGGGAGCGGCGTCTGCCCTTGTGCCCGGGCTCCCGGGGCGCTGGCTCCCGGGCTATCGGCCGCGCGTCCTGCTGGCGCGGCTGGGGGAGCGGCGGGGCGGCCACGCCGGGCTCGCGTCCTCTCACACGCGCATTCACACCTCACCTCCTCTCACACCCGCTCACACTCACTCCGGCTCCCATACACTCAAACAGATCAGCAACGCCACACAACAGCCGGTACCTCCTCGGAGAGAGGAGGAGGGCGGGCCGTCACGCAATACGGCCGCCGCTGTCGCAAAACGTCGCGAAGCTTCGGGCCGCCTCCAGCCCACCTCCGCCCGGCTACCAGCAACCGCCCCTTCTGACTCCGGCACCCGAAAGGACCTCGGTCTGCCGCTGTGCAAAGCCATGCCAAACTCACCACGTGGACTGACCCCATGGCGTCGTGGCCAGAAACTACAATGCTTGGAATGGACGTGTGGCTACTGTGGCCGCCCCTTCCACGACATTATCTGCGATGCGAATTCAGAGTGATGCATAATGGGATTGGTAGTCCACCTGGAGACGAGTTTCAGTCATTTAGGGCTCCCCCCCTTTTCCGAGGGGCGTATACTTAAGAGTCTTTACTCCATATAAGCTTAGGTCAAGACATTCGTGAGGGGGCTATTTTATATTAGAGTTACATTTTGTGTCACTTCTGAACTCCTATGATTTAAAGGCAAATCACTGCCAAAAAAACCAAAAAGCTGCTAGGATTTTCTTATTGTAGCTTCTAAAAACCTCTAAATACTACAGCAGACTAACATTGTATTTATGGTTTCGCCTCCTTCATCTGACTACGTGTTCCATGAAGTGCTTGGGCTCAAACCCAGGGGTTTGCGCATGCTAGGCAAATGTACCTATTCCGCCAGACCAGTAAAGCAATTTTGTCTTCAAAGAAAAAATTTAACTCTACTTTTCGTTGAAGACTATTGAGACAAAAACAGTTCTTACTTCAAAGAGAGTAAGAGTTTGTTCTAGAGCCAAATATCAGTGACCATGGCTTAGGAACACAGATTAAATTACCCCAAATATCACGCTGCAACTCGGTAATAGTTTCAAGAAGTTTTTATACTGAGCAAAGAAATATCATAAAGTGTCTTAAAAATATATTGGTGGAAGGGGTCATGGAGATAGCTACATTGGTAAAATACTTGCCACACAACCATGAGGACTTGAGTTTGGATGCCCAGCGCCTATATATTAAAAAAAAAAAAATTGAACTGTGTATGGCGGTGTATGCATGCAATGCTAATGCTGAGCATGCAGAAACAAGAGGCTCTCTGTAGCTGGATGGCCAGCTAGTCTTAACTGAAACAATACACTCAAGGTTCAGTGAGACATCAGCCTCTAGCCTCCATACACATATATGACAGATACACATGCAGATACCATGTGCACACACACACAAATACATTGGTACAAATATCAGATTAGGCAGGTGACAGCAAAGTAGGAAAGTACCTGTTGTAGGCCTCAAATGGCATCTAATGACAAGCCTTAGCCTGTGGGTTGGTAGAAGCTAATGGTCTATTTGTGCATTCTGAAAGGATTTAACCTGCAAAAATATCAGGTCATTCACAGAGATGGGTAATGAATGACCATTTAGAAGGCTAAAAATGACCTAAGATAGTTTAAGGGCCAATCTATGACATTCCAGTTCTCCACCATCACAGAAGTTTTCATCAATTAGCCTTGTAAAATGTTTAACACATGTCTGGCTTTTTTCTGGGAACTTCAGTTCACAGTTCCCCTTATTGGACAGACATCACATTTTACATATGTGGAGGCCAAATATTGTTTTATGTCCCACAGTGTTGGGAGGCTCATACCTAAGATCTGATAAAGATGAGGTTCAGTAGGCAAGAAAGCAATCCTCAGGAGAGAGAAATAGTTGGTAAAGTCAATAAGGATCATATCAAATCTATTTACCATAATGATCAATGAAGGAATATTATACCTGTAATTAAAATAATCAAGAACTTAATATGACTTAAAGAAGTAAATGCAGCATATAGGGAATGCAGTATTTTAGCCAACCGAAAATCATATTTTTTAGCTAGAATGAGATGTATTTCCCTTATGTCTATAGTAATTTGAACTATGAAATATTTCATTGGATATTTGGAATATGTTTTTAAGATTTTGTTTATTTTTGTTTTGTTTATTAAAACATAGTCTGCCTGTAGCCCCAGCTAGCCCTGAACTTACTGTGTAGACCAGGCTGGCCTCAGTCTGACAGAGATTCACCTGCCTCTGCCTCCAGTGGCCTGGGATGGAAGACATTCGCTACCACTCCTGGCCAGTTTTATAGTTATGATGTCATGAAGATTGACTAGTTCTAATTTAGGAAAGATTGGTCTTTAATATCTAAATTTTTTTTTTTCAGAAGAAGGTGGCATAAGTTTGAGATGGGAAATAGGAATCTAAGAGTTTATCTCTTTGCTTTGCAGCACAGGAGGTGTTTAGAAGTATCTGATGGAATCCTCCTGTTTAGGCTAAGAGAAGTCTTTGATGTGATATTGTGGGTTGTTTTGTTTTGTTTTCAGTTGATAAAAAAAAAAAGATCACCAGATTTTGTTGCTCTGTTTGCTCTTTTCCTGGGACCTCTTTTCCTCATTGGAAAGATCTGTACCCAGTTCTGAATTTTCAGTTATCATATTTAAAAGTTCTCTGCAGTAGAACTCTCTGTCTCCCACTAATACAGATGGCTGACATAGATCCAGTACTTCTTATTTATTTATTCATTTATTTATTTATACTATATGTAAGATTGTTTTGGCTGCATGTATATACATGCATCCGTGTTGTACAATGCCCGTGGAGACCAGAAGAGGGCATTAGGTCCCCTGGAACTGGAATTACTGAGGGTTGTTAGCTGCCATTTGGGCACTAGAAGCGAAACCCAGGTCCCCTGTAGGAAGAGCGAGTGCTCTGAACCACTGAGTCGTTTCTCTAGCCCTCCTACCCCCAAGTACTTCTTTTATAAGGAAAGAATGGATGTTTTCCAAAAGGGGCAGATCTTAGATCTAGAACTAATGAGTGTCTTGGGCTAAGGAAGCTAAAAGCTTTAGTAAATTTTTGACAATTACTTCTACTTGTCTATTTAACCACCAATATAGAGGATTAAAGATCATAGGCACAAGGAGAATTTGGTAGTCAGACTTAGCAAACAGATTAAAATATGTGTCTATTGAAATAAGCTCTGTAATTATTATGCAATTTAGTATGAATGCCCTAAGTAGGAATAATTTTTTTCTTTAAAAAAATTTATTATTATTTATTTATTTTGATCTTTTTGATACAGGGTCTCTCTGTACCCTCCGCTGACCTCGAACTCAGTATGTAGACCAGGCTGGCCTTGAACTCACAAAGATATACCGCCTTTGCCTCCCAAGTGCTGGGATTAAATGCTTGTGTTACCATGCCTGGCTTTCATTATTTTTTATGAAACTGTCCATATTTCTTTTTTATTATATTATTTAATGTATATGAGTGTATTACTTACATGTAAGTAGGTGTACCTGTGTGTGCAGTGCCCTCAGAGACCAGAAAATGGCATTGCATCCCCTGGAAATGGAGTTACAGATGGTTGTTAGCTATCATATGGGTACTGGGAATCGAACCCTGGTCCTCTGCAAGAGCAGTCAGTGCTCTTAACTGCCAAGCCATTTCTCCAGCCCCAGAATGTTCCCTATTTCTAAGACAATGGTTATTCAACAAGTGAAGGCTTCAGCATGTGGGAAAACATACAAACAGCACTTGGATAAAATAAAATCAAATTTTAAATGGCATATTCAGTAAAAAGATAAAACATAAAAACTTATTTTCATGGGTATGGTGGCACATGCCTTTAATCCCAGCACTCGGAAGGCAGAGGCAGGTGAATCTCTGCCAGCTGGGAGAGATTCAGGGAGATGTACAGGGAGACCCTGTCTCAAAAAATAAATAAACAAAAAACTAAAACCTATTCTCTAAGTTAGCTTTTCTGTAAACGTTAGTACGACTAGATCAACATTTTAAGAAAATCTTAACTGCAGAGATGGCTCAGCAGTTAAGAGCACTGGCTGCTCTTGCAGAAGACCTGGGTTTGCTTCCCAGGCCTCACATGGCGGCTAACCATCATCTGTAATTCTAGTTCCAAGGGATCTGACACCCTCTTCTGGCTTTCACAGGTATTTTATATCTATAACTTTTATGATTTCTTACTTGATGGTTCACTTCTGTCTTACTATTCTTGCAAAATTTAGAAAATATTTCTTAATAAATAACTATATTCCAAATAAAAATCCAGGAAGCTGTACCTGAAACACAGAAAACATACATATTTATCTTAAATAATCTAACAATTATAAATACAGGCAAAATATGTTAATAGTTCTAGAGACTTTTTTTCTTATCAATGAATTTTGTGTGGGGAGTGGGAGGAGTGTTTCTGTGTCTACTTATTTTTGTGGGTGGGGATGGTACGTGTGCCCGTGTACCTGTGTGGAAGCTAGTGCTGGAGGTCAGATATGTTCTGTCACTCTACCTTCTGTACTTCAGACAGGGGCTCTCCCAGAACCAGGATCTAGGATGGTGGCCAGCAAGCCCCAGCAATCCTCATGTCTCTACCCTCAACCCTCACAGGTCTGGGGTGACAGACATGTGTAGAACCATGCCTGGCTTTTTACATGAGTGCTAGGATCTGAACTCAGATCCTCATTTTTGCCCAGCAAAGGCTTTTACTCACTGAGTCATCTCTTCAGTCCAAATGAAATTAAATTAACCAATCTGTTAAAGATCTAGGTCTTAGTATAACAACCATTAAGAATTGCCTTTATTTTTAAAAAGATCATTTCATTTGTATCCACAAGACAACCCAAACAGCATTGTAACCTAACAATTTGTTTCTTTTGAGTCACCTATTTACCTCTTTAGGAAACAAATTAATCTTTTAAGGAGTATTTTATTTAAATTATTTTATCCTTCTTTAAACCTGAAGGTACAAAGAGAAGTTATTGTCTCAAATATATTGTAAAAGAGGAATTATTTGTATGATGTGATTAAACACATTAGGATCATCTGTAAACTGTAAGATGTCTTTGTAAGGCTTTAAACAAACGAAGCAGGATTTTAAATGATCATTTTTTTTCTTTTGGTTTTTTTCTTGACATTGTTTTTATTTTCTAATTTTATTGAATATTTGTGCATTTCATGAATACCTCTTGATCATATTTAGAACCTTTCCCCTCTCTGTATCTCCTGTAGTCCCCGACAGTTTTCATGCACTCTGTCATATATATTAAGGCCTATAGAGTAATGTTTGTGTCCTCAAGTATCCCTCACTGTGAATCCATCCACTAGCGCCTGGTCAGCCTATCTAGCATCACTCCCTTAAAGAAGACCGGCTTTCCCTTGCCCAGCAGTGATCAGTTGTCAATAGTTTATTTAAAGTTGGGGCTTCTCACCCATTTCCTCACTTCTGTGCTGGGTTTTTGTCTGGTTTGAGTTTGCATGGGTCTTGTGCATACTGTCCCCATTGCTGTAAGTTCATATGAGCAAGTTCTCAGCCACCTGGAAAACTCGGTTTTCTTGTGGTCATACACCACCCCTGGCTCTTGCAGTCTTTCTGCCCCTTCTTTTGCAGTGGTCCCTGAGCCCTGGGTAGGTGAGGTTTAATAGAGGAGTTCTATTCAGGGATACACATTCTGCAGTCCCTTATTCTCTATATTTTGTCCAGTTGTGTCTTTCTGTGTTAATTGCCATCTGTTGCATGAGGAAGAAGCTTCACTGGCAAGAGTTGAGAGATGTATTAATAGGCTTTCTGCCTGTTCCAGTATGTTCCCTGAGTATTAAGTATAAAGGTTGCATTGTAGTTGTGTCACTTAGGAATGGGCATCTCACAGACACGTATTCTCTGTGTTTGACCAGTTGTAGAACTCTATATTAGTCTCCATCTGTTAAAAAACGAAGCTTCTTTGATGAATGGTGAGAGGAGTACTTGTCTGTAAATAGAAGGATACACATTTAGTATACAGTAAAAAATTATTTGTGCCTAGGATATGACAGACATATATTTTCCTCTATGATCTATGACCTCTCCATGTGTATCTGGCTATGTATACATTCCCACACATAAGTCCTCCCCCATTGAGAGGCACATGAGCACCTCATTGATGGGACAACTGGACTAACCAGCTCACTTCTCCCATGCCTTAAGCTGGCCTTAAGTCCAATTAAATAGCTGTTGATTATCCCCAAGATAAAGGTATCACTCCGCATCCCTCAAGCCATAAAGCATCTTAGCCTCTGGAGTGGGACCCTCAGTGACAACCCTTTCTTAGGACTCTCTCCTGTTATACAGGCATTCTGCTTGTTTCCTTTCTCTTAAGCTATCACCTATAATAAAACTCCTTTCTGAAAATCACCCTTCTGCTGTCCATGAACCTTATTCTTTGAGTTCACAGGACAATGAATCTGAAAGCCACTGGCCCAGGGTGGCTTTGGTAGCCATTGATTTTCAAGTACCCTAGCTCCCTAAGTTGTTGCTCATCTGAGGTGAGAAAGCCTCTACAATACTAAAGGACCACATCACTTCTCCCCCATATCACAGAGCACAAATGAGGCATAATTTACAGAAGTATGAATGACCTCAAAACAGTTGCATCACTGCAGAGTCCCTCCCCCATTGTGGGTGATCATTGTATCAAGTCCCACTGTCTATTTACCTTCCACTTGCTATATACTCTAGCATCTCCTAAGATCACTTGCAATTATGAGGCAGAAAGGAGTGAGAGCTGGATCGTCAGGTCAGCATCTTGGGATCTTCTCCTTTCTTCTCTACTAGGGAGTGTCAGTAGCTCCATCATCAACACCACAGACCTAGTGTTGCGTAGGACTGTCTTCTGACAGTGGACGGACAATGGACAGATGCCATCTTCTCAAGCTTGGTTGCAGCTGCATGCCTAGAATCATCACAGCTAAACTTGTTAACTGTTACTTTTAACAAGAAAGAAGGGGCAGGGAGAGCAGCCACACATCCTGACCACCCAGTGAGCCCTAGTGATATGAAGAAGGGGAGGGGCTGAGTATAGGTGAACTGAGGAGGCTGACAGGAGGCGCCCTCGCCGTTTTGTGCAGCTGTGGGGAAGTCATTGTCCACACTGGGAGGAAGACTTTCCAGTGTGGTCTTAGAGGGGGAGCAGCTACACTTCTGTACGTAAACCCTCACACATTGCTCTTTAAGTAAGCCCAATAACTCACTGGTTTCCCAGACTAGTTCGGTGAAATCCCTCATAAGGACCAAAAGAGGAGGGGGCAGACTTTGTTTCTGACTCCCATAAGGAATTTTAGCTACACGTAGTTATCTGTGTAGTTTCTGATTAGTGGCCCTGGCTCCCTGACCAAGTTCATCCCCACTCCGAGATGGAATCATGTCATGCCTAGAAGAAAAAGGCCATACTACAACATATATCATACATAGGTTTGGCTAAGGAAAGAAATATAATAATATTTATTAATAATATATTATTATATTATATAATAATATAATATAATAAAATAAGGAAAGAAACCTATTTTTCATGTGTGTATGAGGCCAGGCATGGTGGCACCCACCTTTAATCCCAGCACAGAGGCAGGCAGACAGCTGTGAGTTCAAGGCCAGCCTGATCTATGTAGTGAGTTCCAGGCCAGCTGGGGCTACAGGAAGACCCTGTTTCAAAACAAACAGAAAACAACATCAAAAGGACAAGTGCATATGTGTCCATGCACTTTTAATTATATTTATTTATTGTGTGTGTGTATGTGTGCATATACACATATACCATGATGTGTGTGTGGAGGTCAGAGGACACTTGCAGGAGTGCAGGAGTCAGTTCTCTCCAACCATGTGGAGCCAGGGACTAAACTAAGGTCATCAGATTTTGTAGCAAGCACCTTGCTCTGAAGAGCTATCTCACCAACCCTGCATGCATTTCATATATGTGGGTGCTCGTGTGTATAGGTGCATGTGCAAATATGCATGTGTGTATGTGGAAGGAAGAAGACAACCTCAAGTGTATTTCCTCTGCTGTCCACCTCCGTATTGCAATAGTCTCATTGGCCTGGAACTCACTAAATAGGCTAGGCTGCCTGGCCAGAGTGCGCCACAAATCCACCTTTCTCTGTACCCCACTGGGGGAACTGGCTGGAATTACAGCACATGCCACAACACTCAGCTTTTTGGGGGGGTCTTTTTTCTGAAACAGGGTCTCCCTGTAGCCCCAGTTAGCCTGGAACTCACTTTGTAGACCAGGCTGGCTGCCTATCTCTGCTTCCCAAGTGCTGGGATTAAAGGCATGTACCACCACACCCAACAACACCCAGCTTTTGTAATTAGAGTTTTGGAGGTTGAGACTTGCTCAGGATCCTCAGGCTTGCTAGGCAAGAATTTTATTAACTGAGATATATCCTCAGACTCAAAAAAAAAGTTTTTTTAAAAAGACAAAAAAACAGCCTAAAAATTATATTTACACACACACACACACACACACACACACACACGTATCTTAAACACGACAGTAACAGTAATTTATCTTGAAGTAAAGTTGAAAACCTAAAATAAAGTGGCCACAGATTTTGCTAAATTACTTGTAGTAATTTAAAGGGCAGATTAAGTTTTGTCTCACATAAGAGGACTAGCATGTAAACAGTGATCACAAACACATTTAACACATACAACACAGTCAAACTGTATTTCTCAGTGAAAAAAAGCAAAAAAGAAATGCCTAGAGAAAGCAAAAATATCTAAGATAAAGCTTACTAAGGAGAATTACATTATTGTCTGTGGCAGTTAATATTGTCAACTTGATACTATCTGTAAGTACTCTAGGATCTAAAATCACTGAAGAGAGAAGCCTCTGAGCCTGTGTTTGAGAGATTATCTAGATGAGGTTAATGAGGTGCTCTTAAATGCAGGCAGTACCATTCCATAGGGTGGGGCCTGGGGCAGAATAAAAAAGAGAGAATGCTGAGTTCATGCATTCATCTCCCTCCTCTTCCTGACTGCAGATGTGGTGTGACCAGCTGCCTCAATCTCCTACCACCAGGACTTCCCCATCATGATGGAATGTACCCTCTCCATTGAGAGTCACAGTGAATCCTTTCTTCCATAATTGCTTTTTTCAGGGTATTTGATCACAGCAACAAGACAGAAAATTGATACCTAGAGTGGTGGTATTGGTATTGTGGTAAACCTGACCATGTGGTTCTTAGGCCTTTGAAACTGAGAGATGTGGAATAGCTTGGAACTTTGGGCTACAAAAAAGACTTTGAATAATGTAATTAGAGCTAAATGGTCGATTCTGGTAGAAACTTAGAAGATGCTGAGAGAAACATGGACATGAGACCCAACTCAAGAGTTTTAGAGGAAACAAAGATCTATCAGGGAGTGGGTTAGGGAGCATTCATCTGATATTCTGACAAAGAATCAGACTGCATTCTACCCATGTGCTGAGAATTTTTGTAGAACTGAAGTCAAAAGCAATGACTAGGGCTAGAGAGATGACTCAGAAGTTAAGAGCATATATGCTCTTGCAGAGGACCAGAACTCAATTCCCAGCACTCATATTAGGCAGCTCACAACCCCTTGGAACTCCAGTTGGATCTGTCCCCTCTGGCCTCTGGGTATACATTCACATGTGAAAACTGATGCAGATACTTAAAAACAATAAAAATAAATGTTTTTAAAAGTAATAGAGGGGCTGGAGAGATGGCTCAGCAGTTGGGAACACTGGCTGCTCTTGCAGAGGACTCAGGTTCAGTTGCCAGCACCCACATGGCAGCTAACACTTGTCCTTAACTCCTATTCCAGGGGATCCAACACCTTCTTCTGGCCTCCATGGGCATTGCACACATGTGGTACACTCACATATGCAGGCAAAAACACATACACATAAAATAAAAATAAAATAAAATAAAAAGTAATAGACTAATTCATTTGGTGGAGGAAATTTCAAGACAGGACAGCATTCAGTTTGTGTCTTGGCTACTGCTCACTGTTCTTATCCAGATCTTCAGTGAGAAGAAATGACAAGTGGGCCAGAAAGATAAGAAAAGTAGGAAGTTTGTTTAAAATTGTGGACAAGAAGAGTACAGAGGAAAAGCATTTGTAACTGTTAAAGAGAAACCTCACTGTCTCATTGGGACAGTTTAAAAGTGTCCTGAAGCGAAGGCCTCACCCATCAAAGACTCTGAATAGGACCCACCCTAAATGTGGGTAATACCATTCCATGGTCTCAGGTCCCAGACTGAATATAAAACAGAAAGCCAGCCGAGTAAAAGCATCCTCTCCCTCTGCTTCCTGACTGTGGAGGCTGACACAAGTTCTTGCTGCTATGACTTCCCCACCACAATAGACAATACCCTGACCTGTGAGTTAAAATGAACCCCTTCCTGGGTCACATCAATAAGACACGTAACTAATACACTGTCTTTTCCTGCCTAAGAGTTAATCAGCAGAGAAATGCCTCACGGAATCTCTTTTCTCTCCAACTTTAATCCATAACAGTCTTCTCCTTTGATGTAGAATTTTATTTCGTTTATCCATAAAAAGGTAAGAGAAATGATAAATGAGAATAGGGAGTTGAGAACACTTAGATTTCTCAGAATTTATTTTTGTTATGAATTTTTTATGAATTTCCTTCTTATTTTTAATATCTCCTTTTAATTTAGATGTAGTTTTTAGAACTCACCAATTTTTATTAATTATCAGTTTTATCATTTCTTTCCTGTAAATGTCTTTCAATTAAAGCAGACTGCCCATTCAATTTTAACTCTATTGTTTAGAATTTCTAGTTTAGTACACACACACACACACACACACACACACACACACGTACACACACACATTTAGGATCAAATGTTTTCTACTGAGAGAAGCATAAAGCCAAGTTATCTTTAGTTAGATTTCCTCATTTCCCAATACGTATAAGTTGAATTAACACAATTATTGAGCATAAAACCAGCTGGAGTACCAAATGGCAGTTTTTCTCCAAACATTTCATCCTTCCTTGAATTAAATATTGGAGGAGTGGAGGAGTGACAGAAGAAAAAGAATAAATTTGAGCAAATTAACAAACCAAATGTTCTGAACAAAAATGCTTCCAAAGCAAACAAACAAAATGGATGCCTTAAAACAAATTAAATGTTCTAAAAGCAAACTAAACATAGTATCCAAACAAATAGGATTTTTACAACTAGCTCTGAATAAACCAGTGGGCCATCAACCAAACCAAGGAAGGTCTGAGCCCCAGAAAGAAATCATCATCATTCACCTGAGGAGGCAATATCAGATGGTTGAACACTAGAGGCCCACACTGGCGCCAATCCAGGTGACTCCTCCAATGAAAGTGGATCATCCTTTGGACTTCACATTCAGGCACCAAAGCAAGTTGATACAAAAACACAGCTCTTGCCTCAAAGGGAATAAGAGATGATTTGTTCTGGAGCCAAGTATAAGTGATCATGACTTAAGAAAACAAACTTAAGTTGTCCCAAATACCATGTTACAAAGTAGTACAGTTTCATGAAGTTTTTATGGTAACAGAACAAATCAAATCAAATCAAGATACCTTCAAAACACAATAATAGAAAGAAAAGGTAGGTAGGGTACAGAAGGCAGAACATGTCTGCTATAGACTTCAGATTCTGTTATTAGCCTTTGGGTTGGTGAAAGCTAAAGGACTTTTTGTACATTCTGAAAAGGTTAACCAACTGGTCATGAGGATGTTAAGTCACACAGAGAAATGGGTACTAAGTGGCTATTTAGAGAGATAAGATAGCCCAAGACAATTTGGCTCCCAGTCTATAACATGATCATGAACGTTTTAAAAAGTCCAATTAGCTTTGTAGAATGTTTAACCTAGGTACAACTTTTTTGCCAGCAATTTCAGTTAACAGGACCTATTTTAAATATTTTTTTAAAGATTGGAGAGAATCTTTGGGTTAAGATGGAAGACTAAAAAGCTGACTCTGTGTGAAGAGAGAGAAGTCAGAATAAGAAAAAATAGACTGCATCCCAATTTGAGACATACAGGGACAGCTTTGGAGTCCACGAAGCCGAAGAATACTAGAAAAGACCAAAACCAAGATGGGCTACACAGAGAAGAAATCTTAACACTGCCTCAGCCATGTGGTTCCCTGATGAGGTGGGGACGAGACTACCAAGCTGCTTCTAGAAAGTAAATTCAGAGGAAAGCCAGGGAGCCCAGTCTTCAAATCTGGTTGCAGGTCTTGATGAGATTAATTCCTCTTCTGGTTCTTCTGGAGGACTGGGCAAGAGAAGAGAAAAATCATCTTGTAGTGTATGACCCAGAGGGCAGTTGTCAGGCCCCATCAAGGTAGGCAACCTATTGTTAAAAACTGACCTACCCCAGAAGCCTGAGATTGGGGAACCCACAACAGGCTGGGGGAGCCTCAGTTTGGCCTGCCACAGCTACATTGTGAGGCCCAGAGGGGTAGCTGTAGAGAACAGGAAGGTCAGATGCAGACTAGTCAAAGTGTGCAGCATGCAAGAGTAGGAAGTGGACACAGGAAGTTTGGTTCTCCTCTCAGAGGCTGGGAATAGATCTCAACTGAGAATGGTCATGGGTTTCACTTGTTCTGGGCCTGAAACCAGTGATGGATCAAATTGTGGAGCCACCCACCTGTCTTTTACTACTGCAGAGTCTGAGGATTCTGAGGTTCCAAGAGTACTACATGATAGAGCAGACCCTCCAGCAGGGCGATTAATGCTTCAGAGGTCCTGAAAGTGTGAAAATGCTGGACTGAGGATGTACCTCTGTTGCTAAAGTGTTTGTCTAGCATGAACAAAGTCCTCAGCACTACGTAGCCAGGTGTGGTGGCACACATCTGTAATCCAGCATTCTGGTGGTAAAGATAAGAGAATCAGGAGTTCAAAGTCATCTTTAGCTACCTGAGTCCCTCTACTGGTCCCAGTGCTGTAGTTGGCTTTTCATACTCCCAATGCACTTGGGAGACACCTCTGACCCCAGCTAAAATATTAGCCATTCCAAGGAGTATGATCTGGTGTGGTGGTTTGAATAAGAATATCCCCGATAGGCTCTAATTATTTGGACATTTTGTCTCCAGTTAATGGTGCTGTTTTGGGAGGTCTTAGAAGGTGTGGCCATGCTGGAGGAAGCATGTCATTGGGGGTGGGCTTAGAGAGTTCTTAAGCCTTGCCAGATCTCCAGTCACTCTCTGCTTCCTGCCTGCTTGAAGATGTGAGCCCTTAGCTTCTGCTCCTACTCCAGCCACCTCTGCCGCCATACCTCCCCGTCATGATGGACTCTTACCCCTTTGAAACCATAAGCGAAATAAACTCTTCCTTTTATAAGTTCCCTTGGTTTCTATCACAGCAACAGGAAAGTGCCAATACATCTGGGGACTTCTAGGAGAGGGGACACAACCTGCCAGCCCACAGACTTCAAAGTGTGGCCACCAGAGGCTTCTCGTAGTCAAGAAAAACTAACACCATGAAGCAAGCCCTGGACGAAATCATACATTTGTCCAATACAGACTTAGCACCAACATAAGCCAAAGGAAAGACAAGTTCAAAAGTTCAACTGGCCCTCCCGACCTCAGTGCATAGAACTGGCAGCTTCCAATTTTTGACGAGCAGAAAGAAACTGCTCTGACATCAAACCTTCACCTGACCCCTTGGTATGAGTTGTTTTCTTTAGCTATACAGGTAGAAGGAGTTTTGCTTTATTGCATTTGTAATTTTTCTTTTTCTCTGAATTTTTATTTGTTTTTCCATTAGGGAAGCAATATATTTTCTTTTCCTTTTTACGTGTCCTTTTTCCTTTTTTTACGTGCTTCCTTCTCCTGCCTCTCAGTTAGTAGTAGCTCATTGGCATTAGTTCTTAGTAGTTTTTAATTTTTATTCCCTTTCCTACATTCATCTAATTCTGGAATCTTTTTGTTGTTGTTTTGGTTTTGCATTTTTAAAAATTTATTATTTTGATTTTGTGTTTATGAGTGTATTGTATACTTGTATATATGTGCAATGTGTTATGCAATGCCCGCAGAGGTCAGAAGAGGACATCAGAGTCCCCCAGAATTGAAGTTACAGGTGGTTCTTAGCCACCATGTGGGTGCTGGGAATCAAACCCCGGTCCTCTGCAAGAGCAGCCAGTGCTCTTAACCACGGAGCCATCTCTCCAGCCCCTCGTTTTGTTTTTTTGAGACAGTCCTCCCTGTTGTCTCAGCTAGGCTAGAACTCATTATGTAGACCAGGCTGGCCTCAGTCTCACAGAAATCTGTCTGCTGCCATCTCCTGAGTACTGGGATCAAAGGCATATACCACCACACCTGGCTAATTTTGTTTTTTAAGTTTTTCATTATTGGGAAAGTCTTTTTTTTTTTATTAATCTCTGCTCTCTGGCTGTTCTAAAGCCCTTCACAACATTCTTCTCCGTTGTATTTTCTCCTTTTTCCTTTTCCTCTTTTTTGTCCTTTTTTCCAGTCTCTTTCCTTTATTTAATTCATCTTTCTCTTTGCACACTTATCCTAAATAGGTTTTAGCTTCATAGCACATTGTATGGCAATTTTGCCACTTTCAGTTCTATGGTCATTGGTGGTGTATTGGGGTGACCAATAACTAAAGTTTTAAAAAGTACTTACAATTTCATGCATGTATATAATGTATAGAGTGGATGTTCATTCTTGCATTATTCTCATATCTCTGTCCCACTCAAGACCACCTGTTTCTTCCCAATGAATCCCCCTCCTACTTTTGTATCTTATTTTTTTGTGTAAGTCTTGTGCAGATACCCAGTCATATCCAAAAGACTTCACTTCATAACACGCTTCCTCATCCTCCAGCTCTTATAATCTTTCTGCCTCCATTTCCATGATGTTCCCTGAGCCTTGGAGTAGTGTCCCACTTAGGGATGAGCACTAAAAAGTTACCTATTCTTAGTGTTTTGACTATTTATGAGTCTCTGTATTACCATTACCTACTGTAAAAGAAGCTGGCCTAGCCAAGACTGAGGGTAGTGCTAATCTAAGTGTATAATAATGTTAAGAAGGCAGTTTTGCTGCACAACATCAGTAGTAAGTCCTCCTCTATGGCCTGTGGCCTCCCAAGTTATGGAATTTTGCCCAGGTGTTCTGTGAAGTCAGGAGAATATAATAGCTGTGCTTTGGCTTTTAATAAGTGAGTTTATTAAGTCTATAGCACGCAAAAATAACAGAAGAAATAGGAAGTAGCAGATAGATGATAGATAGATTAGATAGATAGATAGATAGATAGATAGATGCAGATAAATGGCAAAATAACATCAAATCAGGCAGTCATAATATCTGTCAAAAACAACTGAGGCAGCCTGATTGAGAGAACAAGCAGAAGAGGGTATCACTGAATCCCCAGTATAAGGGAAGCCCCACACTGAGGCAGCCAGCTGGGGTTCCCAACAGAGTCCCAGGCACAGTAGAATGTCCACTCAGGTGAGGTTTTCAAGTAAAAGAAAAAACAGCAAACAGTAGATAACACCATCAAATCAGGCACTTGAAATCATCCAGCAGAAATGACTGGAGAAATCCTGCTGGGACAGTCATGCTGGAGTTTCCAGTTGAGAGTTCCCAGCAGAGCAGAACGTTCTCTCCACAGATGAGTAGAACATTCTCTCCACGGATGAGTGCCTGCCTTTTCTTTCCCACTGTAGACATTTCTATGTTTTGGTATAAACAGCAGTAACCTCTAGCTGTTCTCAAGGACACACACTGTTTTTACTCTTCAGCTGTTTTGTTGTTTCCCACTTTTCTCACTTGAGAGGCCTGGGGCCAGGCTGATCCAGAACAAAGGATTTTGGAGGTCACTTTGAGATAAGTATGTTTACATCTGAAATAGTCTGGGCCAACTTGTTTTTAGAGCTAGCTTCTTAGTGAGTGCAATGTACATGATACCAGGTATACACATAAAGTATGTATCCCTTCCCATGAAGCGGGCCTCAAATTCAATTATAAGCAATTGGTTATCCCCAAAACAATCATATCATTATTCTACCATTGCACACACCTTGGCTGGTATAGTTCAGAACTTGATAAGATACTATTGCTGAGGATACTACACACTTTGCTCACAGGATATGGAGAAATGAAGTTGTTAATAACTGGGAAGATTCCTCCTTGCTGGCTAGCTCTCTTAGTACCAGAAAGTGCTATCCTGGGGGAGGAAAGTGGTCAACAGTCTTCCCAGCTGTGAACTCTGGGAGCTACACTAATGACTGGTGCAACAAGACAAGGCCATGGGTGCAATAGTGGCATGAATGTTACGGGGGAAACAAACTGCTTTTATGCTAAATTTAAGGCCTGCTCCACAGTGCCAGTGTATGCCTGATGCTGTAAATCTGGCCAAGAATCCATGACCAGGGAGCTCTTAGGCCCCAGGGGTGAACCTACTGCAGTTATTTACTTTTCTGTTGCTGTGATTTAAAAAAAAACACCATGGCTAAGGCAACTTACAGAAGGAAGAGTTTATTTTGGCTTAATGTTCCAGAGGGGTAAGAGTCCATTGTTGCAGGGGAAGAAGCTGGAGCAGAAAGCTGAGGGCTCACAACTCAAAGCATATGCAGGAACTGAAAAATTAAAAGTGGGATGGGCTATGGACTCTCAAAGCCTGACCCCAGGGACATGTTTCCCTCTCAAAGCCATACCTCCTACAGGTTCCATGACCTTCCCTAACAGTGCCAACAACGGGGACCATGAACCAATCAGGAGCCGATGAGAGACACTTCTCATTCAAACTACAGGCCGGTCCAATAGAGGAAATTCTCCAACTGAGGTTCCCTCCTTGCAGGGGTGTCAAGTTGACAACTGAAGCCACCCATAACACTCTTCTAATAAGCTATCTCCTTTCCTGTGTCTATTCATGTATTTCTGTACAAGATCATTAGAAAGGGGCACAAATTCTACATGTTTTCTCTCATATGCAGAACATAAATATCTATGTGTGTATATGTATGTATGTATGTATGTATGTATGTATGTATGTATGTATGTGTGTTTACCAGTCACAAAACTAGAAAGGGAATCACAAGAGGGGTGGAAGAGACCTTAAATGAGGTGACACATAAAAAAGATAATGGAGTACTTGTAACAGGAAAACAGGAAAGAGGGACTAACTAGGGGAAGGAAAGGAAATGGCTGAAGGGGCAGGGGATGCAGAGGTGGGCAGTTGGGGTGACAAACCAATGAGAACACAGTATCATGGCACAAATGCATAAAGCTATCATATGAAACCATTACTTCCTATGCTAATCTAAAAATTAATTTTATAAAGACCTCTATATTTGTAAACAATATGTGGGCTTTCAGTGGAGCACCCTGGCCATTTGTAATCTGATAAGGGTTCAACAGTGATATCAAGATACTGTCATGAAACCCATAATAAACGTCTGCACTACTCCTAAACACTAGTGTTCTTATGCTTGTTATCTAATAGACAACATTATTTGGAGTACAATACCTAGGAACTCTGACCTTTACTTATGATTAAAGCAAGGATCTACATTTATGAATGGGAATATGGAACAGTTTTGGGTAACAGAGAGTCAAAGTACATGATATACATGTGTGAAGATTTCATAATTAAACCCACTATTTGATGTGCTCATTAAAAACATGAAAAGCATATATGAAGCATCTGCAAGTGAATTCAGCATTAGACACAGAAAGGGCAAGTCAGATTAAGACCCTAGTCTTTTTAATTTTTCAAGGAAAACATTAAGGCCAAAAGTATGTTAATGAACTTTATAAGCATCCAGATTATAATCTAGACCTTTGGGACAGCCAGAATAAAAAAAACTTCCAAAATAATATTGACCTCACAAATGTATAACTATTGTGGATCAATTAAAATTGAAATATTTAAAAATTTATTTTCACAATTTCATGCATATATGATGTACTTTGATCATCTCTTCCCCATTATCCCTTCTTATAGACTTTTCTCCCCCACCTAACACCTTATTCTTTGCAAGTTCCCCTCCTACTTTCATGTCTTTTTTGCAGCCAGCTGCATTTAATTGAGGTTGCTTGTGTGATCATGGGTTATTTGCTTGAGCAAAGTCAACTTACTAGTGGCTACACCACCAAGCAATGAGTCCCCCTCCCTTCACAGCCAATAACTGCCTATAGTTCCTCACAAAGTGGGGCCTTGTGAGTGTCTCCCCAATCCAAAATGGAATGTTGATGGGTTCAGTTTTGTGCAGTTAGGCAATGCTGTTGAGTTCATCAGTGCAGCTGCCATGTTGTGTCCAGAATTCAGCATTTCACTGCACTCCTTCCATCTTCTAGAATATACATTCTTTCTACTGTGTCTTATGCAGTGTTCTCTGAGCCTTAGAAGGGGAAATACAGATTCCCTTTCCGAGTTGACTTCTCAACAGTCACTTATTCTTAGCACTTTGACCAGTTATGATTGTTTGCATTAACCATTGCCTACTGCAAACAGAAGTTTCTCTGACCAAGGCTGAGGGCAGCATTGATCTTTGGGTATGAACATACACATTTAGAAGGCAGCTTCACATCATGCTTGTTCAGCAAAGCAACAGTGGTAGATTATTTGGGGGGCTATGAACGCTCCCTCACTCCAAGCCATGGACTTTTGACCAGATTTATAGGACCAAGTATGAATTCCTCTTCTAAAGCAGGCCTAAAATCCAACTAAAAGGTGAGTGATCATCTCCATGACATTCATATCACTGTTGTACCAGTGGACACATCTTGCTTGGCAGGTTGGTACTGTAGCTCACAGGATTCACAGATGAGTAACACCATTGACGTATTTTTCTTCCCCAGCAGCCTGCATAGTACCTTCTGGTACTTACTGCTTAGTCATTAGAGAGGAAGCATTCAGCTCAGTTCTGGCTTCATTTATTTGTGTGCTGAATCCAAAGAATGTGGTATCTTCAGAAATAAGGTCTTATCATTTAGTTCTGGTGAGCAACCAAGAGCAATAGCAATAGCCTGTATCATTTGGAGGAATTTCTGGGGCCTTCCTGAGCAAAAACTCATAAGGAGATATTCTACACCTGGAATTTAGATTTTTGTTTAAGAACCCATTGCTTCTGGGTTCCACAAATGCAAGCTACCTCCCTTCAGACTCGTTTTCTTTTTTAAAAAATATTTTTATGCACATATGTAAGTCCCTGCATGTAGGAATATGTACCACTTGCCTGCCTGGTACCCACAGAAGCCAGAAGAAGGCACTGGATCTTCTGGAACTGGAGTTACAGGTGGTTGTGAGCTGCCGTCTGGGTGCTGGAAACTGAGCCCAGGTCCTTTGCAAGAGCAGGAAGTGCTGTTTACCACTGAGCCATCTCTCCACCTTCTCCCTTTACCACTCTAACTCTCCTACACGAGGGCCTGTGCTGAGTGCTTGCTCAGTCCTCTGGTAGGGCACTTATTTCTCCTTCCATCATTTTACCTCACTGTCTGAGGACATGCCCTGAGCACCTGTTCCTCCACAGGTACAGCCCTCACCTCTCCCTCCCTCTGCCATGCTAACTCAGGACAGCAGTGCCCACTAAGTGATACTTTCACAAGACTTGTCTCCTCAACATTCCTTCCTGGATAGGAGAGGAATTCATAAGGACTGCGCAGAGTGCTTGCTCACTCCAGGGATGGAGTCCTCACCTCCCCCACTTTCTGGCTCTCAGACCCACCCTCAGGACCTGTAAAGAGTGCCTGTGTTTGCATGTTTTTCAATACAACCGCCTCCACCCTCTGGCACCCATTCCCACCATCTGAGGAGCCAAGAGGAGGGCCTGCTCAGTCTGTACGTAAATGTGTCACTTTTCCTGCCTTGTGGAACTCTAACCTCTAACTCTAACTGTATCAAGACCTATGCAGATCTCCTGTTCATGCCCCCCAGGTCAGAGGTCACACCCCACTTCCCTGCCCTCTATCACCCCAACCTCTGCATCTCCTCCTGGTATACTTCCTGCTCATTTCCCAAAGCACAGACCACACCTCTGTGGCCCCCAGCACCCTAACCACACTGCCTCAGGTCCTACCTGGAGTGCCCACTTTTCCTCAGGTCAGAGGCCACAGCCCCACTACCCCCAGGCACCCTAACCCCTCTGCCTCAGGACTTGTCTGGAACATCCTTTCCTGCGCCTCAAGTTAGAGCCGACATCCCTGCCTGTCATAGACACACAAACCCTCACTTTTCCAAGAACCATCATGGAGCACCGTTTTGTGCACCCAGGCCAGAGGCCACCCCCAAGGGAGTGGGTCATACTCCCTTGTCTGCAAGCTAACACAGTGGCCACTGGTGAGGTCACAGGTCATGATGCTCCAGTGAACACAGGGCTCCAGGTATCATTTCAAGATATTGTTTTCACTTCCTTTGAACACACATTCAGAAATGGGAATGTTAGATCATATGGCAATCTCATTCTTAATCTTAAAGGGAGTTTCTGACTGTTTTGTGTAAGGCTATACCACCTCTCCTTCCCACCCAACATCTAAGGGCTCATTTTCTCCACACTCACTAATGCTTTTTCGTTTTTTGACAAGAGCCATTCTAACACATGTGAAATGATCTTATTGCATTTTTTGTTTTAAATATAATTTATAAATTTACATAATTTCGTTTTTAATAATGGGCCTATATTTAACAGGTGACTTGCAACAAAATATCCTGAAAATTACATAATTTTCTCTCCTCAGCAGGTCCAAGTCACTTCTACACATCCTACCCCTAAGTCTCCAGGGGGCTTAAGGATTACAGTAGAAGACAATCTCAGAGGCACAACTCATTCTTGAGCTTCCTTTTGGAGTGCCTGGTAGGAAACAGGGGAAAGAATCTGGAGAGTGACTACCAGGAGTTACTGCTCTGTTATTTGCTTCAGTTATGAACATGTCTTTCCTCATTTGTATACTACATAGAGGCCCAGAAATCAGGAGTGAGGAGTATTAGACAAAAGACCAGAGAAAGAAGAGAGAAGAGGCACTATCCTAATCCCAAGGAAGGAAAAGCTTCACTGTTAGGGAGCAAGAGCTAAGGGGAGATGGCCCCTGTCTCTCTTCTGATTGATTCCTTGCCTCAAGAAAAGCAAGATGAATGATCAGGCTATTGCTACTGCTCTTGGTTGCTTGCCAGAACTAAATTTGCATACTAGTAAGATAGATGTACTTATTTTTACATAAAGGTTTAAATCTCAACTGAATATTTCATATTGTAGGACCTACAGCATCTTCAACATTTTTTAGAGTTGATTGGCATTTATTTTTATTTTATTTTAATTTGTTTATTTTTATGAGTATGTTGTTTGTACATATGTAAGTGCACCCATGCTATGCAATGCACACAGAGGTCAGAAGAGGGCATTGGAACCCCCGGAACTGGAGTTACAGATAGTTGTTTGTCACCTTGTGGGTGCTGGGAACCAAACCCAAGTCTTCTGCAAGACCAGCCAGTGCTCTTAACTGGTGAACCATCTCGCCATGCCTCAGAACTGATTGACATTTTGGTTCTATAATTGTCGATGTTGAGAATGCTGCTTTGCATAAATACATAGTATAAAATGGCAGAAGTATATTTAGAACCATTTTAGAAATTGTTGGAAATCTCATCCTAATACCAAAACAAAAGTTATTTAATGATTTTTTAAAGCATAAAATGCTTTATTTCTTTAACAGTCTCAGGACACACTGTGGCTCAAGTGGTGGATATATATAGCCTAGCAGCAATTCAGAGTTCCCTCCAAACCTCTGTCCTTGACTGAAATAGAGTGAACATGTGACCCTCACACGTGAGGTCTTTTATGTTATGGTTGATGGAGTAGCTTGTGTCATTCATAAATTCCACATGTACCTGTGGGTACTGTCCATGTGAACTGGGTCCTGCCCAGCACTATCCTGGCCAAATGAATGGGCTGCATACCATTTGTGTCCATGATGGGACACATTTAATACTTTTTCATGAAACAAGTCAGCAACTCAAAAGTCCTGAAATGGACAAACATTGTCTGAAAAATCTCCAATTCATTACATATTTGACTTTGAATTAACTTTTGGTCACTGCCAGTTGAGAAACCTCTCACTGTCACCAGAGTTTATACAATTCACACATTCAGTGATGTGACTCAATGGAGTTTACAACACATACTTTAAAATGCTGAGGAAAATGTGGATTTGATAGGGCACATTAATAAAACATCCACTAGGGAGGAGGGGAAGCTAACACTGTGCAGGTCCCTCCCCTCTGGTCAGGATGAGATGGCTCAAGAGGAAGAACTTCCCCTACAGGTGTCTACTGTGCCCTTCCTGCAGTTGGTAACTCCTAGATGTTGTCCTTAGCATCCTTAACATCCTATTCTTGTGTGAGAGGCTTTCTGGGGAGAAACCATACATACACATCTACTCCCCGTAGAAAGGGAGCCCAATGACAAACCAAAGTCTTTATAGCACCAAAGGCAAACTTGGTGAATCAGTGAGGCTTTTTTGGAGGGCGGGGGTTACTAACAGGACTACGGGTGAGGGGTTACTCACATGAACAGAGATGTCTCAGAAGCAACTGAATCACTAAAGAAGCCACCCCAACATGGGTGACAGCTCACAAAAGCTACATCCCTGGAACTCTATGTACAACATGCTGGCAGGCTCAACAAGGGGAAGCTTGACTTGTCAGAGTCTCTTCCTGCAGCAGCTGCCTATTACTTCTGTAACCTTGGGAAGAGCTCCTCCCAAGTCTAAGATTCAGCTTTCCCAGACATGGGAAGTTTGACACTTCCTGAGTTTCCTAAGTTTCCTAAGCCTTTCCGTTCCTTCCTGGTAGGAATATTTCAATTAGGAGAAACTAAAAGGTTTTTTTTTTTTTTCCTGTCCTAATTCTTTAATTCTTCCAGCATTTTCTGCTCTTCTAAAATCTGACTGTGAATTCCTTCCTTGGTTGAGGAATAATCATTCTTTCTATACCTTCATGCATGAATCATAATACGTACCTGTGAGCTTTGCATGCTTTCTGTCTAGCTGCTCACTCTGTGTCTATACTTTTCACCTTTGGCTGAGTGTCAATAACTAGCCTGTCACTGCGGGTGCCTCACATAGTTTTGAGTTTGCATTTCCCTGAGGATTAGTCCATTTGTATAGACCCATTAATTAATAATTTATGTTCTTTTGAAAAATGCCTATCAGATCCTTTGCCCATTTTAAAATAGGTTATTATTGCTTTTACGTTCTGTGTTAGTCCTTTCTACATTTTAGATATTAAACCCATGTTTGTTAATATGTCCCTCATTCTGTGTGTTATCTTTCCACTTTGTTGACTTTTTCCTTTACAGTGCAAAAGCCTTTTCGATGTATAAAATAGGATTTGTCTGTTTTAGTTTTCATTTACTTGTGATTTGGGGGCATGTCTGAAAAATCACTGTCAGGACCAATGTTGAGTAACATCTTCTCTTTGTTGTCCACTAGGGGTCTTAAGAGTTTCTGATTTTATGAACTCAACATATAAAATTACTTATGTTTCTGTGTACTAACAACAAATTCTCTAAAAGAGGAAAGGTTGAAAATTAAGAAATCAGAACTAGAGAGATAGTTCAGTGGTTAAGAGCAATGGTTGCTTTTGCAGAAGTCCCAGGTTTGATTCTCAGTACCCACATTATGGGTAATAACCATTTAAAACTCCAGTTCCAGGAGGATCTGACACCTTCTTCTGAATTCTGTGGACATTGCATGACACAGGTGCACTTACATATATGCAGGCAATACACTTATACACATAAAATGAAAATAATAAAATATTTTTAATTAAGAAATCAAGAAAATCTCATTTATAATTACTCTAAAAACTTAAGTAAATTTCATCAAACTGGTAAAAGATCTATGCACTGCAAACTACAAAATGATAAATGAAATTGAAGACATAAATAATGAGAACAATATGTTCATAATTTGGAAGAATTTCCAAAGTGCTCACATTCCCCAAAGTGATCTACAGAACCAATGCAATTCCTATCAAAATTCCAGTGGCAATTTTTATAGGAATAATGTTTTAATTCCCAAATTCATATGAAGCCAAAAAGACCTTGACTAGTTCAAACATTCTTTAAAAAGAGAACAAAGATGAAAGTATGTCCCGATTTCAAAGTATATTACAAATCTATGGTGGTGAAAACATGGTCTGAATATAGACATTACACTAATGGAATAGAACAGAGAGCTTAGAAATGAACCCTTATATATGTGATCAACTAATGGTCACCCAATTTTGACAAAGGCACCAAGGATACAAAGAGGGACAGGAAAATGTCTTTAATAAATGATGTTGGAGAAACTGCATATTCACATGCACATGAATGGAGTTGACCTCTAATGTTATTCTACATACAAAATTAACTCAAACTGGCTTAAGGACTGATGTGTAAACCCTGAAATTAGCAGTCTGATGTAATTAACCTGGTTATAGGAGCACACTGAGATTTTTAAAGCCCTCTAGTAATTCTAATGTACATTCACAGTTGAGAACTCTGCATTAGAATACTTTTATTGATTTCCCCTAGAGCATCTATCATTTTGCTGCTTTCCCCATCCACTCTTTTTCTTCTTCATCTAAATCCTACCCATCCTTTGAGATCTAACTTGGGCACTATCAAGGACTTTGTTTACCACTGACATAGTCCGATGACCTATGTATTCCTTATACATAATTTAGCACTTAGAATATACTTTTTCTTACTTTCATGTTTATTCTGCCTCTTTAACAGGATCCTACAGTATAGGAGAGCAGAGACAGTATTTTATTATTCTCTTTCTCCAGAAACTACCATAATGCCTTTCGCCCATGATGCCACTGGTGTGCAGTGGTAGTGATGATGATGTAGGAGGTGCTATCAGTGCTTTGACCCATTCCTTCATATGTATTTCTTTCTTTAAGGGCTGCACTGAAGCTACTGGAACACACTCCACTGTTCAAACAGACAGTTGAAGTGTCTGAAAATGGAGCCATCCTCACCTTAACTTAATGACTGTGGGTAAAATTTTAATGTTCTAGCTGTCATGGTCCCTGATAAAGACAACACTATCTCCTGTATCCCCTCTGAGATTTAGTCAAAGTGGAAATTTTACCTTCGTTCAGGTTCTGTTATTCATCCACCACCCTACATGACCTTACTGGCTTTTTAGGGAACATTTCCAAAATAAATAATTTTGACATGAATCTGTTTCTAAGGTTTTGCTATGGGTAAAGGAGAACTAGACACCTTGCTTCGGTTTGCCTATGGTTTCAGTGAATTCCTCAAACATTAGTGTGACAGAAGCTTGGGCCTCAGTGTGATGGCATTGAAATAGTGAGACCTTTTAAAAAAATGGAGACTTCTGAAAATAACTAGGTCATGAGGGCACCACCCTTCCTTAGAAGGATTAATGTTCAGTCAGTTATTCTCAGGAAAGCAAGCTGTTACAAATCAAATGCATATGACACATTTGGCCTTTTATGCATATGGCCAGTTCTCTTTCTGTTTCTCTCTGTATTAGTCAGTTTTCTATCTCTACAACAAAATATTTCAGATAATCAACACATAAAAAGAAAACGTGTTTTGGCTAATAGTTCTGGTGGTTTCAGTCCAGGATCAGTTGGCCCCCATTGCTTTTGGCCTGGGGCAAGACAGAACACAATGCAGGGAGTATATGATTGGAGAAACCACTTATCTCAGAAGAGAGAAAGAGGAAGAGACCAGGAGTCTACAATCCCTTTCAAAGGCATGCCTCCAGTGATCCATCAACCTTTCCCAAGACTCCACCTCCCAATAGCAACACTTTGGGTCCAATGTTTACATTTGAACTATTAGAGAACATTAAAGATTGAAACCGGAGCACTGCCATGCTGTAACATAGTCAGGGATGCCCTTGCCAGAAGCTGAACATATGTGGCCATCCCATCTTGCACTTTTACCTTCCCAAACTATGAGCTAAATAATCTTTGCTTTATAAGAATCTAGAATCAGATATTACTTTTTTACTTAAACAGAAAGAAAAAAATGAATGTACCAGTCCATGGCATAAGATAGTAATATAAGGATAATGATGATAACTATTATTTATTGACTGTTTTCCATGTGTAGGCATTTAACCAATCTTATCCTCAGGGTTAGATAGGGACTATGGTTTTCCTACTTTTATAGCCAAAGAAACCAAGACATGCTTAAATAACTTGCTTAAGATCACACAAGTAAGAAAGGAAAAACTGAAAGAGAAAAAATCCCCTAGAGAACACGGACAATAAGGGATCAAATAAAATAATAAATGTTGGAGTTGGAGAGATAGCTCAGTGGTTAAGAACACTTGCTGTTCTTCCAGAGGACCCCAGTTTGAGTCCCAGCGCCCACATGGCAACTAACAACTGTCCATAACTCCAGTTCCAGGGGATCTGACACCCTCTTCTGGCCTTTGCAGGCTTTGTATGACACAGGTGCACTTACATACATGCAGGCAATAAAATAAAAATAATTTTAAAAATGTAAAGAATGTCAACCAAATTACCTCTTTCTAAAAAACATTTTATTATTTTCATTTTATGTGTATGAGTGAGTGTATTGCGTGCATGTAGGTAGGTGCACCCATGTCACACAACGCCCGAAGAGGTCAGAAGAAAGCATTAGATCCCCTGGAGTTACTGATGGTTGTTAGCTGCCACATGTGTACTAGAAATTGAACCTGAGTCGTCTGCAAGAGCAGCCATTGCTCTTAACCACTGAGCCATCTCTCTAGCCTGAACCAGATTACCTCTAAATGAGCTTTGTGGGCCAGTGGGAAAGGAAACCATCATTTGTACTTTGACAAGATGACTTTTGAGTTCCAAGAAGCAATGAACAGACTTTGAGAATACAACCAATTTGTAGTTAGAAATTGCATTTCTAGTTGACTGACAGAAAAATCCTCCTCTTCTATTTTCTTTCCTTTGCCTCACTCCTTCCTAAAACAACTTCTTAATAGTATATACCCTTGATCCTAGAAAGCATATACCATATGTGGGCAATTAACAATTTAAGTATGTTACAGATTAAATGTGTATTTCTATTCTACACTGAGAACTGCTATGTTACTTTCTAGAACAAGCACGCTAATTTACAGATGCTGCTTCTTGGAATTAATTTATGAAATGTAGCATGTATATATTAAAGATTTGTATGCCATTACTTTACTGAGATTAAATTTATACACCTGAAATTTAATGTTGGAATTTTACAGTAGGCTGGCCTGGTCAGATGATCCATCTATTTATATTTATAGTGATCTACTAAAAGAAAAACCTGAAAGTCACATAGAGGTGTGTGTGTGTGTGTGTGTGTGTGTGTGTGTGTGTGTTAAGCCATTTAATCCTTAAAAAACATTTAGTAATGCATCATCATTCTTTCCATTTATAATTTGTGGGATCATGTGAAAATCACATAACCTTGTTTACATTTAGTTTTCCTAAATGTAAACTAAATTTTAAGTAGAGGTTCAGTGAAGGTTGTGGCATAGAGCAAATGTTTAGCAAATTGTGTCTACTAATAATGATAATGATAGTACTTCCCTGGAAAAGTTTTGACCAGTCTAACCATGAGACTTTTAAATTTGTGAATTAAGCATTATTTTTTAAAATATTTTATTTATTATTTTAATTTTATGTGTATGAGTGTATTGATTGTTTGTAGGTAGGTGCACCTGTGTCATGCAGTGCCTGTGAAGGTCAGAAGAGGGTGATGGATCCCCTGGAACTGGAGGACAGTTGTTCGCCACAATGTGGATCTAGAAATTGAACCCGGGTCCTCTGCAAGAGCAGCCAGTGTTCTCAACTGCTGAGTCATCTACCTCTCCAGCCCCTTAAGCATTCTTTTTTTTTTTTTAATGTACAGCACTCATAAAAAATGACAAGTAAAAGCTGGGCATGGTGGTGCACACCTTTAATCCCAGCATTCAGGAGGCAGAGGCAGGCAGATCTCTTTGAGACTGAGACCAGCCTAGTTTACACAGCAAGTTCTACAAAGAGACCCTGTCTCAAAAAGACCCAAAACAAAACAAAAGAGGTAAACGGCATTTGTTCCTAGACCCAGCCTTTCAAACTGTTCACCAGTGTCACTTTTTTCCTAATTCTTCTGCCTACCAATCCTATAATTCTACCTTTTGTTCTTCTCACCAATTCTCCCCATTTCCAGCCCCTTTCACTCTAGTCTTTTCCAGATACTGTTTTTCATGCTTAAAACAGGGTCCTAGTAATTATGGCATACTTATAGTCTACCTTCATGCTGCCCCTGCTCTGGGTCCACTCTGTTAAAAATGCAGCAGTGCTTTTCCCCCTACCTGTCACTCTGAAACTGCTGACGTAGTGCCTACAATATCATGGGTTCTCAAAAATGTTTACTTACGTTCCCATTTATTTTTTAACTTCACATGAAAGTGTCCATCCCTGCTCTGAAGTCTCTTTTGGTAAAATAGATATGCCTTAATCTTTAATTTATTTGTCATATCTGTTTGGTTTATAAATCTGAGTACAACTTCATATAAATGTATACCAAGGGCATAAATGGCAGAGATGAATTCATTTTGAAGGCTTCATCAGGGAAGATGAAGTCTTATCTAAAGTGGAGACTCACAGACTCTGGGTCATAAATCCATGGATCACTGTGATCACTGAAATGGGAAATTAGCTCAGGTAAATTAATATTGTTAAATGTCACATAAATATGGAGAAAGTGCATTTATCTCTTCCTTTTTAAAAATCAAATATTTAATATGTATTATATTCCCACTAGAGATACTGAGGCAAATCTAGGAAATATATCTAGAGGAATAAGATGAGAGTTCTCTCCCATGGACATCACAGCCTTGTCCAGTGGCTCTCAATCCCAACTATACATTAGAATAATCTGGAGCTTCAAAAAAGACCCACAGATGCACAGGTCCCATCAAAGACCAGTTGAATATAAATGCATTAGTATTTTTAGTAGCTTATTAGGGAATTCTAACATGTAATGAGATTTAGAACCACTTGGATAGTGAGTATCAAAGTGTTCAGAGTAGGGATGCAAATGCATAAAAGTCATTTGGGAAATCAGAAATATACATGGAGAGCAATACATACTTTTCCTTACTGTTTCCCTTAGACTAAGGCATGCTGCTGAGATTTTTCATAAGAGGATAAATGCAAAACACTTTTCTCTTTCCTCAAATAAACAAAAAGTAGAGAAACAATTATAACATTACATAAGTGAAAGACACAGGTAGGCATAAGATCGCATAGAAGTAAAGAGTAAGCAAAGCTGAGGTCAGTGAATACTCTCTCTAAAAAAACAAGACTGATGACTCCTGAAAAGGTTAGCTAAACAAAAGGAGGTAAGTTGACCCCTCCCCCTCAAAAAAAGGTACAAGATCCACTAGATGTTAGCAAATTCTGGTTGTTTTTCTGTGCTTCCATTTTCACTAAAAGGTTTGGACAGTATTTTATAAAGGAACCACTGACCCAGATTCTGTTTCTAAGGAATTTAGTCTAAAAAAGTTGATACCCAGAGGGATTTCAGAAGGGAGAATGGACTTTTGAAGTAGTATCTGCTGAAAAGCCGGGCACGGGAATCTTAGTGAAATCTCAGTAGTTCCTGACATAGAGCGGCAGTCTTTCACCTGTGGTAAGTTGGAATGTGTTATAAGTGGAAGAGGACACAGTGGCTGATGGAATGCTGCTGGCATTTAAGATATTGGGAAGTAGTCATTGGAGGAACCATAGAAATTAGGCATCACTGGGGAAACTGGGGTACTGAAGTAAGAAAATAACAGGATCAAGCTAATTAATCATGAATGAACGGTGAAGCACAAAAGAGGCCTTCCTTAAGGAAGCTCAGGAAACTCTTGTTCTTGCTGCTGGAGTATACAAGTGGAGATATAGAATGGGCACATCCGTAAGGCACAAAAAGACCTATAATCGGGGACTGAAGAGATGGCTCAGTGGATAAAACACTGACTACACTTCCACAGGTCCCACCTGGCAGCTCACAAGTGTCTGCAACTCCAGTGTATCTAATGTCTCTTCTGGCCTCTACACTCATTGTGTGGACATGGTAAACCTACATACATGCAGGCAAAGCATTCATACACATAAAATAAAATAAATAAATATGTTTAAAAAGACCTACAATGAATGTTCAGTCAAGGCAGATTGCCCAGGCTAAAGGCAGAACCCTTGGAGTACAGAGGGACTGTCAGCTATAGAACACAAATATCTCCTTTGGTAGCAGCATTTGAACCTCCATGTTCCCCTGAACCACTGCGAATTCAGAAGCCTTTGCTAAAAAAGAATGCCTTCCTCACTTGTGCTATGCTATGGTTTGGATGTGGTTTGTTCCCCGAGGCTTCATGTATTGAAAGTTTGGTTTCTAGTGGCAGGGAGATGGTGGGACCTATAAGAGGTGGTATCTACTGAGATGTCTCCAGGTCACTGGGGATGCTACCTTCAGAAGGAAATCAATCTTCTAGAGTGAATTCTTAAGAGACTGAGTTGTTATAAAACCCTAAGCCTAACAACTGAGTCTCTCTGACTTCCTGTTTAGAAATGTGATCTTTTCTGCCATATGCTCCTCTCCTAGTGTGATGGCATTTACCATTAGGCCCTCACTAGAGAGCTTTGCCCACTCTTGGACTTTGAATCTCCACAACTTTAATCATAATAAAGATCTTTCATTTACAAAGTTAGCTTGCATCAAGTGTTTCATTGCAGTGAAGAAAAGTACACTTCCTAAGTACAAATCTCAGATGAAGAGAAACTTTCTCAGACTGTGTTTTCACACCTCCCATATTCCAGTTTTGAAGAGCAGGCCAAGACTGGGTCACATTTTATCATTACTCAATTGGGATAGTGCTTGCCATGCTAAGAGTGGAAAGGGGCTACAAGCCAAGGTAGTATCAGACTTGAATAATTTATATCAACAAAAATAGAGGTTTAGGAGGGAATTGTGAAGATCCCAGACCAAGATGAGTAGACCATTAAAGCTGGATTGGGAGAACTTTTCAGTTTGGAGCCATATTCTTCTGACATAAGATTTAATTTTCTATAAAATGCCTCAGGGATGTTTCCATTATACTGTTGGATGAATTTTGGAGGCTTTGATAAAGTAATGGTTTACACTCAGTAGAGGAGAGATCAAAATTGCCATGGCATCCCTTGAAAAAGGAATCTGGTAATGGTTTGTATCTTACATGTTCCCCTAGGACATAGGTTGAAGGCTTTGTCTCTAGCCTGTGGATCTACCAGGAGGTAGTGTAACCTTAGAAGGTGGAGTCAGTGGAAGGCAGATAGGTCAGTAGGGGTCCTTGAAGGAGTTACTTGGATTCTACTCCTTCCTTTCTCTTTGCTTCTCAGCCATCATGCCATATACCCCTTCTATGGAGTAGTGGTCCCCCAGCCCACAGGGACCAACTGACCATGACCAAAACTCCTAAAACCATGCACCAAAATAAGTCTTTCTTCTTTATAAATAGACTTTCTCCAATATTTTGCTATAGCAGTGGAGAAGTGATTCACACAGGATCAAAAGACTCAGAGAGAAGGTCATGTCAAGAATGAATCTACAATATATGACCAGAAAGCCCACTAGGTATGATGTTCCTCAAGAGATCCTAAGGGATCTACAGCAGCAAGAAATTCACACATGAAAGAAACACGAGAATCACTGAGAAGTTGTCTCCTTCAGCTAATAAGAGATACTGTGAAACAGTTAGACTTTCTAATAAGAAAAGTGATTAGAACGTTCTAGATTAGCAGAGGCCAGGTGACTACACTTAGTCATGAGAAGCATTTGACCATTAGAACCATTTAATTACTATAATGGGCATCCAAGCCAGTCTGTCAGCCAGGGAGACCAACTTTTTATGACCCATAGAGAGCACCAATAAAATATGAGACTTTTAGGAACATGAGAGATGGGCATCCAGAAAGAATAGTTCTAACGATATATAAATGTAAAACAACTCATAATTAATCATGGATTAGTAGAAACTAAGGTCAACTATACTGATGGAGAAACTTGATCTCTTTTCTACTTTCAAGACCTGAGTCAATTTCCAGACTCATAACTAACCAATTGAAATAGAAGCTCCACTCTTATGAGCAAGGATTGAGAGTTGAGTAATAGATGGAGTTCTAACCCAAGTCTTCTACAACAGGTGTATTGGCATCATGGACCCCACCAGTGGTTATTTTACTGGAAAGTGGAAATACTTAGCAGTTAGAAGAATCTTCCACATTAATTCCTTGGGCTGTTGAGCAAAGGATATTGTAGAAGACAGTAGTCCTTGAAGCTGGCCCTCTCCCATCAGGAGGATAAATGAAAGATTGTTATATGCTAGGAGAATGGCAGAGCAGCACCACACTCAAACTATTAAAGAAAAGTATGATGTTCCTTATCATAAGCATATTAATCAATCTTATGCTCCATATCATAACCATATTAATCAATCTGCTTCCTGTAAAAACTGTGGATCATATTTGATTATTGTGAACTTAACCAAACATTGGACCCATTGAAACTGTTTCGCCAGACTCTAGAGCATGTTAACATGGCCTTTGTATCTGTACACAGCAAATATCAATTTGCAAATGTGTTTCTTTTCTTTTTGTCAGCAAAGTACATACTCATAGATGTTTTTTTTCTTGTTGTTTTTTAACAGAGTCTCCTTAGTCACAGCCCACCTGGAAGTCATGATGTGGACCAGGGTGGCCTCAGTTTCCCAGAGATCCACCTGTCTCTGCCTCCCTAGGACGGGGATTAAAGGTGCAACCCACCACACTTGACATACTCATAAATGTTTGCAGTTAATAATAATAGCTTGTTAATAATATATTCAAGCAGAAAACAACCCAAGAAGCTGGTGTAATTATAAAATTGTAGTATACAATAGAATATTATACGGAAATGAAAAATTACAAACATAATGTTGAATGAAAGAAGCCAGACACAAAAGAACAAGACTATAACTACATTTTTATGAAGTGCAAAAACCAGGCATAAATTTTCTATGGTGACATTTCATAATGGTGCTTATCACTTGACAGCATTGATTGGTTAGAAGGAATGGAACTGGAGGAATTCTAGACTGCTAAAAGCACTTGTCATTATGTTGATGGTGGTAATATGGAAGTATGCATATGTTTAAGAACCAACAAATGGTAGATTTAGAAGTTATGCACTTTTTTTAATGCAACTTATATCTTAAATTAAATAACTTTAAAAGGACAAAAATTATAAACTTATCAAATGGACTAAGTTGTGTGGGAAGTGGTTTTTAATGTTGATTTCTATATTTAGCAGGAAAGAGACTCAAAAGTAGTTTGCACCCAGATGACATGGACATGGTATGCCTTGTCCCAGGGCAATTCTGCTCTCTATCACAATACAGGCCAAAGATCTTTGGGCTTCATGGACATTGAGCAGAACATTGTGTTGGTCTATTTTGATGACACACGTTAATTAGATATTAAGAACTTATGCTCTTATGCCTTAGTAAAATATATTTGCTCCACAGAATGGAAAATGACGCTACTAAGATTCATGGGCCTGCCACATCAATGGAGTTGTTAAGGGTGCTCCAGTGGTCTGAGATGTTCTGGAACATCCTGTCTAAAATATAAGTTCTTGTAACTTGTACTACTACTGCTAATTGAAAAAAAAAGAGAATGCTGGTTTAGGTCTCCTTGGGTTTGACAGACATCTTATTGACAGGACTTGACAATAAATCTGATGACTTTCAAAGGCACATTCAGTGAATCTGATGAAAAGAAAGGTCCTTGGGCTAGATACATCCTTTGATATAAGCAACCCTACCACTTCGGTCATGAGTCAGCAGATCTCATGATTCATGAGAAAGATGTCATGTGGAGATCTCAGAGCACTAGAGAAAGGTTTCATGTAGTATTTCTGGCAAGTTCAAATGGATGCGTCTTAATACAGACCAAAGTATTCTGGAGCAAGGTCATGCCAGACGCTGTAGAGAACTATACACCATTAATGAAACATCCCTTGTCATGATATTGGGCCCTGGTCAAAACTGAACATCTAACCACAGGACACCAAGTCACCAGAAGGTACCAAATATATGATAGGTTCTGTCAGATTTACTTAAGTCATGAGGTCAGGCAGTGTAAGGAATCCAATATATGTGCAATTAGATTCAAGCAGATCAGCAGCTGTACACATAGGTCTCCAAGACTCTCCAAGACTTGAGACACAAGTAGTACAAGTACAAGTTACTACTAACTCTTCATTGACTAATAACTATTGTTTCAAGGATTTTCCTCATGAACAGTTGATAAAGGGGAAAAATGGTCATCAATATTTGGCACTACTTGGGATTGTTACAAGGTGAAAATATCTGCCACTTCTCTTTTGTGCTGCTCACAGGGAGTGGGTCTGAGATTAAGAACAAAAAATCTAGCTATCAGAGCTTCATGAAGTACATCAACTTTGGTTGGAAAAGAAATGTTTAAGGTAAGACCAATGATAAATGTCAGTCTAGCTTGTTGGTCAGGGATCTAGAAGAAGAAAGCTTCATAAAGGCTAGAGAAGTCAAGCAGCGAGGCATGACTACAGGGTGACACCTACTGTTACTGTCTTTAAAAGGACATAATGCACATTAACTATTTTCCACTGTAGAAGAAACATTAACCAGCCAACAGGTAGGTGAGCAGGCTAGTACATGTTAGGCAGCCATGTCGATGGCTACTCAAATTCTTCTACAATGGACTTATGAATGGAGTAGCCATTGTGGTAGAAATGAAAGCTATTCATGGGCCCAACAACTTGGAGTCACTCAAAGCTGTTATACTTGCTACTGCTATTGAGTGTCTGCCCTTTGAGCTGCAGAGACCAGCACTGGACGGTTAGGGAAGCCAAGCCACAGGGCAGCATCTCAATCCCTTCCAGCCAGAAAAACTAACATTTCATCATAATTTGGTTTAGCATGTTTTCTGATATTGGGTTGCCTTCCCTCCCCACAGTGCTCTAGCCATTACCATTATTCAGGGTCTTGAGGAATGTCTGACATTCTGACACAGGAGTTCACATAATACTGCTGCAGACCAAGAAACTCAATTCCTAGCAAAAAGGCATGTTGGTAGGTACATGACCAGATCATACCATATATACCATTTTGAAGGTATCAGACACACAGAATCTTTGGGTCTGTCCTCCTCTGACTAAACTAAAATATACTTCCTTTTGAAATTTCTTTGGCACACACTTGTATAGTTTTGCCTCTGCCTATCACATCATGGGTATTTTTGCTTTTTACATTTTACATTTACTTTTAATTACTATGACATAGAGAAAGCTAGGGGGGTGAAAAATCTGATTTTTCTGAATTCTGCACTGCAGCCTGATCTAAACTTAAACAAAAAGTGACCTATGAAAAATACCAATCATGGGGCTGGAGAGATGGCTCAGCAGTTATGAGCACTGACTTGTCTTGCAGAGGACCCAGGTTCAATTCCCAGCACCCACATGGCAGCTAAAAGCCATCAGTAAATCCAGTTCCAGAGTATCCAACACCCTTTTCTGACCTCTGTGGGCATTGTACAACATGGCTGCACTTACATACATGTAGGCAATATGTTCATACACATAAAATAAAAATAAGGAAAATATTTTTTAAAGGTTTAAAAGCCTAAGGAAGTTGCAAAACATTTAAGTTACATAAGGTAGATAAAAGATATATAAAATTGCTAAAGTTCCTAAGGCCAAAGTTCAATCAAACCTCTATTTGACTTCATGGAGTTCTCTGATGTTATTGATCTACTCTTGGTAACATTCACAAATACTGACATAGAAAACAAATATTTGTTCAGTCAGGGTTTATTCAAAACAGTCTAAGTTTTTGCCCAAGACTTATCTAAAGATTACATCAAAATTAAAAATAGCAGATTGCTGTAACTGACTTGAGACACTCAAGGGTTGATAGAGAAAACTCACTCCTCATGAGTCAGACTCTTGCCTCTTGTCTTAGCCTGCTTTGGAAACACTGGGACAAATGGGAACTTACTCCCAGTCACTACACTTGTCTAGCCTAATTCCAACAGATTCTTTCCAAGATTTGCTCTCAGGGATTCTTTGAGAGGACTGCCAATGCTCCCCTCTTTCCTTCCCTGGGAGCTTGGTCCTACCCTTCAAGACCAGTGGGAAGACTGGGTTCCTGGATCCATCATGTTCACCTAAAGTCTGACGCCAGAAAGAAAGCCACCAAAGAGAAATCATCAGACTTTCTGCACAGCTGTGAGCCACTCAAGGGTCTCAGACTACTGTTCAGTAAAAGGCCTCCCTCAGACAAGCAACTTTACGCCTGTGTCTCAGCCTATGCAGTGTATTGACCTTGTATTTACCTTTTCTGATCCTGTTTCTCTCATGTTATTCTTTTGTTCCTCTCCTATTAGGACCCACTGCTAGCTATCCTGTTCCTACTTTCTAAACATTCTTATAAAACTGGATTCAACAAAATGGAAAACATCAATATGGAATGGCCTTGCAAATAGAGACCTCATGAACATCCCATCTGAATTCTACCAAGAACCCATGTACTCCTTCTAACTGGACCTCCAACTGAGGGCCCCTTATCGATCAATGTCCCTTGTCAACTTGAAGACAGAGAGACCGAGACACCCTCCTCTATCAGTAGTTGGAGGGGCAGTGAGACCATGGACTCCTAGGATAGGAGAAGGGGGAGCATAATAATCCCAGTTTGAGGTTTTGTTTTTAATGTCTCTTTTTGCTCCCAGTCATAAGCAGTAAGCTTCCATTTCTTTGTGGCTTTCTGTTCCCAGCAGTTAAGTTCCTATTTCTCTGAAATGTAGCCCTTTTCTCCTCGTATGCAGTGGATTTCTCTGTATATGTTATATACCACAAAGAGCAGAGGAAGATGGGATACCCACTCTTATCCAAGGTAATCAACAATTCAGTTATTTCTGTGTTTGTGAAGAGACAAATGCCCAATCCTTACTAAAGAAGGGGCACATAGACTTCAGACCAGTAGAAAAAGGGAGGGAAGGAAATCACTAAATAAATCTAAATAAAAGCACTAGCCGGAGGTCTTGCCCAGCTCCGAGGGGCTGGGTTGGCTTTTCTACCTGAGAACTCTGTAACGCTTGCCGATAGCCTCACTTTAACTTTGCACTGAGCAGTTCTCCTGTCTTTTAATTATTTAACTGATGCATTAAAAACAACCCACTGAAGAATATTGGGAGTTTCAAACTGTTTTTCCTGTGGGAAAGCACAAATACAGGCACTTTAACGTTTATTTCCCCCATCTCAGTGAAGTGAATGAAAGGAGAGTGGCCGGACCCGTTAGTTAACACCCGGACGGTAAAGAGTGCCGAACAGTTTGCTGGGTTGCATTTTTCATCAGACTCGACAAATAAAAGACACAAAAGTATTAAAAGGCGGCGCTGGTCTTTGAAGCATGGAGAGCAGGCTCGGTGATTGTGATCGCACGCTGCCTTCAGCAATGCGCAGCCAGACTGGGAGAAAAGGGCTCGGGCAAGTGCTCTGAGACAGCGGAACAAAAGTGCCGAGGCTCCGGGCGGGCGCAGTTTTCAGACGCACCGGTGAGCGCCGGGCAGATGGCTCAGCGCCTCCGTTCCACTAGGTGGTGAAAGGTTGAGAGACCGGCTGAAACTGGACGATCCTGTTTCCTAGCTTCCTCTCCAGGCGGTCGAGGCGAGCGGCAGCACAGATTCCGGGCTTCCCGGCTGGGTGGTCAGTTCCGGGCGCAGCAGCTTCCAGAGCCAAACCTTCCGTCTCCTTTTGCAGCCGAGGGGACCGCGGCAGGCGTTCAACCCGCTGGAGGTGGGCTGCGATCGAGGGGCGCGGCGGAGAGACTCTCTGTAGATCCCACCACCACTTCCGGGAGGCGCCACGGAAAGCAGGCCATCCTCGGAGCCTCCTACTTCCGCTCCGATTGGTTAGCTGCTTTTTAATAAGCTTTTCCAGTTTGTGATTGGTTCAAATGCCAATGTAGGTCGCTCAGAGAAGCGTTGAGGCTAGATTGGGAAGAGACTGGTGGGGTTCAGAGCTCAGTTAGTTTTCTGTAATGGGAATTTCCCCGCGGAGCTTCTATTACAAGGTCAGGAAAAGAACCAGTAACGGGATGAAGGGCGGGGATGACAAGAAAGGGAAGATTTAGAAATAAACTGGAGTCACCTAACCCTAGCTACACCGAACGGGGTTGTGGTAGGAAGGCCTTTGAGTGTGGAGGAGGGGTAATCTCTGGAGACCGGACAGTGTGGGAGGAAAGGCCTTCTGGGAGGTTTTCATGATCTGATTATGTGAGGCTCTAATTTCCTAGATGAGCGTGTAACAGAACCTACTGGAGAATTTTATTTGGCTTTGTAGCAGAGTTGCGAGGGCCATCAGGTATTCCTGGCAATTTTCGGAATAATTTTAATTAAAAATTTTATTTTATTCAGATGGAAAGCTCTCAAAAAAGGCACAAACAACGGAAGAATGAATGCAATTGCATATATTAAAAGACTGTTGAAAAGAAAATAAGGTATACACTTGGGCTTAATTGTGGCTAATTGTTCAAGAATATTACTTTTGAGGAGGGGGAGGTCTTAGGTTTTGTTTGTTTGCTTTTTGGTCTCTCTGTAGCCCCAGCTGGCTTGAACTCACTAAGTAGACCAGGCTGGCCTAGAACTCAGAGATTTGCCTGCCTCTGGGCCTGCACGCCTGGTAGTCTTAGGTTTTTAGTAACAGGGGAGCTTCATTTTATGTCAGATTTCAACTTTTTAACTTTAATTACAAAAATTGTTACAGCTGTGCCCACCGAATTTGCTCTTTGCTCATTATGGTCCCAATTGTCCTAGAAACAGAAATTCTTGAGTTTTTAATATTAATAAGCATCTGAGTGAATCTTGCTATTGCATCTTTCATTCAAAGTGACAGTGTAATAATAACCACTGTAAAAAAAAATCTTGAATTTACAATTTAATACAAGTGGCACTGAGTAGTTGTTTACTTTTAGGGTAATTTAGCCCCTTAAACTAATCACTGTAAAGTAACTTCCTTATTAAGCTCCTGGTGTATTTCAAAAGGTAGAGGTGCTTCCATGACAAGCCTAGCCATCTGAACTCCATCTTCTATTGAGTCAGTTGGAGCATAACCTGTATCACAAAATTAACATACAAAATATTGTCAGAAATAGTTTAGTTCATCTGCAGGACACTCAAATTGGCTCTTAGTGATAGACCTGGACCCTATCCTGGAAAATTCTGGCCAGGAATTGGTAATGAGAGACACACCTAGATTTTAAAAGAATTTTTTCAGGTGAAATTGAGTGACTTTCTGAACTGATATAATTTAAACAATACTTATGAAACAGTTTCATCCCTGACTTCCTTATAGGTTAGAAGTAATCTCAGGATTAACATTTAAATGTAGCCCCCAAATAGTATTTGCTTAGACAAGGCCAGTAAATTTTACTAACATTCAGAAACTCTTGAAACTAATCATTCCAGGCCTTCTGTGTGGAAACTCAGAGCTCTGATGTACTCTCACAATCTTCAGAGCTGTGCATGGCATATTGTTTCCTGTTGGCTTTCAAGGTCTTGTTGGGCTTTAAGGGGAAATCAACTCCAAGTCTGTTCAGCAGACATAGTAGGAAAAATTATTTTTACCTTAACAAAGTGCAGTGGGATGATGGTAGTAATATTACATTCACAATCTTTAATCTGGAAGGAATACTTTGCTGGAAATAAATATGAATTATACCCTTCCAATAGCAGCCAGGAACGTCCCAACTTTTTAGTATTACAGTACCACATCATCTACAAATGTGTTGAGATATATTCCTCACTATCCTGGGATGCATGTGGCAGTAGCCCTTTGCATATTATATAAAGAACATGCATAATTTAAGCCTAAAATGTCTATTTTAAAATGAAGTACTTGAAGATTTGAGACATTAATAAGTGCTTTTAGGCCAACTTTATTAGAGTCAAAGAAATCAGGTTGATATTCAAGTATGAGAAATGTACTGAATTGTGTTTGACTAAATGATAACTTCTAAGCATTAGGTAAAGAGTAGGTCCAGTCGTTTTTATGTGTAAGTTCCTCATTGCAAGATTTGACAAATGCATTTGGGTAGGAGATGCATTTTTTTAAGTAATTAAAAAATGCAAAGCTGTATTTAAGACTATGAGTAACACCTTGAATTTTGTACATAATGTTTGAACAGGAAGCCAGAAGTTTCAGTATGAATCCCTCTAGGTCTGGATCAGGCGGTGGTGATGAAGAATTCTCATTTCAAGACCGTAATCGTGGAGAAAATGAGAGAAGATGGCAGGAAGAGCGTCTCCACCGAGAAGAAGCCTATTATCAGTTTATTAATGAACTCAGTGATGAAGATTACCGGCTAATGAGAGACCACAATCTTTTAGGCACCCCTGGTAAGAAATGGGTCAAAGGGAAGACACATTTTGCTATTTGTTGAAAGGAAGAATTTCAAATAAGAGTGGGCCACCTCTTTTTTCCTAAAATATTATGTATTTATGAGTTTAATAATTAATATAACACTATCACTGGCCTCTGTATAAGTTTGTGAGAATACTAGATATAAAGATATATACATATGCCAAACTAGCAAGTTAATGTACATGAACATTAAATATCCATCTGTACAATTCAACTTCGCTTTCATTCTTTCCCCCTCTTTCTCCCTCTTTCTCCCTCTCTCCCCCTCGTGTATGTGTATTCCATAATTTTTCCTCCAAATTTACAATACACTAGCTAAAATTTGTATGTATATTTATTAATTTGTATGTTAATGGTTCATATAGTGAAATATTGCAGTAAAATTCAAGTACAAAGATTTAAAGTTTTCCCCCAAACTATTTCCTTCCTAATTTCTTTCTTTCTTTTTTTTTTTTTGGTCTTTTTGAGACAGGGTCTCCCTGTAGCCCCAGCTGACCTGGAACTCATTATGTAGACCCCTCTTTTCTCCCTGCCTCTTCACCTGAGTGCTGGGATTAAAGGCATGTACCACCACACCCAACTCTTTTTAACTCTGAAAAGAATACATAGTGTTATATATAGCTTATTGGTTCTTTCAAAAAATATTTATTATTTTATTTAAATTATTTATATTAAGTGTGTGTTTTGTGTGTAGGTATGTACTTATGAGTACAGGAAGTGCCCCCAGAAGTCAAAGAGGGCATCAGATCTTCTGGAGTTGAAATAAGACAGTGGTTAGCTGCCCCACATGGGTGCTAAAAACCGAGTTGGGGTGATCTAAACCACTGAGTCATCTCTAGCCTTAGCTTATAGGGTCTTACATGTATCATTTGAGAATGTTTTACCAAAATTATTCAAATTTAAATCTCAATTTTAATGAAATATTGAAAAATTAGATGCAACCAAGTTGGTAAATACTTGTGCCTGTTAATTTTTGACTGTTCAATATATAGAACATTCCAGGTGTCATGACACACGCCTTTAATCCCAGCACTTGGGAAGCAGAGGCAGGTGGATCTCTTGAGTTCAAGGCCAGCCTAGGCTACATAGTACTTCCAGGCCAGTTGGGGCTACCAGGAGACCCTGTCTCAAAAAGACAAAAAAATAATAATTTGTAGAACATGAAAATAGTCTTCTATAGCTTGCTGAAGCTTAGAAAAATTTATTACATTTTATTTATCCATTTTGCATGCATGTGTATATTATGTATGTGTGGGGGTACACATGTACCTTGGTAAATCTGTGGAGGCTAGAGGACAACCTCTGGGAATTTTCTCTGGCCTCTCACCATGTGGGTCCTGAGGGTTGAATTCAAGTCATCAGCCTTGGTGACAAGTGCCTTTACCTACTGAGCTATCTTATTGGCCCTAGTTGGTAAAGTTTGGTATTTCATGAATTCTCATAAAACTTGGAAATTTTAAGTTCTTAAGTGAATAATTTTTCATTGTTTCAGGAGAAATAACATCAGAAGAGCTACAGCAACGGTTAGATAGAGTGAAGGAACAGCTAGCATCTCAGCCTGACTCAAGAAATGGAACAAGTCACAGAGGTACTGTGGAGTCCATTCCTGCCCCAGCTGTTTCAAACTGTTCAGTTCCTCCTTCAGTTGTCAGTGGCTCCTTCGAGGACTCAGGATACCTGCTATGCGATAGGATTCAGGAAGCAGGTTCCAGCTGAGGCAAATGCTGCTGCTCAGGAGTTAAGAGTACCCAGGAGGTGTTGAGGAATTGAAGAACTGGATTTCACTTCTGGGGTCACTCAGGCATAGGCATCCTCTCCCAGAATAGATGGGATGCTAGGATATGAAAAAAGCAGCAGGAAGCAAGTGACAGGACTGAGGCCACTTCTTCTGTAGTTAAATGGTGATTGCCAGTGATTTGTACCAGGAAACTGGGGTCTGGGGTTCAGAAACTGGGCACTGGGTACAAGCAGGGCTGTTGAGACCAGCTTACTCAAAGCTGTCAAACCATCAGGCATTGCCTCAGTGTTCATACAAAGGTGTTCATGTGGCAGCTGTGATCAGGTTCAGATTACGTCAATGCACGAGACTGGTGCCATGCCTGAGGCTGGTTCTGGTTCAGCTGTTAAGCTGCCCCGTCCCTTGTGTCTTCATGTTTCCAGTAGCTTGCACTACTGAAAGTGGACAAGGAAAGACCATTTGAGAGAAGTTCTAGATTCACTGAGTAAGCCTAAGCAGCCCTGTATATGGCCCAAGAAGGAGTGTTTGGTCCAGTCACAGCCATTGGTTTGGCTAATCACAGCCTTTCTTAGCACCAATTGTAGTCATTAAGGCTAATGTTTTGGACCTCTTAGCACCACTCATAGTAGTCCCTTACTAAGAGCAGTGCTCCCCCTGGCCAATGTGGAAATGATTCATCCAGGCTTGAGATTACAAATGGCCTGTGAAAAACTGTTTCAGTTGGAGCTGTGTCCCCAGGAACCAAGATGGTCAGCTGCAGTCTTTTGCACAATTTTCTCGAGGTCTCTATGGTGTGTTCAAATAGACTGATAGTCCTTTTGTTCAAGGTATTCTTGGCAACAGGAAAGAAGCCGGTGACTGCTAATCAGGGGCTCAGATTGCCTCATGCCCAGTATCTTTGCTTATTTACAAGAAAATGGGCATGAGAAAGAGTGCTTTATAGTATGAAATCATAGACCATATCATTAACTCTAACAGTAATTTAAACTGTGCTCTAACAATGCTTTACACCTGCTTGATGCACAGGGAGAGACTGATTCTCTTGGTCTGTCTCAGTTTCAAATATTATATCAAAATCATTGTGGTGTTCTAGAACTCAGTAAAAATAAAACCTTAAAATACAATGAATCAGTAAATAGAAGTTCCTGCCTCTCTTCTGTTAACTTAAGTCCAGGCAGGGCAGACAGACATTGCTCTACAACTCATCCTCGGACACCCAGTTACCAGTGAGTCTACAGTTGTGTTGTTCAGTATAATATATGCTAGCCATGTTTGGCTACTTAAATGAAAATTAAATGTAATTTAAAGTTCCTTAGTTGTAGTAGCCATATTTAGTTGCTCAATAGTCACATGTAGCTGGAGGCCCCTGTCCTGAGCTGCACAAAACTTGTTGTAGAGAGGTCTGTGGAACATTGCTGCCCTAGGACATTGTGCACATGATCATTCAGAGTCACAGTCACAGTTGGTTTCTCACTGGCATGTGAGTGTCTTGCTGGCCCTACTGGAATAATAATAAAAGCTGAGAAGATGCTTAGCCACCTCCTCCACACTCACAATCATTTTGACATTCTAGTCAATTCAAGAAGTAATAGCATTTAGCATGATTACTATTTATCTGCCTTTTACCTATCTTTGCATACCTAAGTGGAAATTGGTTAGGAGCCCATTTTTCTGAGTTCAGATATACAAGTTGTTCCATACTTATATAATTCATAGTATTGGTCTTTTATGTATGTTTTAATGGAAAATGTACTCATTGGCTATAAGGTAGTTCCTCATCTTTTGGGTACAGCTAAGATTACTGCACTAGCAGCTTATTAACAGCTTTGACTTCAATATTTAAAAGCATGTTTATGGTATAAATATAATAGTAAAACCAAAAAATCTGTTTGAGTAGACCAAACTGAAGTTGAAGTCTGTATAGTTACTATGCATCTGAATTTTCACTGAGTTTTGCACATCACATAATCCATTGGTTCCAAATGGAAAATTTAGCTTTGTATAGTAAATGTGTCATAATCAAAGAAATTTAACAATGATTTCTAAATTGATTCAGTTAACAGTGTTAATTGAGAGTCTTTTGTGCCAGATACTGTAATAGAGTCTGGAAATTTAACAGTGGCTAAAGAAGTCAAAAATCTTTGTTTTCATGGATGTTTCATTCTAATGAATAAAGAATAAATAGAAGACATTTATCGAATTTTTCCTATTGGCCCTACACCTATACACACACAAGCAGCTCTTGTAGGACTGCTGCCCACTGCAAAAAGAAGCTTCTCTGACCAAGGATGACAGTAACCAAGATCTATGGGCATAAACCTCTATGTGCCATTTGTCTTTTGTATTCTTGATGATGGCCATTCTGACTGTGATGAGATAGAATCTCAGAATCATTTTAATCTGCATTTCCCTGATGGCTAAGGATGTTGAACATGTTTAAAATATTTGCTTGCCATTTTTATTTCCTCCCTTGAGAATTCTCTGTTTAGTTTCATAGTGTATCTTTTTCAGTTGGTCTTTAGTTTTCTTGATGTCTGGTTTTTTGAGTTCCTTATATTTTCTTGATATTTATCCTCTGTCAGATGTATAGCTGGTAAAGGTTTTGTCCCTTTCTATGGGCTGCCTCTACATGCAGTCTACGGTTTTCTTTGTTTTTTTATTTTCATGTGATCCCAGTGATTGATTGTTGGTCTTAATTCCTGTACTGCTGGAGTCCTGTCAGAAAATCCTTGCCTATCCTCACATGTTGAAGTGTGTTCCCTACTTTTCCCTCCAGCAATTTCAGGATATCAGGTCTTATTTGAGGTCTTTGATTCATTTGGAGTTGGGCTTTGTGCAGGGTGAGATAGGAATCTAGTTTCATTCTTCCACATGTTGTTATCCAGGTTTCTTGTACCTTTTGCTGAAGATGCTTTCTTTTCTCCGATGTGTTTTGGTGTCTTTATCAAAACTGAGGTAGTTGTGTGGAAGGGGTGGTGCCAGAGGAGGTGATCCCTTACAGGTTCCAAGATGGGCCAGCTGTATGGATTGAACAGGCCAGTGAGGATTCTTAAAACAGGAGAGGGAGCAGAGGTGGGTTGAGGGGAGGGATTGCTCTACCCAGTTGGGACTGGGATGAGCCAGGTGGGGGAGGCTGGTGAGGTTCTTGAGGCTGAGCCTCACTAAGGGGAGGGGTTGCCTTATGGGGTCCACGTAGGTCTGTGGTGGGCCTTGTGGAGAGGATTGGTAAAGATTCCCAAGTCTGGGAAGTTGACTTTTTAAAAAATTATTTACTCATTTATTTTATTATTGTTGCTATGATTTATTATTGGTATGTATGTGTGTGTGTGTGCGATATGTATGTGGAGATCAGATAATTTGCAGAAGTCAGCTCTTCTACCATGTGAGTCCCAGGATCCAACTCATGTCAGGCTTTGCAGTATCACCTTTACCCACTGAGCCATCTAACAGGTCCAGCATTTTAATTTCTATAGTATACTTTTAATATACTTTTAGAAAATTCATTTTTTGTCATTTTCCATTCATTAAAATAATGCAGATGTTAATTCAGTACAAACTTTTTCTTAAATTCTTTTAAGATATAAGGTCTTATTATTATAAAAATTGACCTTAAGTTGATTTTATTTACTTTCCAGACTCAGAAATCCCTAGAGAAAGTTCAGATGAAGATTCTCTGCTGCAGTGGTTGAACAGTTTTCGGCGCACAGGAAATATGACTCGAAGTGGACAAAATGGGAACCAAAGTTGGAGAGCTGTGAGTCGAACAAACCCAAACAATGGGGAGTTTGGGTTTAGTCTGGAAATCCACATAAACCATGACAACAGAGGATTTGAAATTGGAGGAGGAGATTATATGGACATTCCCTTGTCAGATGTTAGCAGAGCTCATAGGCAGCAAAGATCATCGAGTCCTGTGGCTAGTCGAACAAGAAGCCAAACCTCAGGGAATTTCACTAGTAGTAATAACAATATTCCAAGGAGCAGACTGGGTTCAAGTGGGCAGAATTCTATAGGGAGATCATTCTCAGCACTGGGAAGGTTAAGAAATGGGATTGGGAGAACAGGTGGCATTCCTAGAATTAGTACTCGTCGTGCTAATTTTAATATTCACACTAACCAGTCAGGTGGTAGTGATCCCAGGCAAAGGGAAGGGCAGCGGTTTGGAGCAGCACATGTTTGGGAAAATGGGGCTAGAACTAATGTTACAGTGAGGAACACAAACCAAAGATTAGAGCCAATAAGATTGCGGCCTACTTTCAGTAGCCGAAGTCGTTCCCCTGTTCAAAGGCAAAGTGGTTCTGTTTATCCTAATTCCCAAAGGGAAAGCAGACCTCTACAGCAAACCACTAGAAATAGGTCTGTGAGGAATAGGGGTTCACGGGTCTTTTCAGAACAAGATAGAGAAGGACGCAGAGGTACTGTATATACCCCATTCTCTAATTCAAGACTTGTGTCAAGAATAACAGTAGAAGAAGGAGAAGAATCTAGCAGATCTTCAGCTGCTGTACAACGACATCCAACAATCACACTAGACCTTCAAGTAAGAAGGATTCACCCTGGAGAAAATAGAGACCAGGATAGCATTGCCAGTAGAACCCGATCCAGAGTAGGGATAGCAGCAAATACAGTTGAAAGCAATAGTGGGGGCTTTCACAGAACTATTTCTCATTTAGAGCGATCAGGTATTCGAACCTATGTTAGTACCATAACAGTTCCTCTCCGGAGGATTTCTGAGAATGAGATTGTTGAGCCATCATCAGTGGCTCTTCGGTCAATTTTAAGGCAGATCATGACTGGGTTTGGAGAACTGAGTTCTCTAATGGAGGCCGAGCCAGAGTCAGGGAATCAGAGAAATGGTCAGCATTTACCAGAGATGTACTTTGAACTCAGTAACTTAGATACTGACAGCAGTCAGCACAGTGAAGGTTCTTCACAAGACAGGCAAACCCAAGAGGACAGTACTGAAATGCTAGGTATAAATGAGACCTCCCAGCCACAGGCCCAAAACAGTGACAATAGACGGAGCAGGCAGTTCCAAAGTCCAGACAGTTTAGTTGAGACTGGCACGTTACCTATTCTACGGCTTGCTCACTTCTTCTTACTAAATGAAGGTGATGATGATCCAATTCGTGGTTTAACCAAAGAGCAGATTGACAATCTTTCTACCAGAAACTATGAGCAAAATGGTACTGATAGTGAGCTAGGTAAAATCTGTAGTGTATGTATTAGTGACTATGTGACTGGAAATAAACTCAGGCAATTACCTTGTATGCATGAATTTCATATCCACTGTATTGATCGATGGCTCTCCGAGAATTGCACTTGTCCGGTCTGTCGGCAGCCTGTTTTAGAATTCGGGGTGGCAAACAATGGATGAAATATTGGGCTCTTTTTAAGTACTGTATTTTATTGGAGCTGAATAGTCAAGCACTCTTGTTATTTGTGATGAGCTAACCAGGTTGAAAAAAAATCAAATTATAGTTTGAACTATTTTTTGTGTGCATTTTTTTAATTGTTAAAAAGAAGTCATTTATATAAAATTTAAAATGCAGATGTTAAATTATCCAAAAGTAAAGAATAGTTAATATTGCTAGAACCAAATAACCTTCAAAATGTTTTTATTTTGATAATTTTGTCATGCTAAGCACTTTTGTATCTGTAAAACTCAGTATGTTAAAAATCAATATTCTTTTTCTTAGTATTATAGTAGACTTTACTGGGATTTTCAAGTTTCATAGGCTTAGTGCTATGTTTAGACATTGGTGTCTAAGTCTTTGTAAGAATGTCAGAATGTTTGCTAAGTATTTAAGTTACTTAAAATGTAACATGTAGCATACCATATGTATGTATACAGGTTTGTAATTTTAGGGTTAAAGTATCCAAGCTAACAACTACAAGTTTGAGACTTATTTAAGCTTTAGGGCTTGTACTGCATACTTGGCACAATGTTTAATATTGACAAGATCATCTCTGAGAGAAAGCAAATTAAGATATAGTTCTAAAATAGAGATAGTTTACTGAAGCGTGTTTGACAATCTGATTCATTAGACAGCAAGCAATATATAGTAATAAACAAGTATTTCTGTATTCATAAATGGAACATGAAAAGTTTTATGAGATAGATTATTTGAGTTCATCATTTTGTGACTTTTTTTGAAAGTACAAACAATTCTTTGGGTTAGGTAGGTATATAATATGCATGATTTCTCAAATTTAGTTTTAAAAGTCTAAAAAATTTTAAAGTCTATACATAGTGAAATGCATAGAAGTTTTGTTAACTTGGAGGCCAAAAAGCTCCAAATAAAAGAAAAATCTTTAAAAGAATGTAGGCTTTATATAAACACAAACTATGCATTAAAGATCTATTTCTACCAATAAAAGAGACTATGTGAACTATTTTTCTGTTGTTCCACTGTGGGTTATTTGCCCTGCAAAAATGTATTCCATACTAGGTGACAAATATTGTTACAGGTGTTGAAGAGTCCCTAGTCCAAAATAGACAAAAGTGTCTGTCTTCATGGAGAAGGCATATTTGCTCTTAGAAGGTAAACAGTCTGTTGGTAAAATCAATTACTGTTTTTACTTTGATGATTACTTATGAGTATATGACACGGGTGGGCGTGTGTGTGAGTGAGTGGTAGTACTACTTTGGCAAAATCACAAGAAAATACTAAGGTCAGGTTCTGATTTAGAACCATCTCCACATTGCTTTATGTTTGCCTAGAAATGATACAGGGTACATTTAACAGAAAGATTTTTTTGTAAAAGCTATGACTTTGGAGTAAATAATTTTTGTAGGTTGTTTTTATGGGGCATTAAGATTTGGAAGGTTAATTTTGGCTTGGTTTGAAGGCATTAATGTATCAGACTAAGGAATTTTTATTTTACTTTATAGATATTAGATAATTAAAATTACCCTTGATTTTAGTGGCTAATGGTAGGGTAATTTTTTACATCCTTAAGGGAAGTTTTTTGGTGAGCTTTTTAGCTTTACAGTCAAGAGGTGCCAAAGATATTCAGTCTTTCCTGCAGTTCTCCTGGGGCTTACTGGCCAGCCAGTCTAGCTAAATTGGTGAGTTCAGTGAGAGACCCTGTCTCAGAAAAATAAGGCAGAGAGCATTTGAGAAAGACACCTGATGTTGACCTCCAGCCTCCACAGGCACATACACACTTGTGTATACATGTACCCATATACACATGCATACATGAAAACACATGTAAAAGTCCAAAACAAGTCATCATTTCATCAGTTAGTGTCATGCTTTGGCAAAATGACACTGAAATTAGAAGGAAAAAAGAAAGTTATAATTTTTTCAAAAAGACATTTTTGGTGTCTAATTCAGTATGAAAGGTAGAATTACATATTCCTGAGGAGAGAACCAAGCTCCACCCAAGTGGTGGACTGACGCTGAAGGAGTACTGACACACACGGGTGCACGCGTGCCGAGTTAGATGGCGTGCACAGTCTAGGCCTTGACCTCACACACACACTTCACTTTGTGTGGAAAGATTAAACCCAGCATTTATTTTCTATATGGAATATTGAAATTTCTACCTCCTCTCTCTTGATTAGTTAGGAAAATTAGAAGAACAAATAAATAAAAATAGTGGTAAGAAAAAAAACTGGTATTTCATTTGATTTAGGTTTTTGTTTGTTTGGAGACAGGTTCTCCCTAGATAACCTTGTCCTCATAGTCCTTCTGTATGAGCTTTATAAGTGCTGCGATTACTGACATGATGGCCAGCTTGACTTAAATTTTTTGCAAGATGTGATAGCGTTATGAGCACCGGAAGAGATCTCAAATTGGGACTTGAAACAGAGCTAGGATGAGTACTGAATGGAAATTGGTATTCCCTCGAGAACAAAGAAGGGTTTTCTTGAATACCCAGTAAACAAAGCTGGCAAATACAAAGGCCCATTAATCCATTATGGTTTCTATTTAGCAATGATTATATTCTTTGTGGTTCTAATATAGAAAAGAACAAATGGTTTGATATTCCTCCTCTGAATATCCTGCTCCACAGCAGGTCTGTGGTGCTTGGTCTTCTCATTGCAGCTGTCTTACAAACTTCTATTTTGAGATTCTTAGCTTCCCAGCTGCTCTTCTATAGATTGACATCCCGTTACTGTTTTCTGGTTTCCTGGAATTTTCTAGTATCATCTAACATTGTTGTGACTCTTCTTTGATTATTATTCTTGATTATTATTCTCCCAGTATTTAACATGAATTTATGACTTAAACCTCCCCAAATTTCTTTGAAGTATTATTGCCATTTAACATAACTGGCAAAAGTCAAGAGATTGAGTCATTGTGCAGCCTTAACCCATAGTCCTGAGCTTTTCTACTGTACTATTCTGGGGAAGCAGAGTTGTCTTGGGAATTTTCAGTATAATTTATTCCTTTGCTGTAAACCCAGCACCCAGGAACCTGAGGCATAAAGATCATGAGTTTGAGTCAACATGGACTGCCAGTGAGACTTTGTATTTAAGAAGGGGTGAGGTGTAAAATAGAATATGGATATAAAGAAAAATCCAGAAACCAGATGGTCTCTGAAGATGGTATGCTGAGAACCAGGGTTGATGAGTAAGGTATACTCAGGTATGTGACTTCCAGACAGGAATGTCTGATGAAATTGTAAACCCTCTGCATTTCTCCATTAAAATGTCTCTGGCTACCTGGAGAGGAAACTAAAAATAATATCCCACTTGAATGAAGAGATATTCCTTTTGCAATGACAGTACACTTGCTTGGCAATCTCTTTCTCAATATTGTGTTAGCAAGTGAAATCAGAGAGTTAGGTTGCTGTTAGAAGATGATTTCTCAGGAAGCTACACTGTGTGTTACTCAAAACATCATTCTCTGCTCCAATGCCATGATAGTCAATGCTGAGACAAGTCCTGAGTTTTTTTCAGTAAATATGTCAGTCCCTGAATATGTTCACTCTTATGATAATTGGGGGAGGGAGGTCTATGTTACTTTTAGTGAGTTGCTTTGTTTTTTAATATAATGTTTTCATTAATTCTATGAGAATTTCATACATGCATACAATGTATTTTGATCATATGTACTCCCCACTCCTCCACACTTCCCATCCCCTCCCAACTTCATGGACTCTTTCTTTATAACGCACCAAGTCCAATTTGTGCTACCCTAAAACTCATGGATGTGGGATTATCACTGTAGTATGGTCAGCATACCATACATACTACACTTCTAACGAAAACTGAGTCTCCCTCCCCCAGAAGTCATCAACTGTCAGTAGCTCCTCAGCTAGGGATGGAGGCTCATGAGCCCCTCCCCTCCATGCTGGAATGTTGAGTGGCTTGATCTTCGAAGAAAACCACTATAGCTCAGAGTTCATGAGTGCAGTGGTCCTGTTGTGTCCACAGGACACTGTTTCACTCTAGTGCTTGCCAACCTCTGGCTCTTAGAATCTTTCTGTCCCTGAGCCTTGGGAAAGGAGGTGTGATACAGATGTCCTCTTTGTAGCTGAGCACTCCACAGCCACCTATTGTCTGCAGTCTGACCAGTTGTGAGTTTCTGTGCTAACTACCATTCAGTGCACAAAGAATCTTCTCTGAGGAGATCTGAAATCTGCATTCATTTCTGTGTATAGAGATATGCATTTAGAAGTCAGTTTGTTACTATGTCCATTTAGCAACATAACAGAGGAGAGTTCATCCCTAGGTCCCATGTGTTCACCAGCCATGGGTTCTTGACTAGATACAGCGGAGAAGGCCTTCAATTCAGTCGGAAAGCAGTCCTCAGAACACTCGTGCCACTGTTGCACCCATGATCATCATCGTAGCTCCCAGCTGGCTGAGACTATTAATGATTGTTCTCCTTACAGCTCCTTCCAGTACTATGAGAGCTAGCCAGGAGGGAGGAAATTTCCTGGTCAGTACCAACCAATCGGTTCTGTGACCAATATGTGTGGTGTCTTCAGCAATAGGATCTTACCATTAAGTTTTGGTGGGCAACCAAGAGGAATGACAGTTGCCTGTATTGTTTTTTAGAGGGGATCTCTGAAACATCACTGACCAACAACTCAAGGGGTGACCTGGCAATGGGCTTTCTAATTGGCAACCTATGGCTTCTGAAGGAGCCTTATCACTTGTGTAGGGTAACACCAGTCAAACTCTTTTATATGAATATGTGTGTACACACAGAGACACACATTCATTTTTGCTTGTTTTTTTGAGACAGGGTCTTGCTTTATAGCCCTGGTTGGCCTTGAACTCACGATCTTTCTGTGTTAGCTTTCCCAGAGCTGGAGCTGTAGGCATGTACCACCTATGCCCGTCTTTTTTTTTGCAAGGTTTAAACACTAAGTTTCTAAAGACTGAGTTAACCCTTACATTTTTCTGATTTCTTCTCCCTCCTCCTTTTCTTCCTCCTCCTTGGAGCCACACATTTACTGCTGAATAGATATACATGACTCCCTCTCATATACATTTATTTATTATAAATATTATACTTCTTTGCATTATTTTATTTTTTTAAAAATGTCTATGTGTGTATTGCCTGTGTGTATGTCAGTGCACCAATGTTGTAATGTTGTATGTTGTAGCAATGCCTGTGGAGGTCAGAAGAGCATGTCAGATCATCCTGGAACTGGAGTTATGGGTACTTGTTAGCTGCCATGTGGGTGCTGGGAATTGAACCCAGGTCCTCTGCAAGTGCAGCTACTGCTCTTAACTGTTGAGATATCTCTCCAGCCCCTTGTTTGCATTTTGAAATATGGTCTTACTCTATGTGTTGGTTAGTTTTTGTCAGTCTGACACAAACTGAAGCTACTTGGGCAGAGTTGGGGAGAACCTCAATTGAGGAATTTTTCACTACTGGTTGGCCTGTGGTCATATCTCTGAGGCATTTTCTTAATTGTTAATTGATGTAGGAAGGTCCAAACTACCAAGGACTGCACCATCCCTGGGCCAGTGGGCCTAAGCTGTATAAGAAGGATAGTGAAGCAGAGACCTCCATGGTCTCTGCTTCAATCCCTGTATTAGTTACTTTTCTGTTGCTGTGATAAAATACCATGACCAAGGCAACTTATAGAAGGCAGAGTTTATTTGGCCTTACTGTTCTAGGAGGATAAGAGTCTATCATGGTAGAGAGGCATGGCTTACAACACAGGCATGGCAGCCAGAGCAAGAAGCTGGCATCTCCAAAGACACACAGGAAGCAGAGAGGGAAAAACTGAAGTAGGACCAGGCTGTAAACTTTCAAAGCCCACTCTTAATGACATACTTCCTCCAGCAGGGCTCCAGCTTCTAAAGATTCCATAACCTCCCCAAATAGCACCACCATTTAAGGACTAGATACCAATTGTTGAAATACAAATACTTGAGCCTGTGGAGCACATTTCTCATTCAAACCATAATTCCAGGTCCCTGCTTCTGCCCTGGCTTCCCTGTAAGCCGAATAAACCATTTCCTTCCCTAAGCTGCTTTTGGTCATGGTGTGTATCACAGGAACAAAAAGAAGATACAACACTCTATGAGTGAGAAGCAATTCAAAATATAAGCTCAGCTTCTCTGTGTGGGAATGACCTTTACCTAACCTTGAAACCAAAAAGGTAATCTTAGGTTTTGAGACCATTTAACACTGTCTCACTTTTTTATAATGTAAACAAGCCGACTAAGCCTTGGGTTCCTCCTGGTAAACATGTAGCCTTAATCTCTTACCCCTTCATTGCCCTTAATCCAGAATTTTGTGTGTCTGTCTGTCTGTCTATCCATGTGTGTGTATTATGAATATCAAATATTGCAAATAGTGAATATTTGTTGGAAGCAGTGGATTATCCCATTTGTGTTGCAAACAGCAGTGGGATTAAATTGATAACATCTGTTTGTGGTTGTATGCGTTCTGGGTCAGTAGGGCTCAGAAAGAGCAGATCCTTTCACTTTTCCTTCCCCATTTCATACCAGATGTGTTGTTGTAATAAACAGAGAGCAGGGTTCCAGGGGAAATCTGAGAGCAGTTCTGGCCCCACTCTTGGTTTAAATGGTGCTGACAGTCAGGCTATCTTTGTTGAGGTGTCACCGTAATATGACATCACACTGCTGCATCTCTGCACAGCATCCTTCAATTTTTCAATTTTTTTTTCTTTCTTTTTTTAAAATTGATTTTGAGACAGGGTCTCACAGTGTAGTCAAGGCTGGCTCAAAACTCACAGTGTAGCCCAGATTGACCTCAAAAACCTCAGTCTAATACTCCTGCCTCTGCGTGCTGAAATTAGAGACATGTAGTACCACACCCAGGTTTGTTTGGTGTTTTTATCTTTAATTTTATGAGTGTATTGCCTGCATGTATGTCAGTGTACCTGCGTCCTACAATGCCCACGGAGGGTTGTAGAAGAGGGTGTTGGATTCCCTTGGAGCTGGAGTTACATACGGATGGTTGTTAGCCAACATGTAGGTGCTGGAAATTGAACCTAGATTTTCTGTAACAAGAGCCAGTGCTTTTAACTGCTGAACCATCTCTCCAACCCCAGTCTCTGCTTATCACTGCTATTTCTGCAGATCTTCTTGTCCCATCTTAATTAATTACAGTAGCACAATATCTACTAGGCCCATGATACTTTTAGGGGTCATGAAAATGTTTTAGTTTCTTTTAAAACTGGCTTCGCTTTATCTTTATGGTACAGTTGTAAAATGTAATTTTCAATATTTTTAAGTGTGAAGTGATCCATAAAACTAGAATCTCTGAAGATGTAGGTTCCTATATATGTGTGTCAGCCATACTTTGTGTTTCACAGCTCTCAGCACAACACTTGCATATAGTATGTTACTCATGGCATATTTAATAAGCAAATACCAGAGATATTTCAGTATATGGACTCCTGCTTACTAGTACTTTATACGTTAAAAGCTTTTTTACCATAAACATTATACCATGTTTGTGGTTTGAGGCATCAAGGGAAAAGTTCCCAGACCAGTCCACAAAAGTTTGCACAATATAAATACCATCCTAGTTTATTCAAAGCAGAAGAATTCAGTAGTCCTGCAAATGAGCAAAACTACAAAAATGAAACTGGGAATATCTCATTCGCTCACTCACTCTCCTGATCTCACTCTTGTTCTCACCACTGCTGAGGACTGAACCCAGGGCCTTATGCTTGACACGACTCTACTACTGAGCCACACCCTAGCAATAGAAAGCTAATTAGGATAGTATGTGTGTTTGGGTGTGCATGCACATGCCATGTGGCTTCGTTCTCAAAATGTATCGTCACCTGCACACAGAACTCTGTCCTTCCAGTCAGAGTCCCCAGTGGTGCTGGCATGGTGTGTATCAGAAGCCGTTCCCCCACCCTCCCCTCCCCATAAAGGAGTTGCTTCAGGGTGGCAGTGTTACATGTAACACAGGGTTTGCTCTTTTTTGGTCTTTTTGAGTCAGTGTCTCCCTGTAGCCTCAGCTGGCCTGGAACTTGTTTTGTAGACCCAGGCTGGCCTTGAACTCACAGAGATCTGCCTGCCTTTGCCTCCCAAGTGCTGGGATTAAAGGCACAGGCTACTATGTCCATCTAGGGTTTGCTTTTTTATTCTTGTGTCTAATTCTAAGTTAGCCAAAAAACATATTAACATAGTAATTCTAGCTAAATCACAGAAAAGGTATGTTCTGGAAATCTCATTTCTGTCACCAGGTCCTGCAGCCTCCCCTACCACCACTCCCTGCTCCCTGCATCATTTAGGTTTCTCTCTAGGAACTCATGCCATTATTTCACAAACACAAGCAGAAGTACAACTACATGTACTGCACAAACAGCTACTGCATGTGCTCCACAAACAGCTCCGTGTCCACTGCTCTGCTCCTTACTTTGTCTCTAAACAGCCCTCCTTGCCTGCTGTGATGGAGTGAACTCTCCTTTATAGCAGCTGTGGTGTGGAGTACTGCCACTAGAGGGTGCAAGAGAATCACACTTGGGTCCAGTGAGTGTCTGGCCTGTTTCTCAGCCTCCTGACACTAGACAGGGATTTTCTGTCTGACAGTAACAGCCAACAGTTTCTTGTCCTGTGGCCTAGTGAAGATTTTTGAGCTAGCCAGGTTCAGCCCTTGGCTCTCTTTTAGCCAGCTACCACTTGGACCAGGACCATATGTGAAAATGAAGAAATGAGAATATTCCAGATAGATGAAAAAAAATCACTGAATATATTTCTTTAAGTGCTAAAAGATGAGAAGGGATGATTTTATATCATAGTGACAAAAATCCCCACAAATGCTGAAGCCAGTATAAACTAATGAGTTTGAGTGGAACAAATGTACATAAAATTGTTCAGGAAATGGGCCCAGATGAGTGCAATGAAGAGAAACAGCTGGAAGGACTGGCTTCCTTGGGTATAAGAAAGCAGCACAAAGGCCAAAGAATTTACTGACTGGTCACATAAGTCAGAGGAATAGACAAAGTAGACTCAAGTACTAGTCTGGCTCCCACTATCTGATTTATAACCAAGAATACAGAAATACATCTCAAAAAAAAAAGATGGCATTTTAAGAGATGGTGTGGGGAAAAGTTGATATCCACTGGTAAAAGAATGAAACTTGATCCCTGTCTCAGCCTGCACAAAAATCAACTCAAAATCAGTCGAAGGAATGTAAGACCAGAAACTCAGGGGCTGAAGAGATGGCTCAGTGGTTAAGAGCACTAGTTGCTTTTGCAGAGGACCCAGGTTCAATTCCCAGCACCCACATGGCAGCTAACAGCCATCTGTAACTCCAGTTCCAGGGGATCCGATGCCCTCTTCTGACCTCTGTGTGCACTGCATGACATGGGTGTGCTTATATACATGCAAGTAATACACTCATACACATAAAATAAAGATAAATTTTAAAAATGTTTTTAAAAGATCAGAAATTCTGAAACGGTTAGTGGGAAAATATCCTTATTTTCCCAAATATAGGTATAGTCTGATCCTTTTTGGTTACCTAATATTTAGCTACTTGGCAACAGGGTAGTCTAGAGTCTCTTCCCGGAAGTGGATGTGGGCTTGTTAGAAGCCATGCTTACAGTTTAGTCAGTTATAATTAGCTGTATTTAGAAGCAAGGAAATATGAAAAGACAATAATGTCTTACATGTGCTCCTTAAGGGCTTCTAGGGGCCTACAGAGAGCTAGCTTCAGCATCAATATGAGGCAGCTATTTCCTGGTTATTTACCCAAATCTGCTTGTCAGTTTATCACAGAGGTACTTGCACTTACGTTGTTGCAGCACTATTCAGAATAGCTAAATTGTAAAGCTAACCTAGGTATTCAACAACCTAGGAACTGATAAAGGAACTGTAGTTTATATACACAATGGGATTTTTCAACTATAAAGATAAATGAACTTACATATTGGGAAGAAAATAGATGTAGCCAGGTGTGGTGGTAGACACCTTTAGTTCCAGCACTCAGGAGGCAGAGGCAGTGACTCTGCAAGTTTGAGGCCAGCCTGGTCTACATTGTGAGTTCTAGGCCAGCCAAGGTTACATAACATACCCTGTCTTAAAAAAATCAAAAAGAAAAATATGGGATGCAGAACTGGAGAGTTGGCTCAGCAGTTAATAGCACTGACTGTTCTTGCAGAGGACCCAGATTCATTTCTCAGCGCCCACATGGTGGCTAACAACCACCTGTAACTCCAGTTCCAGGGAAATCTATGCCCTCTTCTGCTCCCTGGGCCTTGCACACACATGGAACATTTAATATACCAATAGGCAAAACACGCATTAAAAATAAAAAGTAAATAAACAAGAATTTTGAAAAAGGATGCAAGTGGAGATAATCATATTAAGGGAATTAAGCCAGTCTCAAAAGATAAATATATGTTATATCTCATGTGTGGTTCCTAGATTTTGTAGAAATATATAAAAGCATATATATATATATATATATATATATATATATATATGCCATGAAAGCAGAAGTAAAATTGTCTATAGGGAAAAAGAGGATAATAGAAATGAGAAAAGAGAGAGTCACAGTGTATGGGGGAATATGCTCTGTATATAATGCATACTTGTTATGGAAACTTGAAAATATATATTAAAAAACACTTGTGGCCCAGTAAGATGGCTCACTGGGTAAAAGCACTTCCTGCTCAAATTTGATGAGCTCAATTTAATTACCAGGACTCATGGTGGAAGGCGAGACTTCAAAATTGTCCTCTGACCTCCATATGAATGCTAGCCATGGCACACAGGCACCACACTCATCCACACTGGGTATTAACGAAAATTTAGTAAGCATTTGGAAGGTGGGGGCACGAGCATCAGGAGTTTATAGTAAGTATCCCAACAGCCATTTCCCATCAGAAGCTGAAGCACCCAGCTGGGCGCCTTGACACTGTCTATTAAAAAAAATAAAAGCTAATATATTTATCAGAGTGTTTATGGTGTTATAGACTACAAAACTGAAACTTTAAAAAGTGTATCTCTGGCAGGGGATAGAAAATATTAGGTTGAACAATATCAGATTGCTGAATCTTGAGTTTAATAATATTTGCATATTGACAATTTCATTCAAATTAACCTGTAGGAATGGATTAAACATATACCTCATATACAGGGGAGTTTGGTCTGTATGTATATGGTATATAAAGTCTGTGTGTGTTCAAATAGTTGGAGCCTATGGGAAATGAATTTCATATGTTGGGGGACAAATCCTAGGAGGTGAGCAGAGGTGGGGGCGCAGGTCACTGGGAAGTGCTCTTGGGCTGTCTTCCTTGAGTGCCTCCTGGCCGGCTTTTTGGTCCTCTCTGCTGTGAGGTGAACTGTCCTATTCTTTTGCACTGTCCCTTGCCCCTCATGATGAACTAGAATTTCCAAAACTATGAACTGAAGTAAACCCTCACTTCCTTGTCAGGTATTTTGGTCACAGACACAAAAGTAACTAACATGTACACTAAATCATCAGATTGTAATGTTAAATATATAGCTTTTAAAGAGATGGAAATCGATCCCGTTCACCTTCTAGCCTTGGGCACAGGCCTGCTCTTGTTCTTAGGACCTCAGATCTCTGGACTGCCCTCTTAGTCCAGACCCATCCACTGCATCCTGATCCAACGTACTCAGACTACTCAACGTACTCAATTTTCAGTCTAGTTTGTTAGAGCCTTCACAGGCTGTCCCCACCCCAACTTACCTTTGCATTCCTGAAACCAGCCCTCTACCCTGACAGTGCCTACCCCCAACTTGCCTTGGACTCCGGAGACCAGCCTTCTTCCCTGGTAAATCTGATGCTGCCCACTGCATCTCCACTCCCCCACTTCCTCAGCACCGAACTCCCCCACCCACATGCTACTCACCTAGCCTTGGGCACAGGCACACTTTTAGCTCCCAGATCTCTGGACCATCCTTTTACCTCTGCCTGGCTGTGGGCCCTCCAGATGGCACTGTGCCCCTCCTCTTACATCGGTGCCGTCTGCAGCCCCTTTCCCGGCTGCAGTGCTATGCTTCTGCGCCCTTTAGTGTGGACCCAGACCTTTGCAGATTGCCTGAGAAATCATGAATTCAGCCTCTGCCTAGCAATCTTCCCAAACTGTGCTGTGCCTGCTGGCTAGAGGGGCCCAGACTTTAAGAGAGAGCCTGAGAGTATCTGATCTCACCTAACTTGTGCCTCTGAGGGGACTCTGAAGCAGCTGGACTAGTCATCTGGTCCTGCCAATATAAAATCAAAAGAGAGAACCTGATACCTTGACCAGCCAGCTTTTCATACCCAATAAGAAAACAACCAAGTCACATCAAGTATACAAACAGAATCAGACTTCAGCTTAACAAAGGAAGGCTTGGGTCTCACGTCAGAATCACAAACAACAAAAGAAATCCACAATGAAAAAATAATATGAAAAACCCAAACACCATATCCCCACTAAACATCACTAGTCCAAAGAAGAGTTCTATAACAAGAACACATAGAGATAGCCCAGAACACAGAGTTTAAAAGAACAACCATAAACATGGTCAAAGAATTCAATGAGTTTAAAGAATACACGAAAAGAACTAAAGAAGATTTGGATAAGCTTCTGACTGAATTCACAGGAGAGAGAAATATTAAAGTCAGGCTGAAATGAAGAAGGAAGTGAAAAACTCAATAAGCCAATTTGAAGTGACAGGAGAAAGCCTCCCCAACAGAGTGAATGAAATGGAAAACAGAATATCAAAACTGGATGACAAAGTTGAAGAATTGGAGCACTCAAGCAAAGATTATGAAATGCTCATTCACTGCTGGTGGGATTGTAAACTTATAAACCCCAATGAAAAGCAGTGTGGAGAACTCTTAAAAAACTAAAAATGAGTCTACCACTTGACCCAGTTATACCACTCTTTGGCATACACCCAGAGGACTCATCCTTTTGCAGAGATGCTTGTACATCCATGTTTGTCGCTGCTCTTTTCACAATAGCTAAGAGATGGAAGCAACCAAAGTGCCCCTCAGCTGACGAGTGGATAAGGAAAATGTGGTACATTTACACAATGGAGTTCTACTCAGCAGTAAAGAAAGATCATACCATGACATTTGCAGGTAAATGAACAGAAGTGGAAACTGTTATGTTAAGTCAAGAAACACAGAATCAGAAAACAATGTATGTTCTCTCTCATTTGTGGATTCTAGCACCAAATCCTTATATGTGAATATATATCCTGATATAACTGCAGGAACCAGGAAAATGGGAGAAAAACCAGGGTGGTAAAGGGAAAGAAAGAACCTGAGAGAGAAGAATAGTAGGAGACAGGTGTTACTAGGGAGAAATAGATAAAAGGGGGGGTATTGAAATGGGAGGGGGGCGGGTTATACAAGGAACTACAGGGATAAAGGGAGAGAAGGAGCTCAAGAGAGGTGGGGCCACAGTATTATCAAGGGAGAAATGGGGAACTTGGGACACTCTAAACGGGGAAGGCATGGAGGGAGGGTTGAACAGGGAGAGGGAGAAGGAAAGGGAGAGAGAGGCAGAGAGGAGATAAATGATGCCTATCATATTAGTCTAACAACCTAATGACAAATTCCACATACAATATCTCTACATGAGTCCATGTGAGTAGCTGAAGGCTGCATAATGAATGGTGCCAGACAGGAGAAACTTCCTTTAGGTTGTTGGCCAAGGTGATCTCAGAGACTCCCAAAATTACACAGCCTTTGAGAGCCTCCCAGAACATGAAAGTAAGACCCTATTCCTGAGAACAGGACATACTTCAGAGACCAGATTTGAAGCAATGGAGCTGGAACTGATCTAGAAGCCACTTCCCCTGAAGGATAACTCTCATAACTCTGAAAAACACTATGCAAACAGCCAAAAGAAAACATCATTTGATGATCCAACACCAGCTTCACCAAAAAGATCACATCAATAACCAGCACAACACTTGACACTGGTGCAGTCAGTAGTGGCACTTCTATCTTGGGGCCAATCAGTGGCCACCTAATTGGTCTTAGAGCCCACTCAATGGGAGGAAACTCATGTGTGGTACTGTAATCATAGCCAAATACACATGACCAAAGAGATCATAGATGTTACAGAAATTCCCCAATGCTGTCACAACCCTAGGCTAATGTAACCTCTAACTAAGTGCAAAATATAGATCCTTATATATATAGTCAAATATACCATCACCACTCATGAAAGAAGCTTCTGTTTCTCCTCATGGAGACTACTGCAGAGTACCACAACTGGTCACACACGGACAAGAAACACATCTACAGTGCAGCCTCTACACCCAAGGCTCGTGCAATATGGATCAAGGGGTAAAGAGGACACTAATGAATCAGCTCTCATTAATGGGGTTCCCTCACGCAACAGAGGGCCAGTAATACAAAAGGTCACAAATGGCCAGAGAATGGAGATTAGGAATGAGTGTGGGTCCCTGGACAGTACTTTTATATTAAGTTTCACTCACCCAAGGCTCAGGGGCCATTGCAGAAGATGGGGTGGAAAGATTGTATGAGCCCATGAGGAAGTGCATGACCGTATAGAAATAGAATCCTACAAGCTCCTGGGACCCTGCTCGAATGAACCTACAGCAATGATTTCGGCATACTTAAGACCCATGCAGACTCAAGCAGACAAAAACCCAGCATGGAACTGGAGAAATGGGTAGCAGACCCCAATCTTTGCTGAAGAAATATTGGCAACTGGTTATTGTTGAGTGAGCATGAGATAATCTTCCTAAAGCGAGGGACTGCAGACGGGCTGACTAGACCTTAGTGGATAAACTGGCACTGGCACATTTGTGGACACTAACATGACACAACAGACCCTACCACAGATGAAAGAATGGGTGGATTCCAGGTGGGGGGTTATGAAGAGGTGCCAGTGGGGAAGGGGTATAAAGATGGTTGAGATTGAGATATTCTGTATGAAATACACAGAGATTCCGTTAAAAATAAATAAATAGGAATTGGCTATGGTAAAAATATATGTTAAAGCATAATAATCATTTAATATGTTTAAGGAATTTATGTATACAGATCATAAAAACTACAAATGAATACAAAAATAAGAATCCTAAAAATGGTGGAAATCAGAGGTGGGGAGATAACTCAGTTGGTGCAGTGCTTGCTGTGCAATCACATGGACCTGAGTTCAACCCCAAACCCCACAAACAGAAGCATAGTGGCATGCCCTTGTAATACCAGTCCTGGAGATGTGGACGCACACAGGCAGATTGCTGGGCCATGTTGGCCAGCTAGCCTCACCTAACTGTCTATCCCCAGAGCTTAACAAAACAGAAGACAGAAACTGAGTAGCAGCACCGGAGGTTGACCTCTGACCTGGACACGCATGCATACACAGGTACACACTCATATACGAACATGCACACATGTACACACAAACAAGAAAAGAAAAGGAAATCCTGCCTCCCAGTTAAATCCAATCTTTAATTGCAAAGAATACCCAATAAATTTAAAACCATTTCCGGAAAAAAAGAATCCACTTTTTTCAGGGTTCAGGAGTGGGAAATGTACATTTGATACGTACTTTTGTGAGGAAATCAAAAGGGACAGAGCCTGGGGTTGGGGCTGATGGGATGAAGGTTGTGTGAGAAGCTTCAAGGCCCAGTGCAAGGTCACTGAAGGAAACAGTGGTTCAGTTTCCAGCACCCATAGGCAGCTAATGACTGTGCTTAACTCCAGTTCCAGGGGATCTGATGCCCTTTTCTGGCCTCCATGGGCATTGCACACACATGATGCACTTACATATTTGCAGGCAAAACATTCATACACATAAAATATAAATAAATAAACAAATAATAAATATTTTAGAAAGATGTTGAATGGCACAAGCCTTTCTCTGGGGCATGCCTGAGGAGCAAGCTCTGCATTGTATGTGCCAGGAAACTTGTTTGATCTCATCCATTACTGGAGAAAAAGGAGCAAATCAAAATGGCTTCTTTTTCTGTCTCTTCTTTTCTCCACCATCCAATGACCTCCCAGTCAGTTGCCTTCCTTATTCCTGTACTGGTTTTCCCTTACATATTATAATAAATGCCTGTTTAGTCTCCTCAGAAGCAGAAGACCTCTCAGAAATTTTGTGTACCGATTTCCTCTGAGCTGGAACAGTCCCTCTTGGAGGGAGGAACTGAGGCTCCTAAGACTCAGGAACTGAACAAAACTCAGGAGTCTCAAGAAACTCCTGAAATTTTGAAGATTCCCAAGGCCCTTCCCAAGGCTGTGCCAACAGTAGCAATTTCTGGGGAGAGGACCCTCCATCCACGCGACCTACCCCATGCCTTCTTAGCATACTGAATACTGTCTTGTGAAAAAAATTTTTTTGCACCTCCAGTTGACATGATAAATTAATTTACAGATACAGAGCTGTGCTAGAAACAACATTCATAAGTCTTTATGATTCTTCACATACAAAAATATCCACATAAAAATTTTATGTGAGGCTGGGGAGTTTCTTTGGTTTTTTTTTTTTTTTTAAAGACAGCATCTCCTGTAGTCATAGCTGGCCTGGAACTTGCTATGTAGACCAGGCTGGCCCAGATCTCACAGCCATCCACTTGCCTCTGCCTCCTGAGCGCTGGGATTAAAGACATGCACCACCATGCCTGGCTTTGGTTATCTTTTTTGCATCACAGTTAATAAGCGATAACAATGCAACTTGTACATCAAGAAGCCATTAAAAATTTCTGTATATTTAAATTTTTTTTAATTAAAGTACTTCTGTGAGTCCTAACAATAAATAAGGAACATGAGACCCTGTCTCAAAGACAACAACAACAAAACCAAAAACTCAAAGAAACAAAACAAAGAATATACAAGAATGTCAGAGGTGCACCCCTCCCAATATAATATGTATTCAGATCCTGGTTCTAAAATTAAAATTCCAAACAACAATCACATCAAATGCTCAAAAATCATAGTACCCAGGGAACTTGTAGGACATTGCCTTCATTTTACTGGAGGAACTGTTCCCATAAATCCAACAACCAATTTCATTTTTAATTAGCATTATTTGAATGTGCTCCCATTCAAGTAATAATGCCTGAGTATTTCCAGTGTGATAATGTACCGGGTTCTCTCTTATGCACTGGGGAGGGTGACTATAAAAACTTCAGATAGGGGGCTGGAGAGATGACTCTGGCTAAGAGCACTGGCCCCTCTTGTGGAGGACCTGGGTTCAGTTCTCAGCACCCACATGGTAGCTAACAACCATCTGTACCTCCAGTTCTAGGGGGTTCCGATGCCCTCTTCTGACCTCCCTGGGCATTGCATGACATGAGTGCATAGCCTCTGGGAGTGAATTCAGGTCCTCCTGCTTGCAAGGTAAACATATTAATGTCTGAACTATTTTCCCAGTCCCCTTGTGATTTCCTTTACATAGGATGTCCAGGTGTGCTATTGGCTAGTAATCATGTCAAACCCATATCCCAAGGGTTGCATGAACCAAGGATAACTATGAATGAAGCCCAAAGTAAAATTACAAATTGATTTAAAATACTGTAATTTATGGCAGAACTCACAGTGCCCTGTATACATCTTACACAACACTTGTATAAAGCTTACACTGCAGTTGTATAGATCTCATGATGCACTTTACAGAGGCCGTAGTTCACTGTACAGAGCTTGTACTATACTTTTTAGAACTGCCCTCTGGAGAGCTCATAATGTCCTAATTAGAGCTCACAACAGCCTTGTACAGAGCTAGTTGAACCTGTATAGTGCCATAGCATCTAGTGGCCAGTTCAAATGGCAACGTCATTAATAGCTAGAGACTAGATATAATAAAATTAGGACTGTATCCAATACGTGCAGTGCAGCAAAGTTAAATGGGTGCACATATACACAGCGTAATGGAGAAACTGAAATTTTCTATCACACAACAGCAAAGTCTTTTGCAGTTTTTTCCTCAGTCTCCTTCAATTCACTGAGCAAGTACAGACAGGACACCATTCTGAGAGGTGTCAGTGCATTAATACTTTTCTGTTTCCGTGATAAAACGCCACGATCAAGGCAATTTATAGAAGGAGGCATCTATTTGACTCGTGGTTCCAGAGGGGCAAGAGTCCACCATGGCAGGGAAGCGTGGCAGCAGAGGCGGCCTGAGCTGAAAGCTGAATGCTCACCTCTTCAAACGCACAGGAAACAGAGCCGGACTGGAAACCCAGCAAGGCTTATGAGCTCTCAAAGTCCCCAGGGCTTCATGGGTTCTTCACTGGTGTACTAGAATCTATATACCAGTGCTGTGAGCTCTTTGGTTGCAAGGCTGGGTAAAAGTCATTTGTCCAGAGTATGATAAGCTACTTATATGACACTATGAGCTCTATAAAGCTGTGTCATAAGCTTTATACACACTTTCTATGAGCTCTACACAGGTGCACTATAGTACCAGGTAGAGTATAAGTTGAATCTAGAGGGCTATGACCACAATGGAGGTGCACTATGAGCTCTGTACAGATGCACTATGGGCTATTTACAGGGCACTATGAGCTCTGTATGGGGCACTGTGAGCTGTGAGCTGTGTATAGAGCTCTATAACCTCTGTATCGAGCATCATCTCCATACACATGCATTATGAGCTACATACAGGGCATTATGAACTCTATACAGATGTACTATGAGCTCTGTATGAAACAGTTTGTATAGGACTGTCCTCTGACAAACGCCAACTTCCTGAGCTCAGCCAGGCCGCTTGCCTAAGATCATCACAGCTAGGCTTATTGATTGTCATGTCCCCTGCCTTTTGCATGGAAGGAGGGACAGGGAGAGTTATGGGACCCTCACTAGAGTCCAGCCACACCTCTCAACCTGTGATAAGCAACTCCAATTGCACCTTCCCTGGGGGAGGGCTAAAGTACATAAGCTGGGGAAGACTGGGGAGGGCCTCTCACCATCTTGTACAGCTGCGGGGAAGCCACATCCATGCTTGGGTGAAAGCTTTCTGGTGTGACTTTAGGAGGTGATCACCCACACTCCTGTGAGTAAACCCTCACCCATTGCTCTGTAATAAACTCACTGCTTTCCCAGGGTGTGGTTTGGTGAAATTGTACCTCAGTTTGTCATTAGGACCAAAGGAGGAAGGGGTGGACATTGCTTATCACCTCTTCCTCCCCAAGGAATTTAGCAGCAGGCACCATGCACTCAATACAAGAAAACGTGAGATCTATACAGGGCCTTACACCGTCTCATAGGGTACCATGACCTAAAAGTTGCACTATATTCTCTGTACATAGCACTTTGCACTCAGTAAAAGCTCTGTGCACATTCTCTGTGAGCTCTTTACAAGGACTCTAAGCTCTATAAAGGTGCACTGTGAACTCTGTGCAGGTGCACTATCTCCCCAGTGGAGATGCGCTCTGAATGCTACACAGGACACACTATAAGCTCTATGCAGTGCACTGTGAGCTCTCTACAGGTGCCCTATGAGTGGTAGTAGGTGCAGCATGAGACCTATAATGGGCAATATGAGTTCTGTCTCAGGTCTTATGGGTTACTTACAGGACACAATGAGTTCTGTTCTGTTTGGGTCAGTGCAAGTTTTACATAAGATAGTATGAGCTGTCCTTGGTACTTGTGTACACTGTGCTATAGGTACAGGGGCATCATGAGTTCTATACAGGGCACCGTGAGCTATGTACAGGGCATTATGAGCTTGGTATGGGGCAGCTAATAATGGTCTCTGTACATTAGTCATTAACTCTATACAGGAGCATTATTAACTATATTCAGGGCATTATAAACTCTGTGTAGGCTCTGTAGATAAGTATTGTGAGTTTTATATAACTGTTTGGTATAACTGGGATCTATATAGGACACCATGAGCTCAATAGAGGGAAACATGAGATCTCTACAGGCATTATAACCTCTGCACATTTCGCTACTATTTCTACGCAAAGCAGAATGACCTTTTAAAAAATGTGTATTATGAGCTCTAAAAATGTCACCATAAGCACTGTTCAGGTCATCATTCTCTCACTGCACTCTATAGAGATGCATTGTAAGCTATATCCAAGGCATTATAAGCTTTACAAAGGTGGGCTACTAGCTCTGTGTAAGTGCACTATGAACTCTACAAAGTTGTACCATGAGCTCTACACAGAGTTATACAAGGCACTGTACCATGAGCTCTATACAGAGTTATACAAGGCACTATTTGCTCAATATATGATCTGTATGAGACATTATAAACTCAATATGGAGACTATGATTTCTACAGGGTACACTGTGAGCTCTACCGAGACGTGCTTACCTCTGTACAGGATATTATAAGCTTACACAAAGAGCATTCCACAACTGGTCAAACACAGAGAATAGGTGTCTGTGAGATGCCCAGCCTTAAGTGACACATCTGTAATGCAACCCCTGCACCCAACACTCAAAGAACTTAATGGAACAGGGGCCAGAAAGAATACTAATGCATCCCTCAACTCTCACCAACGAAGCTTCCTCCTGCAACAGATGGTGATTAACACAAAACTACAACTGCCAAAATGTAGAGACCGAGAGACTGCAGAGTGCGTGTCCCTGGATAGGACTCGTGTATTCAACCTCTGCCACCTATCTAGCATCACTCCCTTAAAGAGGACCAACTCTCCTTCACCCAGCAGTGATCAGTTGTCAGTAGTTCCTTGGCTAAAGTTGGGGCTTTTACCACGTCCCCACTTCTATGCTGGGTTTTTGTCTGTTTTGCATTTGCATGGGTCTTGTGCGTGCTGTCACCATTGCTGTAAGTTCATATGAGCAAGTTCCCAGCCACCCAGAAAACTGTTTCCTTGTGGTCACCCACCACCTCTGGTTCTTACAGACTTTCTGCTCCTCTTCCACAATGGTCCCTGAGCACTTGGTGACTGGGCCTTGCCACATCACCCAACAATCAAGAAAATACCCCACAGACATGGCCAGTTCAATGGAGACCATTCCCCAATTGAGACTCCTTCAACCCAGGTGTGTAAAGTTGACAACTAAAGCTATCCAGCACAATTGACCCCTGTCAACTTGACGCAGAAACATATCACTATTAAACCAATAACTTTTCCATTTCTTGTCCCCAGGTATGATGTTAATATTAATATCACAACATAAGACAATACAACCTTAACAGACCCACGGTCCTTAAAAATCCAAACACTTAAAAGTTCACAGTCTTTTTTAAAAGTCTTTTAACTGTGGGCTCCTGTAAAATTCCAAACAAGCACTGTCTTATTTCAAGGACAAGAATTTAGCACACATAAGCAAAACCTAAGTCCAGCGGACAGCTCAAGGCTGGACATGTGGGATTCACTCATGATCTTCTGGGTTCCAAAGGGTCTCAGCAGTCTCACTTCTCTGGCTCTGCTATACACAGAATACACACCTTGTCTCGCAGGCCTAGACTGGCTCCATTCCACACTTGCTGCTGCTGTTGGTGGTCATCCCATGGTCCTGGCATCTCCAGAAAGCTGGGGTCTCCACTGAAATTAAGGTTGCACTGTCACCAGTGGGCTCTTCTGGCTCTTGGGATGCAAAGCCTCAGATTCTCTCCATGACCCCTGCAATCCTGGGGTCTTCACTACAACCGAAGCTGCACTTTCACCAACGGCCTTTCCTGACCTCCCAGGGGTGAAAGTGACCCCTTAACACTTTCAACACCAGAACCATGCAGGAACCTCTTACACATGCCAAGTCCTGTTTCCAGCTTGAGATGGAGGCTTGAGCCCCCCGTCTGAACCACAGTTTCTATATGCTGACCCTCAGGAAATTCTTCCCAGAATATTTCACCTCTCTTGTTACAGATGATTTTCAGCCCTAGGTACCCAGCATCAATTTTCCCAGTAAAGCATGAAAGGTTTCACTTTCAAAAATTCCTAATTCGACACAACAGTCTTAAAGAGTCTTTGCTTCGCTTAACAAGTCACAAGCCAGGCCTCCATCTCCATTTCTCTTCAGCATGACTGTTCCACACTCCATAGCACCAGCTCACTAAGCTCTAAACACTCGATGACTTTTCCAGCCCAAGGCTCCAAATCCTTCCACAGTCCTCCCAAAACAACGGAGTCAGGTCAATCACAACAATATATCACAGTCTCTGTTCTAGTTTGCTTTCAATTGCTGTGACAAAACACTCTGACCAGTACCAACTTGTGGAGGAAAGGACTTACTTGGCTTACATCTCCCAGATAACAGTTTATCACTGAGGGAGCTCAAGGTAGGAACTCAGGGCAGGAACCTGGAGGCAGGAGCTAACGCACAGGTCATGGCTGAACACTGCTTACTAGCGTGCTCCTCTGGCCTGTGCTCAGCCTGCTTTCTTATACAATACAGAACTTGCCCAAGGGCGGCACTGCCCATAGCAGGTGAGACCCTCCCACATCACTTAACAATTCAAGAAAATGCCTCACCCACATGGCCACAGGCCAGTCCTATGGAGGGAATTCCCTGAGGGTCCCTCAACTCAGGTGTGTCAAGTTGACAGAGCTATCCAGCACAACTTGATAATGGTTTACTGTAGTTGCAAAATTCTGTGGTAACCTGACAGTTGCTGGGAATGGATGGCAGTGGACTTTCATAGTGTCTCACAAGGTTGTCTTCCTTCCAGGACTTTGCATTGTTTTTCTGAATTTTTTCTGTAAGAAACTTTCCATATATGTATAAAATCTTTGAATGCTTTGAAGATTTAGAAACACATTTTTTTTGTCTTTTTGAGACAGAGTCTCTCTGTAGCCCCAACTGGCCTGGAAATTGGTATGTAGACCAGGCTGACCCTGATCTCACAATCTGCCTGCCTGTGTTTCCAAGTGCTAGAATTGAAGGCGCCACCACGCCTGGCACTGGAGACACATTTGAGAGGCATACTAGTACACCTGAAGGAGTAAAGGTTGAAAATCGGTTCACAAAATGCGCAAGGGCCTGGCACAGCTGTGAAATTCTCTGGAGTTTACTGATTGGATAAGGCACAGATAATATCCACAAGGTGAATGAGAAAATTCTATAACAGCCCATATCTATAAATGCTAAGAAGTTCACATGGATAGAGAGCATGGGGACCCAAAAGCAGAGACTGGAAACAGATGTTCCCAGAAGCATAAGGTTGTTGATAGAGAATCACAGTGCTAGGGGTGGGTTACCTCCCTAGAAGTTGCTGGTCAGGGAGGCCCTCGAGGCCTCTAAAGCAATAAAGGCTATTGCCACTACTGCTATTGCATTCCAGAACTAGGTAGTAAGACCCTATTGCTGAAAACATCACATACTTTTTTGTTCTAGGACTTGGAAAAATCAAGCTAGCACTGAGCAGAGGTGCCCCCTCCCAGCAGGCTAGCTCATATAGTGATGGAAAGTGCTACTAAGATTGCTGGGGAGAATTATGACCAGAAGTCTAATCAGCTGTGGATCCTACATACTTCACGATGGATGTGCGAGGCAAGATGCGCCATATAGTGAAGTCATGGCACTAGTGATTGTAGACAGAACCAGCTTTCTTTATGACTGGAATCAAGGCCTGCTGTACTAGGAGCTTAGACAAAAACCTTGTATGGAAGTCATAGGCCTCAGTGAAGAAGTGACTGCTATTGCTTTGTTGAATATGATGTACAGGCTAAGGTGCTTCTCAAAATTTGTATTTATGGCCATAGGTTATTACTACAGTCAGGGACTGTTTGGATAATTTTCCATTTCTTATTTTCTTCCCTTCTTCATTTGTGTTTCATAGAAAGATTGCTTCCGAGACACTCCATTAGCCATATTCTAGAGACAGAGACATTGATGAGTGGGCATAAAAGTTCAATACCCTGTTAGATTCAGAGAAGAAGCAGACATCTATGTTACCCCCTCCAAGGCCAAGGGACTGTGACAGCTAATCCTGGGTATCAACTTGACTGGATCTAGGATTAACTGAAATGAGAGAGACCTTGATTGGATCATTTGAAGCTGTAAGACCCACCCTAAATGTGGGTGTTACCTTCTGATGGTGGCCCATATGAAAGGCCACGGCAGGAGGGAGCGCAGCCCCTTTGCCACTTGCCTTCTCTCTCACTGATGAGTTCATCTTACTACTATGACCAGCTTCAGTGGATTCTAACATAGACTGAAGACTAGCAGATCTCTTGGAATCTATTACTTTGACCCTACCCTGTCAGCTAATCTAATTATATATATATATTCTTTCTACAGATTGTTTCTTTAGAGAACCCTAATACAGGGACTATTGCAGAAGAGGGAGTCAGAAAGAATACAAGAACCAGAAGAAGGAGTGGAGTGCTGTACAGTGTTATCCTCTAGCAAAAGAGCCACCATTTTCAACAGATCATCTGTTCCTGCTTGCAAGATGGGCACAGCTGGGCTTCTTGACTGCTGACATTCCCACATAGAAGGAGAGTCATTCAGCACTCACTTCTGAGATTCTAGTCACTCTTCATAGTCCTCTGCATGTAATTCTGCCTTAATTTCATGGGATCAGGGGAGGTGCTAGAGTTATAGGTTCAGAAAGGCTAAGGGAAGAGGTGTTCCATCTATGTGGCCACTGGAGAGCTATCATCCATGCTAGGTGAAAACCTTTTAATGTAGCTGCCTTGGGGTCACCCATACTCCTGTCCACAACTCCTCATTCATGATTTGTAAGTAAGCCTAACAAACTTACTGATTCCCCAGGGTGAACTTTGGTGGAATCAAACTTTGGTTTGCCATTGGGACTGTATGAGGTGGGGGTAGACATAATTTACATCTTCTCAAGTATAGCATTCTCATAATAGCTCTATAGGCATTATAAGCTTTGTATAGGTATTAAGGATTGCATATGAGACACAATGTTCTATACAGGACATCATGATTTCTACAGAGGTATATAATGTTCTCCATACAGATGCATAATGATCTATATACAGTGGAGTATAAATGCAACACAGGTGCACTATGAACTCTACATATGGCACTGTTGTGGTAATGACCTTCATAATATGGACATACTCTGGACAGACAACTTTTACTTAACTTTGTGACCAAAAAGTTAATCTTAGCTTGCTTATAATGTAGACAAGCTCAATGAGTCATGTGCTCCTCTTATAACCTGGAAATATGACTTTAATCCCTCATGACCCTTCCTTGCCCTGGATCCAAAATAATATATGAATATGTATATGTACATTTTACATATCAAAGAGCTGCAAAGAGTGCTTATTGCATTGAAAACAAGAAATTGAGCACTTATTTGTGGTTATGTGTCTGCTAGTCTAAATCAGTGGGCAAAAAGGGCAGAATTCTCCTCTGATGTGACAATTCTGCTTTTACTTCCCCATTTCATGCTGAATATACCATTTCATAAAAGAAAGAATGGGCTCTTGTTTGGAAGCACAGTTCTGAGATAATTCTGAAGAGACAGCTTCTCAGAACAGTTTGAGTTCCTCTTGGCTAAAATAGATGCTAAGAGTCAGGCTGTTTCCATTCAGGCATAGCTATAATGTGGCATCATATGAACTCCATACAGGGAAAACTGAGCTCTTTACAAGGCAATATATGCTCAATACAGGGCAGCATGAGCTACATACAGGACATTATAATGGCTATACATTGCACCAGGATTTCTGTACAGAGAGTCAGGATCTCTAAAATGTTCATAATGAACTTAAAAGAGACATTATGAAACATTTACAGGGAAACAGGAGCTCAGTACAGGGAGATGTATGATCTTCTCAAGGAACTGTTCCCTATATACAAGGCCCTATAGTTCTGTACATGGTACTGTGAGCACTATGAGAAGTATACAAATTCAGTGTGATCTCTGTGTAAGCCACTATGAGTTACATGAAAGTCTAGTGTGAGCTCTGTACAGGGGACTATGAGCTCTATGCAGGTGCATGATGATCTGAATACAGCTGCACATGCGCTCTATGCCTGCACACAGTGATCTCTATACAGAGTATTGTGAACTATCTATGGGGAAAAATGAGCTTTATATAGAACACTATGCATTTATTTGGGTCATTATGTGCTCTATACAAGTGCATATTGAGCTATTTACTGGACTACCATGAGTTATGTGGATATTATTATGACCTCTGAACAGGTGCATTCTGAGCTCAATACAAGGCAGTAAGATCTCAAAGGAGACACCCTTTGAATTCTAAACAGAGTGCTGTGAGCGCTAACTGGTGCTATGAGGTGTATACAGAGAACTGTGCTCCGCCTGGGTGTGGTGAACTCTACACCTGTACAGCCTGGACACTCGCCTCCCACGCTCAGACACGCCCTGTGGGCTCTGCTGTGTCCTCTCTTACCTACTCGTGCCCCTCTGCCCCACTGGTTCACGGAAGTCACCCTGTCCCTCCTTGTACTCATTCCGGTTCTCCAGTGCGGTTTCTTGTACAGCTATGTCTTGTCCTGCACACTATCTCCACCTGCTCATCCATGCCACTACTGAACGCTCATGTTCCCTCTTGCTCACACACGGCCCTCCTGTGTACCCATGTCCCCTCCTAGTAAACTGTGCGCCCACCTGTGTAAGGACCCCCCAGAAAATGAAGGCTGCAGCAAACCTGACTCCATTTTGTTCTAGAAAAACCTCTGCTATGTAAGCTTGATTTCCCAGCTCCAGGAAAGACCACAAACAGTCTTTCCCACACTCATAGGAAAACACCTGCAAGGACGTAACCTTCAAATACCAGACGGTTTTGTAAAAACACCCTACTTAGGACTACATGAAATCTGGTCAGGTTGACCAAGGCTAAAATCAGAGACATAAACAAGACCTTGTAACATCCTTTGGTCAGCACATTCCATGGGCCCTGAAACCCTAATATGAGTAAGATGCTTTTTCGCACCAGTGGGCTTCCTTAACCAATCCCAACCCTTGTCCCTCCTCTCTTTGTTTTAACCCTATAAAAGATCACCTCACCCTCCACTCGGGGCCACTGTCTTATCACCCGCTGCGTCGGTGTGTCAGACCGAGCTCGAGCTTGTAAATAAAGACTCTTTGTTCTTGCATCAGATTTGACCTCCCTGGTGGTCTTTTGAGAGTATTCTATAACCTGGGCACAACACCTGTTTGATGTATCCCTGTGCTCTACCCTGACACCTCCCGTGCCTCCTCCTGATGTCCTGAGTCCCCTGCTTCCCTCTGTGCCTTCCAGCTCACCTTGACCTTCCTGCTCATTCATGCCCACTTCTACTCACCTGAGTCCCTCCTGTTTGTCCCTGCGTCCTGCTGCTCATCACCTGTGTCCGGCCCCCCAACACCCTGTCCCCTCCTGCTCATTCATCATCAGTCCTACGTATCCTGTCCCCTGTTCCCTCCTGCCCCTCTGCTTGTGACATCCGCGTCCTGTCTAAGGGAATCCTATAGCTCCATCTAGTGGCCAACTAGCTCAGCCTGTGGGAACTAATCCAGCCTCCTGTCAATAAGGCTTTCCTGCTGCTGTGGTCAGCCTGGACATTTCACCCGGGAGTGCCCAAGAACATCAGGTTGTCCAGTCAGCAAAGAGGATCCACTGGAAGCAAGGAATGCCAATCTCCACGCAAGTACGTCACACTCAGGTCAAACCTGAAAAGTAGCAAATGCTGCTGACTGTTGCCAGAATGAGAAGCCAAGTAGAGAAGTCCCCCTTCCTCTGAAAAGGGGAGGCTCCACAAGTTCCTGTATTTTCCGTGTCTATGGATGAGCCCTGTGTAACCCCAGATGTGGTGAGAAACAAAATTACTTTCCTTTTAGATACAGGTGCTAATTTTTGGGTGCTGTCCACCTTATCTTCTTTGACCTTCCAGTCCCTGATCCTCCTCACTGGTATTGATGGCAAGTCTCAAACAGCCCTGTTAACACCCTTTAATCTTCATGATAGACAAATATCTTTTCAGTTATTTCTTTCTGGTCATACCGTGGCAGAATAAGGACCAGAGGCTGAAATATTAAGATTAACATGTGAAAGAAGCCAGTCTGAAGAGAGAGACTGGAAGCCCTTCACACTTGGGCTTATTTTAAGGAATAGAGCACATGGGAGAAAGGCCTCTGAAATACAGGTTGGAGAGGCAAGTATTATGTAAATGTGCTGTGAAGGGTCATGACTGGGGCTGGGGAGATGACTCAGCAGTTAAGAGCACTGACTGCTCTTGCTGATTCCCAACACTCACAAGGCATCGAACAACCGCCAGGGGTTCCAACACCCTTCTCTGGCTTTCTGCAGGCATTGTACAACATGGGTACACTTAAACGTGCAGACAAAACACTCATACATATAAAATAAAAATAAATAAATAGAAAACAAATAAATCAAATGTCATGCCCCTAGAGGCCTACTGCTCTGCGGGGCTCTTCTCTCAGCTCACTAGCCCCTCTCACGCCCGTTCTTAAGAGTACTTGAGAGGGCTTTCCCTTGCTTAGCAAACTATTTCTGTTTCTATTTCTAACCATGTTTCACGTCCTCTGATCTCAGACTTGTGGACTAGCACTAGGCATTTTTCCTTTTCTCTTTTTTGAGTACCAGTTAAAGCCTAAGCATGCTCTCCCTGACATGCTGACTTCTGGTTGCTTCTCTGACCTCCGGCCTAACTTAAAAGGCATGCTTTTTTTCTTCTATTGCTCCTCCTCCTGGTAGCTGTCAAGATTTTCAGCCTGCCTGTCTGAAAGGTCTAGGATGTGTGTTTAAGAGGGACACTGAGACAGATATTTTGGAGTAGAGAAGAGTTATCAATGGCATGGACAGACAGACAGACAACAGCATGGTGAGGGCTATGAGGAGACTTCAGACATCAGCACTAGAGAGCACGGTGGGGCCTCTGAAGAGGAATCAGGGTACATACGGCAGAAGTGATGGTCTCTTTACATCTCTCTGAGGATGGGGTGGGTTCCTAGCACTAGTCTGATTCCTAGGTAGAAGGGAGGGGTGAGGAGCAGCGTGTGTGACCAGTACCCATTTTGATGTAACTCCATTTCCCCAGGTGAGAAATCCTGACACCTGAGTCTGTTCGCTGGAGATTCACAGACAAGGTCTTTCTGTAGGCATCTGTCAGTGAGAGGGGAAGGCTGCTCCAGGTGCTGTGGCCTGAGCAGCAGCTGGATTCCAACATTACATCTGCATGTGGTCCTAGTGGTTTTTTCTCAAACTTAATAAAATTGTCCTCAAACTTCAAATTCTGTTTTAAATTCTTTCATTAATGAAACTACAAACCCTAAAGAGGGAACTCTAATTTTCCTCGTAACATGACCTTGTTGCTCCTAGGAGGTATGGACATTATGTCTCACTTTCAGGACTGAAAACATGCCTTTGCGTTTACAGAGGCTCTTTTGGAACTCCTAACACCAAAGTCACTGTCCAGTCATAGCCCAGGGCCATTGGGAACCTCAAATGCCCTATAATTTCTTCTATAGATCTCTGCATTGTCCGAGATCCCTCCAGAAGCATGGAACACTCCTATTCCTAGATGCTTACTGACAGCCACTCCTGATGTAATTACTCATAGACCCTATCAATTTTTCTCAAACGACTCAAAATCTGTTGAACTCCTGAGGTGCGGAAAAGCCTACAGTCTATCATTAATTCATGGCTACTGGGTCACTTCACTCTGTTACTCTGTAAAACACCCATAATCCGGTAGTAAAGAAGTCAGATGGATCCTATAGAACTTTCCAGGCTCCCAAAGGCAGTAAATGAGGCTGTGTCTCTGATCCACCTTTGGTTCTAAATCCTTACACTACTTTTGGGAAGACACCCTCCAACCTCATCTCCTGGTTCAATGTTGCACCTGCTCAGATTCAGTTCCTATTTACCTTCAAATGGCAGGACCCTTCAAACTAGGTTACTTAGCACCTTTCTCACACTGTCTTTCCTTTTGGCTTTTAGGTAGCCCCTACTTCTTTGGATAGCACCTAGCCAAAGATCTATTTCCCTTGAATTTCCTCTCCAGTATAGCCTCCTTCACTATATAGATGATTTATTAATCTTCAGTGCAGAAAAACCCACTTCAAATGAAAATACTATACTAACTCTTCAACTTCATTGACTATAAGATTTATCTTTCAAAGATCCAAATCTCCCCCTAAAAACAGTCCACTTCATAGGACTTACATTTACTCAGAGCACAAAGAGCTTTTCTAGTTAATGTAATGGTATCTTCGTAATTATGGAGATGCCCACCACAAAATAACCAAAGACCTTAGACATGGCAGATGGCAGGGTTTTGAAGAATTTGGATTCCTCAGGTTGAGCCTTATAGCTAAATCTCTTTATAAACCCTTAAAGGAACGAGAGGAAGAACAATTAGATTAGCTTCTTGAAATGACAAGGGCCCTGGACCTCCTAAAATGGGTACTTTATTCCAGCATGAGCTCATCCTCATCTTATTAAACTTTTGTTAGGGGCTGGAGTGATGCTTCAGTAGTTAATAGCACTTTCTCCACAATCATATCCAAGCACCTACAAAACAAGCCAGGAATTCTTGCAAATATCTATAACCCCAGCTCTGATGGGGGCAGAGAGAGGAGGAGCACTGTGGCTTGCTGGCTTCCATCCTAGCCAAGCAAATGGGAGCCCCATGCTCCTGGAGAGACCCCGCCTCAGAGGAATAGACAGAGAGTGTCAGAGAAGGACACCCAATGCCCTCTTCTGGCCTCCATACACTGTTCCCTGGATCCTATCAATGGAAAAACCGATTTCTTTTTAATCAGGCCACACATTTGGATGCCAAAGATCTCTACATTTTAATTGAGGCTCTTTTCAAAGGCACAGGAATTCTTCAGACTTTTGATCCCTTTCCAAAGCTTGTCCCATGTGTTGTCAAGCCAATCCTGAGATAGTCCTTATCTTCACCCCACTTCCACCTTTACAATCTGTCCAGCAAAAAGGGAATATGTCAGGGGAAGACTGACAAATAGAGTCCATGCACATGCCCCCATGCATGGGGGACTCAAAATATTTGAGTGCAAGGGACTCAAATATCTACTAAGTCTAGTGGATTCCTTTATCAGGTATATAGAAGCATTCCTCACCTAAATAAAAGATGGCCCAGCCACTGTTTCCAATACTATCCTGGGAATGAGTGAAACTCTCAATGCTGAGTGCTATCTCCATGCAGCCAGGCACTCTCAATGCTCTGGCAAGTTAAAAGGGCTGATCTAATTAATCCTTAAGAGAACTCTCAATAAACTCACACTCAAGACTCAGTAGTCTGGGCCCACTGTCCTCACAATCTCATTTCAGATCCTACATTACTCCAAAGCCTACAACACATTTCAGCCCTTCGTGGAACACCCTTCCTCTAGCCAGACCTCTTGCTAGATCCAGAGTCTCACTATCTCGATATATCACTGAAACAGATGAGCAAGCTATCACTGAATATCAAGAAATACATTTAAACAGTGGAGAAGACTGATATCATGCAGATTACTATAACAGATTGTTGAAAAGAATGAAAATCAGAAAAAATGCAAAGAGGAGTCAGGTACATTGAGATGCAGAATATAACTAGTAAATAGTTTACTTACTATTCTTATTTTTTTGTTATTCATGTGAACTCACAGCAATAGAGACAGCATGCAGAAGACCTATGCAAACTCCATTCTTTCTTAATATAAGCCTTTAAGGCTTCAAGACTTTCTCTTAAAACTTTAGCCATAACTTTAGTCAAAACATTGATATATCTCATTTAATCATGTTAGTTAAATTATTTTCTTATTTCTATTATGAAGTTCTTTGCTCCACAGGCTCTTAAGAAAATTCTGCTTCATTCCAATATGAACAAGGATGTTCTGGCTTTTTTTTCTCACTGACTGTCCATAAATGAGAAAACTTCATGTGTAGGGTTTTATCCCTTGCAAATGTTTGAGCCTTCAGCATATGACTAATGTGTTAGTAGGTCTTAGAGCAATCCCAGCTTCTAAAATATCAACTGCACAGTGTTCTGTCTTGTCCATTCCGTTAGGTCAGCTAATGTCCTATTATAATATTTACATATATAGTAATTTTGAAGTGTTCATATTTCATGTATGTCTGAGAAAGGGAGATTCAAATGCCCCACCTTGAGAGAAGCTTTGTCTTTTCTTCCATTTCATTCCACTAAACTATCGCTTTTGAAGCTATATTATTGGTAGATATAAGTTAACACATTTTGGGCAACTCAGGAGACAATGCTTATCAGTTTTGTGGGAAACTGTCCTGCTGCCTTCTTATACTGGCCCATGGCTCTTATAGAGAGAATCTTCTGGTACTTACTTTTACTGCTGCTGAGACAGGCCTTCCCACTCCTCACAAACTGTGGAGGCAAACTGTGGGCAGATAATGAAATAAAAATATAGCTCTCTCCTCATTGGGAATAAGAGATTACTTTTCCAGAACAAATCTGTGACAGATTTAAGATGAGCTACATAAAGAATTTACAACATTGACTCATGATAACTGTCTCTCTCCTCTTGAAACTGGGATCAGATTAGAACAAAAGCAACAGATCTCTTCCCAGTGGCAAGGGACAATTAAGATCAAGCCGCTAGACAAGTCTGTAAAATCTTCAGAGAATCATGTTCAGTTATATGGGAGGAAATTCAAAATGAACTCACACTAGGCATGGTAACCTTTCCCTGTAATCCCAGTACCTGGGAAGCTGAGGAAGGAGACTCCTAACTTCTAAAATCCAGCCTGGGCTTCATAACTAGACCCTGTCTCAAAACCAACAATAGAAACAGTCTCCTTTGTTAGCCTTTTCAAGAATAACTAAAGGCAAGAGTTTATAGAGTTCTTATGCCTGGTGACTTGACAGTGTTCTGACCTTGGCTCCTCTTTATGTTCTGTTTATGATACTTGTTTCAGACACAGTTATATTTCACCTCAAGACTGAATGAGAAAAACAAAGACGGGGGAACCCTAAGAGCCCCAGCACTAAGACCCTCCCTTGGCTACCAAGAAACTCAAACAGTGCATCCCAGAAATTGAAACAGCCTCGGGAATTTCATGCTGACAGGAAGAAACTGCTGAAAATTGGTGCTGCTCAGAGGAAGAAATTGTGTGCCAGAAAGAGAGTTCATATAATTCTGACAACTTGGCCAATCACCTTGCAGGGCAGCCTGGAGCAGAGATAATGACGGATTGGGACTGCTTGATTTTACCACTTCTTCCTTCTATTTAAACCTAAATCTCCTATTAGGACTCCAAAGATGGACTTGGGGGGAATCACTGGATGTCTTTACACTTAGTGTTGCCAGGGCCCAGGCTTTGACCCAAGAACTACATTTATACATACCTGGTAGATTCCATGCCCACACACAGTTCCGGGTGTTGGGGGTCCCAGCACTCAGGACCAGCCTGAGGGGAACTGAAGGATCTCCACCGTGGGGTAAGGGGTGAGTAGGCAGAGTCAAGACACCGACTTTGGGAGTTGAGTGGAAAGCCAGCAGTGGTGGTCTGCTGTAAACTCATTTATTTAAGAAACAGCAGAGAGTCTTATAGGTCTTGTTAGCCAGTAGCCTTATGTGGTGAGGTCCTGACTACAGCCATTTTGTTCCCAGGTGGATCAGGTTCCCTTTTTAGGTGCTGGGCAGAAATAGGCTCCAAAACAAACCGTTGTGGAGCACCACACCCACAAGAGCCATTCCTCCATTCCACCTGGCAGGTGGCCTAGCTAGGCTCACCCTGCATTATGCCCAACACCCAGGTAGATGAATAGCACCCATGAGAAAGGTGTGGAATTTAAAAGAGTTGGGGCATCAAGAAACATGTAGCTAAGAGTCTGGTTGTTGGAACCTTGGGAAGAGAAGCTCGCATTCTTACTCCTGCACCCACTACTTACCTAGCTGGGTCTGGTATGTCAGAGACACCATTTTTTGGTGAGTCATGATCTCTACATGTGAATGCAGGTGGGGAAGGGGTTGACTCCCCGTGTCCACCAGAGTACAGCACACAGGACTCTTGGTTCTCCCCGAACATGAACAAGCCCAGGTATCCCTACAACTCTCTGGGGTTCTTGCTCTTGAAGAACCTGTATCAGTTGTTCTCGACCACTACAGGAATCTCAGAATCTCTTGGGTCTGATTCTTGACCTGAGCTTCTGGAGGAGATGGGGTCAGGGCAACTTACATAGAAGCAGAGGCTTCTTCTCTGTAAAGAATCAAAGCAATGGGAAGTTACAATCATAGCTGTCAGCAGGGCAGCCACAGGACCTGAATGGATTATCCCATTGAGAAAATAACCAGGGGACCCGCATGACTACACATACGAGTGCCTATATCACAGGCAGTTCTGTTTTTATTCTCCTGGCATGAGAACTACAGTCACTTGTCTCCAGAACTAAACAATAATAAAATGGCTTCTCATACTCATGAGAACCACAGTCAAATGTTTATAGAACACTGCATAATAATATGGCTAGAAAATAACAGTTCGGCAAAATGAGATGAGCACAGTAACAATATCTCCATGCCATGTCTACTCAGGGTCAGTGTGTTCCATGAGGAACTAGAGGGCAGAACCAGCATTCCGGCAATATCTTCCCAGCAAGCGTTCTTGCATAAACTTTCTCATGAGACACAAGACCCACCAAACAGACATGCTCAAAGTGTGGCTAAGTTCATCAAGCATATTTTTAAAGCCACTGGAACTTTTTTTCACAGTCCCTTCATCTCCCCACTTTTGTTTTTATAGTTCCTCAAAGAGAACCCAGGCCAACACTGAAACCAATGTCTAATATACAGCCTGCATAATGATTTTAAGCAATACAGACCCACAAACAAGAATCAGGACAATAGCAGCTAAACGTCCAAGAAGAGGCACAAGCCAGTTTAACCACAAAGGCCATTGGACAGAGCTCATAGAAATGTTAGCAACGTCATCCTTGAGAGATTGTACTTGTTGTTCAACTTGATTATAATAACTAGAAATATTGAAGCAACACAGGACATTGTTCACAACCAAAGCGTTCTTTCAAAAGCAAATAGTCCATGGCGGTCCACTTTTGAAGTGCAGCAACTTGAAGTTCTCCCAGCTCCTGATTGATCTTCCCCAGGATCTGAGTTTTTACAATGGTGGTTTTACTGAGAACTTAGGCCAGTCTTGCAACTTCTTGCTGTAATCTCTATGCCTGTAACAAGTCCAGAAATGGGGAGCAGGAGGGCTGATGTCACAGCCGCAGCAGTAGGATCAAGCAGCTGAAGATTATCATTGCAGCTGATAGGAGAGAGTGAAGAAACCTGGCAGTCTTATCTTCTGGAGTTAGCAGTACCAGGGCAATTTGTCCAAGTCCACATGCTCCAGCATATGGAGCAGGCAAAGCCTGATAAGTGTGGTTAAAATTAGTGTTATGACAAGATGGCAGCAAACTGCAATTAAAGCAAAGACAATGGGAGTACAAAGTAAAGGCAATGGACAAGTTCACAGAGGCTTGTGACACATATTTATCCCGTGTGTCAATACTATGGTGTGCAATACTTTAATAAACAAGATGATTCACACCTAGCCTCATTAAATTCCTCTTGAGCTGACCAGGAATAGATAGATCCCTCTGTACACACACAAAAAAAAGTTTTCTGAAGCCCATTTTGAGCCAAATGCAACTACATATTGGAATCTAGTCTTTCATAGACAGTAAGTTTTACCAGGGAAATTGTGACAGTAACAGTTCTGTCAAATGATATCTGGATTTCCCTTCTTCATTTTAGCGCATGCATATACCCCGGCACCTCCAATTGCTAAAGTATCCTTCGAAGATACTGAAGTCAGTATTAGTTCTGGCTGACCGATCAGATGCATTCCTCCAACTTCCCAAACCATCATTTGCCTGACTGAAGACCAAACATTTTTGTACCAAACAAGAGACCCTAAAGGATAGAAACAATTCACTTGTCACTCTCTGCTTCTATAGAGATACAAGTATATCCCTTACTTCACACCTTAACATCCCTAGGTTGCCATGAATCATGATCAGGCTGCTTACACCACACCAGCACCAGAAGTGGGGTCTGACCTTGCAGTTCCTTCACTCAATGGTATCCCACTGCATCGGTCCCATCTTTTGCTAATTTCAAATTTTAAAGTATATAAACTCTAGATAACCTGTTCCTCAGTGTGCTTAGAATACCTAATAGTCCCCCTTTTGTTTTTTTGTGAATATTATTTAAAGCAGCAAGTTTTCTTTTCATGATCACGTGTCCTGTGGAATAATCTGGTATACCTATCTTATGAACTATGCCAAAGAGTTGTCAACTGAGTGCATGATGAGCAGGTGCATTATCAGTTTTAATCTTTTCTAAAACAGCAACTGCCTGTAACAAATGATCAATTATATGGGTTACTTTTTCTCCTGGAAGTGTTGTGGTCTAGGAGGTGAAGAGTAAGTATCCACAATAACATGAACATTTTTAAGACATTCAAATTCAGGAACAATAGTAACATCCATCTGCCATAACATGCAAGTGGAAACATCCTGCAGGTTAACACCTAGCGGTAAAGGGGAGGAAGTATATTTAGAACATTGGTTACAACTAAAGACAGTGTCTTGGGCTAGAGATAGTGGACTGTGGGAACAAGGGTGCAAAAATGGAGTGGGCAAATGGGACACAGAATTTAATATATAAGCTTGTGAAGGAACTTGGCCAGGCACCACCAAACAATCAGCTTGTAGATTTCCTGTAGACAATGGCCTAGGTAAAGATGAATGTGCTAAGATGTGGGTGACACAGGATTACATTTTTAACCTGTGAAAAGAGCTGTAAAATCAGTTTAGTGTCATGAGGTACAATAGTTAGTGTTTCCAGTAATGAAATCACTAAGTAGCATAGGCAGGGTCAGAAACCATGTTAACAAGATCATGAATGTCTCTGAGGACAAGAGATATGGCATATAGCTCATTTTGTTGAACAAAATAGGGCAGCAAGAACTTTATAAGTGGGTCTTGTATAGACAACCTTTGTAGGTGAGGCATCAGTAAAATATGTGGGTGTTGAATGGACCTGGACAGGTGATTCATGACAGCTACAGGACATTTTGAGATGTCTCATAATTCCCTGGCACTTAGTTGACCTTGGAGGGCAAGGAGGAAAGTATTGTTCCTTTAGGTTCTTTTGATCAGATTAGTATAGGCCTCCAAGTATGGTTATTGAACATTCTAGAAGGTTAGTAACACAATCTGGTACTTTAAATTACTGTGTAACATGTAAACCTTGAACAAAAATCTTTAAGCCAGTTTTTATAATTGTTAACAAGAACTAAATTAAATACAGTTCTGACTGAACTTTAACCTTAAAACTTTTAAGAAGACTGTTCTACCACAAACAAAAATAGTTTGTTCTTTTTAACTCATCCCTCCATATTCTGATTTGTGCTTTTACAGAAAGGAGGGAATTACATCACATATCTATAGACAGGAAAATCAATTGATCCGGATCCCAATTAAGCTCACCGAAGTAGCTATTTTCTTCTGAACTGTATACATCTGGTACGGGGGTGGGGCAAAATCTAGCTCCTCATGAGCCAGTTTATCTTATTTTGGGCAAAAGAAATCATCTTGTGCTCTAATGATAACCTAAAGCATATATCATGTTTTGTAAAAAAAAAAAAATTCCATGAGTAATATTTGCATAATACAGAGTAACAAAGGGCATTTGTCAGTAGCTATAAGTAACCCCAATACTTGTCTGCATCCATCCAATCTGAGGCTGTAATTGGGTATGTGGTACAAACCAGAGGAGTAGACTGAAAGTTATTTATTTGTTATTTATATTTTTGCATGCTGTAGCAATTAGCATAATAACAACTCAACATCTCTGTAGTACCTGGATACCAGGGGCACAGTGTTTGTTTTTAGCAATTTAACTTATTTTTAGTCCCTCTTTTTGATGAATATTATCTCTATAGAGAGAACAAGCAAGTTATCCTTTGTTCCAGTTACAAAGAAGTAACTGAAGTCTTATCCAAGACAATTAGCTAAAGGGAGAAAGTTGACAATAATTTCTAAATGTTTTCCTAGATGAAAGAGCTGTACAACTACAAATTCATTATGGAGACCATCCCAGTCAGTGGTCCATCTGCAAGGGTCAAAGGTGTGTGTCACCATCCTGGTTCTCAAAAAATTTTCAGCAAAAAATTTGTCCTATTTACATATATACATACATATATACATATTTTCTAATGTCTCTCAAAACATTCAGTCTTTAATAAACTTGCTTAGACCTTTGCTCTTAGTCAGAACCCCTCCTATCACAATGGATGTTGGGGCTCTCTGTCCCACTCGTCTTCCATCTATTTGGCACTACCTTTCCCCTTGTCCACCTGATCAACACATACCATACACCTTTCCTTTCAAAAAATTAAGGGCTCAGCCTTTACAGACTGTAAGGTTTGGTTCAGAGAAATGTAAGATGTCACTGAAGAGAATCCCCCCAGCAGTTCTAGGACTCTGCCATCTTCAGAAGGGACTGACAGACACCTTAGTGACTCCAGCTAAAGGTCCAGAATTCACAGGCACCTGTGACAAGGAGACTGACTGATAAGATAAGCTTCCTGGTATTTATTAATTACCCTCCCCCCTTTAAAAAGTCCACCAAGCACGAAGAAGGGGGGCTAGTTTCTCCACTCCCGAGCTTGGAGGTTAGCTCCTGTCCTGAATAAACTGGTCCTGTTAACACCCATGCCAGAGTCTCTCCTTTGTTTTTGCTGGGTCTCACTCTGAACCAAATTTGAACTCAAACCTTACACAGAGCAAACCAATACTCTTCCGGGAGGCTACTCGATGTCCCTGGCCACTGGTGCCCAAAACTTTTACTCATCCTTCTACCACAAATATTCCTGGCTCCTAACTCACTGCCCTCTTATTATTTGTTAGACTTAAGGAGAGGGGAAAAGAGTGGAGTTTTAGTGTTAGGAAATAAAAAACAGAGCCACACCTGCAACAGGCAAGGAATGTATACTTTACATACAAGCTAGAGTAGATTCTTCCACACACGAAGTCTCTACAAACTAATGAGGGAGGGGGAGAGTTTTTAATATTTTTGGGCCCAGCTGGAATGTGTTTGGCACCAAGGTTGGATTTCCTTGAATGATTGAAATCTATCTTTTCAAAGTTCCTTTCCAGGGGAGCAGGCGGGTGTCTCAAGGCCCTTAAGTAGACAGCTGGTTCCACAAACAACTGTGGAATCCAGGACTGACTGGATGGATGGTAAGGCTCTGAGTGAAGCCAGACCTGCCAGTTTGGGCTGGTTAGTTACTGAAGGAATCTGTGATTGTATAACCCCTTCAGTGGGATTCATAGCTCTTTACAATTTACACATTCTATCATTCCAGACCCTAGAGGCATAAAGAAAGAGAGGATACAGGGAAAGGTGGGAAAGGGAGCATTGTATTATCTTAACTACTTCCTGCTGAGATTGGTCGATGAGAGGGGGTATGGGATCTCTGTAGGTGAGTTTATATTTTGGGCTTCTCCAGTTCCTCATATTTGGGGGTCAAGGGATTTCTTCTGTCTCAGATTCTTTCTCAGAATCTTCAGCTTCTGGGGCTTGGAGAGACTGGCATTCCTCTGTCAGGAACAGCTGGGTGAGGGTGGAGGTGGTGAGGGCCTTCACTCTGTGCTATAACAAATTGGAAAAAAGTTGTAGGATACAAGGCCCAAAAAGGAGAACCAGGATGATCAGAAAGATGGGTCCTGTAAAGGACATTTGCCATGAGCCCCAAGAGGAGTCCCAAAGGCTGTCTGCCCATAGGATTGAACTCTGTTTAGGGATTCTGGTTTTCCCATAGCTGTCTGCTATGTTCCCTTACTATTCCTGACAGGTTGGTATAAAAAAACATCCTTCCCTAGGCATAGCACAGATCCCACCTTTTTTCTGTGGTGATTGTAAGATTTGGTTCTAGAGACTCAGCAGAAATGGATGAGAGACTCCACAGGAGAGTTAATGGGACTGATTTATTAATAAGAGCATGGAGCTCATTCCTCAGATCTCTAGCTATGTTAGTAGGCCTTTTTGGGGAGGATCCCCTCCCCATAACATCTGATTGATGTTCAGAGGAAATAGCAAACATCTGGCCAGGAAGTAGTCCCTTTTCACAGGTGCCTGTGGATTCTGGAAGTTTGGCTGAGTTGACAAGGTGTCTGTCAGTCCTTCTCAGTTCTGATGTGCAGAGGAGATAGTCGTCACAGGAAATTTATCTGGCCAGGAAGCTGAAAAAGTCAGTCCCTTTTCACAAATACTTGTGAGTTCTGGAAGTCTGGCCAGAGTCACCAAGGTGTCTGTCAGACCTTAGTCCTGGACCTGCTGGGGGGGTTCCTTTCAGTCACACCTTACATTCCAGCCTACAGTGTCATAGAGGCAAAGGAGTGACGTTATCCTCTGACTACTTCAGGTTGACTGTATGGATGATGATGGTAGGGGATGGTGAATGACACAGAAGGGTGGAATGGGTTGTAGTGATGAGTCCTCATCATGGTCAGGCAGCTCTTCATATTCCTCTGTTGTGATGGTAAGCAAAAGTTGGTTAAAACTGGTGTGTGTTAATTGCTGGATGTGGTCTTGTAGGCAACTGAGGAAACAAGGGACTACCATTAATATATTCCAATAGTGACTAATGGCCCAAGAAGAGGGAGGAGCCAGAGTGTCATACCTTCCAGTAGCCCCCCTTCAGTGACGTATCGGTTCCCTAAGGGTCACTGGGAGAGATCTTGGGCCACTTTGTGGAGTCGTTGGAGGTTATAGTCTACATTACCAGATTCGTTGACATAATAGACATAATAACAATACTCCACACCAAGGAAGACACGTTTCTCCTCTTTCAGCAGTTAGTAAAATCTAGGGCTCTTCTATTTTGGAGTGTTAGCTCTGCCAGCAAGGATAACTGTTGTTGCAGGACCTAGAGGGACTGAGCAGTTGCTTCTACTGCTGTAGTTTGTTTTTCATTAATACTTTTCAGTTCAAGAGAAAATTGTTTTGTGGAAATTAAGGCATGGCCTAAGCTGTCTGCTGTCATCACAGTGGCAGCTACTGCTGATACCAGACCAATCCCTATTAAGACCACTAGTGTGGCCTCCCTTTTTTGTCTGCCTAGTAACATATTAGAAGTTGGGACCAAATGTTCTCGTACCTCATCAGAAGTAAAATGAATAAGGCTATGTATCAAAATTCTGGGGTGGCAACTACCTGACATGCTCGGGAGATGCAAGAATATAGTAGGAAGGAACATGAGAACAGTAGGCCTTTACCTAGGGTAATGTTCTTAACACTGGTTAGATTGTTGCTAGAAGAGGGTGGACACTGAGAGGTGTCAATTTGCCCAACATTCATTCTGATTAAGGAAAGTGGTGTTGCTGGTAGAGTGTTGCCTGGATTGCAGGCAGGTAGGGTGGTAGAGAAGCTAGTCCAGCCGGCCTCCTCCAGGGGCTGAGTGAGATGGTGAGTGTCGCGATCCACATCCTCTCCACTCCAGAGAAAAAAACCACACTGAGTCGGGAGTCTGTCCAAGCAGGATCTCATTTATTGAAGGTTACAAAATAACATATAGGGTAGGGGCGGGGCTAAAAGGGAGTGAAGGACCAATCAATTTTTGTCATGTAAACTTCAGCCAGGCAAAGTCCATTCTGATAGGCCGTCAGACTTGGGTGAGGCTCTGACAGCTGTATTCCAAACGGTTGGTGATGGTTGGTTGTGATGGTTGGAAACCGTTAGAAGTCTGGCCATGGCAAGCAGGGAGGCAAGGCCTGCACTAAGGCCAAGTCATGATCATTCCGCGTCGGCCTGCAGCTCCCAGTGCATTGTGTGAGGACACCCGATCAGTGTTCGCAGTCTGGCCTCAAACTCACAGATCCTCCTGCCTCTGCCTCCTTCAGCTTATCCTACTGGTGTGCGCCACCATCACTGGCCCCCGACAGCCTGCGAGAGGCCCGGAGCGGGGACGGCTGGCGTCCTGCCCTGCCTGGGGCTGCCGAGCCACGCTGCAGCCTGCGTGCTGGACAGTGGCCGCCATTCTTGCCTGGGGGCCGCGCCGCATCGCGGACACATCATGCTGTTGCCCCGCTACCTGGCGCATCATCCCACACCACATGCAGCTGGAGCACGGAGCTTGGGGCAGCCGGGGGCAGTGACCCGGCCGTGACTGGCTTGGGAGGTGCGGCGGCAGCAGCCTGAGAGGCAATCAGTGGCAGCAGTGGCCTAGGAGGCGATCGGCGGCGGCGGCTGCCTGGGAGGCAATCAGCAGCGGCAGCGGCAGCGGACCAAGAGGCTATCGGCGGCGGTACCTGCAGCGCTGCCATCCCCTGAACTGTTGGCCGCAGTCAGCCCCAGGCAGGCACTAAAGGCTGAATGCAAGCAGGGCAGCAGCAGGGGCTCCCTCTCCGGCCGCAGGTGCTCGCTACACACCTGTGTGCAGGCCCAACAGATTGTGAATCATAGTGACCAGATATCCTCCATGAGGATGCCCAGTGGTAGATGCAGTTGTATAACAGACAACCCCTCCAAGTCCCAGGGGTTCTGCAATTTTTATTTATTTGGTCTTCCAGGACGTAAAAGAACAGGGCATCAGGATTAGCTTTATCCCTTGATGTTAAAGTATAAATCAAGAGAATTGCATGGAGAGAAAAATGGGCATGAAGATGAGGTAAGGAACTCAGCAGTTGGTCCTTGTCATGCAGGGTCCATACCTTCAAGGCATAGGTCCAGTTTCAGTGGAAGATAGGGATATGTAGAGAGAGGTGACAGAGCAGAGGACAAGAATTCTAGGCTTCGTTACTCCAGTATGATAGATAAGGAAGACTGCCAGGCAATCTTAAGTCTAAGGGGGCCAGTAGGGTTGCTGTATACTTGCTGTGGTCTTGGAAGAGTTTGAGGCATGAGAGATGAATCCAGCCAGGATGTCCCAGTTGTTTGGCTGCTGGGAGTAGTTACTACCACCACGTAGGGCCCCATCCAATGAGGCTTTAGAGAGTCTTTCTGTGCTGAATAGTCATGGAGAAGGGCATAGTACCCAAGCTGGAGAATATTACTAATGGGTTCATTAGAGGGCTGGGGAATAAGGGGATCTGCATGTTCCCGGAGCAGAGTCCTTAGTAGAGAGAAAGCAGTGAAGTATCCATGTAATGGGGTAACCAAGTGAGGGGGGAGGCTGTTCAAGAGGAAGAGTCATCCGTACATTAGTTGAAACGGGCTAAGAAAGAAAGGGGCATGGGGGACAGCCCTGATTTTAGTTAAGGCTAAGGGAAGGAGTTGTACCCAGAAAGAGTGTAATTCTAGGGAAGAGTTTGGTGAGATGATTCTTAATAAGGGAATTTGCCTGCTTTGTAGGGTCTGGCCCCCCTGCAGCCCTTCTCTCTTAGTGCTAGGCTCTCGGCCAGAGCTAGCAGGATGTTGTCAGTTTCAGTTCTGAAGTAAACAACTTGACTTTTACAGACTTCCTCAGTTTACATCAGGTGTGTGTCATGTGGCTAGATGTCTCCTGAGAACCTGAACTTTTAACCTCCTGTAAAGCCCCGCCCTCAGGGTATATAAGACTTGCTGCCTCTGAATAAAGTCAGTCATTCTCCTTTCCTCCTACCTAGTGTGTGTGTCTCTCTCTGTGTGTCTTTTATGTGCGTCATTCAATCCGCAGCCCTCCGCCGATCGGGACTCGGACAAGGAACGTAGACCAGGTCTCTACACTGCTTCACCTTTTCTGAGGATTGGGGCCAATGGGGGATGTGGAATTTCCATGCTTTTCCCATAGCTTGAGAGACAGCCTGTACAATCTCAGATATGAAGGCTGGACAATTATCAGACAGAATGGTAAGTGGAAGTCTGAAACAGGGAAATATGTTGGAAAGGAGATGTGAGGCCACAATGTCTGCTGTTTCCCCTGAGGTGGGGAATGCTTCTACCCAGCCTGAAAAGGTGTCCACCATAACTAGAAGGTATTTATTCATTTTACAGGTGGCATGTGGATGAAGTCTATCTGCCAATCCATCCCTGGTAGAGATCCTCGGTGCTGATGAGATTTGAAAGGAGGAGGAGGACATGCCCCCACCCCTTGTGGAGAGTCGTTAGTGCCGGGAGCTGATCTAACAAAGAAAAGGCCTAAGCAGCGCCATTTTAACACCCCCACCAGGTTTAAGCTTCTGTTTCCTCTTCTTAGAGCCATTTCTCGAAAAACAGGAGACTATCTGCAGTCGGCCCTAAAGGCCAGAGATATCACATCTCCTAGCAACAGTTCCTGCCTAACTACCACATTCCTTCCTGCCTAACTACCACATTCCTGCCTGGCTAACTGCCACTCCCACCCCAGAAAGCCCCTCTCCCATTACTAAAAAAACCAGGCCCTTGCTCAATAAAGGCAGAGCTTGATCAGCTTCCTATACTTGCTCTCGTTCTTTGTGTCTCCTGTCCCTCATTTGTCTCCCCCTCCAGGATTACCCATGTTGATTAGTGTCCCACGGGCCAGGACACTTGGTGCCCAATGTGGGGCCCCGGTATGGGGGTTCTGACGAATGCTGTTTGCCCACTGACAGCCGTTTCCCAGAGGATCAACGCGTCTTCCGATTGACAAGGGAAGATCCGGTCTGCAATTGCCACAGAGTTGCCTGCCTGTGAGTCAGATCTGAGGTAAGATTCGAACAGCACAATTATGGGACAGGCATTGAGTAAGCATGACTTATTTCTTAAGGGCCTCAAGGAGTCCCTCAAGACACGAGGAACTAAGGTTAAAAAAAAAAGATTTGAAAATTTTTCTTAAGTTTCATTAATGACCTTTGTCCTTGGTTCCCCCAAGAGGGCACCACTGACGAAAGACACTGAGCCAGAGTAGGAAACTGCCTTAAAGACTATTATGATACGTTTGGGCCTGAGAAAGTCCCTGTTCAAACTTTCTCCTTTTGGAACCTAGTTAATGATATCCTCCAGGTTGATAACCAATCGCCTGACATCAAACAGATCATTTCTGAAGGAGAAAAGGTCTTACAGCACCATTCCCATCCACCCTCTGCTTGCGTGTCAGTCTCCACTGAGATACCAGTAATTAATCCCCTCCCCCATAGCTCCCCCTCCATATGTAAAAATCCCAAATTGCCGGTCAATAAACACCCTGACCCCAGTTGCCCCTCGACAAGACTCCGCCAAAGAAACATTTCCCGTCCCCCTCTATCCCCCTCTTACAGCCCTTGAAAAATTAACAGCTTTTAGCCCAGACGACGGTCTCTCTCTGGAAGGGGCTGCTTCCCTGGAGGAAGAGGCCGCCAAATGCCACAACCTTGACTGTTTGTTCCACCAGTCATGCGCCTTCTGGAGTATTATGGCACAACTCCACTAAAAACAAGCAAGGACACCCCATCCTTTGGGTTTATTTGTTTGCCTCTCTTCAAAATGTTCTTGCTACATACCCATTTTTGGTAGTCCAACTAATTGTAAAAAGCAGAAAGCTTAGTCGCCAATATTTTGGCAAGGACCCTGACTCCTTAATTATTACTTATGGCCCAGAGCAACTTAACTGGCTCCTTCAAACCATTAATGATTGGCCGATAGCCCTCTCTGCTTTTAGAGGAACAATAGATAACCATTAACCACCTAATTCCTTAGTTCAGTTTGCTACTTCTCATCCCTTCACTTTTTTCAAAAAATACCTCCCTAGTGCCCTTACAAAATGCTATTACTAAATTTACAGATGGATCAGCTAATGGTATTGCCTCTTATGTTGTTAATAATTACCCTACTGCTTTTTCCACCCCATATCCTTCGGCGCAATTAGTGGAACTGTCTGCTATTTTTGTACTTTTTAAAACATTTTCTACTCAACCCTTTAATCTTTATACGAATAGCACTTATATTGCCAGCTCTGTTCCCCTATTAGAAACAGTTCCCCTTATAAAGCCCTGCTCTAATGCTTCCTCTCTCTTTCTTGAAATTCACTCGCTTATTTGCTCCAGAAGTTACCCCTTTTATATAGGCCACTTGCGAGTCCATACTGGGCTCCCAGGATTACTGTCTCAGGGAAATGCGATTGTAGATGCAGCTACACAACAACTGTTAGCCTCAGTGTCCCTTGACCCTATCTCTCAAGCACAACAGGCCCATGCATTACATCACCTTAACTCTCAAACACTATGTCTAGCATTCAAAATTACATGCGAGGAGGCTAGAAACACTGTAAAAGATTGCCCCGGCTTTGCTACTTTTCTCCCAATCCCCCAATTAGGGGTAAACCCACAAGGCTTAATTCCCAACGAAATATGGCAAATGGACGTCACTTATCTTAATGACTTTGGAAAATTAAAATATATCCATGTCACCGTTGATACCTTTAGTGGTGGAGAGTAATAGGGAACTGTCTCTCTGCAGTTTTTGTTTCTTATTGATTCATTCTGTGGCAAGACCCACCCTCTGACCAATGAGGGAGGAGTAAGGCGGGAGTAAGGAGAACCAACATGACCGTGAGCTGGGGAGAGAAGTTGAGGTTGCTAAGATCCATGTGGGAAGACAAACGCCCCGATTCCAGGCCCACGACCCACGAGACAGTGTGCCATGCCCCCGCCATCCCATGGATCACATGAGTGCCACGACCTAAGAGACTGGCGCCCTCCCCAGTAGTCACTGACTGCGGGTGGATGAGCCGCGCTTACACAAACAAACTGAGAGACTGGCGTGCGGCGGCTTCCAGAGAGAGGCGGGCTGGGAAAATACCAAGCCCTGCAACAAAGGGCTTCGTGCCCAGGACAGAGGCTCGCGCAACACCCCCATGGTGACTCCAGGCAGGCAGCTATCACAAACTTTGGGGCTGGGCCGCCAGCAGTCGCAGACTGCGGGTGGATAGGGCATGTCCGCAGAGACTTTGTAAATGCCACTAAATGAATAAACCTTTCTAAATAGAAAATCAGTTTCTGTTTTATCCAGCTGGATGAACCAGATCACACCCGCTAAAGCATGGAGAATAAATTTATGCAATTCAATATTCGACATGTTACTGGCATTCCTTACAACCCTCAGGGACAGGGAATTAATGAAAGAGCTCATCAGACCTTAAAGACAACAATTTACAAAATAAAGTGTGAACCCGCGGGTCTCCACATAATATTCTTAACCATGCCCTCTTTATTATCAATTTTTTATCTTTGGATAATCAGGAACGCTCACCTGCTAACCATCTCTGGCACCCTTGCCAGGATCGCCGGCAGGTAGGGCGGTGGAGAAGCTGGTCCAGCCGGCCTCCTCCAGGGGCTGAGTGGGAAGGTGAGTGTCGATGGCCTGGACCATCTCCACTGCAGAGAAAAAAACCACACCGAACCAGAGACTGTCGAAGCAGGATCTCATTTATTGCAGCTAACAGGATGTCTAATATAGGGTAGGGGTGGGGCTGAAGGAAGTGAAGGACCAATCGTTGTCATGTGGGCTGCAGCCAGGCAGAGGCCATTTTGACAGGCCGCAAGACTCGGGTGAGGCTCAGACAACTGCATTTAAGACGGCTGGTTAGAAATAGATTGTGACGGTTGGTTAGAAGTGGGTGGTGTCTGAGCCACTGCTGAGATGTCTGGCCGTGGCAAGCAGGGAGGCAAGGCCTGCGCTAAAGCCAAGTCGTGCTCATCCTGCACCGGCCTGCCATTACTCGTGGGTCGTGTGTGGACACCCAATCGGCATAAGGTGCTACAGCCCAGAACTCCTGGACTAAAGCGATACTCCTGCTCAGCCTCCCGAGTAGCTGGGACTACAGGCCACCGCGCCCAGCTCCCGGCGGACTGCGAGAGGCCCATAGCAGGGCTGTCTGGCATCCTGCCCTACCTGGAGCTGCCGAGCTGCGCCGCGGCCTGCGTGCTGGATAGCAGCCGCTACTCTTGCCTGGTGGCTGTGCTGTACCGCAGACACATCGCACTTTCGCCTGCAGGGATTGCCAGCAGGTAGGGCGGTGGAGAAGCTGGTCCAGCCGGCCTCCTCCAGGGGCTGAGCAGGATGGTGAGTGTTGATGGCCAGGACCCTCTCCACTCTGGAGAAAAAAAACACATCGAGCCGGGAGACTGTCTAAGCAGGATCTTGTTTACTGCAGCTTACAGGATGTCTTATATAGGGTAGATGCAGGGCTGAAGGGAGTGAAGGACCAATCGTTTTTTGTCACGTAGGCTGCAGCCACGCAGAGGCCATTTTGACAGGCCACAAGACTCAGGTGATGCTCAGACAGCTGCATTCGAAACGGTTGGTTAGAAGTGGGTTATGACTGTTGGTTACAATGGTTGGTGAGAAGTCTGGCCGTGGCAAGCAGGGAGGCAAGGCCTGCGCTAAGGCCAAGTCGCACTCATCCCACACTGGCCTGCAGTTCCCAGTGGGTCGTGTGTAGACACCCGATCGGCATAGTGCGCTACAGCCCAGAACTCCTGGACTCAAGCGATCCTCCTGCCTCAGCCTCTCGAGTAGCTGGGACTACAGGCATGCACCACCGCGCCTGGCCCCCGACAGCTTGCGAGAGGCCCGTATAATGTAGGGTCTGGCCCCCTGCAGCCCTTCTCTCTTAGTGCTAGGCTCTTGGCCAAGAGCTAGCAGGATCTTGTCAATTGCAAAGCTGAAGTAAACAACTTGACCTTTAAGCTAGCCAGACCACAACTTCCTTTTTCCTGTTTACAGCTGTGTATCATCAATAGAGGAACCTCCTGCAAAGCCCTGCCCTCAGGTTATATAAGATGCCTCTCAATAAAGTCAGTCATTCTCCTTTCCTCCTACCTAGTTTGTGTGTCTGTGTCTCTGTCTTGTGTGTGTGTCATTCAATCTGCAGCCCTCCGCCGATCTGGACTCGGTCAATGAACGAAGACAGGGAGCTACAGCTGGAGGTTTCCACCAAGATTGGAAGAGAGGGAGCTACAGCTGGAGGCTCCCCCGGAGATCGGAAGAGAGGACTTGCTGACGGATCGCCCGGGAAAGCTGGCCAGCAAACATAAGCATTTGGGCATATTGGACAAATGGGTGCTTCAGGCTCTCATGATCTTTTACAGACAGATTGGTAAATGTACTTAAGAGACAGGATAGCTAGAGAGTTCCGTCAATGTCTATAATTATTTGTAGGGTCTGGCCCTCCTGCAGCCCTTCTCTCTTAGTGCTAGGCTCTTGGCCAAGAGCTAGCAGGATGTTGTCAGTTGCAGTTCCAAGGTAAACAACTTGACCTTTCCGTAGACTTCACATGACTCGTTTACATCCCAGCTGCGTCCTGTTAAGTGGTTGATCACGAGGTGCGGATTTGAACATCCTTGTTCTGTTTATTGAGGTTACCTTCCTGTTTTGAAACTTTCAACCCTTGAGCCTTGTTTCCTGCTTTGGTTGGGGCTATATAAGCTTCCAGCAACTGTACAATAAACGTCATTCAGCATTCCTCTCAGCACGAGTGGGTCGTTTTGTTCAATCTTCAGGCCGTTGCCAGTCCGTGGTGCACAGTGATGGTGCAGGCGCTGTCAATTATTTATGTGCGCTCTTTCTGATTTTTGATGTAGGCATTCAGAGCTTTAAATTTCCCTCTTAGGGAAACAATAGAACTTTAAAAAATAATGGCCCAAACCCAGTATTAATGTGGGGAAGAGGGCACTTTTGTGTTTTTCCACAGGTTGCTGAGAATGCCAGGTGGCTGCCAGAAAGGCTGGTCCGGTTCGCAGGGATTAAACAAGGAAAAGTGACGTTGCTGTTGCTGTGGAATCAGTTCCTGATGACACATGGAGAGCTGTATTGGACTTACGTAATAACCTCAACTATGCTACGGATCTAGCCATATAGAAAGAAAAGGAGATTGCAGTGATGGTGAACAATATTCAACTAATGGGACATCATTAACAGTAAATCAGGATTCTACTGCAGGGAATTCTGATAAATGAGAAAAAGGACTAAGTGCAGAACTTTGGTCATCAGAGGACAGTTTCCCGCAGACTTATATAGGGAAATGGGCAGCAGCCATGGACAAAGTCAAGGATGAATGATAGCTTACATAAATCAAAACTATGTATGTTTGGATAGTTAAATATTGTTCATAATGGTACCAGGTTTGATATTTTCTGTGTTCAATGTATTTCTTGTGTTTCAGTGTAACTTATTTAATTGCATTTTAGTCATTCTTGTGAGAATGAAAGTTATGGTATTTTTAGATTATGATTTCTGTAAATGTTATGAAACCTTAGTATGTGGATTGAGGATATAAGAGCAAGCCTTTGCTACATTACTGGAATAATTACCGTGATGCCTGATTCTAAGGATGCTAGGTTGTGACTCGCTAGCCTCTAGTCCAGAATTTGCTAACTTTCATAAATGAGTAGCCAGAGACTGGTAAGCCCAAGGGGGTGTCTGTCAACCTAAGACAGGGAATCAGCCTCTATGGCCAGAGATTATGGCTGGTTTGCCAATGACGGGTAAGACAGGCACTGACATCTTTGGCAACCTAAGACAGACGCTCATTTATGTAAGAGAAAAGGGGGAAATGTAGGGTCTGGCCCCCTGCAGCCCTTCTCTCTTAGTGCTAGGCTCTCGGCCAAGAACTAGCAGGATCTTGTCAATTGCAAAGCTGAAGTAAACAACTTGACCTTTAAGCTAGCCAGACCACAACTTCCTTTTTCCTGTTTACAGTTGTGTATCATCAATAGAGGAACCTCCTGCAAAGCCCTGCCCTCAGGTTATATAAGGCTTGATGCCTCTCAATAAAGTCAGTCATTCTCCTTTCTTCCTACCTAGTGTGTGTGTCTATGTCTCTGTTTTATGTGCATCATTCAATCTGCAGCCCTCCGTCCGATGAACGTAGCCAGGGCGATAGAGTATAAGGGCCAGCCAGTGTCCTGCCCTGCCTGGAGCTGCTGAGCTATGCTGCGGCCTGCGAGCTGGACAGCAGCCGCTACTCTTGCCTGGTGGCCACACCACACTGCAAACACATCGTGCTGTCGCCCCGCAACCTGAGCTGGAAGTGCTCCAGCATCCACGAGCAGCCTGAACACGGAGCTTGGGGCAGCCGGGGGCATTGATCTCGGCCGTCAAGTACTTCAGCATGCCAGGTACACCAGCGTGTCAGCCCCGATGCGCTCTGCGTAGTTGCTGCCGCAGGAGCTGGAGCATGCGGCCCATGGGGAACTGCAGGCCCGCCCTAAAAGAGCAGGACAGAGCCGTGGCAGCGCTGGCGAGATGTCCAACAGTCGCCCCGCTACCTGAGCCGGAAGCACTCCGGCATCCACAAGCAGCTGGACGCTGAGCTGATGAGCTACTCCAAGAGTCTTTTAGGTGTCCCTGATGGCCGAGATCCTGGAGTTGGCGGGCAACACTGCCCACGACAACAAGAAGATGAGCATCACACTGTGCCACCTGCAGCTGGAGTGCGGAGCTTGGGGCAGCCAGGGGCGGCAACTCGGCTGTGACCGGCCCGGAGGGGACCACGAGCGGGCCGGAGCCATGGCGGCGCTGGCAAGAGGCAGCAACCGAGGCCCAACACACCTTCAAACTAAAAGTTATCATGCCATGGCGAAATGGCGAGACCCACTGGCTTCACAATGGAAAGGGCCAGACCCTATTTTGATTTGGGACTGAGGTGCTGCTTGCATTTATGATCAATAAGAAGGGAATGCTAGATGGCTCCCTTAGAGATTACTTAGACAAGTCAATATAAGTCCATCCAGGGTCGAGGGTTCCCCCTCTCCTTGAGACTTTTTCTCTTTCTTTTGTTCTAGGATCTTCGAAATTTTTGGCCTTCTGCTGATAACTGGGACCTTCACCTGTCTGCATACTCACATGCCCTGGAACTACACCTGGATAGTGCTCTCCCAACGCAACAACCCTATTTGGACCACATCATATTGGGGCTCTAGCATCCAGTGGCCTGTACTTATACCTGACCTTTGCAAAATGGCACTGGGAGCAAACAAATACTGGCAGCTTGAATACATCACTGAACAGTCAAAAGCGCTGGAGAGAACAGGCGATACTGAGAGGATGGGGATGTGGTTACGCCAATAGTAAGCAACACTCCCTTCTGTGAAGCCAAACCATGTATGTCTGCCCTGGTCAACATCGTGACACAAAAGACAGAACTCTTATTAACAAGTGTGGGAGCATGGCCGACTATTACTCTAAGGCTTGGGGTTGTGAGACCACTGGGATGGGTACTGGAAACCTAGTTCTTCCTGGGATAATATTACTGTTAAAGCTAATTATACCCAGGGCCAAGACCATAAAATTGGCTGGCCTGAATGTAAAAACACAGACGCAAGAACTGCTGGATCGTGTCACTGCCTTATAATTAGCTGCACTAATCCAGGTAAAAAGGTTACAGAAACAGAATGGCTAAACGGCCACACTTGGGGTCATCTCTATCCTTCTCATGATGGTGTCCTCTTCACCATAAAACTCAAAAAAGACCCTATAGGCATCTCTCACATCATATTTCTTCCTCAATCCCAGGGGGCCTCCTTCTCGTGTCATCCTCCCTTTTAACTCCCACTCCAACACCACAAATTTTTCTTCCATAACCCTTACACCTACTCAAGCTGTTGTCTTCAGCCTTCCTAACCAATCATTTTCCCTCCTTAATCAAGTCAATCATAATATCACTCAATCCTGCTGGTTATGCATCCATTCATCCCCTCCTTTCTATGAAGGAATCACTTTTAGAAACAGTTCTCCAATTTATATCAAAACTACTAACACCTCCCTATGTTGGTGGAACCAACAACCTTTGCATAAGCTCACCCTCGCTACAGTTATTGGTTCTGGCCTCTGTGTCACTTTCAATTCCTCACATGCTCCAAAGGATCTATGCAACACAACCTTCCAACATAATTTCTCTAATAATTATCTTTTGCCTCTTAATGACACCTAGTGGGTTTGCCAAGATGGCATTATGGCTTGTGTCTCCCTGCAACTATTACATGCTAAAAAATTATACTGTGTTCTTGTAAAATTAGTTCCCCGCATTAGCTACTTCTCCACGGGTGAATTTGAAAACCTTTGGGAACTAGATACAACTCCCACCCATCCTCGTACTAAAAGGGAGCCCATTACAACCACTGCTCTCTCCTTAGCAGCCTTGCTAGGAGTAGGTGCTATGGGAGCCGCAACAGGAATTGTAACATTGGTTCTTTCTAGCCAACATTACTCCAATCTCAGAGCTACCACTGATGAGGACATTGATGAATTAGAAAAAGGCACTATTAGTTTAGAAAAATCCCTTACCTCCCTTTCTGAAGTAGTCCTTCAAAATAGGCGAGGTTTAGATCTACTGTTTTTGCAAAAAGGAGGACTTTATGTAGCACTTAATGAGGAGTGTTGCTTTTATACTGATCATATGGGAATAACTACAGATACTATGACTAAAATCAGGGAAGGATTAGATAAAAGAAAAAAACAGCCTGAATCTGAGTCGGATTGGTTTTCAGCCCATCCCTGGCTAAGCTCCCTGCTACCCTCCATTTTAGGGCCTTTTATTGGATTCTTATTGCTTGTTAGCTTTGGACCATGGGCACTTAACAGAATCATGATCTTTGTACGACAGCAACTTGACTTCATGGCATCAAAACCCATTCAGGTACATTATCATAGACTGGATTTAGAGGATCAGAGTCTCGGGGAGCCCTATGACAACTAGCACACAAGCCACCCGTAACTCATGAGCTTAAAGGCTGCCATTACTCGAGAGTGTCAGACAAAGTACTGCAAAGAGAATATCTTAAAACAAACTGGTATGTCGGGGTCTCTTAAAGGCATGCCTAACTGCACAGAGATTGATGTCAAATACAACACTTAATACCAATTCAACTCCTCTCCCCGGAAAAAGACATTCTAATATTCCATGAGGGTTAGGCCTCTACCTTTCTCTCTCCTAGCAGCTTTTTACTTGCCAAAATTCCCCCTCCTCTCATGCTTGCAGAGACCTTTGCCTCACCTTCCTGCAAATGTACAAAACATCCTGTGATTTGTACCTTCCTGCAAATGTACAAAACATCTTAAGACTGCCTTGCCTTCCTGTGAATGTGCAAAACATCCTGACATTTGTTGATGCAAATTGTTTCAACTTGGAGTTTCTTAAGTTCTTTTAAGAGTTTTTTACTGTTTAGATAAATAAGTTCTCCCACCTGTATCAGCCCTACACATGCCCTTGAACACCCTGTGGAATGTAAACAACCCTAGCTCACTTCGCCCCACCCCACTTCCTACTATAGTAGTATAAAAGAACTCTATAAAAAATAAAAATTTGTCAGCTTGATCAGAACACTGTCTTGCTGTCCCTCCTTGTGCCTCTTGCCCACTTCACTCCAGGTTTCTGAGGACTCGTGCTCCTGTTGTTGCCCTGCTGGCGGGGGAAGACTCTGACTCTGACTCAGGTGAAATTCGAGAACAAAAATACTGTCACCTTGGCTTAAAACATCATAAAGACTTGAAGATGGCAGTCACCAACTATGGCCCAATGGCCCCTTTTACATTAGCTATACTAGAAAATCTTAGTCAACGATAGCTAGTTCCTAATGATTGGTACTTCCTGGCCCATGCCAGCTTAACTGGCGACGAGTTTGTCCTGTGGAGAACTGAGTTCACTGAAAATTGCCAAGAAATAGCTCAACGCAATTCTCAAAATTCTAAAAGAAAAAAATGGACCAGAGACAAATTACTGGGGCGTGTTCCTTAAGATAACAATGAGACACAGGCTCGCTTTCCTCCTGGCCTCTTAGCCCAAATACAAAATGCAGGACTCAAAGCCTGGAAGCGGCTTCCCCCTAAGGGCTCCACAACCACATCTCTGGCAAAACTCCATCAAGGCCCTGATGAGCCTTACAGCAACTTCATCAGCCGCCTTACAGACGCGGCCGAAAGGATTGTCAGCAGAGAAGAAAGAGAAAGCACCTTTGCCAAACACCTGGCATTTGAAAATGCCAACCCTGCCTGTCAGGCCGCCATTCGCCCCCATCACTGCGGCAAAGTATCTGATTATATTATATTGTGCTCAGGCATAGGAATAGCCCATGCAATGGGCATCGCCATTGGAGCTGCCTTAAAAGATTTTACCCAAAACAAAAACTGCTTTAATTGCAAATAACAAGGTCATTTCTCCAAGGAATGTACAGCACCCTATGGCTATCCACCCTCCACCCACTAGCCTTTGCCCCCATTGTAAAAAATGAAAACATTGGGCATCTGAATATCGCTCTAAAACTGATGCCCAGGGCAACCCATTACCGCCACAAAAAAACTTCCAAAGGGGCCAGCCCCTGGCCTCGAATCAGGGACACAATCCAGGGGCTATCAGGTTTGTCCCCCAACCTCACCCACCAGTATTGCCTCCCTCCAATGAACAACAACAGGCAGCACAGGAATGGACCTCAGTCCCTCCACCAACACAGTATTAACCCCTGAAATAGGGATTCAGATTCTATCTACAGGGATATATGCCACTACCTGACAACACCTTTGGACTTACCCTTGGGCATGCTAGCTCCACACTCAAGGGCCTCCACGTTACCCCAGGAATTATGGATGCCGATTATGAAGGCGGAAAAAAAAATTCTCGCCTCCTCACCATAGGCCCCCTACATCTTACTTTAGACCAAAGAATTGCCCAGCTAATCCTACTTCCCCTAATTAAAAATAACCATAATAAAGCTGTCCAAGGCCCCCATGGCAATCAAGGTCTTGGTTCTTCGGATAACTATTTGGTACAACAAATTACAGAACATAGGCCTCTCCTCAAACTTAAACTTGATGGAAAACCTTTCACAGGACTGATGGACACCGGTGCCAATGCCTCTGTAATTTCCTCCAGGGATTGCCCCCCTAATTGTCCTTTAACAGTGTCCCTCACCCACCTCCGAGGTATAATACAAACAACTAACACCCAACAAAGTTCAAAAATTCTCACCTGGTCTGAGGAAGAGGGCATTCAAGGCACTGTCCAACCTTATGTTGTGCCTAACCTCCCAGTCAACCTCTGGGGCCATGATAATCTTTCCCAACTAAATATCATAATGTACAGCCCTAATGAAGTAATTACCCAACAGATGTTAAGACAAGGGTTTCTTCCTGGCCAACGACTAGGCAAATATTCTCAAGGAATAAAAACCCCCCTCCAAATAAACCCCAAATCTGATCGCTCAGAAATTGTGGGGCAAGCAGGCCTCCCAGCACAACCCCTCTCTTGTACATAGCTGCATCTGCTCTAATGCCTTGTTATTGAAATCACAGAGTTTCCTCAGTGATGTTTATGAGAACTGGCTGTTTCACAGAGACCTTGCTATCGGGAACTTGTGGTTATCTTGCTTAGCCACTCTCGACCTTGGTCCCATGTCTCAACCTGCACCTGGAGGCCCTGTTTATGCAGATCGGGTTTTTGGGTGAAGGTCAAGTTCCTCCTTCCTGGTGGTTTGCTGACATGGGCCAGAACAAAAGACAGAGATATTAGGCAGGGAAAAGAAAAAAAAAAAAAGCCTTTTTCCTTCAATCTGACTCAAGAGTGTCCTGTGTCTTTCTTCAATCCCGATGCCACTTGCAGAGACTCGGACCCAGGGCCATGCAGGCGCGGCATTTGGAGGTTCCACTGAGACCTGAAAGAAGGGGTAAACGGACAGGGTCGTCCCTAGGCTGGCAGGGATGTATTGGGGTAGAAATTTAAACTTAAGTAAGTCTTATAAGATAGAGAAAATGGGCAATAAGCCAGGTAAAATACAGCTGCAGCATCAACTCAGAAGACTACTAGAGGAACAAAGAACCGCAGTAAAAAATAAGACTCTTAAGGAATTCTTAAAATCTATTGAGAGAGCGAGTCCTTGGTTTTTTAGTACTGGGGACCTAAAGATTTCAGATTGGGAAGAGGTCCGAAGACCTACAAAAACTTTGGACTAAAGAAAGTGCAGAGGTTTTCCCTCTTTCCACCTTTTCGTTTGGAGGCTTGTAAAAGATGCTCTCCTAACTGACAAGGTATCACTAAGACAGTTAGTTCAAGAAGCAAAGTCTCTTTTTCTGAGCTCCAAGAAACTGAAACCAAAGAATCACTGCATTCTGAAATTTCAAGTGGGAAGGAAGAGGGTCCCTCTAAGAGGATTCCCCCAGAAAGATCAGAAATCTACCAAGAAAGAGGGCACCCCCCATTTATATCCCTCCCTTTCTGACTATGAGGACCCGGTCGAGTGCACTTCGGCAGAGGATTCAGAGGAGGAGCGGTTGGAGGAAGAAATAGCAACTTTAGAAAAGAAACTGAAAGCGACTCGCATAAAGGTGGGCACTGCAAAAAGCCATTTCTCCACAAAATATCAAAGAGGGGCCCCACCGACACCATCCGCCCCTCCTCCTTACCCTGGGGGGGGCCCATGCTGGTACGTATGGCTCGGGGCCACCACCCCTCTCAGTAGAGAGGGACGGGGTGCCGGCTGGGGGAGTACAGTTTTGCCCTATTGTGGCACCCGTGGCAGAGGTCCCGGACCCCCAACATCCTAACCAGGTCATAAGGCATCATAATCCTTTAGCCTTTAAGGATATAAAACAGCTTAAGGACACTGTACTTAATTATGGATCCGAAGCCCCTTTCACAGTCTCGCTTGTGGAATCCTTTATCCCCCTTAATCTCACACCCAGCGATTGGAAGCAACTCTGCCACGCAGCCCTGTCCAGGGGAGACTTTTTAGTTTGGAGAGGAGAATTCCAGGAGAGATGTTCCCAAACAGCCCTGCTGAATGCCCAAGCAGGACAACCCCAAAGAAACCTTGAGATGCTGACTGGAACGGGACAACATGCTGCCATTGCACAACAAATACAGCATGATGTAACAGTTTATGCTCAAATTGCCACAGCAGCTACTGCTGCATGGCGAGCGCTCCCCAATAAGGAAGGAGATGACCAGCTCTCCAAGATTCTTCAGGGGGCGTCTGAGCATTTTCATGAATTTGTAGACCATCTCTTGCAATTAGCGGAGCGGATGTTTGGGGGACTGGGGCAGGCAATGCCTGTGGTTAAACAAGTGGCCTTTGAAAATGCAAACAAATACTGCAAGGATGCCATTCGCCTCCATCGAAACAAAAGTCTTAATGATTACATAAAAATCTCAAGAGAAATAGACACCACTTTTATACAAGGCCAAGTCTTGGCTGTGGCCCTTAAAGGGACAGAGACCCGCAGCATTTCCAGAGACGCCGTTAAAGGCTGACACTGTTTTGAATGTGGGGAAGCTGGACATTTTCACAAGTAATGTCCAAGGAACAAACAAGGGCCCCAGCTGGGAAATGTCAGACGGCCCGGTTTATGTCCCCGATGCCGGTGTGGATATCACTGGGCTAATGATTGCCGCTCTAAGACAGATATCCAGGGCACTCCACTCCCAATGCCCCACCAAGCACCACAGCAGGGAAACGGGATGCGGGCCCCACCCCAAGGCCCCAGAGCCACTGTGTATGGGGCAATGACTCCCTCCGCAGGCAACGGGTGGATTCGTTTTGTCCCTCAGAGCTGTCCTCACCAGAGCAATCCCTTTGCCTCACCGATCTCCTCAGAGCAACCCCAGAGAGCGCAGGAGTGGAACTCAGTCCCTCTGCCAGGACAATTTTAACACCAGAAATGGGAGTTCAGGCGGTCCCTACCGGAGTCCATGGGCCTCTGCCCCCTGGGTCAGTAGGACTCATTTTAGGGCATTCCAGTACCATCCTCAGGGGTATTCAAGTGCACCCTGGAATTGTTGATCAGGACTGTCATGGAGGAATTAAAGTGATGACTTCTGTGGCACACGGGATCATTGCCATCCCAAAAGGGGAGCGTAAAGCCCAACTGGTTCTGCTCCCAGAGATCCCAGTTAAAACAAGGTCTCTTCACGCCAAGCGCGGAGATCAAGGCTTTGGGTCCTCAGGGCCCGCAATTTTTTGGACAGCCGCCATGACAGATCGTCCTCAGCTTACAGTACGTATTGAAGATAAACCTTTTCAAGGAATTTTGGATACTGGGGCAGATGTCTCAGTCTTGTCTGATGCCTTTTGGCCTGATGCTTGGCCTAAGGAAACCGCCCCTGCCACCCTTCAAGGCATAGGACGGGCTAGACCCCAAAAGAGCCTCAAAATTCTAAAATGGAAAGATGATGAGGAGCATTTTGGATACTTCCAACCTTGGGTGTTAAAGGGTCTTCCCACCAATTTATGGGGGAGAGACCTACTACAAGAGATGGGAGTCGTGCTCACAACCCAGCCGGCTCCTCTGTCTCTCAAGGCCTCTCAAATGATGAAAAACTGGGGATGGCAGCCCGGAACAGGGCTAGGAAAATGGTCACAAGGGGAGGTACAACCAGTCTCTAGTCTCCCCCAAGAAACGTGTCCCCCAAAGGACAAAAAGGGACTAGAATATTTTTACTAAGGGTCACTGTGCAGCCGCCTGCCCCTATAACTATAACTTGGCTTTCCAGAAGCCCGGTATGGGTGGAACAGTGGCCCTTATCCCAACAAAAATTGCAGGCAGCTCATGACCTTGTACAACAACAATTAACAGCAGGACATATCATCCCTTCTGTGTCTCCCTGGAATACACCCATTTTTGTGATAAAAAAACTTCAGGAAAGTGGAGACTTCTCCAGGACCTGAGGGCCATTAACGCCACCATGCAACCAATGGGAGCCCTGCAGTCAGGACAACCCACACCATTGGCAGTGCCCAAGGACTGGCATGTAATAGTAATCGGCCTTAAAGATTGCTTTTTCTCGATTCCCCTACATCCAGCAGATAGCCCTCGGTTTGCCTTTAGCCTTCCGTCTCTCAATTTTCAGGAACCTGCACTTTGTTTTCAGTGGACAGTGCTCCCTCAGGGAATGGCTAATAGCCCTACCATATGTCAGGCCTATGTGGCCACAGTTTTAGATCCCCTCAGGCGAGAATTTTCTTCCTTGTATATTGTACATTATATGGATGACATCTTATTGGCTGCACCTAATAAAGATCTGGCCTTGCAGGCCTTTGATGCCTTACAGGGTTATTTGAAAGATAATGGCCTTGTGTTGGCCCCTGAAAAGGTACAAATGCAGCTCCCCTATAATTATTTGGGCCATGTCTTTCATTCACAGGGAGTAAGACCACAAAAAATGTGCACTAATACCTCCCAACTTAAAACCTTACATGATTGGCAAAAGTTTTTGGGCGATGTACAATGGATTCGTCCCTCCCTTTCCCTTAAGACAGGTGATTTGAAACCCTTATATGATGTCCTCCCCGGAGATCCGGATCCTACTTCACCGTGTGCCTTGACCCCCCCTCCCCACCCCGGTCAAGGCTGCTCTTCAATTGCTTTCTCAAAGCCTTAATGATACTCAGGTCTCTCAGATTGACTATGGTAGGCCCTTGCAGTTAGCTGTTCTTTCTTCACATTTTACCCCTACTGCTGTTTTTTGGCAACAGAGTCCTATCTATTGGGTACATCTATCAGCATCACCTAAGAAGGTTGTGATTCCATATTATGAATTAGTTTTGCAATTATTATGGAAGGCCTTAAAACTTAGCCTTCAGATGTTTGGAAAGCCACCTGATAAAATCCTAGTGCCCTATAATAAGGAGGAACTCCAACATTTACAAAATAATTTTGATGGCTATACCTTGTTTGTAACATCTATGGGAGCTACGTTTGACTGCCATTACCCCCCTAACCCCCTTTTGTCATTTTTTTAAGAGACATCCTGTGATTTTTCCCGCTATTGTGAAGGAATCCCCTTTACCCCAGGTTTGCACAGTTTTCACCTGATGGCTCCTCAGTAGGATATGCAGTCATTATCTCCCCTCAAGGGAGGTTTCAGGCTGACAGTTGCAGGCTTATCCGCCCAAGGAGCAGAATTTCAAGCATGTTTGCTTGCCTTTCAATTATTTCATTCTGAAGCCTTTAATTTGTATACTGATAGTATTTATGTTTCTCAAATTGTGAGGCCCTTGGAAACAGCCTCATGCATTTCACCCTCCTCTAGGGTTCAACCACTATTACTTCAGCTACAAAAGATGATCTGGGATTGAACACACCCAGTATTTGTGGCATATGTTCACGCTCATACTGGTCTTCCTGGCTCACTTTCTATGGGCAACGCTGAGGTGGACGCTCTTATCAGACCACTTGTTGCTACTGTGGAGGAGCGAGCCGCTTGCCTCCATAAAAAGTACCATCTCAATGCACAATCTCTTAGCCATCATACAGGCTGCTCAAAATCTTTGGCTACTCAAATTACTACTCAATGCCTAGACTGTGCACCCTTTCATCCTATCCCCAATGATGGGATTAATCCCCGAGGTTTAAAACCCAATCACATTTGGCAAATGGACATCACCCATTTAAAGGAAACAGGAAAAATAAAGTTTATGCATGTGTCAGTGGATACATTCTCCAGGGTAATCTTTGCCTCCCTCCACTCAGGGGAATGCATTAAAGACGTCATTTCCCATTGCATGCAGGCCTTTGCCTATTTGGGGGTCCCTAATATTCTCAAAACAGGTAATGTACCTGCCTATGCTAACCATAAATTTGCTGCCTTTTGCAAAGATCATGACATTTGTCATAAATTTGGAATTCCTCACAATCCTAAAGGCCAAGCCATTGTGGAAAGGACCCATGCCACCCTGAAACAATACTTTAGTAAAATAAAAAGAGGGGAGTATGTCTTTTCCCCCAATGTACAACTTGCAAGAATTTTGTTTATTCTAAATTTTTTAACAGTAGATAAACATGGCCACTCAGCCATGGAAAGACACTGGAGCAATCCCACACAGCAACTGGGTTGGGCCAGATGGAAGGATCTTTTGACCGGCCAATGGCAACCAGCCACGCCTATGCTGGCTAGAGTCCGTGGAGCTGTGTGCATCTTCCGACCTAATAAAGAAAAACCCATTTGGGTTCCAGAAAGATGCATATGCCCGGTAGAAGCCACTCTTGATTCAAACCAGGGAGAAGATCTCCCTGAGTAGCAAATGTTTCTCTTTTTGTTTCAGGCAATAATGGCATGGAGAATCCCCCTCTTGATATTGATGGTTCTTCAACCTCGGGTGGTCTCCGGGAGTGACTCGCAACATCAACCCTGGAATTACACCTGACAATTCTACTCCCAGGCTGGAGAAGTCATCTGGTCCAAATCTACAGTGCAGCAGAACGTTCCATGGCCAGTTTTGACACCGGATCTCTGCAAAATGGCACTGGGGAACCTTAATGGGTGGGGAGTAGAGGCACACTTTGCCCTGAGGAGTGCCCCCTCTGATACCAGTTTTGATCCTTTTAATACAAGGACTTCCGGATGCAATAAGAAAAATAGGCGGAATTTTCTCTGGGTCCCCACATTGTATGTAGCCCCCCAACATCAGCTTAAGGAGAAGAGAGCCTCTTGTGGAGGTGTGGAATCCCATTTTGTAGCCAAATGGGGATGTGAAACTACAGGGGATGCATACTGGAAGCCAACTTCTAGTTCGGATTATATCACCTTGACACCAACAATATGTATAGCCAACTAAAGGAACAACTGGATAAAGATATTAGTAATTTGGAAAAAGGAATTACAGCCCTTGAGCAGTCCCTGGTGTCCTTGTCTGAGGTAGTTTTACAAAATACACGGGGATTGGATTTATTGTTTCTTAAACAGGGAGGATTGTGTGCTGCCCTTGAAGAAGAATGCTGTTTCTACACTGACCACACTGGGATCACCCGTGATAGTATGAGAAAAGTCCGAGAATCCCTAGAAAAGAGAAAGAAGGGGCTTGCTAGGTGGGATATGGAAGGGTGGTGAAAAGGCTCCTGGCTCACATCAATCTTGCCATCAGTATTGGGCCCCCTTGTTGGAGTGTTGTTAGTACTATCATTTGGACCTTCGCTTTTTCAAAAGCTCACAAAATTTATTAAAGATCAGGTAGACTGGGCCACCTCACGCTCTGTCCAGGTACATTACCAACGACTCTTGCTGTTGGAGGAACTGCAGGATATTGAGCAGGGATGCAAGCATAAACATCGGTCAAGCCAGTTTTAAAGCATGCGAGAGGCAAATTATGGGCGTCTCCATGATGGGCAACTTATGGAAGGATTGCCCTCCCTAAGACAGGAGAGGAGGCCCTGCAGAGACGGGTAAAGGGCTGATTTCCCATATGACCTAAGACAGTACGCCCATAATAAAATAAAAGGGGGGAACTGTGGGGAAAACAGGCCTCCCAGCATAACCCCCCTCTTGTACAGAGCTGCCTCTGCTCTAATGCCTTGTTATTGAAATCACAGAGTTTCCTCGGTGATGTTTATGAGAACTGGCTGTTTCACAAAGACCTTGCTATTGGGAACTTGTGGTTATCTTGCTTAGCCACTCTCGACCTTGGTCCCATGTCTCAACCTGCACCTGGAGGCCCTGTTTATGCAGATCGGGTTTTTGGGTGAAGGTCAAGTTCCTCCTTCCTGGTGGTTTGCTGACGTGGGCCAGAGCAAAAGCCAGAGATATTAGTCAGGGAAAAGAAAAAAAATAAAACCTTTTTTCTTCAACTGACTCAAGAGTGTCCTGTGTCTTTCTTCAATCCCGACGCCCCTCACAGAGACTTGAACCCAGGGCCATGCAGGCATGGCAGGAATTGGTACTCAAAATTTATAGTCACGGCCATTGATAATCCTGTACCCCATGCAGACAAAATACACTGGAAGTCCAATGAGGCTGTATGGGTTGATCAATGGCCTCTAACCTCTGAGAAACTGGCCGCGGCAACAGCGTTAGTACAGGAACAGCTTAAAGCCGGCCATACTGAAACCACCACCTCCCCTTGGAACACCCCAATCTTTGTAAAAAGGAAAAAGTCAGGAAAATGGACACTTCTAGAAGATCTCAGGGAGATTAACAAAACTATGTTTTCCATGGGAGCCTTGCAACCTGGCCTCCCCACCCCTGTTGCCATCCCATCAAGATATTTTAAAATCATAACTGACCTTAAGGATTGCTTTTACACCATTCCTTTACACCCTAATGACAGGGAACGCTTCGCCTTTAGCCACACGCTTAACCTTTCCTATCCTGATTGGATCCATTGATCAAGCCAAACAGGCCCATGATTTACACCACTTAACTTCTCAAACTCTTTGCCTCCTTTTTAAAATCATCAGAGAACAGGCCAGACAGATAGTCAAACAATGCCCAGCATGTGTTACCTTCCTGCCTACCCACCACCTTGGGGTTAATCCCCATGGCTTAATCCCTAATGAAATTTGGCAAATGGATGTTACTCATCTCCCAGAATTTGGAAAGCTTAAATATATCCACGTGACAATTGACACCTTCAGTGGGTTTATTTTAGCCTCTCTTCAATCTGGCGAGGCCTCAAAAAAATGTTATCTGTCATGTTCTTCAATGTCTTTCAGTTATGGGCTTACCAAAAGTTATCAAAACAGATAATGGACCTGGCTACACTGGCAATAACTTCCAATATTTCTGCCAACAACTACAAATCAAGCACATTACAGGTATTCCCTACAATCCCCAAGGTCAGGGTATTGTAGAATGTGCCTACCAGACACTCAAAATCACTATACAAAAACTTAAAGTAAACTTGTACCGTACCAAAAATTCTCCAAAAAATACCGTGAGCCATGCTCTATTTGTCCTAAACTTTCTAACGTTGGACAGCAATATACAGTCCGCGGCTGACTGTCTTTGGACCCAGAGACGAATAGAGGGTTCACCATGGTTACGTGGAAAGATCCTCTTACTTCCACATGAAATGGCCCAGATCCGGTCCTAATATGGGGATGTGGGTCCGTTTGGATTTATAACTCTAAAGAAGAGGCTGCCAGATGGCTCCCCGAACGACTCAAACAGTTCAATTCCAATCGGCCCAAACAAACAAAAGATTCTGCCATCGGCACTGCCACCAGCAATGATTTAAACTCATCGAGGAGGAATTGCCCCTCCTGAGATTCTTGTTGTTGTTCCGTTTTTCAGAGAATGAGGAGCCTTATCACGCTTTGCATTGCCTCCCTGATGATGTCCCCCACAGAAGAAGGATTTGATCATGGACCCCCTGATCCAGTTAAGCTTCTTACAGCCCTATATGGACCTTCCCGCAACTGTGAAGGGGGTACCTCTCACTCTGGCGCAGTCTCAAGTCTCACCGACAGTAGGACTGTAGATTGTGAAGACAAAACAGCATATTTACGGTCTTACGCCACAGGCACAGCATTGGACAGGAATGGTTTTGCATAACAAAACCAAGGGTCATTCCACAAGTAGAAGGAAAACCCGGACCTTGCCCTAGAAGCTGCAATTTTGTTTCTCAGATGCATTCTACGTGCTATGTTCCTTTCCAAGAATGTGTCCAAAATAACCAATATTATTTTACTGCCATTCTATTTAAGACCTATGCTGGCTCCTCTGGAGGTGATTGGGCCACTACACCCCAGGTCCCCAACAAATACAAAAAGTATGTTGCTCCATCCTGCCATGCCCCTATAAAACAGTGGGCATGCTGGTCCAAACATGCTCCCATCCATGTCTCAGATGGAGATCCTACTGACCTTGTCAGAGAAAATGAAGTCAAAGAAAATATTCAACTTATGGCTGATTTTTTAATCCCCCTCATACACTATCACCCTTTATTACTCCCCAAACCCAGAGGGGTAGACTTGGATCCTTACACCTCCGAAATAATAGCTGCCATCCACCATGCCCTGGATATTACTAATCCTCAATTGGCAAACGACTGTTGGCTATGCTTGGTCTTGGGCACTCAATGGCCCTTGGCCATCCCTCTATTCAATGATTCCATTCACCCCCCCAGGGCCCTCTGATAATTGTACGCTTAATATTCCCTTTAAAATCCAACCTACAGGATTCAATAGCTCAACTTGCTTTTATAAACATTTTCAGAATAATACCTTTGATATAGATGTTGGTCAGGTCACTTTTACCTCCTGTTCTTCTGTGATAAACGTCTCTACGGCCCTCTGCACCAACCCAGGGCAGGTCCTCGCCTGTGGGAATGGGCTAGCATATTCAATGCTCTCTGCAAATTGGACAGGACTGTGTGTCCTGGCTGCTCTCCTCCCAGACATAGAAATCCTGCCTGGCAGTGAGCCCATCCCTATCCAAACTATTGATTGTATTATCCCCAGACACAAAAGAGCCATTGAATTCATTTCCTTATTGGTGGGACTAGGAATAACTGGGGCCTTAGCCACTGGCTCCGCAGGTGTGGGAGTAGCAATACACACCTACTCCCATCTGTCACAACAGCTTGCAGATGACGTCCAAACCGTTTACAAGTTGGTCCAGGATTTACAGGACCAAGTTGATTCCCTAGCAGAAGTAGTCTTACAGAACAGAAGAGGACTAGACTTACTAACTGCGGACAAGGGAGGTATCTGCTTATCTTTACAGGTGAAATGCTGCTTCTACGACAATAAATCAGGCATTGTTCAAGACCGGATTAAAAAACATCAAGAGGAACTTGAAAAACGCCAGAGAGAATTATTTAATTAGCCCTTTTGGAGCACCTGGAATGGGATTCTCCCCTACCTCCTCCCCCTCCTGGGCCCCCTGCTTGGCTTATTGATTCTTTTGTCACTAGGACCCTTTCTTTTTAACAAACTTATGGGGTTTATCAAGACTCAAATAGACTCCCTGGCCGCCAAACCGATCCAAGTCCACTACCATCGCCTTGACCTAGCCGATCGAAACGTAGCTGAGCCATGAGAGAACAGACTCTCTTTAGGGACAGCATAGAACTCAGAGCTATGCCTGCTGACACAGATGGGCACCAGCCAGGGATGTGAGGCAAAGCACTGTAAGGGAAGGACGACTTAGTCTGACTCTGGGTTCCCTGAGAAACATGCCTGATTGCATAGAGGTTGGAGCATTGACTCAAGAACTAAAAACCTCAAGGTCCCTCTCCTCCCCAAAAAGACTCTGAGAACATTGGGAGGATCAGGCCTCTGTTTCCCCCCTCTGGTAAAAGCCCATTACCTTCTAATGGTAACAGTCTTTCTTGCCTATCATGGCTTATAGCTTTGTAAACAGAGAGAGAGGAGATGCTGGGAGCCGATCTAACAAAGAAAAGTCCTAAGCACCGCCATTTTAACGCCCCCACCAGGTTTAAGCCTCTCTTTCCTCTTCTTAGAGTCATTTCTTGAAAAACACGCAACTATCTGCGGTTGGCCCTAAAGGCCAGAGATAGCACGTCTCCTAGCAATAGTTCCTGCCTGACTACCATATTCCTGCCTGGCTAACTGCCACTCCCACTCCAGAAAGCCCCTCTCCTGTTATTACAAAAACCCTGCCCTTGCTCAATACAGAGTTGATCAGCTTCCTAGACTTGCTCTTGTTCTTTGTGTCTTCTGTCCCTCAATTGTCTCCCCCTTGAGGATTACCCACGTTGATTATTGTCCCATGGACCGGGACACTTAGCAAAAGCAGAACAGGTTTGAGATGTTTTATTGAGAAGAGTAGGGTCCAGGAAGCAGCTCAGGGGCCGGGGGCCTATGTGAAAGAGGTTATGTATGTGTGTTAAGATGGAACGAGCTTGGATTTCAGTTAAGCAATATTTATTGCCCAGGATGAACGAGCCCTTTGATCCCTGTATGGCTCCCTGACTAGTGAGGGACTGAGTTTCTGCTGGAGAGTAAGGACACAAGTTTATGGGGGTTAGGAAGATGAGGTTAGAGGGCAAAGAAGATGGGAACAGTTGGAGGATTGCTTCTCTTGCTGTTAGATCAGTCAGACTGTTATCCTGGGATATGAAGTTAGTCTGTGGCCAATGACCCTTACAATGAATGACTGCTACTTTAGAAAGGAGATAAGAAGAATCCAATAGTTTAAAAATTAGGGGGCCATTGGTGATGGGGTTCCCTTGGTAGTAAGAAAGCCTCTTTCTTTCCGATGGGGACACAGTGGTGGAGTATGTAATAGGCATACTTAGAATCAGTATATATGTTGGCCCATTGTCCTTTGGCTAAAGTTAGGGTCCTAGTGAATGCTATTAGTTCTGCCTTCTGAGAGGTGGTACCAGGGGGAAGTGGTCCTGCTTCTATAATATGAGGGGGGATAATAGACCACTACAGGATCCCCCTGAGGTGGAAGAAGAGCTTCCATCAACAAACCAGGTAACCTCTGGATCTGGTAGTGGATCAGAAGAGACTAAAAAGTCCTGGTAGTGGAGTTCTTGGAGTGTCTCCAACCATGAGCATATGAGCTGGGTTGGCAGAGTGGCTGGGTTAAGGGGTGGACAAGAGTCAAGAGTGAGTGAGGGATTATCAAGAAAGTGATGTGGAAAAGTTGTAATTTAGAGGGAGTAAGTATGGAGAAAGAAGAATGGATGAGGAGGTCCTTGAGGTGATGGAGGGAGAGAACAGTAATAGCCTGTTCTAGTTTCAGCTTAAGAGCCTCCTAGGCTATAAGGGCTGCTTCTGCTAGGAACCGGAGACAGGGTTGCCATCCCTTTATTGTTGTCTTTAGTTGTTTGAACAGATAAGCTACAGGGGTAAAAGTGAGGCTCTTCATCTGTCCCAGGAACCCCAGGCTAGGCCTTTATTTTCTGTAGTATAGAGGATGAAGGATTGACTGATGATAGGGATTGTCAGGGCTGGTGCCTCAAGGAAATTATTTTGGATTTTTGAAAAGGCTGAAGTGACTGGATCCTGTGAGTCTATAGTTTCTGAAGGTGTTCCCTTAGCTGCCTCATAGAGGGGTTTAGCTAATAATGAAAAACTGGGATCCAAGTTCTGAGGAATCCAGCCACACCCAGAAAGGATAATATCTCTTCTTTAGTAGTGGGAGGTTTTAGGGACTTTAAATGTTTTCGGTCTATAGTAAGGTAGCAAGAGGTAGCAGTGAGGAGAAAGCCCAGATATTTAACCTGAGAGAGGGAAAGTTAAGCCTTGGCTGGAGAGACCCTGTACCCCTTGGTCCCTAAGAAGTTGAGAAGATAGTTAGTGTGTAGTTGAGATAGCTGGAGAGAGGGAGAGCAGAGGAAGTCAATTACATATTGCAGGAGAGTGGAGAGGTGGAGGTCCAAAGTAACTAGGTCTTTGGTCAAGGCTTGGTCAAAGAGGTGTGGGCTGTCTCAGAAGTCTTGTGGGAAGACAGTCCAGGTAAGTTGAGAAGCTGTGCCTCTGTCCAGGTCTTCCCATGTAAAGGCAAAGAGATCATATAAGTTTGGGTACAGAGGGATAGAAAGAGAAGGCATCTTTGAGGTCCAGAACAGTGAAGTGAGTAGTGAAGCAGGGGTATATGAGAGAGTAGAGTATAAGGATGAGGAACTATGGTGGATAGGTATCACAGCTGTATTGATTAGACGAAGGTCCTGGACTAATCTATAAGATCCATCAGACTTAAGTACTGGGAGGATGGGGGTATCATAAGAGGAACCGGTGGGCTGGAGACCTGCCTTAAGAAGGCATTTACTTAATTGTTTGAGTCCCTGATGATGTTTGAGAGTCAGTGAGTATTGGCGGCAACAAGGGAACTGGTGGGTTGATAGACCAGGGGATCCCACCTCCCAGACTATGGGGTCAACCTCCAAAGCGCGTAGAAGCCAATGTCCCTCCTTAGGAGGGAGGGAAATTGTGGATAGGGGAATAATTGGGGGGAGAGAGCTTCTGCATTAGATCCCTACCTAGGAGTGGAGCTGGGCATGAGGGCATTATTAGGAAGGAATGGGTAAGGGAAGTGTCCCAGAGAATACAGGAAAAAGGTGGGGTGACCCTGGGGTTATAGGGGATTCCACTGACTCCCACAACAGAGAGCTGCGAAGGGTGGGTCTTACCTGAGTAGGAAGGGAGGACAGACCACGTGGCCCCCATATCTATTACAAATGAGACAGGCCTTCCGTTCACTGTGGCAGCTATACTGGGCTCCTCCATCATGATGTTCAGACGAGGAATGGGGGCTGAGGATCCAGGGTGTCATTAATCGTTGGCTGAAGAAGAACTTGAAGCGGGCTGCGCAGTATGACTAACCGACCTTGTTTTTCAACAAAGGGCAGTCAACCTTCCAATGTCCCCATTCTCCACAGTTTTGGCATAGCCCTAGTGGCGGCCGAGGGTTGGGGCATCCTCATGCCCAGTGTCCTTCATTGTTATACTTGAACTTGAAGCATGGGCCTGGTGGCTGTTGTGGCCTTGATGCCATGTTGCTTGAAGACTTCCTGGGAGGAGCCCTGTGTGCTGCCACCAGCAGTTGAGCCCTCTTCATGTCTTGAGTGGTCTGGTCTTCCTTCTCCTGTTCCTCTCGGTTACTGAATACTTTAAAGGCTGTATACAGCAGCTCCCCCTGTGGGGCCTCTGGGCCCTTCTCTAAACCTTTTTTTTTTTAATATTAGGGGCTATGAAATGAATGTTAAGAACAATTATGCCTTCCTTAGAATTTGGGTCTAGGCAGGTGTACCAAACCAGGGTGTCTGTAAGGTGACCCATAAATTCTGCTGGGTTTTCATAAGGCCTTTGTGTAACTTTGTCATAGTTTACTGTTAAGTGTGAGGCCCTCTTCAACCCAGCCAAGAAGGCAGGAGATCATGTAGTCTCTCCTTTCCCTTCCTTCTACATCCCCCCCCCCCCCGCAGGATAATCTGGTAGTTCCAGCCAGGGTCCTGCTTGGGGACAGACTCAGTACCTATTGGTTGGGCCTCTTCTGTGAGATGAACCTCATTTACTTGTGCCTGGCTGCTGACCAAATTTAATCATTCTCATCAGCAGAGAGGGTGGATGATAAAATTACAAAGAAATCGTGCCAGGTTAGATCATAGGTTTGTGTTAGACACTTAAATTCCTTGGGGTAGGGGTGGGGATCAGAAGAAAAGGAACCTAACTTCCTTTCAATTTGAGATAAGTCAGACATGGAAAATGGAATATGAACCTGGTTAACACCCTCTGCCCCTGCTACCTCCCAAAGAGGGAACAACCCAGAGGGAGGCGCAGTAGGACATGAGTAGTATGGTGAGATATGGGAAACATGGAGGGGGAGGGGTTAGGGCTCAGCTTGTTTGGGGAAGAGAGACTGGAGCAGGTGATTCAAAGTTGGTGGTAGGAGAAGGGAGTTGGGCCAGATAGGTTGTTGTGGTGCTATGGGAAGGAGAAGGAAGTTGGGCTGGACCAGGTGTTGGAAGAGGGAGGATGTTGGGCTGGACTGGTGTTGTGGAGTTGGAGGAAAGAGAAGGGAGTGGGGGTTGGGCTGGGGAAATTGGAGGAGGATCATCAACTCCATCTGGGTCAAGAACAGACTTAGAATATACAGGTGGGGTGGGCTGAGTGGGGATAGGTTTCTGCTTCTGAGCAAGGAGAACTTATAGAAGGGAACAGTGGGAACAGATGTCGGGATGAGAACAGAGTTCAAAGTAACTCCCTACATAGGGTAATTGGGATGACTTGCTGGTATGGTGGCAGTAATTACTGAGGTAAGAATTTGAAGGTCAAGGGTGCCATCTCATGGCCACCTGGATTGATTAGGGGATACTGGGGCCAAGCCACAGAACAGAGAAATTTAAGATGTTTAGGTTTAAGAGTATCCTGGAGACCCAAGGACCCCAGGGATTGTAGAAGGCATTTTAGTGGGATTAAGGGAGTGGCGTTTGAACTGAGAAGAGCCTATAGTGAAATATGAAGAGGAGAGAAAAGTGTCGACTGAGTAAAGAGAGACTAGATCATGAGCAGACGGGGAAGGGAGGGAGAGAATGTGAGAGGAGGAGGTGAGATAGGAAAATAGAAGGGAGGAGTGTGAACAGAGTAAGGTGATGACTGTGGGATTACAGAGTATGTGGGGATTCCATGGCAGGTAGGCGTCTCTACTCACAGGATATCCCAGATGGGAGCTCTAAACTGGGGGCACCTCCCAAGGTTTAGAATTGGGTCTTAGGACCCAGTTGGAACTCAGCATTGCAGAACAACTTTCAAGGATAGCTACGAGAAGACATGAGGCCTACAGGAGTCCGAGAGAGTGGCAGGGTGGCCGACACCCAGAAATACGTGGGAAAGAGAGAGTTAGAGTATGTGAGAGAGTAAAAGAGTTCCTGCAGACAGGTCCCAGGCAGGGCAGCATTCAGAGAGGGAAGGGTGGAAAAGAGAAAAGGGGATAGAGGGAGAGAGATGTAGGACACAATGCAGGATGGGGCTTAGCCAGGTCACCTACTATGAGGAATAGAGGAATGGCTCCCGTGGGCATGGCACTCTGCTGTGGCTAGTTGTGAGACCAACTTCTACCTAGCATCTGGAAAGAACCCTCAAAAATATGATCTACCTGGGAATAGACTACTACTGGCTGCAATTGGGACCCCACCCCATAAGGCCATTGGCTAATCAGACCTATAAGACCCTTTGCACTTCCTTGAATAAATAATGTTTGCAGCAGCTTGTCACTGTCTGCTTCTCACTAAGCCCCTGGAGTTCATGTGGTGATGTCGCACCTATTCATCCCCCTATGGTGGACTTCGTCCCCTCGGGCTGTCCCCGAGCACAGGAACCCTCAACAGAGAGTGTTCTGTAATGGACCCAGTAGAAACCTCAGGGGTCTACACAGATGCCAATGTGACTTCAGGGTAAGAAGCCTGCATCCCCTACATGGGTAATAGGCTGCAAAGATCAAAGACCTCTGGTCACATACAGGCAGCTGGAAAACCCGTTAGTAGGCTTGGCGGGCAGCTGTGCTCTCCTGAGTACTACAAGGAACACACAGGAATAAGAATCACAAAACTGAGTGAGTTGCACAAAGTGGTCTGTCTCTCAAGTAGGCATGGATCCACTCAGTAACTGTGCTGGAACTCAACAGTCACGGAAACCAGAGGGATCCAGTGGCCGTGGAATGGGAGTGACTGATTTGAGACAATGAAGGGAGACAGCAGGAGAGGGGTTTAGGGAGCCTTGGGAAAACGTAACAGAAAGGAAGCAAAAGAGAAATATAATGTAAAGGGGACCCAGTACCTCTATGCCCGTGATGGAATCAGTCCAGTGTTGGACAGAAGCCTGTATCCGGCAGTCAGTCTGCTACTGTGCCCTCCCAGGTGGGCTGGTGGTCCCTTATCCGAATCACAGCACCACATGTAAGATTTGGTTTGTGAGACTCAGCAGAAATGGATGAGAGACTCCGCAGGAGAGTTAACTAGACTGGTTTACTAATAAGGGCATGGACTAGTTCCTCAGATCTCGGGAGTTGAGGAACACTAGCAAGGCCTAGCTGGTCAGTAGGCTTTTTTATGGGGAGGGAATCCCCATAACATCTGATTGCTGTTCAGAGGAAACAGTAAACATCTGGCCAGGAAGCAGCCCCTTTTCACAGATGCTTGTGCATTTTGGAAGTTTGGCTGAGTTGACAAGGTGTCTGTCAGTCCTTCTCAGTTCTGATGTGTGGAGGAGATAGTTGTCACATGGTAGCAGGAAATTTATCTGGCCAGGAAGCTGCAAAAGTCAGTCCCTTTTCACAGATACTTGTGAGTTCTGGAAGTTTGGCGGGAGTTGCCAAGGTGTCTGCCAGTCCTTAGTCCTGGAACTGCTGGGGGTTTTCCTTTCAATCACACCTTACAGTGATAAGGTCCAAACCCCTTCTATTTTGTAGCATCATGGCAGCCAGAATCGAGCTGAGTTCCAAGCATGTCAATGTTGTTTTGTACTTTGGACAGGTCCTCTGGCTATGTTGGAGGCCAATTACAGTCCCTCCCAAAGTGGCAGAGCCCACCATGGTCATTCCTAGTAGGAGAGGGAATAAACAGGATCTCTTTTGACTGTAGTGGAAGTTGACTGGATTTCTATTTCTTCCCCTGGGACAACTATGAGGTCTGGAACCAAGTACATGAGGTCATACTGCGGTTTATGGGAGGAGTAACAGATGCACTCAGGGAGAGAAATAGGTACACTTGGGAGCCCTTGCATCATGAGTTAACACTGTGCAGGGAGGAAGGGAGCCCAAACACTGTGCAGGGAGGAAGGGAGCCCACACAGCTTGGCTCTCCTAAAGTTTGGCTGGGGCGGGGGGTGGAGGCAAGGTCCTGGTGATGAGGCATTAGATAGGGAGATATTGGACAGGCCCACTCTCCAAGAGGACACTTGGCTTGCCTAGAGAAATATTCAGCAATCCTATTTCAAATCTGGTCCAAGTTGAGATAGCATGGTGTGGCTGCTGTTTACAAGGTCGAGTAATTTATTCAATTCATCCATAAAATTGGAAGAAGGAAAGATGACGGGGGTGATAAGTGTTTGAGTTGTCCTTTTCTTCGTTGGGAAAGGCTCTGGAACATGAATAAGTCCCTTAGGAATGAATTTTTGTAATCTATCCATGGTTAGGGCTGAGGGCTAGTTTAACTGACTTAAGCTTTGAAGGGAACCAAGCTGGAGGAACTGCAGGACAGGGTGGAGGGCCAACCCCTCCACCCCTGCCCATGGGCTTACAGGGATAACTTGAAGGCTTTCAGGTAGATCTTCAGCAATCTCGGCTACTATACGAAGTATAGAAAGGCTGCCATCTGTTGGTGAGCTTCCCTCCCACCACCACCCAAGGTCTAAGTCTCATGTTCCCCAGAGTACAAGATCTTTTATGGTAATTTTCCATATTAAGCCATTTAGTTTGTCTTCAGGGCCCCTGGCCAGGCCTATCTTTTTGTGTGTGGAAGGGGATCCTGGCCATGTTCCAAGGGTGGCAATGTTTATGCACAACATTTTCCTCATGAATGACCAATAGCCCTGACCCCCATGGCAGAATCTTCATATCCCCTCCCATACATTTGCCAGGTGGATGTATTTTTGCCCCAGAGCTACAGGAAGTTTTGTTTCTTGAATTTGTAAGTGAATCCCCATGTAAAAACATCATCTGAAAAACACTCAACATTCATACTTGGATTACATATTGTTTTGCTGAGGATGAAATTGAGGTCCCCATCCCCCCTCACTCTCCAGTCAAAGGCAGACTGGCAATGGTTATTTATAAGGAGAGTGAGGCACCAGTGAAATCTCATAGTAGGATTGTGATTGTGAGGTTTAGAATATCCTGTTGTTAGACTCAGGGTAAGGAAAAAAAGGAAGAGAAACATTTTTCCCTTGAATGGAGGGCCCCCAAAAGGACTGACACTGGATAATCCTTACTGCAATAATAATGGATAAATAAACAAGGGCTAAGAGCAGTTTTTCTTTCCAACCCCAGTCCCTAGGGGTTGTAGAGGTTAGGCCTACTAGGAGAAAATGAGCTGTAATGTAATATTAGAATATTAGATATAATATTATATGTAGGATGATTCAGGCCAGGTTAGGCAGGCTACCAGCCTACCAGCCTAAACCGGCTATGACTGGTATTGAGCATGCACATGTAATACGCATTTACTGAAGTGCAACCTGGGACAGCTCTTGGGCCCTAGCAACAGTATCAGCCATCCAGAACCAACAGGAGTGACAAATGTCAGGGCACCAGAGGCACTCAGGACCTACAGGAATGAGGCACATCAATGGCCAGATAAGAGACCTCCCCCAAGCCTAGCACATAGAATAAAAGACTGTTCCTTTCCTGAAATAAATGAGCTTGCTGATTCCACTTGTTCCCAGTGTCTCTGTCTTTGACTCCATGCCTCCTCGCCCCCTGCTCTGAGGGAATCGGCCGATGTTGGGAAACAATTATATAGCATTATTTGGGGAGAAAAAGGATAAAACACAGGCACAATGTGACAAACTGGATCAGGTCCAGGGTATAGGGCATAGTTTCCTTGATGCCACAGTTCTTCAAAGGCACTGACAAGAGTCCCAATCAGTAACTGGTCCAGGCATCAACTAGAGGTCACCCTGAAGATCTTTCAGGAAGGCAGAGAAGAGTGTCGGTGTCATGTCCATTTGGGTTTTCAGTAATGAAAGTTTGATTAGTTTGATTGTTGCAGGGCCTGTGGAAGTTACTTTATAGGGGATACTGATTTTTTGAGGTGAGAGAGATGGATCCAAGTCGGGACATTTTCAACTTTGCTGCAGTTAGGAGTTAAAAAGATAGCTTAGTGAGGTTCTGTCCACTGAGGGGCTAGGGAAGGGCGCTAGGTTTCAGGTAGATAGATCTGGTGTCCTATCTGTATGGATGCAGTTTCCTCACAGTGTAGTAAAGAAGCCAGAAAGAGAAGATATGCTCTTTTCCATTAACTGTCTCCTGAGAAAAGAGAGGAGCCTGGTCAGTTGGAGAGGCAAAGGGGCATTAGTAGGTTGTATTCCTGGGGGGAAAGTTGATCTACCATACATAATTTCGAAAGGACTGAGTTGGGTGGGTTTCTTTGGGAGAGCCCATACTTTTAGTAGGTCCAGAGGAAGAAGTTTTATCCAGTCTAATCTTAGTTCTAAAGTTGGTTTGGTTAAAAATTCTTTAAGAGTGTGGTTAGACTCTTCAAGCTTTCTGAACAACTGTGTATGATATGGAATGTGAAATTTCCAAGGAATATTAAGAAAGGATATTAGATGCTGTGTGACTGTTGAGTTAAACTGTGGGCTGTTGTCAGATTGTGTAAAGGAGGGTAAGGCAAGTTTAGGAATAATTTCTGAAATGAGTGACCATAGTGGCTATTTTATTGGAAGTAGGAAATGCTTCTTCAACCCACCCTGAAAATGTATCAACCAAGACTAGAAGGTAGTTCTTTTATCAGGAAGCACATGGGTAAAGTCGATCTGCCAGTCAGCAGCAGGTAAGATTCCCCTCATCTGATGTGTGGGAAAGAGTGGAGGTCAGAGATAAGATTGACATTTAGTACGTAGATATATATCACAAGTTTGGGAGAGTTGTTGGAGAAAGGTTTTGTCTTCAGATTGAACCAGAAAATATTGTTTTAAGAGTGCGAGAAGAGTTTGGTTTAATGGAGAATGTAGAAACACGAAGATCTCAGGAGTTACGAAGGTTGGGAGGACTGGGCTACCTGGTTTAGAGTGCTGTGAGTGAAGTACAGGTATTAGATATTTTGAGATCTGATGTGTTAGACCTGTTTTTTGCTAATTTATCAGGTATGTTATTAGTAATGGGGAGGTATTGTTTATCCTTTTGAAGTCCTCTGCAATGCACAATGGCTGCTGTAGCCAGAAGTAAAGTCGCTTCCAGCAAATCCTTAATATGGACGGAATTAGTGATGGGTGTTCCCTGTTGGGTTAGAAATCCCCTTTGTCTCCCAATTAAAATGTTAGAACGTATAATATTGTAAGAATATTTAAAATCAGGAAAAATATTCATCTATTTTCCTTTTGCCAGGATTAAGAGTTCTGATGAGTGCTCTTAGTTCAGCCTGTTGTGAGGTTGTATGGGGAAGAAGTGGCTGTGCCTCTATTAGAGAATATAGCATAGGGTTTTGAGCATTTCCTTGTATTATAGCATAGCCTGTGGCAAAAGGAGAAATCTTTTTGTGAACTTCTATCTATGAACCAATCTGTATTTTGGGGAATACGATGATAATAGATGTGAGAAAAGGGCTTAGTGAAAGATGTATAACTCCAGAGCAGGGGTGAGTAGGTTCATACTGGCTTGTCAAGGAGGGAGTGTTGGGTAGAAGAATAGATGGGTTTAGAGGTGGAGTGGGTTTAAACCTAAGATTGGGGTCAAGAAGAAAGGCACGGAGATTTTGTACTCGAGAAAGGGGTAGGAAAGAAAGGCTGTGTGGCTCAAAAGGTCTTTGAGTATGAGGAAAGTACATGGAATGGGCTGTGGAATGAAATTTTATTAGCTTCAGTAATTAGTAAGACAGTCCCAGGTAGGGTTTGTAAGCTGAGAGGTCAGTCCCTGGCAACCAAGTCCAACTGTTTTGACAGGTAGGCTATTGGGGAGTAAGTGTCTCCCGATTTGGGGAAGAGAATTGCCAAAGCTTGCCCTTGATTTGAGTGAAGGAATAAAAAGAAGGGTTTAAGTGGATCTGATAGATTTAAGAGGTGTGGCTTTGGAGAGAGCAAGTTTTAGTCGATCTACGCGTCCTTGGTGAGAACTCAGGGAGAGGAGTGACCCATCTAGATTTCCTTTTGTAGCCTCAAATACGGGGTGGGCTATGGGTGAGAAGTTGGGAACACAGATGTGGAAAAAACTGAATAGACCTAAGAGTACCAGTAAATCTCATTTGGTTTTGGGTAAGGGATAAGTGAGTAGTTCCCTTACTCTATTTGCATGGTAGACCACCCTTTAAGGGGATATGGAAAGACCTATGTAGGAAACTGTTTGCATGCAGATTTGTGCCTTGTCCTTGGACACCTAGTATCCCCAGGATCTTAGTGCATTAAGAGCATTGTAGACTGACATAGTGTATCTTGATGAGTGGGACTACAAAGAAGGAGGTCATCTACATATTGGAGGAGAAAACTGAGGGGAAAGATCCAGTGAGGCCAGGTCCTTTTGTAAAGCTTGTCCAAAAAAATGGGGACTGTCCCTGAGACCTTGGGGTGGGACTATCCAGGTTAGTTGTTGGGAAATTAGATTATCAGGATCTTCCTGTATAAAGGTGAAGAAAGGCCTGAGAAAGGAGTGTAGTGGTATTGTTTTTTTAAAATGCATCTTTTAAGTCAGGGAAGAAGAAATAAGAGGTGTGAGGAGGAATGGAAGATGGGGGAGCATCATAAGGGTTAGGAACACTGGAAAGGTGGGCACTACGGCCTCATGAAACTTTTGGAGGTGCTGGACTAGATGAAAAGATCCATTAGATTTTTTTTTAAGTCTTAGGATTGGTGTATTGTGTGGTGAGTTTGTATGGAAAAGTATTCCTGCCTGGAGAAGGCAGTCTATGAGGGTCTTAAGGCTCCTCCCTGTGTTAGGGGATAGAGGATATTGCTCGTGGAGAATATAAGACAAAGGATATTTTAGGGAAATGAGAATGGGAGGATGATGCACCACGGATGAGTTTATGATGTCCCACACCTAGGTATGAATGTTAGGCAGTAATGGGTGGAGGAAGAGGATATTTGAGGCTTTGGAAAGAGGTGACCCATCACCCAAGTTCAGAGTCAAGAAGAAAATGGAGGTTTCTAGGGGGGGAGGGTATGAACAGAAATTTATAACTTGGAAAAGGGCTCTCCCTAGTAGGGGCAGGGGGCTTCTGGGCATTGCTACAAAGGAGTATGTTAGGTAGAGACTGCCAAATTGTCAGGGAAAGGCAAGATTCCTCTAGGTTTATAGGGGCTCCCGAGACCCCAGTTATTGTAAATGAAGATAATAAAGAGGGCGGTGCCCTTCAGATATTGCCATTCAGATAATAAAGAGACCAATGCTCCACTGTCCAATACAAAGATTACCTTTTTTTACTGGAGAGCATTCCTTCTTCCTTGAGTTCAGACTGTAAGATGTGACTGAAGAGAAACCTCCCAGTAGTTCCAGGACTCAGGAGGACTGACAGACACCTTGGCGACTCCAGCCAAACTTCCAGAATTCACAAGCATCTATGAAAAGGGACGGCAGCTCCTTAACACCAATAAGATAAGCTTCCTGTTTCCATTTCCTTATCTTTCCCTCTCCTGTCATACCTTCACTCTCCCCACCCGCCTGCACTCTACCTCTTCATGTGTGCTCTCTTATATTTCCTAGACCATGGGGCATGCAACTTGCCCATGGGGCCTGGTATCCTACCAGGCCCTCAGACCAAAGCACCCTCACTTGTGCTTTTGCTCACCTTCTCCCCCCGGCCCCGTGCTCCCACCTTCCCCTGTGGCACACTATCATATCTAACTATTCCCCCCCCACCCCCCCCCCGCCGTGCTCTTTCTAGCTGTCCCTCTTGCCGCTCCCTCCTGCCTGCTCTCTGCCCTTCTTTCCAGCATGCATCATTCTGCCTGCCTCGCTTGGGACCCCTGTGAACTTCATGTTCTCTGTATTTTTTTCTCATATTTTTTCTTTTCAAAAGAAGTCCTACAGAATGCCAGGAGTTTCCTCTGGGTCCTAAGACCCAACTCTCCTCTAGTTTGGGAGGCGCCCAGTCTCGAGGTCTGGGATGTCAGGCAGGTAGGGATGCTTTCTTGCCGTGCCACCCCCACGCACTCCGGCAGTCACCGCCCCTCTTTGTTCATGCTCCCTCCTTCCATTTCCCTATCTCTCCTTCTCATTTTATACTGTCTCTCTCCCTTCCTCCTGGTCCTCTGACAGTCTGCCCCAGAACTCTTTGATCTAGTCTCTTCTCACTCAAATGGCCTATTTGACTATGGGCTCCTCTCAGTCCAAACACCCCGAACCCTTAATTCCACTAAAATGCCTTCTGCTATCCCTGGGATAAATGTCAAGTTTCTCTGTTCTGTGGCTTGGTCCCAGTATCATCTAGATACACCCTATGTGGAAAGTTTCCTTGAACTCCATTCACATCCTGACCTCTGTTCCCTTCAACAAGTTCTCCTAGCTAGAAAGGAAAAAACTGCTCCTACCCCACCCACACCTTTCCCATATTCCCAGTTCGCTCTGAACCCAGATGTAGTTGATTATCTCCCTCCAGTACCTCTGGCCCAATCTCCTCCTCCCTCTTCCTCCCCCAACTCTGCAGCACCTGGTCCACCCAACCTCCTCCTTCCCTCAACTTTGAACCACCCACTTTGATCTCCCCCTCTTCCCAAAACAAGCTGAGCCCTCAACCCACTCATGTCCCATCGCTCCTCCCTCCAGGCTGCTCCCTCCTTTGGAGGTGGAAGGGGCACAGGGTGTAGTCCCAGTTCACATTCCATTCTGTGTCTGACTTATCTCAAATTGAATGGAAGCTAGGTTCCTTTTCTTCTGACACCCCCCTCACCTACACCAAGAAATTTAGATATCTTTTAAATTTTGTCTTCCACCCTCTCCACTGACGAGAATGATCAAATTTGGTCAGCGGCTCACACATGCAATGAGGTACACCATACAATCTCCTAACCAAGATAAAGAGGGTCTTGCCATGGTCCAGCACACCTGCCTAGACCCATCAGTCTCACAGCTCAATCTACCCACTAACAAAGGCCTCAAGGCCCCTTACCCCCTAGGGAGAGCTGCTGAAGAACAACCTTTAAAATATTCCATAACCCAGAGGAACAAGAGATGGTGGACTGGGCCACCAGAGACACAAAAAAGCTCAACTGCTGGTGGCAACACTCAGGGCTCCTCCAAGAAGACTTCAAGCAACATAGCATCAAGACAGCAATAGCCACCAGGCCCACGCTTCAAGTGCAACAACAAAGGACACTGGGCACAAGCCTACCCCAACTCAGCTGCCAGGGCCATGCCCACAATGTGGAAAACAGGGATGCCCAAAGGATGACTGCCCTTCTTTGCAAAGTCAAGGTAGGCCAGTCATGCTGCCCCCAAAACCCCCAACCCACCTCCAGATCTTCTTCACTGACAGAAGTCATCTGCCTATTCACCAATGATTGACATGACCACAATGCAGGAGCCCAGAGCTACTGCCACAGTGGAAAAAAGGCCTGTCTTGTTTGTCATAGGGGGCCACATGGTCTGTCCTCCCTTCCTACTCTGGTTAGACACACCCTTAGCAGCTCTCCATGATGGGAGTCAATGGGCCTCCCCACACCCCCAGGGTGACTCCACCTCTTCCCTGCATTCTCTGAGATATCCCTGACAGCCCTCACCCTTTTTGGCCAGGCCTTGGAATGCATCCTTCACTGGTCTTAATTACTGCCTTTCTTGCGTTGTGATCTAAACTGTTTTCTCTGAAATAGAGTATTTCCCTGTCCCTTCATGCCCTGAGCACCTCTATGTGGTTTTTCTAATTCAAACATATTATTATCATTCATCTTGTAATAGAAAACGTCTATAACAGTGATTAAGCTATAGAGATTCTAAACTTCAATTTGATGATGTATTGCTATATACTAGTTGCTCTCTCTACTATTTACACTCCCTCAAGGCCTAAAGCAAGGTGTTGGTAGACCTCTCTATCTAAACTAAAATTTTGTGTTTTCTATAAGCTTACCTGGGAACTTCTAAAGTGCAATGTATACACTGGTAATATTAATTCATGACATTTATGTGTGCTCTTTTAGTAAGATGATACTGCACAGCACTCTTCTGAGCCAAGTAACTGTCATCTTCATGACTTCAGCTGTGTCTACTTGCAAAAGATCATCACAGTTGGGTTTGTTAAGCAGGGTCATTGGACCCTCACCTGAGTATCCAGCCACTCCTCGCAGCCAGCTGTATGTAATTTTGCCCTAATTACAAATGGCTCCTTAATTTTTAAAAATTCTTCTTATCTCCCTTCTAAATCAGCAGTCATACATCATAAAGGCTACCAGCCAGCTACCAAGTCACTATTGAAATAATCAACTTCTGCTTATCTTCCCACAAGGGGAATATGAACAGCTGCCTGACCATGATGAGGACTCACCAGTATAACCCATTCCACCCTCCTGTGTCATCCTCCCATTGTCTCCCATAAAGTCAGCAGGAAGGAGTCAAAGGAGAACGCTGCCCCTTTGCCCCTATGACACTAAAGGCTGGAATGTAAGATGTGACTGAATAGAAACACCCCAGAAGTCCTGGGACTCAGGAGGAGTGACAGACACCTTGGTGACTCCAGCCAAACTTCCAGAATTCACAAGCATCTGTGAAAAGGGACTGCAGCTTCTTACCACCAATAAGATAAGCTTCCTGACACCAGTTATGGCCTGGTTTTTGTTAATTACCTTCCCCCATTTAAAAAGTCCACCAAGCAGTCAAGGAGCTGCTAGCTTCCTCACTCCCGAGCTGGGAGGCTAGCCCCATGCCTTTAATAAATATCCTGTTAATTCCCATCCCATTTGTTTCTGCTGGGTCTCACTCCGAACCAAATCTGAACAAACCTTACACAGATGAGCCTACTTAGTGTACTGCTTGGGGCATAGAATTCAGACATCCTCATTCCATCAGTACCCCTTGTGGTCCAGGATGGGAAGCATTGCCAGGTGGGATCCCTGTGGTTCCCTGCAACAATTCCCATTTCCAGTGTCCCCACTGTACACAGCTGGGACATGCACTACGAGGAGAATGGGGGTTTGAACATTTACTTGCCCAATGCCCCAGGGGCATGCAACTGAAACAGAGCCCTTTGGGGCTGTTTGTACTGTTGTCAGATGGGGAGAGAGAGACAGGTGTCAGTTTTGGAGAGCTGAAGCTAAGACTTAGAAGTGGGCACACTCTTTGTGATCTCTTTCCCATTCTCTTTCTTTTTGTTTTTTTATACTCCTCATCTCTGACATTATAGATTTTAAAGGTCTCCTGACTCCTGGGGTGTCAGGAGATCCTTTTCTAGCCTTTGAAGTCTGCTCCTAATATCTGGGGCTGACTGTTCTATGAAGTGAACATGGAGAAGGATGGCACCCTCTGCCAAATTTGGATTTACATTAGTGCATTTAGTTATTGCTTCTAAGAGTCTATTTAGAAAGAGAGCTGGGTTCCCCATTAAGGTCATCCGAGCTGCTGTTTGGAAATCCCCTAGCTATGCTCAAAAGGCCTTCGAGCCACTGCCTCGGGGGTCGCCATTTCTCAGAATGGCTGACCCCCGCATGCTGGTTGCTTCTCGAGAATAAACTGTTCTTGCTGTTTGCATACTGTCTCAACTGTGTTCATTGTGGGCTGATCGCTGGACCTAACATTTTTGGGGTCTTGTCTGGGATCGGCCCCTTGACATCCGTTACTGGTTGAGCAGCCTTCTCCACACCCACCCATAAGTCAATTTTCATTTTGCTATTTGTCTGTTTGAATGTCTCATTCTGGTGTCTGGACTATCTGATCTGTTTTTGAACTAGGTGGATGCGCTATTGGTTCAAAAGTTGGGGTACGCTGAGGGATGCCTCAGCGACCCTTCTGGGAAGGAAACAGGTGCAAGCGGCTGTCACCCTTCAATCAGGAATGGGGTGGTTTGGCCACCCTGCTGGGAGGGCAGTTGCCACGGATGGTAATCACCCTTCATCTGGAAAGGAGGTGATTATCCCGGTCAGATTGCATCCACTGAGAATGGGGCTATTGTGCCCTCTTCCAGTTTTTGGTTTCTGTTTGTCTCTCTGTACCGGTATATCTTATCTGTCCTTTGTCTCTGTCTTTCCCTTCTTTTTGAGTTCCTCACAATGGGGCAAACCCCATCTACCTCCCTAGACTTAGTTTTGGCTAACTTCAAAGATTTCAAAAATGCGGCAGCAGGAACAGGTTTCTCCGTCCACCAGGCCTGGCTCCACATTCTTGGCACCCTAGAATGGTCTGCTGGATGCTGGATGGCCTGCAGAGGGCACCTTTGATCTGGCCACAACCTTCAGGGTAAAACAAACTATATTTGGAGAGCCAGGTCATCTGGACCAGATCCCATATATTGTTGACTAGCAGTACTTACTCCAGTACCCACCATCTTGTTTTAAACCCCTGATCCCTCCCAAATCTGCTGTACTGATTCTTAAATGGACCTCTAAAACTAACCCCCGAAAACAGGTCTTTACCCCTCTGATAATAGAGATGAAGAATTAACTCCTCCTTATGCCTCCCTGCCACCATCATCTCTGGGGGCCAAGGGTCCTGATCCACTCAGCCCTCCACATATGCGCTCAGGTCGCCTAAGAGGGGCACCTGAAACTTCCGTAGCCCTTCCCCTCCAAGTGGTTGGTCCACCTGATGACCAAGGCAACCAATATCTGGTCCACTTCCCTTTCTCTACTAGTGACTTATATAACTGGAAAACCCAAAGCCCCTCCTTCTCGGCTCTCATAGACCTCCTTGACAGCATTCTATTCACCCATCAACCCACCTGGGAAGACTTTCATCAGTTGTTACAGGTTCTCTTCAATACAGGAGTGGGACTGCACACTTACTGAGGTCCAGAAACTAGTCCCAGGGGGTAGACAGTAGACCTAATACCAATGTGGATATCATCAATGCCACATTTCCCCTCACCTGCCCTGACTGGGATCCCAACTCAGCTGAAGGTAAGGAGCAGTTAAAAGCTTTTCGCCAGATTTTAATGAGTGGTGACTGGGCCACTGCCAGGTGGTACACCAATCTGTCTAAAGTCAGCCAGGTACTTCAAGGCAGAAATGAGTCCCTGGGGGCCTTTCTAGATAGGTTGATGGAAGCCTATAAGACCTACACTCCCTTAGACCCACAAGGACCCAAAAATCAGATGGCTATTAACCTAGCCTTTGTCCACCAGGCTGCCCTTGATATTCGAAAGAAGTTACAGAAACTGGAAGGATCTGAAGGAAAGAATCTGTCTGAATTGGTTGCCACTGCAAACCAAGTTTACAATAACAGGGACAGCCCTGAGGAGAAATAGGTTAAAGGACTTGCCAAGGTATTACTAGCTGCAGGAGTTGGGGGAAATGTACTTCTGAGTTATCCCTCAGGCAGAGACCCCCAACTGAGACAGAATTCAAGATGGACTTCCCATCTGAGGAACCATTCTGCCGGTTTTCAACCCCCTGCCTACAGAAGGACCAATGTGCCTACTGCAAGGCAATCTGACACTGGAAGGGCGAGTGCCCCCATCAGCTCCAGGCCCCAAAGTGGCAAAGTTTAGAACTCTCTGAACCTGATGACACAGTTGGGGCTCGCCTCCCCTCCTCGAGCTCTGGCTAACTCTGAGAGTGGAGGGGTGTGGGGCCTCGTGATAATAAAGATGGCGCTCAGAGGAAGTACAAAGGGAGCGGCTTGGGTGTGACTTAACTTGTTTTGACAAAAGTTTGACTGGGTTTTAGAACTTCCTCGCTCATGAACAGCTCGTGCTATGCTCATCATATCTATAGAAGCTCATGTAACTTGAATGCTTGCAGCCTGCGTGCTGAGATGATATTTACGGTGACTGGTTCCCTGGCTCCTGCTTTGGAAATCCCCTTGTGGTTTTTGCCTTTATAAGATACTATGTAACTTTTATTAAACAAGTTCCTGCTTTGACTGGACTCCCTGTCCTCTGGTTGTTTCAGGGACTGGAGGCTGGGAGTGGGCAGACAGCGCACTCACTTTTCCTTGGCCCTCTGTGGGAAGTCCTCCAGGAACTGCCCTGCTGGATGGGAGCTGAGACCCTGGGGGACCCCGTGACAGAGGGGTAACCCATTCACTTCCTGGCAGACACAGGAGCTCAACACTCAATTCTAAAACAACCCCTGGGCAAACTATCCAAACAAAAGACCTGGGTGGAAGGCACCACAGGAGCTAACTTTTACCCTTGGACTACAAAAAGAAAGTTGGATCTAGGCAAAAATCAGGTGTCTCATTCCTTCATGGTCATTCTGGACTTGCTGAGGTGAGATATGCTCAGTAGATTGGGGGCCAGGATTCATTTCTCTAAATCAGAAGTTTCTGTAACCACAGAATCCAGTTGCCCTACATACATCCTCACCTTGTCTCTGATGGATGAGCACTGATTACTCTCCCATCTGAATGCCATACCGAGGTTGGAGCACTTGGAACAACCCCTTCATGCTGTCCCACAGGGCTGGGCAGAGAACAACCCACCTGTACGCCAGTACCCTATGTTGGAGGAAGCCCGAACTGGGATCCAATCTTGTATTAGCAGACTACAGGAACATGGGATCCTAGTCCCATGCCAATCACCTTGGAATACTCTTCTCCTACCAGTTAAGAAATCAAATTAAGGGGATTACCATCCAGTTTAGGACCTAAGAGAAATAAACAAAGGGTGGAAGACATACCCAATCATCCCCAACCCGTACACACTCTTAAGTACTCTATCTCCAGACTAGACAGTATATACGGTCCTGAACCTTAAAGGTGCCTTCTTCAGTTTGCCCCTTGCAGCTAATGGTCAATCTCTATTTGCTTTTGAATGGCAGGATCTGCAGGTGGGGTTCAATGGACAACTGACTTGGAAAAGGCTACCATAAGGATTCAAGAACTCTCCAACCTGAGTGAGTACCACTGGACTCATCTGGCCATTAACCTCCTACAGTATGTCTATGACTTGCTCATAGCAGCGGAGGATCAACAATGCTGTTTTCAAGCCACTCAAGACTTGCTTGAAACCCTGGCACTCTTGGGATCTAAAGTCTCAGCCAAGAAAGCCCAAATCTGCATGATGGAGGTAACATACCTAGGGTACCTACTCAAGGGGGGCAAAGGCAACTCTCAATGGCCTGGAAACAGACTATTCTGGGCATTTCCACCCCAAACATCAGACATCAAGTATGGGAATATTTGGGGTCAGCTGGCTACTGTGACTTATGGATCCCAAGGTTTACTGAAATAGCTGCCCCCCCCATATGCCACAACAAGGGGAAATGAAAAAGACTTTGGGGAGAATCCCAAGAGCAAGCTTTAACACCTTAAAAAAGACTCTGTTAGAAGCTTCAGCCCTGGCCCTTCCAGACATTCATAAGCCCTCCCACTTATATGTGGATGAAAAACAGGGCATTTCCAAAGGAGTTTTAATACAAAATGTGGAACCCTGGAAAAGACCTGTGACCTACTTATCAAAGAAACTTGACCCAGTTGCCACTGGATGACCACCTTGTCTTTGCATCATAGCGGCCACTGCTCAAGCTCAATCAGTCAAAGATGCAAATGAGCTTACTCTGGGGCAAACCCTCACCGTTATGACACCCCATGCAATTGAACAAATTCTCAAAAATCCTCCTGATAGATGGATGACCAACGCATGATTAACTCATTACCAAACCTTACTACTAAATCCACTGAGAGTTCAGTTCTCTTCCAGCCACTCCCTGAACCCTACCACACTCCTACCCAACTCAGGACCTGAGGATCTGAGTCTTCATGACTGCAATGACATCCTCCATCATATCCATGGAACCAGGCCAGACCTGATGGATCAAACTGCAGAACCCCGACGCCACATATTTCACTGATGGGAGCAGCTTCATCACTCAAGGTACCCGGGTGGCAGAGGTGGAGGTGACTATGGACACTGAAATAATTTGGACTTTATTCATCCCCCCAGGAACATCAGCTCAGAGAGCTGAATTAATTGCACTAACACAAGCTCCAAATTTGGGGAAAAAATAAGGCTGTCAATGGACAGTTGATATGCATTGCAACAGCGCATGTGCATGGGGCCATATACCAGGAGAGAGGACTACTGACAGCAGAAGATAAAAAAATAAAACATAAACAGGAAATTCTGGGCCTCCTTTCGGCCCCTGTGGCTACCCACGCAAATTGCCATCATTCATTACCTACAGCACCAAAAAGGGGAAACCTTAGAAGCCAAAGGAAACAGGCTGGCAGACCAAGCCATCAGACAAGCAGCCTCACAGACCCAAATCCTGGTAACCCTTCCAACACCCACCCTGCCAGAAGCCCCTCAATACTCCCAGACTGATGAGAACTTTGTCAAACTACTGCACATCTGAGTTTAAAATAACTGGAGATACACTTCAGATGACAGACTCATCCTCCCTGATGAATTGGCCCATCAACCCGTTAAAAACATTCACATGGGAACTCATCTAGGCTTATGAAAAATTAAGGAACTCATTCACGGGGCTAACTTTAAAATCTTCAACCTGGAAAAACTAACTCAGGATGTAGTCTCTAGATGTGCTGTTTGCCAGTCGGTCAATGCAGCCTCAGGTAATAAAGAACCTGGTAAACGTGAAAGGGGCCAACTCCCAGGGGTCCACTGGGAAATACACTTTACTGAGGTTAAACCTGAAAATATGGGGCAAAATACTTGTGTTTATAAACACTTTTTTAGGATGGGTGGAAGCCTTCCCTACCAAAGGCAAAACAGCTACCATCGCTGCCAAGAAAATCCTAGAAGAGCTCATAACCAGGTACAGGCTCCCCTCTGTTATAGGTTTTGACAACGGGCCCACTTTCACCTCTCAGGTAAGTCAAGGCCTAATGAATGCCCTGGGGGTAAACTGGAAATTACATTGTACATACCACCCCCAGAGTTCATGGCAGGTAGAAAGAATGAATCGGACATTAAGGGAAACTTTAACTAAATTAACTCTGGAAACTGGCGAAAGCTGGACGGCCCTCCTTCCTTTCACCCTATATTGTGTCAGGAATGCCCCTTATATCTATTGGCTAACACCCTTTGAGAGTCTTTTTAGAAGACCACTTCCATTAATCCCCAAACTCCAATCAGACATATCTGAACTGGATACTAATAAACTCCTTAAGTCCATACAAGCCCTCCAGAAGGTTCATGACTCCTTGTACCCATTGTTAAAGCATCTCTATGAACTACCACTGGTGACTACATACACCTACAAGTCGGGGGACCTTGTCTGGGTAAAGAGACATAGAAAAGTAACCCTAGAACCCAGATGGAAAGGACCACACACTGTGCTCCTGACTACCCTGATGGCTGTAAAAGTGGATGGTATCAGAACATATTTCACTGTAGTCATCTCAAGCCAGCATGCAATCCTGAAGAAAAATGGAAAGTGTAGCCACACCCTGAAGACCCGCTCAAGCTAAGACTTATACCTCAGTAATCACATATCTGATTACTTTGATGACCTTCTTTGCCCAGCTTTCCCCAGTACTGGCAAACTCCCATCCCCTCATGATCATTTCCTGGATATTAAGCCATGCCTCTGATGGACAAATAGTCCAGAACTTTACAGCTGCTATTCTCCAGGGTACCTACTACCCCCAGTTTAGTTTTACTCTCTGTGACTTATTCAAGGAGGGCTTAGATAATGGTTTGAATGAGGGCCCACTCATTCGATGTAAACTGCAAAAGTCCTGCCTGGTTAAGTATAATGCTGCAGTCTGCATGCAATGGAACCTAGCCAAAACCCCAATTTACGTATGTCCTGGGAGAAAAGAAGGAAACAGACTGTGGAAGCCCAGAAGCATATTACTGTGCCTCATGGGGTTGCAAAACCTCAGCTAAATGGCTCACACAGCCTAGCCAAGATCTAATTCAAATCAAACAGGAATCCCATACACAGACAAAGCAAGGGAGATACATCACAGTTATCCTTGCAGATAAGGGTAAGCAACAAAAATGGAAAACAGGAAAAACTTGGGGCCTCCGACTTTTCAAACAAGGGCATGACTGGGGAATCCTCTCACAATCCAAAAATTCTCTTGGCCCTTATACACTCCTCACCCCACTGGCCCAAACCAGGTCCTCAAACCCATTAATTCTCAACCCACCCCATCGATCCCAATTCCCTCAACCCAACCAATCAACCAATACCCCAACAACCCCGCTTTAGGACTTCTGATAGCTACCTACCAATACCTCAACCAAACCCAGGGAAACTTAACTACTGAATGTTGGCTATGCTTAGACGCTCAGCCCCCTTATTATCAAGGAACAGCTATAACCAGTAACTACTCTACTTCCCATCCCCGCCTGCCAATTCCTGTACCTGGGGACGTAACCCCAAACTTACTCTAACAGCCATCTCCGGCACTGGACTGTGCATCACCCCCGTGATGGGAGAATCCCTGCATCACACTTTCATCTTCGCAACACAACCTCCTATCTCAATATAAGCACAGGACCCTATCTTATCCGCCCCCAGAGTACTTGGTGGCCTTGCTCCACCAGATTAACTCCTTGTGTCCACTCCCAGGTCTTCAACTGATTTTTGTGTTCTAGTTTTACTTATACCTAGAATCATTTACTTCTCTGAGGAAGCTATGGCAGAACACCTAGCCTACTCCCTAAGGCCCCTTAGAGTTAAAAGAGGAATTTCAGGTGTTCTAATACCCACTTTAGTTGGACTTGGCATTGCTGGTGCAAGTGGCCTAGGTACCACTGCCCTCGCTGTCCAGGACCAAAACTTCAAAAGCCTCAGCAAAGCCATAGACAAAGATTTAGCTGAATTAGAAAAGTCAGTTTCTCACCTGGAATAGTCCCTAAGTTCTTTAGCTGAGATAGTCCTGTAGAATAGATAAGGGTTGGATTTAGTTTTCCTACAGCAAGGGGGTTTATGCCTGGCACTAGAACAATGTTGCTTCTACGCTAACCATTCTGGTATTATTAAAGAATCCCTGGCCTTAGTTTGCAAAAGATTACAAGACCTCGCAAACAGCAGATCCCAAAATGAAAATTGGTTTGAATCTTTATTCTCATGGTCACCATGGGCCACCACCTTAACATCCACCCTAATAGGTCCATTACTAATTCTCCTATGTGCCCTAACCTGTGGGCCATGCTTAATAAACACCCTTCTTCACACTATACAGAACCGCATGACTTCTATAAAGTTTATGGTCCTCTGCTCTCAGTACTCCAACCTAAGCCAAATACCCAATACCTATAAAGGCCTAGAACTGTCTCAAGGATTTGAAACCCCATAGTCGCAACTCAAGGGGCGAATGAGAGGGCCAGACGGACTCCATTTTGTTATATCCTCCATTTCAAGAACCTTGGGTTTCATTTCTTGTAATAAGCTTCATTTCTTCAGAAGTCACCCTCCCCACCTGAACCCACTCTAACCCACTGCCGACCAATCAGGGATGAGGACCTAACCACAACGAACTTATCTCAAGCCAACATCCCCCTTTTCGAGCTAAAATTATCAGGCTGGATGCTAAGGACCAATCCCTAGGTGCCCCATATGCCCACTTTAAAATTACCCAATCTTCATTAAGGTCACCCCAGCTGCCGTTTGGAAATCCCCTTAATAAAAGGCCTTCGAGTCACTGCCTTGGGGTCGCCATTTCTCAGAATGGTTGACCCCTGTATGCTGGTTGTTTCTTGAGAATAGACTGCTCTTGCCGTTTGCACACTGTCTCGACTGTGTTCATTGTGGGCCGAGGCTGCTGAATCTCCTGGACTTGGAATTACAAGCACCTGTGAATCACCTGACATGGGTGCTGGGAACTGGCCCTGGGTGCTCTGGAAAAGCAGACAGCACTCTTAATCACTAAGCCAACACTCCAGCCCCTAGGCCCTCAACTCTTGGGCAATTACTTAGCTAGTCAGGCATTATTAGGCTTGAAGGACTGCTATCTCATCATCAGTTTTGGACCCCACATCCCACTTCCCTGGAAGTCATAGATATTGCCTGGCTTAAGACTGAAATATCAAAATATGAAAGGACATTGCTGAGACCAATTAAGGGAAAGCTACTTCCCCTTGGTCAAAGAATGGAATCTGAATTATGTCTCTGGCCCTGGGTGGAGACATGACAATCAGAAGACTGGCACACTGCACACTGTTGTCTTCTCTCTTAAAGTTAATACAAATAGGCCTATCAATCACCAGGCAGGAGAACACCCCTCAGAAAGCTGATTCAACTCAAGGCATGCTAAGGAGATAAGAGGAATAATCATCCGCTTAATGAGATCATGTACTTACAACCCTAGAAACCTCTTTCTCATGAAGTGGCTTTTTCTATACTAAGCTGACAGGATGGAGTCAAGAGAGTGTGACCACCCACTTCTTGGAATCAAGGACACGAATCAGGGCAGCGATGGAAATACCTGCCAAATGAAAAAATGACTCCCTATTCCAGTAACCCGAAGCCCTCTACCTCACCAGATATTTTCATAGGTAAGTTGTACAACGTTTGTGCCGATCTAAGCCCCATTTCCCACCCAGGCCAGCAATTTTGCTGCTTTCCCCTTTCCCTCATCCCTCCCCTATGAGAATCTTCACTTGAGTCTCCATTTTGCTCACTGTTCTCACTCCCAAGCTGAGCAGCAGTCCCTGTGACTCTCCAATAAAGGCCTGCCTTTTATAGAATCCTCCAGTTTCTACTTGAGGTCTGTCTCCTTAATCTAACATAAGCCTACCCACTTTCCAAGTGCCATGCCCTCATGTGGCGGCAGCCGTGCCCTGAGCTCAGCCAAAGTGGCTCTAGTACTGGGATCTGAGACCCAGGCTCCTGGAACAATTTTCAGAAAGCATAGCATGGGGTGGAAGTGATTCTGAGCAGAGAAAGAAAGTGCAGTTCAGAGCTCTGAACTATACTACACCTTCCTTCTCTGCTCCAAACTACACTTTCTGTCATGGCTCCCTGTGCTGTCTGGCAACACACAAGCAGTGATGGTCTCTGTTCTTCGACCCTTTCCTTTCTCCTGTTTGTGTGTTATGGAGGGCAGTGTTGCCACACAGGAATTGGGAGTGAATATAGGCATGGCCCTTGGGGGATTGGGTTCTTGACTCAAGGCCTCCTCTCTACACTTTTAAGAAGTACCACTTCTATATTTCTCAACCTAAAGTCTTAAGAGGCTCTCTGTCCTCCTTACTCTCTGCCTGCTGAAAATGCATACTGAGGTTCTTTCCCTATCTGCTCTCTGTGAGGCCAACAGAGTTAGGCAACAGCAAATGAGAATTCAGCTTTACCTCCTCCAGCTTTTCTCTAGCACCACTGCAATCTCCTGTCTTTGTTCTAGATCCTTACTACATATGTTTTGAGGAAGGTGCGCCTATGACTTTCAGGACCATGTATGAATTTAAACTCCATGTGCTCTCATTTTGTAGGAATTAAACCCAAATGTATCTATCCATCTTTAAGCTACTGTAAAGGGATGATACAAATTCAGAGTAATCCAGAAACACCCAGAGGAGGAAAATAGGCACTGGAGTAAGTGCTTTTTAACAAAAGCTGTTTCCAAATGCTTGTTATAATTGGCATTAAACCTCTAACAAATTAGTTCCAGGACTGTTAACTGGTTCTGTCTGTGTTTTAAAAACACTTCCTTATGTTTCATTAAGTATAAAGTTGTTTTAAAGAAAAAGAAGACAGGTTGCTGAAGAGATGACTCAGGGATTAAAAGTACTTGCTGTTCTTTCACAAGACTGGAGTTTTGTGCCCAGTACCCAAGTCAAGGGGCTCACACCTGCCTATAACTTCAGCTCCAGGGGATCTGACACCTTCTTTTGGCCTCTGTGGGCACTGCATGTGCATACTAACATGCAGACACACATATACATATATATATACATAAATACATATAGATCTCATAAAAAAGAAAGGAATCATCATCAAATAGAGGAGAGAGAAATTCTGTAGCTAGAGAATCCAGAGTATCCAATATACTTTATGTTCTAAGCCGACCGACATAACTCTAAACTGTCTTAACCAAAATTAAATGCAGACCTGGTGTCACAATGCAGGCCTTTAATCCCAGCGTTCAGGAGGCAGCAAATGAATCTCTGGGAGATTAAGGGATATATAGTAAGACCCTGTCTCAAAAAAACCCAAACCAACTAACCAAACAAAACCCCATCACTACAACAAAACTTAAGTGTAGCATTTTAAAAACAGGAAAAATGGGCCAACTCAGCAAGATGGTCCAATAAGAGTCTGTTGTCTTAAATGGATAATATATATATATTTAGTGGCTTCATGTCACCTGGAAAGACAGATATTAGCTACTCCAGTCACTTGTGCCTTAGGGTAAGTCTACATTCCAAAGTCATATGGTCCTGGGCTCTGTTTCTGTGATAAACCAAGTGGAGAAAGTAAGCTACCAGCCTTCACTTAACCTAGTACAAAGGCTGAGACGCTGTCCAGGACAGCCCTACTCCATTTGGGTCTTTCATGGAGGTGCTGCTCCCACTCAAGCTTCTCCCACAAGAATCCTTATTCCTTCCCTGGATTAGCCTCCCCTGCATAGCCTCTGTTCTGTCCAGTCACACAACTGAAAAGGAAACAATCAAGTAAACTTAATTACATCCTGTCTCTTCAGGATGCTAGGGATGGAAGGACTCTTGTCCCCTGATTCTTGGTCATGAAAGGAATCGGTCTGAAGGACAGAGAAGCTGCATGTCCTGCCATCTCAATAGAAACGGTATGAAGCACAAATGGGAAGGAATACACCCTGTCCACCTCTTTGTCATGAAAGAAGGAGCCTTAGGAACCTTGTCACCTCAAACATCAAGAATACATTGCAAAGTGTAGAGAAGCTCACATACGCCCTGTGAATACTTTCTTCTCTTTGATCTAGGCTCTCATCTCACACGGGAGGATTTGGGTTGGAAGCAGACTTAAGCTCCTATAACTCCCACCCACCACCTCTTTCCCTGCTGGATGAGAGGGTTGAGCTGCTTCAGGTGTATAGCCCTCGGCTGAGAATCCTTCTCCACCAAGATGCGTTGAGTGGGCACAAAATGTTGAAGATGTCATCCCCACCCCAAGAGACACCTCAGGGTGGATACCAAATGTCAAGAAAAATAGGATGGCTTTCTCTTTCCCTTCAAATTCCTTGCAACCCCAGGAGTTGTTGACCCATGGAGCTTGAAAAAGAAGCAACTGCTTTTCTATTCAAGGGCATAGCCACAGAACAAACTACAGGATGGGGAGGTTTGACTTCAGCAATATCAAATACTCATGCAGGAAGATAGAGGTTCTTTCCTACAAAGCCACAAAGATGTCAGTGTTCTACCTCACCAGACATCCCATGATTTGGCTGTCACCCAGTGACTCTGAAACACCTTAGATATTAACCATTATCTCCACTGTGCCTGGAGACCTCAATTCCCTGGAAAAATAGAAAAAACAAATCCTCAAAGACTCCTCCATGATGGCCCAGGGGTTAAGAGTGTGTACTGCTCTTACAGAGGACCTCAGTTTGGTTCCAGCCGATCTGATGCCCTCTTCTCACCTACGATGGTGCTGCACTCACATGCACAAACCCACACAGATACAAATACACATAATTAAAAATAAAAATAATGGAATTAGAGAAATGCCTCAGTGATTAAATGCATTTTCTGGGCTTTCAGGGGACACAGATTTGGTTCTCAGCACCCACATGACCGCTACCAGTCATTTCCAACTCCAGATCCCTCTTCTAGCCTCTAAAGGCACCAGGTACACACATGGTGCACATACATACACGCAGGCAAAATACTTATACATATAAAATTAATTTTGGAAAAAAAGGTAAAGAAAAAAATACTTTAAAAATGTTAAGAAACTTCCAAAAGCTCACCCAGGAGGTTGACCTACCATGGACTACCTCATTACCCCACCTATGATCTGGGTTTGAAACACTCCACCCTAAGGTTTGGGCCCTTTTGCATGTTAGATGGAAGGCTCTTTCTCACTGAAGTTTTGTTTTAGCCCTGATACATGTCACCTCACTAGCCCACTTTCAACAGGCCTTCCATGATCTCTTGAAGGCATGACAACTCAAATTCAGGATGCCCTTATTTCACCCTAGGGATGCAATATTTGTAAAGCCCACCCTGCCTTCCCCATCGCTAGATCCAACCAAGAAGGTTCACACACCGTGGTCCTGTCCACACCATCAGCAGTAAAGATGACTAGACACAACTCCTGGATTCATCATAGTCTAACTATGGGTCCTGGACCCATACATACTGAACCAGCCAACTGAGAATCATGGTGCAGACATGCACCGGAGAGCCCATCAAGGATTAAAACTCCTCTTCCAGAGGACAGATAAAAGCCTGTCTTTGGGATGGATCTCTTTACTTGTTCTCTTATCCCTGTTTCTTTACAGGCTCACCTGCTCCATCTCAGATCCTGTCCTCCTCACTGCCAATACCTGCTTGAATGAGAATCAGTGTCAGTACTCTCTGCCTGGGCACTCCAACTTGTGGCTTAACTAGCTTGTAGATTTTCTAGCTGATTCACTCTATCTGATATGGCCTCCTCGCTCCTTACTTCATAATCTATAAGAATAGGATACTGTCTTCCTAGTCAACTCTTCTCAGACTAGAGTGACAGGCACAATTTAATCAGGTAAAAGCCTCTAGCCAAGCTTCTCAATTGGCCCCTCAGCTGACCTGGCTCCTCCCTCCTAGGCCTGCACATGACTAGTATTCTAGTACCCCTCACTGCCCCCTGTGTGAGCAACCTGACAACTCATTTTACTTCTAGATTTGAACAGATTGAACTCCGGACAGGTTTACAACCATGGAAATACCTCCCAATTTCTACCATGGGATGCTAGAGTCACCCTCCAGAGGGTATTCCCAATTGCTAGACTTTTCTGTGGTTCTCAGCCAGCAGGAGGTAGTTAGACTGGTTGTCACCCTTGTCCCCTAATGACAGTTAGGGGGTTCCCCTTTGGAGGGAGGAATGAACCAGGAGTTAAGCTCCCTTTAGGTACTAGCGGCCAGTTCATGAAAAATTATGAGCTATCACATAGCACATGTGAACTCTCCCAGTTAGACCAGATTATGTCCAGTGGGGCTGAGGGAGCATGCATAGGAGCATGCTTTTGAGTTCTTCACTGGTTCAACTCATGACATACTCCAAAATGATCAATCCCAATAAAGATTACCTCAGTCACCATTTACAGTCAACAGTTCTTTCTCACTTCTTATTAAATTTACATTTGCTCAACTCACAACTTGTCTGTATTGCCTTACTCTTTCTTGGACATGAAACAGTAAACTTGAAAGCTACTGGCACAAGGTGGCTTTGGTGACCACTGATGGTCTAAGCTCACCAAGAGCTGAGAAATACTGTTGCTTCAAAAACTCATCAGTAACACAGGACCTTGCCTGAGACAGTTAAGTTAGTTTATAGCCATGTAGAATGAGCAGATGTACCATACAACTGGGTAATCAAAATGGACTGGTCTTTAAAGGTATGTGTATTAGATACTGTTAGATTTTTGGAGAAAAGAAAGGAGTTTAATGTTAAGAAATAAGAACCAGAGCCAGACCTGCAACAGGCAAAGAACGTATACTTTATTAGAGATAAAAGTATACAGTGATAACAGAGATACTTCTGCACTTAAAAGAAGTTTCTCTACTCGAGTGAGGAAAGGTAGAAGTTTTAATTTTGGGGGACCCAGCCAGAATGTGTTTGATGCCAAGGTCTGGTGTCCTTGGATGACAGAGGGTCTCCTTCCCAAGGTTATTTTCTCAGGCAGGGAAGGCACTAGAGGAGACAGGTTGGCTTTCATAAACAGTTTCCCTCAGTTCCAGGGAGTAACTAAGTGATAAGGCTTGAGCGAGGCCAGACTGCCAATTTAGGGCCAGGTAGCCACTTTAAGAAATGTCTGGCCTTCCCACTTGAGGTTTGTGGCTCTTCTGAAATTCATAAATTCTATCAGATACTTTCTTCTTTATTGTGGCAAAATACCTGACAGAAGTTACTTGAGGAGATGTTTCATTTGGCTCATGGCTAAAGGGGATATAGTCGTCAACCTAATGGAAAGGCATGGTAGTAAGGCTCTAGCTGTGGCAGGAAGCTTATGAGCAAGGTTTCTTATCGTGTAGCTCAGAAACACACAGCTCTGCTGGAAGCAGGCTCAGGCTAAGACCCTTAAGCCTACCCTATCAACATCAACCCATTTCCTCCCGCTGGTCCCCACTTCCTAGAGATTCCACAACCTTCCAAAACTGCTCCATCAGCTGTCCAAACACTAATGGGGACATTCACTGTTACATCATAACACTAGAATTAAGATAACATACCTAAGGACAAGAGGGTGGAAAATCAGCTCAGCCTTTAAAGACTGTGCTTCCCCAGGACTCAAGAGGCAAAGGCAAGGCCGATCTCTGAACTTAGGGCCAGCGTGGTCTACGTAGTGAGTTTCTAGTCTGCCAGGACTGCACCATGAGACTGAAAAAACCAAAACCAAACCAAACAAACTAACAAAAACCCCACTATACTCAGCCAAGGTACCAAGAAACCAGAACTAGGAATGTAAATCATTAACAAGCAAATCTATTAGGCCAATAAAATGGCTCAACAGGTAAAGTTGCTTACCATGACACCTTGTGACCTGCGTTTGTTCCCCAGGATCCACATGGTCGAAGTACAGAAACAACTGCTAAAAGCTGTCCTCTGACCTAGGTGCTGTGACACAAGTGCTGATACACACACACACACACAACATACAAACTTTAAAAAAACAAAACCCACTGGCATAGGGAATATTCAGTTTTGCTTCAAAATCTAATTAGGTAGAATGAGGACATGGTTTGGAAACAGAAAGTAAGGGCTACTTTGTTTAGACAAAATGTTGCTGATATGGATATCCAGTATGAGCCAGCTACAACACGGCTGAAACTGGAGGAGACTATGAGTCAGCACAAAATGGCTGACACTGGAGACCCAGGAAACCTCAATGTAAGCAATAACAAAATCTGTTCAGTAACTATTTAGGCAGAATTCCACTTTTGTGTGATTCTGTATAAATATGGCCTGAACCAGAGGCCATAGAGCCCTTCCCCTGTCTTCATCAGCCCACTTGGGTGATGAAGGTCTGTGTGTCTACCTCCATGTGGCCTGGTCTATGTGTCTCGGCCTGGTCCACTGGACTCCTGAAACACTGGGAAAAACTCCAAAGGTCCTGGAGGACACTGCTGAGACAGAGGTGATGGAGGAGCTCAGACTGCACTGAAGGTTGACCCTGATGACACTTTGCAGTGAGAACTGAACAGGAATGGACAGAGTGGACATTCTTGTAGAATTCTATGTCTGCCTGGCTTAGTGTGCATTAATTCCTTAAATGTTTTTTTATCACAGAAAGTTGTCTTTCTCCTTTGATTATGCTTGATACTTTTGCTAAGTATCATAGCCTGGACTAGCATCTGTGATCATTTTTACCCCCAGTACAAAATGTTTAATGGCTAAAGCATTGTATACTGGCTCTGTGATGTTTCCCTAAAGGCAACTTTTCATGTTACAAAAACAGATTTGAGATAAAGGTTTACATATTCATAAAGAGGTAATGTGAAAATTTCTCCAATGCACATGGCATCCTTGAGCTGGCAGTGCTGTCTGTACCTGTTCAGGCCCCGCAGGGTTGAGAATCTTGCTAGAGGGTCACTGCTGGCAGCATTCTAGGAGCAGGTGACCAATTCAATGTGAATTGGGGACTCCCTGTAGCTCCCCCAAATTGGGGCCTGTTTCTTTGAGGATAGACGGCTACCCAGGGAGACATGGAGCCCTCTCTCTGGTACCTTTAGTGGGAAAGACCTGAGACCTTCCCTCTCTGCTTCTGCTACAGTCACACTAGAGACGTTTGGAGCCCATGTCACTCTGGCCCTACCCAGTGTCTTCCTGTTGACACCTCCTGGCTTTCCCCAGCCCTCTAACCTCCACCTGCTGTTTGGTGATTTATGAACAAAGTAGTAAGAGATTAACCCCAGAGATCTTGGGCTACGGAGAGCCAAGGGGAAGGAGAGAGGCTGACTGTTTTCCCAACTCACACATTTTCTCATTTTCTGTTACTCAAGCCTAGCTCTTTTAACAAAGCCAAAGGCCCAGAGGATCAGGTGCCTCAGCAGAAGGGGTCCTGGTTTCTGTGAAGGGATAACTGAAGCTTCTCTGCAGGAATCAGCTTCAGTTCAGGACTTGGGGACCTCCTAGTCTACAGAGTCAGGTTTCCAATTCACAGACCGCCCCTCGGTTTAAAAGGCACCTGAGGACCTGAGCTGTGGCACAGCACTCAGCTCTGTCCTGGGTGCCCACTGCCTTCTTCCTGGCATTTGTTAGTGCCTCACATTAACCTGGCAGTTGTGTTGGCGTGCTTCTTATCTGGTTCCATGCTAAAATGTAGGTTTTGTGAGAAGAAGGCACCAGACTGGCCTGCTCACTGTTAAACCCCAACATCTAGACTCAGTTTTTGGCACAGCAGATGCTTGTTTAATGGGAATCTACAATCACACTGAGCTATAGAGGATAAACTATTTTCATATGCTCCCAGCACTGTTTGCGAGACTCCGATCATTTACACACGGTGCTGCCCTCCCTAGTCCCTGACTCTCTGAGCACTCACTATTCGCTGAGTCAATACACAGGGAAGCCCTTAGTATACTCAAACGACACACAGACTAACTATAAGATATCTGTTTTCTAGCTTGACAATCACTATTAATGTGATTTCCAAATTTAAAACATTACATAATGAATACGGATCTAAACAGCGAAACTGCAACTCACTCAGCGATTTTCTTTGAAAGCTCCATACACGATGAATTGGAGTTTGCTGAAAACAACACCAGACCTCCTTTGGTTATGTTCATCTTGGTTTCTAATTCAGGTGTCACCACAGAAAACATCGAAACCTTCTTGGCTTTCCGATTCACAGAGCCTAGAAGGATACAACATATAAAAAGACCCAGAACATATGAAATACACCTGTGCATTCATTTGTTTTTTAAATAGAGAATGATTTCAGCTGAAGGAAAATAGTTTCCATCATAATGGTGTCTTTTACATTACAGGAGACAGAACAGAGGGAAATGGAAAGTTCTCTTGGATTTTAAGACTCCAAAGGGATGGAAATACGGCATCATGACTTCATATTTTTCATGCCCACTGAGAATAAATGGCAAACTTATAAGAAAGGCGGAGCTGAAGAGCTCAGTGTTTTATTGTTTGCAGCTTAAGGTCAATTATGGACAACCTTCTGTTATTCTCTGACAACAAAACTCCTCTTGGATTAACACAGAAAAATGGCAGAGCCATTAGCAAGGACATGAACTGGCTGATCCTGAAGCAAAGAAAAACCGCCACAGATCCTCCTGTGACACCTGTTCCATCCCGCTGCCCCAGCCTCTCAGCTGCCTGTGTCATGTCTGGAACCCATAGTCCTGCTCCTTCCCCTCCACTGGGGCAAGACTGATTACAGGAGAACTTTGCAGGAAATGTAAGTGACAAGTGACAGGCAGCAGGACACGATCAAGACCTGGCCTAGAAGTCACTGTCCTCCCTGGACTATGCTTCTTATCATGCTCCCAGAGACCAACCTCAGGAATAGACTAGGCTCGGTAGGGTCACCAGCCCAGGGTGCTCATTAGTGCAAAGTTTTTCCCATGTGCTAGAATTGCTTTCATGTTTAATCTAAATTTCCTTTGGAATATGTGAGAATTATACATAGTGTGAAAACACCCTTTCCAGAGAATCTCAGGATCTTTTAAAGAGCAAATCATGGGGCTGGAGATAGCTCAGCGGTTAAGAGTACCTACTGTTCTTGCAGAGGATTGGGTTTGGTTCCCAGCACCCACAAGGCTAGCCACTATCTATAAATTCCAGTTTCACGGGATCCAAGGCCCTTGGTTGACTTCTGCCGGCACTGCATGCACAAAGTACACACACATACGTGCAGGCACATATATATGCAGGCAAAACACTTATCCACATATAATTAAGATAAATAAATCTTAATAGAATATGCTTCTTTAAAAACAACAAAAAAAGTTAAGGGGCCCCGAGAGATGACTCTGTAGTTATAAAAACACTGGTTGCTCTTTCAGAGAAGCCTGGCTTAGTTCCCAGCACCCACATGGCAGGTAACTCCAGTTCCAGGGGATCTGACACCCTCTTCTGGCCTCCGCAGGCATTGTTCAACGTGAGTGTACTATATACATGCAGGCAAAGCATTCATACATATGAAATAAAAATAAATCAAAAACAATTTTTTAAGTTAAAAAAAAAAAAGGATGGCTAGAAGAAATCTAGTTAGAGCTTTAGTGGAACAGACTTGGGGCACATCTTAGGTTCACTGAACCTTCTAGTCAACTAAGGGGGAGGCTTGGTCAGTGTCTCCACCAAAACTGAAGGTCCAAGCAACAAAGTTTCAACCAACCTTGCTGAACAAAGCCTCCTCTTGCAGAAATACAGTAATTAGCAAACAGAAACGAAAGCAAATTGTCAACAAAAAGGCATCAAAGTGTACAAATTTACTTTTATTAGGGATGCACCTCACTCCAGGAAGATTTGCTTCAGTGGTAGAGTACTTGTCTACCATTCACAGGAAAGGGGCATGGTTCCAACTCCCCATGGTCAAAACCAAAATGTGACGCTGAGGAGATGGGCTGGGAGTGTACCTCGGTGAAGTGTGGGTGCTCTGTGCAGAAGGGCCTGGGGTAGACCATCAGTACTAAAAATAAAAAATCAATACTGAGAATTACAGAGCTAAACTGCACTGCTCTTCCTCTCTCCTGCAGCCCTGGCACTTTGCTCACCTGGAATCAGAAGGTTTTCTTAAGACTAATACTCGAGAGAGTTCTGATTCTGGGGACAAGTGATGCAGGTACTAGATTTGCTCTTGCATTTAAATTCTTAGACACGCTAGGATCAGGACTGGCTAAATGGCGGGGCGCTGGTTTAGGTAGCAGCGCCTTGCGTTTGACCCCAGAGCCGCCAAACAAACAAAACCCCCAAACACTCAAAAATCCCACGCCACTACACTGCACACATCCTCGGGCTCCGAACCCCTGGTCAGGAGTCTCGTATTCCTCACAAAAGCTAAACATGCAAACTATGCCAAGATTAAAATAAGAAAAACATGAAAAAATTTTTTGGTTTTTTTGAGACAGAGTCTCCTGTACTCAGAGCTACCTGGAACTCACTAGGTAGACTATCTCACAGAGATCCACCTGCCGCTGCCTCCCCCGTGCAGGGAATAAAGGCGTGCACACCACACCCCGCAGAAAAACGTATCTTTCTAATCACTGTATCAAATCGGATCAAAACACTTTCAGGTGGAATATCGTTAGCTGCACCTCGGTTCTCCCTCAGCGGAGCAAAGCCTTCCTTTCGTGGACACTGCAGTGTCCAGGTGCAGTAAGGCCGGGCTGCACCCGGGGGCCGCGCGGGTTGCGGACCCGGGATGAAGCCGCGAAGCCCGGGGGACCGCGAGCCCCGCACGCGGCGCAGCGAGGGCCACGACGGGGCGGGCGCCGGCCCAGAACCTGCTGACCCGGAACCTGCCGGCCGCGACCCGCCCGGCACTGCGGGTCACCCGTGTGCACCGGGCCGGGACAGCCGCCGCAGGCTTCCGCCCGCCTACCTGGTCCCGACCCAGCCCGGCCCCGCCGCAGCCTCCGCAGCAGAAGGTAAGCACGGCGCTCCACAGGGCGTCGTAGGCGGAAAATGGCGACTGCACGTGCCTGAACCGCAGACGCACCTCGAGGCTGGGGGCGGGGCCAGAAGTCTCGGGACTCGGGGGTGGGCGTGAGCAAGTGGGAGGGGCGTGGCCAAGGGGGGGCAGCAGCGGAGCCCAAGCAGAGTGCAAGTCTTGGCGTGGGCTGGAGCTGGCGCATCAGGACAAGTCTTTCCCTCAGCTCTGAAGACAGGCTGCTGAGCCACTCAGAGCCCACTGGCCCTACAGCAACAGCCTCCCTATCTTCCTACTCACATTCAGGTCACCACCACAGCTTCTGAAAAACCATCTGAAAAAGATGCAGAATATAGACCTGGTCAGCAGGTCCCTGGACTACTAGGAAACCCGTGTGGGTTGGTTTCCATCATTTTGGAGTCTTGCATCTTTCCCCTGCAGACCTATGTCAGGCAAACCAATGCCTCTTTTCAGTGTGACTGGGGCAGAGAATGAATTTTAACTAGATCTCATGGGTTGTACGTTTTGGGACACTGAGGGGTTTTTTTTTCAGATAAATGGGCTTTGAAGCAGGCAAGCATGGGGAATAGTTTAGTAACCTGGGACTCTACTTGGTTTGTGTATGCACATATCCCTCTTCTAATAAGGCACTTGACAGTCAAGAATCCTCACACAATACATCCAACAACCTCTTAGGGAACTAGGATCCTCCATCCCCTCTACCCCGAATTGAGCTGCATGCACTGCCCACTTTAAACAATGAAATAAGTTTTTCCTCTCTCAATGGCCATCAAACGTGGATCGTTTCTATTCCTTCTGACTCCAGTTACATCTGGGTACAAGGGTAGGGGCTGATTCAGCCTAAACTAGTTTTGAGTATATTTGCGTAAAGAAAACTGCATTCTCCAGGTGAACTTTTAGAGACACTCCTTATTACCATCATGCCCTGTGGAACCAGTTGAGACCCACTTAGTATGCCAGAGAGTCCTTCAGGGCATGGACATGAAGTTTGGGCCAACAAGAGTACTTGAGGTATATCTCCAGGATTTTCTGACAGGACATCAGCTGACTTCACTCTTTTGGGCTATGGTGAAGGGCAACCCCAGAAGACCAGAAGCCTCATGTTGAATTGACTATTCATTGGTCAGTCCAGTCACGTCCAATGTACATAGAGTGTTGGCCCCTTTTAATACTGCAGCAGACTATACATAACTGTCCGTGGGAACCCAGATCTGTTTCCTAGAGCAGCTGCATACATGGCTGGCTATGGTGGCCCCCCACAATTAAGGACAAGCCTGTGACTGTGACATTGAGTATCTACTATTTGGATTCCCAGCCATACACAGTTTGTGTCTTCCTAGGAGCAGATATCTTGCAAGGACTGGCAATCCTCCAAATTACTGTGGTGACTTTAGACTGAAGTGAGAGCTGTTAAGTCAGTCGTATCCATACCACCACCGTAAATGCTGCCAGCTGCCAAGAAGGGTGGTTTCTGCAGGTCGATATCAACTACCTGAAGGGCATGTAATAAACATTAAATATTACTCTAATCTTTTTATTCTCTGCCCTTATAAATATTTTTTTTCTCCACAGACATCCCAGAGAGTCAAGGACAATTTGCCTTCACCTGGGAAGATGAACTATGAACATCTGTCCTTTTATTTATTTATATTTATTTATAATATATTTATATTGCACTGCCATTTATCCTGGTTTGGTGGCTCAGGACCTAGCATCCTAGAAACAGCCCCAGATTGTTACACTGTATTATTGTACTGATAATATTATGCTAACCTCTGATTCTCTTGCAGATTTGGAGTCAGCAGCTGTGACTCTGAGAGCTGCCCTGGAAGATGGGGATGGGGAGTGAATCACTCCAAAGCACTAGAGTGGCATGGTTTGTCTGCTGAATTCTTGGGAGTTGTTTGGTCAGGTAAGACCAAAGCTATACCAGAGGCTATAATTTCCTAGATCCAAGTATATGCTCCACAGATGGATAGTCAAGCAATTACAAGCCTTTGTGGTGCATTTGGGGTACTGGAGAATATTCATCCTGTTAGAAATAAAATCTGAGGTGTGAGGACCATTCAATACCAAAGAACTAGCAGACAAAATGAGTAATTCGACAAGGCAGGTTTTACTTTTGCAAAAGAGAGTCTTGCATGGTCAGTCATGTCCAGCAAGCACACAAAACCCAGAACCTCAGTAGGCTTTTATCCCTAATGCAAGAGTGCTCTGTGTTTTCCCCTGCTGGCTGGAGTCCAACCTCAGCCTTTCCTGGTTGGCTAGTTCAAAAGAATCAGCACAAAAGGAGAAGAAATCCACTGCCCCAGGTCATCAGGAGCAGGAATGTATCTGGGCCTTTTCTTAAACCCATGTCTTTCAGAGTTTGATGGGGATTAAAAGATTAGAATTCCTTATCATAAACCAAGTGCCAAATTGTATAGGGTTTGAAAGAAAAGATGAATGTTTAATGTTTCTTACAATCCCCCACCTGGCCCAGATACTGCCTCCTTTGTATGCCTTACATAAAATGGAGTAGCTTGGGATTGGACTGAGACAGTTGAAATCATTGGCCAAGCACAGATGCTTAGGACCACTGACCAGATTCAATCATTTGAACTGGATGTAACTGAAGAGCCTAAATAGAGCAAGCCCACCACCATCTTAAAAACCCAATACAGAGATTCTCCAAAATCCAGAGGACAAAAATCAGAAATCCAAACACCTCTGATCCTAATCATTTTAGGCAACAGGCACGCAACATGTGAAGAATTAGGTGAGCAACTGCATTAATCTGAAGTCAGAAATTTGGGAAGGGTGTGGTTTAGGGAAGACTCAAAAGTAACAGTTGTGAGGAAATATTGTTTTAGGAGGAGCTAGTTGGGGAGAGAAGTGCAGTTTATGCCTTCAGAGCAGGATTGGAGGACATGAGTTTAGGAATGGCAGAGGTGGAATGCTAGGGTTGAAGATGATTTGTCCCCTTCAGTTCCCTTTGAAATGTGATTCCTGGGGCTGAGGGTGTAGCTCAAAGGTAGTTTTCATGCTCAGCAGGTACAAGGCCCTGGATTCTATCCCTAGCACAGAAAGAAAGGAAGGGAAGGAGAAAGAATGGAAGGAAGGAAGAACTGAGAAAGGGAGACCAGAAGAAGCAGCTTGATTCCCTGTGCTGACAGCTGTCTTGAGTGTTGCTTGTGTGGGGAGGCATACCCTGGAAGGGATCAATAGCTCTCTGGGTACCAGTTAGGGCCAAGTGAGTTCTCCCTCTCCAGCCTGGATTCCTCCCTGAAGATGAGCTGTTGTAAATCACTGTTGTCCCCCAGTTTGTCTCTTCTGTGTGCATGTTCCACACTCCCCGGTGCCCCATTTGCTGTGGTAACACTTGGGACCCTTGCCAGACACAAAGCCAGCCAATCATGACTTACACATCTAAAACCCTGAGCCCCAAACCTTTAATCTTTATAAATCATCAGTCTCGGGACTCGTTATTGCAACAGAAAAGGACTTAAGACACCAGAGTTTACCTCAGTGGTGTGGTGTCCTTCCTGTCCCTCTTATGGCCTCATGCACAGAAAGGAATGCTTGATTTGGAATATGTGTTTGGCACCACATGACTGTGTTCTGGGTCATAGAGGGTCAGCAGAAATGATCCATACCATTTACATGTTTAGCTCATCCACACCCCATCATCTAGTAGAGCCTGATTTTTTTAAAGATTTGTTTATTTTTATTTTATGTTTATGAGTGTTTTCCTGCTTGTATTTATGTGTACTACATGGATGCCTGATCCTTGACGAGGCTGCAGGGCACAGAATCCCCTGGAACTGAAGCTGTAGACTGTTTATGAGCCTCTGTGTGTGTGTGTGTGTGTGTGTGTGTGTGTGTGTGTGTGCGCGCGCACGCGCGCGCGCATGTTGGGAATCAAACACTAAACCCTTGTCAGTGCTCTCCAGCCCCCTAGAGCCTGATTTTTACACACCACCTAAGCAGGATATTTTCGAGAATAGCTGAGGAAACATGAAAGTGGACTGTGTTAGAAAATGCTAGGTTGGAACTGACCAGGGTGTTATGAAAATGAAAGATGAGATTGACCACAGAAGCAGATTGTTCTTTATTAGAACAGTGAAGTGGGCAACAGTTCCTATACAGGATGGAAACTGTGCACCTGAGCACAGTTAGCATGTGGCTCATAAGGGATTGGAAAGGAGGAAACCGTGGCTGTTTTTATGGTCTGGGGACAATGCAAGTGCCAGTGACGTGTTTTGGAGGTTTCAGACAATAGGGACTGGTATTTGTTTTCACCGATAACACAGTCTGCAGGTTCCTGGGTTGGAAATTAGGTTAGTTCTGTGGCTTATTTAACCCAGTTTGGGGCCTTTTAGCACCAGACATTTATCATTCAGATGGACAGAACTTTAAAAGTTGCATGCATGCCAGGCACAGTGGCACAAACCTCTAGTCCTGGCACTCTGGAGGCAGAGGCAGGAAGATCTCTGTGACTTGAGGCCAGCTTGGTCTACAAAGTGAGTTGCAACAGGAAGAATTTATTTGGACTTCAAGAGATGTGGTCGGGAGGTATGACAGCAAGCCAAAGGCAGGGTGGCCAGATCAGGAAGCTGAGAGCTTACCTCTCCACCCACAAACAGGAAGCAAACCCCACATACTTCCTCCAGCAACGGCTGCACCCCCTAAACATCTGAAAATGCCAAGTGGGGACCCAGTGCTCAAATATTTGAGCCTAATGGGGAAAACTCCCATTCGAACCACTGCACTGTTGGAAGTAGATTTCAGGTTGTGATTGACACTGATACTCATGAGACTCCATCAGGTCACCCAGCACCAATGGAGGCGGAAAAGATGAGCAGGAAGCATGGTCTGACAGCCGACCAAAGCTGTCCATAAGGCTGAATTTAGGATCACCTGGGAACACACTTATGGGTGTATCTTTGGGGTTAAATCTCGAGGCTTAACTGAGGAGGGAACATGCCCTGGATGTGTGTTAGTATCCCACAGGCCGGGGTCCCAGAACAAGGAGAAAGCAATCTGAGCACCAGGATTCATCTCTCTGCTTCCTCACTGAAACACACTGTGACCAGCAGCCTCACGCTCTTGCCACCACAGCTTCCTGTTACAGGGTGCCAAACAGGAGTCACCACACACAAAAGAAAGGCAAGGTAGATTTTATTACGGCAGGGCTGACTTCCGAACTCTAGGTGGGTGAGTTCTGAGAAGCAGCCCGGATGCACTGTAGCATCCAGCTTTTATAGGCAAGTACAAGGTGTGTAAAGATTAGATTCACAAATATCCAATCCAAAATTCCCATCCAAGTCCATAGAAGCAGATGTTTACATTTTAGTCATTGCCTTTGTTCCTGATTGAGACACAACCTGGCATTATATCCACTCTTGAAGACCATGAGAAAATGTCAAGCTCAGAGTTTCCTTTCCTCAAAAAAACAGGATGTCACTGCTGTAAGATGGAGTCTCTGTGGTTTGGTTAGAGACCATTATCACTTCACAGACACAGATGTAGTCATTAACAATGGTTATTTGCTTAAGATATTCTGCATAAGATTAGATACTCTTCTTTCACACAAGATGTTTGCATCAGATTAGATACTAAAGGGGGGAGGGTCTTAAAGTTTTCACATGGTCTGGTGGGAAGAAGGGAAAACTGAGGCCACTGTGTTACACTTCTCTGCCATGATGGACTGTACCTTCAGTCGTGCCAAAGGAAGGCCTTCTTTCCTTCCTTTACTTGCTTTTGTCAGGTATTTTGTCACAGCAACAGCAACTGTGGCACGTGGCAAGAAAAGTCAAGGAGCAGGAAGAGTAACAGCAGCTCCTCTGAGAACACAGACCAGCACGCACCTCGATGCCCTGAATTACCACATAAGGGGCGCAGTTCAGACAACCTCGGCAATGGGAAGCCAGTGGGTCTGAGTCTCCTTAACTTAAATCCGCTGTAACAGTGGGTGGCTGGTTTCTGTTCAGTAGAACTCCAGTCTGTAAGTTATAATTTATGACAGAACTGACTGTGCCCCACGTGTCATTTCTTCTTTCATTCTTTATTTTTTTCTTCCTTCTTTCCCTCTCTCCTTCCCTCCTTCCTTCACATCACATTTAATCATAATTATTTAAATTAGCTTCTGATTTCCATTACTTTAGATCATAACCTTTTTCTCCTTGTTTGTCCCCAAGATCTCATATTAATATTAGTATCACAGTATAAAACATAGTCCAAACTTTAAAAGTCCCACAATTTTCTTTCAAAAATTTGAATGATTTAAAGGTACGACTTAAATCCTCTTTAAAATCCAAAGTCTCTTCAATGTCAGTTCCTATATGATCAAAAATACTTAAATAATTTCTAATTCCAAGAGGAAGAAACAGGCACAAAAACAATCACATTACATACCTAGGGAGGAGGGATTGTCACAGGAGTGTGAATGACTGAAGAGAGCTTCATCCAAACTCTACCCCAGCCTGGGTGATGATCAGGAAAGATGGAAGCCTGACTCTCCCTGCATAGCTTGCAGTGGGCTAGGCAGGCAGGTTGGAGAGTGTCCTTCCCAGGAGATCAGGTGTTCTTAGCACATTCAGGCTGCTTCTCCAGTCTGAGAATGGCTCTCAGCAATCCTGTTTACATTAACTTGGGGATGGAGGAGCCTAATGGATCTGGTCAGTTTCAGGAAGTTCCTGAAGCTTTCTTTACTTCCTGAGCTTAATGAGCCTCCAGGAGCGTGGGAGGAACTAGAACTGTGGTTTTAGAAAAAGGTTGCTAATCATTATCCCTGTGACATCTAGCTCTTGGTGGGACCTCACAGCAGTTAAGAAAAAGCCCCTAACCAGCAACTTCTGGCCCTTGTTTTCATGGAAACTTTTAACTTGTTTTGAGAATTACTAACATCTTAAATCTTGGGATGTTCCAAGCCCTTTTCTAAGAAATGAGCCCAAGTTAAAAAATAATAATAATAATAATAATAACTTTACTAGGATGCTTTTGGCTTTTGAAACGTGTGCTGTATTTGGCCAGAGGTAGCATTTTTAACTGGCCTTGGCCCTGTGAAAGCATGTGAATGGGAGGCTGCACTGGCTCAGGCTGGAGGCAAAGGTACTGGGAAGCTGTGAGGCAAGAGGTATGTCCCAGCGTTCGAGGCCATGGTGAACTGGTACTGTTAGGGTCCGAAAATCAAGAACAAACCCCACGACTCCACTATGATGCAAAAAGGATAATTTATTTGTATAATTTGGAAAACAAAGTGAATCAAGCAGCTAGCCGGGCTTCAGTCTCTAAAGCCATATTGGGGAACTGCCAACCAAGGTTGCAGCCAGCTTTTATAAGTTCAGTAACTGCACGGCTCTGCGGACTGGTCCAACCTTGGAACTGGTTGGTCCAAAACCTGTTTGTCTCATGGGGAGTATCTGTATTGGACAGTTCAGACCTTGTAGTATCCGTGGGGTCTTGGCCTGGCGCCAGAATTTGTGCTGAAATGTTAGCCCCCAGAATGCAGCAGGATGGGGTGATTCAAACTTAAGAGGTCTGAGTGGACATGGCCTCTGCTTTGTCCCTACAGCACAGATAAGGGTGGCACTAACAGGAGCCTGGTCAGGGTTTATATGACCTCACCAAAGCCAAGAATGCCTTAAACATCCCTATGAGGGGAGCGGCCTGTGATTACAAAGCTAGTCTTGTTCAAAATGTGTGACAAGTGACCTAGAGAGAAACATGGGGCACACATACAATCAGCCAAATCTTTAGCATGTATGCTAAGAACTCTCAGATAAGGTTTTAAAGGTGACTATGGGATGAAACTCCATCCCCCAAAGCTGTGTATATTTTGTGCAGTAGACTGGCTAATATTTGCTTTAGGGTGGTCATCAAGTTGGACCTTAGACAAGGTTATAAAAGAAATCTATCGAATAGTCATAGGGATTGCTGGTCATCCAGACTGTTAGATCGGGATTGACCAGGGTGAAGTGAAAGACGAAAATGAATATGAATGAGAAACTGACCTCAACAAGGCAGACTGTTCTTTATTTAGATCCACGAAGTGCACAGTCTCTCTGGGACAGATTCCACACTTGAGGCACCGCTGTTTAGTCTTTTAAGGGAAGGAGGAAGGGCTGTGGAGAGCAGGATGGAGGAAGGACCGGGATGAGAAAAGGGGAAGGATCAGGTAGAAAATATTGTATTAGCAGTTTTGTTTTCTGCAGTTTGAGGCTAAGAACAATAGGGGCTAGTAGATGTTTCTTCAGATCTTACAGTTTCTGGGCTAAGGCTTCCTTATCTTAGTTTAGGACTGGGGATAGGGGCTTGTCAACTTCGCCTGGGGCTTTCCAAAGCTGAGACATTTGTCCCTCACCAACCATTCTCAAATATATAGAGCTGGCAGGAAATGGTCCAAAAGGAATTCCTTTGGTTGTGAGACTGCCTGGTCAGACAGACCAAACTGATGTTAACACTGGACTTAGAAACTTCCAAGCCTTGAGATCTAAAGAGACCAAGTCAGAGGAAAAATGAAGCAAGAAAACTGCCCATTCTGCCTGAGGAACCAGATGACTGTCCACTGACTTATGGTCTTCTTTATCCAGCATTACCAACCACCCCCTCAGGGCCTCAAACCCCAGAGCTAATAGAAGAAAAGTACCCAGCCTCAGCCTCTTCCCCACTAAGAACTCAGAAATGTATGCACTTCTTGAGGCCAGGGCAGGGGCTCCATGCAAGTTGCAAGGGGGCTCTCCAGATGCCCCTACAGGGCCCTTCAATTATGAGCAGGATGGAAATGTGCAGGCAGGACAGTGCACTTTCGTGTACCTGCTCTTCACTATCACAGACCTTATGAATTGGAGCAACCATCATCCCTCCTATACAGAAAAGCCTCAGGCTTTGATTGATCTGATGCAATTCATCATCCAGATCCACAGCCTTCCTTCCCCCTGGGCTGAGAGCCATCAATCCTTCCAGACATTATTCAACATGGAGTAACATAGATGTATAACCCAGGCTGCATTGAGATGGCTGGAACACTCCTCTTAAAGAGGATAACGTCGAGACCTATGTCCAGGCCCAATTTCCAGACACTGATCAGGATCCAAAGGATGAGATTGAGTTCCACCATTTCCAGCCATAACCTGAAGCTCTTATGGGTAACTTAAATGAAGGAAGAAAACAAAGGCCATAAACATAAGCAAAATATCAGAAGTGCTACAGAAGTCTACAGAGAGCCCCTCAAATTTCTATGGGAGATAGTTTGAAGCCCTGAGGTTCTCCATTTCCTTTGACTCCAACGCATGAGAAAACCAGAAGATGGTGAATGCAGCCTTTGTGGGACAGGCATAGTGAGACATCTGCTGAAAGCCCCTGAAGTTGGCAGGCTTTGGTAGAAAGAACTCCAGCGAGCTGCTGGAGGTAGCCAACACAGTCTTCATCAGGACCAAGAAGCTCAATGAGAGACAGGACAAATAGCCAAAGCAGACTTTCAAAGCAGTCCTGGAGCTTACCATGCCAGGTACCAGAGCACCGTGTGTGGCTGGACTGATTTCTATCTGAATAAGGCCTTGGTAGATGGGCACAGGCACTCAGCAGGCAGGAGTGTAGCTGACAGCCGCAAGCCTGAGTCATGCTAAACCTACTTGTACTTCTGGATGCTTCCAGAAATGCAGCAAACCCATCCTTATACTTTCAAAGAAACTTTTAACTATGGCTGATCTTTAATGGTAGAAATTTAATAAACAATGAGACTTTGAGTCCTGGTGCTGGTGTGAGCTGCTGGACAGGAGGAGTGGGTGGCCTGCACTGACAGCCATGATCCTGAGATCAAGGGTACCCTGGGCTACAGGATGGACTCCAAAACAGCCAGTACTCCATAGTGAGACCCCATCGATCACTGCACCCCAGAATCATTTTCTGACTAGAGATTCATTTTTGTGCTCCCATTTTGTTTCTGTTGATCTGTGGACCCTCCTACTTGCGTCTCATTTTGTGGGTAACAGCTTCTTGTGGTAGGTTTTGACCCCGCAGTGGTATACCCAGGGGTTTTGTATTTAGTTTTGTTTTTGTGTGTAGTGTATGTATGAGTGTGTGGGTACACGTGTGAATATTAATGTGAGCATGTGTGTCTATGTGTGCATGTGTACATGAGTTTTTGTACATGTATGTGTACAAGAGTATCTGTGTCTATGTGTGTAGGAGTGTGTGCATGCATTTGTGCATGTGTTGTATGAATGTGCATATGTGTATGAGTGTTTGTATTCATGTATGTGTATGAATGTGTATGTGTGTGTACATCTGTGTAAGAACTTGTGTGTATGTGTGTACACATGTGCATGAGTTTTTGTTCATGCATGTACACATGTACATGTACCTGTGTGTGCATGTGTGTGTAAATATATTTGCACGTGTGTGGTCCTAGTGGGTGAACAATATCAGGTCGATATCAATGGCTTTTCCAACCACTCTACCCTTACTCTTTTTTAGATTTATTCGCTTAATATTTTTATAATTTTTCAAGCATTTCGTGTAATGTGTTTTGATCATATTCAGACCCCTGTCCCATGTCCTCTCTGATTCACCCCCACCTTGCTGAACACCCAAATTCCAGTCCTCTTTTTGTTTTCTTAAAGCCTGTCCAGTCCAGTTTTTGTTCCCCAAACCCTTTTGCCTATGGGTCCATGACCTGGAACTTCATCAATGTTGTGGATTTGGGGGTGAGGAGTGGTCAGAGAGTGTGTTCAGTGGGACCAAGAACTGAACATCCAGGAAAGAGGACTCACACATCAGAGACCCACGGGAGAGGAACTAGGGTGACCAAGAGGAGCTGGAGTGACCTTGGCCACTGCTTGCACTGAAAGGATCAAGGGACAGTCAGGGTGTTGTGGAGTAAGATTCCTCGGACAAAAGTCCTAGGGCAGGAGCAGGAGGGTGGAGGTCCGACCCGGAGACCAGGTAAGCCTTACCAGAGAGGAAGCAGGGCGAACGTCCTTACATACTGACGTCCCATGGGGGTGTGCGGGTGCCACAGGTGAGTCCACTTCCAGGACACTGGGTCCAGTCTTTTATCGGATCCTGGGTTCCTCCCCTTTGCCAACTCCCTCCCCTTCTTCCTCATTGGTGCTGCCTGGAATGTCCTCCCTGGGCAGGCTCCCTTCTGCCTCCTTCCTGCCAGGGCAGGATTGGTGAGTTGCAACAATTCTTGCACCCTGTGGAGACCTTGGTAAAAAGCCCTTGGAGAGGGAGTAGGAAGAGCCCCGGCAGCCAGAAGCAGCCTTTTAAAAAGGCACTTTTCCCCATCAGTCTAAGGCTCTCTCAGTCCACCTTCCAGGGGTCACACCGATGTGAAAACTGACCCTCCCTCTCCCAGCATCTCAACTGCAGTAGCTCCTCAGCTGGGGGTGGGCTTTGTGTCCACCTCCCCTCGGGTTTGAGCTTCAAATGCCTTGTGAGTTGCTGTCCCAACCGCGCGGAGTTCCGACACGCAGCTGCCCCGCGGTGCCCGCATCCCTGTTCGGCTGTAGTCATCCTCACACTGCATTGCTGTGTGCGGCGGGATGACAGAGCTGCTTTCTTTGCGTGTGCTGGTATTTTCTTCATGACTTGGTTGAATTGGGGAGACCCTGTCTGAACACCCATCAGCAGGTTCATTTTCTTTCTGTAGATTTACGTGCTCATTTCGGTTCTGTGGATCTTCCTGTCTGCCCGCTGCTGGTGTGGACTCTGGTGATAATAGCTTCAGAGATAAGATTTGTCATGGGAAATGAACTACAGTTTGTGTGTGTGTGTGCTCCTATTCTTTGTGGCTTGTGTGTGTGCATGTGTGCTTATGGATGTGTTATGTACTCGTGTATATGCATGTGTCATTCATTGGGTGAAAGCAGGAGGTCATTGTCAGGGGTCTTCCTCAGTCTCTCTACATTTACCCTTTTTGAGGCAGTGTCTCACTAAACCAAGGACTCACTGATCAGCGAGACTGGCTTGGAAATCTGCTGAGTTAGACATCTCCACCCTCCTGTCCTAGGGCTACAGATGCATTGGACCAGGGTTGATTGGTTTTTGTTGGAGTCAGGTTCTTTATTTTGAGGTGTGTGCTAGGGTTCCAACTCATGTCCTCATGCATGTGGGGCAGACACTGATAGAAACCTGAAGTTCCTGAGACAAATATCCCGCCTTAACTCTACTGTTAACTCTTAGCCTTATCCTGGGCCAGGGCAGCTGCAGCAATCTGGACAACCCACTGCTCAGGCCAGGATGTCTCTCTTCTCTGCTGTCCTTGTTGTTTCGTCTGTGTCTGTCAGTGTCCGTCCCGTCCTGTCCAGTGTCATGGACGTGGTTGTGGTCGTTTGTGTTGTGTCATCCTCGTTGTCGTCCCCCACCTCCGCCAAATTGTCAGCTAGCCATTCAGCTAGCCATCAGAGCTGAAAACAGCGTCTTTGGTCTGTAACTCTAGGAAGGGGCTCCAAGGATGCCCAGCCAGACTTCTTTGTTTCTAGTGATATAAATTCACCTTGACCCCCTGCTGTTGGTTCTCACTCTCAGCCCCAGGGGACTCGGACCCCTTCTAGGACTGCCTGAGAGCCCAAGCTCGGGGAGCCTCGACCTCACTCTCCTCTCCGCCCAGGGGACTCGAACCCCTTCAGGCCGCCTGAGAGTCAATCCCAAGAATCCAGACCATCAGATGCAAACTGCATGAGGATTTTATTGCACTTGCGCAAGTGGGTGACTTAGCTTCGGGAAGCCAAGCACACCTGGCCCGGCTCAGACCAAGCTTTTATAGCAAAAAAAACACAAGATTATCATATATTGACATACAGGGTATAGATTGGTACAGACCAGGGTTACAGAAAAACAACTTTTACATGGTCCAACCTTTTTCTCAGTAATGCCACAAGCATTGTGACATGTTACAAAATGTTGACTTGACAAATGTCTTAACCAGAAGTCTATTTTCACAATGTTGGGGCTTTTTCTGTTATTACCCCAGACATTATCTCACATACCACAAGTTGTTGACATAGCTTTTTGACATAGCTCTTGTGACAGGAGGTGTTGACATTACTGCTGGGACTTTCCAGTTAGGGAGGGGTGAGGTAACAAGGAGGTTTGAGTGTCTTTTTATTTGAGTGAGGGTCCCACACTGCCACCTTTGCACAACTTGCTGGTTTGCCGAGCAGCTGTGTCCCCTTCACGGCACAAATTCTCTGCTCGGTCTGCCAAAGGTCTGGCTCTGGTCTTTTACCTAAACTTTAATCTTTCTCTGTCCTTATAAATCTTACAGACACAGTATTAACTGAGCCATCTCCCAATCTCTGATATGTGTTGTTCAGAGGTGCATCATACTCCATGTGAATGTTTATGTGGGCATTTCCATTACTGACCACAGTAATCTCCTGGAATGTGGACATTAATTCATGTAATGTTACTAGATTTTTTTTAGAGTATTATGTCTTTTAGTCGGTGACCCTGGCAATGCTTTCCGTTTATTATGGCTTTCCTCCTTTTTGTCAGGAATACATTGAAATTTTTTCTTATCAAGCTTACCCATTGTTTAACTTTTAAAAGATTTTTTTATTTAATTATTTTTTATTTCATGTGTATGAGTGTATTGCCTTCATGTAGGTAGGCGCACCCTTGTTGTGCAGTGCCCGAAGAGGTCAGAAGAGGGCGTCAGATTCCCCTAGAACTGGAGTTGTTGATGGTTGTTAGCCACCATGTGGGTGCTGGGAATCAAACCCAGGTCCTCTGCAAGAGCCGCCAGGGCTCTTAACTTCTGAGTCATTTCTCCAGCCCCATCTTTAAATATTTTGGAGAGAATATTTTTGGAGCTCACTACAGAGAGCTCAGTGGCCCTGACAGAAGGAGAATTGCTCCATGTAAAAGGACTCATCAGCTCATGTTACCGCTGATGTTTCAAGGTGAAGCTCTCACTTCATCTTCACACTGTGCTCTGTGGTATACACTGTTTGATGGATTCTTTTCTGTCATGTGCAGGAATTTTCTGCATGATTCTGTTGAGTTACTTTACTAGCAGTAATTCTTTATGGATCCTTGATTTTCTGTACATACTGACCAGTAATCTATGTCATGTGCTCAGATCACTTTTACTTTTGTGTAAGGATGGAAGTCCACTGCTGGCATCACCTGCCCACTGCTTGCGCTGTTCATTCTGCTAGGTGGCCCTCCATATTTAACTGGGAAGCCTGCCTCCAACCCCCAGCCATGGAGTGGACTTCCCCAGCTTGGCAACAGCAACCCTGGGTGCCAGGCATCAGAGCTTCTAGACACCCTAGCTGTGAAGTTAACTGCCATGTGCAATTCATCAACATAGTCTGTTTCATGTATATCCTTGTGCCTAAGGCACCCAAATGTATATAACCTTTACCCAATCTAAATGTCTAGGTCACCTCTGGTGGATGGGCCCTCTCTCACCAGACAGCCTAAATGAGCTGTTCTACATCGAGTGGGCCCTGCCTTCTTTCACTCTCCTCCACATGGGAGACAGCATCTCTCATGCATGGGATGAGGCCTGCAATGATCCATTGCTGATGCTGATCACTAGCTTTGTTCTGTGGAAGGTTGCCTATGCATGGTAAACTATTAATTTGTATCAAAGCCATTCCCACAGACCAATGTGTGAAATTTCCATGAGCTCGGCTGTATCGTTTGTTGACCATCCAGATTGTGAAAAGCTTAGCAATTTTTACGGAAATCATCTATTAACATGTTCAGGACATCGAAGTGCTGCCTGAACTGTATTCCCTCCTTTCCAATTCTGCATTGGTATGCATACAAGGCGTAGTTGTGCACACAACTTGCGGATAAGGATGGTGTGAATAATGTCCCTTATGATTACATTGACTTCAACCAACTCTTCAGTGGGCACTGCTGTTCGCTTCACAGATCAGGAGCTGGAGGCAAAAGTGAGAACTTCTGTGCATCATCTCCAGCCTCCTGACCTCAGAGCCCATGTTTCTGACTCTTGGTCTCTGTGGAGCACAGGGCCTGTGCTCACACTGATGAAGTCGGCCTCCTTTGCCACTTATGCTAGCCACCCATTTCCTGTAATACCGGAGGCATTCTTTTCCTTGCCTCCAGGATGGCCTGCAGGGGTCCTCCTTCCATGACTGAGGGCTTGGCTTGGGACTGCACTCTGCACATAGGCATGCTAGGATTATGCTACATGGAGAGAAGGTTTCATGCCCAAAGCATGCAATTTAAAACGAGCAAGTAATAAAGTGTATTAATCTTACTATTTGAGCAACAATCTAACAATCAAAAAAGAAATAAGAAAAAATGGGAAACCACCCTCTGCTGCACAGGCAGTGCAGTGGGTGGTGCTAACACTTTCTGACAATATGTCAACCTCAGAGGAGAGACATGGTCAGATTCTACTAATTTGACAAGAACAGGTAGAAATACCTGCCCGGGAGTTGGAACATCTGCAGCCACATCTGGAGCTGGCTGTGTTTCAGCTGCTCTGGACAGATTCTCCTCTAATATAGCAGTCAGGAGATGTATTGTTGGCTTAGCTGTCGATACAATAGGTTCTACAATCTCAGTTACTACAGCCTCCTCTTGGAGTTCTAGCTCCACCTGAGACTCTGCTGCAGAAACTGGTCTGGGATCCAACACCACAGCCTCCTCCTGGGGTGTGAGCTCCCCCTGAGACTGCTGGAAAAGCTGGTCTGGGATCTAGAGTCTCTGGCACCTCTTGTGCATAAAGGGCTGGGAACTGAGGAGCTGCTGCCCAGAATAGCCCTGAATCTAAGAACAAAAAGATATGACGTCAGTGGAGGCAGTTTTGAAGTGAACACAGTGATGTTTGGGGATGGATGAACTTCCCCCAAATGAGTGTCTTTTTCTGAGACTTTCAAAATACACACAAGCCCTCTTCCTGCCAGAGACGTCCCAGTCCATGTCCGTTCAACAGGACATCCTACCTGGCTGGATCCCAATTCTGGTTGCATGCCCAAGGCCAGCTTATTGGCATCTCCCTGGAGGAATCCAGCACTGAGCCCTCCTTCCCATCCTTCCCATCCTCCCAGACACCTTCCAGAGGCCTCCTCATCTTTGGGTGTTGCCTTCTTGGACTCCTGGTTCTCCTTTTGACAGGGGCTCCTGGACATGGATGGCCAGGTATGAGGAAGGCAGCTGGTATATAGTCCATCAGCTGGTCAGTCCAGCCAGGTCCCGATCCTGTCAAAATTCATGTGAATATTTTCCCATCCACAATTCTGGGAAGTACACTATGGCACTCGGGCAGGTGGACAAAGAATAGAGCTAGAAGGCTGGCTGCTCCTTGCCTGTGATGGAAAGGTCCCATGCAGACAAAGCAAAGGCTGTCCAGTCTATGTACAGTTGGGCATGGTGGGAAGTACCTTAGGAGTCATGTGTAGATAGGTCCCAACACTTTTTGTCTAGTCCCCTACTAGACAGATTCTACAGTTAGCTGGGTAGTGGTGGGCATGGGTCTCATAGGAGCCAACTTTAGCTGCCATCTCCCCCTCTGTTCCTCAGATACCCAGGATGCCACCCAAAATCTTTGTTGTTTCTCCCCTGCAGGTTAAGTCCAGGTTTTATCCCTCTAAGTGGAAATTCCAATAGGAGGGTGCCTGCCAATACACTAACACTCAAGACTAGCTTCCAGATACTGCATTCTGCAGTTGGGAGCTTTCTCCCTCTTCACTCCAAGCCCATTCACTTCTTTTCCAGTTCATCCTCTTCCCTGTCCGCCTGGAACAGTTCATACCTGTAATAATGAAGAGATATCACCCCTAAAGCCATGTGTCCCTATCTTTCAGGAGATCTAGAGGCCCTGGCTGCATCTGGGTTAGGAATAGATGGTGTGGCTGGACCGGATGGATTTAGTCTGCACTGCTCTGTGAGATCTAAGCTGAGGGGTTGGGAAGGAGCCTGCACTCACAGATGATTCAGGGTCTTCAAGTCATGGCTGAGCCCAAACTCCTCCTTTCCAGGTTTCTCAGAAGGCACAGGGCTTCCTGGTGTGCCCTGGGGGGCTCCTTAAACTTATCCCCTGTGCCTCAGATGGTGTGTGTGAAACCTCCTTTACACATAGGAGAAAAACCACCCAAAGGCCTCAAAATATGGGCTTGACATAGTGCTTCTTAGGGGAGGTAAATGTCATAAGCTTGAGTTCCCTATTTCTGGCCAGGTCACTTTGAAAGTCCAGGCTCATGTACAGACCAAACACAGCGGCACCCAACTCTTAGAACTAAAACCACAGTTTGACTTCAAAACAGTAGCAGTCTGTCACTTCAGTAAACCACTGTCACCAACAGACATATCATCCAGACAAAAAATAAACAGAGAAACTCTGGAGTTACGCAATACCAGAAATCAAATGGATCTAGCAGGTATCAGCAGGATATTCCACCAAAACATTAAACGATACATTTGCTTCTCAGTAGCACATCATGACCTTTCTCCAAAATCTACCACATATTAGGACACAAAGCAAGACTCAACAAATATAGGAAAATTTCAGTACCATCCTGCATTCTATCTGACCATAAAGGAATAAAGCTGGATTTCACAAGCAACAGAAACTACAGGAAATAACATAAAGTCATGGAAACTAAATAACACAGTGCTGAATGGAAGCTGGGGATCAAGGGAGAAATCAAGGACGTTTAAAAATTAGAGTTGAATGAAAATGAAAACACAATACATCAAAATCTGCAGAGCACAAAGAAGGCAGTCCAAGAAGAAAGTTTATCACAGGAAGTACCAACGTAAAAAAAAAGATGCACCTGAAGGCTTTGGAAAAAACTAGTAGACAGGAAGAAATAAAACCATAGCTGAAATTAATGAAACAAAAAACAACAACAACAAAGAGTCTATGAAATGAAAAGATGGGTCTTTGAAAAGATTAACAAGATTGATAAACAGTTAGCCAGATCAGCCAAACTAGAGGGAGAACCCAAATCATTAAAGTCAAAGATAAAAAAGGAAACATTACAATAGAAACTGAGGAAATTCAGAGAACCAAAAGAACATACTTTAAAAAATCTGTATTTTTCCACTAAACTGGAAAATCTAAAAGAAATGGATGAAATTCTAGATATATACAACCTACCAAAGTTAAATTAAGATGAAGTGATTTAAGTAGACTTCTTACAATCAATGAGGTAGAAGCAGGAATTAAAAGACTTCCCAACAAGAAAAGCCTGGGAGCAGATCCCTGCAGCACAGAATCCTAGCAGACCTTCAAAGAAGTAACACGGATTCTTCTCAAACTACTTCTAAAACGAAAAGGAACACTTGCAAATTCTTATGAATCCAGCATTTACCCTGATACCAAAACCAGACAAAAGACTCCACAAAAAATACAGAAACATTAGACGTCAATAGCTCTGATGAATATAGGCACAAAAACGCTCAACAAAATAATTGAAAATGAATCAAAGAGCAGAACAGAAATCTCAAGTTGACTTCACAGAGATGCAAGGATGGTTCAACACTCTTAAGTCTATCCATGTAATCCACAACATAAACAGACTCAAGGATAGAAACTGAATCATTATCTCATTAGATGCATAAAAGACCTTCAACAAAATCTACCATCTGTTCATGATAAAAAGTCATGGAAAATCTAAGGTTATAGGGAAATATCTCAGCATAAAGGCAGTCTACAAGTCCACAGCCAAAGCCACGCTACATGGAGAAAACCTCAAAGCACTACCACTAAAATCGGGAACAAGGCAGGAGTGTCCACTGTCTCCATTCCTGTTCAGTTCTCACCGCAGAGTTCACTGTGGCATTCTTTTAGTGCAGTCAAAGTCACTGTGATTTCTCCGCCTTCATCACCTCTGTCTCAGCAGTATCCTCAAGAACCTTGGTTGTCTTTCCTAATGGTTCAGGAGTCCAGTTGACCAGGCACGGACACAAACAGACCAGCACACAGGCCACATGGAAGTAGGCACCCAGACCTACAGGCAGATGCATCCAAGCAGGTTACTGAAGATGGAGGCGAAGGGCTCTGAAGGTTCAGGCCTCTGATCTCAAGGTCATGATTATATAGAATCACACAAAAGTGGCACTCTGCCCAAAATAGTTAGAGAACAGATTGTACTATTTACATTGGGATTCCCCAGATATCTAGTGTCAGCCATTTTGTGCTGACTTATAGCCCCCACCAGGTGTTCAATTTCAGCCATGTTTTAGTTGACTCATACTTGATATCCATATCAGCAACATTTTGTCTAAACAAACTCACCCTTACTGTCTCTGTTTCCAACAAAATCTCCTTGGTCACCTAATTGGGTTTTGGAGGAGAGCTGAATATTACCCAAGCCAGTGGGTTTCAGATTTTAAAGAGCATGCGTGAGCGTGTGCATGTGTGTCTGTGTATAGGTACCTGTGACACAGCACGTATGTCAACGAAAAATTTGCAGGAATTGTTTCTTTACTTCCACCATTAGGTCCTGGGGATCGAGTTCAGATCATCAGGCTTGTGGCCAAGCACTGTTACCTGCTGAGCCATCTTGCTGGTTTAATGGGTTTGCTTTTTAATGATTCTGCTTTCCTGGATCTCTCTGGTTTCTGGGCATCTTGGCTGACCATAGGCACTTTTCTTTCTTTCTTTCCTTCTTTCCTTTCGTCTCACTGTGCAGTCCTGGTTGGCTGGAAAATCCCCATGTAGACCAGACTGGCCTTGAACTCACAGAGACCCACCTTGCCTCTTCCTCCCAAGTGCTAGGTAAGCACAGTGTTAGGTGTGTTAAATCTTAATTCTAGTGTTATGACTTAAAAGCGAAATGTCCCCAACAGTGTTTGAACAACTGGTGGAGTTGTTTTGGAAGGTTGTGGAACCTTTAGGAAGTATGGCCTAGCTGGAGGAAGTGGGTTGATGTTGACAGAACAGGCTTGAGGATCATAGCCTAACCCTGTTTCCGCCTGAGCTGCTTGCTTCTGAGCTACAAGATAAAAAACCTTTCTCATAAGCTTCCAGCCATAGCTGGAGCCTTGCTACCATGCCTTTCCCACCATGATAGATTATGCCCCCTTCAGCCTGAAAAAACCTATCTTCCCTTAAATACCTTCTGTCGGGTCTGTTGCCACAATGAAGAGTGCAATATCTAACACATACCTCTGAGGACTAGTCCACTTTGAATATCCAATTTTATGGTACATCTGTTTATTCCACATGGCTAGAGGCTAGCTTAGCTGTCTCAGGCTAGGTTCAGGGTCAGAATGGGTGGCCACCTCTGTAGTTCTTTTTCTTTCTCCTTCCCTCCCTCCCTCCCACCCTCTCTTCCTCTCTTCCTTTATCTTTTCATTTGTTTCTTTTCTTTCCTTCTCTCAGTGTTTATTTGTGGACACAGGGCTCCACTATGTAGCCCAAGCTTGTGAAAAACTTGCAAATCTCCTGCTTCAACCTCCCAAGCTTCAGGCATGCCCTTCTCTGTAACATCTCTCTTGCCATGCTCCAGGACCTTCTCTAAACATTCTTCCGACTACCATGTCCCGCCACACATTGATTGGACAGCCTTTGCCTTGTCCGCATGAGAACACGGTAGCATTGACAAAGAGCCGCCGGGCTTCTACCTCCCCTCCGTGCCGACCTGCCACAGCGCCATGTGCTTCTTCCTGGGATGGTGAATGGAAAAACTGCCAGAGGATTTTTGTGAGTCTTCGGACTGTGCCAACCTGAAGAATCTGATGAACTGTGTGAGAGTCAACATACCTTCCCCAGACCTGGTCATCCATGTCCAAGAGCTCTTTTCATTTGTGGAGCACCAAGAAGGCCATACCCAAAGACTAGGAGGTCTGGGGTAGGTACCCGAGGCGGCGGGGGAGGAGAGTTCAGTTCTGGGTTCCACGAAGGAGGTACCAAAATCTGGCCTTTTGCCTATAACCAGAGCTGGATCGCAGGAAGCTAAGATATCCTGTTGTAGGGACAGGGCCTGGGGAGTCTCTGGTGGGAGTGTGTACATTTGGAAAGTCTTGGGAAAAGACCCTCAACTTGGGGAATCACATGTCATACTGGAAGTCACCCTCCTCTCACCAGTAGAGTGACAGTGCATCTTTTTCTGTCCTTAGATCTGGGGTTCTCCTGGGCAGCAGCTCCTGAGCTCCCAGCACAAGGTGTACCAGAGATGCCACAGACTCCAGATCCCAGACCAGTTACTGCAGCAGACCCGCAGGGGGACCTGGTACCCCTAGAAGATACTGTGGTACCTGAGATCATGGAGCCACATGTGTCAGCAACTGAGCCAACACATCTCCTGACTGTTGTATGTGTGGAGCAGGATCTGCCAACAGCAGACAGTTCACAGCCAACTCCAGATGTGGCTGCAGATGTCCAACTCCCGGCAAGTGTTTCTACCTACTGTGCATCTAGGAGGTCCAGACCTTGTTTCCCCTGTTGACATATAGTCAGGAAGTTTTAGACTCACCTGCTGAGTTCCACCCAGCACCAGCTCCACACTTGAGCTGTGTTTCCCATCTCTAACAAACATATTGTCTTCAGTATGTTTTTAGTTTTTTGTTTTTGTTTTTATTGTTGGGCTGTTGCTTAGGTATTAAGATTAATAAAGTTTCATTGTTTACTTATTTTAACTTGCATGGATTGGGGCATGAGGTCTACTCCTACATAGTACAACTCTAGCATGAGTACCTGGAGACTGCGGTCAAAGCAAAGTACTTTATCATGGTAGAAAAGCATGTCCAGGGCATCTAAGAGCCAGGGTAAGAATGCTGCTGGTGCTAATCAAATATAGATGAATACCAGGCGTGGCAGGAAATGCAGACTACAACAGCGTGAGCTCGGGGCCCTGCACTCTGCAGAGTCCCTCCCAGTTAGGGACATGGATTCTTAGGTCAGGCAGACCAGGGACCATGGGCAGAGGTTTCGAGTTTGCCTTGGGTTCCTGTTCTTGTCAAGATGAGCAGCAGCTCCTTCTCAGAGTAGGATGAAATCAACCTAATATAGTTTCTGTTGTTCATACAAATCCCGAGCCCAACACTGCACACCCAGTCACTAAACCTTGTGTGTGTATTCAGTGCAGATCTTGAAAGGAGGGAGTACAGGCCAGATGGCACTTTAAACCACAGAACATGTTTAAACAGATAATGTCAATGGAAGACTGCTGGACTTTTCCACAATTCTGGAGATGGTCTACAAATGGGGATGCCGAACCCCCATAGAAATTTTACATGTTTTACCTGTGAGAATGGGTTGGATACAATCTAACAATTCACAATGCACCCCAACAATCTATGGGACTAATTCACGGATCCCTGCCAAAAATGGGTCATTGCAGGCCTCATACAGGGGACATACCCCACTAAGTGGTAAGTGTGTAGATGCAGGGACTCCTCAGGGTATAGGAGAGCTCATTTGGGCTGTCTGCTGAGGGAATGGCCCCTTATACACAAGTGGTCTTTAAGACATCTGGCTTGGGAATAGGTTATATAAATCTGAGGACCCCAGACACAAGGGTGTACATGAGACTGTCCAGGTCACAGGAAAAGGTCAGCATCACATGATATCTAGTTCTAGAGCCCAGACATCCAATTGCTGTGTTCCTGAAGACTCAGACCTCCTGTAGCAAAACTGAGGGAAACCCACCCTGGCTATGAGTTGTATATAAGCTTCTCATTGGGCTTCTCGGTGGAACCTGGAGGCCCATACTGCAGAGGGAATTGATCCAACAGTTACAGTTACCAGAGGTGATGGCAGCAATGGCCTTGCATCCATATAAAAAGGTAAATAATTTAACCAATCATGTGATATATATTACCCATGAAAATATTACTGTTGGTAAGCAACTTCAACTAAGCCACAAAGAAAATACCAGTACGCACAATAGAAAATTCCAGCACACACAGTAGGAAGAGCCACATCAAACAGCTGCACACAGCACTGCACAACGTGAAGATGAAGTGGGAGCTTCAACATGAAGCAGTGTCAGCAGTAACGTGAGCAGACAGGTTCTTTCAAACAAGGGCCAAGTCTGGTGCTAATAGGTCCACTGTGCTCTCTGCACTGTGCTGATTATTCTCTCCAGAAATATTTAAAGGAATTAGAAAGAATTGCATGTAAACACTGGGGATGACTGACACCATGGATATTACTGCAACAGACTGCTGACATAAGGAAAGTCAGAACAAAGGCAAAGGGGAACACTGACTGAACGGCATTATATTTTTTAATTGGTGATATAACATGAACCAATCTACAGATTCTAGGCAGTTGCTATGGACAGTCATGGGAACACTTATATGAACATTGACACAGAGTTTTATGTGCTTTCACAATACTGTCTCGGGTTGGGAAGTTGGCTCAGAGTACGGTGCCTCTAAGCCACCATGTGCACCTGACTTTGCATCCCCAGAACCCAGGTAGGAAATCCCAGGCATCTCCCTGAAAGCCTAGCAGAGGAGTTGTCCTATGAATTCTCCTCTAGCAGTGAGGCCAGGCATTTAGCCCCACCCCACCCCCAGGTTTGAACCAATTGAGCAGACGGAGAATGCTCTCCAATTGGAGAAACCAGTTTATTCCAGGTTACTTACAAAGGATTCATCTCTGTGGGGAGACGGGCACAACCCCCTCCTCCCCGCCGCCATCTCCTACCTAGCTTTTTCTACTTTCCCCTAAGTCACTGGTTGGTTGGAAAGTAGTTGACTCTATGGGTTTCATCTGTTTCAATGGGCCCATGTTCCTCGAGGCAGAGAGAAACTCTGTAAATCTACCTCAACAGGAGTGTAGAGACCACTGAATCCCCAGAACTCATTGGTCAGCACAGGGATCAGTGAGAAACCCTGTCTCAAAAAAGTAAGTGCACCCTCTCCCCAGGGCTCAGGGATCATGTTGGAAGAGGGCAGGAAGACAGTAAGAGCCAGAGGTGGTGGATGACCACAGGGAACCTGTGTTCTGGACACACAGGGCAGTTGCACATATGAAGGCACAGTGGTGGTGACAGCATGCACCAGACATTTGAGACTAAAGTCAGACAGAAATGTCAGCATGGAGCGGGAGGTGGGCACAAACCCCACCCCTAGCTGAGGAGCTGTTGGCAATTGGTAGCTTCTGGAAGTGGGAGAGTCAGTTTTTCATTAAAGGTGTGACCTCTGGTAGACTGAGGGGCGGGGGGTTAGGAGAACTAAGGCTGATCTGGAGGAAAGGTGCCATTTTTTAAGCACAGGGCTGGGTCTTGCTCACAGGGCTCCTCTTAATCCTCCAGGGGCTTTTGCAACAGTTACTTTTACCAAGAACCCTCCATTGCCAGAAAGACTGTTGAAAACACTCAGAATTTTTAAAAACCTGCTAGAGGGGAGAAGGGAGCTTGCCCAGGGAGTTTATTGTAGGCCACATCAGTGATGGATAGAGAGAGGGAGCTACAGAGAGACCCTGGGATCCTGTAAGAGAACTGACTCTGAGCTTTTGAGGGGCGACTCCCAGCTCTGGGACTGTCAGTATGTAACAATGAAGTTTGTGGTTGCTTTCTCTGGTAAATATTGATTCTCCATCCCTATTCCCTGGTTCCGACCTCCACTCTCCTGCTCCTGCCCTAGAGATCTTGGGTCTGGGGAATCTTTCTCCCCCACTCTCTCTGCTTTGATACTTAGGTCAGCACAGGGCAGCTAAACCTTCTATGGCTATGACTTCTGTGGTTACTGGGCATCACCCCAGCTGAGTCAGACAGCTCTGAGCCACAGCTTTCCAGCCATCTCTCCGTGTCTATCTCATCTCTTTCTCGGTCCGTCTGTCATTTGTCTCTCTCTGTCCAGCTCCTCCTGTTTTCCCCGGTTCCTTCTGTGCCTAGTCCTGCTGCCCAAGTCTTCTTTCCCCAGACAATCAATTCTTGGCCTGTGCTTCTGAGGGAGAAAGGCAGGTGCCACCTTAAACAGAGGCAGGGCTTTCTGCTCTGTATGTAATAAAGTAATGGAAGCTACAATTTCTGGTTTTATTTCATATGCTGGTACACAGGTCAGGGATGATCACCCTGTGCTTCCATGGAGAACCACCGTCCCCTAGTGGCCAGATGATGAAGTGCGCCACTGGAAAATAGCGTCAGTTACTGCCTCTGCTCAGCGGACTCCTTCATGTCAATCGATCTCTCATTAGACAAATATGTGTTCCCCCGTGCCACTGTTGGGAGAGAAATCATAAAATTTCTCTGGAGCACAATTTATCAGATTTCTGTTACATTTTTAAATGTATGTGCCCAACACATACTCCATTTCTAGAAATACATTAATACATTTCAGGTAGCCTGGATTTCTCTCTTTTTTTTTTTTTTTTTTTTTTTCCAAAAATGATGACACTAGTACTTCTTCTAGTCCAGCTGCTGCTTCAGGAAAAAACCTGTCTCAAAAACAAAAGCAAAAAAAGCCAAAGCCAAACCAAAACAAAGAGTAGCCACAATTAAAGGTTATTGTGAATGGTAAGGACAACTCTGCTGTATTTCTGGAAACATTCGAACATATGCATTCAGTATGATGCTGGCTTGGGTGCTACCTGCATCCCTACCAGGTGAGTGCCTGCACCCATCCATCCATGCTCTGGTTAGACCAAAATCATCCTAGACACATAGGTGCCTGGCTTGGTAAGTGCCAGGATTTGAATTCTGCTTCTCTGATCTGGGACACGTTATAGACAAGCACACTGCATAAGCGTTTCTGTCTTATGCTCTTGGTTCTGAGCCTAGCAGGTCAGTTTGGCACTGCTCTAGGCACTCATGGCAGAGATAAGCAATACAGTTTGCAATGTGTTTTGGTTTCAGTTTCCACAAAGATGTGGAGCTGGCTCTGGGACTTTATCCCCTTCTGGTGAATTTTCGAATGTTTTGGCATAAATTGCCTTCTATCTTTTTTGTCTATGAGATCTTCAGAAAATGTCTCCCTCTTAGGTCCTATGTCTTTTTCTTGTCTGTTTTTTCAGAAAGTTCTGAGCTTTAATAGTTTTCTTTAAAAAATCAAATTTTGGCTTTCTTGACCCTCTTCTGTAATTGTTTTCACTCAAGTCATTCTTTTTGATCATTATTCTTCATTTGTCCTAACTTCTACATTTTTGTCTTTCTTTTCCTGGTCTGTTTAAACTTCATCAGAATGATTCCTACCTTAGTGATTTTTTTTAGGCTCCTTTCTTTTTTACTGAGATTTTGCAGAGTTAATGCAATATATTTTTATTGTATTTAGATCTCTTTCCCATTCTGAACCCCCTTTGATCTCCTGCCCAATTTGATATATTTTATTCACACACACACCTATAGACTCAAATTTGTATTCCCAATTTCTCTTCACTGGGGGTCCACCCACTAGAATCTGGTAAACCTACCAAAAATCTCCACCTTAAACAAGAATGACTCTCCACCTCCCAGTAGCCATTGGTTGACAGTAGTTACCCATGTAGGGTTACTGTTTCTTCCCCACTTCCACACTGGGATTTTGTCTGGCTGCTAGAAGAGAAAATTAATCATCAACTTTACTCAAACTGTGAATCCTGTAAGCAACAACAATAACATCTGGCCTGGCAAGATATGCCTACTGGTGTGATAGTGGCAGGAATATTATAGAAGTAACCAACCACTCTCTAATTGGATTGAAGATCCACTTTATAAGAAGGGGCCCTTTATTAGTTTTCTTTCTGTTGCTGTGATAGAAACACTGACCAAGGGAACTTACAAAAGGAAGAGCTTATTTAGCTTACGATTCCAAAGGCGCAAGAGTCCATCAGTGTGGGAAAGCGTGGCAGAAGAGGTGACTAGAGTAGATGCAGCAGCTAAGTGTTCACATCCACAAGCAAGCACAAGAAGCAGAGTGCAACTGGAGCTCTGGTAAGGATAAGAACTCTCTAGGCCCACCCCAGTGCTGCGCTTCCTCCAGCATGGCCGCCCCTTCTAAGACCTCCCAAACCAGTGCCCCCAACTGGGGACAAAATGGCCAAATACTATGGGGTACTTTCTCATTCAAACCACTACAGGCCCATAGCTGACATTGATATCAGGTCTAGGAACCTAAGGCTAGACAGGTCACAGGCCATATACTTAATACTTAATACTATGACTTTGCTAAATAAACAATATGAAACTGATTCTACTGACATATTGTTATACCCATAGATTAAAGCATCTTTCAGCTCTTACCAGAGAAGCTTCCTTATACAGCAGATGTAAGCTCTCTTTCTTTTTAACATAAGCCTTTACCTTTACCTTTTTAAGATTTTTCTTCCATCATGGCTTTAGCCAAAACTTGATAAATCACATTTAATATTAATTTATTTTCTTATTTCTAGTATGATTAGTTTTTTGCTACCCAGCCTCTTTAGGAAATTTTACTTAATTTCAAAATGAACAAGAACTTTCTGGCTACTTTTTTTCACCAATTGTCTATAAGTGAGAAAACTCCATGCATGGGGTTTTATCCATTGGAAATGTTTGAGGTTTCAGACTATGAATAATACGTCAGTAGGTCTTAGAGCCATCCTGGTTCTGTGCTGTCAACTGCACAGTGCTCTGTAAATGTCTATTGGGTTAGGGCTGACCTATTATAATTTTTAGCCATATAGCAATCTTTAAGTGTTTGTGTTCTATTTGTGGTTTGTATTTCAGACATAAGCATCTTTCACCTCAAGATTGAGTGGTAAAACAAAGATGGGATAAATGTAACTATCTGGTACTTGCCCTTCCCTTGGCTACCAGAAGATTGAAAAAGTACATCCTAGAAACTGAAATATCACCAGGAATTTCATGTTGATAGAAACTGCAGAAGCCTGTTGCTGGCCAGAAGAAATTGTCTGCCACAAAGAGAGTTCGTATAATTTTGACAACTTGTCAGATCACCTTGCAGGACAGCCTGGAGCAGAGATATCATGGGTCAGTGACGGGCAGGAGCACAGCTTACTGAAGACTGCTTGATTTTGTACATTTCTTCCCTTCTATAAACCTGAATCTCATATCAGGACCCAAAAGTTGGCCATGGGGGAATCACTGGATCTCTTTACTCAGGGTTGTTAGGGCCCAGGCTTAGACCCTGAGAACTGCATTTCTACATACCCGGGCGAATTATGTCCACATGAAGTTATGGGAATAGCACCCAGGTGGATGTCGGGGAAAGAGGTGTGGAATTTTATAGAGTTGGGGTATCAAGAGACAAATAGCCATGAGACTGGTTTCTGGAACCTTGTGGAAGAGAAGTGCACAATCCTAATCCAGGACCCACCACTCACCTGGACAAGAGAAATCAAACCAGGACTGAGTCTGGAATGTCAGAACCACCATTTTTTGGTCTCTCTATAGGTGACTGCAGGTGGGGAAATGGGCTGTCTCCCCTGGTCCAGCCAGAGTGCAGCACACAGGACTCTCCGTTCTCCCTCAGCAGGATCAAGCCCAGGCATTCATAAGTAAACCTACATCTCTCTGGAGTTCTGGCTCTTGGAGAACTTACATCAATCACTCCCTACCACCACAAGAATTGCAGAATCATAACCATTGGGTCTGATTCCTGGCCTGTGCTCCTACAGGAGATGGGTGGGGGCACCTTACAAAGAGGCAGAGGCTTCTGCTCTGTAAAGAATCAAAATAATGGGAAGCTACAGTTTCTGATTTTATTTTAAGAGCCTGTCAAGAACTTCAAAGTTAGGTAGAGAGGCCCCTGGATTCTAACATCCACCCCTTATTGATATATCACTGAAATGCTCCTAAACAGGTCACTGGAAGAATAGATTAATTTAGTTCCCCAATCAGCTGACACCTTCATATGTCAATCTTTCATTAAAAAATATCTTTTTCACCCCGCCCGGCCCTCAGCCCACCACTTGCTGCGCTCTGGTCCTCCGCACCAACGCCTCTCTGTAGCTGCCGGTGACTCCAAGAAGATGGCTGTTTCTCCCATGTGTGCTGATCTTGGCAAATCCGCCAGGGAAGTCTTTGCCAAGAGCCATGCATTTAGCCTAATAAAACTTGATTTGAAAACAAAGTGTGAGAATGAACTGGAATTTACCAGCTCAGGCTTGACTAACACGGAGTCCACCAAAGCGCAGGGCAGCCTGGAAACCAAGTACTGGTGGACTGAGTATCGCCTGACATGTGCGGACAAGTGGAACAGGGACACTCTGGGCACCATCACCGTGGGAGACCAGCTTGCATGAGAGCTGAAGCTGACCTTTGACTCCTCCTTCTCACCTAATACTGGAAAAAAACAAAAAAAGCTAACCTCATGACAGGGATGACAGGGAACAAGAGGGAGCACGTTAACTTGGTGATGTGGACATGGCTGGACCTTCAGCCCGGGGCACCCTGGGGTGGGGCTATGACAACAGCTCGCTGGCCACCAGATGAATTTTGAGACTTCACCGTTGGCTACAAGACTGCCGAATTCCGGCTTCATACTACAGTGAACGGCGGGACAGTTTGGTGGCTCCACTTAACCAGGAGGTGAACAGAAGTTGGAGAGCACTGTCTATCTCCCCTGGACAGCAGGAAATAGTGACATTCTCTTTGGAATAGCAGCCAAATATCAGCTCGACCCGGATGCCTGCTTTTGGACCAAGTGAACAACCTGATCCTCTTAGGGTACACTCAGACCCTGAAGTGTATGAAATGGGCACTGCCAGCCCTACTGGACGCAGGAACGTCAATGCGGGTGGCCACAAGCTTAGTCTAGGACAGGAATTTCAAACATAAAAGAATATTGTATGGTTGTTAATTTAGTGTATTGTTTATTGTTGTGTGCTGGGGATTGGGGAATTGCTAAATATCATGTTAGGCCTCCAGGTTAAAGATGATTCAGCTTTAATGTGTTACCATTTCAGAGGTTCAGAAAAAACCCAATTTTAAAAAAGTCTTTTCAGCTGTAGACTTTAGGGGGAGTCCCCCCTGGAGGCGCCAAGTTTCTCCTTCTATTGTAGAAATGGCTGCAAGAGGCCCTTTATAACTGTGTCAAGTTATAGTCAAGTCCCAGTTTCATCCTGGGACTTTCAGAACATCACACCTTGGCTTCCCAAGCCTTACAGCTGAGAAGCTGGTGGCTCAACAGTGTGCTCACACCCATCTGAAACGGAAGTTTTTAGACCAGTACCTGTTTTACAACAAAAGAAGCCTGCAGGGCGTGGTCAGCGGCTTAGTCTGTGTCATTTTGGGGTGGAGAGGTTGGGTGTGATGAAGGCAATAATTCAGGACTAGGTTCCTCTTTGTGTTGTGGTAGGTGTTTTGTTGCTGTTGGTGGTGGTTTTGTTTTGTTTGCTATTGTCTCAGACTATAAAATAGCTTCTAGGATGTGCGACTCTCAACTGCCTGCATGACTGTGATCACATATGACAACTCCAGTGGGGATCTAAAAGGCACCTCTGCTTTATTCTCAGCGCTCCTCCTGTTTGTTTGTTTGTTTGTTTGTTTAGCAGTTCAATGGACACATTTTAGAATCTTCCATTTGTGTGGAATTAGATCCTCCCCTTCAAATGCTATAATTAACATCACCTAAAATAAAATGAATAAAATAGTGAAACAAATATTTTACTCCTATGCTGGTATTGGGAGAAAACTCATAAAATTTCTCTGGAGCGCAACTTAGCAAATCTCTGTTAAAAGTAAAATGTATGAGCCCAAGACAACCTCTGATTCTAAAAATATATCCAAGGTAGGCTGGATTATTTTCCAACAATGATGACAACCGTACTTCTTCTAGACTTACATTCCCTTCCAGAATCTTCTACTCCCTATGAAGAGGTGGGCTGTGATTTGGTCCCCTTAAAAGCATGGCTTTTGTCACTGTCCCTCTACATGGCTGACTAGCTGTCTTCTGAGGAATGTCCTGAGAGCTGACAGGCTTGTGCTGGGATCTGTGTTCAAATACTGCTGCTGAGGCACAGCCGCCCTGCTCTGAGGAAGCTGGGCCACAGCCAACCATCTCCTCCTACCTTTCTCAACTGACAGTCTGCATCCCAGATCTGAATGAGTTTGCCATGTCTGAGAACCAGTGTCTGTCCAAGAATACAGCCCACTCATCCTCGGTGGTCTGCCACTATAATTGCACATTTGGGGGCAAAGTAAGTGTGGTCATCTATTTGGGTTGCTCATATTTTGGGGAGTTTTCTGTGAACATAATTAACAAGGACAGACTTCACTGTGTTTGCACATATATGACATGACAGACTCAACAGCATATTGTATAAAATAACTGGTTGGAAACATTGCCCGTTTAAGACTGGAACACTCACTATAGTTTCTCCACTGCAGGATTAAGTCCATCAAGAGAACATTGTCTTAACTATTTTCATATAAATACTGTGAATTCATTCTTCATGGTACTGTTCCATATGGGTGTTCAGACAAATGTACACTGTACGTTGAACACATTCCCCTATACTTCCTCTCCTCAAGCCCCTCCCTACCCTCCGAAGTAACTTTGGTCCCCTAGGGAATTTCAGTTCTACTTTCATGTGAAATACGCCAGTGTGCATCATGCATCTGTTCTAGAGTGTTTTATTACAGCAACAGAAACAAAGACACCAGATTCAGCATTATTTCTGGGTGTATCTAGGAAACTACTTCAACTGCAATGGTTGGGCTCTGTGAGGCAGAGGGCCCTTCCCCATGCAAGCGGGCATCATCCCACATGCCAGGGCCTGAGCAGAAAAGGAGGAATGTGCCCCTTTTGCTTTTTGACAATCTGCCTGCCCCGGGCTGTGGGTCTCATCTCATCATCTCCTGACCTCAAACTTGAAATATACTGTGTGCTTTCCTGGGTCTTCAGATTGTAGAGAGTAGGATTTCTCAGCCTTCACCAAATAACAACCAATTGTTCATAATAAATGTGTGTGTGTGTGTGTGTGTGTGTAAGAGAGAGAGAGACAGAGATTTGTTCTGTTTCCCACAGTACCTTGAATAGCACTGCCTTCTGCACACACACACACACACACACACACACACACACACACACACTGTTTCATTGTTTCACCTACCCAGAAGGGCAATGGAATGAATTCTATGACAGTGAGCAGGAGCTGCATGTTTCTCAATATGCCGCCGTTCCACCAAAGAGAAGAGGTCTTTCACACTTAAATAACTTGAAAAACTTCAGATCATGGTGAAAGGCATTAAAATACAAGATTTCCCTGGGATATGCACACATTGTAAAGGCAATCATTTATATCTTGGGTTCTCTTATTCTTCAAATTTCTCTTTGAAAAAGCGTTTTGATGTTTCTTCATTCTAACAACTATTCTGTTACATGGACAATATCTTAGTTTAAAATGACTTCTCCATGTTACTTATAAATACCAGACTAAGTAGAACTGACATTGGCCCTTCTTTCTTTCCTTCCTTTCTTATCTATTTTTGCATTGATTAAAAAAATTTTTTTTGGACTTATCCATCATCAAATGAGAAACTTAAGTATTCATTTTAAATCAGAAGTCTAAGAATTAATGTATGGAAATTTACTTTTTCAAGCTCTAAAGTGAGTCAGCACTGTTTTGGGGGGTGCTAAGCGTGTTGTGAGCTGCGTGTGGTACACATGTTGCAGCAGAACAGTCTGCAGTCTGCGGAATGCAGGAGGAAGACAAAAGGGAATAAACACTGAAAGAATGAGAAAAGAGGAGGAACCAGACTGTTCTGTAAGTAAAAGGCAAAGCTGAAGAGGAGACGCAGTGTCTCCATGGTCACACCGACCCTACCCGTGCTAGAGCAACCCTAATGGCACCTAAATCTAACCACAAAGTGAAGCTAACCCTTCTGCACTGACCTTTTCCGGGCACTTTGGACTGGATCACCATGTGAGCATGTGGATGTGAGTGTGTGCTTATGTGTGCCTGTTTGTGCTTTCACCTCAGGTCACAGAGGACCTGGGGTTTCCCGGTAACACAGGTATCTGTGGTCATGTGCACCTGATGACATTCTAGAAAACAGATGCTGGAACGATCTCCAGGGAGCAGGTGGAGAGAATGCAAGGACTCTGGCAGGAAAGTGACTTGTCTGCGGCAACACACAGGCACGGGTGGGATGGGTTGGAAAGCAGCTCTGCTTTCTCAAAGCTGAGGGCAGCAGAAACCAGGCTTCCCAGGTGAGCGTGGTGCATGTGGTGGCATGGGCATGCTGATGGGACTGTGTCCCTTCCGTACACAGAGAGAAAGAGTCAGCAGCCCAGGCATCCTCAGAAAGGTCTGGTATGGAAGGAGGTTCGGGGTCAAGGGACCCCAGGAAGCGACCTCACTTCTCTAGCAACAGTCCATCCAAAACTCAGAATCCTCGTTACCAGGTAACCACAGGCCAATGGCAGGCTCAACTGCTACACTTGTCTGGGGTCTCTGGACACAGCAGGATGTTCTCTTACTGTTTCCGGCCTTCTGGGGACTCGGGGCCCCAGGACAGCCAAGAATAGAGACCCTGACCCCCTTTGGAGATGCTGGGTGCACCCTCTAGCCCAGTGCCTCTGGCTATGTTCACACAGGAACCCACAAGTGACACTGGATGCAGGAAATCTTCCTGATTCCCCTGGTCCACCACAGTCCCCCTGGGTGTGTGCTTGAGAGTGAAGCCTGGGGAAGTTTCCTCATGCCCGCTTTTTCCTTCAGTGTATGGCACTGAGTCATTGAGGAGTCGGTTAGATTTCATTTGAACCTTCCCTCTTTGTCCTCTCTTCAGGGTGAACAGGAGGCAGACTTCACCGTGCATGAGCTCTGCACGGTCAGGTTCAACACCCCAGGCTATTTGGAGAAGTTGGTGAGCTACCTGGCAAGGGCTGTGCAAACTGGGGACTTTCTGTTTGTCTGCACCTTCCTTGGCATCTACCAAAGGTTCGGCAACACCTGGCAGGTGCTGGACCTGATAATGAAGACGTGAGTGTCCATGTCCAAGCCCAGGAGAACTCAAGCCTCCTGGGTGGGTTTCAGGGGTCGCTGCTCTCCTCTGAGGCTGTTTCTCTCAAAGGCTGTTGTCAGGATCAAGGGAGAATTCTCCCTGGCACTGCTGCCCTGGGCCTGACCCTTCAGTGTAGACTAATGAGAAAACAGAATGGTGAACTGTAGGTTGTGACATTTGTCTCCCATTAGAAGCACTGTTAAGACACACCTACCTTTTGCTCAGTTTTCTCTCACTTGTAAAGATGTTTTGAGATCCCATCTGGGATACAGGATATAAATACAGTGAGACTCACCAAGATGCCCGGTGCCAACAGTGAAAACAGGAAGGAGCAGCTGGGCTTCACTCATTGCATGAAGGTCCTGAACCCTCTGTGACTGAATCCTCAGGCTCGTTTCCTGGTCCTCAGCTTAGAACTCAGAGAGCAGCGCAGACAAAACTCTTCCTACCGGAGTCTCAGCTTCTGTTCCTGTCCCAGATTCAGCCACTCCAGAGCTCCTGGCAGGTGGGGGACACATGGACTTAGGGTGACATCCTTCTCTAATGACACAGGTATGCGTCCTTCCAGCCAGACAGTGAGGAGGGCCAGCAAACAAAGAAGTGAGTGGACTTCGGGTAAAGAGGGAGGTCAGCTCCCATCTGCAGGGTGGGGAACATTTGAGGGTGAGGGTTTGGGATGCCAAGTGCCATGCGCGCTCCTCTAGAGATTCCACTAAGGGATGATGCCTGGGACTTCCCCTGCAGGGGAAGAGCAGAGGTCTTGAGTGGGTGTCCTGGAGCTGAGGAGTAAGGGGAGTATGACAGCTAAGAGCCGGCCCCTCGAGACTCCGTCCTCACCATGGCCCAGCGCAGCCAGCCCGTCTACTAGTGACCTGGGCAGAGAGTGTGCAACCCTCTCCACACATGGCTCCCATACTTGTGACCATCGCGCCCTGTTGCACATTCACTGGACAGTTTTTGCCCTGTCTGCATGGGAACACTGCACCACTGACAAAGAGTATCCAGGCTTCTAACTCTCCTCCATGCCGACCTGCTGCAGCACCATGTGCTTCTTCCTGGGATTGTGGATGGAAAAATTGCCAGGGGATTTTTGTGAGTCTCCAGACCTGGCCAGTCTGAACCAGCTGATGAACTATGTGCAAGTCTACATGCCTTCCTCAGCCCTGGATGTCCAAATCCAAGAGCTCCTCTTATGTCTGGGGGACCAGAATCCCAAGAAGGCAATTCCCCCAAAAGAGGTAGGCCTGTCGTAGGTCCCTGAGAGGGTGGGAAGGAATTTTCAGTGCTAGGTTCTAAGAGGGAGGTACCAGAAGCTGTTCTTTGCCCTGAAACCAGATATCCTATTGTAGAGACAGGGACTGCAGATTCTCTGGCAGGAATAAAGCTTGTGTGCATTTGGAAAGTATCAGGAAAAGATCCTCATCTTGAGGTCACCCATTCCATCCCAAATCTCCTGCTTCTTACTTCTAAGCTGCCTCCAATGACTACATCTCTTTCTGACCTTAGATTCAGGTCCCTCCTGGGCAGCAGCTCTTGAGCTCCCAGCACAATATGCATCAGGGATGCCAGAGATTCTGGATTCCAGTCCAGCTTCAGCAGCCGAGCCTCAGGGCACCTGGCATCTCAGAAGGATCCTATGATGATGACACTCTTACCAGCATCTGCAGTAGAGCTTCTGGGAAAGGTGGCTCCCAGAAAGGAACCTGTGAAGCCTGAGTCATGGAACCACGTGTCCGCATGCTAACCAACACGTATCCTTGTTGTTGCATGTGTAGAGCAGGATCTGTCCCCAGCAACCAACACACAGACACCTCCAGATGTGGATCCAGATGTTCCAGCTACTGAACAGATGTTTCTCCCTGATCATTCAAAAATAGGAGATCCAGATCCTGTTTTTCCTTTGCCCAATGTGAACTTACAGTAAGCCAGTTTTAGAATCGCCGGGGGATTTCCATCCAGCCCACATTTACCCAAAATATCTCCTTTATCTTTTGTTGGTTTGTTTGATTTCTTGTGTCATTATAGTTCTTTTTGGTTTTGATTATTGGGTTTTTGTTTAGATATTAAGATTATTAAAGTTTTATTGTTTTCTCATTTCAATGTGCGTGGATAACCATGTGGTATAACTCTAGCATGTCTACCTGCAGACTATAGCCCCAAGGGAGCACTGAGGTCATGCTGGAGACATGGGTAAGAATGCCTCTGGCATTACAGGAAATGGGCAAATACCACAAGGGGCAAGGAAGTAGAGTACAACTGTGTGAGCACAGGGCCTGTGTTCCAGACAGTCCCCAACAGCTACAGATGTGGACTCTGAGGTCAGGCAGGCCGGGCGCCATGCACACAGGTTTCCATTTCTCCTTGAACTCCTTGTCTGTCACACTCAACAGCAGCCCCCACCTAGACAGGGTGAAGTCAACTTAACTTAATGATGCCTGTAATTCTCAATAACCCTCTGCCCCAAGCTGTGTCCCCACACTCACTACTAGGCATGCTCAGCATAGAATTTGAAAGACCAGGCACACATTATACAATTAAAGCAGTATGAACATATTTAAACACGATTTCCTGAAAAGATTGTGAGGATTTTCTGCAATTCTGGAGATGATCAACAAGTAAGGAATCCTCGCCCGTGGAAGTTGTACACCTTTGCCTGTAGGAATGGCTTGGTTATAATCTGAAAGTTCACCATTTCCAGGCAACTCTCCACTGGTCAAAACTAGGGATTATCATCAGAAAAATGATCATTGTAGGCCTCATCCCAGGGACATGAGATGCTTTCTCTCAGTAAGAGGAGAGTGTGGGAATGCAGGGCCCTCTCGGGGTGCAGGACTGCTCATTTGGGCTGTCTGGTGAAGTGACCACTGGTCACTTAAACATCTGGTTTGGGAATAGGTTGTACACATCTGGAGGGGGGCCAGGAATAAGGTTGAACTTGGGACTGTCCATCTCCCAGCAGACAGGCTGCTGCACATGATATGTAGTCTCAGAGCCTGAGCATCCAATGTCTGTGATGCCTGGAGACCCAGGGCTGCTGTAACCAAGGTGAGGGAAACCCACCCAGGCTGTGGGTTGTGTACTGGCTTCTCAGTGGATTGTGGAGGCCCATAGTGCAAAGGGAATAGATCCAAAGTTGTTGGCAGCAGTGGCCTTGCATCCATTTAGAAAGGAAAAGTAAAGTAAATTACCTGCTCATATGACATATATTACCCATCTGTAATCTTGAGAAACACAGAAATATTATTACTGTTAGCAAAGGAATTCAACTAAGTCACAAAGAAAATTCCAGCACACACAGAAGAAAATACCAGCACACAGTAGAAGGAACCACATTAAACAGCTGCACACAGCACTACATAACATGAAGATGAAGTGAGAGCTTCAACTTGAAATAGCGTCAGCAGTAATGTGAGCAGATGGGTTCTTTCAAACAAGGGCCAAGTTTGATGCTAACAGGTCCACTGCTCTCTGCACTGTGCTGAATATTCTCTCCAGAAGCATTTAAAGGAATTTAAAAAAAATGCATTTAAACACTGGGGAAGACTGAGACCATGAAGATTACTGCAACAGACTGATGAAAAAAAAAAAAAAACAAAAAAAAAAAACCCAGAACAAATGCAAAGGGGAGCCAGGTACACTGACTGAGATGCATAATCTTTTAAAATTTGTCATGTTACACGAACCAGTCTAGAGATTCCAGGCAGTTCCTATGGACAGTCATGGGAACGCTTCTATGACTATTAATGCAGAGTTTTATGTGTTTTCACAATACTGTCCTGGGAAGGGGAGATGGCTCAGAGTGCAGCACCTTCCTTGCCAGAATGTGGACCTGAGTCTTCATCCCCAGAACTCAGATTAAAAGCTCCCAGGCCCTGTCTCATGCATCTATCTGTAAGCCTAGTAGGAGGGTGGAGATCACTGAATTTACAGAACTCATTGGTCAGCCAGTTTTGCTAGTCACTGAGCATTGGGATCAGCAAGATACCAAACAGCAAACAAACAAACTAACAAGTGTACCCTCCCCACAATGCTCAGGGATCATGTTGGAAGGAGTCAGGGAGACTGTAGAGAGCCAGAGGCTGTGGATGACTACAGGGACACTGTGTTCTGGACACAACAGGGCAGTTGCACCTATGAACTCACAGCAGCTGTGCCAGCATGCACAAGACGTGAAGCTCAAGCCAGACAAAAGTCTCAGCATGGAGGGGACAGGTGGGCACAAAGCCCCACCTGAGGAACTGAGGAACTATCGGCAATTGGTAGCTGCTGGGAGAGGGCGAGTCAGTTTTCATTAAGGGGTGACCCCTGGTCGATTGACTGAGAGACGGTTAGGGGACCTGAGGCTGATCAGAAGGAAAGGAGGGCCTTTTTTAGAGACAGGGCTGGGTCTCACTCATAGGGTACTCCTTAGGACTCTTCCCTGTGCTTTTGCAACAGTTACTTTTACCAAGTCTGCACAAGCTGCAGGGATTATTGCAAATCACCAACCTTCCACTTCCAGAATTGCTGCAAACACTAAGAATTTTAAAAGCCTGCTGGAGAGGAGACAGGAGTCCACCCTGGGAGTGCATAGTAGGCAACAGTGGTGAGGGGAAATGGAGGGAGTCCCTGGAGCCTCCAAAAGAACTGACCCTGAGCTTCTGAAGGGGGACTCCCAGCTCTGGGGACTCCCCACTGATGGGAGCTGTCAGTGTGTAGCAGTAGCGTTTGTAGTTGCTTTCTCCATGTCTGTCCCTGGTTCTGACCTCCAGTCTCCTGCTCCTGCCCTAGAGATACTGGTTTGGGGAATCTTCTCCCCCACTCACTCTGCTTTGATACTTTTACTCTGAGTCACCACAGGGAAGCTAGGCCTTCGAGTGCCCCGTGAGTGCCTGTGGCCTCCAGTACTTCCTGTATGCAAAAACTTGATTCTTTCACCATCTCCATGAGGCATGCTACAGACCCTCTAAACCAGATGCAGTAGTGAAAGATTTCTGTATGTTTTTCCATTCACTCAGATACATACCTTCTCTCCTGACCAAAGTACAGAGAAGGGGCCAGATGACCTGGGATAAAAAGGCCATCTCAGGGCATAAAACGGCAAATGTGTGATGGCTTATTTCCCCCAAAATACATAAAAGTGAAAGCCAAAGGTACACTTGAGAAGCAGAGTTATATATCCACAGGCCCTATCAAATTATGTGCTTAATCTTGTTATGGGGAGCTGTGCTGCTGGAGGCCAGAAATCTCCAGTTCAACCCACCAGCTCTGTGTGGTCTATGGGACCATGGCAGGTGTCATGAACTTCCTCTCATCTTTTCAGTCTAAACATCTGCCCATGCTATTAAATCCACATGGGGCCTTATCTCTCCGAGCTCTGGGCCTGTGAGTGAGGCTGCCCCCGCCCCAAGGTCACGTGTGCCTGTGGAGGCTTTGCTGCTTGGCCACATGTCACCAATGCAGAGTTTCACACATGCAGGCTTTCCGTTCTGCTAAGAACATGGAACCCTCCCTTCTGCTGGATGAACCTGGTCACCCATCACATCCCCAGCAGGAGTCCAAGGGAAGGGAGCATAAAATTAGTTTACATGCAGTTTTCATTATAGTTTGTTTTCCCCTCAATCTCTAAATAGGAACACATGGTCATTTAAAATTTTCAGGACCTATGGGGAGGCGGGTAATCACATGGAGAGGTCACTGTGAAATGTATCCCTCTGTCAAGTAAAGGGATTATATTACTGGTTCCTGACTCCCACAAGCAAAAGTCATCACTTGCTCTGCTGGAAGGTTAATCCAAGAAAAGACTGAACACACTTTGTAGGGTAAATTTACAGAGTTTTCTCTCTGCCTTGAGGGACATGCCTCCAAAGAATGTGATTGACGGCCAGCCAACCAATGACTTAAGGGGGAGGGTCTAGAGGAAAGCAGTGAAAACTAGGAAGGAGACGCTTAGGTGTGTGTGTGTATTGGAGGTCCACCAGACTTCTGATCAAAATGCTGGCTCCCCCATATGAAATTTCTGTCTTTCTCCCAGGGGATGAATTCTTTGTAAGTTACCCCGAATAAAACTGGTTTCTCTGATTGGAGAGCATTCTCTGTTCGCTCGATAGGTTCAAATCTACGGGGGTGGGGCTGAACATCTGGCCTCACTGCAAGAAGAGAATTCGTAAGACACACTTCCACCTTTTTCAGATTGCTAGTGTGTTCCTCTACTATATGAACTCTGTTAAACACCAGGCCTTCATCACAGAGCCCAGGTGTGCTGCATAGCTTCAGTTGTCAACTTGACGCACCTGAAAAGGGGGACCTTCAGTTGGGGCATTTCCTCCATCGGATTGGCCTGTGGCCATGTCTGAGGCATTTTCTTAGTTGCTAATTGATGTGGGTGGTGCCAACCCTGGGCAGGTGGTCCCGGGTTGTATTAGAAAGCAGGCTGAGCACAGCTCAGAAGGAGCAAGTCAGTAAGCAGCATTCTTCCATGGTCTCTGCTTCAGCTCCTGCCTCCAGCTTCCTGCCCTGGCTTCCTTCAGTGATGGACTATGAGCTGTAAGATGAAGTAAACCCTTTCCTCCCCAACATGCTTTGGGTAACAGTGTTTATCACAGCAATGGAAAGCAAACTAGAATATCATGTCACAGTGAAATCTCCAAAATTACTGTAGAATCCTCCCATTAGGAGCATGTGCTAAATACCCATGCTTCTCTTGTTGACGATGAGAGATGAAGAATCCCCTGCCTTGCACTCATCTGTAGCATCTGTGGCTATCTGTCCACTTGAACCCAACTGAAGCCCAAGGCTTTTCAGTGACAAATCGAGAAGAGGACAGGTGGCCTCAGAAACAGCAGAAAGAAACCCCAACCTCTGCAACTGACCTCAGTGCCAAGAGCAGCTTCAAAAGGCATGTGCGCCCGTAGGGAAGAGCTGTGGCCACAGCCTCCCGGAGGCCTCCCTCACCAGGCCAGTGTCTGACTGCCTCAGCTATTCATGTGTGCTTCCTCTGAATGGTTGCTGTGAGGCACGAATAATCTCCATGACTCCCAGCAGATACCAGGCCCCAAGCTGGTGAGGGAGGGGTTTCCCTTCTGTGTGGCCCTGACAACATGCATGGGGCTCCAACCAGGGTCCTGTGCTCATTCCTGGAACTACTTTTTCTCATCCATTTTTGCAGTATGACCATGTCCTCCACTGAGACCCAAAAGGTGACATCCAGGAAAGAGTCAGATCCTTGGAGGGAGGACTGTGGAAATGCATCGTCACCCTCATTTTCTGGTATCTTCCCGCCCCTTACCAGACTGTAAGTAGGAACAAGAATAAGAAAATGGCATGGGGGATGGTATGCAGACAGGGAAGGGCCATCCCAGGGCACAGGGGCTGGTTAGAGGTAAGGGAAGAGGGCAGGAATGGGGTCTGGCTTCAGTATCTTTGCAGTAGAAGAAGGAAGTAAACTAGCTGATCAAGTTGTCAGCCGTGATGACCTGGAGGCAAGGTGAGAAGGCTGCTTTCTTCTCTTCTGCCAAGTAGATGCCCAGGAGGCTCCAGCTCACAGCCCAAGACAGGCTATTCTCTGAACTCTGAGTTCACAAACCAGGCATGTGAGAGCAAGGCATGTTGACTCACGCATGTAACCCCAACACTCCTGTGGCTGACACAGGAGGGACTCCAATTCCAGACAAGCCTGGTTCATAGGAAAACAACAACAACAAAACTTCTTTGTGATTCTTTTGGGATTGAGGCTCTAGTTTTGGTTTTATTTTCTCAGTATCCTAAACACAAAGGACCGGGGACCTCATTGCCACTGAGGAATAACTCAGAAGCCCAGTCCCCTGGGATTACCTAGATCCTATTATTGGCTCCAACGGTGTGACTTCATGCACATGGCTTGACCAATTGTGCCTCAGTTTCCCCATCTGTAGGCTAGACTCCACCTGCTTGCTAAAGCTACTGTGATTGAGCCAAACAGTAAGGTATGTGCTGTGAAGGGCCCGGAGGAAAGACTCTGTTCAGGAGCCTTGAGGAAGCATGAGCACTCACAAAGGGAGCTGCTGGGATTCAGCCTTTCCTGACTGATTGCCAGCTTTGATCCCCAAAGCAGCAGGTCACTTAGTACACGGAGGAAGCCTTCCAAATCATCAGTTTTCATTCTGGCAGCATAAATGCTAATGTTTTAAATTACACGCACACACACACACACACACACACACACACACACACACCACATGAGATAAGCTCTCTCAGTGCCCCAAGTAGCCTGAAACTCACTATGTAGGCCAGGCTGACCTCAAACTCACAGGTGTTTGCCTGCCTCTGCCTCCCAAGTGCTAGGATTAAAGCACCACATCTGGTCCAATTGAAATTACATTTTAAATTCTGTGTTGTTGTATAATGAAATGGAATTAATTTTTGTATGTTGATTGTATTTTATCTAGGCACCTTTCTGTCTGATTACCATTTATTTTAGATTGGATTTTCTATATATAATTTATTATTGAAGTTAAGCATTTTCTTTGCAGCTTCTACACTGTACCTTTTCATTCTTTTTCTTTTGTTTTATGTCGGCTAAAACCTCCAATAGTGTTAAATAGTAGTAATTAATAGTTCTTTTTCTCAGTTCAGAATTTAAAGGCAATATTCCTAACATTTCACCATTTTCTTAATGGTGATTAATATAATCTTAATTCTTTATATAATTCTTAATTCTTTTAAAAATATTTATTATTTTTATTTTATGTGTATGAGAGTATTGCCTGCATGTGAGTGCATCTGTGTTGTGCAATGCCCATGGAGGTCAGAAGAGGGCATTGGATTCTCCTGGAACTAGAGTTACAAACAGCTGTTAGTCACTATGTGGGTGCTGGGAATCAAACTTGGGTCCTCTGCTAGGACAGTATTCTTAACTGCTGAGCCAACTCTCCAGTCCATAATCTTAAGTCTTAATGATGCTTGATATAGGTTCTCAGTAGATAATTCAGATTATTTTCTACTCTCCTATGATTATTTTAGATTATGAATAGATATTGAATTTTATTAAATGATTTTCAGACTATGTTGAGAGTTTCACATGCCTTTATTTGTTAATGTGGCAGATGACATTTGTAATTTTTCTGATTATAAACCAATCTTACATTCCTGGGATAAATCTCTATTGGTCATATTCTCTTTCTATATAAATTGTGGGATTTAGTAGTGTGTGTTGACCAATGACCTTGCTAAATTTACTTTTTAGTTCTAACCTGTCTAAATTCTTTAGACTTTTCTAGATAAGCATGTAGTCTGTGATTTGGTGATTTTTTAAATTCTTTACTCTGTTCTGGCTGTGTGGCATGTGGAGTGGCCAGCCAGTACAGGAGGGCTAGTGCTGAGCAGCAGGACCAGCAGTGGTCACCATCACAGTTTCTTACTGTGGGGAAGCCCACTCTCCGTCCTTCACTGGGTAGGTCTGCATGTGAGCTTCATCATACTCAGAAAGCTTCCTTCTGCTCTTGGTTTGTATTACTTCAAATCATGCATAAGTAGTTAGCAAGGATTTTTCCTTATCTAGTCAGCTAATCATGTAAATCCCCTCCCCCCACTTCATTGTGAAGAATTTCATGTCAAAACCTTCCATTCCTGAAGTAAACCTACCGTTATAATATACTGTTTTTTAAAATATGACTTCAGGGTTAATTTGGTAATATTTTACTTAGAATTTTTGCGTCTTTATTCATGAAAAAAAAATGCCCTGAAATGTTCTTTCCTTTTAATGTTTCATCAAGTTTTGGTAACTCATACTGGAAACAAATCTCTGCTTTTCTGTTGTCTAGGAATTGTGTACAACAGTTATGACTTCTACTTAAATGTCTAAGAGAATTTCAAGTGAAGTCAACTAGGCCTGGAGGTGTCTTTGTGGGAAGGTTTTAAATGAAAGATACTGGGGTTTTTTTTGTTGTTGTTTTCAAAATGTTTTATTTTAAAGTTTAAAATTTTTTGTTTTTAATTAATTATTTAATGTGTATGAGTGTTTTGCCTACATGCAAGTACACCACATGTCTGTAATGACTGCTGAGATCAGAAGAGGGCATCACATCCCCTGGAACTGGCATTATGGACAGTAATTAGTCACCATATGGTGCTGGGAACCAAATCCAGGTCCTTTGCAACAACAGCCAGTTCTCTTAACCACTGAACCATCTCTCCTGCCTCAAGATTCACCTCAAGTTTTTTTTTGTTTTCAACCCTTTTACATTTTTATTTGTTTTGGTCACAGGGTCTCCCTAGCAATCCTGGAACTCATTATGTAGACCAGACTGCCTTCAATTTCATAGAGGAGATCTGCCTGCCTCAGCCTCCCGGGTCCTGGGATTAAAGGCATGCACCACCACATCCAACCAACCAAGTTGCTTTTTGAAGTAGATGAATATATGGGAGAAGCCCAGATTTGGGGCGTTCTAGGAGAACGCTGTGATCTAACATATACTCTATTCCAGGAAACTGTACCCTTTAGAATGAGAATGACGCGTTCACGGCAGTTGTTGTGTGAAGTGCTCTGCACATTAAGACTGTCATTTCACTGATCTTGCTCATGTCATCTGTGATCATCCACTCTCTCTGCCTTAGCAACCTGCTGTGGAAGCTACAGAGGCGTATTTGTTCAATGCTTTCACTGTGTGATGGTTTGAATAAGCATGCCCCATCGGCGGCTCAAGTATGTGAACACCTGGTCAGTTGGTGGCTCTGTTTGCAGAGGTTTAGAAGTGTGGCCTTGCTGGAGGAAGTACGTCACTAGGGGCTGGCTTTGAGAGTTCCTGCCCTGATCCTACTTCCATTTTCTCTCTCTACTCCCTGCATGTGTTTGAAGATGTGAGCTCTCAGCTTCCTGCTCTGGCCTCCTTCCACACTTCCTCCATCATTACAGACTTGCCTACGGAATTGTTGGCCCAAGTAGACTCTCTTCCATGACTTGTCTTGGTCATGGTATTTTTATCAAGGTAACAGAAAAAAAAAGCTAATTGTGAACTTGTCTACTTTTCAGTCTTTTCATTGTTTATTTTATACGTTTTAGGCTACTTGTAGATATTTCAGTTTATTTTTATTTCTTTGAATTGTGAGACACCTAGAAATACACTATTTGCATTTTTGCTGTTAAAGTTTTTAACAGGGGTGTGTGGTGACAAAGTCTCTTTCTTAAAAAGAATAATCAATGAAGAGAAATTTCCTTTACCTTTGCCTGGTGCCTATCTCCCCATTACCAATTCCATAGCTCTAAGACCCTATAACCGTACACTTGCCAACCAAGCCAGTCACTGGTAAATGAACTACCAGCAGCTCAGACTGCTTTGATCCAATGGCAAATTAAACCAAAGCCTCACAGTATGTTGAGATCCAACGCTATTGCTTATTTCTCTTTCCTTTCTTGGGCTAGATGACTTGGATTCTTCTGGCTCTAACTTGATATATATATATATATATATATATATATATATATATATATATATATTGGCATGTGACTTTAATCTCTGAAAGATCTTGGTATCTTACACACTAGCAATAAGCTGCTTTTCATTCACTCAAACGATTCTGTCTTAAAGTCATGTACTTAATTACCTTAATAAGGAAGTACTGTATGCCACATTGCTTTCTAGCTTCTAATTATTTTAGATAAAATGTTAATCCTATTTATAAGTAGGTATACCAGTTTCCTTCTAAGCAATCTCGTTTAGTGGTTATTTTGCTTGTTTTAGAACCATCCAAAATCTAGAGCCTAAACTTAATGTAAAACTGCATTTCATTCATATCCGATAGCTGCAGAGAAGTTTTCACAGAATTTTGGAGCCCAGCAAAGGAATGGTTAGACTTCGAACTTCACAGCTTCTGTGCTGCATGGGGTAGTCACTGAGTGTGACAGGGAATTGCTCTCTACCGAGCACATATTCTGAGCAATTAGGCCAGCTGCCAACACCATTAAGGCTCATATGCCAAGTACCTGTGGGGAGGATTCTGTTAAAGGATTTAGCAACCAACTCTTGGCTCACTTACCAGCGGGTGGCACTCCAGGCTTCCTGATAGCTGCCAGCCTGCCTGAGACTCGGCAGCTGCCATCAGGCCACTTCTGGCTTCTTGACACTGTGCAGCACATCTCCGTCTCTGCTCTCCTTGCCCATCTGTCCTTCATTTGTCTGCTGCTTGAGCAGTAGATGTGGCATTGTGGGCACCTTACCAATTGAGTCATGACACCAAGTTAGCCCATTGCCCTCACCTGTCCAACTTCCCACAGCCTCTCCTCTAGTTTGGAAGTGTGGAAGGAAAGAGTTGTCAAATCCTGACTCAGGATTTCAGGGTCTAGATTCAGAGGTTTCTGGGGTGGCCTGGCACTCAAGGAAAGCGGGCCCATAACCCGACTGTGAGAGAGCCTTTCAGAGGATTCTGACATCCAGGCCTCCTGGCCTGTTCCTAGAGGAACAAGAGTAGCCTTTGTAATCTCTACAGTCCAAGTGAGCTGAAATCTGGTTGTCAGCACTCCATGCCACCCCGTTCTCCCTGCCCGAAACCAGAGCCTTGGAATATCTCCACAGTTTGACTTTTATCCAAAACGGAGATTTATTTGTTAGAGCCAAGCATTTGGCCCAGGATCCTCTCGTTCTTTCTGTGGGAACTTGCATGGGCCTCCCCTCCCCTGGCTCCTGCAGCAGAAGCAGATGGCCATCTTGGCGATGTTCAGAAGTCCAGGACTTGGATGATTGAGAGTTCTGTTTGCCAGGCTGAATTGCTTGTAATTAAAAAGCTTTTCCTCCTCCACTTCTGCACTCCTGAACTTATCTGCGAATCAACAGTGTTTAATCATGCACAGATCTGTCCCTGTAAGTGAAAAGCTGCTGTAAGTCAAGGGCATACAGAGGTGGTGGCTGGAGAGTCCTGGGTCTTACGTGCTCTCCTTGGTCTAGATGTTGCTTGTTTTTCAGGGTGGTAGAACACAATGAGGGTTCCGCACATGAGCTGGAACTGGTGTGTGTGGACCTCTTCTCTTACTTTTCAGTTTTCTTTCTCCATTTCCTTGCCTAAACTGCCCACAGTAAGCGCTCTACATTTTCAGTCTTGTTAGTGACACTTCTGACACCAGTCTGATAGCATTCATGTGTGTTATCATGTGGAAAAGATTATAACTCGTTAACCTTGATAGTTTAATATGTAAAGGTTCTGTGACCAAAACTTTGCTCCTTCCAGACTAAGTTGTGCAAATACCCAGATTGTGCTCAGGTTGGAGACGGAGAACAGAGCGAGGCATGGCCCCTTGTGCCTCTCCATGTAGTAAGAGCTCCAGGCTTACGGTCAGGAGTCATGGTTTTTTCCTAAAGTGTTCCAAAAGAGGTGAGCAGCTGAGATTTTCCTCTTTCAGAAGTTCCTACAAGTAATTCAAGTTCTGGGATCGGGGCCAGAAGGACAGGACGTTATCTATGTGGAGAGTGATGCTGGGAGTGTTCACTGCATCTAAGCAAAGCCACGGTCCTCTGCACACGTCCAGTGGAGGATGGGGAGGTGTTGCTTGTATGAGTTCCCTCACACAGAGAGGGCTAGCTCTGCTGTTGTGACCATGCTCTGATCTCCAGATTTCCCTGAATTTCCACAGGCTAGGAACTCCACCATGGAAGCAACCCAGCATGAAACTGTGTGTCACAGCCATGCCGGAGTGAACTCCGGAAATAACAGAGGGGTTCCCTAAACAAGGGCTCTGATTTCTGAAAATGCAGGCCTCATGGCAGAAGATGAGACCTGATTATAACTGCTATGCATCTGAGCAGCGTCATGAGAAAGCAGCCCCAAACCAGCCTTTAACCTACTGTCCACAAGGAGCCAGGGTCTCTGGCTACCGAGGTGACACTTCCAGGCAGGGGCACATCTCAGGAACTGACAGTCATTTAGCCAGTCCTTCCTGCGGTTTGACACATCTGTCTTCTTCATGCTCAAGGACAATAAGTAATCCATTTTAATGAGGCAATCCTATTTCAACTGTATTGTGTATGACCACGTGCTCTCTTGAGTTGCCTCCGCTAGAACACATGGGTGTTGATGTGTCCGCGGCTCTTGCTGGCCCCATGGACCCAGTGGCTGGCTGCTCGCTCATACTTCCACTCGCCTATGGAGGCTTCACTAATGGCTTAGTGCCACACTAGACAGAGACAGTTGTGGTCTCCTGGCTCACCCATGGAGCTCTTGATTGCTGCATGGGTGACCCAAATCTTCCTCATCTTTGCTGTGCTGGCAGGTTATTTAGCCAGGCCCCAGAACCCCAGGTAGTCCTTTAGCTTGGAAGGGCCAGAAAAACAGGCCTGGCTAATCACAGCCTTGTGCCTGGCTCTGGTTTTTCTTTGTTCCTTTTGTCAGCTTCCTGGGGTCGGGTGGAAGGAGGAGGCTTGTGATATACCCAGAGGCTCCTATACACATCTAGCTTTGCAGCTAAGTTTCAATGGTAACTTTTTAGTACTTTTATTTTTTTATGTGTATGTGTGTATTGTCTACAGGTATGTAAGTGCACCAATGTCATGCAATGCCCTTGGAGGTAAGAAGAGGTTGCTAGATTCCCCTGGAACTGGAATTAAGGACAGTTGTTAGCTGCCATGAGGGTGCTGGCAACCAAACTCAAGTCCTCTGCAAGAATAGCCAGTACTCTTAACCACTGAACCATGTCTCCAGCCCCTCAATGGTAATATTTAAAAGGACAGTTTTAATTGTGGTATCTACTTTATTCAAAATTATATACCTAATTTACATATAAACCACAAAGCATGACACAGCAGTGACATGTGCACTTCACCAGCCAACTAAAAACCCAGAATGTTCCTAGTACTCACTTATCTTCTGCATGCATCTGTCCTGTTGTTATAGAAATTAACTCCAAGACTGATCTGGCACAGCAAGAAGACGCCAGCCATACTCATAAAGTGGAAGAAGTTGTCCTTTGTTATGTATGACCCAATCTGAGCTTCTGCTCTAGAGAAACTGAGGCCATGACCAAAGATACATGTAATGCCCGGAGAAGGACTCCCAAAGACCACCAAGGAATCCAGAGTGTATGCAAAAACAATGAGCCTTTATTCAAGCTTAAGTTTGGACTCTCAGACCTCACCAACGTAGTGGATCTGTGCTATAACAATCCTGCACACACATATTTGTGTAAATGTTTGAGAATTTCCTCTACTTTAAATGTCTGGGTCACAGAACGTGGGAATATTGAGACAGTGTGCCAGAGTGATTGAACCAGCTCCTACTTTCTCTAGCCAGTCGGTATCTCTTGTGTTTTTCCAGACGCCCGCAGTGTTCTATATCCAATATGATATACTGGTTTAGAGAATAAGTTTGAACCCCAGTTGTTAGGTTGGAACCCTGGGAAAGTTAGTCATTCTTAGTCTTTTAAAATATCTGCTCTCTCACCTGTAAAGGAGAGTGATAAAGTACGGTAAGGTGTAACAGGTTTATTAGGAGAATTAAAATAATCTGTGTATAGCCACATAGACTGTTCACAATTTACATCTGTGTTGTGCATATATTTCCACTGAACAGAAACACTCCCTCCTGGAGGGAAGCTGGAGGCTGGTATAAGACTCAGGAAGTAAAGGAAATTTTCAAGGCTGGGGGTGGGGGGATGGGGTAAGCAAAACTTACAAAGGTCTAGATGTTCCTGAAATTTACAAGATTTACAAGTGATGATGTGAAAAATCTTTAAAAACCTCTATGTATTTCTGGTTGGGGCCTCAGAGTCTCTGGTTCAGGTTTTGCCCAGTCTGCTCCTGCCTCAGGTAAGAAAGAATAACTTCCTTCCCTTCCTGAGCATGTTTTGTGCTCTCTCCACTGGCTTCGTCAGTCCTGGGACAGTCACCATAACAGATGTTTTAAATAGTTGATGGTTCATCCTAACATCAGCCTCACAAAGTAGGCACAGGCCTTGGCTGTTCAGACAAGAGCCAAGTGGGTCTGAGGGGTGGAGGGATGTGCCCCAGTGGCACCCCAGGCTTCAAAGCCATTTTACCCATTTTCTAGTCTTACATCTCTGCCCTCCACCCTAATGCTTGAGAAGGAAAAGGGGCAACCAGAGGGACTGAACCTTGGAAAGGGTCTTTGGTAAAGATGGGACCAGCAATACACACTTTCCCAACTGACTTCCTGGCAGTGATCTGTGCTTCCCTCACAGTGGATGTCTTAAAAACAGGAGACTGTACCCAGAGGCTTCCGACAGACACCTGGAAATATATGTTGTGCCTCTCATTCCCTGTTACTGTAGATTGAATCTGAAATGTACCTTGCAGGCGCACATTCTGAACACTTGTACTCCAGCTCATGGTGGCATTTTGGGATTATCCGTTTCTACCTCTGCTTCTGTTAGAACAAGAGAGAAATCAAGTAAAAGCTGTAAGCTGCGTTACATTGACATTGTCACACAGCTTAAAGACCTGGGCCTTTCTCACCTTCCCATCATGCAGAGGGCAGTGGTCATTGGATACAGTCCATAGCACGCTGGCTCCCGCGAAGCCACTGAGGCTGCTACTTTGTGTATAGATGTTAGTACTTCTTTTCTGTGACTTCAGTCCATCAACCTCAGAATGAGCTACTCACTGCTTGAAGGTCTGAGTATAAGAAATGTTGTGGTTGACCCATGAAAAGTCTTCCTGCTGAACTCTCATTGGTCCAGATGGACCTTCATGTTTTTATGTTTGCACTCTTATTTTTTACTCCACAGTGTCTAAATATTACTGACGTAAACCTAAAAATTTATCACACAAGGAAACACAAAGGTCATTAGAAGTCTTTGCAGACATGCATAAGTGTGTGGTATATGACCAGTGTTTAGGTTTGAAGTCACCCTACAATGCACAGGGCCAGAGGTCTGATTGTAGGGAAAAGTCTGGGCCACTGTTTCCTTCATTATTTGGGGTGGGGGGCAAGTCAGTGCATGTTTCAAATTTATGTCCGCCAGAAGAAACCTCGGTCGTGATTTTCAGTGTCTTCCGTGTTCTCTATTCTTTCCTCCAGGGCATGTAAATTTAAAGCTTTCTGAATGGAATATACACTTGAAGCCTTCTTTCTGCAGATAGACAGATATTTTCTAGAAACTGTTAGCCACTAGTTTCTGATGTATAGAATATTGAATGTTCATTAAATGCTGTTTTTTTTTGCTGATTGTTTGGTCTTTTTGAGACAGGGTCTCCCTGTAGTCCCAGCTTGCCTGGAACTTACTATGTAGACCAGGCTGGCCTTGAACTCACAGAGATCCGCCTGCCTCTGCCTCCCAAGTGTTAGGATTAGAGGCATGCACCACCATGTCTGGCTAATAGCTATTTTGAAAAAATTGACTGCTATGTTTAGCATTCGATACAAGTTATATAATGCCCAGAAGGTCTTCTGGTCAGTGGTCTGGGATGTTATAAAATTTCTTTTCATTTTTATCCAGTGTGGTAGGTGTTCCTATTTATATTTTACTTTTCAACAGTGGTTTTGGGCAGAATTTTAGTATTTTTACATCTGGGTCATTTACAAAATAGAAATAGTTGTGATGCTCATATTTTTACATCCTCACAAGACCATTGGGATTGTGTTCAGATGCTTGCAAGGGAGTGGGATGGTAGGCTCATTATCGATGAGAAGCTATGCGCCACAACGCCACAACAGTAACATTAAAACATCAACTCTCAGGCAGGGAATGGGCATTTCCATGCCTTCCTGACCCCTAGAATGGCTTTCTTTCCCAGAGAGGCTGTCTGTTATAATGTGGGAGTGCCTGGGCTCGGGAGTCCCACCCCACACCCATTGTCTGCCACCTCACACACATTACCCTGGGAGAGTAGTGTAGCTTTGCTATGCCTGAGTTCTTCACTTGTGAGATGTAATGATGCTATGACTCAAAGAATATCTGGGACTTGGTTTCTTCATCAATAAAATGGGGGCTTCTCTAGGACTCCCCACTTACACCTGCCCTCTCACATCCTGTGATCTTGCTCAAGTAGTGTACAAAACCCTAATCACATAGCTATTTTTTATTTTATTTTATTTTATTATTTTTATATGTATGAGTACATGCCTGCATGTAATAGGTGCACCTGTGTCATGCAATGACTACAGAATCAGAAGAGGGCATTAGAGCCCCAGAACTGGAGTTATGAACAGTTGTTAGCTGCCACGTGGTTGCTGGGAGTCGAACCTGGGTCTTCTACAAGAGCAGCCAGTGCTCTTAACCACCGAGCCATCTCTCCAGCCCATTACTTACTTATTCTTTAATTTGGTATTACACTACTTTAATACACTACCAAGAAAACACAAAGCACCCAGCAGCCAACTAAAGAAGTGCTACAAATACTGTAAAATAATCTATTCAGAGCTACTTACGAAAGATGTTTTCTAGGCAAAATTCTTATTAACAAAGAGTTGGGGAAAATAGATTATATTTTTAAAAGCTAAAGAAAGCAGCTATAGGGCTGGAGAGAAGGTTCAGCAGTTAAGAGATCTGACTGCTTTTGCCGAGAACCTGGGTTCTATTCCCAGCACCTACATGGCTGCTAGCAACTCTTCAGAACTCTAGTTCCAGGGGATCTGATGTCCTCTTCTGACCTCCATAGGCATTGCACAACACGGATGTACCTACATACAAACAATACACTCAAACATATAAAAAATGAAAAAACAAAAAAGCAACTGCCAGAGAATCGTAATGTCAGCCTCTCAGTGTTCGGCGTCATTTCTAGGAACCATCAGATGAAAAGACAGAGGAGGGAGGAGATGGAGGCAGCAGAGGAACAAGAGAAACAAAGTACAACTTGCATGTCGAGTGGGGTTGTTATTTTAAGGAAATTCTAACCAACTTTATTCGCAGAATAAATCAACAAGCACCCAGAAGCATTCTGTCCTCTTTTCTTATTTCCAACATAAACCTAATAAAAACAACAAAGACGGGTCAGAAAGATAATGTCCAGTAAAATGGCTGCCTCTGACTCCCCAGTGTTACGGTTAATACCAGCCACGCCGCTTGTGCAAAGTCCCCTTGCTTGGTAATGCTCACTGTAAATACTGAGAGCATAAACTCTGCCCTTGGAAGAAAGGAGGGGAAATGGGAAAGTCGTGAGGAGCCTTTCATGACTCTGTTGTAAGTACTTTGTGAAGGAATCTGAGAAACTGAAAACTCAAGCCTCCAATCAGACCGTAGCTAACGGCTGGTCCTGCATATGTCAAGTGGCCTGTCTGGTCTCGTCTTCAGTGACAGAGGATCTGCCATTGTCCTAGTGGAGACTGCTGTGGGGGCAGTCTGTCCTAGTTCCCTCGCTCTCTGCAGTGCTCTTGGTGGTCTCATTTGATTGACTTCCTTGCTTTCCTGCCAATTGTTTTAGGCTTCATTGCTTCCTCCGGGTCTTCTTCACCTCTTTTTCTTTCGACCTTCCTCTCTGTGATCGTTGCCATAAACCAGTGAGAGTCACCATTGGTTTGTCTGCAGATGAACAGCAACAACAGCAAGAAGTGAGTGCTTACCGTGTCAAGTGACAGGCCGAAGATGGTGCACGCACAATCTCATTCCTTAAGCAGGTGCTGTTCACCTGACACTGGGCTAAAGTTAAGTGTGATGCTGCAGGTGATGTCTGTGAAGTTATGCACAGGGCAGGAAGCGTGCAGCGGAGAATGTCTGTACTGCACAGAGTGCACGGGCTGTCCAGTGTAGTGCGAGAGCATGGAGGAGAGGTGTGTCATTCAGGCAGTGAAGAGGGCCAAGAGCAGAGATCAGGTCACATGAGAAAGGGCCATCCCAGATCAGATGGCCACTAAGCTGAATGCTTAAAGAGTAAGAATTGACTGGATTAGAAGTGGGGTGTGGAGCTGGAATGAATGGTTGTCAAGGAAACTGTGGTTAGATGAAAACCATGAATGTTATTGGGACATCAGCTCTGCCAGAGTTGAGGTGAGAAGCATTAGGTTGCCGATGGCAAACGGGCTCTGCCTGGCTGCAGGTGGGACAGCCTGCTGAGGTGGCAGCAGACGAACACTGCTGAGATTTCAGGGTCAGGGTAGCTCTTCTTCCTTCTCCTTGGCATATCTTCAAGGCCATTTGTCCTGGTTAAATAGGCAACCTCGACAGGCTCAGCTGTTGGAGGCTAGGACCGAGGTGGTGGCACTATTTGGGAGGTGCTGGCGACTTTACTTGTCAGTCCTAGCTGGAGGAGGTGTGTCCTTGGGGCTAGATCTTGCCCTGACCCTGCCTGTCTCACTCTCTGTTCCTTAGTCACCATGAAGTAAGCAGCTCTGTTTCTCAACATTATTCAGCCATGGTGTTCTGCCTCACTGCTCAGAAACCACACAACCACCCAGCCCTGACCTTCAACCTCTGAAACCATGAGCCACATAAATTCTCCCTCTTCAAATTGCTTCTCTCAGGTATTGGTCCCAGTGACAAAGTCCTAACACTCCATCTTTCTCCCCTGGATCTAAGTAATTTTGAAGTCATTCACCAAGTGCCTCCTGAATCCCCAAGTAGAACATACATTAGAAACTTTGGTACTTAAAAGTAGGTAACAGAGAAAGTATATTTTCTATAGCCTGTGATATTATGTCAAATGATGGCTACTTGTTGGAAATTGTTTTAACTGTTTGTGAGGAAGACTAATATGCCCTTAACTGCATGTGTGGGAGAGAGACAAGAGCTATCACTGACTAAGCCCACTGCCATGGCCATGAGCGTTTATTCTAATAATAAGATGGCCACAGAGTCAGCCTTCTGAGAACGGAGTAGTCCTAGTCAGCACACCATGAGAAATAACCACTTGCCAAAGTGGATCAGTGGAAGATATGAGTTGTTTATATTTCCCCAGCTCAAAAGCAAAATAAATCTCAATGGTATCCAGTTCAAATCAATACAGTAGAATTATATTCCACCCTTGGAAGAGGTGTCAGATAATTTTTATGCATGTTTTAATCATCACACTATATGACCATTGTGATTTATTTTAAATCTCTGTGCTAGATTTCTCCAACTCTACAAAGAATTAGTTTCTCTATGCCATGGAGAAATAACATTAGCATCTGCCTTATAAAGCTGATGTAAGAATAAAAATAATTATTGTAGGGATCTTAAAATGATAATAGGACATATTGCTAAGTACCCAGTACATATTGGCAATTATGCTGGTTATTAACTCTAGGTGGGCCTCTTTGGCCTGTGAAGGAGGTATCTGGTGACATCATAGCTGAGAAGAACGACAGATGCTGGCATCTTCAGTAACTGCGCTTAAACTGATTATTCCTGTTACATAGGCAAGGTAATCTCCATGTGGTCTTTTAGGCTTCCATGAGTCTGGGTACTGTTCTTGCCTGGCCTGGGGATTCAGGCCGGACAGTACATATTCTTCCTTGTTACAAAATTTTGTTATTCTCTTCCCACCAGAGGAAGTGGCCCAGCAAGGTGCTCACAGACTGTGTGACTTTTTGGTTCACAACAAGAGGATCAGAGAGAACAAATGGTGCCCAGGGGTCCTGCAGATGGCAGCGGTTAGGAGTGCATAGGTTCATGATCATGTTGGATCTTAGATTAATGTGCTGCCGTCCAAATTCATAGTGATATTCCAAGAATATCTCAGAAAGTTAAAAGATGAGAGATTTGAATTTTAGACTTACAAAGGCATTAGGTTCCAAACAGAATTTGTTCAAGAGTGTCAGGATGTCCTGCTCCAGGTATCTTACCCAACTAAATGTAAAAGAACACTGCGTTTGGATTCATGACCACCAGGGAGCATACATGTTCCCCTCTGGCTTGCATGTCCTTGAAGTTGACCTTTCCTGAAGGTCCCCTTCTTTGTCTGAGATGAATTAATCTACAAGCAGTAACATAGCAATGACCATTGATTGCTATTTCCAGTCAGGCATCCACAGTAACATGGAAGAGAGGTGAAAAGAGATCCTGCAGTTCCTCACTGCATCACACTTCCTGCCAACTTAGAGAGCAGGGCGTACTCCCTATGTGTTCTCTTAATTAGGGAAATCTGAGGACATTCGCCCATGGGAAGTTATCATCGAGCTATATTTCAGGCCAAATTTGTCTTTTCCGAATGGATGGCAAACCATCAGGCTTCCCCTTGTGTTTATTCTCACAAAGAACGGCTCACGCGGACGCGGGGAGACAGAGAGAAGCGCCCGTCCTCCCTCGCACGGTCTGCCCAGAGAAGGCAGGGGCTGTCCGCCCTGTGCACAGACGATGGCTGGGAAGCACGCGGCTCTCTTTTCTTCTTGGAGTGGAGGACAGGAGGTGACCTGCCGCTCCCAAGCAGCTCATCACTCCTCCATCACCGTCTGCCACAGTGAAGGCCACTGAGTTGTGGTTCTGAATTCCTTCCCTCCAGGAGCCCCACTTGGCCTCTAACTCTGTCTCAACCCCTCCTCTGCTCTCCTTTCTTGAAACTGTTGCCTATTCACAGTGAGGCTCTCATCCCAGGAAAAGAGAGAGAGGTGAAGGGGCCGTGTTGGGGGGGGGGGTCAGGGACACAGAGGAGAGCTGTTTAGAGAGATGCGGGAGGGAGGCTGCGCCCACAGAACGCATGAATTCAGAGAGAGCTGGCTGGAGACGCTTTTTTCTTCAACATCGAATTAGCTCGAGCCCTCATCTCAATGCACCGGAACATCCGAAATCAGTCGACAGGTCAGAGAAATTGTTAAAAATTATTTTCTCCGAAACTATGAAATGGCTGTGGGCCACTGAAAAAAGCGTAGCAGCCGATGAAGGGGGCTCTTTGGGCAGTGTGAGAACTGACCGGCAGAGTGGAACCGTTTCATATTTTTGATGCAGGCTGTGATAGCTGAATAACGTTGTTTTGATCTGCTGCTTCGCACAATGTGGGCTTTCAATAAATGAAGAGCTATTGCAAAGAGTTTTGGGCCATTTTGTCTTCTTACTTGTTTTCTAAGTCCCATCCCTCCCCCACCCCACTCTCCCATTTCCTCTGTCTGGGTTTGAATAGCTGAAGTGTGCCCACAGTACATAATTGTTATGTCCCTGTTACCAAAGGCACCTGGCAGCCTCCCCTGTCCCCTGTGGAGTCAGGCTTAACTCTCCCTGAAAAGCATTCAACTGTATTATTTAACAAATACATCTAGGTATTCGAAGTATTCTAACGAGTGATTTAAGTAAGACTTTTAAAGTGGAAATAATCACAAGTCTCCCACGTACAACCTTTCATGCTGCTCCTTCCCCTGCTCCACTTCACTTTTCCCAGCATCAACAGGTGAACTTGTCTTTCCCAGCTGGACTAGGGGGTGGAGATGGAATCTTTAATCCCTTCTAAATCTAAGCCTGGAAGTAGACTTTCTGGTCACAAAACTAACAACCACACAGTCTCAATAAAGGAAAAAGTTCTGAAATGCATATGAATCCTTAGATACTCTGTGTTGCCAGAAACTTTGCTCTTCTCAAGAGGCCAGAGGGCGTTAGAGAGGAGCTCTATCAACTTCTGGTTCTAGTCAACACAGAGTCAAGTGCCTGGCGCTACCCCCTCTGTCTGAAACCCCAGAAATAGAAAATCTGAAACAATAATTTCAAGACCCTGGACAGCAGAAAGCTTAGGCTAACCTAAAGCAGAAATGGGGTTACCTTGATTAAAAGTTACAGTTCTGGGCCCTATGCAAAAGAGTTCAATTGCTTACTTGATGGGGGTGAGGAATGTTGGATGTGCTGGTGGTGGGAACCTGTGTTTACTGCACTCTCATCTTGGTCAGACAAAGGTCCTCCCTAAATGTTTTGTGCTGCGGTTCCACAAGAAGTCCATGATAAATGGATTTTGAGGAGGAAAACTTCAATATCTGTTTTGTTTTTATGTTGTCCGAATCTTATGGGACAATCTCATGTGAATGACGATGAAGTCTAGCCCTAGACTTGAAGGTGAGCCTGAACTACTAGTATAAAGACACATAGAAGACAGGAGCCATAGAAGGTCAGTGGCTGTCACCTTTTCCTTCATGGAAACTAGAGCTGGGGGTGGTCCTTTCAAGGGCAGCTCCTGATTATGGGGTGGAGGGGACAAAAGCATGTCCTGCAGTCTGTTTATTACCTACCTTGATCTTCCTTTCTCCTGTGATATGTGGCTAATAGTTTGGTAAGGAATTAAGACTTTGGGTCCTCATTTTAAAAAGTAAGTGCAGGTCCTGGGAGTGCTTCCCAGATGTTGCTCAGGTCTTATGTCTGATATGGGTGGCAGATTTGTGGTCATTTATGGTCATCCATCAAGTCATGCATTGATGCTGAACATTCCTGTGTGTATAGGATAAAAAAGTTAGAAACGAAGTTAGAGAGATGTCTCAGTGGCTAAGAGCATGCACTGCTCTTCCAGAGGATCTGAATTTGGTTCCCAGCACCCAGGTCAGGAGGCTCACAACTGTCCTGTCTATAATTCCAGCTGATGCCCTCTTCTGGCTCCTGTGGGCACTGCATTCACATGCACATACCCACACAGAGACACATATAATTAAGAATAAAAATTAAATCTTTTTTCAGAATTATAAGCGTGATGGTTCACAACAGTTATGCCTTTCTTTTAACTAACCTGCTTTTGATCCAATAACTACTTCATTATAAGAAATAATTGAGTAAATCTTAGAGATACTGATCCTGCCCATTTTTATTTTATGTGTATGAATGTTGTGCCTGCATGTATGTAAGTGCACCTGTATCATGCAATGCCCACAGAGGCTTCTGAGAGGACACTGGCTCCCCTGGAACTGGAGTTATGGACAGTCACTATATTGTTGTCAGCCACCACATGGGTGCTAGGATTCGAATCTGGATTTTCTGCAAGAGCAGCCAGTGCTCTTAATTGCTGAGCCATCTCTCCAGCCCCCTTGCACTTCATTTTTAATGGTAATCACTGAGGCCTTACATAGTTTCAACCAAGAAATAGGAATTCTTTTCATTCCTGCAGGTGGAGACAAAGCTGTATCATTCCATCCCAGGCCCCTTGTTAGAGAGATGTCTGCTTCTCAAATGGAAGTAGATATTATCCTTGCCAAAAGCCCGATTATCGCAAGTTAGTACAATTACATTATATTGATGCTCAGTAGCACAAAAACCTGGAGTTTTAAATACATAATATTTGTTCACATTTTTAATTTTCTTCAGTCCTTTCTTAATGTTATAAGTGAAAACAGTATTTAAAATTTTTTTCACTCTTTACTCTTTTATTTTAAATCTTAGAGTAAGGCACTGTGACTTCTATTTTTTTAATATTTTATTTTTAATGTATATGGTATATTGCCTGCATGTGTATAAATGCACTTATGTGCAATGCCAATGGAGGTCAGATGAGGGGGTTGGATCTCCTGGAGCTGAAGTTACAGATGCTTATTAGCAACCATATGGGTGCTGGGAACTGAACCCAGGTCTTCTGCAAGAGCAGCCAATGCTCTTAACTGCTGAGCCATCTCTCCAGTTCTGTGGCTTCTACTTTTAAAAGATGCCACAATTGGTAATGTCACTCATGAATGTGAGACTGAACAGGACAAAATGTGTCAGGGGTCTTCTTAAACTACACGCCAGTTCAAACCAGGCTTATACAATCAGACATTCTACGTTATAAAATGCAGTCTTCAGTTGAGAGGTGATGCCCCACCAGCAAAAAAAACAGAATCTCTTGTATTTTAATCCTAAGACATTCAATCACCATTTATCTATTGGCCTACGCCATTTGTAAACTAGGAACAGTCATACAAAACTGTTAAACAATTTTCAAACACAAGTCTGTCTTCTGACTTTATAGAGATGATTTTCCATTACTTTGGTTCAAGACATTTTGAAGGAGAAAGTAATTCCAAGCCTAGTGAGACAGTTTTGTGTTCTAACTTACAGGGAAACAGTAGCTGACCTGGCTGTGCTCCCAAATTGCATAGACAAGAAAGTGGTCAAAGAAGCAAACTTGCTGTAGTGTAGCTAGACACAGGGCCAGCTCAGTCTAGACATAGTGGGTTCACTTCAGGCAGAACAGCTTACATTAAGAAAAAGTAGTGAGTAGCTCCTTCCCAGAGACTTCCTAACGTCCCTTCATCTTACCTCTCCGACTTCTGTGGGTCACAGGGATCCTATCCCAGCCCTGATCTTTGTACACCTGGCAGAATGAGTCAATCCCTATCATCTCAGCTCTCAGCCCAGCCTAGGTCTCTGGGGTCCTTCCCCACCCCAGACCTGTGGCTTGGAGCTCCAACCCCAGGGCCCTGCCATCTTAGCTCTCAGACTGCCTCATGTTAAGGGGATCCTATCCCATCCTGGATCTGCACATACCTCGAGTTTTGGCAGGATTCATGCATCTTGCAACTCTCAGCAGAGAGGTTACCTTATGCAACAAATGATGGTTAAAACAGAAACCCACAGCCGGCCAACGTGCAGAGAACAAGAGGCTGAATAGGATACCATATCAAACTTCTGCCTTCCAAGGCTCAGGGATCATTGCAGAAGAAGGGGCAGAAAAAGTGTAAGAGTCGGAGGTGGTGGATGACTACAAGGAAACAGAGTTTTCCAGATAACTAGGCAGTTACTCATATGAACATAGAACAATGGCGACAGCATGCACAAATTCCATGCAAGCTTATACAAGAAAAAAAAATTCCAACATAGACATGAGGAAATGGGTAAGAAGCTCTGACTCCACCTAAGAATATTGTGGCAATCTATGGCTGCTGAGAAGGACAGAGATGGTCCACTTCAAGCATAGAGTTCTTGATAGGTTAACCAGGCTCAAGTGGATGGACCCATACCAAAGGACATTTGGGGACACAAATTATACTCTATAGGCCTTTATATATATATATATATATATATATATATATATATATATATATATATACATATACATATACATATATATGTATATATATATATGTATATGTATATATTCGTGTATATATGTAGGGACAAAGCAGACTCAGACCTCTTAAGTTTTAATCATCCAACTCTGCTACATGCCAGGTGCTAACACTTCAGCTAGCATTCTGGTGCCAAGCCAAGACCCCACAGACAACGAGATCTGAATTGTCCAATATAAATAAACCCCCATAGGAAAAACAGGTTCTGGACCAACCAATTCCAAAGTTGGACCTTACCACAGAGCCACACAGCTACTGAACTTATAAAAGCTGGTTGCAACCTTGGGTGGCACAACAGTTCCCCAATTTGGCTTTAGGGACTGCAGCCCAGCTAGCCACTTAATTTGCTTTGTTTGCCAAATTATATAAATAAATTTTCGTTTTTGCATCATAGTGGAGTCGTGGGGTTTGTTCTCAATTCTTGGACTCTAGCATATATATACAATAGAGAACACTGAATTTGTTGGGGGCAATAAAAGGAGGTGTGGTTAAGGGAGGGGATCTAAATATCATCAAATTATACTGTATGAAAATGACAAAAGTTCATTTTTACAATGTAGGGCCCTGGCCTCCCTACATGCTTTTTTCCCAGCTAGGTTCCCAGCCAGGAACTAGCTTCAGCTTGTCAGCTGCAGTTGCTCAGAGGACAACTTGACCTTTAGAGGCCTAACCACAACTGACCTGAACCAGGTGTGGTCTGAACCAGGTGAGGCCTGAACCAGGTGTGGTATGAACCAGGTGTGGCCTGAACCAGGTGTGGTCTGAACCAGGTGTGGTCTGAACCAGGTGAGGCCTGAACCAGGTGTGGTCTGAACCAGGTGAGGCCTGAACCAGGTGTGGCCTGAACCAGGTGTGGCCTGAACCAGGTGTGGTCTGAACCAGGTGAGGCCTGAACCAGGTGTGGTCTGAACCAGGTGTGGTCTGAACCAGGTGAGGCCTGAACCAGGTGTGGCCTGAACCAGGTGTGGTCTGAACCAGGTGTGGTCTGAACCAGGTGAGGCCTGAACCAGGTGTGGTCTGAACCAGGTGTGGTCTGAACCAGGTGTGGCCTGAACCAGGTGTGGCCTGAACCAGGTGAGGCCTGAACCAGGTGTGGCCTGAACCAGGTGTGGCCTGAACCAGGTGTGGCCTGAACCAGGTGTGGTCTGAACCAGGTGTGGTCACATACTCTGGGGGCACCCTGCTTGAATAAATCAGAAGCTTCTCCACCATTTTGGTGTCTGTGTTTGTATGTCTTGTATGTCTTCAATCCCTCAGGCCTCGCTGGATAGACTCGGGTACAGTTATAGCGCAGGTGCTACATTACAAAAGTATTTTAAAAAAATAATGAGAAACTGGAGAGATGGTTCAGGGGTTAAGAGTACTGGATGCTTTTCCTGAGGACCCAGATTTTGTTCCCAGCACCCGTATGATAGTTCACAAGTCTCTGTAACTCCAGTTCCAGGGAGAGTTGATACCCTCTGCTCCCTCTGCAGGTGTTGCACACATGTGGTACACTTACATACATGCACTCCAACACACATAAAATAAAAATAACTACATATTTAAACAAACAAAAAAGAATGCTATTGGACATTGGAATAGAGACCATCCGTGTTACATTCTGACAAAGAACTTAACTCTAGGGGTTGGAGAGCTGACTCAGCCATTCCAGCACCCACATGGTGACTAACAACTATCCTTAACTCCAGTTCCAGAAGATCTGGTACCCTCTTCTGGCCTTCATGGCACTTCACACATTTGATGTAAGCAAAATACACATACCAAACAACAACGACAACAAAAAGAACTTGACTGTGTTTTATCCATGCCCTGTGTCAAGGTGGAGGAAATTTCAAGATAGCCCAACATTCAGGTTGCAGCATAGACACTGATGACTGCTTTTAGTCAAATATACAGTGAAAATCACGAGGAAAAGGCAGAGTAGAAAGATCTGAAAAACTTGCAGATTAGTACAAAAGAAAGTCACACAAAATTCCAGGCAAGAAACCCTAGAACATATGAATGATGCCTTGAAGGCAATTAAAAAGTCCTCAGGACTCCACCCATCACAGGCTCCAAGATATAAAACTATAAACTCATTTCAGAGTTTAGTTTGAGAAGCGAGGCCCAGAAACCTAGGCCATTGTTTTCCCGGGATTCACATGCCTGTATTTAGCTATCAAGGAATGTAGAATCTAATGTAGATGTGGTCCTAGTATAACTCTCACCAGTTGCAGACCTTCATATTGTCCACATAATGCTGAGCTTATAAATATGAAGATTGCAACAGGTCCCTGAGGCTTAGGTCTGGGAGGCCAGTGAGTCACAGGCCAGTCTTTGCAAGCAGCTCTGCAGGGAAATGCACAGTGAACCTGTGAGTGTGAAGCCGAAGCTTCAGTGGAGACCCCAGCACATTAGAAATGCCTGGAACATGGCACTCTGTCAAGGGAAGGGGTAGGAACCAATCCAGGGGCACGAACACGAGGCTTCAGGCAGCAAGGCCACAGGGGCTGATCATCCCAAGCCCTTTGGAGCTCACACATGCCCTCGTGTGCAGTGTGTTGAGTATGAAGCATTATTCCTCAGTGCTTCCCTGCTGGGTCGTGGACTTTCTTTGGTCTGTACTCCGTTCCCTACTTCTGAAATGAGGGTGTTTAACCTGGGCCTTGGAGAAACTTCATAACTTGCTTTATTGATTTTTATACAGACTCAAGCTAAGAATTTGCTTTGTGCCTCTGAGCAGACTTTGGGCTTGGACTTTTGAACAATGCTGGAGCTGTTGAGATTTGGGTGTATTTACTGAATATAATTTGCAGTAGAGGGTTGGATATGAGCCTTTGGGAGCCAGAGGCAGGATCTAGAGGCAAGGTCTCCCCAAGACCCTTGTGATGAAGATTTCATTAATATGCTTCTTTAAGCAAGGCCACACCTCCTAAACCCCTGCAAACAATGCTACCAATTATGATGAAGTATTTAAATACTTCAGGCCTCAGAGGACATTTCTCATTCAAATCACCATGGGGTGTGCTCTTGAAGAGAGTATGGGACCTTGCCCCTTCCTCTGTCTGCCATGGGCTAAGCAGTTCCTCTGCTACACACCTCCACCACAGTGTGCTGACCAGAGGCTCAGAGCAAGTGTAACAAAAGACCATACACCGAGGCCTCTGAAAATATCAACCCAAATCACCCCTTCCTTCTCACTTCAAGTTGATTTATCGCAGGCGTTTGTTACAGTGACAACTGACTAACAGAAGAGCTGTGAGTGAGGGGTTTTAGACATAAAGCCTGGAAGTGGTTGGGAAAATCCAACAGGGAGTTGAAGGAGAGCAGTGTTACCTTGAAGGAGAAGGTGACCTTGGAGCACCAGATCCATCCAACTGCTTTATACTGAACATTCATTTTGCACCAGGCACCGTGAGCACTGGATCCAGCAGCCAGCAAGGTGTTCATGGGATGCTCCTCATCTGGAACACAGTAGGACGCTATTCCCTTTGGTTCAAAGTTAAGGAAGATGAGGTCCACAGTGAAGACTCAAGGATAATGGAGAACAGTGAGGCTGTCCAGATAAGCTCCTTAGAACAGGACTGAGCCCTCTGAGTTGGTTCCCACCCTGAGGCAGATGGTTCAGGACACCCAGGGTTACAGGTGCTAGAGAGGTCTGCCTTGAGGACACTAGTGGCTAGGGATGTGCCCAGGAAAGGGAGCGGGTGCCATCAGGGAAGATGGATCGCTCTCAGTGGACTGCGGTGACTAGGCCGGAAGTGGGGGAAGGTCCAGTGCCAGGCTCTCAGCATTGCTCAGGGCCCAGTGTGGCTGCTTCCGCCTTGTGTCTGTGGTCTGCAGCAGAGGCTCCTTTGAGCTGTCTGCAGCCCAGCCGTCCCGCTGGTGGCAGCATGGTTGCCGTGCTCCAGCAGTAAAGCCCCACCGGGGAGCCTTGGAGGCTGCACACCTAAGGAAAGACCAGACAGCTGGGAACTGTTTCCAAGTCCAGGAAACAGCTGGGATTCTAGGCGCTGTCGGGATATGTGGAGCTTTCACTTCTCAACAAACGAACCTCAGAGCATTCACTTATCGGGGTTTTTCTACCAATTCTTTAATTTTGAATTATTCAGTGTCTTTAATATGGTACTCAGAAGACATTTCACCTGGATTACATGCAACACTTCATTTGTCCGGCTATTTATTTTAATTAAATCCTTCAGATTACAGATCAAAGAAGGAAAAAAAAACTCTCAAATCAAAACAGGGCGAGAATGGGGTGACTGTACTTCGAGCGAGAAGGACTGCGCTGTGCTCAGCTCTGGGGACTGAAGGAAATGACATATCAACGTGAGGACACGGGACAGGTCTCATTGCCCTGGGGTAGAAATATGATGTATTGCACAACGAGGAGGACGCCTGTGAGGTGTGGTCAGGGTGGAGCCCAGTGGGGCCTCAGCCATGCACATCCTCAACTCAGGAAATCCTGCAATCTGGCAGCAGGAAACGCGGGCGCTGGGGAGGTTCAAGGGCCCGGAGAAGCTTCTCACTGGTGCGAGGGTGCAGCTTGCTGTGCAAAGGAAGCTCTGTGACCTCCTGAGAGAAGAGGGGAGGCGCTTAGCTCCCCCAAACAGCTAGGCCTAAAGGTCATGCTCCAGGGAGTAAGCCCTCACCTCCCACGAGGTGTCAGGAAGCTGGGCCAGCTTGTGCGCAGCCTGAATAGGCAGAGGAAGGAAGGAGAAGGCAGATAAGGAGGGCTGCGGCCACAGGGACCAGCCTGTTTGAATGTGCCTGGCGTGGAGTGGGAGAATAGGGGAGGCCTGGAAGGGACGTGTGGCTCTGTGAGATAGTGAGATCCTGCTGAGTTTGGACTGAGGGTGTGGGAGGTGAGGGGTGGGCGCAGGGGTTGGACTGGACAGCTTAGAAATCACATCCCCACAAAATGACTCTGCTCTAGTGTAATGGTAAGAAAGATCCAGTCACACTTGTAACGTTCAACTTCAGGGCAGTGGTTCCTCAGCCAACAGAGAGCGTGAGAATTGTTTCTTCAGTTGCTCCCTGGAAGATCCGCTCTGAGGTGTCACTTCTGTTGAGGCCTGCTGTCTTAAGGGCTCCACCTTCTGGAGATGACACTGGACTTTGCTCACAGCAGTAATGTCAATTCATTGTTGGAATCAAGCATAAAGTTACTAATTGATTGACTCATTTCTGTAAGGAATCTGAGATTCTCACACACATGCACACAGAAGATTGATGGAAATCTCTGGTAATTCAACCGCTGTATGTTCTTAATAAACCACTTTATTTGGAAGACTCAAAATGACTGAGGTGCTTAATATCATCAGTCATGTTATGGGCCCTAAGAGGCTGCTTACTGGAAAGTATTTTGAGAAATATACAGATGGGAAATGGCAGGCACCGCAAGTCTGCTGGGTCTCTGCCCATTTTTTTCCAAGGTAGGAAATGTCCCTTTTCTTTGTGAGATTGGTTCACCAGGCTGTGAACTGGAGTGAGGTGATTGGGTCAAAGATTAGGGGAGCGTATTGAACAAAGTGTGTGGGTGGCCACTGCACACAGGCAAGGTGGTCAGCTCTGGTTTCAACAAACTAATCTCCCTTTGCCTGCCAAGAGGATGGGGTTAATTGGGTTGGAGGATGTGGGAGGAAACCAGTGTTAGTGGAATATTTAACCAAATTCTTTAGTGTTTAACTGGATTCTGCATCAAGTGGAGGGTGTGTGTGTGTACACATTTAATTTTCACAATAAGCCAATGAAATAAGATTTGGCCCCATTTTACCAATGAGAAACCTCAAAGTAAGCTTGCCTTAGTGCACAAACTTCTTAAGACCCACAGTAAGGTTTACAGCAAAAATCTGACTTACTTCCCCACTTTTGCTGTTAAAATATTTTACCAGACTTATTCAAGGCTAATCATCCAGATACACACACCCATCTAAAAGATGAAGTTGGCAGACAACAGCTACTGCTTCCTGTGGAATTTCAGGTACTTAGGACAAAGCCAATCGTGGAGTCCACTTTGGTTGGCCTCTTCTCAAAGTACCATATTTAAAGTTTTTCCATGTCACAGTTGTCACCACTATACAATAAACCATGAGCACTGACAGCCTAATCGCCCTTTCCATCTGTAGGCCCTCCTTCTCCCGTGGATGGTCACCAGTCCGTGGTCCTGTGTAAATCTTCACCTCAGCCTTCCCTGGAAATGCTCAGGAATGTGAAGCCTTCGAAGCAGGAAACTGCACCATCGGCAACATTGTCAGTGAACGTTGATGTTTGCTCCTGTTTGGGCCACCCCATGGCCATCATCATCATCATCTTGTGACCCTGCAAGACCTTGTGCTTCTGGAGCTATTCCAGTAGTGGGAGGTGATGATGAAACCTTTGAAAACTCCTGAGGCCTGGCTTATAGAATGCCGCCAGATGGCTTTGTCATCTGTCCTGACCATGACTCTTCTTTTGATGGAAATGCTACAAGGTATAAACCCACTAGAAACTCAGATTAACTCTTCAGATAATAGTATACACACGTGGCATGTAGGGCTGTTGTGGGGTTAAGGCAGTAAATATACACAATGCACAGCATATGGTGTCTGGTGGACCGTGAGCACCAGCTATGTGCTGGCTATTGTTATTGATGCTTTTGTCTCAAATGTGTGTTGCTTTCTGAATGACTTGACTGTGGATTCTGAAAATGTGGGTGACCTTAAAGAAAGTCCGAAACATCCATGTACTGAACAGCTCTTTTTTCTGTCATTCTTTTCTTCTTTCTAACTTCTTTCTTCTTTGTGTCCTCAAAAAAGTGGCTTACTTCAATCGACTGAGATACTGTCATGCGAAGGATCCTCCCTTGCAGTCACTGGTTTAAAAGAAATACTTATGACTAGGTAATAACATGTACACTGTCAAATATTCAAAATGTACCAGAGGATAATAGCAACAGGCAGTCATTTGAAGAGATGTTGTTTTAAGGAGCAAGAATTAAAGTAGTTTTAGAGTGAACAGAGATTAACAAACTTGCAACATACTATCTTAGAGAGACCATTATGTGCATTATATGAACTGAAATGGTATGGGAATGTTGTGGTCTTTCTGAGAGTGACAGAGCCTTTCTTGATTCTTGGTGAATGTAAATTGAGTATGTGTAGGACGAAGGTCCCAGAAACTCTATGGTCAACAAAACAACCTTCAGCAAGTGATTTTGGGAATTCTTGTCTCATGAATTTGAAGAATGAAAATCAGGAGCCACAGAGGGTGAGTTTCAGAAAGAAGTATTTTATTATACGGAGCTTAGGAGAAAGAAGAAAGGCAGAGCTCCTATAGAGTAGGTCTCTCTGGGAGTGGGACAGCATCGAGGGTCACTATCTTGGAGTTAAATAGGCTTTAGTAAATGAAAGAATGGAGGAGTGAAGAGCTGGGCAGTCTACTTCCTATTCCAGGTGTCCAGGTGCCTAACAAATTCAGTCCTATCTTCGGTGTGGTTTCCAGGACAGGGAGCTACGTTAGCAGAAAAGATAAGAAAAACCAGACCTCAATCCTGGCAGCTCTGGCCTCTGGCCAAGGCAAAGCCAGAGTTATTTTGGTTTAAACACTTTTGGCATCTCTGGCCTCCAGTAAGGACAAGGCTGCTGATAGGCCCAATGAGATTTTAGCCTTTAGCCAAGAAAAAAAAATTACTTTAGGGTCTTTTACCTTAAAGCTGCCTGGCTACTCTCTGGTCCCATCAATAGGAGGGGTCAGAGAGATTTGTAAAGAAGTAAGGCTGAGCCAGGTGTGGTGACACATGTTTTTAATCCCAGCACTTAAGAAGCAGAAGCAGCCAGACTTCTGGGAGATCAAGGCCAGCCTGGACTACAGAGCGAGTTCCAGGCCAACTGGGGCTACAGGGAGACCCTGTCTCAAAAAGACAAAAAACAAAACAAAACAATAACAACAGCCAAAAACAGACGTGAGGAAGGAATCCTCTCAAATTAGAGCTGTGTATGTTTGTCTTCTGACATCTCTTAGCTCTTACATTTCTGCTTTATGCTCTTGATTTAGAGAAGTGTTTGATGCGAAGATTTAAAATTCACAGTGATGTGTTGGGTCCAATTGATCACTTGTTAAGTACATTTTTCATGCAACTGCTTTTCATATTATCTAAAATTTCTGTTGCAATCCTTCTCTGCCTCCTTGGTAGTATCACAAAAGGAGATGATTTGGAGGATGGAGGGAGGAGACAGCAATTTGTAAGAGAATTTGTGGGAAAGGAATCAATGCCATGTTTCAGACTAGCAAAAGTTCTTTTATAAAAAAAATTTTATCGTTTTTATTTTACGTGTATAGGTATATTGCCTTAGTGTGTGTAAGTGCACCTGCGTCATGCAGTGTCTGCAGAGGTCAGAAGAGGGGGCATCGGATCCCATGTAACTGAAGTTACAGATGGTTTTCAGCTACCATGTGGGTTCTGGGAATCAAACCTGGGTTCTCTATGAGGGCAGCCAGTGCTCTTAACTGCTGAACCATCTATCTCTTCAGCCCCTAGCAAAAGTTCTTAATATTCAGGATTATCTGTACATTTGATGAGTTGCTCAACCCTTATATCTCCTTCTCACTAAACTTAGCATTCTGCCTCTAATCTCATTGACAGACTGTTTTCTGCTGAAGCAGCTTCTCTGTATGATTCTTCATTCAATCTTTGTATGCTCATTAGGCATTGAACTCAAGGCTACATGCTAAGCAGATGTGCTACCACTAAGTTACATCCGCAGCCTTACTCATTCAGTCATTCATGCTTCTTAAAGCTACCAAGAACATTCTCCCTTATCAATCCAAACAAGACATTGCAGGTGTTATCCCTTTTAGGCAGAAACATCAGAGAACTAGATTTTGCTGGAGTCTTTTAGATCTACAGCTGAGAACATTCTCTCCTGGAATTGGTGTTTGTTACATTTTTTCAGCTGTTCTGAAAAAAAAATATATATGCTCCGCTTGGTTTTGCCCTAGAGAGGTCCGCACTCCTGTTCCTCCCCTTGTTGTCTTACTCTGTGATTTTGCTAAAATGCAATGCTACAATCATCTAAATGGTCTCTTTGAAAGCATCCAGAGCACTGACATTAGCAACTTGAAAATCCTTTCTTCTTCTCTCAGACATCTCTGCAATGAAAAAGTGAGATATTTGGTCAGGGAGAGGGTGGCAAGAGATCAAGTGCTCTGGGGTATCTTCTTACATGGGCACTAGTGATGTCATCCAAACCTGTAATCTCCCAATGGCTCCATCTTCAAATACTACCACATTAGAGTCTTGGATTCCAAGCCAGGCTTGGTGGCATATGCCTATAATGGCAGCAATGAGAAGGCTGAGTCAAGAGGATCACAGCAAGTCTGAAGCCAGCCTGGGCCACAAAGAGAGATTCTGTCTCACACAAACATACACAAGTTGGTTGGGTCCCACATATGAATCAGGGGACACATAAACATTCAGTCTATAACACATAACATTGAAAAATGAATGAGGGAGAATACATACAAAGAATAGATTTCAAGAAAAACTAACCAAAGTGCAATTGGAAAACTGCACAACTTTCTGGAAAAATAGATGATCTAAAACTAAAACTTTACCACTTTGGTTGGAGCCAAAGTAAATAGACGGGAGAGACACATCTTCTTTTGTTCCACTGGGAGTCTGTTTCTTTTCCTTATTCTGGTCTCTGAACTTTTCTTGGGTGTTTTCAGTCTTCATCCCAAGTATTGTATTCAGCGAACATCCCACTGCTTTGACTTTTACATCTTTTCTTTGAAATGAAGGATGTTTTTACTTTGGGAACATAGTAGATCTCAATCTAGCAGTCGTTGTGGTAGACGGTGACATGTGCAGATGAAAACTACAAAGGAGCTAAGACCTCTGGACATCTCAGGAAAGAGATCATGTACAAGCACTACAATACAAACATGAGAGGCTAAGAAAATATTTTTTCAGAAATCAGCACATTTAAATGCATCCAGAGAACGCTTTGGGGTGGGGTGGAGGAGAAGCACACATATACACAGATAGAACAGCTTAAGACATAGGCCCAGAAAAGACCCAAGACTATCCTGAACCATCCTCTCAGGCTGATCTCAAGGTTCAGCGGGCCACTAATTAGTGAAAGTTTTCCATGCCAGTCTATGAAACTTGCAAAACTAACTTTTAAAAAGATGACCAATTTAAATGACAAGGCTTATGAAAAAATATGAAAGTATCACCCAATCAATAGGAAAAAAAAAATTTCCAGAAACAATCTCTGAAGAAACACATACACCAGACTGCTTTAAATAAGTACATTAAGTATGCTTAATGAACTAAAAGAAGTCAGTAAAACAATATACGAAGAAAATGGGAAAAATCCAAACACATTCTGGAAGTGAAATGCAATAATAGATTTTTAAAAGTCACAGGAAAGGTTCAATAGCAGACTTAAATAGGAGAGTAGGTAATCAGTTGTGGTGATGATTTTTACAATATGGATATACCCTAGACAAATAACTTTTCCTAATCTTGCAAACATAATGTAAATAAGCTCACTGAGCCATGTACTCCTCTTGGGGCCTGAACTGTTGAGAACCTGTTCTTTTAGAATTCCCTGGGAACTGTGCTCCTGAGAAAGGGTTTTGCTCATTCTTTATTGAAACAATATCCACAACAGTTGCTTAATCTTCTTTCCCCCACCACAAAGATCACCCCAGACCAAAACCAGGGTTTGTTTTCTTATTCCTAATTTCCATGTCAGCTCTATGACCTTCCTGCCTTTACCTAAAGACCCCGCCTTTAAACTTTCCCACCTTCTGTAATGGCCAGAAAGGCCTCCCTATATAAACCCCTGCCTTGGTTTCAATAAATGAACTGCCCACTGACGCAGTCTCCCAGGAATTCTTCCCGTCACACTCTGGGCCACCTGAGGTCCTGTTCGACCATCCTCCATTGTCTGGGATGGCTGCACAACAGCCGTGCTGGAGATGGAGACTCACCCACAACTAGGTAATTCAAGTTCTTGCCACTTTGACATTCCCACAATGATAGACTATAACCTGGAATTCTGAACCAAATAAACCCTTTTTCTCTTAAGTTGCTTTTGTCAGGGGATCACAACAACAGGAAATGAAACTAATACAGCAATCCTGCTAGTTCTTACAAAGAAATTATCTATAGAATATATACAAAATTAAATAAGAAGAGAGTTAAAATGTTTAACCATAAAAATTGAAAAAATTAAAAAAAGCTGGAGATATGCTCTTGCAGAGGATCCAGGTTTGGGTCCCAGAACCCACATGGTGGCTAACAACTGTCCATAACACTCCTGTTCCAGGGGATCTGATGCCCTCTTCTGACCTCCACAGGCATTGCACAACATGGATGCACTTATGTACATGCAGGTTATACACTCATACACATAAGATACTAAATAAAATATTTAAAAAATTAAACATGAAAAAAGTTAATAATAGGGGATATCAGACAAAATAACTATAAGATGTTCAGAAGACAAATAACAAAAGTGCAAAAGTGACTTGAGTCCTCACCAGCAATAATTACTTTAAATGTAAATGGATTAAACTCTTTGAAAAGATTGAAACAAAATCAAAGTAAAAAAAATTATTACTGCTTTTATAAGAGCAAAAAGAATTATAGAATAGTATGATTAACAATTAATGTCAACAAATTGTGTAACTCACAAAAATGGGCCAATTCCTAAAGATACAACCCCCAGGAGTAAATAGGAAGAAAGAAAATCTGAATTGACCTAAGCTTGTAAGGGTCACTAAATCTACATCAGAAACCTCCCCATGATGAGAACTCTGGGACAAGATAGCTGGTCTGGCAAATTCTGCCAAACATTTAAAGAATTAATGCTGAGACTTCTTAAATTCTACCAAAAAAAAAATTGGATTAGAGGGACTACTTCCCAATTCATTCTCATTACCTTGAAATCAAAACCATAGATACTACAAAACATGAAAACTATAGGTCAGTGACTTTGATGAGTAATGATACAGAATCTCCATAGAATACTAATTGAATTCAATAAAATTTGAAATAGGTACATAACCTAGACCTATTGGAACTTATGTGTGAAATTCAAAGATGGTTGAACATACAAAAATCAGTCAATGTTATGAACTACACTCACAGAATGATAGGAGAAACACAATTGTTTCAGTTGAAGCATAACAAACACTTGACAAAATTCAATGTTCTTGAGGCTGGAGAGATGGCTCACTGGCTATAATTGCAAAAGACCCAGGTTCAGTTCCCAGCACCCACATGGTGCTAAAAACTGTCTATAACTCAAATTCCAGGGATCTGATGCCTTCTTCTGGCCTCTGTGGGTATTGTTTGACACTGGTATACTTACATACATACAGGCAAAATACTCATACACACAAAATAAAAATAAAAAATTCAATATTCTTTTGTAATAACATCCAGAAAGCAAGGAATAGATGGAAAAAAATATTAACAGAATAGACCATTTTTTAAAAAGTCACAACTACTAGTAGACTGAGTTTGTAAATAAATAAATAAAAAGTAAATAAAGGCTTTGCCCCTAAGATTAGGAAAAAAGTAAACATGCCTGCATTCATCACTTCTATTCAATGTAAACAGAAAGTCCTAGAAGGCAATAAAACAATGATGAAGAAATAAAGGGATTCCTTTCAAAATTGGAAATGAAGAAGCAAAATGGTCTCTGTTCCCGGGGGTTTTGTTGTGAATATGAACTGTGCCCGGAAAGCTTCTGTGTCAGAGGCTTGGTTTTCAATGCAAGTACAAAAGTGGAGGCTGGGAGGAAGTGGTGAAATCACGAGCGCCCGGTCTGCATCACTGAGTCAAAGTGCTGCTGGGATCCCCATTTGATGGTACTGGAGGGGGTAGAAGTAGGCGGTGGAGCCTGGCTGGAAGACGGGGCGTGCCTTTGAAGGTTATATCCTGTCCTCAGAGCCTTTGCCCAATAGTCCCCTTCTGTTCTTCCTGATTGTAATGGGATGAGCAGCTCTGCTCCATCACATCCTTCAGACACGATGCTCTGTCTCTTCACAAGACCAGCAACAGCGGAACCGCCTGACACCATAGGCACAAAACTTTCCCAAATTATTTCCATCATATATTCATGTTGACAGCAGCAAAACCTAGCTGATACAATAAGGTGATGTGGTCTTCCATGTAGAAAACCCTAAGAGGTTCACCGAAAGAACCTATTATCAATTCAGCAGGTTTTAGGATACAGAATCACTTGCATTTCTGTGCACCGAGGATGAAAAATCCGTACAGGAAATTAAGAGCATTTTCAATCAGGAGACCGTCAAAGGGACTACTGACGCAAATTTAGTGACGGAGACAAAGGATGCGTACAAAACACAGCTGACTGGAGTGAAGGAAGACATCAGATGCGCGAAGTAAAGCCCCTTTTGTAATTCAGAGCTCACTGTTCAATATGAGTTTTGATACATACAAGAAGGAATATGACAAGGCAACTCAAGCTGATGGTCCTGAGAGAAAATATGACAAAGGAATGAGGTCCATCTGGGACCTCCAACCTCAGGGCCTAGGGCCCGCCTACTTCCAAGAAACTGAATGCCTGCGATGGAACATGTGAGAGGCCTTATCACACAAGATGATTATTTTCCAGACCACAGGCACTTCTGTGTTGATCTCAAAATTCTAAACTCAGGGCCTGACTGTTATGCCCAGAGAAGCGCTCCTCAAGAACCATCACGGAGTCCAGAGTGTATGCAAAAAAACAAAGAGCCTTTATTCAAGCTTAAGCTTGGTCCCCCAGACCTCACCAACACAGTGGATCCTTCTGGGAGCCCGGAGCAGATAGGTTAGGAGCCTTTTATAAGTTTGAGACAAAGGAAGGTGGGGAATAACAGTGTTACATTCTGTTTGGTTATAGGAGCCCGTCGCCAAGCGCCAAGCATATTTTAAATTAATTGGTTGTAATAAACTATATGCCAAAATTGGTTAATAGAGGTTCGGAGGTTTCTTATTAGTGGGTGCTGCCTTCAGGGCAAAGGAATGTGTTGATTATTATTCAAACCTTTTGCTAGTTTTTGTTTTAGCCTTATTTAATCTTGTGGCCTTGTGATGGCTTAGAAGGAACAAAGAATAAGATGGAGTTATATTTATCCATTTTCTGACGTCCTATAGCCAAGCATTTTTACAGAAGCAAAGAGAGCAGTTATCGGGTTGAAAAGGGGTTCCAGGGGTCCCACACTGACAAATAAGAAAGAAAATAATTAAAGGGCCAAGATGGTGGTACAGTCAGAGCAAAGGCAACGACAGCAACAGGACTTATAGCACAAGCACATACAGAATGACTCTAGGTTTGTTCATTTTATTAAGAATCTTGATGCTATATTGATCTCAAATTTCTGAACTCAAGACTTGACAAGCAAGAGCGAAAATAACTGGGGAGCCAAGGTGGTGAAGCCATGGCACCCGTGGTCAACCAGCAATCACTATCACCCAGTGACTGTCAAGACCTGGCTGCAGTCCTCAACATGAGGAATCTGAGAAGTCTGCAGGACACTGGTGTCAAGCTGTCATGTGAAGCTGTGAAACTTCCCAGCGACCACTCAAAGAATCTTGGATTAGGGTTCAGTGAGCTAATCGCTGCCTGTTGTGAGGACCTAGCTTCTTCTTTTACCCACAGTAAAACCCTGAGGCAAATTAACCTGTTGGAGTATGACTTAGTATACAGTGAGGTGAATGTGTGGAGTGAGGCCTTGAAACAGAGTGAAACCTTTATGTATTTGGGCTTTGTGTAGCTGACTTTGATGAGGAAAGCCAATTGTTTCTGAGAAAAAGAGAAATCCCTCTTCCCTATTTCACTTTCTTTTTTTTTTTTGGTCTTTTTGAGACAGTGTCTCCCTGTATCCCCAGCTGCCCAGCTGGCCTGGAACTTGCCATGTAGACCACCAAGCTGATCTCCATCTCAGAGAGATCTGCCTCTGCTTCTGCCCCTGCCCCTGGACACTGCACAATGCAGGTGCACTTACATACATGCAGGCAACACACTCATACACATTTAAAAAATTGTTTTTTAAAGTCAACACGGAATCACCATGCGATCCAACAATGACACCTCAGCTATACACCGAAAGAATTGACATCAGGGACTCAAACCTTTATTTGTATATCTGTGTTCATAACAGTGTAAGTCACAAAAGCTAAAAGGAGGAAGGAAACAGTACAGGTGTCCATTGATGGACAAGTGATAACATGTGGTACACACATATGGTGAAGTACAGTCTAGCCTGAAAAAGGAAACGCTCACACACACTGCATTATGGATGAATCTGAAGGACTTCAGTTATGCTGAGCCAAGTAACAGTCACAAAAAATAAATGTGGCATGATGCCTTTACAGGTGGTACCTAGATCAATCAAAATCATTCAGAAAGCTTTATGGTGATTTCCATCTTGGACTAGGCTGATTAGAAGGTCAAATTTTAATAGGTAGAGATTTTCAGTTGGAAAAGATGAAAAAGTTCTGAGATGAAGGGCTGGAGAGATGACTCAGAAGTCAAGAGCAGAAGTCCTGGCAGAGGACCCAGTTTCCATTTCCAGCACCCACATGGAGGCTAATATCTATTCATAAATTCATGCTATCTTCTGACCTCTACCTGAATAACACACACTCTGTATGTTTACATACATGCATGAAAATCATTTATACACATAAAATAAAGATAAGTATTTTTTAATAAAGTTCTGAGATGAGCATTGGGCATGATAGTACACGCCTTTAGTCCCAGCACTCGGGAGGCAGAGGCAGGCAGATCTCTGTGCGTTCAAGCCCAGTCTGGTTTATTATAGTGAGTTCCAGGTCAGCAGTAGCTACAAGGAGACCCTGTCTCAAAAAGACCAAAATAAAATAAAGTTCTGAGATGAATAGTGCTGATGGTTTCCCAACAGTAAAAATATATTTATACCACTGAACCATAATCTTACAAAGTGCTAATGCATTACATTTTATTTTGTGTGTATTTCACCAGAGTAAAAAAAAAAAAAAAAACAAATAGGTAAAGAATGAAAGAAAGAGACTAGATAATAGTACTCTCATTAAAAAAAAATCACATCTAAATATTGGGTTAATTAGGTTGGATGGCCCAGCAATTTTGCCATTTCCTGGAAGCCTCCCACCTACGACCCTCCTCCCCCTTTAATCTGGAGGTGCTCTCCAGGAATTTCCCTTCGCAGCTCTATTGGAGCCCCTGCTTCCTTAGTCTAGTTCTTGATTTATTCCCTTGTTTTTGTGGCTAATGTTCTCTATGGAAAGAGGCCTGGGTATTAAATCTTCAGAGACTGAACGTTTAGAACGTACTTATCTTGCCTTCATTGTTGTGGCACAGTTCTCCTGGGAACACCCAGAGCGCGTCTCCTTTTCCTGCTGGCTTCCAAGTTAACGTTCCAGTTGTCTATCTCACTTGTGTTCACATGGCCTTTGAGTTTGATTTATAGCCTTTGAGTTTTACTGAATCTGATTTCTAACTGAGGGTTACCCCTCTCTACACGTGTCTGAAACATTTATCAGTACAGTTGGTGAATACCATTTACTAAGGTATTTTCTGTGCTCACCCCCTGTAGTTGGTCCTTTGTTCCTTGTGTGCAGAGGACATTGTTGATTCCAGAGCCATCACCTGACTGCCTACACAGGAGCACAATAAGTTGTCCATAGAGTAAAGTTTCTCTGATTTTTTTGTTTCATTTTGAAATAGCTTTGACGTTAGATCTGCTATTTCCTTTCTTTAAAAATAGCGGGGCATGCTGGCCCACACCTGTAATCCCAGTTGCAGGCAGGAAGACCATGAGTATAAGGCCAGCCTGGGCTACACACTGAGACTCTGCCTCAAAAACACAAAATGAAAACGAAACAAAATAAAAAACCCCACTACATCCTCAGAGAAGAACATCAACTAAACGAAAACCCTGAAATGACTTGAGAACTTGATTTGATGACTGTTATGTGTTACAGTCTTGTTTTCTTTTTAGACTCATATTTAACCCAACCCCTGAGCCACAGCAGAGATTAGATCTCCCAACCTCAAGGTGTGACACAGAACTAAGAGCGTGTGGTTCTCATTCTGCCACACTCTTCTTTCTCTCTTTCTCTCTTTTTTTCTCTCTCTCTCTCTCATTTCATTTTCCTGTTTTGTTTACTTTGCATACTGTATGTTCCTGTCTTAATGTTTTCTGTTTCAAAATGAATATTTAATCCCCAGATCTATATTTGGTTGCACACATGGTCAACACACCTTCAGTTAAATCTGCATTTTGCAACAAACAACAGAAATTGACCTTGATGTTTTCCAGGAGGACAAATTCATAAATATGAAAACAGAAAAACAAATCCCACACCAAGGTAGCAAATGACTCAGTGTAGTTTCTTGGAGAAAGGAAGCCAACCCACAAGGCTGGCACATTCACAGAAGTACAGTCAAGTATATAATAGCCCAGTACAGCCAAGTACTAATGCCCACAGTACTGCTGCTGATGTCTGTGACATCGCCTGCCTCACCTTCATCGAGCTATGTCTGTGAAAGATGAACATGCTGGAAAAACCCTCAGGATAAATCTAGAACATAAAATCCTGCTTTGTGTTCAAAATGATAAAAATATATTGTTTCCATGTAAAGATGGAGTTCAGAACATCGATAAAGGAATCTGTAAATAATTTTCAAAAATGGGCAAAACTTGGTCTTCCTGACTCTGTAAAGCTTCTCAGCAGAGCAGTGAGCCTTCTGACCCACAAGTCAGTTTGAAATTGTGGTGCTTTGCTTCTTTCTGTCCTGTCTTCTGATCCACACAGAGGACAAGGCTACAAGGCTACAAAGTAAGGCAGAGTAGGGAGTGACAAGGAAACAGATGGGACCTGGTGTGGCACTTGCATTTCCTCTGGGAGCCTGGCTGGACACCCCAGACCTTTCTCATCAGCTGCTGACTCCTCATCCTCAGCCTCGTCTCCGCTCTGTCCTTGCAGCTGTCCACAGCAGACAGCTTCCTATTGACCCATTTGCAGCTGCCTCCTATACTGTTTTCATCCCAGGATAGACGCTGCTGTTACTGGAGTTTTAGGGTAGAAGTCTGGGCTCTACCAGCCCCAACAAGCTAGAATCAAACACCCATCCCCAACAGGCCAATTAAAGAGGCAAATAACTATGAAAAGCAGAAAAAGATTTGTTCAATGGGGCCATATTAGGAGGAGGAACAAATACAGGAATCCAGTGACCCCAAGTCTATCTTCGGGGTACTGACATGAAGCCTAGATTTAAATCGAAGGCAATAATTATGCTTAACCAGAGACCTGAGAGATGGCTCAGCAAGAGTGTGTACTGTTCTTGCAGAGGGCCTGCTTTCAGTTCCTAGCACTCACATCAGGCAACTCACAACCACCTGTAACTCCAGCTCCAGGGGATCCTGTGCCCTTTTCTGGCCTTTGTGGGCACTGCACCTTTGTGCACAGATCCACACATATACACATATCAAATGTAAAAAGAGGCATGCATAACTGAGCAATCTTGATCAAAGTGTCATCCTATCCATCACTGTCTCAGAGCCAGTCTGTCTTGCAAGGTGATCTGACAAGTTATTGGAACTTGGTGAAATCTCTTCCTGGAAAGTAAGGCCTTCTCACTGGCAAGCAGGGCTTCAGCCTTTCTTTCCCCAAAGTATAGGATTCCTGGGGAAATTTTAGGAATTTGGGCCCAATTGTTTTGAATGTGTTTGAATTGTCTGATAAGCAAAGGGAGGTGTACACAAGTGTCAATTTGAATGTTTCCCCTTCTGGAAGGGCAGGTACACCACCTCCTCCACCTCCCCAAGACCCAGAGGGGATAGGCCCCATCCATCAGCTGTGCTGTTTCTATTCCTGAATACAAGTGCTTTACAACAGGTTCAGTGCAGGCAGAAGACATGTTTAGAATCATAGCTAGTGATGCCCTTGTGTGGTACACTTGACTCCAGGGGCCTAGGCCGTATGTTCACTTTCCACTTATTCATCAGAATCACGGTACCAGACAAGCATGATTATCTCTTAGCTACTCTGGGACATTCTCTCCTGGTCTTTTCACACACATTCCTTACACTGTATCATATCCCTCTGGCCCAAGTTAAGAGTAACCAAGTTCTGAGGTTAGCAGTTTCCCATCCTGAGCTGAAGCTTTCTGAATCCCCTAAGCCCTGTACTTTGATCCTGATTATTCACAGCATACCTCTTGGCCCAGAGGCTGCTATCATGGATGTATACTTTGTGTTTGAGAGGTGGGTTGCAGCTGTCAGTCTGAAGAAAGCCAGCATAGGTCCTGACAACCCCGATGGGCCAGGAAAAACACAGAAGTCTTTTCTCTCCACTGTGCTTTAGGGATATGACACCCCTCATCACATTCACCTACCACCCCTTGTTTCCCACTGCAGCAGCTGAGGACTCAAGGCTTGACAGTGCTTGACACTGAGTTTAAGCCTTCCATTTTCATTAAAATGCCAACAATGAGTTTTGTGAAAGAGAGGTTGACAGGTAGCAAACATCATCTGGCTGTGAGGCCCTGGTGCATGTGCATTCATATTCTCCCAGTAACCCCAAACTGATTTATCACTGCTGCAAGGCTGCATGGGACTCTGAGGAACAGACCCTCACCCCCAACCTTACCTGATGCCTGGGAGTTACTTTGCCCAAGAGAAATGAATAAAACTGGAAGGAACTGTCAAAATTTACACCTCTGTCCTGATTTTGCCTTTACACTTCGGAAAGAGTCAGGTCCCAACCTGCACTGACGGTGTTTGACCTCCACCTCTGAGAAGTCAGAGGACTTGGTTTTGATTAGCTGCCCTGAGTTAGTGATGCATCCAGGCGAGCCATCCATTCCCTCAGGCCTCTGACGTTTGCTCTAACCTTTCAATCTATTACCTACCTTGTCCTGAAGGAAAAATGAACTATACCCACACATTTAATGCCACTTTTGTGTGTGTGTCTAATACTGTTTTATAACTGATTTTTATCCTTTAGGGCATAGTAGCCTCCTTATAGTGGTTTATGAATGCTCACTAAAATCTATGTTGAGAGCTAAATCAAAGCTAAAATGGGGAAAGTAATCTTGAGAAACAAACACCACAGTTGTCTAATGGAACAGCTGTTTGCAACCACCTTGCCTGCCCTAATGGATGAATGTCTTAACCCCTGCCCTAAATATCAGCCTCTGAAAACATGTCTGCAGAAGAAATTCCTAGGAACTAAACTCAGAGCTTGAGTTCTATGGGAGGAAACGCCAGTGAGTCCAACGGTGTGAAAAAACGTCCCTGATTTCTCCATGTGGGTCCCCTGGTGCCTTCTCTGTGTATGGTGAATCCCATTCCCATAACATTCCTACTTGGAAAAGACTGTTAAATTTGTTTCCTCAAGGGATATCTTCCTACCACTGCAGGGGCTGCCAAAGTACCCCCAATGCTCTTAATGCCCTTGAGCCAAACAGCTTCTAGTGCATGAGGAAACTGGGGCTCACGTCGTAACACTTCATTCGCTACCACAGCACATTTTAACTTGGGGAAAACTTGAACCAACAGAGAAGTAATTGTTCATGTGTCCTGTGTCACAGGGGAGTTGATGATCAGACATGCTCCCTAATGTCAGACAGCTCCTCTAGAGAACACAGAGAGAGAGAGAACAGCAGACAGCACAGAGGCAGATGGTTTTCCCTTTCAGCTGACTGACGTTCCTGCCTCCTTGAATGCGGGGATCTCTGCCGGCTTCTCCCAGCTTCTTGTTCTTCTCTGTCTCTAATCTCTTACCTGAATGTCGCTTTACTGCATAATCCAGCTACGTTAAAAGTTTTTTTAGAACTCCTTTATTTTTTTTTGGAGACAGGGTCTCCCTGTAGCCCCAGCTGGCCTGGACTGATTATGTAGATCAGGCTGGACTTGCTCTCACAGAGAACCAGCTACCTCTGCCTCCCTAGTTCTAGGAGGTATTCTCTGTCACACCCGGATAGAACTCTGATTTTTGTTTCCAGAGTGTAATCATCTTATAAACTATGGTAGGTTATTAATTATTCTTGTACCTCAGTTTTTCCATATGTAAAATGGGAGTCAGAATACACTTATTATTATTATTATTTTTTTTTACAAATTTGTTGTGAGCATTAAATGAGATCAATGTGAAGAACTAAGCTTTGCTGCTGGCATTCATAGAGTCAATAAAAACCACTTGTTTGTGTGTTGGGATGATTATTAATCGCCATCCTTGCACAGACATGCTAATGGCAGCAGTGCCCTTTTCCTCAGTACAAGGTGGTGGGTACACACTGTGATCAGCTTGTGCAGCTGGAGGTGATGGCTTGTCAGTCTGGGAGCTTTCTTCATCTCTAGATGATGATTGGTTGGCTTGGAATCACGAGGGAAAAGGAGAGGGGAACTCCAGCCCTGGCACAAATTCTCAGGGTGCGACCCGGGGTTAGTGATGAACTCAGGTGGCCCCCACTCTTCCTCCTGGGTTTGCTGCACTGTCCTTGCACTTGAAGGTGCCACAACCAAGAGAGCTTCCATTGAGCAGCTGTGTATTGAATGTTGACTTGGATGTTTAACTCTCTGGCATTGCTGTAACATGCTCACATAGACTTGCTTATCCTATTTTACATGTGAGGAAAACTGAGACTCAAAGGAGTGACTTGCCCTCCCCTCTCCCTTAGTAACATGAAGCTGAAGTAGATGGCAAGTAATCTGAATTCTGTAGTAGGAAACATTCACGTTGCATTGTGGTCTTTTCTTCAGCAGCGCACCCTGCTGGGCGTGGCTCCCCTCCCACAGCTGTTTCTTCCCGTCTTACACATTTTCTTTTAGACAGAATTCTATCATTTATTATTGACATCAATTATGAAATTTTTTTTCAGTAGTTTCAGAAGTGGTTATTTGATCAAGATTTAGGGGGGAAGTGAGATCAGTCCAAAAAAAAAAGGGGGGGGGCCTTGATCGGGAGAAAGGGGCCCTGATAAATAATAAATAAATCTCTCTCTTTTTTTTTTTTAAAGGCTGCTTCTTGGGCCTGGAGAAATGGCTCAGCGGTTAAGAACACTGGCTGCTCTTGCAGAGATCATGGGTTCAGTTCCCTGCACCCACATAGCAGCTAACAACCACCCATAAATCCAGTTCCAGGGGATTTGACGCCCTCTTCTGACCTCCGCAGGCATTGTATAACATGAGGGCACTTATACACATGCAATACACTCATACACAAAAAATAACAATAAATAAAATATGTTTTTTAAGGCTGCTTCTTGTTTTCTTTCCCCCAACAGTTACTTTCACCAACTGTGAGCGATGCTGGGGGAACTGTTGCAAATTGCCAGGGTCAGATTTTAAAAGCCCATTAGTAGAGGTGGAGCAAGGGAGTTAGGAAAGAGGGAGGGCCCAGGATCCTATAAAAGCCAAGATCCAGAGCTCCCCCTGCAGAGCCCCCACTCTGGGGGACCCTTCCCATCCCAGTAGCAGCTATCAGTCTGCAGCAATAAAGTTTGTCTTTTTCCTCCCCTCTTTCTCTCTGGCTAATCGTTCCTGTTCTCTGTGCTGCAGACTCCCTCCGGTCTGACCTTCACCCTGCTGCACCTTTCCTGATGTTTTCAAGTCTGGCATCTCTTGCTCTTGCTCCCTGCTATGCTCTCCTCTGACATCCTCTCTCCTGGCCTCCACTGCCAAGCTGCTCTCCTCTCTTAGCCACTTCTGCAGCCCCTGTGGTAGCTGCTCCTCACCTGATATCAGCCCCAGCCTGAGCAGTGCGGTCAGACCTCTTCCCTGGTTGCCATGGCAGCGGCCTCTCAGCCATCTCTCTCTCTCTCTATCCTGGCCTGTCTGATTATCTGTCCCTGTACAGCAATCTCTTACTCACATTGGCCCCTCAAGCCACACTTGTTTGTGGTTCTCCACTGGCCCACACCCTAATTCCTTTTCCTGTGCTTAGGTGGTCTGCCTTTCCTGAATGTCCAATTTTTTGTTCATCCCACAGAAGAAACTCAAACCTCTCTTACCACAAAACCCCACAACATACATTATCCTACTTCAGTTTTTGAATGATAGAAAAAATATATTCTTTAAAGAATAATCTTCAGGTGCTGCTCCAGGGCTCACAACCCACCAGCAGGAATATGGAATATATTCCTGCTTTGGGACTAGGTCCAACTAGTCTGCATGGGACCATCTCATTCCTCCAAGAAAAAAAAAAAATCAAAGTGAGAACCTGAAGCATAGACCAACTAACTATTCCTAACTGATTAAAAAGCAACCTAGCCAAAACAGTAATAAAATCAGAATCAAACTCAACAAAGGCAGGCTAGAATTTCATAATACACACATAAACAACAAAAGAAGTCCATGTGCCCAGGTCACAATGTAAAAACACAAATAATATGAAAAACCAAGATAATGTGTTTCCACCAAATCCCACCAGTCCTACTGAAGTATTCTACAATGAGAACTACCCAGAGGAATCCCCAGGACACAAAACGTAAAAGAACCATCATAAATATGATCAAAGAATTCTAGGATTTTAAAGAATAAACAATTCAAAGAACTCAAAGAGGATAGGAATAAATTCCTGGCTGAAGCGCAAGAAAATACAAATATATGACAGAACGAAGTGACAAAGAACATTCAGAACTTGAAAAGTGAATTCACAAAAGAAATAAAAATACTGAAGAAAACTCAAGCCAAAAGGAAGATGGAACTGAAAAACTCAGTGAGTCAATTTGAAATGACAGGAGAAAGCCTCACCAGCAGAATGAATCCAAAGGAAAACAGAGTATCAAGACTTAAAGATAAAGTTGGAGTATTGGACTACTTACGCAAAAACATGAAAAAAATTAAAACACAGGAATGGCATGTGCAGGGACACCATGAAAGGATCAAATCTATACATTATAGGCACAGAGGAAAGAAGAGAATCTCAGATCAATGGTATTGATCAGATCTTTAACAGGATTATAGAAGAAAACTTTCTTAAATTAAGGAAGGATATACACATACAGATACAAGAAGCACACAGAACACCAAATAGAAAGGACCAGAACAGAAACTCCCTACAGTACACCATAAAAAAAAAAAACACTAAATATGCAGAACAAAGAAAAGATACTGAAAGGTGAAAGAGAAAAATAATAAGTTACATATAAAGGAAAACCTATCAGAATTACAGCTGAATTTTCAATGAAAAGCCCAAAGAGACTGGAGCAAAGTTTTCCAAGTTCTAAATGATCATGGATGCCAACCCAGAGTACTTTACCCAGCAAAACTCCATAGTCAAAGGGGAAAAAAATAATTCTTCCATGTCACAAATAGACTGAAAGAATCCGTGTTCATGAAATCAGCCCTACAGAGAATACTTAAAGCAATACAAAGGACTGAATACAGAAATTACCATACCCAAGAGACTACAGAAAGAAGATAAAAGAAGGTATAATTACAGAAACACAAAACAGAAGGAACAGAAAATGGAGTGACAGTGACCAATCCACGCCTTTCAATAGTAACTTGAAAATCAATGGCTTCAATTCCCACTCAGAAGACACAGACTACTTGAATGGATTATGAAACAAAATCCATCTTTTTGTTGTCTACAAGAAACTCATCTTATCTTGAAGGATAGGTGCCACCTTAGGGTGAAAAGATGTAAAAAATATTCCAAGTAAATGGCTCTAAGAAACAAGCAGGCATTGCTATTCTAATATTAGACAAAATAGACTTCAAACTAAAATTAATTAGAAGAGATAAAGAAGGTCGCTACATTCTGATCAAGGGAAAAAATTGACCAAGAAGACATTACAATAATGAACATATATGTACCAACTGTGATGCATGCAATTTCAGAAAGAGACTACTACTGGACTTCAAGACATAGATTAACCCCAATTCAGTAATAGTAGTAGAAGACTTCAATGCTCCCATTTTCTCCACTAGATAGGTCACCTTGTCAAAGAATCAATAGAGAAACATCTGAATTAAAAGATATATCAAACGGACCTAACAGACATCTACAGAATACTCCAACCAAGCACCAAAGAAAACACAGTCCACCAAGCATCTCATGTAAGTTTCTCTAAAATGAACCACATGCTGGGGCACAAAAGAAAAACCCAATAAATACAAATATATTAAAATAATTCCATGTATTCTATTGAACCACGATGCAATAAAGCTCAAAATCAACAGTAAAAGAAGCTGTAGTAACTACATGAATTCATGCAGATTAAACAACACAGTCCTGGAACTGGAGACATGGCTCAGTGATTAAGAGCAGTGGTTGCTCTTGCAGAGGACCTTGGTTGGATTCCCAGCACCTATATGGGGGCTAACAACTGTCTGTAACTCTAGTTCCAGAGGATATGATGCCTTCTTTTGATTTCCATGGGCATTGCATGACACAGGTGCACTGACACACAAGCAGGGAATACACTCATTCACATTAAATAAAAACAATAAATAAAAATTAAAGAAACTCTCCTAAATGATAAGTGGGCCAAAGAAGAAATCAAGAAAGAAATAAAAGTATCCCTGAAACTAAATGAAAATGAAAACACAACACAGCAAAACCTCCAGGACACATCAAAAGCAATCCTAAGAAGGAAGTTTGTAGCTTATAGAAAAAAAAATGCTAAAATTTATTTGGAATTACAAAAGACCCTGGACAGCCAAAGCAATCCTGAACACACAAAACAATGCTAGGGGTTCACCATAACAGATTTAAAACTATATTACAGAGCTATAGTCATAAAAACCAGTATGATATCAGCACAAAAACAAACATGTAGATTAATGGAACAAAAGAGAAGACCCAAATATGAGTGTACACAATTTCAGCCACCTGATATTGGACAAAGTTACCAAGAATGCACACTGGAGGAAAGACGGCATCTTCAACAAATGGAGCTGGGAAAACTGGGTCTCTGCATGTAGAAGAATGAAATTAGATCCATATCTATCACCCTGAACAAAACTCAACTTCAAATGGATCAAAGACCTCGATGTAAAACCTGAAACTCTTAGAAGAAAATGTAGGCAGTACCCTACAAGAGATAAGTACAGGAAAGTACTTTCCTAAATTGGACATCAGTTGCTCAGCAATCAAGGTCAACAATTGGCAAAGGTGAACTCATTAAACTAAAAAGTACAGCAAGGAAAACAGCCAGTTAAGTGAGAAGAAAGAACTCAGAGTAGGAGAAAATCTTTACCAGTTTTACATCTGACAGGGGAGTAATATCCAGAATATACAAAGAACTCAGAAAAAAACAAAGAATCAAGAAAACATGCCAGGCATGGTGGCACATTCTTTTAGTCCTAGCCTTAGCAGAGGCAGGCAGATCTCTGTGAGATCAAGGCCAGCCTGGTCTACACAGTGAGCTCCAGGCCAGATGTGGCTACAATGAGACACTGTCTCAAAACGACAAAAAAAGGAAAGAAAGAAAGAAACAAAACAAATAACTCCATTAAAAAATTAAAAAATGGGCTATGAAGCTAAACAGAGAACTCTCAAAAGAGGAAATAAAAATAACTAAGAAATAGCTTTAACAAGTGTTCAACATCTTTAATAACTAAAGAAATGCAAATTTAAAGCTACTTTAAGGAGCCAAAGAGATGGCTCAATGGTTAAGAGCACTGCTCTTGCAGAGGACCTGGGTTCGATTCCCAGGACGCATGGTTGCTAACAACTGTCTGTAACTGCAGGCAGAGTGAATCTGACACCTTACCTCCAAAGGCACTACATAACATGGATGCACTGACCTGTATGCACACAGTACACTCATACACATAAAATAAAAACAATAAATAAAATTTTAAGATTTCATCTCCCCGTGTCAGAATTCTTAAGATCAAGAGAACAAATGACATCAATGCTGGTGAGGATGTGGGGGAAGGAGAAACCCTCATTCACTGCTGGTGGGATTGCAACCTAGTACAGCCACTGTGGAAAGCAGTGTGGAGAACTCGTAAAAAAAGAGAAATGTACCTATGACGCAGCTATACGACTCCTTGGCATATACCCCATGAACTCAATATCCTACTATGGAGATGCTTGCTCAGTCATGTTTGTTACTGCTCTTTTCACAATAGTTTTAAAACATCTTTCAATTATTTTTTATTTTATGTGTATGAGTGCATTTCCTGCATATATCCAAGGTGCTGGGAAACGAACCTGGGTCCTCTGCAAGAGCCATTTCTCCAGCCCCTTCACAATAGTTAAGAAATGGAAACAACCTAAATGTCCCTCAACTGGCGAATGGAAAATGAAAATGTGGTACCTTCACACAATGGAGTTCTCCTCATTGGTAAAGAAAGAGGAAATTGTGAAATTTGCAGGTAAATGGATGGAACTAGAAACTGTTATACTAAGTGAAAGAGCCCCAGAGTGGAGGATGTAAGAGACAGGCATTATCAAGGGGGAAAGTTGGGGAGGGAGGAGGGAGGACTGGGATGAGGGCAGGCTATACAGGGGAGAGAGAGGAGAGATAAGTAATGCTTAGGTGGTATGAAAAAACAGAGGGAAATGTTTTAGTTCAAAAGCCTACTGAAAAAAAAAAACACATACAATGTGTGTGTGTGTGTGTGTGTGTGTGTGAAGACTATATAACAAACACAGTGCCAGGCAGGAGAAACCTCCCTTTGAATACACAGACTGAGATTTGAGGCGGACCCAGGAAAACCCAGGGAATCCTGGGTGAGAACCACCCAACTTGGCTGCAGTGGGAGGTGTGACAGGAGTAGACTGCCTGCTGGTCTCGGGCAAAGCACCAGGAGGGGCGGGGCAGGTGTCGGCCCCGATTCTCCTCTCCCTTCTTGGTTTTTCAAGTTAGAAGGGACTAAGTGGGCCTTCTCTCCGCCTGTGACAGCCCCTCTGTCCCCCAGTGCTTGAGAGATGGTTCAGGGGAGTAAAGCCCAATAAATCGTAGATTCTGAAACCAATGAAGATCAGACCTTTTCAGGGCGACATGAATGAAAAATAAGCTTTGTGGCTGGCAGGTGATGGACACGCTGGTTCTTGCATTTCAGCACAGGATTAGGAAGGCAAGGCAAAGAAAGTGAAATCTAAGTCTCCATCTGCTGGCCTGGTCAGACTTCCCTGTGGCCACATCTTCTGTGGGTCTCAGAACCCCACTGCCTCGGTCATATAGGAAGTGGCTTCTAGAAGGGAACGGGCTTGTTCAAACTGCACATACCTCAGTTATTGAATATTTTTGCTTGACACTCAAAAGGAAAGAAACGGCAGGAAATAAATAGTCCTGCGCCGCACTTCCTGCCACCTCGCCTCTCTACCCCGATAATTCCACATTCCCCCAGTGAGGACAGCAGGCCCCAAGTCCTACACAGATGGGCAAATACACCCACATCTCCTGTTCCCAGACACTGTTCTCTCTTAGGGCCCTTTTTGTCAGAAAAAAGAAAACTTTGCTAGCAATCGACCTTGGATGGAGAGAATCAGAAATGGAAAAGACTCCTGGCCTGCAGTCATACCTCAGCTAAGGAGGGGACGTGGAGGGAGTGGGTCTGAGGAGGCCCAGGACGGGGAGGGAGCCCCAGCTAAGCTGGTGGCTCACAGTCCCTACAGTCCCTTCTTCCCAGGAGATGGACGCCTCAGCCTTCCTCAGAAGCTCAGGCCTCTGGCCCTGGAAAAGTGTTTCAGAACACGTCTTGCTCCCTGTCACCAAAGGCTCATATCTTCCATGACATGTGAACATTTAAATTCTGCCAATAAATCTGCCAGGCAATGAAAGGACTGTAAGCTCAGTGACAAGTGGAAAGTTCTGGAGATTTTCAAAGTTCTCACACTGAAAAACACTGAGACATAACCATTCTTTGGTTTGAGAACAAACACACCACCATGTCCTGGCCTCCTGGTTGGTGAGCTTCTCCCTTTGCGCCCCAGGTGTCCCCAGCTGCCTTTGGCTTTGTCTGCACATGAGCCTAAGACTTTGATGCTGCTTATTTGAGAAAACCTGAAACAACAACTATTTTTTGTGACCTTTGAATCCTTGACCTGATAAAACTGTTTATTAAACAGACACAGATGGCGGAGCACCTGACTGAAAACAAGCCTACCTTCAACCTGGTCCCCTGAAATAGTAGATGATGAATTCCTGTGTAAGGGAACAATTTCCTGTAAATCAATGTTCCTTACTTTAGATTTCAATTCAATACCAAACCCCTGTCCTTGCAAAACAAATGGCAGAAAAATTGCTCATGATCTTCGCTGGAAAAGGCCATGCGCTGTTTGGGGTGCTTTATCTAGATGTCCGTTCCTTCCTCATTGGAAACCTGCATTTCTCAATAATGCGCCAATTAAACTAATACAGCAGAATGTGCCTGTGCTCCCTGCGTGGTAATAGGTGGACCTGGGCTGGTTCTTCGGGCATTTTCTTTTCAGGACGCTTCCTGGGCAACAAATAACAGCAGATGCTTTTAATGGGGGCATGGCCGCGGCACGGCTTGGTTTTTTCCAGTGCAGGCCTTCGTAAACAGGGCTGCTCGGCACCGCTGAGGACAGCACAACCGAGCCGCGGACAGGGAGCCGTTTTCAGTGTCAGCCACAGAACAGAAGCGCCGAGTTGAAGCTTCTCTCTTTTCGACCGTGCGAAAGCAGCGGAGTTTGGGATCTTTGCAGAGAGAATTTCTAAAACTGTTACAGGGTGCGGCTCATCTCTTACAGTGAATACTTTTTCCCTGTTCCTTTTTGCCCGACTTTGTGTGTGTGGTGTGCATGTCTGGATGGTTGCATGCATGTGGGTGCACATACGTGCGGCATCCACAGGCTGACGCTGGTTGTCTCCCACCATGGCTCTCCACCTCATACACTGAGGGACAGCTTCCCACTTGGGCCTGTTTGCGGGTTCAGCTACTTTAGCCAGCCAGCCTGCTCTGGGGATCCCTTGTCCCCTCTTACTGCCTGGCTTCGAAGTGGCTGTTGGGGATCTGAACTCTGGTCCTCTTGCTTCAACAGCAAGCAGCTTACCCAGTGAGCCATCTCCCCAGATCTGGGAAAACCAAAATCAAGCATAACATTTAGACATCGGAGAGGAATGTTGCTGTTTCTGGCCTTGGGGAATGTCGGAAGCAATCGGAAGACAATGGAACACATGAAAGGAGAGCTCTTTGGAGCATCAGCTCTGGTGCATTTCAGGAGCTGGAGAGGTTTCTGCGGAGCTGGGGAGGCCTGGAGAGCAGCAGAGATCTTGCAACTGCCACAGTAGGTTCGGGTTGTCACACAGTGGTGCTTTGCATCCTCAGCAGAACAGACAAGGTCAATGTTGAGCTTTGAGGGCGAGGCCTCAACTTCAAGCTTCTGGAAGCGACAGCAGAGGGTCATTTCCTGGATGGCAAGAAACACCTTTCTCCTGCAGTGCAAATAAAATGACAACTTAAACACAGTTTTGAAAGTGTGACTGTTTCTGTGAAGTTTGGCAAGTGATTTTATTTGGTCCTCATTTTTGTTGCCAGTAAAGTGATGACTAGATTTTCTGCTTTAAGTAACCTCAATAGGGTCTTTTGAAAGTTGTTATAATCATTCATGTATTCTCCTTTTTACATTAAAATAAATAGACATACATGCCTTATGATAGGGGCTGGAGGGATGGCTCCACAGTTAAGAGCACTGACTGCTCTTCTAGAAGACTTAGGTTCAGTTCCCAGCACCCACATGGCAGATAACAACTATCTGTAACTCCATTTCCAGGGAATCTGATGCCTTCTTTTGGCCTCTATGGGCACTGCACATACATGGTGTACTTATATACAGGCAGGCAAAACACTTATACACATAAAATAAAAATAAAAAAGATGCTTCACTGAAAAATACCTTACGAGAGTATCACTTTGTTTTCAATAATATGAAAATAAGACTGTCATGATTGTGGTAGTTTATATATTTCTACAGTATACTATGGCTTATCAAGCACTTAAAATATTTTATTTTTATTTTATGTGTATGAATATACTAACTGCCTGTTTGTAAATGCACCCATGTTTACATAAAGTGACCAGTTCTCTGTTTGCCTAAGAAAACAGGTGTATGTTTAACCTTTGCTTCTGCTTCTATAAATATACTTCCCCACTTGAAATTTCAGCTAATGGGTCTCCTTGACTTGTAGGGTGGAAACCCCTGTGCATTGGCCCCAGGTCACATTGGCCCATGTGTGCATGTTCATAGTCACATAGGCAGTCACGCACTCCAGTAGTCCTATAGTTCTGTGTCAACCAATGCAGGAATGGGTGTGGAATGATGCCAAATTGTCTATAAATATTGTAAAACAAATAAACAAAAAACTGCTGCCTGGGCTCCAACTCCCAGCGGTGACTCTGCTGAGCTCACCTCTGAATAAATCTGATCCTCCACTCAGCCCAAGTTGTCCAAGCACAGTGACTTCCCAGCCTCACCTTCCTTTTACAGTCTTGATTCCTTTACCAGGAAGCCACTCTCTGTGCTCACAAACAAGGCTGGCTCCATGGAGTCTTGGCCACCTGGCTGTGGCAAGCAATGGCCCACAGAAGAGTGGAAGGCATGACTTCTGTCTTATTGTCTGTGATCCTGACTCCACCAGCCTTGGTTCGGTTCCACAACCTACCTGATAGGATAAGTAGATTGATCCTCCAGAACTTTAGGACATGGTAAGATGCCCTAGGCCCCCTGAAGTCACCCTTGCTGTCATAGGCAGAGGAGAGATTGATCACTATCCAGCAATTTTTTAGAACTGCATCAGTCAGGGAAGCCTCACCAGGAGGTTTCTGTCTGGAGTCTAGTGCGAAAGGCAGTGGAGAGTGTCCGCTGTGTGGTGTGTGTATATGGTTCCACAGCTGTCAAGCCCCGGAGTCTACTTGAGCCCCAACCTGTGGTTCTGTGACTACCTCATAAAGCCATAAGGGAGCATCTGGGGGACTCAGTACCTCCCTTCAAGTCAGATCTGAGTTCAGGACAATATACGAACTGGCTATAGCCAAAAGACATTCAATTCCCTGTCAGGAGAACAGCCAGGTGGTGTGAAGTGATTTCTGTTCAGAGTAGCACCTGTTCCAAAGGTCCTTGTCCTTGTTTTGTGACACCAACACAGGAGGAACACTATCGGAGGGTCCCATTTGAGACCCAGTGTCCTATACTGTATGATCAAAATTTTCAAAAAAAGTATATTCAAGAGATTATGCTACTAAGGTGATACCAGGAAAATTGAAGATCCTCTATGAAACAGAATGGACAACTTCTGATGTTGAAGGGCCCCCAGAAAGAACTTTGGTTTTAACTAAGATTAAGACAGTGTAGCAGGCGGTAACTAGAGATTCAGGCTATCCAGACCATTTTCCATATATAGATTCCGGGCTACAGGTCTTGCTAATACAGGCCCCACAGGTAAGTTTCCGCTCTGGCAGACAGGGACATATGAGGATTCTTCTGGCCAGGATTCCATCAAGAAACCGAGGCTCCATCAAGACTCTACCAGTCCTTCAGGAGACCCAGATGAGCCTCTGCTGCCACTTGTCCTTATTCTTCTCTGCCTAGGGCAGAGCCCTCCTTTCCCAGACAATCTGCCACCATCAGTATCCCCCCTAAAGCTTGAGGACAATGCTTCCTACCTAGAGTGGATTCCCCACCACCACCCCACCAGAGGGATGGGTATCTCCTCAGAGGCCTGAAGAGCCTGAACAGGTGGGGAGATGTCTCTGTTCAGCCCAGAGGCAGCCATCCAAACGCCCCTCTGAGAGACTAAAGGGCCCCAACATGTGGCGCCAGACGGAAGCATAGAAGAGGGATGGCAACCTATTTTCTGCTTCCAGCCTTTTTCCACCACAGACTTGCTTAATTGGAAATACCACATCTCCTCATACTCTAAGAAACCACAAGCCACGATAGTGGCTGCCACAAAGTAATGGGTACCGAGGAACTGAAGCTGAGACCGGTGCTGGCGAGGTGAAAGTCCTCAGCTGGACGTGGAGAGGAGTGCCATCCTCCTTGTTCAGGGGAGAAATCTTTTAGTAAGGAAAAGACAGTCTGGCCTGGGGGTGTAGCTCTGTGGTCGCCTATTGTCTTGCATTCAAAGAGGCTCATGGTTCAGATCCAAAGAGGGGGAAACCCACAAAAAAACAAAAAACTAAACTAAAACTAGTCTTTGTATATAAATACTTCTATTGTATAAACACGTCCAAAAAATTGTGAAATAGACTTAGTGGTTAAACATTGTGCTGCGACTAAAATAGCAAAACAACAAACACAGGTTATTCAGTTTTTCCACTTTGGAAAAAAGAAACACGATCGATTCAACCCATCATTTAAGCCTGTGATCTCTGGATGTTTCTATACCAGAGGAGTGGAGGGCGTTGCTGCCGGTCATTTGGCCATTAGAAAGAGTTACAGTCTGGTTCCTGTATGGGGAAAGATCATGTCTAAATTACTGCAGCTGAATCAACTCACTGAACAAAATGTGTTGACTTCAATTAGCTGCAGCGTGGCTCTTTGTGGAAGCCACAAATTTGGGTCATAAGCAGCTGCTGGCTCTGCGCTTGCGAGGCTCTGACAAACGCTTCAGCAGTTCCAGCCGCTGTGCTTTGCTGTCTGTGTTCCCTTTCCCTCCAGACAGACTCGTGCCCCCTGCGTTTTCAAGATAAACGTTCCAGACAAAAGGTTCCCACTGGAGTGGGGAATGGGAGGGAGGCAGCTCGGCCTTAGCGATGCCCTTTATGGAAAGGCAAAGTGGTGGGGCCAGGTGCCTCCGCTTCTCACTGACAGTAGACTGTGCACGCCCTTCTCAGACACACACCGTCTTCTCTCCACGCTGTGTCCCCTCGGCGGTACTCATACTTGCTCTTTTCCTCCACACAGTTGAAAGAAACAAGGTGCTGAGGAAAACTTCCCAGTTGGGAGTCTCATAACAAAGGTTCTGTCACAATAGTGAATTTTGTTTCTGGTCTGTGTGCACAGTTCCTATTCTGAAAATGTCTAAGGGTCTGACTGCCAAAAATTCACCACCGCAGTTCCATTTCTTATGCCATTTGAAGGAGTTTTAAAATTTATGTTTTTCCCTGCAAAATAGCCAAATGCTGATTGCCTAGATAGTCTGAGTTTCCAAAGGAGATGCTTTGGCCTCCTTTGTGGTCACTGTGCAAATGGTGGGATGAGGGTTATAGACTGGATGGACTCTAAGTCTGCTGCTTTTCTATGCACATGGGTCTTCTGGTTGACTTACCAGATATATTTTTCACAGGAGCTGTGCAATCACTTAGTCTAAAGTTGCACAAGACCAATACCATATAGCCTGGGCAGGTGTGATGGCTTTGGTAATGGTGGGCTGTTAGAAAATAAGAACATAATGCTTCTCAGGATGGGGAGATAGCTCAGTCAGTAAAGCACTTGCATTATAAGCATGAGCACATGAGTCTGGAGCCCCAGCACAAAGTAAAAAAGCCAGGTGTGGCTGTATTTGTTTACAGTCCAGTCCTGGGAGGCAGAGATAGGTGAAACCCTGACTCACTGGCTAGCAAGCTAACTGATGAGTTCTAGGCCAGTCTCGAAACACAAGATGGACAGCTACTGTGAAACGACATGGGAGGCTGACCTGTGGACCCTGCACATACTCATATGTATGTACTCAGAAAACAACGCTTCCTTTCACAGTCTATGTGTGCTGTTCTAAGGCCTTCTAGTATCTAATAAGGACAAGGAAGCTGAGGCCAATCTGGTGATCGACTCTTTGGATCTCTTGGGTATTATCTATCTAGATCACTTCATGTGATCAAGTTAAACTCTGTATTTATTCTACTTTTTGTTCAGTTGTTGTGATAAAACACTGCGACTTAGGAGAATAGAGGACTTATTCATCTTCCAGGGCAACAGTCCTTCATCAAGAGAAGCCATGACAGGAACTCAAGACCAAAGCCCGAATCAGAAACCATAGAGGACTGTTGCTTTCTGGCTTGCTCACTGGCCCATCATGCTCAGCTAGTTTTCTTTCTTTTATTTTTTTTGTGATGTTTTTGAGACAGGGTCTCCATGTAGCCTCAACTGGATTGGAACTCACTATGTAGGCCAGGCTGGCTTTGAACTCACAGAAATCTGCCTGCCTCTGTCTCCTGAGTGCTGGGATTAAAGTTATATGCCACTATGCCCAACTCACCTAGCTTTTGAATACTGCCTAGAGCCACCTGCCTAGGGATGGTGCTGCCCACAGTAGTCTGAGTCATCCTCCATTAATCATCAATCAAGACAATATCTCACAGACATGCCACAGGCCAATCTGATCTGGATAATTCCTCAGATGAGATTCCCTCTTCCCAAGTTACTCTGGGTTGTATCAAGTTGGTAATAAAAATGAAACAACATAGTATTTATGGTTCTACTACACAGCAGAACTTTTATCCATGTGCATATATTCTTTATAGTTCAGGAAGGGACAATTGTTCTGTTGGAAACATTTCTATCAAAAATCATATATGGTCTCCTAACTTAAGGTATGACATTTGACAGCAATAGAGAATCTATAGGGTTTGCTATGGAAAATTCCACTTAACTATGATTTTTCCACAGAACTAAGATGTTTGATTTAACTCCAGTTAACAATGACAATCTTTAATAGCCAAAGATTTATTAAGCATCCTGCAGTGCATTTCTCTTGGCCTAGACATTGATTGTATTTATCAAGTTTAGGACTGATGATATTGCTCAATTAAGAGAGGAGCTGGTTTAGCATGAAGTGCAGTAGGCATTTCCCAAAGCAAGCGTTTGTAGGATAAAAGAGACTTATACATCCACCACTGTTATTTGAATAGCTTTCCCCTTCAAGATGGTATATGTCTTTCTGGGTATCTTCTTCACTTGTTGCTTTGAGAATCATGATGGTGAAAGAGAAGCCACTCATGGAAGATTAAAACATCATTTATTATGAAGTTCAGTTTTCCATGGTTAAAAACTATTCAGAATAAAAGAACTATGAGTCATTTCACTGGTGTTTGTCAAAGCCAGAGATCCAGACAGCTGAGAAAGCACAACATGAGCCATGAGAGGATGTGGGCTAGGGGATGCCATGCTTAGACAGATGGCTTCACACAGTGTGTGCAGCCAGAGAAAGCAAGAATCTGCCTGGTGCGCTGGGCCCCAGAGGAGTGAACGGTTTGCACAAACCGTATGAGGTCATGGGGAGAACCAAGTCAGAAGACAGCGTTCTGTCATCTCCAACCACAGTCACTGGGAAAGGAGAGGAATTTTAGTCATCAGCTGGATACATGGCTTATTTTCCTTAAAGAAAAAGTATTTATGAGAATGAAGACATGTCAAAAGAGTGTCAAAATATGAAGCGGGCCAGGCTGTTAAAGGTGTTCACCTTTAATCCCAACATTCAGGAGGCAGAGGTAGGTGGATCTCTGTAATATTGAGGCCAACCTGGTTTATATAGTGAGTTCCAGGTCAGCTGGGGCCACAGGGAGACCCTTCTTTCTCTCTCTCTCTCTCTCTCTCTCTCTCTCTCTCTCTCTCTCTCTCTCTCTCAGCAGTCCTGACCGATCTGAGTGGGATAGCTTATCCAGGTCCTTGCTATCTCCTATTATATGTCTAGACCTGGTCTACTAACTAGGCTACGTTTCATGGGTCAAAGTATGTGGTGATAGCTACTAGTGCCTGGCCTAGAATCAGAGAGAGAAACATTTATATTAGCTCTTCTAACTCAAACTCCCAGGTCTAGAAATTACCTTCCCCAGGCTCCACTTTCTCCACCTTGAAAACGTTGCCAACCAGAGTTATGTGAACTGTGCTAAGCCTAGGTATAACCCATGAGAGTATTGTTTTGAGGGCTACAGTGGGCACATTGAGTTTACTTGCTCATAGGACTGTTTTTAGAATTCAAGTAAATGGAAGTATGCAAACTTCTCCATTATTGGTCAAAACATTCATTGTGCATTGGAGTCAGGGATTATAATATTATGCTTCATTTATATAATGCAGACATATTTGATATAGTCTTATGGATCAGAGGCTTTTGCTACTTGGAGTTTTATAGTGTGATGTCAAAGACAAACATTACAGTATAGAAAAGTAAAAGAATCACACTGGAAGTTGTCTTGGAGAACTTTATCTGTTTCTATAATTCATGCTTTTGATTTGGAAGGTGGGGTTTTAGAATCAAGTAGCTGAATGGCATGTTTCGGCTGCTTCATACCAAATAGGATTTTAAAATGTTTTTATTTATTTTTACGAATTTCATACATTTTGATCATATTTAGATTCCCTCCCATATCTGCAACTTCCCTTCCTAACCTCCACCCAAATTCTGCACCCTAAAATATACATATATACATACACATATGAGTATGCAAGATTAATAGAAAACATTGTTCACTGTTTTCTATAACAAAATGTCCTAGCTTCTGAAAGCATCGAAGTGTCTTGTTTTCTCTCGTTTCATTCCCGCCTCTCCTCTCCTTTCTTCCTCTTCCTTCTTCTCTCCTCCTTCCTACCCCGTTCTCCTTTTGTCTTCTCTTTAATTTTCTTGTCACTTTCCTCTCCCCACTCCCTCAATGCTGCTGTTCTTCCTGTTTCTTCTGATTTCTCTTTTTTCTCCCTCTATTGATTAAAATTCCCAAAATATCACAGCTAGGAATCAAGACAATGCTCACAGACAATACCCACAGAATCTGATGGAGGAAATTCCTCAGTTGAGGTCTCCTCTTCCCAGGTGTGTCAAGTTGGCAATCAAGATTCACCACCACATTTTATTATCGTTTTAAGTATATTATACAGACATACATGGCTCACCCAGAAGGGATGGCAAGATTCTGGTTTTATTTCGTCTCTGTGGTAAAACTGATAAAGTAATGAAACAAAGGTATATTGTTCTACATCTGCATACTCTTGTTAGTAATTCTGAACACTTATAGTAATTACAGCCAAGAGGTTTTAGCAAATAAAAAATTTAAAACCCCTGCTTTGAGTAAAGATTTATAGTTTATAAATACTCTATTATCATGTTTATTAGAAGTGTAAAAATCACGCTGAAGTTGGTTGGGCTTTAACAATCATTTAACAAGCAATGACTATTCCCTTAATCTTGAGAATGTTATTTTACAGATGAGTATAAATTATACTCCCTTCAGTAACAGTAAAACACGAGATGCTCAATGAAAATATTGTCATCAATAGATTGTGTGAAATTCTGTATCAGGTGAACAAAGCAGAATAAAGGTGTCGGCACCCTGAAAGGCACTTAGGTACAAAAGGTGCATCAAGGACACACGTGGCCCAAAGAAACCAAGGTCAGAAGTCAAATGGACATAGTGATGTGAACATGGTTATCCAGAAGCTGGACAACAAAGACTGGCTGTGTGCGGGGGACCTAGGGTGCTGGAGTCGGGGGTGAGTCCAGTGCCCTAAGAGATTGTGGCTCAGGTTACCATACAAATATGTTTTGTTAGACAGTCATAATGATTTCAGTTATGAGTTGAACTAAAATTATTTCTCTCTTCTAAGAGTGACCTACTTAAAGTAACAGTAAATCAGAATTAGAAAAGGGAAAAAGAGACTGGTCTGAGACGTGTGTAGAGGAAAAGAATGCCGCTTAAAAACACAGTTATTTCCAGTGTAGTTCTGGGCTTCCGGGGTTCCAGCCACAGACTGGGAGAAGCATTCTCCAGATGAGATGGGTTACTTGATGCCAGCAGTCTTAAGTAAGTTCAGTTTCCTCCCCTTCCTTCCTGCTCATACTGTCAAGCCTCTAAACTAGATTTTCTTTGTAGGTTTGTCTGTGGGGGATTCAATGAACAGACCAGAGAATCTGATCTGGCTTTGCTATGCATTTCACTAGAGCCTAATAGGTTTATGTTTTGGTTATTATGTATCAGCAATTGAGCATTCAGTTCATGTGAGTCTTACCCAGAGAAGGACCCATTCTTTTTTACATTTTAAAAAGATATTATACTTATTAGTTTTATTTTATGTGTATGAGTGTATTGCCTGCATGTATGTAAGTGCACCTGTGTCATGCAATGCCCACGGAGGTCAAAAGAGGACTTCAGAACCTCTGGAACTGGAGTTAGGTCAGTTGTTAGCCACTGAGAGCAGCCAGTCTCTAAACCACTGAGCCATCTCTCTAGTCCCGGGACCTATTCTTAATGTTTTGGTTGATCTGATTAAGCCTTCTGGACTCAGGACGAAAGTCCCGGTAATGATGAGTTATCTGAATTCCCCAAGGTTGTGATGACCTTGAGGGACCTCATGAGCTATATTTGCTAAGTTTGCTGACCTATTCAAACTAGAACAGGGAGTTTGCTAAAAAATTTCACAAATCTCTTCACTGGGTCCATCACTGATGCTTTGGTATAATTAAAATCATCAGTCACCTGCACCTTGATAAATCATAAATTCTAGAATCCAGCCTATTTTTCCCTATGGGAGACCTTCACACAAATTAATGGACTAGAAGATCAAGGACAAAACCTGAAAACAAGAGTTTTCTCCTGGATTTCTTCTTGAGGAGTATAGGAAATCACCTACGTCTGATGCTCTGTAAGAGTGTTGAGTGTAGCTAGGCACAGTGGCTGTACACCTTTAATCCCAGCAGAGGCAGGTGGAACAAGCAGCCACACATCCCTTCTTCTGTGCCAACCACGATGAAGTGGACCCACAAACTGTGAGCAAAAGAACCCTTCCTCCCTTACGTTGCTCTTTTAGGGTGTTTGGTGACAGCAATGAGAAAAGTAAGTGAGACATTTGTAATTTATTTCCTAAAATGAGTGTGAAAATTTATAAGAAAAGGTATGCACATAATAAAAGACAAATCTAGTACTAAACTATGAATCGTTAAATAAATGAAAGAAATTCTGTGCCCCCACCCAGATATTAACAAAATCTTATCTCTGAATAACATTTTGTAAGATGTACAAGTGAATTAGTACTGTGTACTTGGCTCCTCAAGGTCACCACAACCTTGGGAAATTCAGTTAGCTCATTGTTAATGGGGTTGGAAAGATGGTTCAACATTAAAAGCACTGGCGTCTCTTGCAGAAGACCAGGGTTCAGCTCCTAGCACCACATGGCAGCTAACAACTGTCCTTAACTCCAGTTCCAGGGGAAACCGACAACCTCTTCTGGCTCTGAGGGCATTGCATGACATGGGTGCACTTACATACATGCAGGGAAAATACTCATATACATAAAGTAAAAATAAATAAATAAAAATACTGTGTGTATTTCCTGCCTCCACTGGATTATACTAGAACTTTGCTTCAGCAACATGGAGGAGTCTAGTGGCTGGTGCTGTGCTGTACGGAGTCTTTGTCCTCTAGATATAACATAAAGCCATTTTGATAGCCATGACAACTAGAGTAGAGCAATACAGTGACAGTCAGGTCTGTAGTAATGGTAATAGAGCTCCGGACTCCCTAGAGGGTCAAGGAAGGCAGGGCTAGGAGACCCTCACCTGAGATTCTCCTTTCCTCAGCTGCAAGTGCTCTTGAGAGATGCTGGAGTTCACAGGAAGGGAATGGTTAATTGCAAGCTGGACCGCATGACCCATGATCCATGGGACTTGGTGGTGATTCTGCTGCCTTGTGGTCACTCACACTCCTGGAAGTAGCCCTCACCCAGGCTCTGTGAAGAGTCCAATAAACTCACCAGTCTCAGCAGGTTGGACTTTGGTCTGTCATGGGTGCTCATCTTGGTTCAAATTTTGCACAGTTTTTCAAAGTTAGCACAACAGCTTGCTGTTCTCTGGTTACCACAGAAGTCATTCCAGTGGTCTGCCCAGTGGTCTACTGGACTCTGGTGTCTAAGGCGGGTTGCAGACACACTGCTACAGTGACTTGTTCCTTCATTCCAGACTCTGCCGTGCAGAAACGCATTGCTGTTGTTAAAGCCAAGGCACCTGGTATAGGTACAGCCAGCCCTTACCCAAGACCAGCCCTCTTCCCGGTCCAGGTGTTTATAGTTGTTATCGGAGTCTGCTACTCAGTGCTGTGTCTCATCTCTCAGCCCCAACGGCTTGGGAATGCAAAGCCATTTGCTCTGACCATCCTCTCTCTGTAATGCTTAGGGTCAAACACAGATCTCCAGCCACTGGTGTCTTCTCCCAAAGTGCTGAGCCTTTCCAACCAAAGGCCTGGGGCCAGGGACTATTTAGACCACTAGTTCTCGGAGTACAAAATAACTGCAAAGTCTCTTGAGGGCAGTGAACTTCAAAACTCAGACTCTAAAGTTGCTGCACTTTCTACAAGGAAATAAAACCTGTATCTGAAACAACCATACAATGAAGACATGAAGTAACTGCTTTTATGTACATGACCCTTGAATAAAATGATAAGACACAAGCAGTGGAGGAAGAAGGATATCAACTGTCAGCAACTGAGCTGAAGAAACAGGAGCACGTTTGCCTTAGTACCAGCTTTCCGCTACGTGTCTCAGCAGCTAAGATGGCAAAGGAAGTATGGCGGGTTGCTTCACTCTTGTTAAAACTTAGTGAGTGAGCACTTACCTGCACTGCATGAAGAAAGCACACGTCTACCCAAACATTTGCAGTGTGAGCTGTGATGGATCCCACATTCCACCCAAGAGGCCTAAAGTGCCACCACTGATTTTCAAGAAGAATTAGCAGACACCTCCAACTGTGGACTAAACCGGTTCTTGAAAGATGGCTTCTAGTTAGGCTCTTTGCTGTGCAAGCTGCTTTTGTAGTTGTTTTTGAGAAATTATTCTAAGTGTATTTTAAAAATTCTTCTTGGCCTCATCTATGGATCTCAATCTTTCCTTTTCTCTTTTTAACCTTCAAACTCAAGGGTGTATGCTCAGTTAGAAAGCTTGGAAAAAAGTCATAATTGGTCCCTAGGGTCAAGTGGGCAGTAGCCCACCTCAAGGGGAAAAGTTCTAGAAGAGCCCTTAGAGAATGGATGTGTGCACACTTGGAGGAGGCAGGTATCCAGAATGACCAGAACAATATATAACCAGAGTCTTGAAGAAAGCAGCTAAGAGCCAGGGCTGAAAAAAGATGGGACTCCAAAGACCCCATCAGAGATAAGGGCCAGGGATATGGCTCAGCAGGTAAAGGAGTTGCCACAAAGCCTGAAGACCAGAGTTCTAGCCCAAAGACCCACATATTAGAGGAAGAGAACCAGGGACCAAGATAAGTCAAGCTTAGAAGTAGAATTGCAAACACAGCAGCTAAACAGAGGTATCACCTGGGATCCAAATGTGCCAAGATCCGTGAGGCAAAGCCAGTTCAGTACTCTACAGCTGAGAAGACTTTCAAGAAGGGCAAAAGCACTAACTTTCATTGACTGTGAAACCAGAGCTGCCAAGCACTCTGCTGGCCTGTTTCCCCCAATCCTCAGGATGGTGGGTGTTGTAATCTCATTGCATCAGAATATTTGGTGTGAATATGGGAAGACTTTCTCAGTGAACACCCATTACCCTGTCACCTGGACCTGGTCAACACCACAGATTCCTTATCATTCACGCACCTGTGCTTGTCCCAGAAGCTCCATCCATTCTGAATCCCTCTTCATTTCTTGAGGACTGCAATATAAGTTCACAGACATTAATATAGTTCTCCTAAATGCTTCAACATACAAGTAATTAGCAAGAGTTGAATATTTGCTTGTACTTTTTTCTTTCCATGCAAAGAACATGACTCTTCAGTGTCCTGGTGCTGACTTTTCAAATGCATGTACCAACATGCCACTGTGCAGACACCAGTGATTGAGACTCTATAATAAACACCGTGACCAAAAGCAACTTGAGGAAGAAAAGGTTTATTTAATCTGAAAACTCCCAGGTCACAATTCAACACTGAGGCAAGTCAGGGCAGGAACTCCAGGCAGGAACTTGGAGTCAAGAGCTGAAACAGACCATGGAGGAATGCTGCCTACTGACTTGTTCCCTTGGCCTGTGCTCAGCTTTCTTTCTTTCTTTTACTATTTTATTTCTTTAAACTTTATGTGTACGAGTGTACTACCTGCATGTATATATGTATACTCATGTCATGCAATGTCCTTAGAGGTCAGAATGAGGGCGTTGGATCTTCTGGAACTGGAGTTACAGATGCTTGTTAGCTGGCATGTGTGTGCCAGGAGCTGTGGTCCTCTACAAGAGCAACCAGTATTCTTAACTGCTAAGTCATCCCTCTGGCCCTTCAGCCTGCTTTCTTATACAACCAGAGGAGGTGCCACCACAGTGGGCTGGGCCCTCCCACATCAATTAGCAATTAAGATAATACCTCACAGACATGGCCACAGGCCAATCCGATGGAGGAAATTTCTCACTTGGGGTTCCATCTTCCCAGGTGTGTCAAGTTGACAACTGAAGCTATCCATTACAGTTGGTGTGATGGCTCAACGGGTAAGACACAGCGCACATCTACCCACATCTACAGATACACGCAAACGCACATACCTATATACATAAGAATGTATGGTCACGCACGCCTTTAATCCCGGAACTCAGGAGGCAGAGGCAGGCAGATCTCTGAGTTCAAGGCCAGCCTGGTCTATGTAGTGAGTTCTGGGCCAGCTGAGGCTATAAGGAGACCCTGTTTCAAAAAGACCAAAAGCAAGAATGTGTAGAAATGGAGTTGAGAGAACTTGTCTCACACAGTTGTGAGGCCAACAGGATCTAATGTGGAAAGCACATTACAGTTGATAGAATGTGGTCAAGGGAGAGGTGGTATTTTTACAATTGTAATTGGTTCCTTTGGACTGTCTAGTCCCATGGAAAGTATGCAGAAAAGAAAAAGAAAGGAAATGTAATCTGTGGTGGTATACTAGAGCCTCTAATTTGAAACTTTAGAACTGCTCAGTTTATGTATTTTTTTGTTATGTGAGTTGATAGACATCTTCATGGTTTACATTAAACTGAGTGTCTTAAAGTTGAAGGCACGACTGACTGGACAAGGCCAAGTAAACTAATTAGGTCATCATTACAATTGCCACAGTGTGAAGCTGTCAAAGTTGTGGACTACAATTTAGATGAGAAATTTACATTTGCTTTTTGTTGTTGCTGCTGTTATTGAGACAGGTGGTATGGGACTCACCATCATCCTACCTTGGCTTCTCAAAGGATGAGATTATTCTTGAGCCAACATACCTTGTCCATCTACTCCTTTAAGTAGATGTCAGTTTTCTGCTCTCCAAATAAAATGGGTTCGATTTGCTGCACTATTCAATAAGGATCCCTAATTCTGCAGTTTTGTAGTGTTACAGCACTAACTTTACAATCAACTGAATGAATAACTCTTAACTGACCAGACTGCCAATGTGTGTCCTGTCCACACTGCAGCATGACGCAGGGTGAGGGAGTCCTCTAAATCCCAGTACATAGGTTAGTTCTTTAATGAGCTGCCTAATGTACTCAGCTGACTGATTCTCTGGAGAAGATGGGTCATTTTTCTACAGCTGAGAAATTGGCTGGGATCTTGTTTCAACCTGTGAGATTTCATTCTGGAGAAAGAGAACTGTTACTATCCACCTGACTCGGAGGATCACCACTTTCCAGAATATTCTGTATGTACCTTCAACAGGTTTTAGATACCATGTGAGTGCAGACAAGATCAAGTTCATTTTCCCTCCAGCCCTGTAAACTAAGGACCAATGTTATTGCATGTTAGTGCTGCCAAGGTGTAGTTCTCTCTGTTACGAACACTCTGCTTCTCCCGGTGACCCACCACTAATGTAAAGCAGTGGGTACAACCCAGGCACTGCACACCATTCAGGAAAATCAAAACGAAACCTAGATCTCACCTGCTTTGAAAAATGAGGATCCTAAGAGATTTATTTAGGACTGAACAGTCACGTAGGCCTGAAGCAGCAGAACAGACCCTCCTAGAATCTCAACTAGGAAAAACAAGGACAAGACAGATTTTGCAATGTTAGCTTAGGATTCCAAAGTCCATAAAATGAAAAGGAGTCTTTATTTCCTGTGAGGAAAATTTTTCTAGGGGCATTTTCCCATCTGAAAATCTACATAGAAAACAATCTCTTGACCTATGTTTACAAGAGAAGCCAAAGACCTCAGTGTGGCCTGTGGAAATGTATAGACCACAGTCAGGGTTGAATCTGTGAGAAGCAGATGATAAAATGTGAAGTCCAGTGGAGAAGGTGATCACATGATTCTACAACCAAGAGATGAAGGGAGAGTCCTTTCGGAAACTGGCATGGCTGAAGTCTGGTCTTAGAGTCAGGTTGCCCTGAGAAACCGTCAACTTGTCAAGGGAATGCTAAAAGGAATTCCACAGTGGGGAAAATGGATATGAAATACAATGAAATCTGAGGGAACATTAGAGGTTGGCATAAATAATCATGACTGGTTAGTTCATTCTTTACAGTGGGCATTGAGTAAGAAGCTTGAGTTACAGTGGTGAGCTAGGAAAAATACTGAACAAATGGAAAACAAACAGTTATAAACGGAAAGCAGTAAAGCACTGGACCAGCTGTGACAGAAAGGATAGGTGTCTCTGAGACCATGTAGACAAGGGAAGAAAACTAGGCTTCCTTCCTGAGAAAAAAGAGGAGTAAGATAGAGAGCAGAGAAAGGGAGTTATGTGATCACCAGGGGACCTGATCCAGAAGAAAGGAAGTCTGCGTGGTGCAGTAGCTTGAAGAAAATCAGGAAGGCAGGAGGAAGGGACGTCTGCAAGCGAGAAGCAAGGATGCTCTCTTTCACAGGCAGAAGAGACAACCTAGGAGTCCCTGTAGCCCACAGGCTTCCAGAGACAGTGTGACAAGTAGGGGAAGTGAGCCAGACCAGCCAGTGCCTGGGGGAAACCAAGCAACTGGATGCACAAAGCTGATCCTAGATGGGACTCAGCCTCTGGCTTCAAGTAACTAAATTATGCTAATTTCTGCTCGGTGAACCACTCTCAGATGGAAGTTAATATCAACCTTTGTAAATAAAGCTACATAAGACTATTATGTACATGTACATGTAGCAATTAACCTGGTTTTGATGTTGTTACTTCTTCTTTAATAACTCTATGCTGAAAACCTCATACAAAATAATTCCACTTGAACTAAAGAAGGAGAACCACACCCACGGGAACTCCACCCTAGTAGAGATCTCCACAGCGAGGCAAGGCCAGTCCTTGATTTATTCTTCCTAGGGACCAGTTCCAGGAACCTCTTAGTTATGAACAATGACTAATGATCATAAAATCAGTTAATATTTATGAGCATTCACTGTGCGCCAGCATGGTTCTGAATGCTTTACTTGATTGCTTCATTCAATAATACTCATAACAACTTTATTTTTGTGCCTATTTACAGATGAGGAAACAGGCACAATGGTTAAGTGGCTGGTTCAAGCCATACCATAGAAGAAGGGGAGTCAGAATTCCACTGTGAGTGGAACCTGTGCCCATTGTTTCAATCACTATGCTATGTATTAGGTGACTAATTCATGCTGTGGTCCATGGAGGGCTGACATATACCTGACAGTGTTAAAGCCCCAAATCACTCTAGGAATTGAGTTTGGAGTAGATAATGCTAATACAACCTAGCCTGCTACCATCAACACATTCAGTTATCTAAGACATGAGTGTTCACAGAGTACAGTTTAAAAACAATGATTGGGTTGTAACAATTGCAACCATTTGTGCACATGTCTTCTGTCCTTGGGGGCCTTCAAGCTCCTGGAGAATGGATGGTGAACTCCCTTGATCTAGAATCTTCTTCAGCCTTCAGCCTGATCCTGAACGTTGATGGAATGACATCCACATGACTATCAACTCGCCAGAGCATGCCCATGGGGGTATTCAGTGGGCCAGAAGAGGGCGTTGGATCCCCTGGAACTGGAGGTGGCAGTGAGCTGACCAATGTGGGTGCTGGGAACTGAACTGGGGTCTTTGGAAGAGAAGGAAGCACTGTTAAGTGCTGAGCCATCTCTCCAGCCCCCTAAAGAAGAATTCCTTTCATTTATTTATTTATTTTACTGTATGAGTGTTATACCTGAATTCGTATAACTGCACCCATGTTGTTCAGTGTCCACAGAGGACAGAAGAGGTCTTAAGATCCCCTGGAACTGGAATTATGGATAGTTGTTAGCCACCATGTAGGTGCTGGGATTTGAACTGGCTGCTCTTGCAGAGGATCTGAGTTTGATTCCCAGTACCCATATGGTGGCTAACAATGATATGTCTCTTAACTCTAGTTCCAGGGGATCCAACGCCCTCTTCTGATCTCCGTGGGCATTTACATACATGCAGGCAATACACTCATATACATAAAACAAAAATAATAAAAATTTTTAAAGATAATGCTATGAACATTTGTGAGCCAACAACTCTTAAAACCTGATGAAATGGACAAATTCCTAGAAATATACTGAAATTGAATCAGAAGGAAACAGAAACTCTGAGTGTATCTAAGAATGATCATCAACCATCAAATCTAAAAATAAACAGTAACAACTTGACAAGAGGGGACTTTTCTAAACCACCCTAAGAGTCAGCATTTTCTGATATTGAAACTAGCAAAAATACTACAACAGAAAGAAACTGCTGACCAATATTTCTTTTAAATATTCACTTACCAAAGTGCCAGAAAACCTAGTTTAACATCATTTAAAAGGTTTGGTTTTGAATCAAAGAACATACGAGATTCATTCCAAAATTCAGAGATGGTTTGACATTTGAAAATCAATTCACATGGTGTACCACATTAACAGAATAAAGGAAAAAACTCTACGTGAGATGCATTTGACAAAGTGACAACTGTCACTTCTCTATTTGGAATGTGCATGTATCACATAGGGGTGGGCGTGCTGGCACACACTTTTAATCCCAGTAGAGGTAGGCAGATCTCTGTGAGTTCAAAGCCAGCCTGGTCTACATAGTGAGTTCCAGGCCAGCTGGGGCTACAGGGAGACCCTGTCTCAAAACGAACAAAAATGAAAGAAAGAAAGAAAGAAAGAAAGAAAGAAAGAAAGAAAGAAAGAAAGAAAGAAAGAAAGATTATACACACCGAAAGGGGTAGAGTTAGAATGTATGTTCCAGATTGTGAGATTACAAAGTTTAGGACATTTCTACTGTATGTTGTGTATTTGGTTTTAACATCTAAGAAGAATCAAGATGAAGTTTCCAAGATGTAAGAACATTCTACCCACATAACTGGTTTAATAAAGGAATGATCTTTGGTTGAATGATCTTCAACCCTGTCCTCTCCCCACTGATATTAACATATCATTACTTCCATTGCACATTCACCTTTCACTGCTGGAATGTGGGCCTGGGCCGGCTCCCTCCAGTGGTGATTTTGGACTGCTAGAGACGGTCCTGCCTTCTTTACAAGCTCTCCAGGGAAAGATGATGCAGATGGAGCCAGTGAGTGGCTCAGTGATGTCACAGCGATGGCGATGGCGGTAGAAGCCACAGAAAAGGAAGTTAATAAACTGGGAAAGCTGGGATCAATTTGGCTTTGACTCAGAGTCATGCTCTGTTTTGAAAAAAAAAATCTCTCTAAAGGTTGGTGTCAACTCACTGAATTCAATTATAAATAAAAATCAGAATCATGGTTTCCAATCTTTTGTGAGTTTTTAATAGGTGCATTGTTCAGCTTCCTGACAAACTGATGAAATGCAGCCGTGCTAAGTCACAAAATGCCTGAAACATTTGTTTACTTGAACCGATACAAGGAAAGAGATCTTTTGAGATTATATTCTTTTAGTCATGAGACTCAAACCTTTGCTTCAGCAGACTTCTGAATTTATACATTTAAAACTTTTAAAATCACTTTCACACTCTTTCTGTTAGGACCACAGCAGGTGACTTGGGGGAGGTTAGCTGCCAGACCAGGTGTCCTCGTTTACAGGTGACGTTTGTTTCTAGACTAGGAAGTGAAAGCACAGATAAAGTCTGCAACACAATTTGAGGTGAATGACCGGCCCTTACCTTGGACTAACAGGTAGGTTTTTTTTTTTTCCTCAAAGGTAGAGATTTGGGATTTCTGTTGTTCTAGAGAAGCAATGACCTGTACTTTGGGACCAGGCTCCTTCTTGTCCTCTGCTCTTTGTAGCTGTATAACTTCTAGCACTGGCCACTGCATGGGGATCATCAGAAGGGTCAGTGATGGGAGGAGAGCTTCCCACTTAGCAACAATTAAACCTCCGATGTCACATGTAACAGTGATGCTGGCGGGGGGTAGTTATAGTTAACAGAATACCAATTTCACGATTTAAACCCACACAGTCTTCCATGAACCTGACCTACCAGAGATGAGGCCACCCACCAGCACACACAATTCTTTAGAAATCAGGTGTTTAAAAAAGAAAAAGAGAGAGAGAAGAGAACTTTCATCTCACCAAGTCAGGCTGTCACCATTATCTTCTCTGGATTAGATACTTTAACAATGGGAAATAAACCTGCATTAAACAATGCTTTTCTTATTATTGAGAAAATTGGAAGAAGCAGAGGGTGAAGGCAGATCACAGACCATCCACCAATGGTCTCCATTCAGTCCCACTTTTCCAGGTTGAAGTAGTCTTGATTTTAAGAGAGTCCTGAAGGTAAGCAGGATGGGTAGGTTGACACAGGTTGGCAGGTGAGGTGACCTGGAGGCCAGATATTCCGATCAGGGCAAATTTGGGGGACGATGTGGCCCACTTGTGCTGTGAGAGCCTCAGGTTTCATCCACTTTCCTACCAAAGTATTTACCAAACTCTTAAACAAAAGACTGGCAACTCCTCAAAGATGAATTCTGACCCCAAGGTTTGCAAAGTTCACCCCACCGTGTGCATCCTGTGGCCTGCAAAGTGCAGGTCTGGCCTGAAGCGTCTTACCCGTCTTTCTCAGTTCTGACAGTCATGTAACTCTGCTGTCAGCAATAATCTTTGCTCAAGTTCAGACCTGGAATGCTCTTCCTCCTGTGTGACTGCAACCCTCTGCAGCCCACATCTCCCCTCGGAACAAGCCTTTGTAGAGCCAGGGGTAGACTGCCTCTGCAGGACGGTTACTGGGCCGGGTGGACCTGCCTTCAGCAGCACTGGACTAGAATGTGTCCTCTGCTCCCAGGGGCTGTGCTGCTGACACACCGGCTCAGGAGGGTGAATAATCATATCGACAGCCATTTTGGGGGTAAGCAACAGAACAGTAAGTAAAAACTCATTTCCAACCGTAAAAATATCAGAAACTTCAAGTGAAGTTTTCATTCTACGTCAAGATGTATTTTCCTTGCTTAATTCCTCTGTCTTTTTTGTCAGTGTTTAAAATTGTTTTTATTTGTTTGATAATTTTGTACATGTACATAATGTGTTTTGATCATGTCTGCCCCCATTCCCACCCTTCCAATTCCTCCTCCTGTCCCACTACTCCCAATTGTGTGTGTGTGTGTGTGTGTGTGTGTGTGTGTGTTTAAACCCACTGCATCCACTTAGTGCTCCCAGTATGTGCATGGTTGAAGGAATATCTACTGGATCATAGGTAGCCTCTCAAGGCTGTATCCTTAAAGAAAACTAACTCTCCCTTTCCCAGAAGCCATCAGTTGCCAAAAGTACCTCATCTAGGGGTGGGGCTTCATGACTGGGAGTGAACATTGAGATATTTTTCTAACAGTCATGTAACTCTGCTGTCAGCATTAATCTTTGTTCAAGTTCAGACCTGGAATGATCTTCCTTCTCTGTGTCTGCAACCCTCTGTGTCAGCCCACATCTCCCCTCTAGTCCTTTAGAGGTAAAGGACTAAGTACCTAGCTCCAAATGGTTCAGTAAAGAAAGAGCAGATGGAGGGATGGATGGAGAGACAGAGGTAGACAGCAGATGATAAAGCACATGAATAAAATGTTCAGTGAATCTGGGTTACAGGTATGTTTGTACTGATTTAATTTTGAAAGTTATTGAACTTATTTCCAAATAAAGAGTTTCTAAAACTTGTCAATAAAAATTTTTTTTAACTCCTGGTATCATAGATGAGGCAAGCTCCCTCAGGCTGCTGTCTTGATTGGGCCATGTTTATGGTGGAAAAACTCCCAGCCCCTCTTGTAGAGAGCAAAGACTTTTCAACCCACCTGGTGAGATGGATTTATTTGATGACACGAGCAAGTCTGCTACTCATGTCCACTCATTATCCACGGCCAAGCATGTTTCCTGGAGCATATATATGAGTCAGCTATAATTCAGGGGGAAATAAGTGGCTTTCCAGAAGTGTCCAATGAAAGCTGAACTGAGGGAAGCAGACGGCACATGCCGTTAAGATGCCACAGAACAACTTGAGCTTATGTAACTTTCCTGCAGTCAGTTTGTGGATCATTTTCTTGACCATTATGTCATTGGATTCTCCTCCTACCTGGGTTTGAAATTCATCCCATTTTGTACTTAAAGAAACCAAGGCTCAGATAGGTTAAGTGACTAGCTCTAAATCATACAGCTGTAAGAGATTTCTATAAATTCTACACTCCTGCCAGTAGGCTGTTCCATTCCATCTACAGTCAAGAGCAGATCCTCCTTCAGCAAACACTGACCATGTGCACATGGAGTGCCACATACCTTTAACAACTCTGGAATCTGTGTTCATGGTGTGTATAAGCCATCAATAAAATGATGCAGTTAAAGTGGAGTGCACTTTAATCCAGGGCCATGTCTTTTGTTAGTTAAATGAATATCACAAGGACTTGGAGGATTTTGTTTAATTTGCCCGTGCAGGTAATGAATCCCCATGTTAGATTTTGTCACAAAGTCGCCACCAATGCCAAATATACCTCCCTCAAGTTGTTTTTCTCAGGGTTATCATATCAACAATAAATGAAACTGAGATACTAACCATTAAGAAATTCTATCATTCCAGTGTCCCTGTTGGCTGAGATGGGGACAGGGGGAATGGATCTGCTGGCTCCTTTCATTCAAATGCTCTCTCCCCAGAGCATTGCTATTCTGATATTAGAAACCAGTAAATGGAGAACTTTGGTTAGAGGAGATGGGAGCTCTTGGGATGCTGATAATGTTCATTTTCCACATATTCATGGAGTCTCATAGAAGATATGGTGTTTTATGAAGATAAATTGAGCCATATATGACATAAAAGTTAAAATAAATGTTAAATAAAACAAGAACTTTTTAAAAAGGTGAATATTAAAAATTATAGTTATGTAAGTCAGACTCAAGGAGAGTGTTAGAGTGTAACAGAAGGTAAAGCAGAACACAGATTTTACCTGTCTTCAGAGGACTAACGGTAGAAGCCAGAGCAGTCTCTCAGATCCAGCCACATTCTATTTTCACAGCAATATATTCACGTACAAAGACCCATCTTTATGTTTAAATTTTAATTAACCACTGCTGTGATCATTCTACTTGTGATGCCAGCCTATCCTGAATGCAGCCTTAGAGTTTAAAAACACAACAAAATTGCTTTTGATGGGACAAGATTATGGCTTGCTATGTGGGCTAGTGACTTTAAAAAAAAAAAAGTGTTTGCAAGGCTGCATAAATTACTGATCATAAAATAGCTACAAGTGGTCTTCAAGGTGGAATTTGTATAAAAATGTGATAATCATATGCACCACAACAAAAATGAGTTGCATTGCTCCATAAAATCTCGCATAAAAACTTAACAGGCATTTCCATCTTACAAGAGTTGGATGAGTTGCCATCACTAAGGTTTTGAAAGATTAATTCTTCATCCAGGTTATTTTCCTTCTTTGCATTATATTTTCCATTATTATCAAAAAATTGAGAAATGACATTCAGAGAGTGAGCTGGCCCCCCTCCAATATCCAGCCACTTCAGGTACAGACTCTTCATTCTCCTCAAGTTGGAGTCTTGTGACAAGGTGAGCAGGAGACACTGGAAACAACATTTTTATTCCCAAACAGATGGAGATTTGTTTATAGGTATTGATGTGTAGCAGCCTAGGAATCTTTTAATTAATGTTCAAAGGAACATCTAGCTCTGAGGGAGAAACCCAGAACTCTACTTGACTTGAGCTATGTACACACATACCTTTCCCAATAAAGCACTTAGCAACCCGGGACCCCCACCTGCATCAAGTTGCACATTCATCTTTCTCTAAACAAAGGCTTGTTGTCACTGTCACCTACAGCTCCCCAGCAATCCCTAGTAACTCCTGTTTTAAGATCAAACTCATTCTGGAACATGTCCAGAAATTAGGAGCTGTGGGCAGCACACGTTCTTCAGCAAAGAAAGGATGGCCTCCCTGTAGGCTAGAGACGCCATGATTCTCCAGTGACACAGACTGCATGGGATTGGGGAAGCAGAATGCCCTTTAGATGTACTTGCAAAGGAATGTGACAGGCCACTTCTGTTTCTGACTGCCTAAGATATATCTTATGTATGATGCTCACACATTGCTCTTTGAATTGAGTTTGGAAAAAGGATTGAATTTTCTGTGTGTCAGCTTGTTGGTAGTGCTAGGCTGAATGCTGCTGGCCTCCTGGCCTGGCTAATTGACTGGGCAAAGTGGCACTATTTGGTGGCCACAGTGATGACTCCTGCATTTTCCAATGAGCTTTGACTTGAAGGGCTGGCAGCTTAGGGGACGGGACCATGGGGAAGCAAAAACTTCTTCTGTCTGCTAATCCTCACCTCCTTATTGAGGTGATCCGAGAAAAGGTGAGTCGCCCTAAGATTTGCACCAGAGGAAAATATATACAGATGTTTCTTTTGTTCTCTGGCCTCACTGATAAAGGTACAGGCTTCTGTCCTGCCCCCTCCTGCCCTTCCTCTGAGTCCCCTGCGTCCTCCAAAAGGGAAAGGACCCAGGCTGCCAGTTCTGCCCTGGTAGCTAGCTAGCAAGAGAACTACATGGGGTTTGCTTTATGGAACTGGGATGATCAGAGGCTTTAACTAGCAAGAGGTGAGGTTCAGATATGAACAAGGAATTGGGAAGAGGACAGGAAACAGGTGATTTCTTTATAATGAGACACTTTTGTCCCTGTTGTATATGTGTAGACCTTGGGATCTTGGATTCTGCCAATGGGGAGTCAAGAGATTTTGGATCATAAGGGCATGACTCCAACTAAGCTTTGATGCCTCTTGGCCTGCCTGGTATGAAGTTATAGGCATGAAGCCAGGTGTGGTGGAACATGCTTATGATCTGAGGACTCAGGAGTCTGGCTAAGGGACCACAGCAACTTCCAGGTCAGTCTTGCCAACATAATGAGTTCCAGACCAGTCAGGGCTACATATCAAGAAGAAAAGGATATTTAAACTGGGCATATGGCACATACCTGTAATCCCAGAATTTGAAAGATGGAAGCAGGAGGATTAGGAGTTCAAAGTCATCCTCAGGTACATAGTCTGTTCCAGGCTAGCCTGGGCTACTTGAGAGCCTCTCTCAATAACAGAAAGGAAAAAGAAAACACACATACACAAAGGGCCGAACGATGGTGGATTTTTTTATTGCAAGTTCTCTATTTAACTTTTAACAAAAATATGCATATTGACATCACGGCTCCCACCTGCTATCCCAGCACGCAGGAGACCAGGGCGCTGCCGTGAGTTCAGGGGCTGGCTGGTCTACAGAGCCTACCTTGGAAAGACAAAGCATGGGCTGGAGAGACGGCTCAGCAGTTAAGAGCACTGACTGCTCTTGCAGAGGACCTGGGTTCAATTCCCAGCGCCCACATGGCAGCTAGCAACCACCAGTAATTCCAATTCCAGGGGATCTGATGCTCTCTTCTGACCTCCAAGGGTATTGGGTATAATGCAAGGTGGGCCTAGCTAGGCCACCTGCCAGGAGGAATGAAGGAATGGCTCTCATGGGTGTGGTGCTCCACACTGGTTAGTTGTGGAGCTAGTTTCTGCCCAGCACCTGGAGGGAACCTGATCCACCTGGGAACAAACTGTGATTGGCTGTAGTCAGGACTCCACTCTATAAGGCTATTGGCTAAGAAGACCTATAAGACTCCATCCCATAAGGCTATTGGCTAACAAGACCTATAAGACTCTCTGTTCTTTCTTGAGAGTCTTTCTGTTCTGCTTGCAGCAGATCACCACTGCTGGCTTTCCGCTCAACTCCCAGAGTCTGTGTGTGTTGACTCTGCACCTACTTGCTCCCTCACCCTATGGCAGAGACCCTTCGGTCCCCTTCGGACTGGCCCTGAGTGCTGGGACCCTCAACACAAGGGCATTGCATGGTATGGGTACACTTACACACATGCAGGCAATGCACTCATACACATAAAATGAAAACAATAAATAATTAAAAAAAAAAGAAAAACAAAACAAATTGATGATAAAAACAAGTTAATAATGGATGGGTAATAATATATAGATTAAAAATAGATGATAGATAGATAGATAGATAGATGATAGGTCTGTGCATCATTAGAAGAAACAGTGATAGGTACTATCACACAGGAGAGATTCATCAGATTTCAGTCTTTAGTGTTCAAGACTCAGGTCATAACCACCTGATTATGGATTTCCTTCCGTGTGTGTGGAATTCCAACAACTGGTTAAGTTTAGTCATTTCACTGGGGCTGGTCCTCTCCCATTGATCCCTCTGCAACTCAGGATACTTTCATCAAACCCTGGGCAAAGGCCTCTAGACATGTCTCTTACTGATGGATTTCAGCTTTCTATCATGCTGCCCAGGGGATCTTTTCTCCTTAAGTTCTGTGTCTCAGTCAGGGAGGTAGGGCCGGGGTAGCTGGCAGGCGGGCGGGGTGGGGGTCGGGGGAATATACTCTGGCTTTCTAGAATTTTGACAGCGTCTGCATCCAGTCGTTTTCTTTCAAGTGAGATTTGGATTTTATATGCGTTGTCTATTTATTTTCTTTTTACAATTATTCATTTATTTGTGCATGCATGTCTGTGTCTGTGTTTGTGTCTTTGTGTCTATGTATCTGTGTCTGTGTGTATCTGTGTGTGTCTGTGCCCTTCCCTGCCCCCCATTTCAGGGATTGAACCCAGGGCTTCTTGCAGCCATGCTCCTACTGAGCTACACCCCCAGTCTAGCAATTTACATTTTAATAGACTTAGTTATAAAAAAGTTCCTCCTGGGCTGGACATGGTGGCTCAGGCCTTTAGTCCCAGCACTTGGGAGGCAGAGGCAGGCAGATCTCTGAGTCAAAGCCAGCCTGGTCTACATAGTGACTTCCAGGTCAGTTGGGACTACAGGGAGACGCTGTCTCAAAAAGACTTAGTTCTTCATCCTATGGTTTCCCTTTCCTAGAACATTAGCCGAGATTTAAACCCTTGGGGATTTTTTAAGTTGGTTTCTGTCCTTGAGGTTTGGTCTTCAACTCATTCTTTTCTCTCTGATATTAATTTTACTTTAAAAATTCATGGACAGGCAGAGGCAAGAGGATCTCTAGGAGTTTGAGGCCAGCTTGGTCTACACAGTAAGTTGCAGGCTAGTTACATAGTGAGATCCTGCTTTCCAAAAAAAAAAAAAAATCACATGCATCCCCACACAGTTTTTTTTTTTAAGAATTTAAAAATATTGTACTTAATAATTTTATTTCCTGTGTATGAGTGGATCCCCCTGGAACTGGAGTTATGGATGGTTGTTAGCCTCTATGTGGGTACTGGGAGTCAAACCCAGGTCCTCTGCAAAAGCAGCCAGTGCTCTTAACTGCTGGGCCATCTCTCCAGCCCCAAGACGTTTCTTTTTTTTCCCAGTGACTTCTGAACTTTTATTAACTCCTTGGTCCTCAGGGGGTACCCTGGCCGACTGCCTCAGAGCCTCAGCATTCTGGTGTCATTGGTCTTGGACATCACTTTGCCATCCACGATTCTGTGGGTGGCTGTTTTCTGGATGGTTTACCTGGAGTTGCTGCTGTCCAGGGCATCATGGAGATTGAAGGTCTCTCCATCTCCCAGGGAGAGAAGGATGAGGGCAAGAGCAAACCTCAAAGACTGAGGCAGCTTAGAAGCTCCCCGAGGAACTGACAGAAGAGCATCTCAGGCCATTTCATGTCCTGGGAAGCTTTGCATCATGATGCTGAGGATGAATCCACAGAGAGTGGTTTACACTGTCAGATTCATCTTTCAAATCTGGCACAAGATTTGAAGGGAAACAGCTTCACTTGGCACATTCTTTACATGAATCTGTAGCTCTAGTTATTGTTTACAAAAACAGCTGGCCCACTGCTGAGTGAACTGGAAGCCTCTGAATTACTGAGTCCCTTAGTCCTCTGCTGGCCCCTGGGTCTTCTCTCTGCAGACAGGCTCTACTTGGCTATGGAATGTTACTTGGAAGTTTACTTGCATGTTCTTCCCTTGTTCTGGTTGAGACTGGACAGAGCACTTGGGTCACACAGGGTTCCTTTTGTTCTGGTTGGTTGTGTGCTTTCCCCAAAGATCATGGAAACATTTATTTCCATGTGTAAATTGACTTATTTACCTGTCTCAAGGGGGACTTGCTTTATTAGTGTCAAGGTCTTTCTCCATGTTTTCCCTCTTCCTTCTCTTTTCCTCCTCCTCTTCCTTCTTCTTTCTCTCTCATAATAGAGCCTGAACCTAGGACCTAGTATGCTCCAGGCAAGCACTGTACCACTGAGGAGAACAGGAGATGGAAAAGTGACCAGTTTCTTTCTGGACTAGAAATGGAAATATCCTTGTTCCGGTCCTTAACCTCATCTTTGCTAACTGTCTTTGGTTCTACCCTGGCCCCAGAAGCCAGAAGGAGGTTCTGGTCTTTTCTTATCCTTAAAGGATTATACTGACCAGAAACCATACTGAATTTGTGAGGGACACCAGACATAGGAGCTACACTGACCAGTTCATCACACTCTCCCTTCTCCCATCCAGCAATGCCTCATTAACTTCAAGACAGTGACCCTCAGTAGAATCCCACCCCGGAGACCCCTCCAGCTATACAGGAACTCTGCCTTTCTTCTCTCTCTTAAGATCTCTTAAATAAAATACTTCTTTCTAAAACTTACCCTCTGTGGTCTGACTTTCATTCTTGGAATTCATGAAACAAGAACCCCAAAGCCTCTGGCTCAGGACAGCTTTGGTGAGTTTCCAGACCCAGTTTCTCAAGTCAAATGCACCAAGAGCAGAAGAAGCCTCCTTTGCTCTCAAAGACACTCTAAAGCTCCCACATCACCACTGAGCTATATCCCCAACCTTTTCTCCACATGTAATCTGTGATCATTCCTGCTCTGCCGTTTAACCCTTGCCCATCACTGACCTGCTCACCTCTGTTCCTGCTCTCAGATGTTCTTCCATCCACCAGGCCACAAGGCTGCACCTATCTGTGTGTTCTCCTTGTGGTAATTTGGGGTTACATCATCAACTTCAGTAACTATTACAATGGCTCATAAAAATACAAGGCAGGGCTTTCATTTGAAGAATGATGCAATCGGGCCATTCCAGCATTGGGAAGTGCAGACAGAATGATCAGAAGTTCATGGTGGCCTGAGGAGACCCTGTCTCAAAAACAAACAAAAGAGTATAGGCAAGGCCAGTTGTTTAAGATTAAAATTCTTTTATTATGAATAATAGTAAAAGGCCAAAATGCATTTGTTACTCATCAGGTGTTATAAAATGAAATTATTTTCTTCTTTATTTATCTATTATCTATCTAGTTGGTTAGTTTATGTTTTCTGAGACAGGGTCTCACTATGCAGACCTAGCTGGCCTGCAACTCACTATGTCCAACAGACTGGCCTTCAGTCGGCAGAGATCACCTCCCCAGTGCCTCAGTAATAGGTGAGCCCCACTATGCCTACTTTAAAATGAAACAATTGAAAAAGTACAGGTCTCTTCTCTCTTTTTAAACGTTTTAGTTTTTCTGAAATATATTACCTGTTCTCATCATTGTTTTAAGTAAATTCTTTTTGCAAATGGCTACCCCATGCTGCCAGTAGGGGGTGATAGAACATTGCTTTTGAACGTCACATGCTGCCCCCCCCCGCCCCGCCCCCGCCAAAAGAGAACTTGGCAATTTTTCTTTTGCAACCAGGCACTGAGAAGGAAGAAAAACAGTTCAATAACAAATTCAACACTAACCATCAAGCCAGGCATGGTAACAGGGCTGGAACCCCAGCATTTGGGAAGTTGAGGCTGGAGGATGGCTGTTTGTTCAAGAATAGCTTGGTTTCCATCGCACCGCCATGCCACATTTAAAAAAATTTAAAAAGCCTAACAAGTTGGTATGAGAATCATTTTCTTTATAAAAACAAGAAGGACAGAGATGGTCAGTACAGGTGAGTGTGTCATAGACACACTGTGCTGGCACTCTGCCACACCGTAGTGTCTATGGACGTTTATACCTGAGGTTCCTCCAAGATGAAACAGAGGGCAAAGCTCAGTTTCCTGTGATCAGCTACACATTTTGCAATTTGTAAGAATCTAGATTGTGAACCTTCTAGACAGGTAGGAGTTTGGGTATGTGGCATTTAGTGGTCCATGTGTGATGTGATGAGAATGAAAGGCAGGAATGGGCAGGTGGGACCATGCTGTGCTGTGTTGACCAGGATAGGCTGGGGTGCTGGAGGCCCTGCTCATCAACTGGCAGGGCCACCCAATAGGGACAAAGTGAACTCAGACCTCCTGAATTTTAATTGCCCCACCCTGCTAAAACTTCAACGAGCATCCTGGCACCAAGTCAAGATCCCACAGATGACAAGGTCTGAGTTGTCCAATACAAATAGTCCCCGAGGAACAGACCAGTTCTAGACCAACCAATTCCAAGGTTAAACTAGCCAGCACAGCCACGCTGCCTTGAACCTTTAAAACTGGGCTGCACCTAGGAATGTGCGCGCAGTTCCCTGATCTGGCTTTGGAAACTGTGGCCTGGCTTGTCCCTTGATTTGCTTTGTTTGCCAAATTATGTAAATAAACTTCCTTTTTGCAACAAAGTGGGGTCCTGGGGTTTGTTCCCACTTCTTGGACCCTAACACACCCAACCCCAAGAATCAGATGAACACTGAACACCAGGACCTAAGAAGTGAATGTTTGAGGCTTAAAGAGATAGCTCATGGGTTAGGCACTTGACAACAAGCCTGATAACCTGATTCTGATTCTTACTGCAAGTTGCCCTCTGACTCCACATGCTCACCATATCCACATCCACAATGAATAAATAAATAAATAAATATTTTTAAAGCAAAAATAAAATTGTGATTACCGGGTAACAATCTCTGAGAGGTCTGAAAGAATCTGCAGAGGGCAGAGTTAACAATCAGGTGGGAACAGATCCAGCCAGTCCCATCTCAGCCACCTGGACCTGCTCCAGTGAAGGCTGGTCTAGCCTTAGGGTGTCTTACAGCAAACCTGGCGGTCTGGATTACATTTTGAGGAACTGAGTGTGGGAATCAGGGGCTGGCAATCTGGAGGCCTGCAGGGCTTGCCCTGCCACGGATTGGATCTGGTCAAGACCTGCTCTGCCTCCCGGTGAGGCCCCTCCCAACTTTCCTGCACAGTAGCTCCTCCCCAGCGGGCAGGGAGGTTTCCTGGGCCAGAGCGCCTCAGGGACTGGGAGAGCTGCACCACCAGCCTCTGCAACTTCAAGGCCCACTGGAGGGGGACAGAAACCCTTGTTGGAACTAAGGCCATGTGGATTCCCTCTCAGCAGAGTGTCCTCTGACTAGCACTATGAGGAGCCTCAGACTTGAGGTAGAGGACCAGTAAACAGGCCTGCGATGCCTGGGGCTAATCCCATGGGCAAGCTCCTTGATGCCATTATCTGGGATGACCCCCGCAGCATGCACCCATTATCATGTCAGTTAGGCAGCTAGGGCACTTCCTGGGAATCAAGGGAGAGTTTGAATGTGAATTTAGGCCTTTTGACTGCAGATCTAGTGTGTCTGACCCTGCTGAACTGCCAAGTGTTTGGTGGGTGCCTGAGTGGGGAATAAGCATAAAGTCTAGGAATAAGGCAGCAGCCTGGATGACTGGCTGTAAGCAAAGAGCTTCCTCTGACTTGCTAGCTACATCTACGTGATGTGTGCAAAGAAGACAATTAGTCTGTGCTTCAATTTCTTTTCTCTTTCTTTAAATATTTATCTTGCTTTGTGGCTCACACCAGTAATCCTAGCACTCAGGAGGCTAAGGCAGTGAGTTCAAGGACAGCTGGGAGGACAAAGTGGGACTGTCTCCAAACCAAACCAAACTCCTTTGCTTTGTTTTATTTATTTTCTATTTTACTTGGTGGAGACGGGGTCAAATGAGGCCTTGCACATACTCACAAGTTCACCATTCAGCTGCACCTCTCCCCACTTCATACTATCTGTAAAATAATCCCTGCTTTTTAGAGTTTTATGAAGATAAAATGAGTTTCTGTAAGAAAGTGTTTAGAACAGTTCTGGCACATTGGAAACACTGGGTACACATTTTCATCTATGGCAAGGACCCTCAATCCGAATACTCTGTGTCTTAGGAGAGAGCTTTTGATTAAAACTTTGACAAATGAGAACTTTTTTTGCTTAGCTGTTTTGGAGGATTAGGGTCTTTTGGTCCTTCAACTGAATGAGAGAAATCGAACTGAACTTTGGGAAAAACAGTTGATAATCTGGTTAGTGTATTGACTTACAAGGGCTACTGTAACAAAATGCCACAGACTGGGTGGCTTAAACAACAGAAGTTGATTTTCTCAGTTCTGAAGCTCAAGCCCAAGGTCAGGTTGTTACCTGCCTGGGCTTTCAGATGGCCTTTTCTCTATATGCACAGCTCCATTTCCTCCTGATGGGCCACTGCCCACTCTAATGGTCTCATTTTAACTTAGTGCCTCTTTAAAAACCCTATTTCCAAATGATACAGGGGAGATCTGGGTCCCCTTGCCAGGATCTTTAGTCTCATTCATAAAAGAATTTAAGAATGGACTCAAATAGATGCTTTAGGCCAATTTTAATAGAATTTAAAGAAAAATCCTCAGGGTAAGCAAGCTGTGAATCTTTTCTTTAAAAAAATATTTTATCTGTTATTTTTATATGTATGAGTGCATGCATGAGTCTGCATGTGAGTCAGTGCACCCATGTTGTGCAGTGTCTGAGGAGAGTGTCAGATTCCCTGTAACTGGAGTCACAGACGGTTGTTAACTACCATGTGGGTGCTAGAAACTGAACAGGGGCCTCTGTAAGAGTAGCCCCATCTCTCTAGCCCCTCACCCTCTCAAAAGTTGTGAATCTTGGTAGCTGTCTTGAGGAAGAGGAAAGCTGAGGGGAGAGGGAAAAAAGCCATGAAGCCAGGCTTGGTGGTGAGACATACGGGGGGGACTGGCAACCACATGGTGGGGGTGGGCGGAGCTTTAGAGAAAGTAAAGAAACCCAAAGTATTAGGGAAAGCCTGCTTAGAAAAGGTATATGAGAGCTAGGTGTGGTGGCAGACTCCTTTAATCCCAGCACTTGGGAGGAAGAAGCAGGTGGAGCTCTGTGAGTTCAAGGCCACCTGGGGCTTCAGGGAGACCCTTTCTGAAAACAAACAAACACAACAACAAAAAAAAAAGAAAAGAAGATTACACTTTTCTGAAGTATTCAGAAGAGCCACATTTCTGTGACCCAGTTCTGCAAGAACTGCCCTAGGGGGCAGAGATTCTGAACAAGAAGAGTTCACCATCTCTCTGTTGCGTTGTTTAAGGTGAACCCTCCTTCCTAGGGGTGGCCCCATGACCAGGTGACTGACCAATGAAACTGGAATGGTGGATCTTCAGACGGACAGAGTAGAGATTTTATTTTTTGGCCAATTAATCTTATGGGGCTTTTTGATACTCTAACACAATCACAGTGTAAGGAAGCATGAAGTGAGAAAAAAGAGGAAGCAATCCACCTGTACAGAGCAGGCAGGTTTATTAGGGAGCAAACCTGACAGGGCACGTCTCTGAGACCGGGGATCTGGGGAAGATGTGCGCCTCTCTCGGTTCGAGATCCAGAGGAGGAGCAGACTCTCTCACAGACTCAGGGTTTATAGTTCTCTGTTTAGGGATGGGGAAGGAGCTCATTGTCAAGGTTGTATCATGGGGGGGTGGTAGTGCTAGTTACTATGGGCTAGGGCTAGGTACAACAGATAGGTTCCTTAACCCAACAAAACCAAAACAACACAAAACACTTCTATACACTAATGAAACACTGAAAAATATCCTCCAGTATAATGAAGGCTCCCCAGGCTCAGTGAGAATTAATTCCAGAATTGGTGTGCCAGAAGCTCATGGGCACCCAGACTGTCCACTGAGTCAGTGGCTCTGGCTTTTTGTCTCCCAAATTTAAAGATCAGATTTCACAGATCACAAATGATGAGAGCAGGCAATAAACTGGACTGGTAGGATGGGGACCCTAAACCAGCCTTGCTGAAGACCAGGAATGCCAGAAGAGAGTTCTGACTCCTGGTTCTTTATCATCTCTTCTAAAGAGCTGCCCTGCATGAAAGCTATATGTGAGGACAGGACTGAAACTGAGAGGCACCAGACACCTCAAGGTGGGCCAACTAGACAAACCACTTCCCCACACATGCCTAGTTTCTGCCATCAATTCTATAAAAAGTCACCGGATTAACAGCGTGGTGGTAACCCATTTCTGATCTACAGGAGTTTTGTCTTCTTTCTTTTAAGCTTCCACCTATGAATCTGCAATAAACTTCTTTCTAAACTCACTCTCTGGGCTCTGAAAATTTCATGACTTGGTATAAGTTTTGTGTGACTCAATGTCTAGCACCCTAATTCCTGAACTAAGGCCTACCTGAGTCAAGATTCTGTACAATTTAAAGACGCCCCACATTTCCAGTATCACAAAGGGAATGATTTTTTAGAAAGGATCTTATTATATGAGTATTCTAGCTACTTTCTATTGCTGTGATAACCAACTTGGGGAAGAAAGGGTTTATTTGGTTTATAGCACAGTTCATCATCAGGGGAAGCCAAGGGAGGAACCTGGAGCACAGACCACTGAGGAAAGCTACTTACTGGCTTGCTCCCCAGTCAGTGCTCAGCCTGTTTTCTTATACAATACAGGACTACCTGCCTAGGGATGGCACCACGCATAGCAGGCTGGGCCCTCCCACCTCACAGAACAATCAAGGAAAACGCTCCACAGGCCAATCCAATGGAGACAGTTCCTCAGTTGAGGTTCCATCTAAGCAGGTGTGTCAAATTGATAACTAAAGCTATCCAGTACAATGAGAAAGAAAGCAAACAGAGTTTCTGTTTATCAGGAGCAGATTCAAGAAATGGGGTACCATTCAGCTGGTAGTTTAGTGGCTTTTTGTGGGACTTATGGCAGAAACTGATTTGGGACATAGAGAGATGAGCTGGTCAGTCCAGCTGACCCTACCCATGAAGCGTCCATTTGCTTCTTCAGTTGTCTGGAATGGAGTTACAGTCACAGCCTCATATAGCTTTCAAAGTAGATGTGTAAAAGAAAAGAGAGCTAAGAAGAAACCGGACTAAGAACTTCTGGCATTTCTGGCCTGCAACCAGATCCAAACCAAAGATATTTCCAGCTTCTGGTCAAGGCTAAAAATCCAGATCCCTGTCTCTGAACTGCCTGACCAATTTTTATCTCTTGTTCTCATCATCCCCTCTCTGAGGAAGTAACCATTACTGCCTTTAGGAAACTGGAGCAAAACTTGTCTGGTTTCTTCCAGCTGAGTAGTGTCATTGGGTGTGGCAGCTTGGTTACCCCACCATTAGGTCTATCTCAGAGACCTTGAATGTGCATGAGTGGTTCCATTTGTGTAACAACCAGGTAAAGTGAGAAAGGGAAATCTTTGATTGATATCTGGATACAGACATGAAAGAGTAAAGGCAAGAAAAGAACTAAGAAGAAGTGAAACTGGAGCCCTTTTAACGAGGCAATGATTCCATCTCTCCAGATCTGGCATGAGTTCATACAGAAGCTTAACGTCATAAGCCCTAGGCAGAGAACCAGGAGATATCAGAGCAAGGGATAATTTTAATGAAGATTTTAAGTTACGTTTATATGTTTATTGTGTATGTGTGACACATGTGCCAATGTAACTGGGCGTACAAATGAAGGTCAGACAACCCATGGGAGTCAGTTTTCTTTTTTCATCATATGGGTCCTGGGGATAAAACTCAGGTCAATCAGTCTTGGTGCCAAGTGCCTTTACCTACTGAGCACCTTGCCCAGCCCCCTAAAAGACATTTTTTGTCCTAATAGGGGCTGGAAAAATGGCTCAGTGGTCAAGCACATTGGCTGCTCTTACAGAGGACCTTGGTTTAGTTCCCAGCACCCACATGGCAGCTAACAACCACCCACCAGAAACTCCAGTACCAGGGAATCTGATACCCTCTTCTGACCTCCGTGGACATTGAATGACATGGGTACACTTTCATACATGCAGGTAAAATAAATAAAAATTAAAGTGAATAAATAAATATACTAATAGAAGTCCAGTAGAAGACTCCTTTTGGTGGTTCACGTCTTTAATCCTAGTACTCAGGAGGCAGAGGCAGGTGGACCTCTTTGAGTTCAACTCTAGCCTGATCTACACAGCAAGTTTCAGGCCAGCCAGGGCTACCTTCCAGGGTAGGTGAGCCCCTGTTTTTAAAAACTGTCCATTAGAAGACTCCTCTGTTTTCCCTTTGAGAAAAAAATCTTAATCCTTTGACAGGCTCATAGGGCACAGGGTCCATGTCTGGCTTGTTGGGCTCCATCTCAGATTTTTTTTCTTCTTTGGCCTTCAATTTTAGGCGCCTAGTGGAAGGGCTTGAGTCACAGTGTAAGATCCTTCCTAGGTGGGTTCTGGAGAGGGAGAACGAGGGGAGATTTGACACCATCTGACCCCCAGGTTGGAGCAGTAGTGGGCTGGTTACAAGTCCCACATAGGCACTGCAGTGCTGAGATTCAGTCAAAGCCATGATGTCCTGCATCTGGGTAGCAGTTTCTTTATCAGGGAGAAAATTATTAGAGAGAAACTGTCCCCATGATATCTCATATGGACTTTAGCCTAATGTCTAGGGAGTGTGATTCCTTGAATTTTTTTTTTTTTAAGACTCATTATTTTAGTCTTGGCTATACTTTTCTGCTGACAGTTTAAGATCACATAGGTGGCCAAAATTAGCAATTTTTCTCTTTACTCTCAAAGCCAGTACTCAGGGACTTGGACTTGGGAAGAAACCCTCCCTGCCTCCCTTAGTTTTTCTTTTAGCATCTGCGTCATCTATTGGGCTCAGTCAGGGTTTTGTGGACCACACTGCTTTCCTTGGAGGCATTAAAGATATTTTTCTGTGTTGACTCCCGTCTATGCAGAGTGTATAGTGATCAAAGTCTAAACTCTGACATCGTTATGGCCTCACTGACCAAGAAGACAGGTGATTTCCCAAAATAGCAGAATTCCTTGGGAGTGGTCCCAGCATCCCCCAAGTCTTGGCTGACCTGGCAAGGGGCAAAGTATTGGCTATCTGTTCACATTGATAGAGGCATCACAGCTTTGGTAGTTAAACACCTAAGAAGAGGTCAGGTGTGGTGGCACATGCCCTTAATCCCAGCACTCCAGAGACAGACCTATGTGAGATCAAGAGCAGCCTGGTCTCCACAGTGACTTCTAGAACTGCTACAGCTATAGGGAAACTCTGCCTCAAAATAAAACACACACACACACACACACACACACACACACACACACACACACACAGGACGACTTTGTCTTGTAGTTTTCATTTCTGTACTTCTGTATAACATTCATTTAGATACAGCACAGATAGAAAATGAAATATTTTCAAATAAATCTTGGTTTTTGTTAAGATTTAGGAGTTTTGTTTTGGTTTGGTTTTGGTTGTTTTGAAACAAGATCTCCCTGTAGCCCCAGCTGACCTGGAACTCCCTATGTAGACCAGGCTAGTCTCAAATTCACAGAGATCCACCTGCCTCTGCCTACTAAGTGCTTAGATTAAAGGTAAGCTGCCAGGCCTGGCTGCCCACCTTCCTGAGGTACAACTTTTCCTTTTTCTTTCTCCTGTCTCTTTCTTTCGGATGTTAGACAGAACCTACATCTGCTTTTTCTGATATTTTGGGTTTCCTTACTATTTCTCTAAAGCTCCCTTTCCCACCAGGTGGCTACTAGGCTACCATGTGTCTGGTCGTCATGCAGGTGTAAGGCATGGCTTTTCCCTTCTCTCCATCATTTTCCTCCTACAGGGAGCGGCTGAGATTTACAGCTTGCCTCCCTGGGAATTCTTCTTTTAAATGATAACAAAGTTGTCCTGGAGCTTCCATTTGAGTCCCTTAAATTCTTTTACCAATGAGTCTAAGAACCCACAAGGGGACCTTGATTTCTTTGATATCACCTGGCAACTTTGAATGGATCCACCCGCACTACCTCAGACCACATGGTCCCTGGGAAGTTGCTTTTCTAACTGGGTGGAAGTATCACTAAAGGATGAAAAGGTTTTGCTTTGTTGTTGTTTTAAACTGTGAATGAAAGTTCCCAGAAAATCCTTACGTCATCAAACTGGACTTTCTCCTGCAAAGCTGATTAACTGATTAGAGCTCTGGAGATTGTGGAGAGTCTGAAATGTTGCGGGCTGAGAGCCTAGACTACCTTTACCACCTACATAGCCATTTCTTTGACCATTTCTATTTCTGGCCTAACATTCTGTGACTGATAACAAACAAACAAACAAACAAACAAAAAACCTTTTTAATTAGCAGACCAGCAGATCCCACCAACCAAAAAGCTAAGAATGGCGTCATATAGCACCTGAGAGCTATAGTAGAACCCCCACCCCTTACTGAATGTATCCACCAATATATTTGAAAAGTGTCTTGATGAATAACTTTTCTTTGTTCTGTTACTACAAAAACCCCATAAAACTGCTTCCACACTGGAACATGGCATTTGGGGAAATCCAAATCTGTGTTCCCAGGCCATGGTCATTTATATTTGGCTCCAGAATAAACCATCTCTTTTATTACTTTGAGATGAGAGTTGTTTATTTTGTCGACAAAGTCTGCTAAGTTTTAAAATCAAGATTAACTATTTTAAGCAAGTTGGTTTCCATGGTACTTAAATTCATGTAAACATGGAGGGTCACAGATCTGTCTGATCTTAGCTCATACTATGCTCAAATTGGCCAAATAACGTGTGGCGTGAGGGAGGGCTAGACTACATAAGCTAATGAGGACTAGGGGCTTAGGGGAGGGTCTGTCTCACCATTTTGTACGACTATGGGGAATCCAGCATCCACGCTTGGGTAAAGACCTTCTAGTGCAGCCTTAGGTGGGGAGCAGGCAAGCTCCTGAAGTAACCCTTTGCCCTATGCTCTACAAGCCCAATACACCCATTAGTGCACTTTGGTGGACTCGTACCTCATCTTGTTGTTGGGACCAGAGCAGAGGCGGCAGATGTCGTTGACATCCCCCCAAGGAATTTTAGCAACAGCAAAAACAGTGCCAAGGTCACTTTCTGTTTCCCAGTTTCCCCGGGGGCTACCAGAGTAACAGCACCGCCTCAGGCTCTGGGCACACCTCCCCTCCTCGGCTTCTCTCAGGGGCTCCTTGCCCAGCCGCATCTTGTGCCTGAGGGGAGGTCAGAGCAAATTCAGATGATCTTGTTTGGTGTTCACAATGACGATTCGTGGTAAGACATCCGGACTCCCCTTCCTGGGGTTGAGACCGGGGAATGCCTTCCTCTTTCTTTCTTTGGCTACTTCGGGCCTACGTACGCGAGGGCAGTTTCTCCTGCGGCATCCATACTAACCTAATCTGCGTGCTCCTTTAAAAAAAGTGAGGAGTAACTGCCCATATTTGAAAATTCATCCTACAAGGGAGCAGAGACCCATTCTAACTTATATAATCATTAGAAGCTGTCTGACTTTCCCGACACGTGAGGGACAACATTTACTCCACAGTTGTTTGGATAATGAGTCCTGCATAGGAGGGCTAAAATCAAGAAGGCAAAATACTGGAAGAATTCGTCAAGGTCACAGGGTACACGTGCAGTCACCTTAGTAGGAGGCTAATCTGATAGGACCCCCTTCTTCATAGTCTGTAATGAAGGGCAAGATACAGGAAACTCAGGATCAGAGAGAGAATGATTAATCCAACAGACTTCTTTCCTCATGATCTCTCACACGGAAGGCAGATAAGGGACACTCCAGAGGTCACCCTGATGGGCAAGACAAGGGAGAGTTGGGAAATGCCCATCAGGATTATATGGTCCTACAACTTGATCTCTTTATAGAAGGGGAGGTACTTACTAAATTTTTTAGATTGTCTGCCTCCATTTGTAGACAGCTTTCATTTCTGTAAATGATGAAACATATTAGCCCTTATTTTATTGAATGCTTTGAAAGACTGATTCAAATGATAGCTATAATGCACTTGGTCTACAGTTATTGAAAATCAGCAGTTTTGTTGAAACAAGAGGGTAAAGGTGTACATATTTTATATGTATATTATTCCTGCCTCCATTGTGATGCTAGAGTCCAAACCAGGTGATATGCATGCTAAGCACCAAGCGTCATGTGTGAATATTCATTGATGTTATGCATTTTGAAACAAATATGTGTGTGTAGATAGGTACTGGCAACTGAACCCAGGGTTTTTCTCCACAGAACTATAACACCAGTCGCATCACATAATGATGGATCATCTCGTTACAGAGGATATATGAATCTGAAAAACAGAAGGAAGATATCAAATGGAGCTTAGTCTTGGATTGCAGAGGTTTTCCAAGTTGGAATCATCTAAGCTAAAACATGTAACATAACTCAAATATCGTTTTCAGTTGTTCTTGAAACACAAAATTATTTAAACTACATATATCATCTTCTGTGACAAATCAGTTTTTTCCCAGGCACTCTTATCAGCTATTAGCTAATTAGCAATTCAATTCTTAAATGTTAAATCATAGGGCAGGATGTGCCCTTCATTTTCTATACTCTCTAGACATTGGGGCAGGAGGATCAAGAGTTCAGGGCCATCCTTAGCTACATAGCAAGTTAGAGGCTAGCCTGAGTTGAGACTTTGCCTCAAATGCAGGCGTGTGTGTGTGTGTGTGTGTGTGTGTGTGTGTGTGTGTTATGTGTGTGAATATAGCTCAGTGTGTTTTTGTAAAGGTGGTATTTATTGCAGAACAGAAACATGATATCCTAGAGGAGAAATACATCCACTATGTTTACTTTCTAGCACAGGGACTTAGCATATGGGTGAGTCCAGCCTATCTCAGTTACTATGATAAAATACTCTGATAAAAGCAACTTAATGCAGACAGTGTTTACTTTTTCCCACATTTCTAAGACACAGGGTGCAGAAGTCCTTGTGGCAGGAGTGGGTCAGGCTGCATCCACAGAACCAATAATGAATGCTTGTGCTCAGCTTACTTTTTCCTTTTTCTACAGTCCAGGATCCTGTCCTAGGGAATGCTGCCATTCACAGAGAGTGGGGCTCTTACCCCAGTTAACCACATCAAGATAATCTCCATAGGCATGCTTAGAGGCCTATCTCTCAGGTGATTCTAAATCTGATCAAGTTAACAGTTGAGATAAACAACTTCACCTCTGACAACTTGACACCCAAACTTTAAATCCTAACCTTTCACCCCTTGTCCATAAACTTTCATGTTCATCTCATTATGCAAAATGCAATTCAACTTTCAAAATTACCAGTCTTTAACATTTTAACAATTTAAAAGTTCAAAGTCTATATCTCATCTAAGGCACAAAGTAATCTTTTTATACGAAAAACCCTGTATTTATTATTTTTATTTTGTGTATGAGTGTATTGCCTGCATGTATGTAAGTACATTCGTGTTGTGCAAGCCTGAGAAGGTCAGAAGAGGGCATCAGATTCCTCTGGAACTGGAATTACAGAAAGTTGTTTACTGCCACTTGGGTGTTGGGTGTTGAATTCAGGTCCTCTGCAGGAGTAGCCAGTGCTCTTAACTGCTGAGCCATCTCTCCAGCCCCAGGATATCGACTCTTAAAGAGAGAATGTTAGCTAGACAGGGATTAGTAACCTTGGCGGCCACTGAGGACAGACAAACTTCGTTTCATAGTCAGCTTTGGATCCCCTCTCCTGTTCTGGAACACTAGCAAGGGAAGCTTCACAATTGTCCCTCTTAGGATTTAAAATATATGAAAAAGTGGAGGTATCAGGGCTTTGTTGAGGCCCATTAAGAGAAAACTACTTCCTCTGGTCAAAAGAATGGAATCAGTTCTGTCTCTGGTCCCAGCATTTGTGTCTGCCAGCAAGGACATATACAGATTGGCTCTAAAGATTAGGACATCCCAAACTATTGTCTCCTCTCGTAAGAGTTGATCCGGTTTAAACCAGGTATGGCGGTACACATCTTCAATCCCAGTTCTCAGAAGGCAGGCAGAAGCAGGAGGATCTCTATGAGATGGAGGTCAGCCAGGTCTACATAGCGAGTTCCAGGCCAGCTGTGGCTACGGGAAGATCCTGTCCTCCTCTCCCTCAAAAGAGGCAATCCAATTGGCCCTGTCAATCACCTAGCCAGGAGCCCACTCCACAGAAAGAATGATTCCCCTGAAGGCATGCTAAGGATATGGGAAGAATAATCTAATAATCATCCCCTTAATGAGATAATGTACTTATGCTTCTCAGAAGTCCCTTTTCCAGTGTAGTTGTTACAGAACTGCCAAGCAACAGTGCTAAGTCTGATGACTGCTTTTCTAAGTTCTAATTCAAAAAGCATAAACTTTCCCTTTCTCCCTCTTTAGCTCCTTCTCAGCCACATCCACAGGCTTAAAGGTATGCTTCCTCCGACACTCTGGGCTGTCTGACTGTTTCTCTGGAGCCCTCCCCTGTCCTTTCTACTGTGGCTTGTGGAACTGTTGAGCATGCCTGCTTTCTTGGACTAACCTGCAGAGCAAGGCGAGCCCGCTTCCTCTGGGCCATCTCCCTCCTGAGGCAGCGGCTTGTTGGCCCTGTTGTTTTTCTCTCAAACTCTAATGAAATAGCCTTTGTACTTCCTTTTGAGTGTTTTTAAATTCTTTTAATAATGAGACTGAGAACCCATAGAAGGAAATTCAGAATTTCCCAGTAACAATTAGATTATAAAGGAGAATGACTATTATAAAACAGCAATTAATTTCTAACTTCGCCTTGTTAAACTTCCGCTCTGCCAAGAGTATACTACCATCTGTGTTCTTCACGGCAGTGTCTGCTCATTGAATACACATGTCCCCCTTTGAGGAGAAGCATGGTAAGAGCTTTAATATGACAAGATCCAGATAGAAAATAACAAAAACACATTGTGTTTCAGACATGAATGCAAAGTTCAGATTTCTGACACTCAGAGAATTTGGATTTTCATGTGCTATCTATTAATTTTATGGCAGTGCTATGAGTCCTCAATGTTATAAAAAAATCTTAATTCTAATGTGTATGCAGTTTAGGGGGCTCAGGAGAGTTATTGAATTGTTTCAAAGATAGTATAAAGATGTTAAAACTTGCTTACGCGCTACAGTTAGGATTAGGATAAGGTTGGGATAAGGGATCAGGGTCAGGGTTAGGGGTTAAGGGGAAACATTAATTTAAAAAATGATAGTATAAGGACCTACTGTTTAAAACAGGCTGAATTTCATCAGATGGTCTCAAAAACCTCCAGTTAGTAAAGGTGATGTCACCTATCAGTGGAATGGAATGCAAAATTTTGGCTCAACTGAACAAACTTGGGCAGATCACTAAATTCTCAGTGCCCCATTTCCTAGTCTGTAACACGAGGGGTCTGTGTTCAACTGATAGCATAACATTGTTAGGTGACAGAGGTACCTTCCGAACTTTTAAATGTGTCACCAGCATTGTGGGGATGTCTTCGTAAATATTTTATTTTATCGCAGTGATAGAGACTGAAACTAACGCCCCACGCGCACTCGGGTGCACACTACCACTGAGCTACACCCATAGCACTATAGCTGGATTTTATTCACTCATTCTTTTCAGTATCCTTCTTCCCTCCAGTCCTAGAGATTGAGCCTAGGCATCATGCATGCTAAACAATCTCCACTGAGTGACAGCCTCAGCTCTCTAACTTTTAAAGACAGGATGTCAATATGATGCTCAAATTACCCTTGAACTCTGTCACTCAGGGAGGTCTTGAATTTGAGATTCTCACACTTAAGCCTTGTGAGTTGCTAGGATAACAGGCTTTTGATATCAGGCCCAGCTGAACATTTAGACTTTTAAATATATTTTTAAGTTTATTATTTCTATTTTTTATGAGTGTTTTACCTGCATGTATGTAAGTGTATGGAGGTCAGAAGAAGGTCTCAGAACCCCTGGAACTGGAGTTACATTGGATGATTCTTAGCCACCATTAGGGTGCTGGGAATCAAACGTGGGTCCTCTGCAAGAGCAGCCTGTGCTCTTAAGTGTTGAGCCATCCTCCAGCCCCTGAACGTTCATTCAAGTCACCTCTTTTGTAACGTTCTGCTGTTCTTTCCTTGTCTCTCTGTCACTCGTCTTTTTGCATCTCCTTTAATGCTTTTCTTTGGACAGGGTTTCATGTAGCCAAGGCTGGCTTGTAACTATGTAGCTGAGTATGTCCTAGAATACCTGATCTCCGTCTTCTGAGTGCTGGGATCATAGGTGTATGCTATCATGCCCAGTTTATGAGATGCTGGGAATGGAACCCAAGGCCTTTTGCACTTCAGGCAGGCACCCTACCAACAGCACTACAACCCTACTCCTGCTTTCTTAATCTTTTAAGCCAATCTTTCATTAGCTCAGTAGGGTTCATCTGACTAAAATTACTAAGATCCATAGTTGACAGGAAAAAAAAATACATACAAAACCCCAGTAATTATGAATATACCAGGATAATGGAATATTAAATTTTTCTGTGGGCACATTGATGCAGTTAATGGGAAAACAAGAAATTGGAGCTCTTAGCCCTGGCAGTTAACACTCTGAGTGTGATATTTTATGATCTATAAATGACAAGAGGTCAAAGCTGATCTTTTACTGTCAACCTTGATATTCTCTAGGGCTATCAGAAAACAAAGTCTGACTTGACACAACCCATATCAAGGGCAATTTGTCTGTGTGATAGTGAATACCTCTAACCCCAGCACTCAGGAGGCAAAGGCAGGTGGATCTCTGTGAGTTCAAGGCTAGCCTGGTGTACATAAAAAGTTCCAGCAGCCAGTTCCAGTGAGACCCTCTCTCAAACAAATAAGCAAACTAATAAAAAGCATATCCCTACTGTCCCAGTGAGTGCTATTTCTGCACACTATTCATATTTGTGAGGATGTAAAATGACAGCTACTCCATTGTTCCTTTCAGAGCACTATGCAATGTAAAGACAGGAAACAAGTGAGATGTTCATAATACCCTATGCTTCAGTAAATGGGTATCGGGACACAACCGTATAATAGCTGTATCAGTCTTTTAACATGTATTTTTACTTTTATATGCTCGTGCATTAGGGGCACTGATGCTACAGGTTCACTATGTCTGCTTCCAATGAAACTGTTTCCAAACCCACCAAAAGCAAATTAAGATTTTTTTAACAGTGATTTTTGTTTTTTATGTAGGATATTAAACTCACGGCCTGTGCTGTACCACTGAGTTGTAGATCTAGCCTACTGATCTCCGTCTTCTGAGTGCTCGGATCATAGGTGTATGCTATCATGCTCAGTTTATGAGATGCTGGGAATGGAACCCAAGGCCTTTTAAAGAAACAACTGGTAAGGTAGTCTTGGAGAATGAATATTTGAGGAGTCTAAAGGAAAATTCCTTTAGCCAAATACTTTCTTCTAACCAAAGCTTTGAAAAACTGAAATAGAAATTGAGGTAAGGCAAAGTTTGCATTTGAATTTCATTGTCAGGAAGGATTCACTGGGGGCTGGAGAGATGGTTCAGTGGTTAAGAGCACTGGTTATTTTTTCAGAGGACCCAAGTTCGATTCCCAGCACCCTCATGGCGGCTGGCAACTGTCTATAACTCCAGTTCTAGGGAATCTGACACTCTCTTCTGATCTCCGCGGGCATTACCCAACACGGGCACACTTACATACACTCGGGCAATACACTCATACACATAAAATGAAAAGAAAAAAAAGACTCACAGGGCTCTGCCTATTCGCAGTGTGCCACTGTCTGAATGGGGGCCTGCTTCCACAGAATGTCATTGTAAAGTTAGGGGTAGTAAACAATTGTTCTTTGTGGTCCTTTTGAGCTCATTAGTTTACTGAGGTCCCCTAGGGATTTCCAGGGGAGACCCCACTTGCCAAAACTGGATAGTCAATGTGAGACCACTAGAGGAAGAGATCCCTGCTCCCCAGAGCATCTCCACCCAAGTCCCCCTTCAAATCAGTAAGAAGCTACTGTGATAAAGGAATTATGAAGGATCAAGGCCCTGGACAAAAGAGGTATTCAAGACAATTTAAAAGAAAGAATAAACCTCTAAATCTTTTTAACTAGTATAGGAAGCCCAGTTTTCTTTAGATGCTCCTTTTTAAACTGAAGAATTACATGTAAACATCACCAGTGAGGGGAATGATTTCAATGAACATAAACTGGTGCCAGCTAAGAGCTGGTATATATATCTACTTTGCAGTGAGGCATGATCATCCATTCTTCAAAAATACTACATACTTCTTGCAATCTGGCTACTGGAAAACCCAAAAGTGAAAATACTATTAGTGTGAATGTGTAGAGCGCATCCAACACCCCACAAATGCTTAAGATAATAGGCACAAAGTAAAAGCGAGGATAAATGAAGTGACGTCAATGGACCATAACCAGAAAAAGATATACAAGGTTTTGTATTCAAATTCTGAAACTCCTAAATAGAATCCTATGATAATCACAAACTTAAGCAGTGTATAAAAATATCTCATTAGCTTTATTAGCCAGTTAAAAATACTATGATTGCGAGACCACTTGAATCACCATTTTGTTTTCTAAAGGTACTATGACTATGTAGTTTTTTGATTTTTGAGACAGGGTGTCACATAGCTCAGACTGGTCTTAAATCTGATATATAGTTGAGATGATTTTGAACTCTTGACCTTCCTGCCTTCCCATCCGAAGTACTGAGATTGTAGAAATGCATCATCATGCCTGGCTCTGACTGTGTTTTTGAAACTGTTGTGGCTCAGATTGGCCTTGACCCTCTGACTTTTTCAAATGTTAGTGTAGAAGCTTTCTAAAAATAAGCATATACATATATAAAAGGAACTTAAATGCAGTTACCTTATGATGGAGGGGCAATGACTATCCTAGACACCATATGCTATCAAAAAACAGAAGAAGCCCAGCACCAGGTATGGGGTACTCTTTTTGAGTTGTTGGTCAGTGGGATCCCATAGACTCCTCCCCGCCCCCTCCCAAAAAACACTACAAACTATTACTGTTGTTCCTGGTTACTCTCCAGAAATTGATGGTAAGATTCCTATTGCTGCAGACACCATGTACCTGAGTCATAGGACATGGGAGAAATCAAGCTGGTACAGACCTGGAAGCTTCATTCCTACAGGCTAGCTTTCATAGTGCTTGGAATGTTCTATGCATGCTACTGGGAGAGAAAAACCATCATCAGACTTACCTTGCTGCAAACCCTATGAGATACACTAACAATTGCCCTGGCAAGGCATACCCAGTGGTGTAATAGTGGCAGGAATGTTATGGGAGTAACTGACTACTTTCTGATTGTATTTAAAGCCCACTCCACAGGATGGCTCCCATGCCAAGTAGTGTTAGCTGGGTCAAAAGACCATGGCTAGTTACGTCATAGGCCCTAGAAGAGAACCTAGCTCTATTACTCTTCTAAATGGATATAGTAATAAACTGACCCCTAGGTTCTTACCTTGATACCCCTAGATTAGTGCAGCTCTCAACCCCCATCAGAGAATCTTTTTTATTCTTTAGTAAATGGAGATTAATACAGAGACCCACAACTGGTCAATATGCAGAAAATAACAGACTGTGGAGTGCTCAGCTCTAAATGGGACACCTATATAACATGCCACATCCCCAAAGACGCAGGGGTCATCGTAGAAGAGGAGTCAGAAAGACTGAAAGAGGTAGAGAGAGGGGATGCCGGAAAATAAACAGTATTTGCTGGACCTGACAGCATAGTTGCAAGAACTCACAAACCTGGATAAGACCTGTACAAGATCAAGGCCGCAAAAAATTCCAGCAGGGAAGAGAGAGGGGCTCCTGAAGTCCCACTCATATCTGAGGAGCTATTGGCAACTGATGGCTACTGGAAAAGGGAGTTACTTTTCAGGGATGCAGGCCCTGAGAAGCTACCCCATGCTTCAGTAGATGGTCCCACGCCCATTCACATATAGGCAGCAATCAATGGACTCAAGTGAGTATTGAAAACAAATAAACATAAAAACCAAGAAGCTGGGAGCAAAAAGTGTGTGTGAGGGATAGGGTTGGAATTTGAAGGGAGGGAATGAGGGGAGGAGTGGACTGGATCTAAACACCTTATAAGCGTACATGAATGTTTAAAAACAAACTTAATCATTATAATATGCTTAAGAATTGGAATCCGCGAGGCACCTACCGCCCGCACAGCCATCAAACACTGACAGGCCGAGGGACTCAGGAATATTAGAGAGTTAGCAGAAAATAATAAGGGGGATTTAAAAAGAAAAAATAAAGTGTGAAAGAAAGAAAAACCTACCCGGAGCCGCCTCCTGGCGGAAAGCAGTTCCCGCTCATCCCCGCGCTCATTGGCTGCTTGGATGGAGGCGCCGTGCGTCCATTGGTCCTTCAGACTGTCAGTCAGCGGCCCCGTAAGTCCGTTGGCTGGGAGTTTCTGCAGTCCCGCCACCGCCACATTCACCTGGCAGCAGCCTGGCAGTCAGCTGGAACCGGGCATCTGGGCTGTTGGGGCCGAGTGACCCGATGAACACAGGGCCTGGGCGCCGCAACGCGTGGGGCAACCTGTCGTACGCCGACCTCATCACCAAGGCCATCGAGAGCTCGGCCGAGAAGAGGCTCACGCTGTCGCAGATCTACGAGTGGATGGTGAAGAGCGTGCCCTACTTCAAGGATAAGGGCGACAGCAATAGCTCGGCGGGCTGGAAGGTGAGCGGCGTCGGCGCGGGCGGTCCTCGGGGACGGGGTGGGGGGCGGCGGGTGGGTGTGCGGGGCAGAAGGCGCAGGTCCCGGGGGCAGCCGAGCGCCGAGGGGCGGGTGTGCTGGGGGCTTTGGACCAGGTGTGCGCGCGCGGGTGTCTCCAGCGGGGCGGGAAAGGGCTTGTTTGGGAGCGAAGGAGTGGAGAGAGCCTGCGGGAGCAGGATGCCCAGGCCGGCTGCAAAAGTTAGCAGGCGAGAGGAGCCGGGAGTTCACCCCGCCCGGCTCTCCCCAGGTGCCCCGCAAGGACACAGCCACCTCCCCTCCCGGGCTTCGGCCGCTCCCCTTTCTGCTGAGCCACTCAAGGTGCGACAAGGGGCACCAGAGCTGGGTACAGGTGCCCGGGCTACAGGTGGAAAGGCTAAGCAGGGCAACTGTCGGGGCAGGGCCGAGAGGGCGCGAGAGTTCTCGAGGCTTACCCTAGGTGGCCAGATGCTGAGATTCCAGTGTGGGAAGTCGACAGAGCACTGCCTGCGAAGAAGAAAATGTTGAAAGGCCAGTGAGTCCTGGTTGAGGGGAGGAAGTGGAGGAGGCATTAAGGACACACTATTTCATGCAGAGAAGCATGGCTTTTAATTAGAAACATATAATGCTTGGTGTTACCAGGGCCTGCAGAGGGGTGTGTGTGTGTGTGTGTGTGTGCTCACGCATGTGTGCATGCATGCACGGGTGTGCTCTCGAGCTTTCTCTAACACTGTCATCTTTTTTCCATTACTTTTTTTAAAAAATATGTATGAGTGTTTTGCCTGCTTATGTAAGTGCACCTATGTTGTGCAAGACTCTGGAGGCCAGATGAGAATGTGGGATCCCCTGGAACTAGAATTTTCAATGGTTACTAGCCACCATGTGGGTTCTGGGACCTGAACCCATGTCCTTTGCAAGAGCACCCGATGTTTTTAACTGCTGAGCCATGCTGAGCCATCTCTCCAGCTCCTAACCCAGTCATTTTTAATGGTCATTGAGTTACTCATGAGTTTTTCCCAGGGCAGGACTGGGAGTTTTGCAGACCTAGGAAACTTACAGGGAGCTCCTGCGTGGGTGCAGGATTGTCAATTTGTACTTTTTTGCCCTTCTGAGTATGAGAGAGAGACTCAGGTATGGACTGACACATTCCTACCTCAGGAAAACAAGTTCCTCACACCCTTAGGAAGAGGGCACTGAATCTTACAAAGGTCCATAAAATGGACTTCAAAAAGCCTACATTTTCACTAACCAAGAGTCTCCTGATGGTGAACCTCAGCTTCCTGTGGCTGCCAGAACAAAAAGCTTCAGTCTCCTATGTGCAGGCGCGTTGCTGGGCATATGTGTTTAAGTTCCTTGTCATGTAAGGAGAGATGAACTAACTTCCACTCAGTTGTATACTTTCATTCATTCTGCCGTGAGTAGAAAGACTTACGGGGCCGCTGACTGACAGTCTGAAGGACCAATGGACGCACGGCGCCTCCATCCAAGCAGCCAATGAGCACGGGGATGAGCGGGAACTGCTTTCCGCCAGGAGGCGGCTCCGGGTAGGTTTTTCTTTCTTTCACACTTTATTTTTTCTTTTTAAATCCCCCTTATTATTTTCTGCTAACTCTCTAATATTCCTGAGTCCCTCGGCCTGTCAGTGTTTGATGGCTGTGCGGGCGGTAGGTGCCTCGCGGATTCCAATTCTTAAGCATATTATAATGATTAAGTTTGTTTTTAAACATTCATGTACGCTTATAAGGTGTTTAGATCCAGTCCACTCCTCCCCTCATTCCCTCCCTTCAAATTCCAACCCTATCCCTCACACACACTTTTTGCTCCCAGCTTCTTGGTTTTTATGTTTATTTGTTTTCAATACTCACTTGAGTCCATTGATTGCTGCCTATATGTGAATGGGCGTGGGACCATCTACTGAAGCATGGGGTAGCTTCTCAGGGCCTGCATCCCTGAAAAGTAACTCCCTTTTCCAGTAGCCATCAGTTGCCAATAGCTCCTCAGATATGAGTGGGACTTCAGGAGCCCCTCTCTCTTCCCTGCTGGAATTTTTTGCGGCCTTGATCTTGTACAGGTCTTATCCAGGTTTGTGAGTTCTTGCAACTATGCTGTCAGGTCCAGCAAATACTGTTTATTTTCCGGCATCCCCAGGTACTCTGCAAGAGCAACCAGTGCTCTTAACTGCTGAGCCATTTGTCCAACCCTATAAAGTTTATTTTTTATTGCATGTTATTAATTAATGAATTTTGAGAAAGGATTTCACTATGTAGTCCTAGCTGGCCTGGAACTCACAGAGATTTGCCTGCCTCTCTCTCTTGAATGGATCACACCTGGTTTAATTGCAGTTTATGACAAAAGATCAAGGTCTCTGTATTTAAGGTTTCAAGTTTCTAAACCAGCATTTACTTATTCTATTGTCTCTGAGCACCCCTAAACATCTTCTGGGTTTAGTCCTGCCTAGTAATGCTCAAGTGACCAGCATTGCTTCCCCTGTGTCCTCCCAGGTCTTTGAGGTCTTCCTGTCCTGCCTGGGCCCTCCAGTTAGGAGCAGCAAGGCTCCTGAAAGCTGTTCTACCATTAGCATGCAGAAGCGTGTTTTTCTCTTTCCCAACCATCTAAAGAATTACCATAGTGGCTTTGAATGTTTTCTGAAAGACTCTGTTAATTTCTCATCCTTTAATCTTCCCAGTCTCCCATCATTGAACAGTTTTTTGGGTTTCTTGTTTGTTTTTGTTGTTGTTTTTAATGGAACACAACAAGTCAAACAATAGTTTTTAAAATCAAAGTTTCTAACAGTAAAATCCGGAGGGCAGGCTACATGGCTCATTCTCTAAAGGCCTGTTCTCCCAAACCTGGACCTCATTTCTATCCTTGAACACCACGAGGTGGAAGGAGAGGACTGACTGCTTCAAGATGTCTTCTGACTGTATAAAAGTCTTCTGATGCCATTAAAGTCTCATGAACTCACAGCAGCAGTGGTTACCTGCACAAGACCACAAAATCAAGGCCTTAAGCATTCTAGTATGGAGTTGTAGGAACTCACTAACTCCCACCCTTAGTGGAGGAACTGTTGATGCTTTCCAGGCCAGGGAGAGGGAGTTTTCTTTTAGGGTGTGTCCACATTGCCATCTCTATTTGGGCAGCACAAATTGGAATTTGGGCTTTTTATAAAAAAAAAAAAAGACTTGAAGTTAAGAAGAGATGTGGGGGGATCTGAGAGGAGTCAGGGAAAAAAGGGAGCAAAGCGGATGAAAATACATTGTATACACTTATGATAGTCTTAAGAAATTAATGAAAATTCTTAAAAAGTAAAAACATCTAAAGATTACTGATTTGATACTTACTGAGGAGTGAGGTTTGGTAGGAAAATATTCAAGTCCTTGTTTTTCATAAGCCATTGCATTTCTATAAGCACAGAAAATTTGTATATACATAAAAACACTACAGTTCATGATATAGAATAGTCTGGAATCTGAGTCAAGGTGTGTCAGGGAGTATTACTGTTGTGTGACAGCATACCCAGTGCAAAGTACACATGTTGTATGCTCAGAACCAAGACTGCTGTGAGCTCTCATGGCACAGCACAGGCAAACACTGCCAGAAACACCATCATGCTTTTGATTTTAAGTTAATTTTTGGTCCTTGTATGTTCAGAAACATTTCCAAATGTTATATGAACCCATGGAATTGTAACTCATTTTAAGATATGTGCTAGGCAACCAAGAGCCTCTACTATCATATTTGAAGGATGTAGGAAATTTTCAAGGATATAATAATTTTTTAGCGTGCACATTATGTGTCAGTATAGGGTTGAAAGTAAATGACCCATTTCCTTCCCATCACCTCCCCCCCAACAAAGAAAAAAGCCGGTTAATAGAAGAAATACCGTTATCAATGTACATATTAAACACATGGATTGTACAGAATGTAAAGTTCAAAGGAAAGGCCAGTGTTTTAGTTTAAATACCCTTTTCCATAAAGGAGTGGGAAGGGGCTGCTGTAGACACATTGTAAAGGGAGTACATGATTCTTCAGGGAAGAAGGAGCCTGAGTTCACATGATGACCTTGGACAAAGTTGGTCTCCTGCTGTGCTGTTTGACATCCAGTTTTCTTCTCCTTCCCTGGTTAGTGAAATGTCAGTCACAAGACTTGAAAGCAGTTTTGTTCTCTTTGGAACATCTGTCTTTAGGTGGATAGGGAACTGTATTAGTCACTTTTCTCATAGCAAAAACAAAGCTCCTCCCCAAAGCAATGTAAGAATGGGTGCAGTCCATCTGGTGGTGGGGAGAGCACAGCAGCAGTGAGGTAGCTGGTGACATTTCTTCCATAGCCTGAAGCAGAGGAACGAATGCTTGCTCTCAGCTTGCTTGCTTCTTTTTTGACAGGACTGCAGTCCATGGGATGGTGCTGACTGCATTTGGAGTGGTCTTGTCACCTTAGTGATGCCTTGGTAGAAACCCCATCATGGACATACCCAGCAGTGTGTTTCCTGGGTGATTCAGAATCCAATCAGGTTGACAGTGGAGATTGACCATCACAGCTCCACCAGGAAGAATTTGGACTACTTCACAACAGGTAAGGAAGTTTATGTGGAGAGTCAGGAGATCTTTAGAGCACTTGGTTATCTGTTGTTCTGGAGCAACTTCCTCCTGTTTGGAACATTCCCATCTGGAAAGAGGAAGGAAGCCCATGAGACTCCCAGCTAAAGACTCACAGGTCTTAGGAAGCTCCTGAAACTAGCAAGATGAACAAGATGATCCCTCCCAGGGTTAGGAAAGCTAAACAGCTGCCTGGGAGGAAACTGCCTAGGGGATCCTCTGACTTGTGGTGCTGTCTGCAAGTCACAGAGGGAGCTGGATTGCAGCTTTTCTGAACTGTTACCCATGTTGGTGAGAGAGAATTAGGGAAACAGGCCAAACAGGAAAGAGGGGCCCCTTTAAGAGGAGGCCCCCAGGGCTTTTGTAACACTAGTGAGATACAAAGGAAGGGAGTCAGGACAAGGAAGAGCCCTGGGATCCTATAGATGTCCTGCCCCAAAGCCTGTTAGGGAAATTTGCAGGTCTGCCACCCCATTCTAGTTATTGTCTTCTCAGAGATTTTCTTGTTCTACTTGTTCCAACGTGACTCCATCTTCCAGACCCTTTCATTTTGTCTCCTTAAGCTATGGAAAGTCTAAGTAGGGGCTGAACTTGCTTCCAGGAAGCCCCCACTCCCCCCACCCCCGCCTCTTCCTTAGAGGCCTGATTCTGAGAATTAGTTGACCACAAACAGACATGTTACCATCCAGACACCACAGTAATGCTTATCTTCAGCTTTTCTACATCTGCTTGCTTGTTCAACAGGAGCCATCCTCTGAGTTTTACCAAGAATTGTATAAACTATCTTAAGATACCACTTTCCCTGCCCTGAATTGTGTAACTGTCTCAAGATGATTAACTACCCGCTTACCCCGCTTCTGTGAATGCAAGGCTTTATCTTGCATAGCAGGAAAATTCCACGGAATAAAACAACTGTGGTTGGTACCTTTAAATATCCCAGTTCCATGACTCCTGGGCATGGCAGTTTCAGATTGTCAAGCAAGTCTGTGCTACAGAGCTGCTCTTAATAAAGTTTTGACTCTAAACTGTGTCTGGTGGTCTTTCCCATGGTCTTGAACTCTAACATTGGAGGCCCCAGCGAGATCCCAGGGGATCCCAGACCCAGGGCCCAGGGCAAGCCTACTAGGAGGCTCAGAAGCCTTCAGGAGACATCCTCCTGTCACTCTGGCTAGGATTTATGTGTATGAGTGAAAGTGACCTCTGAATGTCTGTTTGTCTGGTTTTCTCTGTCTGCTTAGGTGTTTTGCTCTTTTGTGGTCCTTGCCTTTATCTGGTAGGTTTGCCTTTTCTGGTGTGCTTGTAAGTTTTATTGCAGACATGGGAACAGGACCAAGTAACATCAAGACTCCCTTGGGCTGTGCTACTTTGAGGAGTCCTGTGAAACGGACTACAGAGTCAAGATGCCACCCAGAAAGCTCTGCACCTTGTGTGAACTGGAGTGGCCTACCTACCTTTGATGTGGGTTTGCCAGATTGAGGGTCATTCCACCCTGACGCTGCCTGGAGAGTCTGGTGTGTGGCCATAGGAGACCCTAGTCATCCCGATCAGTTCCCTCATACTGACCATTCACAGTTCACACCCAGGTGATTCAGGACCTTGTGGTACCTGGAGGAGACCCTGCTCCTGCAGCACGGGTTCCAGGAATCAATCCTGCCCTGCCTTCACCTTCACACACTCAGAGTGGGTTGGATTACGCTCCACCCCAGCTGAGCCGAACTTCCTGTACTCCCTCTTAAGGAAGCACTGTCAAGTGGATGGTGGTTTCAGACATCCTTTCATGGTCTATGTTCCCTTTTCCACCAGCACCCTGTAAAACTGAAAGACCCAGAACCCCCCTTTTTCTGAGAAGCCCCAAGCCCTTACCAGCCTGTTGGAAACTGTTTTCTTTACCCACCAATCAACTTGGGCTGATTGTAGACAGTTCTTGGGCACTGTTTTCACTGCTGAGGAGAGAGACTGGATTTTAACTGAGACTTGCAAGGCAATAGTGGGCTCCAGGGCACCAGGGGAGACACTGATGCTAGAATCCTGCGCTTGACTCTACCGGACTGGGGCCCCAACACCAACAGAGGTAAGGGAGCACTAGATGCCTATTGCCAGGCCGTACTGACTGGAATGAGAGCAGCCACTAGAAAGCCTTCTAACCTCTCAAAAGTATCTGAAGTTATCTAGGGAAATCAAGAATTCTCCACTGGGTTTCTAGAGCATCTCCAGGAGGCTTACTGGGAATCCAGTCCCATTGATCCCAATGCTCCAGAAAATCAGCAAGCTATCAATATTGCCTTTGTAACTCAGCCCCAGACATTCATAGGAAATTACAGAAACTGGAAGGGTTTGAGGGAATAAACAGGTTACAGTTGCTCAGAAAACATTCAACAGTAGAGATCCAGATGAAAAGAAAGAAAAAAGATTGGCCAGAAATAATGGTGGCCACTTTTAAGGAAGGGGAAGATAGAAACCAAAAGTATCCCAGGTGACTGAATCGGCCTCAAGCTAAGGTAGAGAAAGACCAGTGTGCATATTGTAAGGAGAAAGGATGCTAGAACGAGTGCCCTCAACACAGGCAGGGGAAAGAGAAACAAGTCTCAGTCTGGCAAGTGCAGACTGATTGGGCTAGGGCTCCATACTAATGAGTCCCCAGGAGCCCATGGTCACAGGGGTAAAACTCTCTGGTTCCTAGTGGATAATGGTAAAACCCATTCAATATTGACCCAACCCCTGGGGCCACTTACCAAGGAAAGAACCACCATTCAAGGGGCCATGGGGATTGGAACCTACACTTGCTTGAACCACTACCTGAGAAGTGAATCTTGGACAAGGTACGGTGACTCATTCTTTTCTTGTTCTGCTGGATTACTCTCATCCCCCTGGCAGAGATTTACTGTGAAAACTAGGTGCCACCATCACGTTTAGTGAAAACGAAGCCACCCTGTATGTAGTGTGCCCACGTCTGCATCAGGAGGGGCCCTGAACCACCCAGGAGCCAAATGAGGTGGCACTCATATAAAGAGGAGGTCTGGGTGCACCTGCATGTTACCTCCTCAAACACACTGCATCTCCTCTGAGGAGCTGTCACCCTGGCCAAGGCTGCAATATCAGATGGACACAAAAAGGCCAAAGCAAAAAGCAAATCTCCTGGTACAGCCCCTTTCCTCCCATGACCCTGAGGAGCTGGAAGGGAAGAGAAATGCCAGCAGAGAAATAGAATTTGGAATTGTTCAATCTAAATAGTAACCAGAGGATGGGAAAGTTCTGAGCTTGGTCTGACCATGTATTTTAAAATACAGTCCAGCTTCTTCCATTTTTTTCTGTGCCAGTAAACATGTTGTATGATTATTCTCTAGTGAGCTGCTCATTGTTGATTTCTCTTTTTACTGCCAACGCATCTCCAATGGTAAACCCCACAGGTAAACCCCTTTTAACTGATGTGTCTCAACTTCCCAAATTATATATACTTTAATGGCTTTAACCACTGAGCCAACTCTGCAGTCCCTCATTTTTTTTTTTTATCTACAGCCAAACATTAAAGACTTTAAAGTAATAGACAGTTTATGTTTGTCTCATTCAGACCTAATTAATTTTGTCTGTGTGTGACAGGGTCTCTCTGTACCCCAGGATGGCCTGAAACTTGCTGTGTAGATCAGGCTGGCCTCAATGTCACAGAGATCCATCTGCCTCTGCCTCCCGAGTGCTGGGATTAAAGGTGTTTACCACCATGCTAGGCTCTTAAAATTAATTTTTAATATTTATCTTATTTAATTATTTACCCAACAAAATCAAAAGTGATATTATCAAATACAGCAATTCCATGGAGTGGGCATACAAAAAATAAAACTCAATAAAGTAGTCAAGTGTGGTACTGCATACCTACAATCTCAGCACTTGGAAAGCAAACACATGAGGATCTGTTTGAAGTCAGCCTGAGCTGTGTACACAGTGATACTCTGTTCAGAAACACACAAAATCGTCTCGAATAAAACTCAATTTACTGTTTTGTTTGGTCAATGTAATTTGGATGAACTATGAAATTTGGAACAATAGGTTTCTTTTTTTTTAAGATTTATTTTTATTTTATGAGTGCTCAGGCCATCTTGGGGTACAGGGAGACCCAGTCACACATAGACAAAATTAAGTAGGTATGAATGAGACAAACATAAACTGTACATTACTTTAAAGTCCTTTTAAGGTTTGACTCTAGTTAAAAACAATGAGGAACTGCAGAGTTGGCTCAGTGGATAAAAGCACTTGCCACTCTTGCAGAGGGTCCATGCTTGGTTCCCAGAACCCACATGGTGACTAATAGCAATATAACTCCAGTTCCAGGGGATCTCACACTCTCTTCTGTCCTCTGTGGGCACTTCCTGCATAGCACACTTACATACAGGTAAAATACTCGTATACTTAAAATAAAAAATAAAATGGAACAGAAAATGAGATTTTTTGAGACAGAATCTCTCTGTAGCCCCAGCTGGCCTAGAACGTGCTTTGTAGATCAGGCTGGCCTCTGCCTCTCAAGTGCTAGGATTAATGTCATGTACTACCATACCCGGCTAACAAAAAGTGTTTCAATAATTTTTAAATGTTTAAATTGTATTTATTAATTTTTTTGTTTTTCTTTTTTGATAAATGTTCTCATATAGCTCAGACTGGCCTCTAACTCACTGGGTAGCAAAAGATAACTTTGAGCTGATCCTTCTGCCTCTACCTCCCAACTTTTGGGATTATAGGCATGTACACTATGCTCATCTACTCAGCCAATTTAAAAGAACTGAAATAAGAAATGTTGGACTATGCACTATGATTATGAAAACACTCCCCTTACATGACCTAGCCTCGTAAGTTACAGTGTGTTACTTCTGTCCTGTTGACTTAGGTAGTCAAAGTTCCTCAGGGAACTGAGAGGAGAGGAAATACTGAACGGACAACGGTGTTTTAGAAGAGTATGTGGGACCAGAAAAACTGCTGTCAGGGCTGGGAAAATGGCTCCGCAGTTAAGAACTCTTAACTGCACTCCCAGAGGACCAGAGTTTGGTTTCCAGCATCTACATATTCACTCTCAATTGCCTGTAACTCCAACTCCAGGGGAGCTGACATCTTCTGGCTCCTAAGGGTACCTGCACACACGTGTGTGCATGCACACACAGACACATATAATCACACATTTACAAATAATTTTTTTAAAAGAAAGGAAATACTGCTGTCTCTGCTTCCTGAAAACATAATCTCCCACGTCTGGTAACATGATAGTTGTTGAAAATGAACTTTCTTGTAGGCAGGTGTTGTCAGGAAGAAATCAAGATCTGGCTTGGGAGAGCTGGATACCTGATAAGGACACCATGCTTGGGATTTTCCTGTGTGCGGTCACTGTTATATTGCAGGTACCCTGGGAACTTTTGGGCCTTGTTTTTAGAGGTGCAAAACCAGGCAGCTCCCTGGCCTGCGCAGTGTAGATCTCTAACCTAGCTCCTGCTTGACTATGAAGTACCGCCTGGATGAACACTGCAAGGGCTTTTCTGAGGGAAGACTGCCTTCCAGCTTGCCATGGGTCTGTCTTTTATCTTCCTGATAGCTTGGGCTAATTGTGTCCGTGGCAATCTTGTGGACTTTAACTTTTTTAAAAAAATATTTTATTTTTATTTTGTTTGTCTTTTGCCTGCATGTATGTAAGTGCAGCCTTGTCATGCAGTACCCTCAGAGGTCGGGAGAAGGCGTTGGATCCCCTGGAACTGGAGTTACAGATGGTTGTTAACTGCTATGTGAATGCTGGGATTCAAACCAGGGTCTTCTGCAAGAGCAGCTAGTGCTCTTAACCACTGAGCCATCTCTCCAGCCCCTGGCTTTAACTTTTTATAACTGAGCAACTGTGTGCCCTAATCATCCAGAATGAATACTTCAGCTAAGTATTACTGTTACTATTACTATGAACTTGTCCTCTGCTTGAATTTAGTTATTTCTAGATTTCCGTTAGTTATAAAATGATGCTGTGATAACACTGTTCATTTTTTCAATTTTCCTTTGTCATTATATATGAGACATGGTTCAAAATGCTAGAAATGGAGCACTGAGAAAAACGTTTCCTACATTGAATAGGGGAAGCCAGCCATGGTGGTACATGACAAGAATCTCAGTACTCAGGAAGCTGAGGCAGGAGATGGCAAATCTGAAGTCAGCCCGAGCTACGTCGTAAGTTCAGTCCAGCCTGGTTTTGTCCCATCCCTAACCCCAAAATGCTGGGGATGGGGATGCAGGAGATCATTATATACCGTAAAACTTGAGAAAAATGAAGGAAAAAAGAATGATGGACCTGGAGAGGTTCTGTTGTTCTTTTTCAGTTTTTGAATCGGCGTCTCATTCATGTAGCCCAGGTTATCCTTGAGCATTTATGTACCTGAGGATGATCTTGAACTCCTGATTCCCCTGCCCCCACTTCTGAGTGCTGAGATCACAGGCCTGTGCCACCGTGCTCACCTCGGTAGTAACATTTATCATAAGCTTCTTCTGGAAAATTAAGGGCATGTAAATGAAATTATATAATGAGCTCCTGTGTGCCTGTCGCCCACTTCCAACAGTGATCAACATTTTGTCATTCTGGAGTTATATATACCACATCAAAATATACAATTGTGTGTGTGTGTGTGTGTATGTGTGCATGCCTATGGAGGCCAGAGGTCAACTTCAGGTGTCATTCCTTAGGAGCTGTCCCCCTTTGGGTCTCTAACTTGGCCTAGTGCTCACTGATTAGGTTTGGCTGGCTGCTCAGTGAGTTCTAGAGATCTACCTGTCTCTGCCTTCTGTGTTGGGCTTACACAAGAACACTGCCATACCCATCTTTATGCGTGCGTGCGTGTGTGTGTGAGTGTGTGTGTTCTGAGAATGGGCTTGGAGCTTCCCCAGGCCTCAATTATTTTTTTTCCATTCTGAGAGTCTTTTGTGTAACCCAGCTTGATGACTTGAGTTCCATCCCTAGAACCCACATGATAGGAGAGAACCAGCTCCCACAAACGGTCTGACGTCCATACATGCAACAGTATGCACACACCCACATACAGCCACACATGAAACATAAACGACAAATACATTAAAAAATGGCAAAAAACTAGAAGGCAGCTAGGCATAACGATACATACCTGTAATCCCGAAATTCAGAAGGCTGAAGCAGGAGCGTGCGGGGTTTCAGCTCAGCTTGCCGTACATACTCCTGAGAGGAGTGAGGGGATGGAAACGCATCAGAGAAAGCAAAAACCGTGAAGGGGAAGCTCGGTGTGGTGGCATATGCCTTTAACCTCAGCAGCTGCGAGGCAGAGGCAGGTGGATCTCCGTGAGATTGAGGCTAGCCTGGTCTACATAGTGAGTTCCAGGCCAGCTGGGGCTTCAGGGAGACCCTGTCTCAAAAAGCCAAAAAACAAAACAAAACAAAAAACTCAAAAGTATGAAAGTGGTTTCTGTGTGTACAAAGTGTTAAAGAACTGACTAACCGGGGATACAGAGGAGCAATCCAACTGTTCCCCGGCTGTGGCTTGGGCAAGATTTGTGGCAGTTTGAGGAAACCCAGGCTTGAACTGATTCAGTCAGAGACATAAGAGACGTAAGTGTGGGTCAGGAGCACCGGAAGGGACACTGTTACTAATTCTGACGAGGGTAACTTTTACCTCCCGGGTTAGTTCAGTTTACTTCAGTTTCACCACTTAATGAGGTACTGAGGATGAAACCTGTTTGGGCGTGTGTTTCCTGGTTCTTGGCATTTCAGTCAAAGCACTGAAATTACAACACAGATTTGCAAAGTAGCACATCCTTTATTCAAACGCAAAGCAATAGCACAGATCAGAAGAGTGACAGTGGGCCACATCAGTTTTCGACTGCCAGATTATCATGTAGGGCTTGCTTTTATGGAGTTCAAGCGAAGAAGTTAGGTTGCTAAAGGTATAGTTCAGGTGGTTCACTATTTTGATTGACATATTAAGTTCTATAAACATTACTATAAATGTCCTTTCCCATAATGCATCTGATTTTAATCATATGTACCCCTAATACACATAGGCACAATAAGATGGTCAATTGGGGATTATTCTCCCACTTTGAGGACGTTTTTTTGCCTTATTGCTCATGTGCCTAAAATTAGGCCTAGGAAGGATTGTGTTCAGTATGTGTTTGAATAGAAACAGGATGCTAGCAAGGAGTTGGGAAAAGTAACATATTTCCATTGCTTACACCAGATAAAGCCCAGCTCAGTGAAGGCAAGTGCTCCAGGTTGCTAATAAATTGCTTGGTAGGTTGGCCAGAGAGGAGTATATACATGTGGAGTCCCAGCCTTGTGTAGCAGTTCCCTCTGATCACTCCGTCCTGCAGGGAAGCTCCCTAAGACTCTGGGTATTCTAAAGGAGGCTCCTTAACACTCAGGAAGTAAACACCCCAGAAGCTTCAGGAAGCCCCTGTAACTGACCAGATATACTAGGCCCCTCTCTCCCAAAGTTATATAAACAGTAAGCTAAGAAACACTCTCAGGCAAGCAGAGCTGTGTAGAAGAGGTTCAGACTAGCTAGCTACCTAGAAAAAGCTCAGCCCAAGTATGTTGCCTGGAAAAGACACTCCAAACATCCAGCAGCGTGCCAGTTATGCAGCGAGCTGAGGTTTCAACCTTTGATGAGCTGTGTCGCCTTTACTGGATGGGCTTTTGGTGATACAGCTGCCTTTGAGTCATTTTGGCTCCTGTAAGTAACCCCTCATCCATACTTGCTGTGTCTAACCCCAGCAAAACTCATTAGGTCACAAAGTTGAACTTTGATGGCATCCTTACTAGGGTCTGTCATCGGTTCCCTATCATGTCTCCCCAGGAGTAGTGTCACACAGTAACCATTTGCCACCCCCCATTTAGGGTGGGGTGGGGGAATGAGACAGCTGGTCACAGTGCATCCACAGTCTGGAAGCAGAGAGAAATGAATGCTGGTGCTTAGCCCACTTTCTCCTTTTATTCAGTCGTAGACCCTTGCGGGTCGGGTGATGTCAGCCACATTCAGCATGGATCGTCCCCTCTCATTTAAACCTCTTCGACATCACCCTCACAGAAATATCCAAAAGTGTGTCTTCTAGGTGATTTTAAATCCAGTGCAGTTGACATATTAGCCATCACTAGGCTAAATGTATTTCTAGGAGAACAGAGAGAGATGAGCTCAACTCTGCAAAGCATCGGAGACGCTCCGGATGCCTCCGTCTCCACGCTGCTCTGACGCTGTCACAATGACAGGTCTTGCGTCCTTACCCCAAATTACTTTAGTCTACCGTCCTTTTTACTGAAATTTCGGAAGCATTGGGTAGGGAAAAGAGCATAAGGCACTGAACATAGGTCTAGACAGAGCAGCCTCTTTGCTAATTTGTGAGGACAGGGTCTTAAGTAGGTGAGGCTGGCCAGCCTAGCCAGGAACTCAGATCCTCTTGCCTCTAGCTCCTCAGTGCTAGGATTATTGGTATGCACCACACACCAGACTAAAAAGCCTGTGTTTACCATTACATGGGAATGTATGAGAAGAAAACTTATATGATTTGAAGCTACTTTGTTTCCTTTTAATATACAACCTTTTCCACTTTAATAAAGTAGTTTAATCCAGAAAAAAATTAATATTTTCAAACCTAATCCTACAGTCTGTAAACAGATTTGGTTTTGGTTTTGGTCTGTTTTTTTGAGACAGGGTCACCCTGTAATCTCAGCTGGCCTAGAACTCAATATGTAGACCAGGCTGGCTAGGATCTCACAGAGGTGTGCCTGCCTTTGCCTGTGAGTGCTGGGATTAAGGGTGTGTGCCCCCATCCTGGCTGTAAACTGGGGCTATAAACTGGTTTTTAATCTGACAGTAGTTGTACTTATGTAAATATACAAATTGAGAAAAGTACATTTTTCTATTGAAAAACAGTGAATTGATGTGTAAAACAATTAAGTTTTACCAGGAAAAGTTACCTATTAACAAATTTCAGCAGTTACTTAAAAATAAGTATGAAATAAAAATCAATTGTCTTTAATCTGCAGATTGGTTGCTTTATTAAATGTTTTATCTGTGCATTCTTTTATCAATATAATTAGTAATTAAACTTTGCACTTTATTATATCTTCAAAGCTAAATACTGAGTTTAATAGCATGTCTTTTTTGCGTATCTTTGTAGCTTTTCACAGCATTGAGTTTTCTAAAACTTTCATAGGAAGGGCTCAAATAAATGGTTAAGTAAACAAATCCTGCCAGTCAGATATTTTGAAAATTAAACATTTATTGGCTTGTTGTATTGCAAGGGTATATGTTTCTCCATTTAGTTATCAATCCTAAAATCATGGCAATTTAGTTAAATTATCTTTAATTATTATGTAGAATATTGTGTGCAAGCTTTTTTCCTCCAGTTTTTTTAAGTTTATTTTACTTTTTACCTCTGTGTCTATGGCTGCATGTGGGTATGTGCGGGTGTATAGGTGACCCCAGAAGAGGGCTTTGGTCCGCCACAAAAGCACCAAGTGCTCATAACTGCTGGGCCATATCTTCGAACCCTTCCTCAAACAGTTTTTGTTGGCAGTTTACAAATATATGTCATAAAGATGTCTTTTTTTCTATTTTTAGTCTCAGGGAAAATTTTTTCAAGGGGAAAAGACAGTATTTTTGACATTTAGGCATTTACTGATGAAGGTCCTGAACTAGGTTTGTTAAAGCAAAAAGAGTAACATTTTTCCAGTCTCAAAGCATTCTTTCTTTCAAAAATGATCTTGGTGTTTTGATTTGTTTAGTAAAGATTTTGACACTGCCTCCTGTCATTGATCAGGATTCTGCTTATGAATATAGTTGTTGATATTGTTAGTTTTGGCCATGCTTCTCCCTTAAAATGTGTGGGATTGTGGGAGGTCAGTACTACCAGATGAAAAATTCAGAGTTATGGATTAATAGCTAATTTGGTTTAGAAACTATTAATTGCTTACCATTTATAATACAACTCTTGGCTCTTACATGAAGATGAGAAGGTTGTGGTTCCTGCTTTGGGAGCTTACTCCCTAGCAGAGGGGAGAGCACATGTAGAGGGATCTATGAACTGACACACCGTTGTTTAGGAGACCAAGAGAATACTTAAGGTGCATTTTGGCAAATTTTTAGTGACTTTTTTAAACACAGCATTAACGTGTTCTTTCTCCTTTTTTTTTTTTCCTTTTATGTGTATGTGTGTTGGAGTGTGTGGTTTCATAAGGGTGTGTGCGCACATGCATGACTGTGCGTGTGGAGGTCAGAGGTGGTACCAAGTTGTCTTCCTCTATTATTTCCCATCTTTGTTTCTTGAGACAGGGTCTCACTATGTAACCCTGGCTGGCCTGGAACTCTCTGTGTAGACAAGGCTGGCCTCAAACTCACGGAGATCTGCTTGCCTCTGCCTCCTGAGTGCTGAGATTAAAGGTTTGTGCCACCATACCTGTCCCTCCACCTTATCTTTTTGAGACAAAATTTCTCACTGAACCTAGAGCTCATGGAATTGACTAGACTGCCTGGCCCAGTGAGCACTGTCTCCCCGCTGCCCAGCTCTAGGATTGCAGATTCGCCCTTGGCCCCTGGCTTTTACATGGGTGCTGGGAATCTGAACTCAGGTCCTTGTACTTGTAGAGCAGTCTCTTTAACAACCGAGCCATCTCCTGGCCCTAATCTTTGTTCTCTATCTTCCCATTTTCTTCTTTGAATAGAAGTTAAATTAAGTTCTTCATAGGCACATAATAATAATAAATAAAACCTAAAATAAGTAAATAAATTCAGTTCAAATGGTTTTTGGCTTATCAAGGAATGTGTGTTACATTCGTGAAGAATGAAGGCTAAGGGGCTGGAGAGACAGCTCAGTAGTGAAGAGCACTAGCTAATTTTGCAGAAGACCTGGATTTGGTTCCCAGCACCAACATGGTGGCTAACAGCTGTCTGTAACTCCAGTTCCAGGGGATCTGATGCCCTCTTCTGACTTCCATGAGCATTGCATGACACAGGCATGCATACATACAGATGATTCACTCATACACATAAAATAAAAATAATAAATAAAATGTTTTTTTAGAAAGTTAAGGTTGATTTGTTGTTGTTTGGTTGGTTGGTTTTGCTGTGAGACAGGGTCCTGGTAGGTTTCCTAGACTGGCCTTGAACTTGGGATCTTCCTGGCTCAGCCGCTTGAGTGTTGGGAGTACTGACTGTTATCAAGTGTCACTGTGCCTGGCAGGGTTCATCTTCTGAATCTTGGTAAAAAGAACGTTGCATGTGAAGTTAGGTTTTCATAGGCCAGCCTCTGATGGCTCACTTAGTACTACTTACTGATATAAACATCTGATCTTTCCACTGTTAATGAGCTCTTGATTTCTGGCCTAGGTTTCATTCATGTTTATGTAACCTGTGGCATCTAACCAAATGGCTAACAAATGATACGAATTATCTTTCATTTTAAGTGTTTTTTGAGCAGACTCAGCCATAAAATGCAAACCTATAGAAGAAAGGAGTTATTTCATTCCGTGTTTGCTCTTTGGAACTGAAGGTGAAGAAGGAACATCCTCCTTGAACTGTGGAAATCAAGTTATATGATGAAAAGGGAAGGGCAAATTGCACAGGCCTGGACTCCCTTCCTGTTCCAGTGACAACTGTGGAGCCAGCCTTACAGGGATGTTTTTTCAAGACAGCTGTTGCTGTTTACCTAATAAGTAGCTTTTGAGACATACGCTGGGATTTGAGAATTTTTAAAAAGTCTTTTGAGACAGGATCTCAAATAACTCCTATGGTCCTGAAATTCTTTATGTAGATGAGGATGACCTGGAACTCCTGATCCTCCTGCTTCAACTTCATGAGTGCTGGGACACCAGGCATGTACCAGTACACCTGTTTCAGCTCACTTGTTAAATAAGAAACTTTATTCCTGGGCTCTGGGCATCGCTCAGTGGTAGAGCCCTGCCTTCCTACCATTCATAAGACTCCAGCTAAAACAAACAAAATCTTAAAACTGAAAATAAAGGCTGGAGAGATGGCTCAGTGGTTAAGTGCACTGGCTGCTGTTCCAGAGAACCCAGGTTTGGTTCCCAGCATCCACAGTCTGTAACTCCAGTTCCGGAGGATCTGATACCTTCCTCTGACTTCCACAGGCTTTGCATGACATGGCTATACTTAACTACTTGCAAGCAAAACACTCATGTCACATTAAATAAAAATAAGTATATAAAAATTAAAACAAGTTGGCTAGCAAGGAAGCACTGAGGTTTTATATGTGCTTTATAAAATTATATAAAATGATTATCCTCTAAGGATAAAAAGCATATGATTTTTAAATTTTATTTATTGTTTTTACGTTACATGTGTGAATGTATTGCCTACATGTATGTTAGTGTACCCATGTTGTGCAGTGCTCTCATAGGTCAGAAGAGGGTGTCAGATCCCCTAGAACTGGATACAGACAGTTATTAGCTGCCATGTTGGTGCTGGGAACCGAACCTGGGTCCTCTGCAAGATTCATTAGTGTTCTTAACTGCTGAGCTATCTCTCCAGTCCCGAATGCATGCAAATCTATGTGATAACTTACTCTAATGAAGGTACTGCTTTAATTAGCTATACTTGTATGGGTCTAAAATGAGTGCAAAGAATGTTTTATTCCCTGTAAAAGACAAGAGTAGTAATAATGTGGAAACTTGAATGTAGCATTCGTTCAGTTTCCATCCTATCTGAAATAACACTGGACATACACTTGACATTCAGAAATTGTTCACTGACTAACTGAATAAATGAGTGCTTCTGTCGTATGAGTCCCATATTCTCCACTGAATTCTCAGCACTGCTGAAGAGATGGGGTCATAGGCCCTGCTGGTCACTGCAGAATAGTCTGGGATGTTACTGGAAAGACACTCAGTTTAGGGTAGAGCTAGATTGAAACTTAGCTTTGGCCACACTACCCTCAGTCTCCCTTTCCCACCTATAAAACAAGAGCTAGTTAAATACATTTGGAGTACATCTCAGTCAGTGCCTACTGAGTAAGAAGATACTGCCCCTTTGTGATTAGTATCCAGTACACTTATGTATATGTATGTAAAACACCCATACACAGAAAAACAAATGAATAAAAAACCCACAGGTGCTAGTTGGAGATGTGGTTCAGTTGGTAGAGTACTTGTCTAACAATGCTTCTATGAGCATGTGTCATCTTTCTCTTGGAGTGAAATGGAGACACTGAATGATGGGTGGTCTTGATTTTTTAACAGACTATCAAATTGTTCTTCCAAAGTGGTTCTGATAAGGACAGGAGACACCTCAAATTGGCCAGGCAGTTTAGAGTAACAGGATCCTGAAAGTCAACAGGATTTTTTGGTTCTGGTTTTTTTTTCTTTTTCCCTTGTCTAAAAGTTCAAAATATCCTTGATTCTGTCTTAGCTTGGACCCAGGAATGCCTGGATGGTTCCTTATCTCTCCTCTTTTAACTTCTGCCTGGATGTTATATGTGGGGTGTGACTGAAACTCCATCCCAGACACTAATCCCCTCTGGTGTTCAGCTTTGGAACTGGATCTCTGGATTTTCATGGTGGAAGTATGATATATCTACTCCCCCGTCTCAGCCCACCTCCTAAAGACTTGGAGTCCTCAAGGGAAAAATATTGTTGTAGCCTTGGGGGCCATTGAATTTATCAGAACTCTGTTGACGCCAATTAAAGGAAAAATACCACCCTCTGGTCAAAAGAATAGAATGTACCTCTGACCCTGGGTGGAGACATAACATTCTGATCTGCTCCACAGATTAGAAAAGTCCATACCATTCTCTCTTCCCTTAAGAATAATACCACTATACCTGGTCTGGTAGTATTAGTCTTAGCACTAAGGAGGCAGAGGCAGAGGCAGGCAGATCCCTGTGAAATGGAGGCCAGCCTGGTTTACATAGTGAGTTCCAAGCCAGCTGGACCATAAGGAGTCTCTGCCTCAAAAACAAAAACCAAAAACAAACAAAAAGAGTTAACACCCTGTGCCCAACAATCAAGTGGCCAAGAGACAACCTTCAGGAAGGTGGATTCATTTAAAGCCAAACTGAAGAGATGGGAGGAATAATTATCCCCTTGATGACCTAAATGGAGCCTTTCAGGGCAGCAGCTCTGCCAAGTCTGCCCTCTATCTGGGTCCTAATTCAGAAAAGCAAAACTTCTTCATTTTCTTTTTTTCTCTCTTTTGGGTACTAGACAAAACCAAAGCATGTTTTCTCTAGCTCTTTTCCTGACCTATCCCACTTTAGCCTTGTGGCTGCCTGCTGACCTCATTGTTAAATATGCTGGCCTAACTCAAAAGGCGTGGCTTTATCTCTTCTTCTCTATATCAGTCCTCCCCCCCACCTCCCCCGCCAAGATTTGTGGCTTGCCTGCCCTGTTGTTTTCTCTCAGAACTATTTAAATTGCCTAGTGTGGTGGTGCATGCCTTTAATCCCAGCCCTCAAGAAGCAGAGGCGGGTGGATCTCTGTGAATTCAAGGCCAGCCTGGTCTACATACTGAGTTCAAGGCCAGCTGAGGCTACAGGAAGACCCTGTCTTAAAAATGAAAAACAATAACAACAAATCCCAAAAAACTATTAAAATTTCCCTTGAGCATCCTGCTCAATCCATTTTTAAGTTCTTTTATTAATGAGACTAAGAATCCAAAGAGGGAACCCTAGTTTCTCCAGTAGCAGTTACACCATTTTACATTCCCATGGGCAGTTACAGCTGGCAGTTATTAATTAAAATGTGGAACATGGTAACAGAAAGCCAATGTGATACTACGTTACTCAGAGAGCTGGTTGTGAGAAATCAATTAATGAGCAAGAGTCAGGATATCTGGCTTTCATCTGACATCTTCACAAGGTGTTACTCTCTATGAGCTAACTTCAGAAACTTAGAAATCCTTCAGCAAATACAGTTTTTAATGTTTGTGTAGTGTATGCAGTAACATAGCACTCTGTTTTACCTGTTACAAGTGTATCTCTTAAAGTTTTATGGCATATGTGTTGTGGAAGGTATCAGGGCAAGATAGAGATCAAAGATGTTTCAGCTGTGGAAACCTGAGAACAAGTTGTCAGTTATTAGTCATTTGCCTTTGAGGAAATTTTTGAACTTTCTGAGCCTCAGTTCCCTCATCTACAAAGGTAAAGGCACCTCATGGGAAGAATGGGTATTGGGTAAGATGAAGTTACTCAGGTATTCTGCACAGTTCCTGTGCTAAATTTTACTTCTTTTCCCCTCTTTTTGGGTCCTAGAATTTAAAAGGGATTTTAAAACCTAAGAAAATATAATGTATGATATTAAGGAAAAATCTCTTTAACTCGTAGAACATCTTTGGATTCTATTATTATATGAAAATGAGTGTTTCAAGTCTTTGTGGTTAAAATTGGGGCTGGAAGGATGGCTCACAGTTAAGAGTACTGGCTACTCTTGCAGAGGACCTGAATCAGGTCCCAGTACCCACATGGCAGCTAACAACCATCCATAACTCCAGTTCCAGGGCAGCCCACGCCCCCTTCTAGCTTCTGAAGGCATTGCACACCACATGTTGTATTTAAATACATGCAGGCAAAACACTCGTACACATAAAATAAATGAAGAAAAAAACTCAGTATTGAGGAATAAAGTGATGTAACTTTATTTAGGGGAGACAAGCATCTTATCTCTGGTGCCTGGGAGTTAGGTCCTCAGTGAGGACTTGTTATCTCAAACCTGGCTCCCTCACCTCTAGAGTGATGAGAAGATCAGAACTTTCCCCAGGGTTCCTTCAAGGAACAGAAAAGGCCGTGCAGGGGCAGTGTTCCTGCCCCACTTTCTACAGCAGCAGTTTTGCTTGTCTTCTATTTCCTGTTCCAGTCTCTAACTTCACATGTTTTCCTTGTACTGTAATATTTTAAAATCTTAACGGGGGAGGGCAGGCCTGGAGAGATGGTTCAGCAGTTAAGAGCACTGGCTGCTTTTGCAGAGGACCTGGGTTCAATTCCCAGCACCCATGCGGCAGCTAACAATTGTCTACAACTCCAGTTCTAGGAGATCCAATGCCCGCCTCTGGCTTCTCGGGCATTGCACGAACATGGCACACTTACATGCAGGCAAAACAGTCATACACATAATATAAATAAATAATAAATATTTTTTTAATTTTAAAAATGAAATAAAATCTTAAAGAATGTTCTAGATTATCTAGGATATGCAGAATGAGATGATAGAAAGTCATGAACTGGTTTTGTTATTGGTGAAACAAAATCCTCAAAGTCTTCAGTGTCCAAATAAACACATCTTTAATTTAATGTGATTTTTTTAAAGAAAGTTTTATTGTTTAAAAAGCAGAGACTTTTCAAGTTGTATTGGGGAGATTAATCGGACAGATTTCCTCATACCCTGTACATGTCATTGAAGGGTCAGAGTAGGAAAGAGAGGTGTCTCATTTCCAACTCAAGGCAGTTGTCTGAAGGAAACCAAGAAATGAGCTGTGGAAACTGACTTTGATGGCTCCTTTCAGAACACATTTAGAAATAGCTGAACACCTTAAGAGCCTGGCACTGTGGCCCGGAGCCTCAGCAGCTGAATGACTTTCTTGTATGTTTCGCAGACTTAAATTTTAAGATTCAGGGCTGGCAAGATGCCTCAGCTGTCTCTATGCTGCCTCCACTTCCTCTATCTATGCTGTTACAGTGATATCAGATGTATGATTAGGCCTTATCTTGAAGCTAATAATGAAAAGTTTTGGTCTTATTTCCTAGATTTTGATGATGATGGCTCAGTTTTTCCATGAACACTTATTTCTGGATAAGTGCCTGCAGGGATTCCCTATGCTGGGACCCACTGGTCACTTCATGGAGCTAGTGGCTTGTAGCCTTTCCAGAAACCTGCATCTAAGTGTTAAATAGAAGGTACAGCAAGTACAGTGTTTAGAAATTACTTTAATTAAAAAGGGGCATCATTAAAGGAAACAGAATAGAGTTCAATTAATACCATGTAGAAATCTGTATTTGAGCTATTGAAGATGGATCTTAAAGTAAAAATTTCATTAGGAATTTCCCTATGTTGGTTACTGTACTAATTTTATCTGCTAAAAATGTGAAATTATTTTTTAATATAATGGCAGCTGAACTATATTCTTTTAAAAAATAAATTGTTAAGATAGATTTTCTTTTTAAAAAGTTTTTATTTATTATTTTTATTTTATGCAAACAAGTGTATTGTCTGCATGTAGGCAGGTGCACCCATATTGCAAAGTGCCCACAGAGGTCAGAAGAGCACATTAGATGCCCTGGAGCTGGAGTTATAGGTGGTTGTTAGCCACCATGTGGGTGCTGGGAATCAAACCCAGGTCCTCTGCAAGAGCAACCAGTGCTCTTGACCACTGAGCTGCCTTTCTAGCCCCTGAACTGTATTCTTATAGAGAAAAAAAAAAAACAGTATTCGAGATTCAAAAAAAATCTGAGAATTAGTAATAAAGTCAAGACAATTTTGCTTGACTTTTTTCATTAAATGACCAAGTTCCTTTAAAATACAATATAGTTGGGACTGGAGAAATGGCTCAGAGGTTAAGAGCACTTGTTGCTCTTATAGAGAACCCAAGTTCAGTTCCTAGTACCCATCTGTAACTCCACTCCAGGAGATCCAGTGCTCTTTTTTGACCTCTATAGACTCCAGCCATGCATGTGGTACACATAAACATGCAGGCAAAATACTTATCCATCTAAAAATAAATAAATCCTTTAAAAACATCTATGTTTTAAAATATTTATTTAAAGCCAAGTGTGGTGGTACACACCTTTAATCTCAGCACTGGCAGACGCAGGCGGATCTCTGTGAATCTGAGGCCAGTCTGGTCTGCATGGTACGTTCCATGCCAGCTGGGGCTACATAGACTCTGTCTCAAAAAAAATTTTTTTTTATTCAAATAGAAGCTATGTAAATGATCATTTAAAAAATACAATATACTTGTTAGGTATATAGCTGATAACATCAAAGTCCTTTCATGGTCCATTTCACCATAATAAAATGCCTGACTCAAGTTAGTTTATGAAGGAAAAAGGGTTTACTTAATACATCAATTTGGAGACTGAAAGTCTGGTCAGCATGATGAGAGCTTTGGCAAGGGCCCCGTCCGTCCAGATGCAAAAGCACAGGCGGGAGGAAGAGAGCACACCCTCATACAGGAAGCCAGAGGTGAGGCACTCAGGGCATGTCCCCAGTGACCTGAGGACTCTCCAACCAATCTCTGCTTGTTTTGTTTTGAGACAAGGCTATCCACAGTTCAGTGATCAAAATCAGGAAATTAACTTTGATAGAATACTGTTAATTGAACTACAGACTGCGAGGCATGACGGTGCTGTCTTTTAATCCCAGCATCAGGAGACAGAGGCATGCATATCTCTGTGAATTCAAGGATAGCCTGGTCTACATAACAAGTTCCAGGTTGGCTGGGATTACATAGTGAGAGTCTGTTTCAAAATAAGAGAAGTAAACTGCAGACATTGAGCTGAGCCCAGTGGTTGTACATGCCTGTAATCCCAGTAACTGGGAGGCAGGACTGCTACATGCCCAGGGCCAGCCTAGGCTATGGTGTGAGACATTGTCTCAAGAAGTAATAAACTACGGACACTTCCTGCTGTGTCCCAGGGTGTGGGCCAAGATCTCACTCTGCATTGTCTCCAGCCAGTTATCCCATCTGTGACATCTCCAACCCCTTTCCTTGTCTTTCTTGAACTCTTGATGAATTTGGTCAGTGATTTTGTAGAATGCCTCTGTTTAGGTTTGCCTAGTATTTCCCTTGTGGGTAGACTGATGTTATAGGTCTGAAGGAGGAGATGGCAAGGTGAAATCTTCTCATTATTACATTGGGAACCTTGATCCCAGTGTGATGTTTGCACTGGGCCCTCGGTTAGGTGACTCAGTAGTTTCTTCATCCTCTGTGGTTGCCAAATATGCAAGAGAAACACTTGCAGGCTGCTAACATTCTAATTCTTCCAATGTAAGAATGACTTATAATGCAGCCAGAATCTGGACTAAGGACTTTTATTTAACCCTGCACCAAGAAGCTACTGTTTATGATGTAAATAAGCTCACTGAGCCATGTGCTCCTTTCGTGACCCTGGCACATGACCTTGGTCTCTCGGGAACCCCACTGTGCTCTCCAAGAAGGTGTGCTTGAACTCCATATCAAAGCACTGAAAGCAACATATTTGGAAGCAATGAGAATAAATGAGGAGGATACTTCACATCGTGTGTATGAGATATTTTAGGCTTAAGAATCAAAGATTGGATCCAAGCTTATAGTTCGTCATTTCATTCTGGAGAGACTGTTTGAATGAAAGTACAGAGCCTAGTTCCAGGAGAAATCTGAAGGAACAATCTCTCAGAGTTCAGGTCTGCTCTTGGCCATAAAACTAATACAGACTAGGCTGATTCTTTATTTAGGCATAACTACGATGTGGCTTAGAAATGCTGCATTCCTCAGCTTCTGCCCCCTGATTTGGCTGTCCATTGATGGGTCTTGCTGACAATAATTCTGCTCCTGTGATATTTTACTTTCTAGCCCTCTGGCACAGCATATGCTCCAGGTTCATTTGACCCTGCCCCTACCCTGGAATCCAGTTCTCCAAGGAGCCTCAGTTTCTTTTAGTGGACAATAATTCTTTAAAATGAAAATTGGGCACTAGGTAGAAGCTTATTCTTCGATAGTTATAAAACTTCTAAATTAGAAGGCTTACCAAAATAGGACTGTGAGCATCTTTAGTAATAATTGTGAAATAACTGTATACACAGTTCGCTTTGGGCACAGTTTTAAATGTTCCATTGTTCTTTAATGCACCTCAGGCATGAGTGCATCGCATTTCAAAGTTGTGAGTGTGCTTTCCTTCCCCGTGTGCTTCTTATTCTTTAGCAATGTGCTCTTTCTTCTAGTCTCATATTCTTCTACCTATAAGGTCAGAAGTAATTACACCTTATATTTTATTTTATTTTCAAATTATATATTTACTTCTTTTATTTGTATGAGTGTTTGCTTGCTTATATGTAAATGCACTCTGCATGCAATGCCCAGAGTGACCAGAAGAGGGCATAGAGTCCCCTGGAACTGTAGTTACAGACAGTTGATAGCTGCCATATGGGTGCTGGGAACTGAACTCAGGTCCTCTGCAAGAACAGCCCATGTTCTTACCCACTGAGCCATCTGTCTAAGCCCTCCATCTTATATTTTAAATAATAGAATGACACAAGAAGGCACTTACCAATAATCAGAGATACGCACACTTAACGTTGAGATTGTTGCCATCTTCTGTGACTATTAACCAGTGCTTAGAAGACAGATGAGGGTAGGAGAGTAGGTCCTCTGTCGTATCTTTTGGAGAGCAACTGGTAGTATTGCTTGAAATGGAAGGTTTTTCTTTTTCTTTTTTCTTTTTTTTGTTTTTTTGAGACCGGGTCTCCTTGTAGCCCTTAAGCTTGCTGACCTCAAACTTACAGAGATCTACCTGCCTCTGCCTCTCAAACACCAGGATTAAAGTCATGTGTCACCTTTGCCTAAAATGCACATTTATTTTGTCTTAGAATTCCATTTTTTTAATAGATTATAGTGTATATGAGAGCAATGCCTGTGAAGGCCTGAAGAGGTTTTCATACCTCCTGGAACTCTGGAATTGAGGACAGTTGTGAGCTGTCGTGTGGGTGTTGGGAATTGAACCCGGGTCCTCTGCAAAAGCAGCTCATGTTTTTGTTCTTAACCTCTGAGTCAACTCTCTAGCCCCTTGTGATTTTGTTGTTGTTTGTCTTTTTTGAGACAGGGTCTCCCTGTGGCCCTCACTGATCTGGAACTCACTGTGTAGACCAGGCTGGCCTCGATCTCACAGAGTCTGCCTGCCTCTGCCTCCTGAGTGCTGGGATTAAAGGAGCTCTCCACACCCTTGTATAACACATACCATCTACTTGGCTCCCTTGGCTGAATGAAGCTCAGGCGGACTGAGAGCTGCTAGTCTCTCCTCTGCTGCTGCCTTTCATATATTAATCTCCGGAATTTCCTCCCTTACTATTTTCCCATCTCATTTTGTTGTGAATAACGTTAAAGAATTAAGCATTTATTTATGTTTGATACAGAGACAGCTGCCTCTGGTGGGAGAGAGAGCCAGTTTGATGGACAGGCACTGAAGTAAATATAGGGGAAGGCCGACTCTTTATTCACATCAGCCATCAAGATGGGACTCCCTCCTGGTGTCAGCGGACGGACGGGATGATGTGCACATCCAAGTCCGGGGCCCATAGGTGTGTTCTTACTTTTGTAATATTTCCATAAGGGATAGACGCAATGCAGTAATCAGGTTCTGCTGAAAGGAAAACATGACCTGGAGGCATCGGGACTCGGAGTCACTCTGGGAGCCTGACAGTAACTCAAAACCAGGGAGTTTGCAGAGGTGTAATGGAACAGTTGTTAACTGGACTATCAGTCTGATAGAAGCAGATGTTGCCTGCAGGCTGGAGATGCACATCCATGGACTGGGGAAAATGGAGTGTCCTTACAGCTCTATTAGCAAGGATACTGTCCTCTGCCCTCAGGTCACATCTGCCTTTCCCAGACTGTATGTCCAAGACATATCTGACGTCTGATGCTCACATGTTGCTCTTTGACTCGAGTTTGGAAAAAACATTGAAGTTTCTTTGTGACAGCATTTTGTAGAGCCAGGCTGAATGCTGCCAGTTTCCTGGGCCTGGCTAACTGACTCTGCAAAGTGATACCGCTTGATGGCCACAGGGTTGACTCCTGAATTTTCCAATGGTACTTTGACTTTAAGGGCTAGCAGCCCAAGCGATGGGACCCCGGGGAAGTAAAAACCTCTTCCTTCCACTGATCCTCTTTTCCTCACAGGGGTCACCAGAAAAAAGAGAAAACTGCCTGAGATCTGTGTCCGACACAGGACAGGATGTGCTGTTCCTTTTGTTCTCCGGCCTCACTGGTAAAGGTACAGGCTTCTGTCCTGCTACCTCCTGCCCTTCCTCTGAGTCCCCTGCGTCCTCCAAAAGGGAAAGGACCCAGGCTGACCATTCTGCTGTTAGCTGAAGCCAGAGGGCAGGATGGGGCTTGCTTTATGGAACAGGGATGGTAGAGGCTCTCTGTAGCAAGAACCGAGGTTGAGATACAGGCAAGGAGTTGGTGACCAACACAAGCTACTACATTAGAGTGAGATCCTTCTGGGCCTGAAGTGTCTGTTGAGACTCTGGAGTCTTGGATTCTGCACCAGTGGGAGGAGAAGAGGCCATGAATCCCAAAGGCCCGACTCCAACTAAGCCCTGGATGTGTGTTGAGGAGGCACCAAGGGACAGGCTGCTGCTAGAGGAGCCCACTTCAATGGCAGGAGTGCTGTGCCCAAAGCTAAGGCAGACATGCCTCCAGGTTGACACGTGGAGGCCTGCTGGCCACATTGGAGGCAAAGGGAATAGGCTGGCTGTGTGCCCACAATGTTCTGATGGTTTCTGGGAGGCTTCCTTCTCTGTAAGGCGGAGTGTAGGTTGGCTGCTGAGGCAGCAAGAGCCCCAGAAAAGTGTGGCTGTGATACAGAAGCAATGCTGCTATTGACAGGCAGGCTACGGTTCTTATAATCTGAAGTCCAACCACGAAAACCCAGATCAGTCAGAGATTCAAGTGACGGGTGCCATGGAGGTGTCGGTGCCACGGCCGGCGAAGGCAGCAGTTGATCGGGCTGCAGCTGTGGTGGGGCCGTTGTCTGCTGCCAGGAGAGGGGGGTGAGGAGCGGACCCCCGGCTGTAACCCTTGGCTGCCAGAGATGGGCTGGAAAGCCAGTGTGATGGTGCTGGCAATCACCGACAGAGTGGTGCTGGGCAAGGCTGCAGTAAGGGCTGAGGAGGGTCCCAGAGACAGGCTGCTGCCTGTGGCAAAGACAGTTCTCGACATTCCTCCAAACACATATTTAACTGTGGTGTACTGGCCACATTGGAGGTGTTGGGTGTGCCCAAAGCATCCTGATGTAAAGTGAGGTGCCTACTGCCCTGGAATATGGAGTCCAGGGTGGAGCGGACAGCAGGAGCAGCAGGAACCCCAGAGATGAGTGGTTGAGAGGATGCACTGACTGTGATGCTGGCAGGCTGGGCACTGGGTTTACGCCCCGAAGACAAAACACCCAGACTGGAGGACAGGCTTTGCACAAGAGGCTGTGGTTGCAGACGGGGCTGATGGCATCTTGGGGTTGTCAGTGCTGAGATCTGTGAAGACAGCAGCAGATGTGGCCTCATGGGTGATAGACCATTGTCTGTGACAGGAAGGGGCTGATGCAGGCATAGCTGTATGTAGCTCTCGGCTGGCAAAGGTGGGTGTGAAAGGTGAGGCAGTGGTGCTGGATGTTGTGTGGAGAGCGGTGCTGGACCAGGCTGCAGACTGGGCTGAGTTGGGCCCAAAAGTTTGCCTCTCCAGAGGCAAAAGTAGGTGTGGAAAGTCCTCCAAATACACGTGTCAGCAGACGTGCTGGTTAAGTCAAATGCGTTGGGTGCTGCTTTGCTAGGTGCAGCTAAAGAGTTCTGATGCAAGGCAGGGCGCTTGCTGCCCCAGTGTGTGCTGTCCAGGGTGGAGCTGGTGGCTGGGGCAGTTGGAGCCCCAGAGGGCTGAAGCTGAGGGGCAGAAGTGATTATGCTGCTGACAGTCCAGGCAGGGTGTTACACTGTAAAGACAAACCACCCAAATCAGAGGACAAGGTTGTACATGAGGCTGTGGCACTGGAAAGTGCTTATGCCACGATGGGTGTGGCAGTGTCCAGGTCTTTGCAAATGGTGGCATATTTGGTCGTACTGGTGATGGAACAGCTGTCTGTTGCAAAGGCAAGGGGCCTGAGGAAGAGACAGCTGAACGTGGCCCCCGGCTCCAAAGATAGGTCTGAAAGGTGGGACAGTGGTCCTGGTTGTTATGTGGAAGGTGGTGTTGGACAACGCAGTCCCCACAGGAGAGGCTGCTGCCTGCAGGGCCCACTCCCAAGGCAGGGCTACTCTGCTCAGAGGCAGAGGTGGACATGACTCCAAATACATGTTTAAAGGAATTGGTGGTACAGATATCAAGGGGAGGGTGACAGACCCACCCCCAAGGGGTTGTTGGCACCCCATGAGGCTGCAGCCAGGACTGAGGAGAGAGCTGGTGAGATAGCAGGCCCTATGGCAGGCAGGCTGGAAGTATAAGGAAGGTGGGTGACAGGTGGTGTGTCTTTGACAGGCTCAGACAGCATCTGTCTTGTCCTCCAAGATCTTGTTAATCCATGCATCAGAGCTTTCTTCTCCTTGTCGAAGTCTTCAATGCTGACGTCTCCACCTGGGGAGCTGGAGGCAGGGTCAGCTGGTTTCCTGGCTGGACAGCAGCAGGGGAGTCTCCTCTGCACTGCAGAGATTGCCAAGCAGGGATGGAAGGGGCCAGGAGTTATGTGTTTATGTCTTGAATCTCTTCTCCCTAGAACTCATCTCTCACCAAATGGTGACATAACTCATCTATTTTTCTGTGTTGACCTCTCCTGGGAGCAGGAGGAGGCTGGACTGGAGAAGGGTGGTGAAATGGAACCCCTCTTCTTCCACAGCCTTGAAATGCCCTGTATGGGCTGTAGGAACTCGTTATTGGATTTGGGGAAGAGCTGAGAATGTCCTGTGTGCTCTATGAAGTGAGATATCTCCTTACCTAGGCTTAGGCACAACGTGAGTAGTGACTCCAGTGATAACCAAAGCTTTAAAAGTTGACCATCCATTCATGCTGACATCGGGACCATTCATTCATGCTGACATCGGGGCCCCTTCTCATGTTTTCCTGGCCACCAACGAATACTTGATGTATTTCCAATGTCTTTTCCCCTGTGTCTCTGAGGTCTCTCTGAAGTGTGTCCTTGGCACATAGGCCTTATATATTTCTTGACAATGAGGACAGTGTTGAGTTGATGCTCTGGACATCAAGGAATACTTGGTCTTCTGTTGTCTTTTTGCCCTCTGTCTGGGGTACCCACAGCAGTCACCTCAGCACATGGGCCTGGGGTATTACTTGATGATGAGGACAGGGTTGACTTTATAATCTGCTTTAGAAGTGAACAATGCCTTAATTTCCTGTATGGGGGAGCGAAAGTGGGGGATCCTCACAGTCATTATGGGACAGTACTGAGAGCTATTAATGGCTTTTTCTGCAGACTATTCCAGTATACCATGGACAGTACCCCCACAGAGGAATACCGGGCCCTATAGATTACATAGCGTATTCAAGATGTTATGACTTGCAGAGAAGTTGAAGTCTTAAAGTCCTGGTGGGAAGAATTCCTAGGAAATAGGAAATGAGATCTGGAGCAAATTGGGTAGACCTGAGAGATACTGTGCTCATGTGAGCAGGCTGTATGCCCAGCTTGCCCGGGTCAGGTCTTTGCAGCACAAGATCTTTGGAGTTGGGGTCCCACAAGCATAGTTCCTGAAATAAGTGCCTCAATTAGGATCCCTCAAGTGGGCAGGTTGAGAGCCCTGAGAGCTTCTGTGTACTGGGGCCTTGGCTGGGGCTAGGAGACCAGTGTTTGAGACCCTGCACATTTGGAATGGGAATGAGCAAACACAAGGTACTGAACCTCGAAACCTCAGGGCTGGAGCCTCAGTTCCTATCACTGGGGTCAGGTACAGCACTAGGCTGGGCAGTGACGGGGCTGAAACTTCAGCCACCAAGGCAATTCCTTATGTTGTTTCCTTACATTGTTTTTGTCTCATATTTGGTCACAGTCATGTGAAAGTAACTAATATATAAAATATACCATCTCCAGTACAATATGCACATTTTTAAGGGATGGGGAGTATAGTTTCACATGAAGTAGCTTAGTCCAAGGTCAGAGGTTCACTAGAAAGTGGACACCTGAAGAGGAAAGGGAAGGTCAAGTTCACACACACTGTACCTGGGTTAGAGGTGGTTCCAGGGGCCAGGGGCTCTGTCTGCATCTCAGGATCTTCCTGCTTCCAAGACAGCTGCTCTGGCCTCCTCTCCTACCAACTGTATGAACCTAAACTTGGGGTGAGCCTTGCTGGATTAATAATGACCAGAGTCCTTACTGGACGGTGTGCAGCTGCTGGGCAGTCATGTTGGGGTATGTGGGGTTCAAATTGGGTTTTGTCAGAGTCTCAAAGTGTAGCCATGGTTTGTCTACAAGTCGCCGTGCAGCCCAGGCTGGCCTCAAATTTGTAGTAGTCCTCCTACTTTGCCTCTCAGTTGCTGTAACTGATGTGTGCACCACTATACCCAGCAAATATGATGATTTTTCACTGTTGGAAATCGAACCCAGGGCCTCTCACATGTGCAAGGCAAGCATTCTACCCACTGAGCTATGTCCTCAGGCCCAAACTATGTTGTTCAAGACAGAAGTCGGGTCATGGTACCCTGTCATTCTTACTTGTTTTTAAGGGTACCTGTTAGTTGTGCTCATGGATTCCAATAAGCTACACTTGGGCTGTGATGCTTCTTGGACTACAGAGGACCATAGGGATGTGAAGCTAGGTATGGTGGCACATGCCAGTGATCCCAGGACTCAGGAGGCTGAGGCTTGGGGGACTACAACAACCTCCAGGCCAGTCTGGTCCACATAATGAATCCAGGCCAGCCAAAAAAGAAAAAGAAAAAGATTTTAAACTAAGTGTGCTAGCACATGTCTATTATCCCTGCACTTGGAAGGAAGAAGCAAGAGGATTAAGAGTTCAAGGTCATCCGCAGCTGCAAAGTGAGTTTGAGGCTAGCCTGGTCTATATAATGAGACAATGTCTTAAAAAAAAAAAGAAATTGATGAGAAGGCAAATCAGCGATTCATAGAGAGTAGCTAGCTAGGTCAAGGATGGGTAGATGATAGATTATAGATAGGTAGATTTATTGATACAGATAAGATAAGATTTAATCTCAGCACTTGGGGGCAGAGGCAGGAGAATCTCTGTGAGATCAAGGCCAGCCAGGTCCGTAGAATGAGTTCCAGACTCAGGCCTGGGCTACAGAGAGATCCTGTCTCAAAAAGACAAAACAAAAACAAAAACAAAAAATCAAGCCCAATAAGATAGATTGATTAATTGGTAGATGATAGATATGTGCCTTTTTAAGAAGAACATAGTGATAACTACTATCTTACGAGAGAGGCTCATTAGATTTCAAGACCTGAATCATAACCACCTTGCCTGATTCCTTCCTTCTGTGTGGAATTCCGACAAACTGGTTGGGCTCAGTCATCTCCCGGGCTGGTCCTCCTCCTGATCCCTCTGCAGCTGGGTTCAGGGCACTTCAGTCTGATTCTAGGAAAAGCACTATGGACGTGTATGTTACTGCTAGATTTTAGCTTCCCATCATGCCGCCCTGGGGATCCTTTCTCCTTGAGTTTTGTTTCACAGTTGGGGAGATGCTCTGGCATTCTAGGATATTGACAGCATCTGAGTCTAGTCATCTTTTCTTCAGTTGCTTCAAGTGGGATTTGCATTTTTATATGTCTTGTCCATTTCTTTTTTCTTTTTTTTTTCTCTTTACATTTGTTCCCCTCTCTCTGTGTGTCTTTTTCTGTGTGTGTCTATGCCTTCTGACTCCTGACTTCAGGACTCAAACCCAGGACTTCTTGTATCCAGGCTCCCACTGAGCTACACGCCAAGCTCAGTGATTTGCCCTTTATTTAAAAAAAAAGTTATAAAAAGAGTTTTTCTTGTGTTTTCCCGTCCCCTAGAACACTGGCTGAGATTTAAACCCTCAGGGATTTTCTAGGCTGGTTTCAGTCCATTCATCCATTCTTTTGTTAATTTTATTTTAAAAACATTGACAGGCAGAGGCTGGAGGATCTCTATGAGGTCAAGGCCACTTTGGTTTACATAGCAAGTTCAGGCCAGCCAGGACCACATACTGAGATTAGACCCTGTTTCCAAAAACAAACAAACAAACAAACAAACCCAAACAGGGGATGGAGTGGGTTAGAGCAATGGTCAATGACTTAGCAATTAAGAGTACTTACTGCTTTTCCAGAGGACCCAGATTTTGTTCTCCACATCCCCATTCAGGCTAATAGCCATCCTTAACTCCAGTTGGAGAGGATCTGACACCCTCTTCTGGCCTCTGTGGACACCAGGAATGCATGTGGTCACTTTCATACACATAAAATATACATACATAAATAAATAGTCCCTTTTATTAGCATTGTTTTAAAGATAATAACATTATAAGAATCAAAAACTTCGTGTAGGTTGGAAAATTTGGAAGGGAAAGAATGCCAGACTCACAGCAATAGTGAGAAATTTCATGGTATTGTTGAAGTGTGGCAGTACAGTTTTGTCAGTAAATAATATTCAAATTATAGTAGACATATAGAGCTGTGAATTTGTAGTCAAGATATAATTACATATTTTGAGTTTGAGAGTTGTATCAGTTTAGTTATTAAAGTACTTTTTCAAAAAATATTCAACTTCCCAGACTGTGATTTTTATCTGTAGAAGTTCAATTTGGTGTTTTACATTTTTTGCAGGGCACAGGTAAAGAAGGCGCACTGGGGCTATAGAAGAGGAAGAGAAAAATGATGGGAAGCTCTTGGTGCCTTGGAGTAGGAAAGAACTAATGTCAAGGCCTGGGTGCCCAGGACCACATGTGGAATCAAGACCACACCTGGCTGGGGCTGGAGAGATGGTTCAGTGGTTAAGAACACTGGCTGCTCTTGCAGAGAACCTGGATTCAATTCCTAGCACCCACATGGCGACTAAAGACCATCTGTAACTCCAGTTCCAGGGAATCTGATGCTCTCTTATGACCTTTAAGGGCATTGCATGACATGAGTGTACTTACATACATGCAGGTAATACACTTATACACATAAAATAAAAATAATAAAGTATTTTCTAGGAAGACCATAGCTAGCTGGGGGAGGGGAGGTGGCTAGGAGGTCCGCCCAAGACTGGAATCCGAAAATAACAGAAACCTTCCCTGTCTCCAGCATAAACCGAACACAGAGGCAAAGCCACTGCCATGTACAACCTTGGACCTCGAAGTAGGGGACGGTGGGGAATGCAGCCGCTCAGAGAAGCCTAAAACTGCTGCCCAACATTGGGAAGTTTCCCATCTTCGAATCTGCTCCACCATCAACCCACCATCAGAGGAATGTGGAACTGTGCCACACAGCTAGGGACCAAAGCTACAGGCTGAAGGAAGGGGACCACAACTCCAGCTCACAAGAGGGGATGATAACTCCGGGCTCAAGGAAGGGGACCACAGCTTCTGTTCACAGGAGAAGTAAAATATTTTTAGAAATGATACACACACACTAAACACATAAGAAAATTTTAAGGAATAGAAATAATTAAAAAATAAAGAAAACAGAAAGTGGAAAGGAAGATTTTGACAGAGTACACAGACATTGTGTGGTTTTGGACAATCAAGACTATGCCTTGGTTAAATGTTCATTTCTCACTTAACAGATTTTTTAGAGCAATAAATGGGAATGAACGACAGAAATAAAAGTTTGTCATGAATGGACTTCAAATATTCAGCTAATCTTAAGAGTAAAATTAGGACAAGGGACAGAAGGATGAGGGGAAGAGCGAGCCTCAAGGAGTGAGGCAGCTTAGAAGCTCCCTGAGGAGCTGACTCAGAGCATCTCAGGCCATTTTATGTCCTGGGAAGCTTTGCTGCTGCTGAGGATGAATCCACAGAGAGTGGTTTTCACTGTTGGAGTCATCTTTCAAATCTGGCACAAGATGCTAAAGAAAAAAGCTTTACTTGGCACATTTTGACATGAATCTGTCTGTGTCATTTTTGTTTACAAAAACAACTGGCCCATTGCTGACTGAATTGGAAGCCACTGAGTCACTGAGCTCCTGGGACCTCTCTCTGCAGAAAGGCTCTACTTGGCTGAGGAATGTGTCTTGAGGTTTTCTCAGATTGTCTTCCCTTCTGGTTGAGACTTGACACAGTGCTCTGGGTCATATAGGGTCCCTTTTGTCCTAGTTGACTGTGTGCTTCACCCAAAGATCATGGAAAAATTTATTTCTACATGCAAATTGATGTTGCCAAATTATTCTCCTGTCTCAAGTGGGGCTTGCTCTATTAGGGTCAAGGTCATTCTCCATATTTTCCTTCCTCTCTCTGTCCCTCCCTCCCTCTTTTCCTTTCTCTCTCTCATACTGGAGATTTAATCTATGGCCTAGCGTGCTCCAGGCGAGCACAGTACCTTATAGAAATTTGAGGCTGCATCGCAATTGTCTTCATCAACCAACTCCAGTAATAATTATAATGGCTCATGAAAATCCAAGGCAGGGCTTTTACTTAAAGGTTGATATAGTTGGGCATTGTACATGACTGCAGTCCCAGCACTTGGATAGTGCAGGCAGGAAGATCAGAAATTCAAAGCAGCCTGGGCTATATCAAAAACAAATAAGCAAAACTGTAGGCAAGGTCACTTGTTTAAGGGTTAAAATGTCCTTTTATTATGAGCAAAATGCATTTGTTACTCCAGTTCATCCACTAATTCATTTATCCATCTTTATTTCTCTAGATTTCTTGTTTCCTCCTCCTCCTCCTCCTCCCCCTCCTCCCCCTCTCCCCCCTCCTCCCCCCCTTCCCTTCCTCCTCCCTCTCCTCCTTTTAGAGGCAGGGCCTCCCTATAACGTCAGCTGGCCTGGAAGTTGCCTTTTAGATCTGTCTGGTTTTAAACTCACAGAGATTCACCTGCCTCTGCCTCTACCTCTCGAGTGCTTGGATTAAAGGCATGCATCACCTGTAATTTTTGTTTTTTTTGAGAAAAACTCTTACAATGCAACCCTGGCTGAACCGGAACTCCCTGTGTCCAGTAGGCTGGCTCTCCACTAACAGAGATGTCCTGCCTCTACCCCCTGAGTACTGGGATGGTAAGTATGTCCCACTAAACCTAGCTTAAAATGAATGTATTTTAAAGGTACAAAGATCTTTCTTTTTAATCTTATTTTTGTTCTGTTAAAAAAAGTAAATTCTTTTCGCAAATGGTTACTGTCATGTTGCCAGTAGGGGGCGATACAACACTGCTTTTGAATATATCCAAAAAATCTTAAGCTGCCCTTAAGGCAAATTTTTTTTTTCACCCTTTTGCAAAATAGCCAGGGTACTGGAAAGGAAGAAAAGCAGTTCGGTAATGGACTCAGTATTAACCACAGAGCCGGCGTGGTGCACAGGACTGAAACTTCATCATTTGTGAAGCTGAGGCTGGAGGATGGTTATGGGTTCAAGGCTAGCCTGGTTTCCATCCCCAGAACCACAAAACCATGCCTCATAAAACAAAACACCAACAAAACCCTAACAAGTTGTTATGACCTAGGATGAGGAATCATTTTCTTTGTGAATACCAGAGGGACAGAGACGGTCAGTACAGGTGAATGTGTCACAGACACACTCTGTGCTGGCACTCTGCCACACTGTAGTGTGGACATTTATACCTGAGGTTCCTCCAAGCTCAAACAGAGGGCAAAAGCTCAGTTTCCTGTGGTCAGCTACATATTTTGCAATATGTAAGGAATATAGAGTGCAATAGCTTCCAGACAGGTTGGAGTTTGGGTATGTGGCATTTAGTGGTCCATGTTTGATGTGTGAGAATGAAAGGCAGGAATGGGCAGGTGGGACCATGCTGTGTTGTGTTGCTTGGGATAGGCCAGTGTGTTGGAGATTCTCATTAACTGGCAGGGCCACCCAACCCCAAGAGTCAATGAACACCTGGACCTAAAAAGTGAGTGTTTAGAACTTAGCAAGATGGATGAATAGGTAAAGTGCTTCTACTCAAGCATGAAAGGCTTCTGTGATTCCAGTACCATGGGTGGCCTAGAGACAGGTGAATCCCAGGGGTTTACTGGCTGGCCACTTTGGCCAATCAGTGAGTTCCAGGTTTAATGAAGGGACTCATTCAAAAAATAAGGTGAAGAGAGACACAAGACATCCACCTCTGGCCTCCACATGCATAAAATGGGCAGCTATACACCCACAATGAGATTTGCAAACATATCAACACACACACACACACACACACACACACACACACACACGCATGCATGCACACACCACACACACACAGTGGAATGGATTCAACCCCCAGTCCCATGGGGTGGTTCTGGAAGCCTGTGGATCAGGCATTTGCTTTTCTAGCATGTCTGAGACTCTGGTTTTCATCCCCAGTACAAACATTAGCGCCCCTTCCCCCAGCACACCCCCAACTAAAACAAAAAAAAACAAAACAATTGTGATTCCCAGGCCCAAGCTATGAGAGGTCTCAAAGATACTGCAGAAGTTGCAGAGGGCAGAGTTAACAATCAGGTGGGACCAGATCCAGCCAGTCCCATCTCAGCCACCTGGACCTGCTCCAGTGAAGGCTGGTCTAGCCTTAGGGTGTCTTACAGCAAACCTGGCGGTCTGGATTACATTTTGAGGAACTGAGTGTGGGAATCAGGGGCTGGCAATCTGGAGGCCTGCAGGGCTTGCCCTGCCACGGATTGGATCTGGTCAAGACCTGCTCTGCCTCCCGGTGAGGCCCCTCCCAACTTTCCTGCACAGTAGCTCCTCCCCAGCGGGCAGGGAGGTTTCCTGGGCCAGAGCGCCTCAGGGACTGGGAGAGCTGCACCACCAGCCTCTGCAACTTCAAGGCCCACTGGAGGGGGACAGAAACCCTTGTTGGAACTAAGGCCATGTGGATTCCCTCTCAGCAGAGTGTCCTCTGACTAGCACTATGAGGAGCCTCAGACTTGAGGTAGAGGACCAGTAAACAGGCCTGCGATGCCTGGGGCTAATCCCATGGGCAAGCTCTTTGATGCCATTATCTGGGATGACCCCCGCAGCATGCACCCATTATCATGTCAGTTAGGCAGCTAGGGCACTTCCTGGGAATCAAGGGAGAGTTTGAATGTGAATTTAGGCCTTTTGACTGCAGATCCTAGTGTGTCTGACCCTGCTGAACTGCCAAGTGTTTGGTGGGTGCCTGAGTGGGGAATAAGCATAAAGTCTAGGAATAAAGCAGCAGCCTGCATGACTGGCTGTAAGCAAAGAGCCTTTTCTGACTTGCTAGCTACGTCTACATGATGTGTGCAAGGAAGACAATTAGTTTGTGCCTCAATTTCTTTATTTAAAAAATTTATTTCTTACTCTCTTCTTGAACCCAGAGCTTACCGATTGGCTAGCTTGTCTGTCCAACAAATCTCTGGGAGCTTCCTGTCTCTGCTTCATTTGTGTTGGGGTTACAGGCATGTAAGTCATATCTGGTTTTAAAATGGGGGCTGGGGATTTGAACTCATATCCTCATGCTTTCTCAGCAAGTACTTTTCGCACTGAGCCATCTCCCTAGCCAACTTTTCACTTTCATGTTTACCTTCCTTTACATGGTGCCTCATACATGTATTCCCAGCACCTGGCTGGGCAGCCAGGGTTACAGCATGAAACTGTCTCAAACCAGATTCCTTTGTCTTGATACTAACCCTATTTCTAAACAGTCACAGTGCGAGGTGCTGTGGGTTGGGGCTTCAACATAGGAATCTGGAAGGCTACAGCTCAGTCAGGTTCTTTAAGTACAAAACAAACAAATCAACTTTGATATGGGGGCGAGACAGCGTTAAAATAAAACCAGCTTAGATCTGTCAATATCAACCAAAGAATGAAAGGAGGTTGTGGATTGGGTTCTCTTCCTACCTGGGTTCTTGGGATCAAACTTGCATCATCAGATTTACAAGACAAACCCTTTACCTACTGGGCCATCTCACTAGCCTTCTAGATTAGTTTTTGAAATAGAGATTCTCATTGAAGCTGGAGCTCACTAATTTGGCTAGGGTGGCTGGCCAGGGTGTCTCAGAGAGCCCCTGAAATCCCGCTGCCTCTACCAATCCAGCATTCGGGTGACTGTGCTGCAGAGATGTGTACTGCCACACTTGGCATTTTACATGGGTCACAAAGATCTAAACTCAAGTCCCGACACTTGCTTGTTTGATTTTGTTTGTTTGGTTTGTTTTTTTTTGAGACAGGATCTCTGTAGCCACAGCTGGTCTGGAACTCTCTACATAGACAAAGCTGCTCAGGATCTCACAGAGATCCACCTGCCTCTGCCTCCCCAATTCTGGAATTAAAGGAGTGTATCCAGTTTAGGTCCTCAGGCTTGCAAGACAAGCACTTTATTCAATGAACCATCTCCTCAGTCTCCATGAGATGTTTAAAGGTATTTTTTCCATGATGACCAGTTTAAGAATTTATTACCAACAGTAGCTACGAAGGTTGTTAACTAAACATCAACAAAACTTTCACACTTTGACTGGTTTTTGGCTAACATTTGCAATATAAATTCTTACTTTACAATTTAATGTCTGTGGTCTGTTAATTCAAAGTCTTCTTGATTTTTAATTTATGATGTTTTTGTGGTGATCATCAATTTTTATTAGTGACTAAATTTGTTGTATATTTTAATTATGCTGTGAAAATAAGGTGGCACTTACGAGATCTTTTAATAGAATCCTGGTATCTATACACACCCAAACACAAGCTGACTTGTGTTTTTTTCACAGAACAACTGCTGAGAATAACTACTCTAGGAATAACTGCTGAATCTGATAATACAGGTGGTAGGCTTTGTTAGAAATAATTCATCTACATGAAGAGAATCCCTTCTTTTAAAATATATTTTATTGGGCTGGAAAGATGGCTCAGCATTTAAGAGCACTGGCTGTTCTTGCAGAACAGGGCTCAAATTCAAGCTCCCACACAGCAGCTAACAACTTTCTGTAACTCCAGTTCCAGGGGATTTGATGCCCTCATGTCTTCTGCAGGCATTGCATGACACAGGTGCACTTACACACATGCAGGCAATACAGTCATACATATAAAAATTTTAAATAAATAAATAAATAAAAGAAAATTAAAAATTGTCATTATTTTTATTTTATTTTACGTGTATGAGTTTGTTGACTGCATATATATGCATGCACCTATGTTGTGCAAGGCCCACAAAAGTCAGAAGAGGGTGTCAGATACTCTGGAATTGGAATTACAGACAGTTGCTAGTCACCATGTGGGTAATGGAAACGGTACCTGGGTCTTCTGCTCTTAACTGCTGAACCATCTCTCCAGCCCTGTGACTCCCTTCTAATTTTAAAAGTGAACAGTAAAATTAAGCTGTGGCCTTCTTTCCTAAGAAGTATTTGACTAGTTAAAAAGATAGTTAAAAAAAAAAAAAAGAAAAAGAAAAAATGAAATGAAATCCAGAAAAAAAAAAAACAACTGCAGGATTTGAAAATTAATGCATTCCAATTACTGTTAAATAGTGTGGTATACTTTTTAAAAGCCGTATTGTTTATTTATTTATTTTGAGTGCATATGTGTGTTGCTGTGTGTGCCGTGGTACAAGCATAGAGGTCAGAGGACAACTTCCAGGAGTCTCTCCTTCCACTCTGTGGATCCTAGGGTTGGAACTTGTGTGTGTGGCTCAGAGACAGGTGTTACTGTCCAGTCATCTCGCCAGCCCTGTAATGCACATTTTGTTGTTACTGTTCTATATGTTTTCCTTTCCTTACTTTTCTTACTTCCTTCCCTATCTGATTTTATAAGTTTTGTTGCTGCTTTGTTTTCTTTTCATAAAACAGACACTTGTCTTCAACTTTTGTGTTTCTTAGAAACAACATCTCTTACCCAATATGCTGGAGTGACAGAGCGTGGGCTTAACTTTAAAAAACTTATCCACGAGAACTATGAAAAGCTAAAGAATACATTGTATCCATTCTCTTTTGGAAATGCCTTGGAGAGCTCTGCTCCACTGTTAAAGTTGTGCTGCTGTCAAGGATAACATTATCTGTAAAGTCAAAGTTACCAGAAGCAGCCAGCATCGTCCAAACTCCCGAAATGAGTTCACTCTCTTTATTTTTCACTGCTTTTTAATTGCCTGCTGAGATTATCAAGTATAATATAAGGACTTAAAAAAACTTTTATAGTAATTTTTTCCTATATCAGACCACACAAAAAGCTTAAGCAAAGGTTCAGAATTCCATATATTTCCATGGTAAATTTTAAAAATTAATTCATTTTTTAATTTTATATGTATGTGTATGCACTTTTGTGGGTTTATGTACACCATGTGTTTGCAGGAGCCAGGGGAGGGCAGGAGAAGGCATCAGATTTCTTGGAACTGGAGTTACAGATGGTTGTGAGCTGTCATGTGAGTACTGGGAATCAAACTCTCCTCTTGAAGAGCAGTAAGTGTTCTTAACTGCTGAGCCATCTCTCCAGCCCACAATTTCCACTTTTTAAAATTATTTTATTTTGTTAATAATTCTTTGCTGGCTAGGCTTAGTAGTGTATGCCTGTAATCCCAGCTACTTTGAGAGGCTAAGCAAGAGAATTGTGGACCTAGGGGTCTGTGGCTAGGCTGGGCAGCTCCAAAACTCTATCTCCTAAACTAACAAAATTCATAGTCCGGCTGGGGGTGTGAAGAGTCCTTGTCAAACTCCTGAGCAACGTGGAGTTTCTACAGCATTATGAAGAAGTGGGGGGACCGAACATAGGACAAAACCCTTCATGGCTAAGAGGATGACTGCATTGTGAAATGAAGATCTGAGATTGGATTTGGGCAGCCCATGTATAATGCATGAACATGGAGGGCCTGCAGTATGACTGAAAACAAATACCAAGGATTTAGAAATTGTGTATTTACATAAGTTAAAGTACCCAAAGGCCTGTACCAGTATGAAAGAACAAACATTTGATCCTTGTTTTAAAGCACTTTAAGACATTATTTAATCATTACAATACCTCTTTGAGGTACGTAGGTGGCAAGTCATACCAAGATAGCAATTTAAAATGCAGAATAAATGGAACACTACTTAGAAAATAAAAGAGCTACTTGATCATGCTTTGTTGATTTGCTGCTTTTCATGGGAGATTCATTTGTGATTTTGTTTTCTTGTATTTTCCATATAGGGCTAGCTAACATCATGGCATAACCCTATTTTGTTTGTTTGTTTATTTATTTGTTTTTGAGACAGGGTCTCCCTATAGCCCCAGCTGGCCTGGAACTCACTATGTAGACCAGGCTGACCTCGAACTCACAGAGATCTGCCTGCCTGTGCCTCCTGAGTGCTGGAATTACCTTACTTTTGTTTTTATTTATTTATTTATTCTTAATTTTTGTGTGTACATGTGTATTTGCACATGTGTAGGTGGCTACATATCTACCTTTGTGTGTATCAGAGGTTACTGTTGGGTTTATTCCTCAACTGCTGTATACTGTATTTTTTCAGACAGGGTCTCTCCTGACTTGCACTGATTTGTGTAGAATGGTTTGCCAATAAGACCCAGGGATCCTCCTGTCTCCATCTCTCTAGCACTGAGATTACAGACATGTGCTCTGGGCACAGGAGCTTTTTACATGGGTGTTGGGGATCTGAACTCAGACCCCCATCCTTGTAGAACAAGTACTTTACTGACAGTCATTTCCCCAGCCCCTGGCCTATAAAAAATTTAAATTACATGTATTTATTTATTTTGTGTATGTGTATGGGCATGCTCAGGCATTCCACAGCACACATGTGGAGGGCAGAGAACAACTTTCAGAGTTGGTTCTCTCCTTCCACACTGTGGGACCTAAGGATCAAATTTAGATTATCTGGCTTGGTGGCAAGTGCCTTTACCTACTGAGTCATCTTGATAGTCCTTTCTTTGTACATTAAGATATACTCTCACTCTGTAGCCCAGGCTGGCCTCAAACTTACAACAATTCTACTTTTGACTTCTGAGTGCTAGACTGGAATCATAGGTGTGCACTATGATGCAGGGGCTCCTCCTCCCCCTCCTCCTCCTCCTCCTCCTCTTCCTTTTTGAGATAAGGTCTCATGTAGCCTGGGGTGGCCTGAACTCAGATCACAACATAGCCAAGATAGGCCTCGGAGTCTGATCATTTTTCCTCTGGCTCCTGAGTGCTGAGATTACAGGTATACACCACCATGCCTGGTTTAGTATGTATGTATGTATTTATTTATTTATTGCTTTTTATTCTATTTTATGTGTATGAGTGTATTGCCTGCATGTACATAAGTATACCTGTTTTGTGCAATGCCCACAGAGGTTAGAAGATCCCCTGGAACTGGAGTTAAAGATGGTTGTTAGCTATAGATATAAGCTATCTTTTGTGAGATAGGATCTGTCCATTTAGCCTAGGCTGGACTGGAACATGCCATGTAGCCATTGATGACTTTGGCATTTCCAGAGTGCTGTGATCATAGGCATGCACTAGCACAACCAGCTTATGTGGAGATCAGGACCAAATCCCAGGTGCATGGTAAACAAGCACTCTATCAGCTGAGTTGCATTTCTAGCACCACTAAAGAACCAAAGAAAAAAGGTAGCTGCATACGCCCCACTCCTGCTGAGCAGTGGGTCTGCGGTGGGCACAAGTTGCCTGTATACCCTGGCAGGAAGCTGGAGAGAAGACACAGCCTCCTCTTCTACTGAAGGATTTTTTTTTTTTCTTTCTTGTCTTTTTGAGATACAGTCTCCCTGTAACTACTGCTGACCTAGAACTCACTATGTAGACCAGGCTGGCATGGATCTCACAGAGCTCTGCCTGCCTCTGCCTCCTAAGTGCTAGGATTAAAGGCGTTTGCCAATCACACTGCAGGATGCTTATTTGTGCTCTTTTTTTTTTTTTTTTTAATCAAAGCTGGGAACATAAATTCCTAATCCTACTCCATTCTCACAGTAAGTTTTCCTAAAGTTGCTTTTAAAATTCCGCTGACATTTATGCTCCCTGGGCAGTAGAGGAGGCACTCTACAACTTACTATGTGGCCAGTTTTAAAAAAGAGAACCACAAGATTTTGTTTAGTCTGCCGCATCCTGGGAGCAAACCTGGATTTGACTGTAGTAGTACAGCACCAGAGCCGGATTAAACGGAGTAAGGCCACCATTTGAACTTTAAATATACTATCATGTGTTTTGACCCCAAGTTCTGAAACTCAGGGGAAGGATACCTTATATATATGCCCAGCAATGATCACTATCTGGTAGCCATAGAACTTGATTTGATTCAGGATAAGAAAGTTAAGGAAAGAGTTCTGATAAATTAAACATCCCCTAAGAGCCGGTTGCTCAGGCTGTTTCAGTAAGGAAGTGCTAATGGCTGGAAGTCCTCTACTTCATTTATGCATACACATTCACACATCATTATTACTATTATTTAGGTTGAATCTGGGTTTCTCTCATTAACGTCAACTGATTTTCAGACACAATTAGTTTTACTGTCAAAAGTGACCCAAAGGAGAAGAAAATTCCAAATATTAACAACTCCTCCCTCCCAACGTACACAGTACCACAGACTGGCCTGGAACTGACTGTGTAACTCTGGTGGGCCTTGAACTTGCTGCAGTCCTCCTGTCTCAGCCTCCCTAATGCTGGGATTCCAGGCCAGGGCCACATGTCTCACTCAACTTTACCAAGTATCAATTTTCTAGGAAAACACACGAGGTTAACTTTTAGTTCTGATATTTTATAGACACAGAAAATGTGAATGAAACAGATGAGCCCTGAATTTGGATGATAGTCAAGTTCCAATCAAGTCTGATTATAGTTAGTAGTTAGATACAAATCTTTAGGTAAGTTTGTACCACAGTTTTCATTTTTGTACAAGTTGAAATATACCAGCTTTACTTTATTGGATGAGTTATATGATTTTATGGATTGATTCAGATGATAGCTATAAAGTGCCTGGTCCATAGTTATTGTTGAAAAAGATAGCACTTTCTATTTAGAGGGTTAGAAGTATGTACTTTACACGTACATACATATTTTCCCCTTGTATTATTAGGGTCCAAACTAGGGTCTCATGTATATCATCAGGCCATTATTCCACCACTGAGCTACAATCCAAGCTCCAGGTGTTCATATTCATTGACTAAAAGTATTTTGAAACAAAACCACACACATATATTATTTATTTTTACTTTTTACTTTTTTTTTTTTTTTTTTTTTTTTTTTTGGAGCGGTACTACAGAGTTGAACTCAGGGCTTTGCCCCAATGAGCTGTCTATGTAAATCTGAAAAAGATCCACAGAAAGACATCCAATGGAACTTAGTTTTAGATTGTGGATGCTTCCTGAGTTGGAATCTTCTGGGGCTCAAACATGCAGCATAACTCAAATAAGTTGTTTTCAGTTTGTTATTGAAATACAAAATTAGTTAAAGTACATATGGCATCTTATTAGACAAATAAAAAAATGTTTCTTTCCCAGCATTCCATCAGTCATCAGTTAATCAGAAAGTTCATTTTAAAGGGTAGAACAGGATGAACCTACATTCCTTGCCCCAGGAGATGGAGGCAGATGGAGCCAGATCAGAAGTTCAAGGTTATCCTCCGCTCTATACCCAGTTTGAGAGATCCTGGATTATATGAGACCCTGCCTCAAAAACAAAAAATAACTAACAAGCAAGCAAACAAATAAATGTTAAACCTTAGAATATAGACTATTTCAGTAAGTTGGTAGAGGATATATTTACTGCAAAACAGAAAAATGATATTCTGGAAGAAAAATACATTCATCAATATTTACTTTCTGACACAGGGACTTTACATATGGATGGGTCCACTGAGTTAGTAAAATCTGAAATTTGATAATCTTTTGCCTCCTGTTCTTAGACCCTAACTGACATAGTGATTCCACATATCACAGGAAAAACCCCACATGCACTTTAACTACATGGTCATTACCTCTTGTTACTGAGTTTTATGAACAAATGACAAGTAACTTTGTTAATTATTAGAAAATGCTAGCAGTGGGGCCATTGAGATGAATTATCCTGTTAAAGCACCTGCCACCAAGCCTGAGAACCTGAGTTTGGTCTCCTCTGGTCCACATGGTGAAAGGGAAGAACAGACCCATGAACGGTGTCCTTTTAACTTCTACACACTAGCTGTGAGACACACACACACACACACTAAAAAATTAAAATGCGCGCAGTTTCTACTGTCATTCTTTTATTACTATCCTCTTAGTCATTTGTTTGCAATCATAAGACTCCCTTTCCCTGCTATAATGTTATAGAAGTGATTATGTTAGAAAAAAAAGGAAAATGAAATGCTTATGAAACAGCAATTAATTTCTAACTTCGCCTTGTTAAACTTCCGCTCTGCCAAGAATGCATTACCATCTGTGTTCTTCACGGCAGTTCTTCTCATTGAATACACATGTCCCTCTTTTGGGAGAAGCATGGTAAGAGCTTTAATATGACAAGAACCAGAAATAAAATAGTGAAAACACATTGTGTTTCAGACATGAATGCAAGGTTCAGATTTGTGACACTCAGAAAATTTGGATTTTCATGTGCTATTAATTTTATGGCAGTGCTATGAGTCTTCAGTGTTACAAAAAATTAATTCTAATGTCTATGCAGGCTTGGGAGAGTTATTGGATTGTTTCAAAGAAAGTTTAAGGACTTCAGGTTTGAAATACATTGAATTCCGTGAGTCTAAAAAACCTTCAGTTAGTAAAGGTGATGTCACCTGCCAATTGAATGGAAGGCAAAATTTTGGCCTGAACAAGAGGAAATCTGAATTTTACACTCAACGCTATTAACTGCACAAACTGGCAAATCACTTAAATTTTGTGTCCCCATTTCCTAGCCTGTAATATGAAAGTTTGCATTAACTGATAGCATAACAGCATTAGGTGACAGGCATACCTCCAAAACTGTTAAATGTGTCACCAGCATTGTGAGGATGTCATTGCAAATATTTTATATTATTGTAGTGTCAGGGATTGAAACTAGTGCCTCACACATATGAGGCAAGCACTCTACCACTGAGCAACATTCACAGACTGATGACTATTTTATTCACTTACTATTCCCATTATTTTTCTCTCCCAGTACTAAGGATTAAATCTGGGTCTCATAGATGCCTAAATCTCTATCAGTAAGCTGCATAACCAGCCATTTTGGGGGGAGTTGTTTTGTTTTTTCAGACAGGGTTTCCCTGTAGCCCCAGCTGCTCTGGAACTTGATGTATAGACCAGGCTGGCCTTAATCTCACAGGGATCCACCTGCCTTCGTCTCCAAGTGCTGGGATCAAAGGTGTGTGCCACCAGGTCTGGCCTCCTCATCGTATTTTTATCTTGAGACACTGTCTCACTGAGTCTCACTCCAACTGGACTTGAACTCATATGCAGCCCAGAATTTGCCTTGTGAATTGCTGGGATTACATGCCTTTACCATTAGTCCCAACTAAAATATTAATTTTTTAAAAACTAAAACATTATCTTAGTGCCTCTCTCATCTTTTTGTATCTGCTGTGCTCTCCTCCCTTTTTTTTTTGAGAGGGTCTTAAAGCCCAGGATGGCTTGGAACTCACTGTGTAGCTAAGGATAATCTTGAACCCCTGATCTTCCTGCAGGGATTCAAGTGCAGGGATTACCTGGTATGTGCAGTCATGTTCCATTTATAAAATGTTAGAGATGGAGCCCAGGGCTTTGTGCATGGTAGGGAGCCAGTCTACCAACTCAGATACGTGCCCAGCCTGCTTTTGTAATCTTTGAGGTCAAGTCTTCATTCCGTTCAGTGGAATTCATCTGACTGTTACTAAGACCCATGGTTGGCAGGAAGAAAATATACAGAAAGCTACAGTAGTTATGGACATATTTATCTATGGATAGATTATGGAATATTAAAATTTTCTGTATGTACACTGTTGAAGTTATTGATGGTAAAGCAAGAAATTGGAACTCTAGCTTGGACACTTACCACTCTCTGAATGTGACATTTTACTATTTATAAATGACAGGAGATCAAGGCTGATCTCCAAGTTTGCTTTCAAGTTTAACATTCTGTAAGGGTTATCAGAAAAGGAAGTCTGACTTGTTACAATCCTCATAAAGGGCAATTTGCCTGTGTCTTCCAACATTCCAGAAGCACATACCTGCTGTCCCAGTGAGTCTTATTCCTGCTTTCTGCACACTATTCATATTTGTGAGGAAGTGAAAGAGCAGCTAGCTATACAAGGTGTTCCTTACAGAACACTTCGTGCTAGGTAGAGACTAGAAACAAGCTAGCTTTTCTGCAATACTCTGTGTTTCAGTAACCTGATATCTAAACAGTCCAAAAAGGAGCTATACCAACCTTTTAACATGTATTTCTAATCTTCTTAAAAGATTTATTTTATTCTTATGTATATGAGTACTTTGAATGTATGTAAATATAACATGTGGGTGCCTGGTGTCCAGGGAGGCCAGAAGAGGGAGTCAGATCCCCTGGAACTGGTGTAATCTGCAGTTGTGAGAGGCCAGGGAGGCACTAGGAATTGAACCCAGGTCCTCTGGAAGAGCAGCAAGTACCCCTAATTCCCATCTCTCCAGCCCTGTATCTTTAATATTTGACCTTTGTATTAGGGAAACTCATGCTACAGGTTCTCTGTGTCTGCTTCAAGTCAAACTGTTCTAAAATCCCTCCAAAAGCAAATTATGATTAAAAAAAAATATTGTGGGCTTTTTTTGTGTGGTCTGGGTATTGAACTCAGGGCCTCACACATGCTAAGGCCATGTTCTGCCTATTGAGTTGTCTTCCTAGCCTACACTAAAGAAACAATTGGCTAAGAGCCTCAAGAGGCTAAAGATTTGGGGAAAGTTGCTCTAACCAAATATTCTCTCTCATCTGACTGAGGCCCTGAAAAACGGGAATAGAAACGGAAGCAAAGCCAAATTTGAAGCAGGATTTCAGTGCCAAGAATGATCCACTAGGGCCCTGCCTATTTGTCTACTTGTAGGGTGGGGCTGTCTGAATGCCCCCCGCCAACCCGCGCTTCTGCAGAGGGTATTTGTAAAGTTAGAGGTAGCAAAGAGTTGTTCTTTGTGGCCCTTTGGTTTACTGAGGTTCCCTAGCAGATGCCAGAAGAGACCCCCCCTGCCAAAATTTGATAAGTCAATGAGGAGATCACTAGAGGAAGAGGGCAACTAACTCCCTGTTGCCAGCGCCTGTAGTTCAGGATCTCCACCCAACTCTCCAAATCTGTAGGAAACTATTGTAATAGGGGATTATGAAGATCTAGGCACCTGGACTGTAGAGACACTCAAGATAACGTAAAAGGAAAGAATAGACCTCTAAGTCTATTTAATCTTTGTAAGAAACCTAGTTTTCCTTAAAAGCTCCCTCTTAAATTGAAAAAACTGGGAGTAAGGATTAAAAAAATATAGCAAGAGAACTCGTGGGAGCTGTCCTTTTGGACACATTAAAAAACAAAACAAAAAGTCCTACAGTCCATCTTCAATTCGGAGATATCCCATCCATCAAAAGAAAATGCCCCCAACAATCTTTAAAAAGTGAAACAAAACAAATCAGAGCTAGGACACTTTTTCTTCTGCTCCACAAGGCAGAAAGGACCATAGGCTTTCTACCTTTGACGCTTCTGAACTTGTTCAAGGCATTCTGGTCCCGGAGCTCACAGGGGAAGGTGCGGAGGGTGTCAGGGTAGGCAGCTTAAAGGAGCCTGGGGAGTGAGGGTTGGGGCTGGGCTGCACCCCATCACTTGGGTCTTCTCTCGTGAGACTTCCCTCACGACCTCATCACTTCCATTCTCAATAAAAAATGAAACAAGCATCCTGTTCAGCTTAATTAGGGGTACTAAAGTGCTAAGGTTGTCTCAAAACGCTCTCCTCTGACCCTTTGGTCAACTCTCAAGCTCTCGGGGGGAGGGGGAGAGACAGAGTGAGATTCCCTTGCAGTAAAGAGGTTCCCACAGAATACACGAGGTCTAGGGCCCCACCGGATCTGTGAGCGTGTGCAAAAGCAATGTCTCCTCCCAGCGCCGGGCCCCTTGTGGGTTCAGAATGAGTAGCGCCGGGTAGGCTGACGGCTGCTGGTCCGCCGGGCAAGGGTCGGGTGTGCACAGGTGGGAGCGCCGAGCCGAGCGCGCGGACTTGACCGCAGGGTCTGGGCGCCTGGGGTGGAGACGGACGGCAGCGGGAGAAAAGGTCCCTCGGAAACAAACCCCCGACTTCGCCCCGAGCGGAGTGGAGTCCGCAGGCGCCCGCCGCCCACGCCGCGTCCCGGAGCGCGCGGCCCCGGAGTCCGGGTTTGGGCTCCGCGAGGAGCTCGGTCCCGAGTCCTCGGCTCCACTCGGTAGTAAACAAACGTGTCGCCGCCGCCTCCACACTGGTTTGCGTCCCAGCAATCTGACACCGAAAGGGCGAGAGACTCAGAAACACTTGAGAATTACCAGAAAATAATAACGGAGATCCAAAAAAAAAAAAAAAAAAGTGTGTGAGAAAGAAAAACAGCCCACCACCCCCCACCAACCCACTGCCGCCTCCCAGAGGAAAAGCAGCTCCAGCCTAGCCCCGCGCTCATTGGCTGCTTGGGCGGAGGCGCCGCGCACCCATTGGTCGAGCAGACTGTCAGTCCGGGGCGGGGCGGCGCGCGCGCCTCCGCGGGCGGGGGACGGCAGCAGATCCCGTAAGTCGGGCGGCCGCGGAGTCTCTGCAGTCCCTGCCGCCGCCACATTCAACAGGCAGCAGCGCGGCTGTCGCACGGCCGCGGAGAGCGAGTGGCCCGTGGCGTCCGTCCGTCCGTCCGTTCTGCCCTCTCTCGAGTCTGCGGCCCTGTCAGCAGGAGCGCCGCATCTGAGCTGCCGGCCCTGCGGCCTGGGCGGTCGACCCGTCGGCGCCGCGCACCCGGAGGAGCCTGGACGCCGCACCCGGCGCGAAGTTAAGTTCTGGGCGCGTCCGTCCGCTCGGCCGCGCCTCTCCCGGGCCGGCGGCGGCTGGCGGCCCTGAATCTCGGAGCGGCTCTCGGGTCCGCGTCTCTCGGACTCGGTGGTGGTGGGGGAGGGGCGGGGGTCACCATGGCCGAAGCGCCCCAGGTGGTGGAGATCGACCCGGACTTCGAGCCGCTGCCTCGGCCGCGCTCGTGCACCTGGCCGCTGCCCAGGCCAGAGTTTAGCCAGTCCAACTCGACCACCTCCAGCCCGGCGCCGTCGGGCGGCGCGGCCGCCAACCCCGACGCCACGGCGAGCCTGGCGTCGGCCGCTGTCAGCGCGGACTTCATGAGCAACCTGAGCCTGCTGGAGGAGAGCGAGGACTTCGCGCGGGCGCCCGGCTGCGTGGCGGCAGCGGTGGCGGCGGCCGCGGCTGCGGCCAGCGGGGGGCTGTGCGGGGACTTCCAGGGCCCCGAGGCGGGCTGCGTGCACCCGGCGCCGCCGCAGCCCCCGCCGCCCGGGCCGCTGTCGCAGCACCCTCCGGTGCCCCCGGCCGCCGCGGGGCCGCTGGCGGGACAGCCGCGCAAGAGCAGCTCGTCGCGCCGCAACGCGTGGGGCAACCTGTCGTACGCCGACCTCATCACCAAGGCCATCGAGAGCTCGGCCGAGAAGAGGCTCACGCTGTCGCAGATCTACGAGTGGATGGTGAAGAGCGTGCCCTACTTCAAGGATAAGGGCGACAGCAATAGCTCGGCGGGCTGGAAGGTGAGCGGCGTCGGCGCGGGCGGTCCTCGGGGACGGGGTGGGGGGCGGCGGGTGGGTGTGCGGGGCAGAAGGCGCAGGTCCCGGGGGCAGCCGAGCGCCGAGGGGCGGGTGTGCTGGGGGCTTTGGACCAGGTGTGCGCGCGCGGGTGTCTCCAGCGGGGCGGGAAAGGGCTTGTTTGGGAGCGAAGGAGTGGAGAGAGCCTGCGGGAGCTGGATGCCCAGGCCGGCTGCAAAAGTTAGCAGGCGAGAGGAGCCGGGAGTTCACCCCGCCCGGCTCTCCCCTGGTGCCTTGGATTGCCCCCATTCCGACCCCCCTTTGGCGTTCTTCCGCACCATTTCCGCTGGACGGGCCACCTTTGGCGTGACTGGGGTCATCAGGGAACCCCTCCTCCGGTCCCTGGCTACAGGTGGGAGGGAGAAGCTCGCGCAACTGATTGCAGGGCCGCCAGCTGCGGGGGTTTGGAGGGTAATGAGCGTTCGGTTTGGTTTTGGTTTTATCCAAAGTAGTCGCCTCTGCAGGTGATTGAGCGTGCCCAGGTCTGAAGCAGCGTTTTTGACACGTGCAAACGGATGGCCTTGGCTTGGGGACCTCCGGCGCTGGCGACCTAAAGTTCAAGAGTGACCCTTGTTCGGGGCGGGAGCCAGCTGCGGGGAGGGAGGGGCCGAGGGCGCAGGAAGCGAGCGCCTTTAAAGGGCCAGAGACATCCACGCAGGGTAGTGCTCCCATACTTGCTCCGTCCATCTGGAACGGTGGGAAACCGAGGCTGCTAGGTGTGACCAAGTCCTGAACGACGTCTGTTTGCGCTTTCTCCAACTTTATACCTAGCGCTAACTATGGAGGGGCAAGGCTGGGACCTCTCATGGGTATTTGGGGGAAGTTTTAAGTGGGGTACTAACTTAGGGAGCTGTCAGGGACCTCTGGCCTGGATGGAATATAGATTTGTACTTCAAGTGTTGCGGGTTCTTTTTTTGTTTTTGTTTTTATTTTTGCCTTTGTGAGCTCTTGACAAGGAGAAACTATGGATGATTAAGGGCACATCCCTGTCCCAAGGTGTGTAAGCCTCTGGGGCCCTTTGAAGGAGAGTGTTGGAGGTTGGTGAGGCCATCTCAGTGTCACAGGTGCAGGGTAGATCTAAGGCTCCAGTCGTTACACAGGCATTTTCTCAACTTTTCTGACTCCTGATCTTGACTGCACAGCATAATAAAGATCAGTGTTTGCTGCAGGATTGTAAACCACTGCAAGGTGGTTTTACATACTTTGTCATCCCTGTGGTTAGTGTGTCAAAAAGGTCAAGTTACTCACTTATGAAAGTTCCTGAAGAAGGAGCCAGGGGTTCTTTTATTTTGTGTTTTTTAATTTATAATTTCATTACTAGACTTTATATGCAGTATTACCAAATGTCTCAAAAAGTTTAAAAAATGCTTGTATACCTTAAGCTTTATTTAAAATCACAAACAGTGATTAAGTATAAAATCCAGTTTTGCTTAACAATTTGGCTTTCAGTGCTTGACTGCCTTGCTCATCTATCCTACTTCAGCTATTATGAAGCATTTGCCATTAAAAGAAAACAATAACCCTAAAACCTTTTTGGCATTCAAAGTACATTGTGTACTTACAGCATTCTTTCCTGCTCTTGGAAGTGGATACAACCTACTTCAACTTATTGGAGTGCTGTACTCTAAAGAAAAACGCACTATCTGGGATATATTTAGTTTTGCTTTTCAAATGGCATTGTGAAGATAAGGATAACTATATATAAATAATTTTTAAAAATTTAGCTTTTTAAAAATAGATTCTTAGACCATATTACTTCCTTAACCACTTAATTTCATTCTTCTGATTTTCTAAACATTGAAAGTATAATTATTAATGTATTTTTAAAATTTTGCTCTTCAGCGCCCAGAAACCTGTGAAGTATGAAGAAAGGGCTCTCCAAAAGTGGAGGTATGGCCCTATGTAGTGGCACTTGGTTTTAATCCCAGAACGACATAGGGAGACACTGTCTCAAAACAGACGGAAGGGAGGTCCCATCAGTGTTGTGGTTGCAGCTTAGCTGGGTTTTGGGAGGGAGCAGTGCCTCCTTCAAGAGTAGACTGTAATAGGTCCAAGAAGAGTCAGTTGGTGTGAGTTAAACTCTAGCAAGTGCATTTTCAGTTTGAGTAAAAGGGTATTTTAAGAAGAAACCTGAACTGTTTTAACTCTTAACAGTTTTCTGGTTAGAGTTTTCATAAAAATGAATTGTAATACTTGTTAAAACCAAGTTTTACTATTATGTCTGAAAGACTCTGTTGCTCTGAAAATTCACCAATGGGAGAAATTGTATTATGACTTCTAATTTAAAAAAATCCAGTTAAAAAATGCAAATCAAAACCTAACCTTTTTAGTACTAAGGGAGAGGTTGCTTTGAAACAGAATATTTCCTATGATTTACTGCTGGAATTTAGACTGAATCACTGAAGTTTTCTTGTGCTCTATGTTCTTAGCCTGCCTGAGAATTTGAAAGACCTCTACAAAGGTCAGAATAGCTGGAAAGCTATTAGTATCCAAAAATTTCTCTGGGTTGGTAGAATGGTTTCCTAGCATGCAGGAGACACTGGGTTCACCTCCCAGCAGTGCATAAACCTGGTATGGTGGTACATACACTTAGTTCTACAACTTGTCTATAGTCTCCAGGTGTGTGTGTGTGTGTGTGTGTGTGTGTGTGTGTGTGTGTGTGTGTGTGTTCCTATACATAGGTATACAAATTGAACATTTACTGAAAATAAGTGACAAATTTATTTTAAAACTGGACATATTGGTACATGCCTGATTGTCAAAGCACACAGGAATTGGAGGTGGGATCAGAAGTTCAAGGTCATTCTTTATAGTGCATTCCTGGCTAGCTGTGTCAAAATTTTTGAAAAAAGGAAAGAAACAAAAAACAAAACTTTTAATGTTTGGTTAAACATTGAGGGATATGACTTTGCTGTTTATAGGTATGATACGTTATGTCTTCTTGTGTGTATGTGTGTGCCTGTGTGCTAGGAGGTTAGTGGGATGTGTTCCTCCATCTCTACCTTATTTTTTGAGACAAAGTCATTTACTGTGGAACTCACTGGTTTGGCCAGACTGACTGGATGGCCATTAGCTCCAGGGTCTCCACCTCCCAGCACTGGGGTTCCAGGCTTTTGTGTGTGTGCAGGGAATCCGAACTCAGGACTTCATATGTTCATGGCAAGCCCTTTTCTGATGCAGCCATCTTCCACCTTCTTATATTTGTATTAACATTGGCTAGATCGGTCATAAAGCACACAGAAAGTGGAACCTAAGATTTGGAAAGCCTGGAATAATTTTTTTTTTTAATGTGTATTGAGGGTATTACCTACATGGAGGTAGTTGTACCTGTGTCATGCAATGCCCGTGGAGGTCAGAAGAGGGCATTAGATCCCCTGGAACTGGAGCTACATGCGCTTGTTAGCCACCATATGGGTGTTGGGAATTGAACCTGGGTCCTCTGCAAGAGCAGCCAGTGATATTAATGGTTGAACCATCTCTCTAGCCCCGAAGCCTGGAATCTTTTAAACCCAGTACATATTTATAAATAATGAAACTTTATTTCCATAACCTGTTTTCTCATGTAGAAAACTTTCTAAAGCTTAAGAAGTAGTATTGAGTTGGAGCTTTTAAAAAAAAAATGTCAAGTTTGAGTTGACATTTTCCCTCCTCTAGTCAGAACACTTAAAGAATGCTTTGAGGTCTGAGATGTAGCTCAGTTGGTATAGTGTTTACCCAACATGCAAGAGGCCCTTGGTTGAATCCCTAGCCCCATATTTAAAGTATGTGCAGTTCATGCTTGTAATCACAGCACTTGGTAGGTGGGGTAGGAGGATAAGAAGTTTGACATCGTCCTTGGATATATCTAGCCTGGGCCCCTTGAGGCCCTGTCTAGGGGAAAAATTTTTTTTTTTACTATAATCTTTAAGATTTTGTTAAAGGGGTTTTTAAGATTTTTTTTTAAAAATAAAATACCTCAGCTATTTTTACTTTGGAATGAAATGGCTTTAATTTGATCAATAAAATGATAGTTCATTTTCTTATGTTATAAAGATTATCTTTAGTCTGTAGTTTAGGCTTTTGATCTGCAGGTGAGTACTTGCAGAGATTCCTTTAGGAAAATGGCTACCTGATTTTGTGCACTGTCACATTTGACTCTAAAAAATCCTACCGAGACTGATTTAGCGGACCAAAGCCCTTTCCTGTTTTTCTTCTGGTCACTGAAATTACCTTAAAACCATTTTTATAGTCAGGCAGAAACCTGAAAATTGTAATATAATAATTGGGGATGGGAGCGTGAAGAGCATTAAAAGTAGGTAGTAAGAGGATATGCTGTTAAGCATATGTCTTATCTGTTTAATGCTGAAACATTTTCTTCAGAAATTAAAAGGTATGTGCCACCACACCTCTTTTTGATTTGTTTTTATTTTATGTATATGAGTGTTGTATGTGCACCACATGTGTGTAATGCCTGCAGAGGCCAGGAAAGGGTATTGGATTCCCTCCAACTGGAGTTACAGATGATTGTTAGCCACTGTGGGTGCTGGGTACAGAATCTGGGTCTTCTGCTAGAGCAGCTAGTGTTTTTAAAGGCTGAGCTTTCTCTAGTCCCTCTGGTGTTAGTTATCCTCCCTATACTCCTTGCTCCATCCTGTTTAACTCTTTTTAATTTTTTCTGTTCTATTATTCCACTCCATCAGCTTTTAGCACATTTCTTTGAACTGCCCCCCACCCAGCCTGGCCCTTTACTGGGGACTCCAAGTTAAACACACTTAAAAAATATTTTATTATTTTGATTTTATATGTTTGAGTGTATTGCCTGCATGTATGTAGGTGCACCTGTGTTGTGCTGTGCCCAAGGAGGACAGAAGAGGGCGTCAGATCCCCTGGAACTGTAGTTACAAATGTTTGTTAACTGCCACATGGGTACTGAGATTTGAACCTGGATCCTCTAAGAACAGCCAGTGCTCATAACTGCTTAGCCATCTCTCCAGCCTCTAAACACACATTGATAAAGGTAGCATCTATGTATGTGAGAACATGTAGCATTTGTCTTTCTGGGTCTGTGTAACCTTACTGAGAATGATTATTTCCAACTTCCTTCGTTTACTGGCGAATTTCCTAATTTCATTTCTCTTTATAGGTGAATAATATTCCATGTGTAAATGTACCACATTTTCATAATCTTCATGATTGTAGTGTTTCCCTGTTCATCTCATTCTGTTAATTTGGGTCTCCTTTTAGTTAATTGGGTTAAGGGTTTGCAGATCTTGTTTATTCAAAGAATCAACTCTTAGATTTTTGATTCTTTGTATTATTTTCTTTTCAGCTCTTAGATTTTTGATTCTTTGTATTATTTTCTTTTTTTCTGTTCAGATTTTTGTTATTTCTTCCTGTCTACTGAATTTGGGTTTGGTTTGTTCTTGTTTTCGTAAACTCTTGAGCACATAATAAGTCATTTATGTGTGCTTTTTTTCTGATTTCTTAAATGTAGGTGCTTAGAGCTATAAATTTCCCTCTTAGGACTGCCTTTAATGTGTTCATAGGTTTATTTTATGTTTGTGTGTGTGTGTGTGTGGTGTTTTCTTTTAATTCCAGGAATTAAAAAAAAAATTCTCAGTTTCTTCTTTGACTCATTTAGTAGTGTGTTGCTTAATTTCTATGTGTTCATATAATTACTAGATATTCTTTTGCTGTTGATTTTATGTTATGTGTATGAGTGTGTTGCCTGCATGCATGTAAATGCACTCATGTCATGCAGTACCCTCAAAGTCAGAATTTGGATCTGAAGTTAGCAGATGATTGTTAACTGAGAATTGAACCTGGGTCCTCTGCAAGAGCAGCCAGTGCTCTTAACTACTGAGCCCTGTCTACAATCCCTTTGCTGTTGATGTTAAGCCTTAGAGCATTGTGGTCAGATATGATACATGGAATTATTTCAGTTTTTCTATGTTTGTTGAGATTTACTTTGTGTCCTAGTATTTGACCCATTTCTTAGAGAAACTTCCATGGGCCGCTGAATAGAAGGTATGTTCTTTGGTGTTTGGGTGGAATATTCTGTAGACATATGTATATTTAAGGGATTATGTTATTTAATTTTCATGCTTCTCTGCTTATTTTTTTTTTTGTCTAGGTGACCTATCAGAGAAAGAGGGTTGTTGAAATCACCTCTTACTGAGTTGGGGTTAATCTATGTCTTGAAGTCTAATTAGTCTACTTTTTAGGAAAGGATGCAACAGAGAGTTTGTGCTTATTTGTGGGAGTACAGTGTCTTCTTGGTTTGTTGTTCTCTTGATTAGAGTGAAGTGTTCTTTTGATGTATTCTTGAATTGGATTGCAAGGATTTTCTTGAGAATTTCTGCATCCATGTTCATCAGGGAGAGTGACCTGTAATCTTTTTGTTGGATCTTTATCTGGTTTTGGTATTAGGGTAATAATTGACCTTATAGAAAGAATTTGGAAGTGTTTCTTCCTTTTCTATTTTATGGAATGACTTTAGGGATACTGGTGTTAGTTTTTCTTTGAAGGTCTGGTAGAATTCTATATTGAATCACCCTGGCTTCTCGTTGGTTGGTATATTTCTTATTTATTTTTTGAGACAGGGTCTCCTTTTACCCCCAGCTGGCCTCGACTTGCTATGTAGAACAGACTAGTCTTGATCTCACAAAGATGCACTTGGCTCTGCCTCCTGTGTGCTGGGATTAAAGGCCTGTGCCACCACATCCAAGATGGAGGTTTTTAAATAGCTGCTTCTACTTCATTGGTGTTACGGGTTTGTTTATTTACTTCATTTTGATTTAACTTTGGTAGGTCATATTTATACATCTAGAAATTCATCCATTTATTTTAAAATTTACAGTTTCGTGGAATATAAAGTTTTTCTTTAAAGAATTTTATTTAGTGTGTATGAGTATATTGCCTGCATGTATGTAAGTCTACTCTTGTTGTGCAGTGCCCAGGGAAGTCAGAAGAGAGTGTTGGATTCCCCTGGAACTGTAGTTATGGATGATTGTGAGCTGCTATGTGGGAATACTGGGAATTGAACCTGGGTCCTTCACAAGAGCAGCCAGTGCTTGTAACTGCTGAGCCATCTTGCCAGCCCTGGGATATAAAATTTTAAAATGTGCTTATGATTCTCTCAATTTCCACAGTGTCTGTTGTAATCTCTCTCTTTTTCATCTTTGATTTTATTAATTTAGGTCTTCTCTCTTTTAATTTGGCTAAAGGTTTTTAGAACTTGTTTTTTTTTTTTTAAGAACCAATTCTTCGTTTAATTGATCTTTTGTATTCATTTTTTTCTGTTTTATTTCATTAATTTCAGCCCCTGATTTTGATTGCCTTTCTGTTCACTGTTTTTGCAATGTCTTCAGATACATCAAGTTATGAATTTGACACCTCATTTCAAAATATTTATTATTTTCATTTTTTGTGTATGAGTGTATTGCCTGTATGTAAGTGTACCCATGTCTTACAGTGTCTGCAGAGGTCAGAAGAGGGCTTCAGATCCTCTGGAACTGGAGTTAAAGACGGTTCTTAGCGGCCATGTGGGTGCTGGGAATTGAATTCAGGTCTTCTGCAAGAGCAGCCAGTGCTCTTAACCACTTAGCCATCTCTCCAGCCCCTCACACCTCATTTTTTAAATCTCACTTCACACTAAACTGTCCTTATTGTGTCCCATAGATTTTTGTATGTTGTATGTTAATTTTCCTTCAGTTCTAAGAATTAAAAAATTCCTTCTCAAGCCAGGTGTGGTGGCACATGCCTTTAATCCCAGAATTCAGGAGGCAGAGGCAGGTGGATCTCTGTGAGATGGAGTCTAGCCTCATCTCCATGGCAGTACAAGCCAGCTGTGACTACAGGGAGACCCTGTCTCAAAAAAAAAAAAAAAAAAAAAAAAATTTTTTTTTCCTTGACTCGGTTGTTACTCAGTAGTGTGTGGTGTTGATTTTGAAGAAAGTTCCATGGCTGCTGAGGAAAACATGTATTTGTATTATTAGTTACTTTTCTGTTCCTGTGATAAAATGCAATGACCAAAAGCAATTTAAGGAAGAAAGGATTATTTTTAGGCTTACAGTTCCAGACAGACAGTCCTTAATGGTAGGGAAGGCATACCGGCAGTCTCAGAGGCAGTAGTGCAGCAGAAGCAGGAAGCTGAGCAATGACATTTTTATCCAGAGAGAGAGAAAGGGAGGGAGGGAGGGAGGGAGGGAGGAGTGGGTCAAGAGCAAGGCTATAAACCTTCAAAGCTCCCATGATATACATCCTCCAGCAAGGTTCCACCTCCAAAAGTTTCCATAGCTTTCCCCAAACAGCACCACTAACTGGGGACCAAATGTTCAAATCATGTATCTTTGGGGTGAGGACATCAGTTATTCCTACCACCGTAGCATTCTTTACTGTTGGGGTAGACTGTTCTGTAGGTATCTGCTAGGTCCATTTGACGAATGGTGACACTAACTCCAGTGTTTCTCTGTTTAGTTTTTGTCTAGATGACCTGTTCATGTGAGCAGAGTATAAAGTCACCACAATCACTGTATTGGGACTAATTTGTGGTTTTTTAGATGTAGTAGTATTTCTTTTATAATTGGGTATACCTGTGTTTGATATATGTATGTTTAGAATTGCAAAATCCTCTTGGAGGATTGTTCTTTTAATGAGTATGAAATGACCCTCCTTATATTTTGAAATCTGTTTTGTTAGAAGTTAAAATAGTTATGCCTGCTTGTTTCTTACTTCCATTTGCTTGGAATACCTTTTTTCATTATTTTATCCTAAAGTGGTATCTATTGTTGATGGTGAGGTGTGTTTCTTGGAGGCAGCAAAAAGATGAATTTTGTTTTCTAATTCAATCTGCTAGTCTGTCTTTTTGTTGTGGGACTGAGACCATTAATAGTAAGTTATTGAAAGATGTATATTAATTCCTGTCATTTTGTTGATTTTTGTGGTGTTTTCCCAGCATTCTTTTGGTAAACTGCTGTGGAATTGTTTATTCCCTGGGACCTCTTGGGTGTGTTTATCTTTCTCTTTGGTCTGAAATATTTCTCTTAGTACCCTCTGCAGGCCTGGTTTAGTGGTCATAAATTCCTTTAATCTGTTTTTATCATGGAAAATTTCTCATTTTTATCCCCCCCCCCTTTTTTAAGTATTTTTACTATTTTATGTATCCCTCTTTCTCTTGCTTTTCTCACACATGAATTTAGCACATATAACATACAGATATATTTTTAAAAATTTATTTTTTAGTTTTATGTTTATGTTTATTTTGTCTGTAAGTATATAAGTGTGCCCATGCATATACTGCCTATGAAGGCCAGAAGAGGACCTTGAATCTCCTTGAACTGGAGTTAAGGATGATTGTTAGTTGCCATGTGGGTGCTGGGAATCCAACTTGGATCCTCTGCAAAAGCAGCCAGTGCTCTTAACCACTGAGCCATCTCTTTAGTCCCAGTGGTCTGCCATTCTTTAAAAGTATGAAAACAAGTGTCACTTTCTCTAAATGATTCATATTTCAAGTACACAGTCTTAACAAGTATAGCTAGGAACATTTTTATTGTCAGATTGGACTTTTCATGTAGTATGTAAGTAATATTGTTATAAACCAAATTTTTCTTTGAAACCGGGTATCACTGTCACCCAGGCTAGCCTTGAGCTAAAGGTCGTGCTTCAACTTTCTTAAGTGCTGGGATTACAGAAATGAACTGCCATGTTCAACTCGAGACAAAAATTTTCTATCAAATTATATCTTTGTTTAACTTTTGAAATATAAGAAAATATGGAAATAGAGTTGCTTTTTAAGTATTTACTTTTGTATTTATTGGTAGAGTATTCCTCTAGCCAGACTGGCTTCATTCTCTGCCTTCTGAGATTAAGAGCATGAGCTACCATACCTGGCACCATTTTTAACTTTTAAATGCCTGAATCCCAGTGCTTGAGAGTTCATTCAAAGATTCTTATTAAGCAAAGACAAAAATATGGTTTTTGTTTTCTTGAAAAATGAGTTCATACTTTCTTTCCCTTCTCTCTTCTGTTGACCATTCCTTCATTGCTCCCCACCCCAAAGAAAAACACCAAGGTCTTATGTAGCCCACACTGACATCAAATTTGGTATGTAGCTCGGTATGACCATCAATTCCTGATCTAGCATATGCCTGACTGAAAAATGAGAAAATTTAAATTGAAGTTAGTAACCTCAAAGTATATTAATGGCAACTTTTGCTGGATTAATACGGTGGTTCAAAATTTAAATGTCAGTTGCAATATTGCATTAGCTCAATGTTACTTGTCTTTGATAGCTTTCTGCTTGTCACATACTATTATCCAGTAGCCCAAGTACAGGTATGTTATTATTAGAATGAGATGTTTCAGTGAATCCAGAGGCTGTTCGGTGTGGTTAAGCCAAACCCAAAGTGATGCCAACTGGCTAAACTGAGAGTGTTCTGAACACTTGGAGTCTGACTAATCAAATGAACTCTCTCTTAGAGAGAACCTGGGACTTTGCTCATCCTAGGTAAACATTCTACCACTGAGCCATGTCCCATCTTTGATTCAGGTTGGCCTTGAACTGAAGATACCCTGCTGGGGGATAGGAGACAAAGGAAATTGTCTGAAAAGCCCACTGCTGTGAGGTTTTATTAAATGTGTATGTTACCTTTCATAAGCAGAAAATAATTTTTAGAATACATCAGATACCACACTTGATAGTGGTTTATTCTGCCAGGCTAAACTATTCAGAACCAGCTGGACTCAGCCAATTTCATTTTTCTTAAACAATATTTATGGTTTTGGTTCCAGTGAAGTTCAGATTTTCAGCCTGTTCCTGGTGGGTGTTTTTCCTTCACTCTTAAGTAGAGAAACACTGTGTGAAACGTCTTTGACCTTTAACTTGGGTCTCTTCTTAATTCTGGTTTGGAAGGGGAAAAGTGTAGGATGTTATCTCCCTCCGGAGAGTTATTTTATTTGTATATTTGTAGATCTGGGGAGAGAAAGACCTTTTCTTACAAGGAAGAACCCTGTCACTTTTGATGTTTTCAGATGAATTCTTTATCTTAGAGAGGATGCAGACAAGTGTCTGTAGAGGATCATACCTGGTGGTCTACAGTGTGGCATATCTGGGAAGTGCTGCTGTCCCCAGAAAGCCAGCTTATGCACCTATAGCCACTCACCTGTGGAAACCTTGAGGTTACCATCTTTCTCACTATGATTTATTTTCACTGTCTTTACATCTCCGGGAGTCTAAAAATCAACTAAAATCTCCTCCTCTCTATCTCCTCTCTTTTTGCCTTGATATATGATATTTGTCTTAATTACAGTGCCATGCTGTGTGGCTTAAATTATAGAACTGGTCCTAATGACATATCCTGTGACTTTTAACACCCATGGAGTTACTGCCCAGCTTCCTCTGACTAAAGTGAAGCTGTGGCAGGGAGGAGGAGGAGAAGGGAGGCAGTTTATTACCAGCAGTCTCTTTTGTTTGAATAAAGAAATTTCTTGACTAAACAGATTTCTCTCTATTGCTATTCCTCAAAATGTTTGGGAAATAGTTATGGTTTTGTGATTTTTTTTTTTTTTATTATACCATAAGTTTTATGAGCATCCAGTTTGAGAAAAATATTTTTTTTCTGTTTACAACCACACTTCTTCCCATCAGTAAGATGCTAGGGTACTAATTTCGCTTTGTTTGTGAGGAGACTCCATTATTGATTAGCCCAGATAAAAATTTGAAAGTAATGAAGTGAACCTGGCATCAGGAAAGGGAGGGATTCTCTCAGTGGCTAGCTTTTGTAGCTGTTATAGGAAAGCCAGGGAGTGTGATTAACTCTGAAAGTCAGCTTTGGATCTTGGGTAAGAGAGGGGCCTGAGAAAAGAAGAGAGGGAGGGGGAATGGGGAAATTGGTTTGGATTATCTTTATCAAGTGATCTTCTTAGTAGCTCCATATTGTAAAGTTAGCAAAGACCTGGAGGCACTGAACTTTGCACTCTTATCTTTTTTCTTGTATCTATTCCATTTTTAATGTTAGAAAACTAGAGTTTTCCCCTTTCAGTACCTTGTGCCAGAAGCCTGCCATGCAAATGGTCAAGAAAAGACCTTTTCCTTGGAGAAATCTTCACATACCGAGGGATACTCTTTATCTTTGTAGAGAGGAAAGGGTGAGAATGAAAAGACAATGCGTTCTGTGTCTGAGGAGAAGTGCATTTAGATTTCAAATCAAATTTGGAGAAAGGAATTACAGTTGAATCACCTAATCCCCACGCTTTTAAATATTGTGTCCAGAAAAGCTTGAAAACAAAACCATATAAACATTTGTACCAACAAGTGTCAAATACTTGAGACAGTTTGGTTGCTTGGAAGCAAAATCAAAGGAAATGGTTTGCATATGGTTTAACTTGAGACCTTATTTTGGTAGAGTCTTGAGATTGTAATGGTTAAAATGTGGATTTTAGTCTGTTTTGACATGTGAAAAGTTTTAGTTAGGATCCTATAGCCTTAAATGTTGGATAGCCTAAGGAACAGCAACGTAGACATGTTCTGTCACCATAATTTTTTTATCAGAGATGATGTAACATAACTCATGCTGTAAGACTTAACTTGCAGAATCATGAATTTGTCACAGCAGTGAGGGTTCAGTGTCAAGTTTCAGACCACCATACTGTGCATTTAACTCAAAAGGCCAGCTTTCTTTAGGCAAGAGGTGCAGTGACCACTGTGTGCATCAGGGAGCTCCTCCTGTATGGGACTAACATCTAAGAGAGTGGAGGAGGAAGAAGGGGAAGAAAAGCCAAGGAAAGAGAGAAGTTGGCTGAACTTATAAATATTCACTGAGGTTGTTTTTGTTCTCTGTAGCTAGCTGGTTGCATTTCTAAATTGAATGGAAAGGTTTTTTCCCTCCATAGGTAGATATGCTGGTCATCTTGAAATTAATATTCAGTGAATGCAAAAAAAACCTCTCTATGGACCATTTTACAGGTTTTTTTTTTTCCCCCTCTGTCTCTCGTAATATGTGTGACTGAATCAGTCTCTTAATCAGGATTAAATTATATTTAATTTTCTTTTTGGTGGTCCATTATGAAAATTTGCATACACTGAATGTGAAAGATTCCTGTACTTTCTTCTGTTGCTTGGTGTTTGTAGTAGTGTTTTTCCATGTGAAATTCATGAAATAGAATGTATTCTGTAGGTCTAGATTTCTTTTCTACAAAGACTTTCAGAATATTATAGAGCGTTATTGTTTGTTTTTAGACAGGCTCTCAGGGCACTGTAGCCCTAGCCATCCAGTCAGTGATCTGCCTCTGCCTTCTTAGTGCTGGGTTAAAGTCATGTGTCATTCACCACACTTGATTAGAATACTAATTTGAAACAGTTAGCATTTGGTATCTTCATTTTAGAGGAGGTCAACAAAATGGTTTATTGCATTTGGATGTTCTCTACTGAACTATTTTGTAAAATTAAAATTTCTATAATAAGGCACATCTTGATGTGATTCCCCCCCCACTCCCATTTTGTAATTGATACCTCCCCAGCTGTGATAATGCTATTTATAGCAGCTCTTGTATACTATTCTACAATATACTGAATATTCTATTCCAGCCGTACTGGGATACTGCTTTAAGGTGCTTTATGTATCTTTTCCATTTTGAGACAGGCTGGTTGACCTGTTACTTACTGTTATGGCCCAGACTTGCCTAGAACTCAGAATCCTCATGTTTCAGTCTCTCAAATAGGGGATCACAGGCATGTACCACCATTCTTGGTTGTGATTTTTAACTGTGACTATACCCTTGGTATTTGAAATGAGAATACTTCCTTTTTCCCTTTGTTATGTGTCCTGTTAATCTTACCTATTTGTGGCTTGTTGAGATTATTTCAGGCTCACTTAGAAACAATGATTCCCGGGGTGATGTTGTCACTCAGTAGTAAAGGCATGCATGAAGCTCTGGGTTGGATTCCTCACATGCAATGTGATGACTAACTTGCTAGGATGTGAGGAGCTTTTGCATAAAAACTTACTTTGATGGGGGAACAGGTGTCCTTGCTCTCTTGGGTTGCCTTTGCTGTGGCTTGAAGCAAGTTACAGCTATCTCAAGAGCAGAATGACTTATTAGATGGTATTTATTGTGCAACTGAACTTGAGTTTTCCTAGGATAGCATACCCAAATAGACTTTAAAAGTTTAATCCTTCCGTTTCTTATCAGGTTAAAGCTTTTGGATTTACAGTTACATGTTCTGGTTATAAACACATTGGTAGTATTTTGTTTTGGCCAAATATGGGGCATGATCTTTGACATCCTGCTTTGACTATGACTGGGAATTTGATGTCCTTCAGTTTAGGTGGAATTCCCTTGTTTTGTTTCCTGTGATAGCATGGGGGAAATACACATTTTGGCTTTTCAGCTAGAGGTGGAGCAAGATGGAAAAAAAAGTAAATCTGGAATGCATGAAGAAGTTATTAATGATTCTTTGGGTGTGGTTGAATTGGAATACTTTATAGACCTTTAAAACAGTAGTTCTTTCATGCCCAGAACAAGACAGTTCTATAATCATATTTGATTATATTTTAATTCATTTGGAATAATTTTTTTTTAACTAGTTAAACATTTTGAGGTCCTTGAACTCTTTTGCATATAAGTATACATGGTGGTAAGAACTGAAGTATGTCTTTTTTGCTGATGCTTTTACCAAGCTGCTGTCTACCATCACCAGCTCTTAGAGATGCCAAAGGAAACATTCATATTTCTCCCCAAGAACGGGGTGTTTTGCTGCTGTGCCACAGAATCACTTCTGTTAAATATAATCAAAAGTAACATCGATAATTACTTTTTAAAATTGTCTTAGGATTTAAATATCCAGAAGCAGGGAGAAATTGTTAAAGCCGGAGTTTTAAAAGACATCTTTTAAAATGTCATCCTTCTTCCATATCCCCTAAGTAGTGCATTGATGGACTTGCTTTTTGTTTGTTGTTTTTTCCCATTTTCATCTAAGGCTGATACCCAGGGGAAACATGTTGAAATTACAGATTATGGGGAGTCCATCTGTTTTGTTCTTAACTACCCTTTAGTGTAAAATACATGTAGCTATCTGGGCTTTAGAAAATAAATCTGAATGCCTTATAGTAATAGGATCCCACTCTGTACTTTTATGCCTCCCTACTTTTTCATCTCCTCTTTGCTTTCTCATAAGTGTTTGGTTTAATGGACTGGCGAGATGGCTTAGCACTTAAGAATATGTACTACTCTTCTAGAGGACGTGAGTTTAATTCTCAGCACCCATATCAGATGCCTTACACCTGCCTAGAACTCCAGATCCAGAGTATCAAACACTCCTGGAGCACTCTCACTCATGTTCACATATACAGACACACATACATACATGTAATTTAAAATAAATTTTTTTAAAATCTTAAAAAAAATACTGGATTTGAGTAAACTTTTCATTACTGGTTGCTGGTGTGAATTTTACAGACAGTACACACTATTCTGTTTATTCCCACCTTTGAAAAATAGCCATTAAATTGGTAATAAAACTGATCCCATTCAGAGGCATTTGCAAGTAGGTTTAATGTTTGACAAACTCACTGTGAAGTTCTCAGTATTGATGATGCCATTTGTTTTTGCCTTTTGGTTCAAGTGTGTTGAACATTGTAAAAGGAAGTATGAAGAATCATGGAGTTTTGGTTTGAACAGATTTTTTTGTTTTTTTTTTTTTAAAGGCATAGTCTCATCTTGTCCAGTCAGGTCTCAAATAGGCTGTGTAGCTGACAGTGACCTTGAACTCCTCATCCTCCTTCCTCTGCTGTCTACGTACTAGGCTTATAGGCCTGGGCCAGTATCTTGACTTGAACAGGTTTGTTTGTTTGTTGTGAGGCAGGATTGCAGTGGCTGTCCTGGAAATCACTGTGGCCCATATTTGCCTTCTGATCCTGCTGCTTCAGTCTCAAGTGCTGGGACTACAAGTGTGAGCTACCATACTCAGCATGAACAGATTCTAATTAATTAAGTAATTTTTAATTGTAGTTATTTAGTGTATTGCGTTTTTTTTTTTTTTTTTTTTGGTTTGGTTTTTTTGTTCTTTTATTTTGTTTTTTTGAGACAACATCTCTCTGTAGCTCTAGCTGGACTGGAAGTCTTATGTAGGCAAGCCAGGCCTTGAACTCACAGAGATCTACCTGCCTCTGCTTCCCCATTGGTGGGATTAAAGACATGCATCACCATGCCCAGCTTAGTGTGTTTTTTTTTAATTTTAAAAAATTTATTCAATTTTGAACAAATTTCAGAATTCATTTTGTTGTAGAAGTCTTTGGTTGGCCATTTGGAGACCTAAAAAATTTAACTAAATAACTTATTGATTAATGTGTATGTACATATACATAGTGCCTGAAGAGGCCAGAAATGCCTCTGGATCCCCTGGATCTGGAGTTACAGGTGGTTGTGGGCCACCCAACATGGATGCTGGGATCCAAATTTGGACCTCTGGACTTATGTGCTTTTAACCTGAGCCAGTTCTTTATGCCGAACACCCCAAATTTGGAGATGTTTTGAATTCATTATACTATCCTATAAAAATAAGGAGACAAAATTAAAACAAAAAATGAGGGGGAGTTTTTCATTTTAAAGTCACTTGGTAACTTTTGTATGCTGTAGTAGTTAAGTCCCAACCCATGCTGCTGCTAGCAACTCTAAGTAAACTCAGTGAGTCTCTGTGCACATGCAAAGAAATGAAAATAAGAGCTGGACTAGTTAGGAAGAAGGATTTCAGCAGGAGGTGGCCAAGAGAAAGTATTGGGTGAATATGATCAAAATTCAACATTAAATGAAAGAAAGAAAAGTTTATTACAGTGTTGACTGATTTCTTCTTAAATTACTCCTCCTTCCACCCATGTTGTTCTGTACTGGGAAACTGCATTGAATTAGCCTGACTGATTTCCCATTAGATACATGAAGCCAGTGTCTTGTTTTCCTCTCCCAGAAAACCAGTGTAAACTACTGTAAGTTACTTTGATGACATATTTCTATCCTTAAATATCATTGTTAGAATATAAGACTTAAACTGAGACTATAGAGTATGAAGTGACCTACAAAGAATGTCATGAGATTGTCCAAGGTTACCAGACTTAATGGTGGCTTGAGAAAGCCTTCACCAGCTTTTGATTGCTGTGCATTGCTTCAGAATGGACGAGAGGTGACAGAATAGACTGTAGAGGCCTGTATTGATTCTAGCCAGTGCTTAGAAGATAGTGGTGACACACTGGGCCTGCACAGGCCAAGGGCCACATTAAACAAGTCTCCAAAGAGGAAATCCACAAGGAAGGAGCGTGAACTAAATAGAAGCACTTTTGTATTTTAACCTTTAGAGAGTTTTGAAAACCTAGTGTCTTAGAGCATTTTTGTTCTCTTCATTTCTGGTAAATTGATCTTTCACATAGGTACGGGAAGGAGAAGGAACTACTTTTTTTGTATCTGATAATCTGACTGTATAGATATCTATTTCTATGGAGTTGACACCTGTTCACTCTATTCCATTCCATTCCATCCCATATCATCCCATCCCATTCCATGCTGAACTCTTGGGAAGAAGGAACCACAAACTTTTTTAGAGCCTCCAAGGTACAATCCCAGTCATTTCAGCACTTCCTTAAGTGTGCTTAAAACTTTCTTGGAGCTAAATGTTTGTGCTTTTCAGTGGCAAATACCGATCTCTTTCCAGCTGTAGGCTATTTATCAAATTCGTATCCTTCTTGCCATTTTATTATTTTTTTATGTGTATGAGTGAATTGCAAGCATGTCATGTAATGCCCATGGAGGTCAGAACAGGGTATCAGATCCCCTGGAACTGGAGTTAAGGATGATTGTGAACTGATATGTGGATGCTGGGAACTGAACCCTGATTCTCTACAAGAGTGGCCAGTGCCTATGTAATACTGACTGACCTGGAACTCTGTGTAGATCAGGCTTGCCTCGTACTCACAGAGATCCACCTACTTCTGCCTCCCAAGTGCTGTGTTTAAAGGCCTGTGCCACCATGTCTAGCAAGAACTTAGGTTTCTATATTTGAATGTCATTGTTAAAATATTAAGACTCCCCCCCAAAACTGACATTATCTTAAATGTGAAATAACCTATGAAGAATATTTGAGATGAGTGGTGTTGCCTGTCTTCACATTCTGATGTTTATAACTTTAGCTTCTGGTCTAGAGAATTGTGAGGTCATGGACTAGAGAAGTCTCTTACAATAGTGAAGGTAGGCAAAATTTGCAGGGTGTTTGTTTTCTGCTCTTGATGACATGGGAGACAGTGCGCCTCTGTTTGGGGTGAATAAGCCCATAGACATTTTATATGTTGAGACTAAGGGGTTTGTCCCAGGCAGACTTGGCTCTGTATTTCTAGGATCTCCAGTGCTGAATGTTCTATACTCCTATAAACCACTCTGGAAGCCCTTGAGCCATCACACAGGACTCTTACTCTATCCCCACCCCCAACCCCACATGTGCATGTGTGTGTGTGTGTGTCTATGTCCCCTTTAACTTATGATCTTCCAACCTCTGTTTCTTGAGTACCACCTCCATGCATGTCTTTCTTAAATCATGAGATTTCTTCTAGTTCCAGTTGGATTTGACTGTCACAGGGTCTGACTTCTGCCAACCCTTCCTTGTTTTATGCCTCCCCCTACCCCCAGCTTACTTTCCCCTTCCAGTAACTGTCTTCTTTCAGTTGGAGGCAGCAAAGTCTTTACTAGTCATCATTCCAAGGGGAAACTTTTCTCCTGGGCTCTCTTTTGGAGTGGGGTCTGGAAGGAGAAGTCTGATCCTGTCTTAGATTGTTGGGAATGTATGTTTCAGCCGTCTATCTCTCCCTAACTGCCATTTAAATAGTGCTAATTGGCTAGCCAATGTCTGTGTTTCCAAGGCATGCTTGGAGACCCTTGGGCTCAAGGTATATTGGGGTGTTGTTTCAAAACATGTATTAGAGTTACTTCAGAACTATCAGAATTCCCTTTGACATTTGCTATTTGTTTATTTATTTATTTAGTTTGTTTTGAGACAGGGTCTTCCTATAGCCTCAGCTAGCCTAGAACTGAGAGAGATCTGCCTGCCTCTGCCTCTGCACCACTGTGCCTGACTGTATTTGCTTTTTATAATGTCTTCATGGGCCCAACTCAGATCTGTGATTTTTATAGTAAATATCAGGAGTCTTAGTCTCAGTTTCTGGATTGCTAACCAGATCATTCATATTTTATGAGTCATCTCACTGCTGTATTAGCTTCCTCATCTGTAAAGTAAGGTTAGTAGTACCACTGGGAAGTACCTGAAGGACACGTTGACGAACTCCAAGGAAGGAGCTGTGTAATTATGCCACATTAAACATTTTATCCTTAGCCAGAATACTGGGGCTTAAAATTCAAAGGGTCTGAGAGTCTGGGGCTTTCATTTTATATTTACTGGCCTTGAGATTATGTGGAATAGTAAAAACATAAAAACAAATCAGAACCAAAAGAAGAACTCAAATACTGCACAGACCTATCACATTTCTATACCAGCTTGGTTAAGGGCACTCTCACGCCTTGTGTGTGTGTGGTTTTTGTTTTGAGACAGGGTCTGACTATGTGGCCCTGGCTGGCTTGAAACTCACTATATAGACCAGGCTGATCTCAAATTCACAGATATCCACTTGCCTCTGTCTCTTGAGAACTGGGACTTAAGGGCATATGCCACCATGCCCTGCTCTTTTTTGTTGTTTGTTGTTTTGGAAGAACTTCTGTTGGACTGGGGAATACCTAACAGCACAAAAAAGGAAGATCGTATATGCAACTTGAGGTTGAGGCAGGAGGATCCCTTGAACACAGGATTTTGAGACTAACTTGAACAATATTTTGAGACTCCCATCTAAAAAAGTGGCTAGAGTAGTTCAGTGGTAGAGTACTTGCCTAGCATTTCCAAGGCCTTGGGCTAGATTTGATTTCCCCAGCACAGTAAGTAAGCAAAACAAAACATATATAAACTGATTGGAATTGTATGACATACACTAGCTTTGTATAATTATATCTAGGAGGAAATACACACACATATTGAGTTTTAACAGTATGGCTGTTATTCTTTCATTATAGTTTTCCTTATTTTGCATGTTTTAACCAATAAACTTTTTTTGAGACAGGGTCTTATTATTTAGCCCTGTTTGGCTTGGAGTTCCCAGTGTAGACCACTCTGGTCTTGAACCCACTGATTTGCCTGCATCTGCCTCTGAGTGCTGGGATTAAAGGCATGCCTGGCATATCAACATATACTTTAAAATTTTTTTAATTTTCATTTTATGTGTATGAGTGTTTTGCCTGATTGTATGTAAGTGCATCATTTGCATGTAATGCCCTTGGAGACCAGAAAGTAGTGTTGTAGCCCCTAGAACTACAGTTAGGACAGTTGTTAGTTGCCATGTAGAACCAAACTCAGGTCCTCTGCAAGAGCAACTCTTAACTGTTGAGCCATCTCACCAGTACTACAGAGAGAGTCTCCTTGTAACCTCAGCTGATCTGGAACTTGCTATGTAGACGAGACTGGCCTTGATCTCATATAGGTCTTCCTGTCTTTTCCTCCCGAGTACTGAGATTAAAGGTGTGCACCACGTGCCTGCCCATGTTTGAAACATTTAAAAACATTTTTATATTACTTTGGATGTGTGTGGGGACTGAGGTGCACGAGGTCAGAGGACAACTTTGTGGAGTCTTTTCTCTCCTTCTATATGCATGTGGATTCTGGAGACTCAGGTTGTCAAGCTTGTACAAGTCTTTACCCCCTGAGCCATCTTGCTGGCTCTCAAAAAACTCTATGAGACAGGCTTTCCCTGTAGCCCCAACTGGCCTCCATCTTTCAGAGATCCCATCTGCCTCAGCCTCCTGAGTGTTGGGATTAAAGGCATGCACCACTGCACCTAGCTTCCACCAAACACTTTTAATAGAAGCATTAAGATTTTAAAAAATACTTTGTTATTTTTTATATGTATGAATTTATTGCCTGAATGCAGGTAGGTGCACCCAGTTGTTGTACTGAGCCTTCAGAAGTCAGAGGACAGCATTAAATTTCCTGGAACTGGAGTTATAGATGGTTGTTAGCCACTATATGGGTGTTGGGAGTTGAACCTGACTTCCCTGCAAGAAGAACCAGTACTCTTAACCACTGAACCATCTCTAGCCCCAAGCATTAAGATTTTTGAAAATGAAAAAAATATTTGTTGCCAGATGTGGTGGTGGTGCAGGCCTGTAATCCCAGTACGTAGAGGCTGAGGCAGGAGGATTTTGAATTTTAGGCTAGCCTGGGTTATATAGCAAGACTAATCAAAAAAAAAATAAGAAACTGAGGCCATTGATTCAGCAGGTAGAGGCATTTACCCCAGCTCGACGTATGAGTTCGATTTCTTTCAATCTCTGGGACTCACATGGAAGAGGGAGAGAACCAACCCCTTTAAATTGTCATCTCTGTCCTACACACACACACATACACACATGTACGCACACGCACATGTGCATACATTTTGAAAATGAAATCATTAATACAAAACAAGACAAAAAATAACTACAAAAAGAAAATGAGCTTGTGGTTTCCATCTTTTCTTTGAGAGTATTAGATTCAAGCAAGTTGAACTTGGAGATAAGTTCATACTGTGAAAGGCAGGAAAGGTGGGCTGCAGTTAGACTGAAGGGTCTTCATGTTCTAGGTAGTGATATAGGACTGAGGCGATCATATTAGGTTTCCAAAGGGATATGTTTGCCAGTTCTTGTGGTGCCCTTTCAGCTGCCAGTGCAAAGGTAAGCAGAGAGGCCTGCTGAGGGCGTTTACTGACCTCCCACCACATTTTGGTCATAGTTATTACATATCCCAGCATTTCTTATGAATGTTAAAAAAGAAAAATCCATATAACTTTTTCTTGGCTATAGAATTTTTCTTTTCTTTCTTTTTTTTTTTTTTTTCCAGATCAGTGAAGCTAATAGCTAGAAAATTGTTAATGTTTATTTGTTAAATTTAGTTTTTTGGGAAAGCCTCTTACTCTGTAGCCCAGATTGGCCTAGATTGACTATGTTGCTTAGACTGGTGTCAAACTGACAGCAGTCTTCTTTAGCCTCCTGCATACTGGAATTACAGGTTGTATACTAGGGACTGCCGGTGTGTATCACCATACCTAGCTAATATATTTATTTTATTATTATTTTTGCAAATGCTAGGAGTCAAATCTTGTACTTGGTAGACAAACACCATTGATACTGAGCCATAGGTAATAGTTATTTCCAGGCTAGGTACAGATTATTATAAGGTAGATATTACTGTTTCTTGTTCTTAGATGAGGAAAAAGAGAGAAACTTAAGCAGTTTGTCCACTGTCAGGCAGTAAGTAATGAAGCTGATATTACAATGGGTATTTATATTTATTTATTTATTTATTTATTTATTTATTTATTTTTATGTGTATGTGATTGCCCGTGGAAACCAGAAGAGAGCATCAGATCCCTTGGAGCTGGAGTTAAAAGTACTTGTGAGCTGCCCATTAGGGGTGCTGGGAACTGAACTCTGATCCTCTGGAAGAACAGCAAGTACTCTTAACCACTGAGTGATCTCTCCAGTCCTGCAATGGGTTATTATTATCATTTATTTGGGGGGTGGGGCTTGAGACAGGATTTCACTGTGTGATCAGGCTGGCCTAGAACTCTCAGAGATCCACAAGCCTCTGCCTCCTTAGTGCCAAGAGTAAAGGTGTGCATCACAATATCTGGTCCCTGCAGTGGATTTTTTTAAGTAGGCATCTGATCCATAGCCACTTAGGACTTAATTTAAAATAGGGACTTCTAAGATAAAATTTAGGGGCAGATAATCAGTTAACTAAGAAAATCTAGAGTATACATACTAACAGTCTTCTGCAGCCAAGACTGGCCTTGGGATTTAAAATTGTTTCTGCCTTAGCCTTCCAAGTAGCTGGGATTATAAACCTGGGGGCACCAGACCTGGCACTCACAGTCCTAAAATAAGTTACTGACTTCTCCAGCTAACTGGAGAGGTTTTCTGGTGCTAGGATTTGAATCCAGAAGCTGGTACATGGTAGGTAGGTACTGTGCCACAGAGCTAAACCCCTGCCTCATATCTAGGCTACAAAAAATGAAAACATACTTATGGACTTTGATATAGCAAGCTTTTGGATTAGTAAATTTTCTTTGAGAAGTATCAGGTGCATTTGTGGTGATGATAAAGTCATGGCTCACAATGTGGTAAAGAGATCAGAGCATGGTTTTTACACCAGATAGATGGGTGAGCTCTAGTGGGCTAATGTGGCTATCACCCACTCCACATAATGCTTAGAAGTGGAGCAAAACTATTTCCCTTCACAGGCAGGGGCTTGTTCCTGTTGATGTAGGATTGGCAAAAAGAATAATAAACACTGGCCCATGAAGACAAAAGGATTTTGTTCCTGGAGTGAACTTAGCTTTAGAAAGGCTGCCTCTTGTTTTGTTTTGTTTTGTTTTGAGATCTGCCTGCCTCTGCTTCCCAAGTGTGCCACCAGACCAGGCAGGAGACCACCTCTTTTCAGGGACAAGGACAGAATAAAACTGTTCTCTACATCCAGCATTGTACTGAATGACATCAGTTTTTCTTACCATTTTGCACTGTCTCCTTTACCATTTAGTACTATATTCTTCTGTATCATTTAGTGCTCTCTCCATTGCATGGATAGGAAACCTAGGCCAAGAGAGCCTAAGTGATAAACTCTTGACACCCTCCTGGTGTTGGCTGAGACTCCAGGAGACTTAAGAGATGTGAGGTCCTAAAGTCATCTTTTTATTAGATCAATAAGTGACCATATAACTCATGGGAGTTTCCTTAATGAGAAAGTTTCTTGGTTTTGCTTTGAAGATACGAGGAGAGAATTGTGTGGTTTAGGGGCAATGGCATATATGCTTCAGTCTCATCTGCCTTGGCCTCAGGCTCTGATTCTAAAATCCTGCTCGAGCCTTCTCTCTTTCCCATGTAAACTTTTAAAGTATCATGAGAACTCACAGTGAGTCATTCTTCTGAGTCATTTTACATACATTGGATGTATGAATGGTGACTGCCTACCTTTAAGCAAATGATCCTTTATAGAGGCATCTAATTTTGAGCCATTTAGCTAGGATTCCTTAGAAGGTGATTGATAACCGTTTACTTTTAAAACAGTAGGCTTTCTGTTTACTTAAGTACAAGAGCTCCTTTTGCAGAAGTCTTGTAATATTAAGAACCTTAAACATTGTCACCAAATCTCTTCAAGATTGTTGAACTTATGCTTGAACAAGTTAGCATCTAAGTATAGGTTTCATTATCTGTAAAATGAGAATACTTCCTGGGATTGTCCGGAGGGTTGACATTGGGTTTCCATGTAAGACAAAGGCTGCTCTTGCCTCTGTCCTTGCTAATTTTAATTTTAGATTTTTCAGATAGAAAAAAGAAAGGAAAAAAAAATCATAAGTATTTCTACATTGTTTTGATCAAAATCCTGTTCCAATAGTTTTCAAGTGGGTTTTTGTTCCTCCACCTGGTACATTTGGCAATCTGGGAAACTTTCTTGATTGTCATAACTTGTTGAGAGGGTAGTTTTGGTACTGGAATCTGGTGATTAGAGGCCTGAGATGCTGCTAAACATTCCATGGTGCACAGGACCAGCCTCCTACAACAAGGCATTATTTGACCCACAAACTTAGAGGTGTTGAGGTTGAGAAACCCTGCTCTAGGCAAAATTACTTTTTTTTCTTTTTTTAATCTACAGTAAATTCTGTTCTCTCAGGACAGAGGACCAGTGAAGATGGCTTAACAAGTAAAGGCACTTGCCACCAAGCTTAACAACCTGGGTTTGATCCCAGGAGGCCACATGGTGGAAGGAAAGAGCCGACTCCTTAAAGATACATGTGCTGTCACATGAGTGTGCCTATCTATAAACACACACAAAATAATGAGTAAATGTAAAAAGAATTTTTTTTTAGAATTGTTTTTGAGTAACTTCAAGCAGTTGGAACTTGGTTATCACTGTCTTTTCTATACCTAAAACTGAAGGCATGAGAAGGACCCCAGGCAGCTAACGGAGGCTCTGGAGAACCACGAAGTCAGAGAGTCAGAGAGAGTCCAGGACACAGAGCCATCATCTCTGCCAGTAGACAAGGCCTTCCTGCAACCTTCTGTGGATTTTTAATTGGCCAAACTACAGTTTTGGAGTTGTTGAGACTGTGAGCTTCCCACTTCTTTTCTAGCCTTTAGATGAGAAAAAGCAGAAATATTTAAACAAATTTATACTTTCTGAACTTTTTTGGGTAGAAAACATGATCTTCTTGTTTTATTAACCCTTTCCCACTTTCAAGGCCTCTCCTCTTGTTTAAAGTTTAGCCACAGAAAAATAGGCCCTGTGGTGCACATGGGCAGGTGTGGAGCTAGATGGGCACTGGCCTGAAGTCTTCTTCCTCCACCTTTCCTGTGCAGCCACAGGCAATAGTGGCTGTTGTTGACTCCTTTGAATCATTAGTAAATCTTCTGACAGGAAGATTGTATGTATGAAGAGGTATCATGTTCTGTCAGTTTCAAAGGAGCAGTTGCCCAGGTTCTTTGGTTACTTTCTCTCAGGCCTTCTTTTCCTTGGGTGATTCTCAGTTGCTTGTGGGCTTTGAAGGTTCAAACACCTTCTTTTCCCCTCCTGCCTTTAGTTATAGACTCTTCTTGTGATTTACCCTCATGTCCTTTCCATGCTATTTATTTCCATTTCAAAACTTCCCTAGAAGTTCTTTGTGCTGACCATGAATATGGAATTTACTTTTCATTACTGTCTAAGAGGGCACATAATCTAAGACCATTGCCACATTTGGGAACCCTAGATCACTGTGGCCTTAGCTCTTACTGGAGAACCTGTAAGGTTCTCTTTCCTGGTCCTTGGAAGCACCTGGGCATAGTTCTATATATATACTAGAAAGTGAAAATAGTTTATTGTTTTATATTGTGCTTTTCTTACCTTACTCTATACAGGTATTCCTCTGGAAGTTATCTTATGAAGATATGATGCCAGAGGTTCTTGTTTTTTTTTCTAGCCTAAGTTTTAAAAATCACAAGGTTCTTAAAATGTCTGGTTCATTGCTGTTACCACACTAAACTAACCCTACATCCATTTTTAAATTTAGAAAAAGGAAAGACCCTTTCACAGTATTTCAGTTTTCTGCCACTGAACGATGCTAACAAAAAGAAAGTTGAGATTTTCCTTGCTCAGTTTTTGAGACAGACTTATTACCATCATATTCTTCAGTCTGCCTTGGGATTATCTATCCTCTGGCCTCAGGAAGGCTGAGGTATAGGAATGTGCCACTGAGTCTGATTTTCAAGAATTTTCTCAAAACACAAAGTGTAAAGTGGGCAGACAGAATGATTGTTTACTAACTAGTAGATTATTGGTGTTAAAAATGTATACTGCAACTTGGAAATGGCCCTAGTATGGGGCTTCTAAAATCTTAGTTTCTTCTATAAGTTCTAATTTCTTTATTAAAAAGTGTTGTCTGAAATCCTATGGTTTTGATTATCTTAACCATACATTTGACACTTTGCCCTTTAATGCTTTTACAAGTCAGTATTCTGGAGTGGTTAAGAGCTTGGGTTTTTTGCCAGTCAGTTTGTGTAAGTGGAATTCTGCCTTCAGTACTGAGCAGTTTGGTCACTGGGGCAGTTAACTGCATTGTCATTTGTAAATGTAAGCACTCAGGTTTTTGTGAAAACAGTAAAATGAAATGTGTTCTAGAACAGTATTTGACCTATAGGAGGTGTTATATAAATAGAAGCTATTAGTATCATTACTTTAGCATAGAACAGAGTATATATAAGCAGGAAGAAAAAAATAGGCTAATTTTTTTTTTTTTTTTTTTTTTGAGTTGGTTAATGTTGATAGGAAAGCTAAGGTAGAAGTCTCAGGGGTTGTAGAGCTTTTTTACATTTAAGGTCCTTACCACTGCTCATTACTGCCTACTTCCAGCTGGGATCTTTGTGTCTGAATTTGAATACAGATTCCTCTATTTGTGAAGTTTTCAGTCTTTTAAGTAAAATTTACATCACATTTGTTTTATTTATTGTGCATGTGTCCACCTGCCCTTTTGCACATGCACAAATGCCCCACTGCATGTGTGGGAGGTCAGAGGAAAACTTGTAGGATTTGGTCCTCTCCTACTATTGTAGGTCCTGGGGATGGAACTCAGGTCATCCTGATGGCAAGGGCCTTTATCTACTTATCACTTAGGTTCAAATTCTCAGGTTCTTCTTAAGCTTCAGTTTTTTTATGAGTTGGGCTGATGATGATGGAGCCTCATGAAAACCCTTGTGACTTAATGTATAGAAGTCACTAAAAGAACAGTGTCTGAAGCATAATCAAGATCATTGTTCATATTTCTGTCCTTCTTTCAGCTTGTACTCAAGACTATGCTAGGTTTTTTGTAGGTGTTTTTGCATTCTCATAACAAGCTTTCAAGGTAAACATTACCACTCAAGTTTCCCAGGTTAGAAGAGAGCTCTGGAGAAACCCACGATCTTTCTGAAGAGTGTATGGCTTTGTGTGGCAGAAGTTAGCTGACCCTGCTGCTTCTCCTATTGATATATGCTTCTATGGATTTGTGACACCCCTCTTTTGGATACCCAGGGAAGGGACCGCAGTGGCAATGCAACTCATCCTGATAGTTAAGGCCACTGTCAGACCCCTGGGAGGAGGGAGGATAAGGTCCCCAGTGGAGGAATTCGGTGAAACCATCATGCCCATCACAGGGAGTGCGTGGTGACTTCAGGCCCTGCCTGCAGAAGTGACCAGTCTTGCCCAGTGGTAGAAGACAGTAATTAGAGGTGAGATATTTAGATTAAGGAATTGCTCAATCACAAAATTGTCTAAATTTTCCTCTGTAAAGATACTGTGTCAGAATTTTTGTGAGGGTTTTTACTATTATCGTAGCAGAGTATTTGTTGTGAAAAATTTGCTAGTGTTTGACAGAATTTGAATTGAGTAAAAAAAAAAAACTGAGTAGGTTTTTTGTTATTGTTTGATTTTTAAAGTTAAGACTTGCAATAGCACAGGCTTGCTAGAATTTACTTTGTATCTCAGACTAGCCTCAAATTCCCAGCAATCCTCCTGAGGTTTGAGATTACAGGTATAAATCACCATGCCCACCTTTTTTTTCTTTTTTTAAAGATTTCCCTAAGAAGGTATGTAGTGCATCTTCTTCCTCTCCTTTCTCTTCTCCATGAATAGCAGGACTAAACTACAAATTAAGTCATTAAAGTTGCCCTTTGTTAAAAAGGCGCTTTATTAGAAACAATTAATTTCCCCCTCAATATTAAAAGAAGCTGGTAATGTCATAGTTTTATAAAGCTGCAGATATTTAGTAGTCTACAGGAAAATTTTCTCCTCAATTAATGCTGTTGCTCCTAGGAAGAACTGAGGAGATAGAATGACCGGGAAGCAGTATTTTTCTAAACCTTTCTTTTTTTTTTTTTGATTAGTGTCTTAGTTTATTGTCCTGTTGCTGTAATAAAATACCGAGACACAAGCAACTTAAGCATATAGGGCTTATTCTGGTTTCCCAGTTTGGAGGTACAGTCCATTATGACAGGGAAGTCACAGCAGCAGCACTTACCATCAGATTGACAGCACTAACCAACACAGTAAGTGAATGTGAATGAAGCCCATGATTTAAAACATTATTATTTTTATTGATGTATATGTGTGTCTGCATGTATGTATGTCCATGTGTGTACAAGTGCCCAAGGAAGCCCAAAGAGGGCTTTGGATCCTAGGAGCTGGAGTTAAAGGTGGTTGTGGGTTGCATGACATGGGGTGCTGGGAGCTGAACTCTGGTCTTACAAAAGAAAAAAGCAAGTACCCTTAATTGCTGAGACATCTCTGTATATGTATTTATGGATATATAGACGCTGGCAAAGCTAGATGCTCCACAGGGAAGATGTTTTGTGAATTGTAAATGATATGACTTGGATATAGAGGCTTACATTTTAGTGAATGTGACATTGAATCTATAGGTGATCTCTCTCTCTTTTTCGCTCTCTCCTCTCTTCTCTCTCCTCTCTCCTCTCTTACCCCCCCATTGGAACCAAAGCCATCTTTCTTAATACATTTAGAATGACTTCTAATTTGTGTATTTTCTTCTTCAGCATCTTAGGTTTATATTTAGTTTACTGTAGCACAATTCATTTGTTAATGTCCATGTGAGGTTTGTTATTACTTTTACAGCAAGGCCGTACATACATGCTTATTACATCATTCTGTAGACAGAAACCAGTAAATTGCTGAGTCTGGTGTTTTAGATGCTCCAACAAAAGTAAATCTTCATGGTGTCAGTGGGAAAATTCTATAAAGTAAAAGGGAACTTGTCATGGGCAACCTGAGTAGAAAATGGGAACTTTCTTGAATTTTGCTCTAAATTCACACAGCTATGGAGTCTCAACGTATTTTGTGCTTATAATGTAGGTTAACAGTTTGATGTTCAAGAACTGTTGTCAAAGCTTAGATTATAAAATAGCTCATTATAAGAGTAGGTGTGAAACTCCTCAGAATTAAGTCTCTAACACTTCAGTAGTAAATACTTCATTTGGTATAGTAGTTCCTCTATACCTTGTTTTGATTTTTTTTTTTTTTGAGAGAGTCTGGCTGTTTAGCTAATGCTGGCTTGGAACTTGAGATAGCTCCTGCCTCAGCCTCCCAAGTGTAGGGGATCATAGGCTTGTGTTATAGTGCAAGGCTCCATTTCTTTTGATTGCTAAATTGCATTCAGCTATATGGAATTGTTGCATTTTATTTACTCATTTGTCAGTTGATACTTGAGTTGTCGCCACTGTTTTGAATTACTGCTATTATGAATAATGGTGCTGTGATCATTCATATATAGTTTTTCTTTGCACAGTTTTCATTTATTCTTGACTTGGGACTATATATAGTAGTGAAGTTGCTGAGGCATATGCTACTATATGTTTAACCATTTGAGGAACTACCCAAGCCTTTGCAGGGTGGCTCTACCATTCTAGTCTTCTATTGTATAGGGAATAATAATCCAGTTTAGCTACATCCTTGACAACACTATTTTAAAATCATAACCATCCTAGTAGGTGTGAAACTATGTTCCATTGTGGTTTTACTGATGACAAATGATGTTCAACATGTGCTTATTACTATTCTTTGGAGAAACATCTATTCAGATTATCTGCCATTTGTAAATTGTGTTATTTGTGTTTTCATTACTGCTTTTTTGGGGGTATATTTTAATACAAATCTTCCTCATCACATACATGATTTGCAAATAATTTTTCCAGTTCTGTGTGTTGACTATTTTTTTTTTTGGTAGTGGTTAAGTTTTTTTTTTTGTAAATTGTGGTAAAATACACAAAATATCCTGTCTGTCATTTAAAAATTGTGCTGTTGAATAGCATTAAGTACTTTTCACATTGTTGTGTAACCATCATTGCCATCAATTTCCAGAACTCTTTTCATCTTGTGAAACCCAAGCTCTGTACCCATTAAACGCTAAATCCCCACTTCCTCCTCTTCTCAGCCTTGGCAGCCACCATTGTACTTTTTTGTCTTTATGAATTTGACTACTCTAAATACTTTCTGTGAGTGGGATCATAGTGCCTCTCCCCCTGTCTTGTTTTAGCAGAATGCCCTCCAGGTTTGTCCACAGCATGGCACCTATTGTACTTCATTATGTAGATCGAATTTTCTTTCTCTGTTTATTTCATTTGGGTTGCCTCACCTTTTGACTATTGTGACTAATGTTGTTATGACCACTGGCGTACAAATAAATGGTGGTGGTATTCTTTGAAGCACAAAAGGTTTTAATTTTGATTAAGTCAATTTATCTTTTTTTTTTTTCCTTTTTGCTTCTTGTGTTTTTGGTGTCATATGTAAGACATCATTGCATAATTCAAGGTCACAAAGATTTATGCCCGTGTTTTGTTCTAATAATATTTTAGTATTTGGGTCTTTGATCCTTTTGTGTTAATGTGAAATCACACATTGTATGGGTAATTTAATTACACTGTGAAGGTGGAGCATGGAACCTGGACAACAATTCTCCTACCCGGCCCTCCCTCAGTGCTGCCTTACCTTGAATGATGCCTAGTATGACCTCTCTGTCCTTGGTCGGTGAAAGAAAACTCGGCAGCAGACTTTGGCAATAGTTCTCTTTTTGTCCATTTTATTTCTTATTATTTGCCATGATGGCTTTTTCCTTTTTTACTTGCCTACCCAGAGCATAATTTAATATTTGATAGAAAATTTCCCCATGTCTTTTGAAGCCTCTTTGGGATACTGCAGGGGATGAGTTTATGGAGGGATTTTCCTTCCCTTACTGACTTGAGCCACAGACTAGCAGTGTAATGCCTCACAGGGAATCTCTACGCTGCACTCCAAAGTGTCTTCACTTCCATTTAAGAAATTAGGATTTAGGGGACTGGAAAGATGATTCAGCAGTTAAGAACACTGGTTGCTTTTGCAGAGGACCCAGGCTAGGTTCTCAGTACGTACCTATATGGCCACCTAAAATCCATCCATCTGTAACTAGAGTTCCAGGGACTCCAAAGCCCTCTTCAGGCCTCTGAGGACATTCTATGCATGTGGTACATTAACATACATGGCAGACAAAAAACACACACATCAAACAAAACAAAATGAAATCAATTAAGATTTAAATACAGAAATAATAGAATGATGTTGCCAAAGCATGTAACTTTCAGAGTACTTCAAGGGAAAATAGTCTTAGGCTTTCTTTGTTTGCCAGGCCAGTTATTAAAGGGTGAATCCTTCCTGCTTTTTCCAGTGTTTACAAATAATTTCTGCTCTACAGTCAGACAAAACCCCAAACCAGAACAACTATTTTGAAGAATTCCCTCCATCTTGCCCGAGTATAGACTATGCCTGGATTTCCTTTAAAAGTTTTAAAATTTATTTTTATTTTTTATTGTGTATATATGTGTGTGTCTCTGTGTGGGTATATGCCTGTGAATGCAGGTACTAGCAGAAAGCAAAGGTTTTATATCACCCAGGAGCTTGAGTTAAGGTGAGTCCTCTGACATGGTTGCTGGGAAGTGAATTCAGGAAAGTGAATTCCTTTGAAGGAGCACTATGTACTCTAAACCACTGAGCCATCTCTCCAGCCTCCTGGCAGAAATTCTCAAGACTTCTGTTCTCTTGCTTGTTTGAATTAGCAGTAGTTGAATTACTAGAATACAGTGCCTACTGTGTGGCAAGGCTGGAGCTTCCTGATTTAGTTACTGATATTTTTAACCTCATCCCTTGATTTTTAGAGGCAGAAAGGTACAAGACACTATTAGTATTTTTCAGAGTACTGAACATTATTTTGTAAGTTAGGTTCTAAACATGATGTAATTAAATGTTCTTATCATAGATGTTGGTGAGCTTGAGTTTTGAGTGCAAGGTTTATGTTTATAAGCCTGGGACTTACTTCTGACTGTAACTTTCCTAACTTTCTGTTCTCATCTGCATTCTGTATCCTCTGGTATCAGAATGATTTACTCATACCACCAGCATGTTTTTAATTGCCTTGAAAACTTTTATCTGTAGCTTCCTCTTAGGGACTACAGCCCTTAGAAGGGTGAGTAAGAAACTTGAGGAGGCTGGCACTCCCCATAGTTGATAGCACAGTTTCTTACTGAACTCAGCCGGTTCACATGGAGGCAGTGGCTTATAAACACTTTCTATAAGTTTAGTTCATTGCATATTTGTGAAATTTGAGGTTTGTATTTTAGAATTCAGGGCAAGTCTTTATTAGAACACAGGATGATGTTAATCACATAACCGTCAATGTCAAGCTCATTAAGCGAGGTCATACAAATCCTATGTAATACCATGTTTTGCTGAAGAATGATGCTAGTCTGTCAGATATGTTTTGAATAACCTTGAAATACAGATGATAACAGCCTCACAAAGTGAGGTTTTTCAAGGTTTTAAGGAATGGAAAGAGTCCTGATTCTGTCTTGTTTATGCTGTTGGAATGCATGGATATAGAGATTGAGCTTAAGTTGTAGACAGGGTAATAAAATAACTTTTACTGAGTATTTTATGTAGATGGTAAGTGCAGATCTGATTTTATTGAGGCAGGATCTTCCTGTAGCTACAGCTGGCCTGGAACTCACTATGTAGACCAGGCTGGCTTTGAACTCACAACTGTGTGTTCACGGCTAATTATAATTCTTATTCTGGGCACATAAAGTAAATAATGCTGTTGTTCTTCTTTAAAACCTAGATAGTTTAGGTAGGTCTCACATAGTTAAATAGAGGTACAAATTAAAATTAAATCCGGTTCTGTCTATTCCAAGTTTCACATCTCTTACGGTTCAGTAAAGTTTCAGCTACTACTCTTTTTACCGTCATCATTATTTGGCATAACCTAATCAACTTTGTAGTTCTACTTGCAACATGAATCACAGCTCTAGTGGATGTTCTAGTGTGAATTCTGTGTGTACGTGTATTGCTCTTGAATTCTGGAACTGCTTTGGAACGGGTATGTACAACAGCAGATGATGCTGTTTGGGTAGGCATGTTGATTTCTGTTTTGCCACTGAGTGAATGAGGCCTGAAGTATGAAAGCTACACATTTTAGGCACGAACTCTATGCAGAGCCTTCCCTCCAGAGAGCTTTGTGTGTATTAGATCAGTATGTGCCCATATACTGAGTAGAAAACTTAGGCTTTTTTTGTTTGTTTTTTTTGTTTGAGACAGGGTGTCTCTATGGCTCCAACTGGTCTGGGACTCTGTGTAGACAAGGCTAGCCTCAGTCTCGCAGAGATCCACCTGTTCTGCTGCTTGAGTGCTGTGGATTTAAGGCATGTGTCACCATGCTTGGTGAAAATTTAAGCTTTGATTACATGGGAAAACCCTCAGTTTAAAGGACAAATGACTTTTTCTTAATTCTTATTGTTCAACTTATTACTTGAAACTCCCCTACCCCAGTTTTCAAATCATGATTTTTTTTCCCTCTCCAACAAATTATTTGATGTCCTTCACCTCCAGACCCATTTTTTATTTTCTGTTTTTCCTTCCTGCTTTTTTAAAGCGCTAGCTCCTCCTCTTTTTACTTTGTTTGTATGAAAGTGCAGTATACATGTTTCAGCTGAATATCTGAGTTTTTGAATGTTATGAGGAAATATTCCAAATAGTTAAAAGCACATCCTAATCTTTCAAAAGGAAGGCTAAACCACATGCCACTTCTCAGTAAATTATATAATCTTAACTTTCAAAATAGTTATAAGATGTCTAATGATGGAGCTAGGTTCTAAGAAATGGTTGTTGATGATTTCATCACTGTGGGGTCATCAGTGTGTACTTACTCAAATCAAGACAGCTGGGAAGTCACTGTTCCATACAGTCCTCGAGACCACTTTCATGTGTGTGCTCTATTCTTAGCCAGAATGGTGTTATCTAGCACCTGACTGTTGATACACATTCCTTCCAGTTCTCTCACCTAGTCCATGGCTACCTCTTCTTTGCTACAGTCTGCTCTCAGCAGGGCCAGAAGGCCCCTGCTCCAGGGTCCAGTCCTAGTCTCTTCCCTGACCTCATTTTCCTCCTCTACATATCCTTTTTCAGTCACCTTGGCTTCCTTTCAGGCCAAGCCCCCTTATGCCTTAGGGCTTTTGCAGTGTCCTTCGGCTCTGTATGGACGACTGGTATCTGACTTCTTTACCCCATCTTTACCCTATCTTCCAAACTCCCCATTACCTTCTCAATTCAGTCTTCTCCAACTCCTCTGACTTTTCCACATTTTGTTCAGCCACATTTAGTTGCCATTTTCTTTTTTGTTGGAGGCTGGAGACTGTCTTCTTGTCTGCTTTGTTTATTCCTTGAACCAGAGACATATAGGAGGCCCTCGGCAGATACTGTCACAAAACTCACATTCCATACCTGTGTTGAGCCTTTTTTCCCTGGGGTGACTGGAAGTGGGCATGAGAACATCAGCCTTTTCACTTTCCACATACTCATAGGGTTTTCCAGAGCACTGGAGGCACTCTTTAAACTGCACAGGTAGGCCTTCCAGCTCCTTTGACATAGTTCTCAAACTAAGAGAGGAGAAGTTTCCCAAAGATGCTGAGTAACAAAATATGCTAAATAACTGGCTGTTACTTACTGTGCAGTACAGTTGCTGCAAGTTTAGGTGAAGGTCAGAGGTGTCAATGCTGTGTAGTTCAGTGTGGACTTGTACTATACTTTCACTATTCCCTTTTGGTTTTGACCTGGTTCATGTTTGTTGATGGTGTTTGGGTATTATCTGAATGGCTAAAGTTGTTAGAAACCTGGCCAACAAATGGGAAAGCTATTGCTGTGCTGTGGTGTCTTCTTTGCAGTCTCAGAGCCTGGCTCTAACTGAGCAGCACTAAGAAGCTTCTAATCATTGTTGTAACAAAACTTAAAGGTGTGACCCCTCTCCTTTACCGTTTCTGTTTACAAAATGAGCTAGGCACTGACTGTATTTTCAGGTCGTTTACAACTCCACTGACCATAAGCTGTGTAGGTTATCCTCTCTGGATGTTTAATTCTTCATATGAATTAAACATCTTGCCATCCTGTTGCAGGATCATGTTTTGAAGTGGGATGGGGTCCTATTCCTTGCTTTGTTCTTGTCTTTCCACAGTGATCTGAATTCATGGTCAGCACATACCCTGGTAGATGTTTTTAGCCTCAAAATTTGAGCTACTTGAAGAGATAAAGACAGTGGTGACCAGTCATACAACAAACAGTTTAGCTTTTGAGGCATCTTGGCATGACTGGTAGACTTGCATAGAACCATTGGTGGCACCAAGTTAGTTCGTTGGAGCTTTTCCAACAATTGTCTCTGTATTGAATTTTATTCTTCTGAAACAGGTCATTGAAATCAGGGACCAGAATTGCTGGAAAATTTGTGTGGAAACTTACTGTGTTGCAGGGTAGAGAAAAGATAGCCATTGGGCACTGGAAAGATGGCTCAGCAGTTAAGAGCACTGGCTGCTCTTGCAGAGGACCCGGGTTCGATTCCTAGTAGCCACATGGCTGGGAATCCATAATAACCATCTTAACTCCAGTTCCTGGGAATCTGACACCGTCATCTGACCTCTTTGGGCATTTGTATGATACAGGAGCAATTACATACATGCAAGCAATACACTCATACACATAAAATAAAAATAAAAAAATATAATTTTTAAAAAGATGACTACTGATGATAATTCAAAAACTAGAGTTGATGCTAGCTTTTTGTCCCCTTCAATTTTTTTTTTTCCTTTTTATAAAGGAGTCTGATTTACTTTTTCTTCTGTCTCTTAAAACTTTTCATGGGTTCTTAGAAAAGTGGTATCAACCCCCAGGGCCCAAATTTAAGTCTGATGAAAGCTGGAGTCTTGATGGAAGATTATACAACTCGACAGGGCAGTCTGTGAGATGTTCTTTCTGATCTCACTTACATTCAAGTGACCTGAATCTGTTTTCTCTTGGGGACCTGTCTTACATAAGATATTAATGCCCTATAATCATCTGCTAATCTCAACAAGTGAGACTCAGGAAATTCAAATTCACAGCGTCTGACTTGGCTGCACCACCCTTGCATATACCATGTTCTTAAATCAGAGAGCCAGAGAGACTGCATTGTATGCTGAAATTGTAAATTGGAACTGAGTTGCTGTTGCTGTGGGACCTGCAGCTTTGGAATTTCAGACTTTGATGTGATACAGTCTCTCTCTATGGTGGTAACTAACTTTTCTTTCTTTTTCTTAATTCCAAACTGAAAATAAAAATTGATTTAGATGGGAGATAGTTTGCAGAGCTAGGTAGTAAAGGGAGGAGGCCTCTTATAAACCACATAGCTGTGTCATGGCTTTATGTGCCCAAAGAGATGACAGGCCAGTGCCCCTTTCATTTTGTAATAGATTTCTAACCATTCTTTACATACAGATCTGTTCTCCATAACACAGAGCACCCCAGTTAAAAAGAACAGTTTCCTTTTGCTGTACATTATTGACTTTGTGGTGATTGTGATGAAGAAATAGTGTACATGCATTAAGTATTTGTTTTTTCAGTTCAGATCCCATGGCTCAAATTCTTGGGATCATCTCACAACTTTCTTAAAATTCTGGCTGATAAGAGGTTTATTCTTTGCCTCCATCTTTCTGATGATAACAGAAACATGGGGACAAGAAAGGTAGAGCTAGTGGGTCATTTCCTCTTTAAAAGTTGCTACATATGAGACTGGAGAAATGGCTCAGTGATTAATGACACTGATTGTTCTTGCAGAAGACCTGGATTCAGTTCCCAGCTTCTACATGGCGGCTAACAACCATCTGTAACTCCAGTCCCAGGGGAATCCAGTGCTCTCTTCTAGCCTCTTTGGGCATTGCATGACACAGGTGCACATGCAGGCAGTACACTCATACACATTTTTTTTTTTTTTAAGTTGCTGCATACAAACAAGTAATGTTGGACCTAGGTGGTTTAAATTTCTTGGCCACAGATATTCTATTACTTGTTTTCTTTTTCAAGGAAATATTCTAGGAGCACGTGTGTATGCGCATGCGCGCGCGTGCGCGTAAATGGAAACACACAGGGAGAGAATGAGAATTAAGGTTGAAAACCAGAATTGTTTTCCTGATAATTTCATGGAACTCTTGGGACAGTTACACATTGCTTTAATATTTTTGTCCTATGTCATATGCTTATTGGACTTTGTCCCACTTGAGTTTTATAGTACCCTGTGGAAAAGTGAGAAGCCTAGATTTTGTCAGAAAGATCGGAGTGATGTGACAGCCAACAAATAGAAGGGTAGAAGGGAGATTACTTGAAACCTTGTTACTGCCCTTTCCTCTAGACCTCTAAGGCCTGATGCTGCCCTTGGTTACACCTGTAAGATGATAAAACCTAGTCTAGTTCTTTTTCACTATTGGTAGCATATACAGTACTCATTAGAAAGTACAGTTTCTGCTTTGTAAAACTTACTTATACTTAGATACTGCCACCACTCTACCAAAATACATATACTATTTACCTTGGTATATGTTCTTTCCCTGCCAATCTATTTATACTAGGGACACAGAGGAGCAGTTAAATTGGTTAAAAGTCCTCTAGCAGGGTTTTCTCCTCTCAGCACTGTTTCAGGAGGATAGGATGGAACCATGGCTCAATTCTTCAGTGTAGTAATCCAGCAGAAACTGTAGATTTGTCTTCATATATATTGTACTGTATCTACTCATATATATTGAGAACCTTATCTATAAATTGAATTGAGTGATCATATTAAAATATATGCTATATACCTAGTGTTGACTGCAGTGGTATTTTAAGTTTAAAAAATAATTCATATATTATGCATTGTAGTAGCACTCTTATTCTTACTTTGAATAACAAGTAAGTTTGTATTCTGAAATGGTGTCATAAATGGTTTCTAGAACCCATGAGATCATGTAGAATATGTTTTGGTATAAGATAGAACAAAATTCATTGCCTTAAAATGTTAGTGCTTAGTTATTTTAGTTATTCTAATCTTACATGTTTTGTAATATATATGCAGTAGAGAGGCCACCGAATAAACTTTTCTTGAGTATTGGGAGTAATCTCACCCAGGCTAGGCTTCAGTTCTCAAACCTGCCTCAGTCTCTCTAGTGCTGTGATTACAGGTGTGTTCTACTAATTTTGTTGACATTTGTTTTTGAGAAAGATAGAACTTTTCTTTCTTAAGTTCAGAGGTTAAAATGCCTAAGAGTTTGTTTTCTAGAACTTAATGTTATATATATATATACATGCAATTTAATAAAACCTGGCAACCTTAACAAATGGTGGAAAGATTTGACTGTCTTTTTAGCAGGGTTGCCAGTTTGCTGACTGTTTAAATAAGCAGCATTTTCTATATATATATTTAAAAATATTGAATTTACTATTTTTATTTTATGTGTGTGAGTGTATTATCTCCATGGTGTAAGTGCACCCGTGTCATGTCAGAAGAAGGCATCAGATTCCCTGGAGTTAGGGACAATTTCTAGCTGCCATATGGGTGTTGGGAATCTAACTTGGATCCTCTGTAAGAGCAGTCAGTATTCTTATCCAAGCCTTCTCTCCAGCCCCAAGCAGTGTTTTATCTTGATGAAATGAATGCCCTTGATTGGTTATCTTGGCAAAGGAGGGTGTATAATGGTCAAAAACTTAATTTGTTGAGGTCTTATTTTTCTGTCTAGATGTTATTGAGCTATTATTTTTAAAGTCCATATTGAAAACATGCTCTTTTAGTTTTTAAAATGGATTGTTGTATAGAGCTTTGTTAATCAAATTAAAATAAAAATGGTAAGGCAGAATGACATAGTTATTTTTATATTTTCCTGTAAAAACAGCCTCAGTTAAGTGAACCACAATGAACCATGATGTATTTCCTCCATCAGGATGGAAAATAAGCCATTTATTACATTTATTATTTCAGGTCTGACTCACAGTGAACCTGCTGACACTGGGATGTTTTAAAATCATAATCACAAGGAACAGGTTAGGGCAGAAACTTGGACTCTAGGCCTAAGATTACCTGCTTATTACAATGTTTTATAACTTGGATGCTTTAGGTTTTCTGGCATAGTGTCCTAAACCTCACACACTAAATACCCCCTTTTACAATTATTGCTTGCCAGTTTTAGATGGTGCCAAATAGACAGATGTCTCATCATAATTACCATTTTTAATTTCACTGTTATAGACAACACACACACACACACACACACACACACACACACACGGTTATCTCTTCTCTCTTCATGTAGTGTACTTACCTTCCTTTTCATGTAAAGAGCTTCTTGGTTAATTAAGGATAGGCTGTTGAAGAGTGAGGTTGTAGTAGGTATCTATACTATGCCTTCAGTGTAATATTAAAAAATCATGAGAGTGCAAAGAAAATCATGTAAATACAGTTTAAATGCAGTCATCAAAATTGAATACAATAGTTGTGTTTTCTTATAATACATTATATACAGATTCAGTGGTGGAGAAATGCGAATAAGCACTACTTAGAACTGTGTGTGTGGTGGTCAGATGCTAGGAATTGAATCCAGGGCTTAGTACATGTGAGGTTACTGTTCTGTAACTAAGCTGCATTTCTAGTTCACTGTGTCTAGTATGTGTGCACCACAGAATGTATGTGGAACTCAGAGGACAACTTACCAGAGGTGGTTCCACAATGTGAGTTCCAGAGATGAAACTCAGGTCTCCAGACTTGGCATTAAGTGCAATTACCCATGAGACATTTAGTCATCCAGTTAATATTTTGAAATTTTGACAGTAAATGTCAAGCAAAACCATCAGTTATTTAATCATATCAGTCATAAGTACTACCAATATTTATTGTGAAGTGTTATCTATAATTGTACTTAAAAGTAATGCCTTTTAGTGAGTGTTTGTAAAATCAAAGTGTTCTTTTCTCTCTTTTTTTGTGCATCTCCCCAGGACATTTTATGCATGTATATATTAAAGAGCACCATTCCCATGTTGTATTTGTGGGATCCAGATTGAAAAATCCATCTTCTTGGGGAATTGTTTTTCTAAGAATTTCTTTAGATTGAATATTTGCAAATCCAACCTTCTGTAAAGATAACCATTTCACTGGTCTTGGTTCAAAATCACAAGAAGGAATATTGAATTCTGTTTTCTTGATCAAATTTGAATTATCTGTTGCTTAAAATAGAAAAGCGAGCCTTCATTTTCCTATGAAAAATTACCACATGTGATCTGGGTTAGATGTCAGGACTGGGGATATGGCTCCGTGGTTAAGAGTACTGTCTGTTCTTGCAGAGGCTCTGGGTTTGGTTACCAGCACCCACATGGTGGCTAACAACCATCTCCATCCAGGGGATCTGAGGCCTTCTTCTGACCTTTCCAGTCATCTGTACACATATGGTATACATACATACATTCAGGCCCACACACATCACATAAAATTGAAATAATAAAATATTAAAGTATTTTGTGCTGTTGTTTTAAAACTAAAAAGAAAGCCAGGCGGCACATATTTTTAATTCTAGCAGAGGCAGGTGAATCTCAGTGAGATCAAGACAGTCTGGTCTACCTGGTGAATACCAGACCAGCTGGGGTTACAGGGAGACCCTGTCTCAAAAAGAAGAGAAAAAGTAGGTGTCAAACCAGGTATGGGGCACACTGTAGTCCCAACACTCAGGATGTGGAGGTAGAAGAATATTGTGTTTAAGTCAACCTGGCCTACAAAATGAGATGTCCACAGCATTGAATCTCCCCACCCCCAAGAGGTGGATGCCTTTAAATCTGTTTTCTCTGGTGCTGTGTGAATGGACTTGCATTTCCAAGTGCTTTTGTGTCGTTTTATGTATACTTCTACCTACATATGCTATCCTCACACCCTCAACTTTCTTGCGTAATGTGTTTGTCATCCAAAGGTAATTTTATTTAACATCTATCAAGCTTTAAAAATTACAAATGATCCTGATAATTAATTAAATTTGAGTGATTTGAACAACACTGAACTGTACTAGAGTAAGAAAATGCCAAAACTAAAGACTTTTAGGTTGGCTGTCATTGTTTAATATTATCCTGATTTGGAGAACCTTTAAAAATAGCAAAAGTCAGTGCATTTCAACATTTATTCTTGAAGATTTTAAAACAGCCTTTAAAAAATCCTTACTACCTACAGTGAAAGATACATGTACTCCTTTCCCACCTATCTGTAGGATCCATCATATTAGCTGAAAATTATCTTTAATAACTCAACATTGATCGTGACAAATCTTAGAATTTTGCAGGGAGAAGAAGGCATTTGGTGAGGTGATTCTGAAAGGATAACTTTGTCCCACCCTGTTATATAATACCTACTTTAAGAATCAGGAAAGTACTTGGAGTTGACACTTTAATTTGGATTCCTGTTCTAGTGAAATGAAAATAAAAGAGCTCAGTGACTGCTGCTTTAGCATTGAGCTCATGCTGAAAGGGCAACAACAGCAGATAACAGAATCATGTTTGGTTTGAAGGGTAAGACATATCAGTCAGCTGTTGCTGCATAACAGCAAGCCACATCTTCTTAGCGTCATACCGCTGTAGCCTTTATTTCTTACCTATGTGTGAGGCTGCCCTGGGAGTCCATTCTGTAGCCTCTTGGATTAAGTTCTTGTGAAGGTGTCAAGATGTGACAAGAGCAGGAACCTGACCTCACAGCCCTGTTTGAAGCCCTGCCTTTGTTAGTTTTTTTAGTATCTAAATGCCCGAAGAACCTGGAATCAAGAAGCAATGGAAATAAAACTGGGGAGGAAATATTGGGACCTATCCTACCACAGTTGCTAAAATTGTTAGTAGCTGAGGCATTAGTTATGAAATTATATGGTGCCATCTCTTTGCCTTGACCTTTGTCATTTGCTGTGTCCCAAGAAACATCAATTTAGTTTTACATATGGATGTGGACTGAGTCTACCAAACTACTGGGTATGTTATGATCAGTCAGGTAAGGAGTAAAGAGGGATGGGGGGCATTGATCTGAGTTCTAAGTATGGTTCAACTGAAGAACTCTGTGTGTGTGTGTGTGTGTGTGTGTGTGTGTGTGTGTGTGTGTGTTGGGGCAGGAGGTAAGGGGTTGGTTACCTAGGCAGTTTACATAAACTGTCTCCTTGTGCTTCTTGTTCTGTAAAGATGTGGTCTAGTTTGCCCAATTCCTTTGTTGCTGTTGTTGTGTTTCCTTGTTTTTTTAACCAGTTGACCTTAAATTAACTCTATCTTTAAATGGTAGATTTCATTTATTGATACCCTCCGGTCCCATTTTCTGTCACCCTGTTTGAGGAATGTGTAAAAGGTTGGTAAAGGCCCAAAGTCAGCAGAAATTGCTTTAGTAGCCAAATGGGGTAAGGCAGCAGATTAAAATAAGATAAGCATTCAAATGTATAGAGACATGCTACCTATGTATACTTCTTTAAGTAGTATGGAATATTGATTTTGGGGGAGGGGAAACTGAAGCAGAATCTCAGTCTGTAGCCCGGGCTGGCCATGAATTCACAATCCTCCAGCCTCCCAAGTGCTAGGATTAGTAGTGTGCGCCATCACACATAGCTTGGAATATTATTTATTGAATGCTGTATTTGAAGTTACACTATCAGCAATAGGCTCTAAGTTCTTAAAGTCTTATTTTTATAGCACCTCCTATAGTCCCTCACTGATGGTATGAAACACTTAGAAGAAATTAATGAAAATACAATCTCCAGTGGAGATATAAAAGAATAATAATAATTCTCTTGTATAAAAGTGTTTCTAGGAAGAATGCAATTTTTATGGTGTTCATACTTAGCAACTATCTTGGTGAATAGCTGTCTACATCCGGGGATTTAGAATGTCCTGGTAGTCTGAGGATTGAAACACGAATGAAGACCTTTGATCCGCTTGCAGTGTTGTGTCCCCAGCATTTTGCTGGCACTGAGGATGCAGCATAAGGAAACAGTGTTGCTGTTGTCCACTTTTATCTGGAAGACAGACATGTAAATAGAGCCCGTCCTAAAGAAAAGGGAGAGATGCTGGAGAGGTGAGGAAACCTCATTAGAAGAAATTTGAGGGTGCTCTTGATTGAGGAGTTAGTAGTCCAGAGATGTGGGTTTATGGAGAGCTTGCTCAGAAATGTGAATGGCACATTGTATTTGGAGGGGCCTAAGCATAGTAAGAAGGGAGAGTCAGGATGAAATGAGGCTGCAGGGAGAGATGAAGTCATTCCAACTAAGCAGGGACAGAGATGTGATCAGTTGTAGTTTAAAAAAAAAAAAAAGAAACAGGGACTAGGAAAGGCAATGAGAAGTTGGAGATGAAGGATTGCCCTTCTGGATAGGGGATTGGGCTGGGCTGACAGCTGACAGATTGTATCTAACTTGGACATCACTCCACAGCCTTCTCTCAATTTTGGTGCCCTGTCTTTCCCCTTATTTACCCTTCCATAAATGAGAACATGATGTGCTGTCACACAAATCCCCCCTTTAAACTGACATGCTGTTACACTACTTCTGAAATAAAGGTTTCTGTAATCCTGTTTATTGTGTCAGAACTGAACAATCATAGAATCTGTTTGGAAAATTGTCAGGTTGGTATGTTTGAAGCCATGTTGGTCAGTAAATCAGTGGATGTTTTTGGAGCTTTACTTTTTCCATTTGCTTTTACTTGGTTGAAAATATCTGGAAAATTGTTTTTACTATAGTTTGGATAAGTAGAACATTCTAATGTATTGTGGTGTTAGAATATCTCATGTTCTCCCTCATTTGCGGTACTTGGTTATTGCTTATTTTGTGTGCATTTTCTATATTGCTTGATATTTAGCTGGTAACTATCTTTAAAATGATGGTCAGCTGATATTAAGAGGTTTTAAAAGTTAGACTTATGTTTTGTGTCTGTCCCGTGTAAGTATGTGTTGTGTTGTATGCACATTTGGGGATAGCGCATGCATGGAGGCTAGAGGAGGATGCCAGATTTCCTGTGCTATCACTTTTCACCTTCAGCATGTTTCACTGAAACTGGAGCAAGGCTAGTGACCAGTGATCCCCAATGATCTTCCCCATCCCCCAGTGTTTGGATTACAACTCCATGTTTGTGCACAATCTCACTGGACTCTCCAAGTGCTGGAGATTTGAACTCAGGTTGTCAGGATTGTATAGCAAGCACTCTAACCCACTGAGCTATTTCCTCAGCCTAATAGGCATTTCTTGATGGTTAGTGTACACACTTATTTTTTCCAGCTCTGCCTCTGTTGATGTAGGGAATGTTGTTCATTCTGTTGGTGCAGTCAGTGATAACACAGCTTCTGCCTTAAGGTGTTGAACTGTTTGGGCTTAATGTCATGCAGACTGGAAAAAGTTCATCATGAGAGCATCAGGACAGAATGATGCCCATATTTTAGAGGAGCACTGAGGTTCAGTTAACAGTTTCTCCAGCTGAGGTTCTGCTGAGATGGGACGGAAGGAAGATGGATAGTAGTAGTTTGGCTAGTGGAGATAAGGCTGGAAAAATGGGGACTGTGTCCACCACTGTTGGCATTTGAGAATGAAGAACTGCTAAGAAAGGAATTTCCCTGTGTGTAGAATAACAGTGATGTTGTTAAAAAGTTTGAAGTATAGACTTGGGAGTGGAGGGGTTGGGGAGATGTCTCAGTGGTTTAAAAGCACTGGCTGCTCTTGCAGAGTATGTGGGTTTGGTTTCCAACATCCACATGGCAGCTAACAACTGTCTAGTGCCAGTTCCAGGAGATCTGGTATCCTCTTCTGACCTCTGTGGGCATCACATGCATGTTTTGCACTTAATATACATGTAGGCAAAACAGTCATTCATGAAATAAATAACTTTCTAAAAAATGTACAGATTGTGAAGGACTGTACCACTTAGAATTGTCATAGAACATATATAGACAGGGTAGAATAAATATCCTTAAAAAAAAATCACAGGAACATCCATTTATTTCTGGAGTAGATTATGATCAAGCAATACGTTTTAAAAGTTTAGTTTTCCTATTGTAGACATTTGCCAGTGACTTGATAGTATGGTTTTGCTGATTTAAAGTGAGGGCTAGATAATAGATGGTGATTTACCTGTATTCATCATATATATATATATACACATATATATGTTCATCATATATATATGTTCATTATATATATATATATGTATACGGCAAATTTGGTTCTTAATGTGCTAGAGAGCTAATGTAGAATTTCATGCATGCTCACAAATTTTTTTATTTTTTTGAGACAGTTGCTTGCAGAATACCCTAGGCTGGCCTCAAACCCATTGCCATCTTCCTTCCTTAAATTTTCAACTTCTGAGCCACTACCTCCAGCTTGAAATCAGATATTAAAAGATAAATGATGGAAAACTTCACTTCTTAGATTTTATATATATATATATATATATATATATATGTATGTATAAAATTAAGAAGTAGTCATTTTTAAGTTCTAAAGACAAAGACCTCAGGTTTATATGGAATTTAACTTGTGATTATTCACATGAAAATCTGTATTCTAGAGGCAATGTAAGAACCAAAGGAAATAGTGTAGGGTAATGAAAACCAGCTGAATTTAGAAAGAAGTTAACATATAGTTATTTTGCCTTCTATGGTGTTAAATAAAAACATTTTTGGTTTCTGTTTGGAAGAAAGTAACATCTCAACCTGGTGGCAGGTGGTTTATTTTTGTACATAAGATTTTAGGGATGACAGTATTTACAAATTAAACAAAAAGCATCAAGCTTTCTGGCTTAGGTTCTTTTTTTTTTTTTTTTTTTTCTCTGTTATGACATTTTCAAAGAAGAAAATTTCCAGCAGAGATAGGCTTGTATAAGTATCTGCTTATCTGCCATAGACATTATGTGCATCTCTCTACCTTTCCATCCCTGCTAGTGTCCTGCCTCAACACCAGTATCATGATGAGCTTGAGGCATCTTGAGTCAATTCTAATGTAAATGGGAAGGTAAACATGCTTAGGGACCACATACAGTCCATACTGTGTACCCCAAAGGCCAAAAGACTTTTTAAATCTTACCTGGCATCGAGCTGATTATGAGATAAGTGGGAGTTGCATGTGGTCATATGTATACATCAGTTAACACATACATATACTATCCCTATTCTAAGTTTCCGAAGATGGATTTGTAGTAACACATGAAATGAGTGCTCATACATGAAATTGAGTTTATGTTAGTACTTCTTAGGTGGTATTTATTTTTGTTGTATTTTAAAGAGAAATTGCAAGTAAAGTTTTATCACATTCAGCAGAAATCAGTTTTAAGAAAACATTTTGGGGGCTGGAGATGGTTCAGTGGTTAAGAGCTTAAGAGCACTGGCTGCTCTTGCAGAGGACCTGGGTTCGATTGTTAGCCAATTGGTGGCTAGCAACTATCTATAACTCCAATTTCAGAGGATCTTACACCCTCTTCTGACCTCTGAGGGCACTGAATGACACAGTAGATTTATGTATAACTGTACATTTACATACATACAGGCAGTACACTATTACACATAAAATAAAAATAATAAAACTTGAAAAAGGAAAAGACAACATCCTGGGAGCTGGAGAATGGCTCAGTTTATTAAGAGCAGTGACTGCTCTTGCAGAGGATCTAGGTTTAGTTCTAGCACCCACATGGTAGCTAACAACCATCTATAACTTCAGTCTCAGGGGAACAGATGCTTTCTTCTGACCTCTTCTGGTACCAGGCATGCACATGATGTACCTACATATATGCAGGTAAACACTTGTATACATAAAATAAAAATAAATTTTTGGGAGAAAGAAAGGAAAGAAGGAAACATTGCAAAGTGTCCTCTCTTTGCCCCCTTTTGGCCCCATGTTTATGCTACCTGTTGTCACTTTCCCAGCACCAGGTTTAGGTAGACTCCTGTATGATTTCTCAGAGCTCCTCTTTGAGGAGCTGCTGTACCTGCCTAAATAGCTGGGTAGTATAATAGTTGGCAGTTGAGTTCTTGATGACTTGAACCTCAGATGTGCTTTGTCAGACACATTTGTGTATTGGCACTTGTTTTCTTTGTTAAATATCAAAATAATTAAAACATGAATGTGAAAACTAAGTTAAACCCTTTGAAAAATTTACATTGTTGATAAATTAGGTGTGATCAGACCTAAAAGATGAGGGTATATGAAGAATTCTGTGGTTTTATTGCTATGCATGGTAGATTCTCACTCCTCTTTAAAGAAATCAAAATTGTAAATCTTTGGTGACAAATACTGTGAATTTATAAGAAAAATTGGAAGCCTAGCCCAAGGGCCTTTGTTCACAGCAAAGGTTCTGCCTGACGTGAAGCATACTTACAGTGTATTTTTAAGGAAATGTTTAAGATATATACATTATACTTAAAGTTCTGTACTAGTAGCACCTTTTTTGATTCATTAACCCACCGGTGCTTTGATCTGGTTTGGGCTGGATATGGATTAAATATCAAACACTCTGGGACTTAATGATTAGTAGTATGGAGAATATCAGCCTCTTGAAGCCTTATCTAATACACTTTATTTGAGATTCACCATGTTTCTCTTCCTGGCCTTCTGATAAAAACAGTAGATTTATCTCTGCCTGTGCTAAAAGAGGTCTAGAATGCAAATAAAGGGAGGCTGTAGGTGTGGTCAAAATGATTGAAAAGACTTTTAAGAACTATTGCCTACGCCCCAGATTAAAACTGTGGAGATGATTAAGTGGTGAGTTTGATGTATGGTCCTCACATCCATCTCTCATGATTCTGCCTCTGGATTGGCACCTGGCATCACTTGTAAAGCTTTGTCCATTCTGCAGGTGAGTTTGGTATCTGGGACCTTCTTCACATGTGCTGTAGGCTAAGTAGGCTATACTGCTAACTTGCATCCAGACCTCTGTCACAGATCTTGGAAAAATCTTAAATGGTCTTTAGTAACCAAACATGGTGTGTTTTGAGCTTTGGCTATCCCCCTTACTAGAGAGAATGGAATGCACCATATTAGAATGAAATTAAAACAGCACATTTTGTTAATGTAAGTGATCTTGTGTAGAAAAACATGAGCATCATAAAAAGCTGTGTGAGCAACTGAAGATAACTCTCTCTACTCTGGTTGGAAGCAGCCTTTTATGACATTGCTTATGAAATTGATTCTCTTTTAACTTCAACAAGTATGTTGAATATGCATCTCCTCACTCATCACAATTAATGTCTTATGCTTTGAGTTGAACATTTTTCTTGTCTTTAGAAGTAAGACTGAAGAGAAACAGAAGAGGTAAACTTTAAAATTTTTCTTTTGAAAGCTTTTATTTAACTTTATTCTTTCTGAAAAATTTCCTGTGTACAGGAGCATAATGGAGATTTTTGTTGGTTGCTCTGTGTAACACAAACTGGCCTCAGTCTCACCTGTGCTGGGATCACAGATGTATGTCACCATGCTTATTTCCAACTGAAGATCTTAATACTTTTTTTTTTCTCCTTAGAGGCTGGGCATCAAACCCCTAAGACCCTGAATATGTTAGCAAGTTCTCTACCACTAAATTATATCTGCTTATATGAAAAGTCTTAGTTATGCTGTATATTTTTACAAAATAATAGTAAAGCAAGACTATCAACTTTGTTTGCATGCTGAAAAAAAAATGCCTATCTGATAAAAACTGTTTTAACTACAGGCTTTGATGAAAATTTATTAAAGTTTATTAAAGTATCAACATTTAGTGTGGTTAGAAATGCTTAGAAGTTTGGGGACCTGAAAATATTTGACTTTTAAGTTTGTATGTATAATTCAAAGTCTCAAAAAAAATGGAGAAAAGAGCCACCTTAATAAAATTAAACATTTTAGGTGATTTTTTTTTCACTTTTTAAAGTTACCTTTTAAAAGTGACTGCTTAGTGTGGTTCACTTAAGTAAAACTTGCTAACTTGCTTTGATGAACAGAGCAAGTTCAGTCAATAAATATGTAAAATGTCCTTGGCAATGTAATCTGAGGAGGTTATCTGAAGATTAATCTTTGTAATTAAAGTTATTTTATTTCTGTGTGTTTGTGAACATGGCACACATGTGGAAGTCAGGACAGCTTTACTGGGTCCATTCTCTGCCTTCATTTTTTAAGTAGTTTCCAGAGATTGAATTTAGGTTATCAGATTTGAGCAATAAGTACTTCACCTGTTGAACCATCTTGTTGGTCCCTCAAGCAGATTAAAATTTATCTTAGAGGGCTAGGGATGTAGTTCATTTGGCATAATGCTTGCTTTGCATTCATGAAGCCCAGGGAGAAATATCCAGTACTTCATAAAACTGAATATGTGGTACATGCCAGTAATCCAAGCATTTGGGAGGTAGAAGCAAGCAGATTAGGAGTTGAAGGCTATATAACAAGGTCAAGGCTAGCCTGGGATTCGTGAAACCTCTTCCTACCTTCCCGCAAGGTTAGGCTCAGAACCTAATTGCCTAAGAAAGAGCTAAGTTCCTTTATCCTTTTGTTTTATCTATTTAACATCATTTAGAAAAAGAATCATACCTTATCTTGGGAATTCTCATTTTATATCTTCCAGAGACTGGCCTTAACATGCAGGTTTATTTGTTGTCTAGGGAAGTTAGCACAGTCTGGTGAAGGGAGTAGACTAGTGCAAAGAAGGGAGAACAGATGTGTTAGTTACCATCTATGACTGTGGAATACTTTAATTTGTAGATGGGATACAATGAGATTTCCAGTAGTTACTTTGCAAACAGTTTCCTACCTGGATTTACTTACTCGGTTGTTTTTGTTTTTTTGAGGCAGGGTTTCCCTGTAGCCTTAGCTGACCTGGAGCTGGCTATGTAGACCAGGCTTGTCTTGATCTCACAGAGATCTGCCTGCATCTCCCTCTCAAGTCCTGGGATTAAAGGCATGTGCCACCACGTCCAGCTTTATTTAGTTTTTTTGAGACCGGGCCTCTCTGTGTAGTCCAGGCTAGACTGGAACTTGTTACCCTCAACCTCCTGAGAATTGGTATCATAGGCATGTATTGCCAGCCTGACCTCTTTTCATCTTTTGTTTGTAGAGGATTTCTTGATAAAGGAGTACTGTTTAGTGATCGTAAATCATCTAAGATGCTTGGAGAGGAAATATAAGTAAAAATCTGATAACTGCAATTTGGCCAGAAATTTGAATGCCCAATTTATCAGATTACTTTTAAATTCTCACTAGTGATATGCAAATTAGATTAGAACCTGCCTTTCAAAAGCATGTTAGGCTTAAACTAGACATTTAGAAGCCCCATTAATTTTTTGCTAGGCTACTATTTAGTCTCCTCAAACAGTAATTTACTAAGTTTAGCATACTGAGGCTGTAATTTGCCTAGTAACACAATAAAGATGCTAGAAAGAGTTAATGAAGCATCTCAAAGACCCCTATGCTTTCAGTAGTCAGAATAATTGGTCTTGAGAAGCATCTTTAGACTGAATACATTTCAGACAGAATTGTTACCGAGTTGTAGTTATTCTTTGTTTTTATCCTTCTACTATGCCCCCGTACTGTCGCATGCTTTAATTCTGTGTGAGTGTTCTCTGAGGTTCAGTCTAGTATAGTTGCTTGGCTGTCCTTTGTTCTCATGTATATGTGGCCTTAGTGCAGTTGTACCTGCATATAGATTCTTGGAGTTTTATTTTCTCCTCCTTCTCCATTTTCCCCTTACCATTTCATTTCCTGTCTGCATCACTACACTGGCCTTTCTATCCTTGCTGCCTTGAGTATGTGTCTCTCTGCTCTAGCTAAGCTGCTACACTAAACAAAACATTGCTTTAAATTTCTCATTCATCTCCCCAAACATCTTTAGGCACTGATTCTAGCTTGAGGATAAAATTTAAAGCCTTTGTCCAGAATTCAAGGCCACTTTCTGAAAGGTCAGCTTTCCCAAAATGTCCTTTCCTACATCTTCCTACCAACTATTCCCCAGCCCCATACCATAGGGTGCTCTCCTCCTTCCTGGATCTTAACTCTTATTCAGATGGTCAGTCCCTTGTTCCTCTTCACACTTTTCCTTCTAAAACTACTCATTGAAAGAAGCCAGGCTCAGAAGGCACATGGTTTACAGTTCTCTTGTGTGGATTTCAATAAGCAAATCTAGTACTTTTGAGGAAAAGAGGTGCTCCTGACTAGGAAGCAAGGAGAAAGTGATGGGTTTCTAAGGATAATCTGGGTGGTAGCTGCAGCAGACAAATGCTAATGTTCATCCACCAGTGCATAACATACTTGTGCTCTGGGTAGTGTAAATTAAACTTCAATTAAAAAATGGTTTTATGCTTGCCGTCTAAAAGCTGTGATGAGGCTTAAATGTTCTATAAGATGTTGAACATAGTGACTTGTGGGGGTGGGGGCAGGGTGGCTATCTGATCTCTTTATAGACAGAAATAGTTTTTGCCAATTGGAAATACATAGCTCCCTAACCAGACTAACTTTGCATATAGTTTAGCTTTGGATACAGTTTGGCTTTGGAGACTCACCTTACCATTGAACTACATCTACATCCCCAGGTGGAAAGACCTTGTTTTGTTTTTTTTTTCATTGTATTATTATTCATTTGGGGTTTATTGCCATAGTTCTTGCTTAGTTGATTTCCTCCATTTAATGGATTGTATTTGCTTTTAGTTTTGTTTATGGTGAAAATGTTTGATCATTTATAGAAACAGTGGCAGTGTGACTTAATAGATTATGCAGTACCTCCCTCCCCCAGTTGCACACATCCAAAAAAGAACTTTGGGTTTTAAAGTATTTAAGGGCCAGCAAGATGGCCCTTAGTGGGTAAAAGCACTTACCTAGCAAAGCCTGGGAACTTGAGTTCAGTTCCTAGAACACAGGTAAATATAAGAGAGAACCAGCTCTATGGAGTTGTGCTCTGACTGCTACATGTATGCTGTGGCATGTGCACCCAAATACAAAAAATAATAAATACAAAATGAGTAAAGTATTTAATGCAAGCCTAGGACTTATTTTTCCTGAGTCTTGTAGTTGTCCTCAAACGTAACACAGTTCTTCTGTCTTACCTCCCAAGTGTTGTGATTACTGGCATATACCACCATCCTTAACTGTAGAAAGCATTCTTAAAGAAGACTTACAGCTGAGCATACCACAGTTTAGTGTAAGAATGTTTTAGTCTATGTGTTACATACATGTACACAGCAACATAACTTTTTTATACAGGACTTTCTTTATTAGCATAGGAAAATTGTCAGAGTGGTTAAAATTAGCTCATGGTTAAATAATAAAAATCCTTCTAAGATGACTTTTTACAGAATATCTACACTAGCTCTAAGGTGCTGCCAAAACCACTCAAGTTTAGAGATGTTGCATTGTAAAGGTCAAAACAAGAAAAAACCCACCCCACTAGTATGGGTGGGTAATGCAGGTATGAACCACAGGTTATATAAGTATGCCTGAAAGAAAGTCTGTTCAAGAAAGTATTAACTCTCAAAGTTTGAGTGCCCTGTGCTATTTTTCTCCCTATGCCAGCAGACTAGACTGGCTGATTTTATTAGTTTTAGTCCCTTTTCCAAATAACATATCAGTAGAAAGGGTCATGAATTTAATCAGAATTTTTAAGAAAGGAAATATAGATAACTCATAACTGTTGTGTGAACACCCCTCCAAAACACACAATAAAGCCCATCTCAAACTAGAAAGTACCACAGAGTCTTTCCCTTTTGTTACTGTACCCCAAACACAAAGCTTGACAAAATTGCTATCACTGAGTCATTTGCAAAACCAGTTTCACAGCATGTGTCCCGTTCACTGCAGGTAGGTCTGCAGTCTTCTCTGAACTGGAGCCTCTCTTATTCCCTTAATTCCCTTTAGTTTGTTACAATCTTGGTGACATAGAGGATGGTTTTGTACTTCTCAGTCTTTAACCTCTTGTCATCCTGTGATTTGAAAACAAGAAAAGGCAAATTATAAATTAAAAACTAGATCTTAACCCTTTGAAGTTGGGAGAGTGAAGCACTTAAGGGATTTGTCCCTCAGTACTGCTTATCAGTCATCCTAGTAAGACGGAGGGAAGAACAGACTCTACCTGTTGGCTCCTGGGCACATTCCTTTCTGTTTGGGAACTGACTTGCCAGACTGCACATTAGTAACTTATTTAATGAAGATTTTGTAGCCTACCTCTCCTCCCTCTGAAAAGGCTCTTTCAACTGGAGAAGGATGTGTGGGCCATGGAAAGAGGAGCTTTCATGCTGGAAACAGGACCTGGTAGATGTTGCAAAGCTGACTGTTTCTTTTTCCTCTATTTGCAGAAGAGACTTTGACGGGCTGCAGGAAAAGTTCACAGAATGCAGGGCTCTGAGCAAGGAAAAATGCAAGGGTGTGGTTTCCCCTTGGCTCAGAGTTACCTTTTATATTTTGACAAACCTTCTATAGGATATAGTTAAGTCCTCCAGATGGTGGTGGACTGTCACTTTTAGTTTCTGATCTTTTTATGTGAATGTAGCTCAAACTGATAAAAATGGACCCCAGGAGTCTCACTATCAGAAATGTGTGTGTAATGGAATTACATAAATGGTTCTGATAACAAAGACATTTTCTTGTGCCTACCACCCTATCACCAGGAAGATTTCAGAATGAGGAAACAGGCTCCAAGGCTGTGTGATTAGGATCTGGGAGCATAGCAAATGTTGAATATCTTTATCCACAGTGATGATGATAACAGTCTTGGGTATGTCACAGGGTTAGAGTGGCAATTGATACAGGTATATTATAAAGAAAAAGGCTGGCATGAAGGCATTAGCAAAGTAACTATTTGTAAACAATGTTCTTGCAGGCTTTTGTTTTCAGTAAATAACTTCTTTGAACTGATTAGTCTAAACTGGTAGGAAATGACAGTGTTCTTCTTGTGCCTAAAATGACTTGCTGTTAGCTCAGAACATGTTCCTCGATGTTAGGGTGCTGAGAGGAGGGGAATAATGGCTAGATGCCACTGGAGAGTGGAGACAAGATCGTGTGTGTGCTTTGTACTTCTTGATAACCACAGTGCTCAGCTGAGAACATAGAAGTCACAAATATCCATGATTATTAAAATTGGCTATTTCTTCTATGTGTTGCTGGCCTAGAATGTGAAACATAGAGCAGAGCTTGCTTAGTGGTGTTGTGTATGTTTAGTTCACTGAGAACTGGTATTGCCTGGCTTACTTGTGAAAGGTTGACTGATGGTAGTGGCAATCCCACTGTGAACACTGGCTAGGAACTACAATCATGGTCTCATTAGAATTGCAGTAAATGACTATTGTTCTTATTTTATAGTTGAGGAAATCACTTGACTAATTTGTTCAAAATCATAAGAAATAGTGAGGGGCAGAGATTTGAGCCAAGATCTGGCACTCCAAAGTCATACTCGTCTTAAAGGTAGCTTTAAATTGTTTGTTTTGGTTTCTTGACACAGTCTCACTGTGTAGTACTAGCTGGCCTAGAACTTGGTATGTAGACCAGGCTGTCCTTCACCTCACAGGGATCCTCCTTCCTCTGCTTCCCAAGTGTGTTGAGATTAAAGGCCTGTGCCACAACACCCAGCTAATTTTAAATATTTTGTTCTTTGACTATGAAATAGCCATAAAGATGGTTAAGATGGATTTCAAAAAGCCTATATTTTTCACTAAGACACAAGAGCCTGCAGAAAGATGTGCCCAGTGTTATTGATAATGATTCCTGCATGGGTAAGAGCACCATGCTCCTAGTCATGGACCCCAGTTTCCTCTGTCTGTCAGAACAAAAAACTTCAGTCTCCGATATACAAGCATATTGCTGGGTATATGTGCTTTGATTTTCCTGTCATATACGGAGAGATTTAACTCCACTCAATGAACCCTTTGGTCCATTCTGCCAAGAGTAGAAAGACTTAAATCTCATTCCATAGCACCATCACCGCTGGCTGTCTCCTTGTAGTATGGTTGCTGCATAGGCAGTTTTCTTTACCCTACACACAGGGAGAATTCTGTTGTATTAATTAACCATGATGCCATATACTGAGTACTTTTATACTTAAATTTCCCCTCTACCCTCCAAAAGAAAACCAAAACCCAAATGGAAGTTACCTTGGTATTTCCACAGGGCTGGATATGAATGAACCAGAAGGAAAAAGACTCACAGGCCAAATTGTCAACTGAAGATCCCTTGGATCAGCTCTTCTGTCTGCTATATTTATGGCCTTGCTCTGTGAAACTAGCCTGGAGTGTTGACCTCAGCAGCACCAGGGAGCATGTTAGAATTTCAGGCCTCCTCCTGGTACTGAATCGCAGCCTGAACTTCAATAAAATCCCTGGTGATTTCTCTGCATGTTCTGGTATAAGAAGCATTGGTTTTCATGATGTTCAGCCCCACTCCAGTCTGTGGGGTAGGCTTATTAAATAGAGTAGGCTCATTTAAAAAGCCCGTTTTGAAGATAAAATTTTCTATATTTCATGCCAGGCCCTAGAGTACAGTCTCAAATGTAGACTTTTAGCATTAAAAGAAGTCTTGCCATTTCTAGCCAAATATTGACTTAGCTCTTAATCTTTCCATCTCACTTTTCTGCTTATATTGAGCTTGCTTTGAATTTAATGTGAAGGTAGAAGAGTTGTTCCTATTGTTGGGGGAAGGGATTTACCATACTCTTAGAACTGTAAAAATCAAACCCCAATGACTACAATATCATCTATTTCCCTGTTCCTCCATCTTATGCTGTTTCAGAGAGGGAAGTATTAGATGAACTCACTGCGGGGTCTTCCTATTGCAAAGGGATGAAACTTTTTTTGTTTCTGCATGCTGCTCTCTCAGCAACTGGATTTGGCCTGGGTCCAGTTCCTGTTACTTCCTGGCCATGTAACTGTGGGTAAATCACTGGTCTTTCAATTCTCTGTTCCTTCCTAAGAAATAATGAATGCTTGAAGGGTTGGGTTCCAGTGTGTCCCCTCCCCGCTTCAGCCAGGTTTTCAGGGATCCATAGCCACTTCTACTTCTGTATACACTACTGCCACTGCCGCAGCCTCCTCCCCTTTCCTCCTCCTCTGCACCTCACCCCCACTGGCTCTCTTAACTTGGGTGTGGGTGGTCCTCACTGTTCATTAGCCATTAGTTCTGTAAGGAAGGAGCTTCTTTGTTCAAGGAATCTGATGAAATTGAGAAGTTGTTTATGAAAGTGTTCATTTAATAACTACAGTCATCTTGAAAGCTGTGATGGTTAATATCATCAACTTGATAAAATTTAGAAAACACCTGGGAGATCAGGCTCTGGATATGCCTATAGGGGATTATCTTGATTACCTTAATTAATGTGAGCAGGACCAGTTCCTGGACTGTGTTAAGGGTGGAGAGAGCAAGCTGAGCATCAGCAGGCTTTGCTCTCCATTCCTGATTGAGAATAGGGTGTGGCCAGCCGTATTGAGCTCTTGCCTCTGTGACCCTTTATCCCTCATGATGAACTGTAACCTGGAATTGTGAACTACAATAAACCTTTTCTTCCCCTAAATTGCTTTTGTCTCAGGGTATTTATTTAGTCACAGCAACAGGAAAAAAACTTAAGAATCCCTACACACAGGACATTTGTTTATGAAATAATACCTCATTTCCCCATTTTTAGGACACAGGTAAGAGTTCATTAATCTGTTACAAATACAGTGAAGTTAGGAAGTCTTAAGTCATCTGTATTAACTAGTTGTGGGTGGTTGTCCTCAAGTCAGCCCTTATAAGGGGATCTCAGTAGTCAGTGTTGTATAAGTGACAGGGTGCCTTAAAATGTCTCACTAAATGTAAGTTATCTCAGAGCCAGTGAAGAATTTGAGGAGAGAAGAATGTCTTGATAAGTATGCACAGTATGCATTTTTTTTCGATATTTGAGTAGATTTTACTGGAACCCTGGGGAGTCGTCATATAATTAATATTTGAAAAAAAAATTACAGAGGAAAAGCTCAGCTTTGCCTGTGGAGTCCGTGTGAGCAGCTCCTGAGTTCAGATGTTCAATGGTTTAAATTACTTGTATATTACTATTTGAACTTGAAATATTTTTAAAGCGCAGTGCAGCAGTAATAACTTTGCTGTTCTGTAGTTTTATATTACATACATAGAAAAGTACAATATTTTGGAATGATTATAAATTGCTACTTGAGACTTGAAGTGACCTGTTTTTAATTCTGTGTTATAGGTAACCCAGGGTTTAGAACTGTCCCTTTGAGTCATCAGTTTTTAAATAACCACATGTAAAATGCTGCCTTCTGTTCTTGAGGAATAATTCATATTGAGATTTTTTTAAATGACATTATGTGTACTCACATGTGCATGACACAGCACATGTGTAGAGGTCAGAGGACAGCTTGAGGGATTTGGTTCTCTCCTTCCACTGTGGGGGTCCTCGGATCAAGCTTAGGTCCTCAGCTTCAATGCAAGTATTCTTACTGAGCTATCTCACAGGCTCCAATTATTTAAAAATAAGTCATTTAAATTAAGTATGCACACATGGTAGTGTGGAGGTCAGAGAACAACTTTTCAGGAGTTGATTCTCTTCCCTCTACTATGTTTCAAGGAAGGATCTCTTGTTTCTGGGCTGCCTACTCCAAGATAGCTGGCCTGTGAACTTGTGGCCAGTTTTCCTATCTCTGCCTCCCATATTGCCTTAGGAGTGCTGAGATTACAGATGCCCTCAACTGTATCTGATGTTTGCTTTTCATTGGGTTCCAGGAATCAACCTCAGGTCATCAGGCTTGTGTGGAAAGCACTTTTATTAAGAGAACTATCTCCCTGGCCCTCATAATTGATATTTAGCAGTGGTAAGTTTTGTAAAACTACTCATTATCTATCTTGTGAATAATTGCATATTGGGTTGATCATATCCTAACCCTATGCCTTTTATTCAATTTAATAATGTAAGGCCTAGAAATAACTCCTATATACTCATTTCATATTTTTGCTGTGGCAAAATAGTTGGGCCCTGCCATTACTGTAAAGTAATAATATAAGGGATTAGAAATGGAAATTTTGATTATTGAGATGGTAGGTTGTGATGAGACAGAAACTTAGGCTTTTTCAGTTGCTAAAAATCTAGTTACCTGACTGTACTAAGTACTACAGAAAGATGAAGTGTAAGACAAAAGATTTCAGTTTCCTAGTAGCGTTTGTTCAAGGCAGGGGTTACCTGACACTGCACTTATAGTTGCGGTCCTCCTAAGGTGGTGCAAAATCAGAAATATCCAGAAAATGCTCTAGACTAGTGTAGAAACCAAACATCTTTCAGGTTTTGGCTTTGACTTTTCAGAAAAAAAAGATGCTCTTTCTCCTGGATCTTTGAAGATTGGTCAATTTTATAGTTTTGTTATTTGTTTTGAGACGGGTTCTCACTGTAGCCCCTGCTTACCTAGAACTCGCTATATAGACCTGGCCGGCCTCAAACTCGCAGAGATCCACCTGCCTCTCCCTCTGGAGGGCTGGGATTAAAGGCATGCACCACCACTCTAGGCCTAGTTTTTATTTTTATGTTCTCTGTGTTGTATATGGGGTGTGTGTGTGTGTGTGTGTGTGTGTGTTTGTTTGAGTGTTTGAGTGATGTCTGGACCTGCTACAGTAGTGTGAGGGAGGTCAGAGGACAACTTATGTGCATGATCCTCCGATTATACTGTAGATTCTGGGGATTGGCCTCAGGTCATTAGGTTTGTGTGGCAAATGCTGTTACCTTCTGAGTCATCTCATTGACCTACTGACCTTTTGCTTATATGATTTTGATATAACTCCTTCAGAGATCTCACAGCTAAGTTCAAAAAAATAAGTTGTGTAGTGAGCAGAAGAAACTGTCCTAAGTACGTTGATTTTTAATTTAGGGTAGGACATAGACCCTGAAATTCATTTGTCTAGAATTAAATAATCTCTATTCCCATTGAAGGGGATGAGGTAAAAGAAATGATTGACACAGATGAAGTCTGTGGTTCCCAGTTTGGAATGTAACACATAGGTAATAGTGGTGAGTTTGGATGTATTGTCAATCTTAGAAATTTGTTTCATTTAATGTACTTGCAAAGCTCTGATTTACTGAACTCAAGAAATGAAAAATTTCTAACATCTGCCATGGTCTTAAGTACTATAAGAGAAATAAGTACGTGAGAAATAGTCTTCTTCTAGTAGCTTGTAGACAGATGTGAAGACTGAGAATTGCAAATTTCAGTAACATAACACCAGTCCATGCCACCATTTTGCACGTTAAACTTCCTGTTACTTAAAAATTAAATTTCTTTGATAAATTTTGTTAAACTATAAATTGAGATTAAACTAGCAAACCTAGTAATACTTATAGTTATTTTGACTGAAGCTAAAAATACGCATTGGAACCTCTTAGCTAAAGTAGAATTTTACACGTCACCGACATGTAAATACTTTATTTATAAAGTAAATACTTTAGTATTACTTGACTGCATCCTGAGATTTACCGAAGGCAAGATGTTAGCTAATTTTCTAGAAAAGTCATGTTTCTTTTGGAGCTCTTGAGTAGATTAAAAACTGAAGTTTAGAATGAGAAGAACCTTAAATTGAGTATCACATGTGTGTTCCTACAGCAGCAGTCATGCCAAGATGGACTTTTCTCACTATTTCCCCTTTGTATTTGTCTGGTTAGTATGTACCAACAAGGGCTAGAGACCTGACTACATGGGGTTCACAATCCCAGCAGCAAAAATAGATTAAAAGCATAGCATAGAGTGTCATGATTCAACATGCTTTGTTGAATGAGAAAGGCTGCCTGCTGGCTTCTGGGGTGGCCTCATTAAGGTGCTGTTAAACAAACACCTGCAAATATCAGACCTTTCTTTGAATTTTCTACCATATATATTTTTTGACATCTTCCTTTGAATTTTGATCACATAAGATGACATAGACTCTTGGGACTGAATGACAGCTACTCCAGAACTTATTTGCTTAAATAGTCATTACTTCATAGTTTCTATGGGTCAGGTTTCGTGCTGTTTGGCTCCGTATCTGGAGGAGAAGAGATGATCCAAAGTCTGAATATGAGGAGTATCTTAGAGACTTTCTGCCTCATGAGAGCTCAGTAACTGTATCTCTGCAGCAGGAACATTTCTTACCACCCCTTTAGGAAAAAGAAAAGTCCATTTCCTGGCTTTTACATCCAGTTATTCAACCAAATATATGCCTCTTTCAGGGAAACAAGCATTATCCAGAATAACAAGAAAATAAAAATTAGTGAGATTATAAAACAACTGGTCTTTATAGCCTTCCTTCCTTCCTTCCTTCCTTCCTTCCTTCCTTCCTTCCTTCCTTCCTTCCTTCCTTCCTTCCTTCCTTCCTTCCTTCCTTCCTTCCTCCCTCCCTCCCTCCCTCCCTCCCTCCCTCCCTCTCTTTTTTTAACTTTTTGAGAAAGGGTCTCCCTTTAGCCCTAACTGACCTGGAACTTGCTATGTAGACCAGGCTGACCTGAATCTCACAGAGATCTGTCTGCTGTCTTTTGTAGTCTTAAGTGTTTTCAGTTTATAGGCCCATGGAGTATTTCTTCTATCTGCTTTTGTTCTGAACACCTGTCCTTACTGGTCCTGATTAGCCAGCTGAGTAAGAAGACTCTAAGATTCCTGTTCTGGGCCATGGGCTAGGTTGCCCTCACTTATGAGTCCGCTGTCCATAACTGGAGGTCTCTGTACCTTCCATTGATCAGAATTAAGCTTTCTTCTATGGAGCTTGCAATTCCACCACCTTTCACTAAAGCTTATTGTTAGTGAATATTATTTTGTGAATCTTGCCTTCTTCCTGAGCCTGCTGAGACCAGGTCACAATGCTGTGTGTTCAAAAGGTAGGCTCCATCTGACTAGGAAATCATCCACATCATTGTCTCCTTCAACAGCAAGCTCCCAACTGGCCCTTTCTGCAGGTTCCTTCCTGTTTGTCAGTTATGGCCCTCTGATGCCTCAGGGTTGTCCCTCTCACTGAAGGCTGCATGGTTCTTATGGCTGCCATCTTGTGTCAGACCCTAGAGGTCTTCGACAGCCTGATCATTGTGCTCTGTTCCATGCATTGTAAGTACCAGAAAAGGAGAAGGGAAAGAGGAATAGATATTAAATACAGGAGAGTTTTAAAGGCTAGTTTATAAAGTAGAATTTTTATTGAAAATAATGTGATCTGAGTGAGCAGTTCGTGCTTTTGAAAGTCTGAGTCTGAGTGTAGCAGCAAAAGGTTAGTTAAGTAGCTCTTCATCTATCATTTTTATTTATTTTTTTATTATAAGAAAAGCTTCAGAGAAGGCCTCAGTTCAGTGTGGTACATTATTTAAAGTGAAACAGCACTTGAACATGTGTCCGCCATTGTGCATGCTGAGCTCCCATGGATCACATGTCCCAGTCTGTACAGACAGACCAAGTTGGAGCCTTAGAGACTGCTGCTTCCATTTGCTGTGCTGTAGAGAAGAACACAGCTGGTGAGCTGGATTTCTGCCTGTGTCTGTATGGATTCATCTTTGGCATTTGGGGTTCTCGTGAGCTCCCATGTTTTCTCTCCGATTGGTTTGCTATTTGGTGAGTTAGCTAGTGTCTGCTCTCCAGAATATGCAGCCTATTCCTCCTTCCTGTTTCTTCATTTTGGGTCTATGTAAGAACAGCTTCTGTTTCTTACATTCAGATGTTTGTAGGAGTTGAATAGAAGAGTCCCTGACCTGAGTGACAAAGGATGAGTGTCACCACAAAGAGCAGGGGATCTTGGCTGCTCGATCTGAAGTGTGGCAAGTAAAAAACAAATTAAGGCAGTGTCTCTGCTGTGCTCCCTTAACAGTTGATAACCTCTCACAAACTTGGCTTAACTCTGGAAGGAAGAGCATTAGGAGAGATAATCAATTGTTTTGGGAAGCAAGATGTGGCTGCCTGGAGTCTTCATGTAAGAAGGAGCCAAGAACCTCACAGCAGGGAGTTACTCTGGCATGTAGGCTACGGTGTAGGTTCCTCTGCTTAGGAGGTTTGGCTTAGGTGTGAGAAGGTGTTACTAGTCTAATCCAGTTCCATGTTTTATAGGAACAGGCTGAGTGGGCTTCTCCTTGTTTCTTGACAGTCATTCTTGGACAGAATTGATGACATTAAATTTTGATTGCATTTATTTTTCATTTATTGCATGTGAGCACATGTGCCCTTCATGGTGCAGGTGTGGAGGTCACAGAAGTTGGTTCTTTGCTCCCACCATATAAGTTCCGGATGTTGAATTCGTGTGGTCAGGCTTGGTAGCTAGCACCTTTGAGCCATCTCATTAGCCCAGAAATAGTGATGTTGTGGATATTATATTTAAGATTTGATTTCAGGTGTGTTTTTTTTTTTTCTGGAGGAATTGAGTAGGAGCCTTAATCATAGAGAGGGGAAAAAGAAAGGCTGTCACTCTGAAAACTTACAGACTGAGTTAAACTTACTATTTTTTTATTGCACATTATGACAAGGCCTCTGTGACTCTTCAGGCTGCCATAATAGTACTTGCTTCCTCTTATCATTGACCCTGAGCACTCCTAAACATCTTCTGATTTTGGTCTTTACCTAGTCATGCTCCAGTGACCAGCCCCAGAGGTCTGTGAGTTCTTCCTGTCCTGACTCAGGCTAGCCTTGAGCAGCAGGACTCCTTAGAGCTGCTCTTCTGTTGATGTGTCCCATACATCTCCTGTTTCTCAGTCTTCTGAAAAAGCTATCACGGTGGCTTTGAAATTTGTTATCAAGGATTTTGTTAATCTATTCTAATTTATTTAGGAGATGGCAACAGTCATTATTTGACTTATAGTTATTGGTTAATTACCCAAACTAGAATATGTTTCTTTTTGCAAGTTGAATGCTAAGAGAATAAAAGACCAAGTAGTTTACAGCACAGCTTCTTGAAATAGATTTTTTTACTTTCAGCAACTTCTGGTTTTAGTGACACTTAAATACTGTGTATTATGTTTATTTTTAGCAAGTTTTGGATTTTAAGTAAATGAAAAACTGAACTAAATTGTTTCTAAAAATATAGCAAGTTAAAAAAAATTTTTGCATGTCCTAATTAGTAAGGAAGGTACTACTTGGGGGAGAAATATAAGTTTTGTGCTAGTCTCTTGTTTAAATTGGCTAGGATTTCATTAACTTGTATTGTTATAAGAGTAGATAAAAGGTTTTAAGATTTCTTTTAATAAACATGCTTTCTTTTAAAAAGTTTTTAGTTGACACATAAAATTATACATATTAAAGGAGTACCATGTGCTGTTGCCATATACTTCTTGTACATTGTGTAATGGTCAACTTAGGGTACACATACTTGTCTCCTTAAACATTAATTTATGATAGAAACATTCAGTCTTCTATTCTAATACACAGCACATTATCTTTTGAATTTCCCCCCACCTGGTTTCTAATAACCACTAGTCCCTCGTTTCTATTGATACCTACCTACTTTTTAATATTCCACCTATAAGATATGTATCTGTGCGTGACTTAATCTACCATTCTCCGGTTTTATTTATATTTAAATATCAAGACTTTGTCCTTTTTGTAGCTGAATAATAGTCCATGATGTGTATGCACACCACACTTTCTTTACCCCTTCATCAGTTACTACCTGTCTTATGGACAGGGGTTATAAATGACACTTTGAAATTGATTTGTTTACTCTGTTTATATTGACTTTATGATGAGCCTACATTGTATTCAACCAAGAAAGACCCCATATTTCTTATTTCACTAATGGTTTGATCAAGGCGTATTCTGATTAGATCTAGGCCTTCTCAGAATGTGGGTTGAAGAGATTTGATAGCTGGAGAGATTATCATATTGCTTCCTAATCAATCCCCTTAAGCGGTTTCATTTTACAGTGACCTTTTCATGTAAAGTAAGTTCCCTCAAAGTCTTAGGTGCCTGTCACATGGGGTTGTGAAGTTGCATTCCAGAGTTTAAGAATATTTTTTTGCTGGTCTTTATTCTGTTAACACCTCTTTGCTTTGGTTAGTGCTGATTATGAAGGACATTCTTGTTTTGATGAACTGGATGAGAGAGAGAGAGAGAGAGAGAGAGAGAGAGAGAGAGAGAGAGAGAGAGAGAGAGAAATATGTAGGATTATAGGATTGTTTCACTTGAATAATTCACTTAGCAGTATTTAAATTCAGTTGAAGCAGTGGTGAGTAGTGAAAGTAAGTGCCTGTGTTTTGTACCTAGCTGTGACAATGTGACAAGCAAATTAGTTGAGGGATTCCCCCTTCCTCCAGTTTAAGGAGCATCCTTATTGTTTGGAGAAGATGGGAAATGAGTTATTCAATGTTGGTCCATACCTAGTTTCCATACATTAAGTGAGTATTTAAATGGAGGGTTCTCTTTGGCTAGACTTTCTGTCATTTTGAGTTTAATTGCTTGATATCCCCAGATATCAGTGATCTATACTCCTCCATGTCCTATAATGTGTGAAGCATCTCTATCTTGAAAAGGTACCTTGGTTTTCTTTCAGATGGAAGATTCCTGTGACTTCTGAGGAGTCAACCCAGAGTCTCACAGTGAGTGAAGACTTTTGGTCCATTTCTTGTTCCAGAACATTTGATAGAAATTGTAAAGGGATGAAGGGAGAATGTCACATGTCAGCTGGCAGGCAATGACACCAGATGCAGAACTCAAGATGGGCAGCCAGCTCCCTGTTTGAAAGGTGGCTATTTCCTCCAAGCCCTGGAAGGAAATTAAGTTCTTTTCTAGGGACAGAAGGGCTCCCTTGAACCACTCTTGTGATTTATATGGTTCATAACAGCTCTTCTCTCTATTCTGGAGTCTTATTTACCAAAATGACTTTTTAGTTGGCTCCTCGGCCAGGGGTATCCACCCTTGGAGAGAGACAAATAAAGTTTGGATGAATTTTTTTCTGTTCATTTTTTTCATTTCAAGGGGAAGATTAAACTCTTTGTAAATGCCAGTTTAGCTAGTCTGGACTTTGGTTGTCACTTTTGTATCTTCCTCCTGTGCAAAATCAAACCCTCACTGCCTCTTGACACTACTTTCATCTCTGGTCTTCTGCTACTTCTCTGTTCCAAGCCCAGGCAGAGATCAGGCACATACATAGTCTTTCCAAAAAAAGCAAGTGGCAGGAAAAATTATGGAATAATGAGCCTTTTTGACTCTGAATTCAGCACTTTAACATTGGTGCAGTAGGTGGAGTTATTCTTAGAGCCCCAGTTTGAAGATGGCTGTGCAGAAACCCATCTGTACTGCTGGTTTCCAACATTTCTGGTACAAATATTGTCATTTGCTCTTGAGGCAATCTGCTATTTCAGTCCTAGATGCAGTTTTGTAATATGCTGAGCAAAATAGCAGAGAAAAATATATCCTAAGTGATGGTATAATCTTCAGTTTAAAAACACTTTAAGCAGTGTTTCCAGTAGAGAATTGTTTGGTGTGTCTCCTTTGCTTGGCTGTAAACATCATCTAAATTCATTTTTTCATTCTTGTTTGAGGCCTAGCCCCCTTATGCTGACTGTGCACATCAGTAAGTTCTACACCCACTGAAAGATACTGTTGGTCCAGATAAAGGCTTACATAATTCTTTAAAATGTATTCTGTGGAAGTTTATAACATGCCATGTTCATTTTGTTGGCAAGAAAACAAGTAACATGAGCAGAATTTATGTGGCCCATGAGTCAGCTTTACATTATACATAATGAAATAGCCAAGGCAGACCACTTTATGAAGAAAATAGTTTATTTAGCTCACAGTTTTGTAGAATGGAAGTCAAAATAGCATGTTTCAAAGTCTGGTGAGGGGCACTGATGGTGGAGCATATGTGTTATCTCTGTGTCTCTCCCCGCCCTTTTTTTTTTTTTTTTTTTTAATAAAGTCACTAAGAGTCAGTTATGGGGTTTCTGCCCTAATGACTTAATCTAGTCCCTTTCCAAGGACCCCACACTGAGCACCATAGTATAAATTTTCACCCTCCTAACACTATTAACCTAAGTTTGAGGATTAAACTCCTGTGTTAGTTTGAAGGACAAACTTTTTTACAAAATTTGCCAAATTTGATGAAATACAGCAATTTCCTACTCTTTCTATGTCCCAGGCCATGAGAATGACATTTTTCATGGAGGCTGATAAACATCTTGGTAAGAAAACATGTGAAGCCTCTGTAGAGTGAGTGATTATCAAATATACTGGGTCTTTCCAGAAACAAGGAGCGTTAGGTTATGCCACCATTTTATTGGGCCGTTGTCATGAAGTCTTTCTTAGAGAGAGAAAGCATATCCTGTAGGAAGTACTAAGTTTCCTTCTGTTTCTTTGGCTTTCTCATTTTCTTCCCAGCCTGATGCATAGTGAGAAATTGTCTTACAGTATGACTCAGTGTACCTGTGCATACATGATACCAATGCCTTATGAAATAGTACTGTGCCTACCCATTGGTATAAAAGATGCTTATTCTGTTTCAATTCATGTAAAAAATTGCTAGTCTCTAAAATTAATTTTTTTGTTTTATGGATTGTGATCTAGAGTTTTAGCCTGAGGCTTCCCACATTTCTTTCAAGACCTTGACGTCTTGGCAAAAGCTCTGAAGTTAGGGGAGAAGTAAGTGTATTTTCATATATGGAAGATTAGGCCACAGGATAAAAATGAGAGGAGAGATCAGTCTACCCAAAGACACACTGAAGGATTGAGAATGAACAAGTAGTCGTCCGTCTGGATTGGTCTCAAATACGGAGCTGGTTAAAGTTATGCACTAACCGAACAGCTCTGAAAGACAGTTTGTTTCTTAAGTCCTGAGTGACAGACTAGCCATCATAGAGTTTGTCACTTAAATACAGCCAGCTGTTGAAAGCAGGCAGCTGTTGGTTGGGCCACCTTCCTAGTGTTTTCCTTGCAATTAACCTGATTCAGGCTCATGGAACCTATGACCAGCTGTTTGCAGAAGCTTTACTCTCATGAAAGTTCATTCCACTTTTCATTTCCTTAAAGAAAATACAGATTCCATTTTTACCCTGAAGTCAGGTAGGTTGTCAGAAGTATAAAGAATTTTGGGCGATTTTTTTTTTTTTTTAAATTACCCTTTGCTTCTTGTTCTGCAAAGTGGGAGTAGTGGACTGGTGTGATTAGTTGGGATTCTGGCAGGCTCTGGAACAGCTTTTCTCTCACCGAGGCCCTAAATTTTTACTGATAGGTATAAGGAACAGTAATCTTTTCAAAACTCTTTTGTGAAGTTAGGGCTATGTGTTTAGAGGAAATTCTGAGAATTAAAAGGGAAAGGGGGCGGGAAGGAAAATTGCAGGAAATTGAAAGGTAAGGTTGATATTCCTGATTAATACCGCTTCTGAAAAAAGGTGATGATTTCAGAATTGGTCCCAGAACTAACTGGCGTTTATTTATAACCTTATCTTGAAGATAGCCTTTCTTAAATATCTAGTGCATTGCCTTTTATTACTGATATTAACCAATAGCACTGCTAACTTCATGTTTCTCAGACTTGACTGCCATATAATTACCTGTTTCGAATTTTCTACAATTTGACCCCCTTGCATTAAAGCATATTCTATATGGAATAGCATGGCTGAGCTAAGAAGAATCTTGGACATGACACTGGTCCTGACATTCCCAAACGTGATGGCAGCTTAGTATATATTCCTGGATCTCACTTTACACCAATTGAATTCTAATATGAGTGTTTCTGTGTTTTTTTTTTTTTTTTTAAACCATTTCCCAAAGTAGTAACCACTTATTATTCAGCTTCAGGAAAAGGAAACTGATTTGTTGTGTTTAGTTACTGGCCTTCTGAATAGCTGGAGGAGAAACCCTCTTCTGGCAGGGCAGTATGGCTCAGTGATAGAGAGCCCTGGTTAAGGTCCTGAATCAAATGGTATTTACATCTCAGATACTGACTACATAGGTGAATATAAGCAGTTTCAAGATGGCAAACAGAGACCTTCACCCAGAGGTTTGTAGGTTGTTACGGGGGCTTTCTCAAAGGGTGAATTTTGTAGGTGGTATTCGAATCACTGGGATATGTGCTTCAAGCCATATGCAATGCTACTCCACCTGTGTCTGCTTCAAAAAATATAGGCTCCAGCTAGTGTTCCTTTCTTCCATCTCTGTGAAGTATTCCAAACATCTAGATAGGCTTACAGGCTAATGTTATTAGTACCCACATTCTACCACCAGTTTTGACAGATACCACCCATCTTCCTATAAATAACCTTTCTGCTTCCTCAAAGGCAGCCGCTAATTCCAGAGTTGGTGCCTGAGGGTTGCCTTGCTTGCCTGAAGCCTCTCTCTGGCTGTTTGGCTGATGAATGCCAGCCCATAAGTCTGGTGTAAGACGGTACACACCCCCCTTTAACTTCTATAACTGTTATTTAATGCAGATCTCATTCTACAGCTTGATTTTCTTTAAAATGTCAACATTATATCTTTGAGATTTGTCCATACTTTGTGACATGTCTTAACGTAGCCCTATAGTCTACACTAAAATCAGGAAGTTGGAAGGCAGGCAGCTTGAAAACTTCCCAATTGGAACAGGGGTAGGGATGGGGGTGGTGACAACAGACATGCAAGAAATAGATAGGAGAGTTTCTGTTGAATTTTTAGTATACAATATTGTCATTTACGGTAACATTGTTAGTTGAATAGTCCATTATTTACTTAGAAAATTAATTGCATGTCTTAAGTTGTTTCTGTTTACAGTGGGTATAGTTGCTGCTGTAGAGCCCAAACAGGTGAAAGTTAAGATAGGTTGCATAAAACAGGAGGCACATGAGGCCTAATTAAAGTCCTGTTGATGATAAAAGGATGACTGATCAAGTGGCAGCTGAGTTCCCAATTTAAACACAAATTCATGCTCTTGTATAGGATAGCCCTCTTCAAGCTATGAGAGGCAAAGGCATATGTTTCAGCAATAAGCAGAAAGGCTGTGTGACTGTGCTCACCGTGCTACTTTTAGGCAGTCTCTTTTCAGGGTTTATAAGAGAAAGAGGCCAGAGCCCATGATTTCTAGTGATGCTCTAGGGTGTTCTGGCACCTGTTAACACCCCAGCAAAGGTTTCAGTCCTTTCTGTGTTCTCCAAGGAGCTGACCATGAATTTGGGTTGTATTTTTATTTGTCTCAATCATCTCTTCTAGTTGGATTAAAAATGTTAGTGTTCAGCCTGACCTAAGAAGGCCTGTGTTGGGGACTAAAGAGACAACTCAATACTGAAGAGCACTGCTTACTCTTCCAGAGGATCTGAATTCAGTTCCCAGCACCCACGTGGTGATTAACAACCATTTTTAACTCTAGTTCCAAGGGATCTGACACCGTCCTCTGGCATCTGGACATTGCATGCATGAGTACACTTATATACATGCAGGCAAAGTACTCATACACATAAAATAAAAATAGATATTGTTGTCCAAAAGGCCTCTGTCTATGTAACTCAAGCACCGGGTATAAATATGCAAAGCTATGTGCATGCTGTGTGGTGCTCCGGAAACTTTCTTGGAGTTCGAGTTTGCGCTGACATATTGGAGGCCCTAACCATGAGTGGTCAGGGACTGCCATGTTTATTTTGCTCAGTTGAGCCTGATATGAATTGTGTACATAATCTGTTTTGATCATACCCCCTCCCCCACTTAGGTCTTCTACTCCTCGATTACCATCCTGCTATTATATCAGCTTTTCCCAAATACTGTGTCACTAAGCATGTTTCATATAGTAGGTCAAGAAACATGGTCAGGGAAGGATGGCATGTTGTGTATGTGCGTGCACTTGTACGCATGTGCAGGTTAACTCTTTTATCCTCTGCACCTACAAAGCAAAAAGTCTTAAATTACTGGGAAGTGGTTGGAGATGCTTTGCTTTGGCAATGAAGACAAACCTGGAAGTGGGGTGGAATAGGAGGCTGGCTGCAGAAAATCTGTATCGTGTTGCTTGCAGCACCATGCCTCTGGTATGTTACACCATTTTAAACAGAATGCACAAAAGTTCTCAGTCTACAGGATCAAGGTAGATAGATGAACTACAGCCTGACACTTGTAATGTTTGAAACATAAGAATGAACTTCTGGACTCAGAACAGAGAGAATCTTGTGCACTTAGCATAGTGTGTGACAATGCACATTCTCTGGGAAAGCCTTCTGCATCACACTCCACACATACCCCACACCACCACTGCCCCTGCCTTTTAAGAAATATTCACCTTTACTTGAAGTTGTTGCTTTTACTTGTTGTCACTGAGTGGGGAGTAGGGTAGAGGAAGGTGGTAAAGATACGAGTGGCAGACTCTGCACCTGTCTCGTACATCAGCTGTCTTGCTTCCCTTTAGTAGAAGAAGAATGTTGTGGTTTGGATGTAAAATATTCACCACATGCTCAGGTGTTTGAACACTTTCTTCTTAGCTGGTAGCACTGTTTTGGGAGGTCACAGAATGGTTAAGGGGTCAGACCAGTTGGAGAAAGTGGATTGCTGGGGTTAGGCTTTGAAGTTTTGTAGCCTGGCTCTACTTCCTGCCCTCTCTACTTCCTGGGCCACTGGGATGTGAGCAAGTAGTTGACACATGCTCCTGCTGCCACCAAGCTAGCTCCCTGCTGCTGCACCTTCCCTGACATGATAGGCTTCCTCCTCTTAAACCAGGAGCCAAAATACCCCCCCCCCCAAGTTACTGCTCTTCTAGAGAGAGGAGAAAAGTAAAAAAAATACATAGAGCTTGACAAAACTTATTTTTTAATTAGTATGATATATGTGTGAGTGAGGAGTGCATGCTATGGTGTGCATGTGGATATCAGGGGACAATTTTGTGGAGTTACTTTTCTGTCTACCTTTACATGGGTTCTAGGGATCAACCTATTGCAAGCACCCTTACACACTGAGCCATCTCACTGGCCCTTATCTGATTTGTTATAATGCTGAAGTCTCAAATCAAAGTAGAAAAGACAGTGTCTTAGAACTGACCATCAGCCTCCCTCCTCCCTTCTCAGGTATTGCATGCATACGTTTTTTTAAATCTAGGAGTTAGAAATTTTTAATATTTGTTTTGTGAGGTAGGGTCTTCTTTTGTAGCACAGGTTGGTCTGGAATTCTGTATATGTAGCCCAGGCTGGCATCATACTCCCAGCAATCCCTTCTGCCTCAGCCTCCCCAGTGTTGGAGTTGCACCTGCACCATCATGCCCAGCTAGAAATGAAATTGATGGGGATGATTTGTATGTTGTTTGTCTCAGCACTGTTGTATACATAGTACAAAATATTTGAGCTTTTTTGTTTGCTAGTTGCTGTAACTTTTACGTGTGGCTGAAGGTTGCATAGTGCTAAGTTGTTCAGTGATGGGAAAGAATGGAAGAAATGAAAGCAGTATGAGGCCAAGGCTTCTTGTGGTGGAACAAGAAAGATGAATGGCATCTGCTGAGGGTAAAGTTTATAACGATATCACCTGCTTTCACAGTTTTAATGGGGGTAGTCACCAGCCCTTTAAAAAATGTTCTCTGGAATTTAGGTCTCTTGTGTTCTAGATAGGGGGTGGCCATGGTTAAGGGCAGCAGAAGGTTTCATAGTGTTGGAGTGCGTCCTCAGTTAGATGAGCCTCACACCCCTCTTAAGTCAGCACGGGTCAGTCTTCGTCTTGGATTCTTTTCATGTACCTTCCAGAGTGTTGACTGAGTTGTGAGTAATTTGTTGTCACTCTGTCCATATTTATGTTGAATAAGCTGTGGTTATATTGTAAGGCATTATTCTCCTTAATTTTCTTTTAGCTGTTGAAAAACAACCTGCAGGATATTAGGAGATTCATCAGCCTAGATAATGACCTCAAGAAACAAAAGTAAATCATCAAACTGTAAGAACTGAATTTATATGCCAGATGTTGAGAATGATGGATACAGTGTGTGGAAACACAGGAGACTTAATGGAAGGAGGCTTAAATTTATTTTCAAAACAAATAGTCCTCACTTCAGTATCTTGCCCTCTTGGATTGGGGAGTGGATGGGCATTAGAGATTAGGCTATGAGTTTCAAAATAGCCAAGTATCATAAATCATAAGACAAAAGGTGAACAGCTGCTTGAGTATAAAACCACATCATATTCAGAGTTAGGAAGTCCTGAGGGAGACACTTGTGTCTGGAGCTATCCTCTCCACATAGGCTGTGCCAACATTCTTTAGGGATGGATGGATGGATAGATAGATAGATAGATAGATAGATAGATAGATTTGTGTGTGTTCAGACACAAATGGAAATCAGAGAACAGTTTTCAGGAATGGTTCATTCCTACAGTGTGGAATCGAGGGGTCCAACTCAGTTTATTAGATTTACTGGCAAGCACCTTTACTTGTTAAGCCACCTTGTCAGCCCGGCCATCTGCTCTGTATTCTTTAATTTGGGGTTGGGTAAGATATCAAGAAAAGAAGTTTATGTGGCTTAAAATTATGGTGGTTAGACATTCTAAACATCAGTAAAGGCCCTTCACCATTTCTACACGGTATGGTGGGTAGCATCAGATGGAGCTAATACTTGTGGGGTATAGTAAGAGGCCACGCAGTAGAAGGAAGCAAGATATAAGGCGCAGGCAAGCCAGGCTTATTCTTTCATGGCAGCCTTGTTTCTCAGAACCATTTCACTCTCATGAGACCAACAGTAAATCTCTTCACTGGGATAGTGAGGGGCCGGCCACCTTCCACTTGTGCCCTCCTCTTACAGGTCCTGCTGTCCTTTAATGCCAGTCAACACATTGGAGACGAAGCTTCCAGCACGTGAACAAAACACATCCAGACTATAGCAGATACTTTTTTACCTATTAAGAGAAATACATAGAAGATAAAAACATAGGCACAGATATTTAAACTTTTGGACAATGAAAAAATGCTTTGCTACTCTCCAGGTAGATCCCTTTTTTGTGGGATAAATAGTGTTTCACTGAAGAAAGCTTGTTTAAATTTTTTTCAGCCATTCACAGTTCTGAACATCAGTTCTAATCTTAACTTCGTTGTGAGAATTTGAGTAAGTTACTTTTCTCAGTAGTACAAATAAAGACATGGAAATGAACATGTTGATGCACACTTCCCATTCCTTGTGAAGTAAAGGCAGGATCAGGAGTTGAAGGCTAGCCTTGTCTTGAAAAAAATAAAGAAATGAAAATTTAATTTAAAAAAGAAATAAAAATACCATAAAACCTTGTTAGTTTAAAGAAAAGCAGTAATTTGAGGCTGGAGAGAGATGGCTCAGTGGTTAAGAGCACTGGCTGCTTTTGCAGAGGATCCAGGTTCAATTCCCAGCACCCACATGGTAGCTAGCAACCGTCCATAACTCCTAGGTCCAGAGGAGTCTGATACTCTCTTCTGACCTCCATGAGCATCGCATGACATGGGTGCACTAAGACACATGCAGGCAATATACTCACACACATAAAATAACAAAGAAAAAGACAGTTGGTCTTTGAGAGGGGAGCTAAAATTCTGAAGTGTTCTGTTAGACTGACCATAGTTGATGCCTTTCTTGTTTAAGTGTCTGGTCATAGAGCCAACAATTCTAGAAACCTTGATATTTTATTCTAGGCTATTAGGGGTTTCTTGAGCAAGTCTTTTACATTGCTCGAAATTGTTAGCATTTGCTTTGTGCTTTCCAAACATATTCTTATTGAATCTTTATGACATACCTTCACAAGAGTCACATAAGCAGATAATGAACTCGCTGGTGTACAAATGTAAAGGCCCTTTCTGAAATCAGGATACCCTTTGTACTGAACTATATTGACAAATATAATTTCAATCAAAAGCACCCCTGGATGTGTCCATGTGTATTCTCTCTCTCTCTCTTTCACTCTCTCTGGGAGAGAACTTTTGAGGTCATAATATCCTTGTATGTAGCTTGAGAAAGATGTTTAAAAATTGTACTGTGTGCCACAGTACATGGCAAATATCCTAGCCACAACAGTTTTTCAGTTTCCGTTTTGAAGAAATTTAAAGCTATAACACTAAGTAATAAAGAATAAAATTGCAAAGAAGTGTTTAAAGTGTACTACCATTAATTATCAGGTAGCTAGTTATCCTGCCATTTTTTAAAGGTGAAGCTAACTACAAAACTCTTCATTTTCCCCCCAACCCCAATTATGTATAATCAGTGTGTTTTAAGAGATCAATACTCCTGAAAGTGATGTTCTTAATTTCTAAAGTTAGCTATGAGGGTTTTTATTGTGGGATTTGTTTGTTTGTTTGTTTGTTTTCTGGTCTGTCTGCCTGTGTGTAGGGATGGAGGACAGGCTCAGGTGTCATCCAAGGAAATGTGAGCCAGGCCAGTGAGACAATCTCTTGTTGGCCTGGAGTTTACTATTTAGGCTAGTATGAGTGGCCCGGCAAGCTCTGGATCCTGTCTCTACCTTCCCAGTGCTGGCATTACAAGTGTATACCACCATGGCTAGCATTTTTGCATGGGTTCTTGGGATCAAACTTGGGCTCCCGTGCTTATAAGGGAGGCATTTTACTGACTGAGCTCTTCCCTAGCTTCAGTGTAAGGTTTTTTATCTTTGGAAATTTGAAGTCTTGTGCTCTTAATTCATGGGTATAACATAGTCACTTTTTCAAAAAAAGGCATGGTTTAAACTGTCCACAGGTGATTCTGAGATCCTTTTCATCCTGTCTCATTTTCTCCCTTATCTAAGAACCCAAAGAATGAATAGTCAATAACTGCCTGGCCCAGGGCATAGTGTACATGGTGCCTTCCTGGTCTGCCTAGCTCAGGCATAGTCTTGGGGGGGAGGTACATTCCCATCTTCTCCAGGGCTAGTATGCTTGACCTGACAGCTTACAGCTGCATGCCCTATTTGTCCTTTTAAGTTCTGGTTAAATTTTCTTTAACACAAGAAAAGCTAGGCATCCTGCAAGATCTGTGCGATAGGGAGGTGTGGTTTTCAGGTAGACACATTGTAGAGAACCTTGAGGGGTCATGCGATTTGTTAGGCCTTTAGGAATCCTAAAGCAAGCATTTTGGAAACATTTGTTTACAGATCTTTAGAGTTGTCGAAGAGGCTTGGCTATTGGTGGTGCTGCGGGAGCAGCAGTACCAGGGAGACTCTGTTTTGGGAAGATGTGGGGAATGGGGTTATTTCACAGCAGGCTGCTGGCCGCTGACTCTCAGTAGAACTGCTTTCTGCTGCAGGTTCCTAGCATTAGTATGAAGACTGGAAACAGCTTGGGTCAGCCAATGAGTTTTGGTAGCTATTTCATTTGGGAAAAAACTTTAGGAATTTGGGGTAGAAGTAGCTCCCCAACAGTGACTACTTAACTATCATGAATCATTATTTCAAGTTGATGGCAAGATTCAAGATTCTCAATAAACTCTGCAGGAAACTCTCACTGCAGAGAATGTGTAATTCAGAAATATACTTTATAGCAATTTGCCACACTTTTTATAAGTATTATGATATCTGGGTCCCAAAACAGAAACAGCAACAACCGCAAACTAGGTAAGCCTGTGCTTTGTACTTTATTTTCATTCTGTTTACTAAATGTTAGTAGTTTTTAGTAAGCAGACTGTGTGTCTGAAGCATTTATTCATCCTTAGATTCTGCCAGATAACAACAGAATTTAGGATAAAATTTTTGATAGAATGGTCTTAGTGGAATATTGTTTTAATCTGTCAGTTTTAATGTTCTTTCTTGTGAATTCATATCCATCAAGTTTTTACTTGATTTTGTAAATAACTTGGAACACATACTTTGAGCATACATTTACCCAACATGAACAGCATAAATGGATTTGTCATTGTAACTAACAAAATTCACTTTAGTGCCTTAAACTTTTAGAGAACTTTAATCTTGATTTTTAGGTTTTGTTTTGTTTTTAAATGCTTCCTTTTATGCCCAATTTAAGTTCTTCATAAGAAAATAGATCCTAATGTATTATCTAGTTTAGGTTTTTATTTTGTTTTTCTTTATTCTTGTGGTAGCCAAATAGATAAGGTGGTTAATTGAATTTTAAGGCTGTGTGTTTATATAACCATTGTAGATTAGAAAAATGGTATGGCCTGTAAAATAGAAAAAGATTTTCATTAGGAAACAACAGAATTACTTTAGCAGCAAATGAGATTCCTCTTAATATTCTCCTATGGTGGGGCCCTGTGTGTTTAAGGCAGCTATTTGCCAAGAGCAGCGAAAAGGATCTGTATTCTGGGGAGTTAATTAAATTGAAGTTTTGGAAAGGGTGGTTCCTTAGGTCACCATATAGACAGGGTAGGGAATTGTGGTTGTCTCCTGTGGAGTTGGCAGTACCTAGGTCTCTCTGCCTCCCTGAGGAATGGGTTTAAAGGGCTCTGAGGGACACCTTCATGCTGCAGAGAAGCTGAATGAATCCCAGGAGAGCAAGCTTCTTTTTGAAATACTTGGAACTGAACTGCCTACTTCTGCCTCCTGAGTGCTGGGATTAAAGGCATGTGCCAACACATGTCTCTTTTGTGTGGTCAGAGGACACCTCAGATACTAGTCCTTGCCTTCCACATTGTTTGAGACAGTCCATCTTGGTCTCCCCCTCCCCTCCCTCCTCTTTCTCCCCCCTCCCCCCGCTTCCCTCCCCACTCCTGCTGCCTACTCCAGGCTAGCTGGCCTGCATATTTGTAGGGGAGTCCCCTATCTCCACCTCCTATCTTCCAGTTGAAGCACAAGGATTTCACTTGAATGTGATAATATGTCTGGTTATTTGTGGGTTCTAGGGATTCAAACTTAGGTCCTCATGTTTGCACATTAAGCATTTACCCATTGAGCCATCTTCCCATCCCAGCACTTCATTTCCTATAATGTACAGACCATGTCAAAGTGAATAATGATATAGGACATTCCCATTTTCACATTATGAATATTAAAGGTTTTGTCCTTTCCCAAATTATAGCTTCCTCTAATTAAAGACTTTCCCATGGGACATAGTTAAATTTTATGGTAAAGGAGAAACACAGCTTGTTAAATTCACGATATCTGAGAAGCCAAAGTTTAGTAGAGTTATTATCATTGAGCTTTTAAAAAACAAAATTCCATCCTGAATGCTTTTTAAAAATCATAGATGGATAAAGTTATGGACTAAAAAATTATTCTCAAATAGGCTTTAGCTAATAAAGATTTGTTACACCGGGGAACATCATTTTCTTTATAGCAAAACTTCCTCTTTCCCTGTCTTTTAAGGTTGCATGCCTCCACTTTCCATTGGAGCCATTCCTTTGTAACTTTCCTCCTAACCAAACATTTTTGTCCTCCAATACTTTGTGTGTTCTTGAATTCTCCATCCCTTCCGGCTCTGTTCTCCAGAAAGTAAACGGGATGTTAGAACAGGTGGCCTTTGGAGTACCTTACAGTTGGCCACAGTCATCACCACAGCTGTGGGGCCCCTAGAGAAGTCCTGGAGATCAGTGTTTGAGAAAAAGCATCATTCTCAAAGTTGCCATCCCAGTTAGGATCTCTTGATTCATCAGCTTGTGCATCTCTCCTTTCCTCAGACAATCTTGGGGACATACTTCTGACACAGCTTGCCATAGACACTGAAAGAATATACTAAACCCTCCAAAATTTACACTTATAATCTTCCTAAGGTGGAGAGAAACACAAGGATTATACTTCAGCCTTAAGGACATGAAAACAGGCTCAAGTAGGCAGTTTGTAATGAATGACTTAAGTTGAAACCATTCATGATGACTTAAAAATTCCTGTTTATATATTCCTTTACTTTCCATAACAAAGTAGCCAGTTTTATTTCCTTCACTTGGTCAAGTGGTAGCCCAAGTCCTTCTATGCATGCTACCTCAGCCCTATGAAGTCCTCTGATGGTCATGACTAACACTTATTGTGACCAATGTCTTACTTTGAGTTGCCTAGTCAAGACTGATTCCAAGCCTAGCACCTTGGGTCCTGCCTCATTAGGGCATCTCCCGAATGCATGAGATTCCCGTAATAGCCATAAGTTCCCTCACCCATATCTTTGGTAATGTTTTACGTGACAACAATCTTTCGCTCAAAAGAAGATTGCTTCACGTAGTCTTGCTTTCCTTACTTGGGAATGATTTGACTTAAAGTGGTTTAGAACTAAGTGTGAATCTACAAGTTTGAGAATCTACAGCCATGTGTTGGATTGCCCAGAGAGGGACATTGCCCTACAGTGTTAGATCTGATGACCTTTGTTGGGTGTTAGGGTCTTAGAAGCATGAGTCTTTGTCCACAACTTTGGGATGGATCACCAGAAAAATATAAACTGATGGTGTTCTTTTGGATTTTCAGATGCAAAAGATAGGGTTCTGGAAAATGAAATCCACTTTAGAGGAGGACCTCACATATAAGTGTATGGATTAACTGTCCATCGCATATCTTCCGTTAAATCCTGCTTTTTTTTTTTTTTAAGTCAAATTATATGCAGGCTGTTGACAGCTTATGTCTTTTGGTATGACCTGTTTTTTAAAAAAACAACACCCAGTGTCAATGTCACATGTTTTCCTCCTCACAAATACACTGTTTTTTTTATTTTTTAAGTTGTTTTACTAAAACCTCAAATGGGAACTCTGTATTGAATAGAGATTTTCCTACTTTTCTCTTTAGCTTTCACTCGTGGGGGTGCAGGAAGAGATGTAAAAGAGAGGAAGCAGGAGAAGGGAACCAAGGCCATGCTGGGAATCAGAGTAACAATCCTGCACAATGAAGGACTTTACAGAAATTAAGTGAAATGCTTTTGTTTGTCTAGCATTTTGAAAGAATTTCTAGAAGAGAGCTTTATAGTCATATGTTCCAGTCTCTGAATATAAAGTTCTTTATGTTGGTTACCCATACCCTCATGTAGGCAGGTGGCAGTTCTAGGCAGCTAAGGATCTCTGGGGACTATTCTATTTTCCTTGTGAGTCAATAGTATCTGCTTTGGAGGATTACAAGAATTGGAATGAGACATAGCTACAGCAGTAAGCTCTAAGTAAGAGCTATGTGTAAGGTACAAACTATTTGCAGTATGCATTCAGTTTAAGTTGCTGTTCTCTTCTTCTTTTTTGAATAGAAAGGCTAGGGTGCTCTTAGAGCTGAAAAACAGAAAGACACATGGTAGTCTCCATAGGCAGAGGAACAAGCTCAAATGTGGTTCAAGCTAGAAGTGGGATTGTGGGGAACCAGGACCAGGGAAATTCAGAATAAAGAAACATGGCCAGGAAGCAGGGCAAGGGCCAGGCCATTCTTTAACACAGGTCTTGAGAGTAGGGTGAAACAAAGAGTTCTTATGTGCCTTACAGCAAGTTCTGATCCCTGGTTTTTGTTGGACTCCTGGAAGTCTCCTGTAATAGATGATAGTATCTAAATGTTTTCATTTTTAGTCCCATACCTTTTTTGATAATAACATCAAATATTGTGTTCATTATATACATTCAATATGTTCAATATAGTACATTCTTGAATATGGATTTTTAAAATGTGGAATTATAAACTTTTAAAGTAAATAAAAGTTTTAAAGATTTCTGTACTTCAATGGCTGCCTGGTGGTTGCTTTAGACCATGAGGTTAAGAGCATCTTGGGGAGGACCTCTATGTTCTCAAATGTCTCCCCTGCTTCCTACCACCCTAGGACAGCACGGTGGGGCTCAGTGAGAACAAGGTCCCAGCAGCAGCACCTTACAAATTCTGGTGTCACTGGCCAGTGAGTGCTCTGCCAAATTCAGTATGAGAATTTAGTCCTGAGATAACACCTAGTGTGTTGAGAAGCCATCATAGCTCCTCACACACCACCGCCACCGGCAGTCGTTTCTCCATTATATACAGTAGAAAAAGCCTCATGTTAGTGGAAGTACTGGAAGGCATGCTTATTATATACCTGAGTCTGTAAAACAGACATTATTCTAGAGGTGCTATTATCCTGGTAGTGATAATAACACCACTAGGATTGACTGAGGTGGGCATTTTGCATGTATTACCTCATTTAATTTGTTGGACTGAACTTGAGATAGAAACTATGAGGGTGATAACCTCAGAGTGAAAGTTCGGTGCTTCTAGACAGTCCTTTGTAGGTCATCTGCTGTTCCATTTAATTGGTTACTTAGTTTGGACTTGTTCATTTCCCTTCACAAAACCTCCTGAGGACAGCCTGTTACCAAATTTCTTTTTGCATCCTTCTCTGCCTCTAGCACAATATAGTTTCCTGAACCGTGAACTGGCACAAATAGATGCATAAATGGATGCCCAAGAAATGTGTAGTGAAGATATCATCCCTGTAATGTTTTGGGGGTGTCAGTCAGTAAAAGTTCATTGAGTACATTCTGTTCTGAACATCTGTCAGATGCTGAGATTAAACATTTTAAACAAGCTTAATCTTCTTGTCTTTAAGGAACTTGGCAGTCTGGTCTCTAGGGGCGTAGAATAGAGTACCCAAGAGCAGAGCAGCAGTGTAGGCTGAACGTGCAAGTACACCAGGTCGGTCCGCCTCCACCTGCAGAACTTACTGGGTCAGGCTTCCTAAGAACGTGCTGCATTACTTGCAGTAGCCAGGCATGCAGGTAGCAGCAGGAATGTCACGTAAGGGGCTTAAGGGAGCCCAGAAAGCCAGCTTAGCACCAGCAGAAGACCAACGCCCGCAGAGAAGCATGGCTAGTACGGAGGAGACTGGCAGACTTTGCCTTTTCTCTGGTGGTATCTATCATAGAGAAATAGGGTTTGGGTAAGTGATTGATAGTGGAACCTTGGTCCTTGTCCTGTCTCTTTCCTCATCACACAATGCTTGTTGGGAGAGAATATTGGTGAGAGCACAGTATCTCGGCCCTTTGTTGCGGGCAGCTCTCCTCTGGCCTCAACAGTAGTGTAGACGCAACATGGGTAATAGCACCCCTCCAAAACCTGCCCTGAAGCAGTCAGAGCTTCTTTAATGTCCTGCTGGCTGCGTGAAAAACAGGAATTTATGTAACAAGCCCTGCACAGCAAACCCTTTCCTGTTTGGGGGGGGAAAAGGATTTTAATTGTTGGCAGTTAGTATACAGCTCTGTTACTCAAAGAGCGACCTGAAATGTCCTCTGAAAAGTATGTCGTGTGATATTTTGATAAGTAAAAGATTGCTGTAGTCAAAGAAAAAAAGTCTAAGCAATGCATTAGTCGATGCTCCACCTGAAGTTAATGAATCTTGAATCTTTTGAAAGCCCCTCCACCCCCTTTTGAAACAGTCTCCCTGTAGCCCCAACTGTCCTGGAACTTACTGTGTTGACCAGGCTGATCTACATCTCACAGAACTCCCCCTGCTTCTGTCTCCTGAGTGCTGGGTTTAAAGGCATACACCGCTATGCCCACTTCTTTTTTAACTTTTGTGAAGGTTTCATTATTATGTCTTCTGCAGTTTTGTTGAAAATATCCTCATCTATACTTGTCAGTTGTCTGATAGAATTATCTGAGTGTCATAGAGTTATATCCCCTTCCCCCTGTTTGTTAGGTGCAGGCAGCCAGGAAGTTGCTATCTTGGAAGATCTTTCTCTCCCTTTATTATTAACTAAATGTGACAGGGACAGGAGTCAAGCTTCCTCTCCTCGAGAGGTTTCATTGGAGCTTATCTGCGTGTCTATTGTGTTCAAAGAACAAAACTGTCATGATGGAATATTGTGCAAATGCCCAGACTTTCAGCATGTAGACAGTGTTGCAGGATGCAGGGTCGTAGTGTTGGCTGCTTTCCAGCCCACCCCAGGCAGATTGTTAGTTTTAAGGAGGAATTAAGAATTTAGGTTACTGATATTGGTGGGCACAGCAGCCAAAGTTGTAGCTTGTGGGAGCAGGGGGGCGGGGCGGGGGAGCAGCAAGACTTTGGAAATCTGTGGCATTAAAATACAGCACGAGAGAAATGTATTCATTAACTTCTGTGGGAAGTGTCCAGAGTTCAAGCACTTGTGTCCCTCACAGCATGTGGCTCATCCATGGGAATACAGAAAGGTGTCTTGGGAAGAGACCACCACTCCCACACACCTGCTTGGCATCCAGACAGAAAGCTCCTGTTGGGTCATGTCTGACCCACACTCATCATGCACCCTGGCAGAAGGGCTTGCCACATAGCTGCTGTGTTGCAATCCTTGGCAGATTGTAGTACAGAGGGTCAGAGGGTGTTTTGAAATATGGATTTCTCAGCACCATTGGGCCTTCCTCTGACTTTTGTATCTGTTTTTGAAAGTGCGGTACCCATTCCTCTCCCTTTGTTTTCTATCTCCTTTTAGTGAGAAAAGGCAATGTAAAAGCTGACCCTGTACTGTTCTGCTCAGGTGCAGTGTTTGGCACTTGAGTATCTTCATCCCATGTTAAGAGCATGAGGATGTGGGTAATGTGGCTGTCTCCCTGGGTGACCACAAATCCAGCCAGAGTCTCTTTGTGGTCCAAGAGGGGACCGCAGGGTGCTTGGGCAGCTAAGCCTTGCACCTAGTTGGCAGAGGAGGCCACGAAGTTGGGGGGCTATGTGTATAGCTCTGTGAGGTACCCAGGATTCTGCTCTTGGACTTGGGATCAGGTCCCTGGAGACCGAGGCTGCCAGATGCTGGGACAAAAAACTTCAAGATGAGGTGCCTGTGTGAGCCAAGTGTTTCTCACTTTCCCCAGGTGTGTGCCACAGATTCGCCCAAACATCAGAAGTCACACTGAGATTTCCTTATCTTCATCTAAGGACTAAGAGACTGTGACCCCTCACCCCATATATTTGCAGGTGTTTACGCCTGTTAACAGTGGATTTGTTTTGTACTCATAACGCACTGAATAAGAGCAGAGAAGCATCACTTACAGTTGCCTTCTCCACCACTGCTTCATTTCTAGTTGTCTCCCTGGATAATGTGTAACCCCGTTTGCAGAGTCATGAAGTTAGTAGGTATACTACTGGTTATTGGAGTAGAGAGGTACCTTTTGAATTTAAATTTTTCTTTTTATGGCAGATTAACTTTTTCAAATAGAAAAAGATTATTTTCTTAATACCCATCTGTATTTGCCTAATGAACTCTCAAGGTATAATTGACTTTAGGACTTAACTATTTGGGGGGCTTTTAATTCTTTATTGTTTTGTTCAAGTAGGGTTTACTATATGGCTTATCTCCTCTTCCCAAGTGCTAAGAGGTGCCACCATGCCTAGCTCAGACTATTAGTTCTTAAGCAGGACTATATCCTGCTTTCTCTTTTTCCTTTTCTGTGATCATGTGGGCCCAGTGATACAGAGCATCTCACTTTGTGGAACTGGAATCTATTTTACCTGGAGAGAATTGCAGTTTTAGGAGGCAGAGTAGAACAGGAAGGACCTTTGATGGTACTTCAATATGAGTACTATTTGTATATTTGTAATGTATTGTAACTGAGTAAAATTTTATGGTTTTAAAAGCATTTCTTATTTTCCTACAAAATATAGCTGTATAAAAGAAGATATTTATAATCATGCTTATTTAATTAGAATCACAAGTGCTATTTTTAAAATCAGGTGCTATTTTTTCTATATCAATTTGAAATCTTTTTTTTTAGTGGGTTTAGAGCTGTTATGACTATTCAAGTTCAGTGAAGTCAAGGTGCTTGCCATTTATGCCACATCCTGGAAACCTGAGTTTAACTTCAGGAACCCACGTAAAGGTGGAAGGAGAGAACAGACTCCACACAGCTGTCTTCTGATATGTGGGCTATAGCCCACAAGCTGTGGCATATATAACCCCTATACACACAAATAAGAATGATTATGACTATTATTGAAGTCTGTACCTTATATTGCCTGTCTTCCTTAATAATGGTAAGTTTTGCAAGTGGAGAAGTCCTATGCACCTAATGTGTTGTTTTGCTTTACAGAATTCAATTCGTCACAATCTGTCTCTGCACAGCAAGTTTATTCGTGTCCAGAATGAAGGAACTGGAAAAAGTTCTTGGTGGATGCTCAATCCAGAGGGAGGCAAGAGTGGAAAATCCCCCAGAAGAAGAGCTGCATCCATGGATAACAACAGTAAGTTTGCTAAGAGCCGAGGCCGAGCTGCCAAGAAAAAAGCATCTCTCCAGTCTGGCCAGGAGGGTCCTGGGGACAGTCCGGGATCTCAGTTTTCTAAATGGCCTGCAAGCCCTGGCTCCCACAGCAATGATGACTTTGATAACTGGAGTACATTTCGTCCTCGAACTAGCTCAAATGCTAGCACCATCAGTGGGAGACTTTCTCCCATCATGACAGAACAGGATGATCTGGGAGATGGGGATGTGCATTCTCTGGTGTACCCACCTTCTGCTGCAAAGATGGCTTCCACCCTGCCTAGTCTGTCTGAGATCAGCAATCCTGAAAACATGGAAAACCTTTTGGATAATCTCAACCTTCTCTCGTCCCCAACATCATTGACTGTTTCAACCCAGTCTTCACCTGGCAGCATGATGCAGCAGACACCATGCTACTCCTTTGCACCGCCAAACACCAGTCTGAATTCACCCAGCCCAAACTACCCAAAGTACACATATGGCCAGTCCAGCATGAGCCCTTTGCCCCAGATGCCTATGCAGACACTTCAGGATAGCAAATCAAGTTACGGAGGATTGAATCAGTACAACTGTGCACCAGGACTCTTGAAAGAATTGCTGACTTCTGACTCTCCTCCCCATAATGACATCATGTCACCAGTTGATCCTGGGGTGGCGCAGCCCAACAACCGGGTCCTGGGCCAGAACGTAATGATGGGCCCTAATTCAGTTATGCCAACCTACGGCAGCCAGGCATCTCATAACAAAATGATGACTCCCAGCTCCCATAACCACCCTGGACATGCTCAGCAAACGTCTGCAGTCAACGGGCGTACCCTACCCCATGTGGTGAACACAATGCCTCACGCATCGGGAATGAACCGCTTGACTCCAGTGAAGACACCTTTACAAGTGCCTCTGCCCCACCCCATGCAGATGAGTGCCCTGGGCAGCTACTCTTCAGTGAGCAGCTGCAACGGCTATGGCAGGATGGGTGTCCTCCACCAGGAGAAGCTCCCAAGTGACTTGGACGGCATGTTTATTGAGCATTTGGACTGTGACATGGAGTCCATCATCCGGAATGATCTCATGGATGGAGATACCTTGGATTTTAACTTTGACAATGTGTTGCCTAACCAAAGTTTCCCACACGGTGTCAAGACTACGACACACAGCTGGGTGTCAGGCTAAGAGTTAGTAAGCAGGTGAGTTCACCCCAGTATCAAAAGACCTTTCGAAAAAGGAATGCAGTGCCATGTGTCTTCCATGGTTAGGCTTCTCTCTTTTTTGGTTAAAGAGAGGGTCTTATGTAACACAGGCTTTACTTTGTACTCTCTATGTAGTGGAGGACAACTTTGAACTGAACCTCAATTGTGCTGGGGATTGCAGGCATGTACCAGCAGATATGGTCTGTGCAGTGCTGGTGATCTAACCCAGGGCTTTGTGCAAGCTAGGCAAGCACTGAGCTCCATCTCCAGTTCCTATTAGGCTTTTTCTAATGCCACCTAATTGTGTGTTGCAGAGAAGCATCATTTATCATTCCTTTGCCTCCATTTTTTTTCCAGTTTATCAATTTTCCTTTTGAGCTTAAATATAACAGAACTTCCTTCAACAGCTTTTCTTCAAAATATTTTCTTTTGACAGTTAGATGGCTGCATTTTTAAAGTATCTCTTAAATGCACACATTTGATAAAAACCAAATGCCAAAGGTCTTTTATATAAAGAGGAATTTTCCCCCAGTGAATGATTTTAGAACTGTTTGAGAAAGTCCCCCTTCCCCTTCCCTCTAAGTATGCCTGTCATTCTAGTTTGTTAAGTAGAATTTATTTAATTTACTGTGTTTTCATTGTGTGTTATGTGTCTGTTTTCCCCCCCTTAGGCTACATTTAAAAGTGCTTCAGATTGTCTGACAGCAGGAACTGAGAGAAGCAGTCCAAAGATGCCCTTCACCCCTCCTTTTAGTTTTCTTGATTAAAAAAAAAAAAAAAAAAAAACTTTTTTTTTTTTTCCTTTCGTCAGACTTGGCAGCGAAGACACTTTTCCTGTACAGGATGTTTGCCCACTGTTTGCAGGTTATGTGCTGCTGTAGATAAGGACTGTGCCATTGGAAATTTCATTACAATGAAGTGCCAAACTCACTACACCATATAATTGCAGAAAAGACTTTCGGATCCTGGTGTGCTTTCAAGTTTTGTATATAAGCAGTAGATACAGAATTGTATTTGTGGTGTGTTTTTTAAAAATATCTACTTGGTCCAAGGAAAGTTTATACTCTTTTTGTAATACTGTGATGGTCTCATGTCTTGATAAATTAAAGTTTTGTTTATACTGTCTGTTTTGCTAAAATGACGAATCACAAAGAACTAAGATCTCCATTCTGCACCTTGCTGAATGGTTTTGAACCTGTTCACCTTGCCACAGGAGTCACACAAGAACCAAGTAGCCTGTGATCAATCTGCTGAATTAATGGACACGTCAGACTTTGGGGAGAAGAAGAATAAGTGCCAGCTTTGTACAGGTCTTTTCTATATTTTTTTTGTTTGTTTATTTTGTTATTTGCAAATTTGTACAAACACTTAAAATGGTTCTAATTTCTAGATAAATGACTTTTGATGTTATTGTTCGGACTTGAGATCATTTTTGGAATAGATATTGAACTGTAATGTTTTCTTAAAACTAGAGTCTACTTTGTTACATTGTCTGCTTGTAAATTTGTGGAATCACAGGTATTTGGGGGCAGCATTCATAATTTTCATTTTGTATTTCTAACTGGATTAGTACTAATTTTATACGTGCTTAACTGGTTTGTACACTTGGGGATGCTGCCTGGATGTTTCTGACTAATCTTAAATCATTGTAATTAGTACTTGCATACTCAACGTTTCTGCCCTGTTTGGGCAGGAAAGTGATGTATAGTTAGACACTTTGTGTTCCATATTTAGAAGAATTTAATATGTTTTTATGTATGTATTTTAAAGAATTTTCACATGCTTCTATTACCCTGTGAATTGTGTGTGCCACATACATCAAGTCTTCTGATAGATGCCTGTGTGTTGTGTTGTTACAGTTATTCCAGGGAGGCCTCATCATGTTTGTAGATCAGGAAAGGGACCTTTAAAATGATGTTCCTTTGTCTTAAAAGGGGTGGGGGTGGGGAGTGAAGTCCTCATACTTTGAACTCTCATTTTCATCTAGGTGGGGGTGTTTTTGTGGCTGTATCCTGAAGAATCATGTGACTCTTCAGTCTCCATCTCTCTCCCTTTGACTCTGAACAGTTTTAATTTGAAGGAAGAAGTTTGAAAATGGGACTTCAGTGATTTACACAATGTTTTGTGTTCATAAATACAGATAGTGGCTACCAAGTGGAATAGAACTAATTTAAATTTTGAGACAGTTAGCTTGAAAACCAGCAGTCGAGTTGTATTTTTATTTTAAAAACCTGAGCTTAAGAATTTGAGATTTTTTTTTTCAGCCTTTAGCAGTCTACACTGTAACTGAGACCATTGCAGACCATGCTAATTGACTTTGCCCCATTCCATCCATCAGTGATACAGAATACCCCAAGTTACCACAGTAAGAGGAATAGATGACAGCAGTATCCCTCCAGCCCTGTGAGAAGGCCTGGTTTCTATGTAAGCAGCCCAGTCCACACTTGCTGGTTTTAGTATGTTACTCGGCTCTCCACTGCCTTAGTTTTTTTGTGCATGTTCACAACACAAATAAATGTTTCTGATAGATTTCCACAGTTGGCCAGCTTTGTCATCTTCTTTCTGCTGTGACTTTCACTATCAAGTATGTATTGAACAGCCACACCTCTAATCATCATCCATGTTTGGGCACTCTAAAGCGGGGCTCCTTTTAGAAACCTTAACTCCTCAAAGCAGAGCCTCTGCACATGAAGTAGGACTTGCTAATGTTAAAGAACTCATCTCATTTTCCCTCCTTACACCCATTCCTTCACCATTACAGGAGTCTGTTTGCCCCTAATCGTTCACTGCACAGGTATCTATAGCCACAGTCACTGGTAGACTTTAGTACATCATGGAGTGACTTTTTGGTAGGTCCCCTCTGCCCCCCAAAATTGTAAATTTAAATACCAACCTCCACTCACTGTCAGAATCATAACATGAATCCTGGGTAGTTGTCTGGGCTTCAGTGAAATCCAGGAAAGGCTTCTTGTTTGTTTTTGAAGCAAGCATCATGTGGCATCTGGGACTTCTTTTTCTGTAATAATACTGACTTTTTGGAGTAATTAGTATATTATTGTACATGATTGCTTTGTGAAATGTTCAAATGATATCACCTATGCAGCCTTGTTTGATTTATTTCCTCTGGTTTGTACTGTTATTAAAAGCATATTGTATTATAGAGCTATTCAGATATTTTAAATATAAAGATGTATTGTTTCTGTGATATAGATGTATGGAATATATTTAGGTAATAGATGCATTACTTGGAAATTTTTGCTTGGACAGACTAGCAGTTTAGGTTAATTAGCAACTGTTTTGTCCCAATAAGCAGTAAATCATGGAACATAGCAAGAATAAGGCAAGGACGCTTAAAATGGAAACAATTCTCCAAAGGTACAATTTGAACTCACTCAACTGCTGAAAACATATTGCTTACACTCCCCCTCAAGCCTCCCCCCCCCCCCAAAAAAAAACCCCTTGAAGTTCTTAGTTTCAGATCTTAAAAGTTACTGATTTTAAGGGAGAAGATACTCTTTGGTTTCAGTTTGGGAGTAATCCTTTAGTATAATGTGCTGTTCGGTTTATGCAAACAGAACAGCTTGGCACTGTGGCCAGGGATGGCCTTGTAAGTCCTATCAGGATAGAAGAGTTGAGGCTCCCACACACTTCAGCATGTGAGTTGTAGTGCAGTGCAGATTCCACGCCCTGTTCAGTACTCTTTGAGAAGTGCCTGATGATGCTGATGTACTTACAGACCCAAGAACAATCTTTACTATAATTGTATAAAGCCATAAATGTACATAAATTATCTCTAAATGGCTTGGTGTCTTTCTTTCCTTAGTGTTCTAAATAAGCTCTTGGTCAAGGATGTTTTTGTTTAACTATCAAGTACTTGAGTTGGACTTTGTCAACTGCAGTGTCAGTTAATCAAACTGGCATTTCCTTTGGAGGAAAGATGGAACTGTCCCTGAGAACCGAACCTAACCATGACCCCCTGAGTGAAGAAGTTCAGTCTTGAATAACTAACAGTTTTGGAGTACTTCAGTTTTGGAATGTCTGGAACCTCATTTGGGGCAGTAGTTATGACAAATGAAACTTCGCTTCATACCACACAAGTCTGGTAGGAGCAGGGCCCTAGTTACAGCAAACACTAAGTGATGTGGCAGAAATGATGTGGCTGGCTTTCCAAGGCCAGCCAAATAAATGTTCTGACTTAATAAACCTTGCTGAAGGAGGATGGGCCCTCTCTGTGCCTCCAGATCAGAGGTTCCTGTGTGTTTGCTCAACTCAGAAAGTACCTGAGGAATAAATGAAGATTCGGTTAACACAGTTATTTTTCTAAGTCAACCTGGCAAGCAAATGGATGGGTTAGAGCAACGAGGAAATAGAGTGTTTAGTGTTTATGTTCAGACAGCAGCAGATCAGTCAGCTTGGGAGGTTGTGTTTGTTTTTCCACATCACACAGCAGAACCTTTTCTTTAAAGACAGAATAATCCGAGGTATATATAACCCCAAACAAAACAAAACCCCACCTCTAGACCCTCTTGCATGTATCAGTTTTGAAAACTCTTGGTCTCATCCAAATACAGGACTCCTTGATGGTGTTTCTGGAACCTCAAACCTGCTGACTCCTCAGATACATTTGAGATCAGTCCCCAAGTTGACATTACTTGATAAATGGCAACAAATAAGAAGGAAAGTCTACCAGGCAGATCCTATGGAGGAAGGAGCTTGATGCTCAGCTTCTCAGACTGAGACACCCTTTTTTTCAACCAGGTCTAGGCCCCTGCTGTGGCTAGCGATGACAGTAGAGTTGGCATGTATGCATATGTAGGCAGGATTGTCTCTTGACCTGGGAACCAGCTGCGCTAGAGGATTTTGTCTTGGCTGTTGTTTCTTAATGGCTGAGATGGCCTTTTTCCATGCTGGTGCTCAGCCTTACAGTTGTTGAGTCTGGTTGGAAGGCTGAACCAAGACAAGAGCTTTACTAAGTACACACATCACATAGTCACTAAACTTCATGTCATTTGACAGTGCTCATTACAAACCCACAAGTTTGCAGCTGGGTAGGTTCTCTACCATAAATCATAATGTAAGCCAGTGGTTTCTGTTTTTTCTTTCAGAATTATGAAAAATTGTAAACAATACCAAAACAAAAGGAAAATTGATTTGGCATGTATATATAGACTCAAGGGAAAAGAAAGAAAGGAGGTGGTCTGGGTGGGAGAAGGCAGTGTATCAGGAACCCAGCATGAAGTGGACCACCAAAGTAAGAACTGCAGGTGCAGGATCCTCCAACCAGAGTCTTGTGTGTCTGCCAGTTAGGAGAGCATTTTGTTTTTTGAGACAGTCTTACTGTACAGCTTCTGATCCTCCTGTGGGTCGGTGGGTCCGTGGAGGGGGTTGCAGGTGTGTGCCCTCCTGCCTGATGAGCTTTCAGTTTAATTCAGCTGAGAGAGGAGGCTGTCTCTTGCTGCCTGGCTTCATACGTAGAAAGCATTCATCCACCTGCTACATGAAAAAAGGCAAAAGAGCAGGGGCAGATTTCCCTAAACTTAGGTCAGTGTAACTTGGCCTGATTGATAGCAGGACCCTGCTGCCAACCAAATACTTCAAATGAATTCAGGCCATTAGCACCTTTATCCTGTTGACATGTCCCAGAGGTGAGTGAGTCTTGTTTGCACTGGAAAGCTATCTGGTTGAAAGCAGATATTTACAACCTCCAGGAAAGAACAAGGGCAACTTTGTGATAGCTTGTTACTTTCTGATGTTTGAGGGGCTGTTGCTATATAGCACAGGCTAGTTAAGAACTCATGATCCTTCTGCCTCAGCATCCTGAGCATTGGGATTATAGGCATGCCCCACAATGACCAGCATTTACTCTTTACATATACCCTAAGCTCCTGTCCCCAGACAGCAACTTTAAGAATTGCCTCAAAAATAAGTTGTGTTATGGACTAGAGACATGTTTGAGCAGTTGAGAGCACCAGATACTCTTGCAGAGGACCCAGGTTCAATTCTCAGCACCTACATGGCAGCTAACAACTGTCTGCAATACCAGTTCTAGGAGATCCAATGCTTGGCTTCTATACGCAGTGCATACATGTTGTACATGCAGGCAGAACACTTAAACATATAAAATTAAAAAAAAAAAAAGTTTAAGGTATGTATTACTTGAAACTGGAGAGGTGGCTCGGTGGTTAAGAGCACTGACTGCTCTTGCAGAAGACCAGGGTTTGATTCCCAACACCCACATGGTAGGTTACAACTCCAGTTTCAGGGGAATCCAGTGCTCTCTTCTGACCTCTACAGGCATTGCACTACACAGGTGCATTTACATACATGTAGGCAATACACTCATATACATTAATAAAATATTCTTTAGGTGTACTCAGATTTCATCGCTGAGCCAGCTGCTTAGAACAGGGCTTCTACTGGACTATTTTAAAGCAAGTTTTTTCTTCCAGATGGGCAGAGGGAGGTCTGTTGGCACTTCAGTGCTTGATTTCAGAGATGCCCCTTACTGTGTGCCAGACATTGAAAACACTTGGAGTGTCTGCAGAATGGGACACGTCTTGATACTGGTGCAGTTATCTGCAGATAGGTTAAGCTGGGGATACCTTTTGCTACCCCCATCATAGGTTGGATGTGAGGATTAAAGAGTGAAGTGAGGTTTTCCAGTGGCTTTCTGTGTCGGGGAGAAAACCTACATAACAATTGGTGTCAGCTTAGGTCATAGGCTCTGGGAATTTGTTTCCTTGAGTGGGGCTCTAGGATAGTCTGCGTCTCACCACATGTTAGAAGAGAGTTGCTTGTGTTTTCTGTGCTCATTTGTTACCTCCATCTTAAGTAAGGAAGGGATTATGTGCACAGTTTACCAGACACATACTCCAAGACAGTTCATAGGCTTTTGTCTTGGAAACTCTAGAAGTATTGGTTGCAAATCTTTTTCAGCCCAAATATGAACTAGTGCTATTTGTTTCCCAAGAAATTCCTCACCATGGGCCCATATTAAAGACAAGAAGAGACTTAACTTCCCAAGAACAGATGGTTAGACTTTGGGAAACTTTGGGTAAACACTATTAAATCACCTGTAATCTCAGCACTTGAGTGACTTGAGACAGGAGGATTGAGGTGAGTTCAAAGCCAGCCAGAGCTACATAGTAAGTTCACGCCAACCTGGGCTACAGTATGACTCTGTCTTCAGCAACAAAAATCAGCAATGCATTTTGCAAAATTCAATTGGATAGATGGGATTTAGGCTGGAGTATTGGTTAGTTTTTAATGGCTTATCACACATCCTTGGTGTTGGTCTATGGGTAATGAGCACATGTATGTACATACAAGTGTGACTTGTTCCACCACAGAGCAGGTTATTAAGCCTTTATCAGCACACCACTGATTGGGAGTATGAAGTATTGAAAGGTGCTGAGCTGGGAGAGTAGGAGTGAGGTTGAGGCAGTGGTGACTGAAGAAGCAGTGAGGTACAGAGCTCCAGTGTGGGCCAGAGAGTGCTAGGGCCCCAAGACTGGATGTCAGAACCAACTAAAGGGTCCTTGAGGCGTGAGACTGAGGAGTGTCCTAAGTGCCAGAGCCTTTGACCTTGGGAGAAACAGTATGAAATAGCAGGTTCACAGTACGGCACCTGGCTACAAGCATGGCGGCTTTTCTGTGAGAATGGGAAGGCAAGACTTTGGAGTTTGAATATGCAAAAGGATGCCGGTTCTGCTTTTGAGACTGTCTGTAAATGGGAATAACTTCACTGCTTACTGTAGTTAACTTTGGGAATTAATATCCCACATTAACCCCCGTCACAGTGCCTTGTATTGAGCATATCCTCAAAAATACAGAAATGGCCAAACATAATAGCTTTCCCCTGACAAGCTATTCTCCTAGCACAGATCTTTCAGAGTGTCTGGTGTTTAAGTTTGGATGGTTACTCTATGTTCATCTTACCAAAACAACAACAATAACAAAAAAACAAACAAAAAAAACCAGCAAAAACTCTTCCCTATTAACTGTTTTTTTAGAATCCTCACTGCACCACGGATGTGACAAGAGGGCCACATGGGGTGAGATGACTCAAGAGTCCTGGGATCAGGATTTTTCTGGAAGAATGTTAGTGTAGTGTTCCCACAGCATTGTTTGCAACCTCTGCTCCTGTGCTATGCTTTTAAAGTTCGTGTGCCCTCTCCAGTGTGAGCAGATTAGGAAGTGGAGGCTTTGAGAGATGAAGCCCTCACAGATGGGATTTACTTTGGTTTAAGAGACACTAAAGAGTTAGGTCCCTCACCATGGGAGGACATGGTAAGAAGGTGCCATCTATGAACCAGACAAGGACTCTGCTTAATCTGGAACTTACCACCTTCAAAATGGAGACAAATTTGTATCTTTTCAAACTACATTTATTGTGTGTGTGTGTGTGTGTGTGTACGTGTGCGTGCACACACACATATGTGTTCATGTCTCAGCACACGTGGAGGTTAGAGAATAGGTTGCAGGAATCTCTCTCCTTCAACCATGTGGATCCCTTTTCCTGTCTGACTTTGTGGCAAATGCCATAACATACTGGGCCATCTCACTAGCCACAAATTTATAGGCTTTTTCTTTTTTTATAAGCCATCGGATCTGTGGCATTTTGTTAAGGCAGCCCAAGTAGACTGAGACATTGTACTAGGGCTGCCCCAACCTTCCTTTGCATTTTTGCCTCACCATACGCACACCTTATAACCCTTCTGAAGCTTGTAGCCTTTTCATGTGAGGGTGGGTCTTTATCTGTAATGCTCTCTCCAGCACCATCCCCTTAGCAGTCAAGGACCTGTCCTTAAAGACTATGACACCCTTCAGAGGGGTTATACAGGTGAGCTGAACAAATGTAGGACCAACACCCTTTCCAGATAGAAGCGTGTGGCCACATAATAACATGATCCTTCCGAGGCAGCCCCGTGGCACCCCACCGAGACCTCAGAGGCAGACCTGATAGGCTGGGTCATCCCTAGGCTCCTAGTGAGGCTAAAATAACTGCCAATGCACTTGATCCCGAACACAGCCAAAGACATTCCTCTTTGGTGAGCCAGTCTGCGTCTGCCAACATTCCAACAAATTAAAAACAGAACAAGGAGCCCGAACTCTTTGACAAGTCTGGAGCTGCAATTTCCTTTCTTCCACCAAGGAAATTATGAAGGCAAGGGATGGGACAACCGAAGATACCACGGCCAATAGGGATTCTTGGCCACCTAAAAGCTAGCTGCTTCCCTTGCTGTGTGGCTTTGCTCTGGGCTCTTGCTTGGCTCTGAAATTGCTATTAACAATGTCTGGGCAGTGAAATGCTAATTCTTCTGCTCTCTCTCTCTCTCTCTCTCTCTCTCTCTCTCTCTCTCTCTCTCGCTCTCTCTCTCTCTCTCGTTCATTTCTCCAGAAACAGGTTGTGCTGCTCCTGGTTCAGTTACCTCCTCTGTATTAAAAGGAGGCAGGTGGCCACCCTGACATAGCTGACTCGTCACACCCTCTCACCCAAAAAACACAGAAACTCTTATTTGAAGGTCCCTTTCAAAATCTTACCCCCCCCCAAAAAAATATTACACTTGTGTGTATGGGTATACATACATAGATGCCACTGTGCACGTGTAGAGGTCAAAGGATAACTTTCAAGGGTAGGTTCTCCTTCCACCAAGTGGGTCCTAAGAAGTGAATTCAGATTATCAGGCCTGGGAGCAGGGCCTCTACACGCTGAGCCATCTCACTGCCCCATCCCTAGCTCTTACCGCACTGTGGTCGTGTTGAAGTAAGCTGAACTCTCGGACCAAACGCAAAGGGATAAAGTACGTAGATTTCATGTTCTCATATTTTAAAAATACTCTGAAACACTTGGAAATTCAAATATTTTTGAAATAGTTTGAAATGAAATATCTTTTCAAAAGGAATTGACTCTCCTCCACAATACAAGTTCTTCCCACTTTACAATTTCACCACACCTACACAAACGCCTACGAAACCAAGGAGGCCGTTGTGAAGTTATGATGAAACATACATTGGACAGGTTTTATTTGTTCTTCTAAATGCATCATTTAGGACCTCAGAAGTCTTATGGGCTCTATATTAAATCAATGTTATCTTTAAGTTTCTAGTGCCTTCGATCTCATTTTGAGGCAGGGCTTCATAAGTAACTGGTATTTCTATTAAAGCCCTGGATGGAGGCTGACTGGAAGCATTTAGCATCTGTCCAGAATCCCGTGTAACCATCAAGTGCCTTTTTTGGGAAACAAACATCTGAGCAATTATCCTTGCCTTTTGTAAGAAAAATCACATGATTAAAGAATAGATGACTAGCGATAATTCTGTTGTCGCTTGGTTACTGGCAAGGAGAGGGAGAGAGAAGACATAAAGCTTCTTCGGATCCCTCGGCCACAGAACTCTGCAGACCTTCTTGGAGCAAATAATTCCCTTTGTCATTTCTGGATAACTGTAAAAAGGCTCTGCAGCGTTTCCAGGCTGTGTATTCTGTTGTGTAATACTTTTGAAGTCTGTATTGCTTGACTTTGTTCCACAGGTTGGCTCCCAACCCACCTTTGTTCCCTACCTCTGTTGGGAAGGGAAATGAGAGTTGGAAAGTTGATACGAACTGTATGAATGAAAATTCAGCCTGGATCAGGATTTTTAATGTTTTTTGATGGTAAAAAGTTTGCATCAGCCTCAGATCCCAGAGGTGCTGTTTTTACCTCCAGTGGTGAGCGTTCTGAGATGAAGCGCCTGCTGCTGCCTACAGGAAGAGAGCTGCAGGTTTACTGTGCCTGGAGGGAGTGACAGGGTGACAGGGAGGCCCTGTCACTCTGTAGATTCCAGAGAAGAAAAGTCACCCAACGAAATATTTGAAAGTAAGCCTGGCCACTGAGCAGCACAAAGTAAGCATCAGAATTGGGTGTTTCTCTGCAAAATGTGCTAGTGTTTGGTTTGTTTTCCAGGGCAGTTCCAAGGCTTGTGGAGGAAAAATTATAATTATGAAAAGTGATTGGGGGCCAGAAAGATGACTCAGTAGGTAAAGCACTTGACTCAAAAGCCTGACAACATGTGCTTGATCCCCGGAACCCACATAAAGGTGGAGGAAGAAAACCAGCTCCACAGAGTTGTCCCTCGACCTCCGTGTACATGTGTGCCTACACCCCCACACACTAAATAATAATAAAAGAAATAATAATAATAAAAGATTTTAAGTGAATAGATTATTAGAAAAGGCTTTTCTTCAAAAGGCTTTCTGATTTCAGCAGCACTTAGCATTTGTGTCCTGTTAGAGGATACTAGGCACTCCTTCCTGCACATGCCCCTCAGCCTTGCTTTGAATTGAAGAGTAGCTTAGACCCAGTTGCCTTGGACTACAGATAGTGAAACCCCATCCCTGGGATGAGGAAGGTAAGTTAAATTACTGGGAACCCTGAGGGAATTTTGAAAATGACACCTATTGTGAGCTACCTACCAGCTGTGGCTGTGAGGGTCACAGGACACGGGAGGATTTGTAGAACTACAAACTCAAGGGTACCTTCCCTAGACCTGTGGAATCACAACGGGATGGGAGTATGTGGGACAGAAATCTGTGTTGTATTCCAAGTGATTTTTATGAACACTGAAGTTTCTGATCCAGACGGAAATGCTATAACTATAATATGTTCATTCATTCATTTATTCATCTTATTCATTCAACAATTAAATTGATTGACCCAGCACCTGCTATATACAAGGCCAGGAATAACAGACCTCCTATGCCTGAGCCAGGTAGATGCACTATTTTTTCTTGTAAGGCCTGTATCCTTCTACTTTTCTTTGGATATGTAGTGCAGTTTAGCAGAAAGATGTCATGAGGTAGTCTTTTAATATAGGCCATTGAGCCAGATGTGGTGGGGGTACCTCTATAATCCCTGCACTTAGAAGGGAAGCAAAAGCATGGAGAATTTAGGGACACACTGGATTACATAGACCTTGTCTCAAAAAGAAAATGAAAAAATAAAAACCAATGCCACTTGGATCAAGTACCTGCCCCGCCTGTGTGGTATCTTGGCTTCCTGATCACTGGGGATATCCATTCAGGCTTAGCAAAATGCTAACTCCTCTGTAATATCAACAACAGGGATGATGCTGTGGAACAGCATGAAAGCAATTTGAGCCAAGAGGAGACCTGGAAAGGCCCCATCTGACTGAGGGTGGCCGCATGGCTAAACCCAGCCAGATCTTGAGGACAATCACAGGCCAGAACATAGAGGTCTGTTTTCTATCAGAAGCGAACCCTTTCTTCCCGCCTCTCCCGCCAGCATGGGCAAAGCAGCTCATGGCCGTGAGATATTTGGGACGTAGCTGGGAGGAGCTTTGCCCATGAAGCTCTGAGGCCCAGGCTGCTGGCTGGGCCAGTGATGGAGCCCCCTCCCCACCCCAGCCCGGTCAGGAGCCACCCCAGACACTCCGTGATGATACGCACAGTGACACTTCATCTGGGTAGCGTGTCAAGCTGAGCTCTGGTCCACGCTAAGGAAGGTTCTGGATCACTGGAAATTGCCGCCTCTGTGGCTGCCTGAAGTTTTTTCTATTTTTTTTGTAAAGTGTCCCAAAGTAGGATATAAATCAATCTTTGTTGCAAGCCAGAACCATATCCAATACAACCCGACCTTTTCCCATGACTCAGGGTCATCATTAGGAACATATGTGACTGAGCACTTGGTGTCCAGCCATGTTCTGAGGGCTGTGTGTGGGGGGGGAATCTTGTGGACTCTGTCCTTCCTGTCTCCCTCATCTCCTCCTTTTCCACCTCTTCCTCTCTTTCCCTGTCACTCATTATTTATGGAGAAATGCATGTGTTTTATTGTAATTGTTAATATATTAATTGTACATATTAGTTGACTTCACTATGAGGCTTATTATGGAGATTTTCAAACATGAACAAAAAGAAAAATAATTTTTAAAAGTATAATGTGGACTTCACTTGCTCAGGAATTAAGGTCAGTAATCAACAAGTGGGACCTCATGAAACTGCAAACCTTTTGTACAGGAACAGAAGCAACCAAGGAAGTGAAGAGAAAACCCACTGAATGGGAGAAAATCTTCACCAGTGACACATCTGACAGAGGTTTAACATCCTGAATATATAAAGAACTCATAAAACAAGGAATCAAGAAAACAAGTGGCCCGATTAAAAGATGGCCTAAGGATCTGAGCAGAGAATTCCCAAAAGAAGAAATAAAGATGGCTGAAAAACATCTTAAAAAGTGTTCAACATCATTAATAATTAGGGAAATGTAAATTAAAACCACTTCAAGAGTTCATCTTATCACAGTTAGACTGGCTAAGATCAAGAGAGCAAATGACACCAAATGCTGGAGAGGATGTGGGGAAAGAGGGATGCTCATTCACTGATGGTGGAATTCTAAACTCATGCAGCCCTTCGGAAAGCAGTGTGGAGAACTCTTACAAAGCTAAAAATGAACCTATCATTTGACCTGGTATATGCCACTCTTTGGCATGTGCCCAAAGGACTTATCCTATTGCAGAGATACTTGTACATCCATATTTGTTGCTGCTCTTTTCACAATAGCTAAGGGATGGAAGCAACCTAAGTGTCCCTTAACTGACAAATAGTTAATGAAAATGTGCATTTACACAATGGAATTCTACTCAGCAAGAAAGAAAGACCAAATCATGACATTCGCAGGTAAATGGATGGAACTAGAAACTATTATGCTAAGTGAAGTAACACAGAATCTGAAAAACAAATGTTCTCTCTCATTTGTGGATCCTAGCACAAAACCCTTATATGTGAGTAATGTATCCTGATGTAACTGCAGGAACCAGGAAAATGGAAAGGAACCAGGGAGATAAAGGGAAAGAAGGAACCTAAGAAAGAAGAATAATCAGCGACAGATGTTACTAAGGGAGAAATAGGTAAAAGAGAGTATTGAAATGGAAGGGGAGGAAGGGTTATATGAGGAACTATGGGCTTAAAGGAGGGAAGGAGCTTAAGAGAGGTGGAACCTTAGGAGAATGTTGAGAGAGAGAGAGAGAGAGAGAGAGAGAGAATGCCTAGCTAGTGTAAACGCCAGAGGGACTCATATTAGTCTAACAGCCTAATGACAAATTCCACATACAATATCTCTCCACGAGCCCATGTGCATAGCTGAAGACTACATAACAAGAAACAATGCCAGACAGGGGGAACCTTCCTTTGAGTTTTTGGCTAGGGTGGTCCAAGAGACTCCCCAAATTACACAGGCTATTGCCACAGCCCTTGATTGCCTCCCAGAACTTGAAGGCAGGACATACTTAGGAGACTGGATTTGGAGCAATGGAGCTGGAACTGACATGGAAGCCACCGCCCCTGAAGGCTAGCACTCATTTCTGGTGAGCACTATACAAGTAGCCAAGGGAGAGCATCAATGGGCCAACACCAGCTTCATGATTAAATAACCACGTCGATAGCACACTGCATTCGGCACTTTTATCTTGGGGCCAATCAATAGCTACCTAATTGGTCTTAGAGCCCACTTAATGGGAGGAAACTCATGTGTGATATTGTAATCACAGCAAAATACACATGGCTTAAGAGGTCATAGATCTTAGAGAGACCCACAGGGTTGCCACATCCCTAGGCTAGCGTAACTTGTTACTAAATACAAAATATGTATCCTTATATTTATAGTCAAGTATCCCAGTCACCACCCATCAAAGAAACTTCTTTTGCACCAGATGGAGACTAATACAGAGTACTACAGCTGGTCACATACAGACATTATTTGTGAACTGCCCACACCTAAGTGGCACATCTACAATGCAACATTTACACCCAAAACTCACACAATATAGAACAAGGGGTAAGAAGTCACTAATGAATCTCTCAACTCTCATTAACAAAGCTCCTTCATGCAACAAAGGGCCAGTAACACAAAAGGTCACAAATAGCCAAATCATGGAGATTAGGAATCTGCAGTGTGGGTCCCTGGATAGGACTCTTATATTAACACTCACTCTCCCAGGGCTCAGGGACTATTGTGGAAGAGGGGGTGGAAAGATTGTAAGAGCCAGTGAGGAGAGTCATGACCATGAGGAATAGAATCCTACAAGTTCCTAGGACCCTGTTCATATGAACCTACAGCAATGACCTGGGCATGCTCCTGACCCATGCAAACTCAAGCAGACAAAAACCCAGCATGGAACTGGAGAAATGGACAGCAGACCCCAATCTCTGCTGAAGAAATATTGGCAAGTGATAACTGTTGGGTGAGGATGGTCTTTTTAAAGTGAGAGACTCTGGGTAGGCTGACTGGACCTCAGTGGATGAGCCTGCACTTAGGTCACTTGGGGACACTAACTTGACACAATAGACCTTAACACAGATGAAAGAATGTATGGATTCCAGTTGGGGGGCTGGGGGTGCGGGTGGGGCAAGATATAAAGATGATTAAGATTGACTGAAATGTTCTATATGAAACAATGATTCAATAAAAAAAATTTCAATTAAAAAGAAAGTATAATGTGGAACAAAGAGATGGCTCAGAGCTTAAGAGCACTGGCTGATTTTGTAGAGGACCCAGGTTTGATTCCCAGCATCCACATTACAGGTAACAACCATCCGTAACTCCAGTTCCAGGGGAATCCAATGCCCTTTTCTGACCTCTGCAGGCATTCTATGACCTGGGTGCACTTCACATACATGCAGGCAATACACTCATACACATAAAATAAAAATAATAAACTGGGTATAGTGGTGCACACCTTTAATCCCAGCACTCAAGAGGCAGAGGCAGGTGGATCTTTGTGAATTAAAGGCCAGCCTGATTTACATAGCAAGTTCCAGGCCAGCTGGGACTACAGGAGACCCTGTCTCAAAAAAAGACCAAATTGAATGAATAATAAATAAATATTTTTTAAAAGTATGAAAGGGGATGGGGATGTAGCTCAGTGGTAGAGTGCTTGCTTCAAGCATTTGTGAGTCCCTGTGTTCAATCCGCAGGAACACAGACACACAAATACGCATATACACACACACACACAATGTGTACTCATCATTAGGTTGAATAATGAATAGCTCATAGCTAAACTTTGTCTGTCTATATGTATGGATATATTTGCAATTATCACTAGATTATTTTGAAGAAAATCCTAAGTATGTCATTTCACCTCTAAGTACATACATTCATAAAATTTTCTATAATGTATAATTAATAAAGTGTTTCTAAATGTTAAAATATTTTAGACATAAATTGCATACAGTCAGATCCTCAAAACTGAAATATAACATTCAGTCACTTGAACAGCAGCAAATGAAGTTATGTTTTCTCAATTATTCTTTATGTCATCTGTCAGTTTCCTGTACTGAGACAAAAAACACTGATCTGATTTCTTTTTTTAAATTTTAATTTTTCCAAGCTTTTTTTTTTTTTTTTAGGTAGGGTCTCTCTGTAGCCCAGCTGGTCTGCAACTTACTGTGTAGACCAGGCTGGCCTCAATCTCACAGAGACCCACTTGCCTCTCCCTCTGCCTCCTAAATGCTGGGATTAAGGGAGTTACCACTACATTTGGCCCATTTTTTCCGTTTTTAAGTAGCAGATGAAGTCACAGATTTCATTATTTTGTTTTCATACATACTTTGTTTGGGTTGAGCCCCCCTCCCTGGAATCTTCTCTCCTATCTCCTACTCCTGCTTGTCCCTTTTCCACTTCTGTGTCTCCTGCTTTCTGTCACCCACACCACCCTCTGCTGAATTAAAGCCCATTTCCCTTCTCCTGGGCCCTTTTGTAGGTTCATGGCCTCTCCCTGCACTCCCTCCCACATAAATACATAGCCATAAAAATTAGAAACTAAGATAATGTATTTGAGAGAGAATATGCAGTATGTTTCTGAGTCTGTGACATACATCATATATATTAATTTCTAGCTCTATCCATTTTCCTACAAATTTTATAATTTTCTTTTCTATAGCTGAATAAAATTCCATTGTGTGTATAGGCCATATTTCTATTATCCATGCATCAGTTGATGGACACCTAGACTGATTCCATCTCCTTGTTGCTTGTAAATAAAGCAGCAACAAGCATGGATGTTCAAGCGTACCTGTGGCAGGGTACAGAATCACTTGGGTGTGCGCCCAGGAGCTGTAGATTAGGTCGTATGGTCGTTCTGTGTTGGATACTTTGAAGCCTCTACAGTGAGTGACTGCACTCATTTATGCTCCCACCATCAGTGGATAAGATTTTCCCACTTCCCCTCCAGCATTTGTTGTCTTTTTCCTTTCCCTTTTTAAAAATTGATTTTTGCAAATTTCATACATCTTGATCATTACCTACCTATACCCCCCGACGATTCCCCTTTCTACTGGATTTCATGCATTCTGTCGTATAGAGGCCTGTCTAGCCAACTTGGTGTCCCCAGATACCCCTAGGTGTAGTTTATCCACTGGAGCCTGGTTGATTTATCTAGCATCACTCTCTTCTAAGACTCCTTGGATGTGGTGGCACATGCCTTTAATCCCAGCACTCCAGAGGCAGAGGCAGGTGAATCTCTGTGAGTTCAAGGCCAGCCTGGTCTACACAGTGAGTTCCAGGCCAGCTGGGGCTACAGGGAGACCTTGTCTCAAAAAATGCTAAAAAAAAAAAAAGAAAGAAGAAAGAAAACCAACTGTCCTTCTCAACTAAGCCGGTAGTTTCTCAACTAAGATTTGGGCTCCTAATCATTTCCTCAATTCTATGCTGGGTTTTTGTCTGGTTTGAGCTTGCATGAGTCTTGTGCATGCTGTCGCTCTAGAAGCAACTTCCCAGTTGTTTTCTTCTGTTATTCCACCACCCGTGGCTCTTATAGTCTTTCTGTCCCCTCTTCCACAATGGTCCGTGAGCCCTGGGTGGCAGAGGTTTCATGTAAGTGTCCTGCCCAGGCACACTCCAAAGTCTCTTGCTCTTTGCACTTTGGCCAGTTGTAGCTTTCTGGATTAATCACCATCTGTTGCATGAGGAAGCTTCAGTGGTGAGAGCTGAGAGGTGCATTAGTATTTTTTTTGCCTCCTGTTCCACTATGGGATATCTGGGGACACAAAGTTAGAGAGGCCTCAATATATATGACAGAATGCATAAAATCTTACTGTGTAGGTCTGGCCTGGAACTTGTTACATAGACCAGGCTGGCCTCAAACTCACAGAGATCCACTAAAGGTGACCACTGAAGGTGGGCTTGTCATCTGATTTTTTCATGGCAGTTTATCTAAATGGAGTAAAATGGAATCTCTAAGTAGTTTTAATTTATATCTCTCTGATAGCTAAGGATTGGGTTTTGAAATCTGCTTGTCAGTTCATTGGTCCATTTTTTGTTTTGTTTTGTTTTAGACAGCGTCCCCCTGTCACCCCAGCTGGTCTGGAACTCAGAGATCCACCTACCTCTACTTCCTGAGTGCTGAGGTTAAAGACATGCATCACTGCATCTGGTGCCGTTTTAAAAAATTACTTTTTTATTTTTGTATCCTGCAACTTTACTGAAAGTGTTTATCATATCTGAAAGCTTTCTGGTGGTGAATACAGGGTCTTTTAGTATAAAATCATGCTGTCTGAAAATAGGGATAATTTTACTTCTTCCTTTCTTGTCTTTATTCCTTATCACATCTTCTTTGTCATTGGCCTACCTAAGATTTTGAGGACTGTCTCATATAAGGTGGAAAGAGTGGACACCCTTGTCTCATTCTAAATTTTAGAGGAAATGCTCAATTTTCTACTATTAAATATAATGTTGTCTATAATAGATTTATTATGCATATCCCTTATCATGTTGAGGCATGTTCCCCCTATTCTTAATTTCATTAGGACTTTTATCATGAAGGTATTTTGAACTTTTCAAATGTCTTTTCTGCATCTATTGGGATGACTGTGTGATTTCTGTCCTTAAGTCTATTTATATGATGTGTTACATGTGTTTATTTGTGTGTATTGACCCAAATCTGCATCCCTGGGATAAAACCACCTTGGTTGTAATTTATCATCATCTTAATGAATTCTTGAATTTAGTTTACAGGTATTTTGTTGAGGGTTTTTGCATTGTTATTCATCAGAGAAATTGGTCTTAAGTTTTCTTTTCTGGTGTGTGTATGTAGCTTTGGTATCAGGAGATAATGACTTCATAGAATAGTGGCATTCTTTCCCTTTCTAGTTTGTAAAACAGTTGTTGATAATAGATCTGTCTTTAAAATTTGTTAGATTTTAGCCATGAATATATCCAGCTCTTGGCTTTTCTTTTTGGGGAGACTTAAAAAATTTTTAAGTGATTAATGGATTAATGTGTGTGTGTGTGTGTGTGTGTGTGTGTGTGTGTGTGTGTACACGCATGCCACGGCGTGCATGTGGAGGTCAGAGGACAACTTTATGGAGTCACTTCTCTCCTTCCACCTGTGTATGGGTCCCAGGGATCAAACTCAGGTTGTCAGACTGGCACAGCTAGCATTTACCAGCTGAGACATATCTTGTGCCTTTAAGGTGAGATTTTTAACTACTGCTTCAATTTCATTGCTTGTTATGGGTCTCTTTAAATTGCTTAATCTTCTGGATTTAACTTTAATAGGCCATATGTGTTTATGAATTTATCTATTTCTTTTAGATTTTACAGCTTTTTGCAATATAAGTTGTTAAAGTGTTTCTTAGTGGTCTTCTGTATTTCATTGGAATATGTTGTAACAACTCCCACGTCATCTCTAATTTTACTAATTTGTGTCTTTTTATTTATTTCTTTATTGCTATCTACTGCATTGAAATTTGGCTTCTTGTTTTTCTAGATTTTTGCAGTGCATCATTAAGCTATTTGTTTGTGATCTCTCAGAGAGAGGAATAAAAGAGCTCATATATCCTGACACATTAATACATTTAATACACATTTAATACATTCCTTGTCTGTATCTCAAAGGTTCTGTCAGGCTATGCTATCATTTTCATTTGATTCTAGGAATTTTTAAACTTCCTCCATGATTTCTTCAATGACTCATTGTTCATTCTGAAGTGTACAGATGATATTTGTGTAGTTTCTGAGGTTTCTCTTGCTATTAAACTCTAGTTTTATTCTACTATGGTCTGATAGGATGCAAAAAATTATTTCAGTTTTTTGTTCTGTTTTCCATTTGTTAAGGCTTGCTTTGTGGTCTATTCCATGAGAAATTTTAGAGAAGATTCCATGTTCTCCTGAGAAGAATGTATGTTCCTTATCTGTTAGAAGAAATATTGTATAGATGTATGTCTGTTAAACACAGTTGATCTAGGTATTATTTAGCTTTGAAGTTTCTTTGTTGATTTTTAGTTTAGAATACTATTGACATATGAGAACAGGAGATCAAAGTCTCCCACTATTAATGTGTCAGGATATATGAAGTCTTTTATTTATTTTGTTTTGTGAACTTGAGAGTCCCAGTGATTCAATACATAAATAGTACAATAGTTATATCTTCTTTTAAAAATATTACTTATTATTTTTTTATATGAGTGTTGTTTGCATATGTGTAAGTACACCCATGTCTTGAAAAGCCCACAGAGGTCAGAAGAGGGTGTTAGATCCCCTGGAACTGGAGTTACAGATGGTTGTTAGCTGCCATGTGGGCAGTGGGAATCAAACCTGGTCCTCTGGAAGAACAGCAAGTGTTCTTAACCACTGAACAATTCTCCAGCCCCAGTTACATCTTCTTGATGACCTGTTCTCTTTATTAATATGTAATATCCTTCTTTATATCTTCTGACTACTTTTGAATTGAGGTCTACTTTATCAGATATGAGAATTGTTACAGTAGCTTGTATGTGTGTGTACATTGGGAGGTCAGAGGACAACTTACAGAAGACAGTTCTTTCCATCCACCATGTGGGTCTTAGGAGGGAACTGGGGTTGTCGGCCTTGGTGGCAGATGCCTTTACCAGCTGGGCCGTCTTGCCAGCCCATGAAACACAATCTTTCTTGTGTTTTTATGTGTGAAATTCTCTTTCTCCTTGTTTGTGTATAGATTTATTTAAAACTTTTTCTACCACATTGACTTGTCATGAATTGTCTTGTGTTTTTCTTGAAATGTTCTCAGTTCTCCATCTAGTTTTCCTGGGCATAGTGATCATGATTGACAATTATTTACTTTCAAAGCTTGAAAATAATTCATCCCATGCTTTTTTGGCTTTTAGGATTGCTGACAACAGGTGCTACTCTGACGTTTCTGCCTCTGTATATTAGTTGTCATTTTCCCTTTACATCTTTCTGTATTGTTTCTTAGCCTTGTATTGTTGACATCGTGACTGTGGTGTGTCATGGAGAGGTTCTTCTCTGGTTATATCTATCCGGGGTTCTAAATGTTTCCTCTGTTTAGATGTCTATTTCATTCTAGAGATATGAGAACTTCTCAGCTATATTTTATTGAATAGGTTGTATAAGTCATTTGATCTTATCTGATCCCCTCCTTCTGCCCTAATGATTACTAGCTCCCTCGAGTGTGTCCCAGACTTCTCGGAAGCTTTATTTGTGTTCTCAGAATTTTCTATCTGTCTGTCTATCTATCATCTCTATCTATCTATCTATCTATCTATCTATCTATCTATCTATCATCTATCTATCTATCATCTATCTAATCTGTATGTGTTATTGTCTCACCTTTGTTCTCTGTCCTTGAAATTCATTCTTCTGCTTGGTCTTATCTTTTGATGGTGCTTCCTGTTGTGTTTTTATTTGATTGAGTCTTTCATTTCTAGAATTTGCTTGGTTCTTTTCTTAGGGTCCCAATTTATTTGCAGAATTTTTTTCCTTCATGCTTTTTAAAAATTGTCCTACACTGGGCCTATACACCTTTAATCTTAGTACTCAGTAGGCAGAAGCAGACGGATCTCTGTGAGTCTGAGACCAGCCTGGTCTATATAGGAGGTTCTAGGCTAGTCAGAGCTGTATAGTGAGACCCTATCTTTAACAAAAAATTCCCTCTAAATTACCGGCTATTTCTTTCACTTTGGTAACTTTCTTCTTAAACTTTTATTTATTTATTTTAATTTTATGTGTGTGAGTGTTTTTCCTGCATGTATGTAAGTGTACTCATATCATACAATGCCTATGGCGGCTAGAGTGGGCATGAATCCCCTGGAACTGGATTTATGGACAGTTGCTATCTGCCATTTGGGGCCTGGGAACCAAACCCGGGTCCTCTGCAAAAGTAGCCAGTGCTCTTAACTGCTGAGCCCTCTCTCCAGCCCCTTACTTTGGTAACTTTCTTATCTAGGTTTTGAATTAAGTTCCTTGCTTTATTCATCTGCTTGTTTGATTCCTTTATATGGACATTGATCCCTTTTATAAACAGGACTCTGGATTTTTTTTTTTTTTTTTTTTTTTTTTTTTAACATTTCAGTATCTCATTCTTTGTTTTCCAGTATTGAGAACTTGTTGGTTTCTGGAGGTTTCTTTATTGTGTTTTGTACATCTGTTGGGGTGTATGCATCCTCTGGTTTTCAGTTTTTGTCTCTTTTCCCCATTGTTTTTTTCTGTCTTATTTTACTTGAGTAAATACCATCTTCACCTGGATTTCTGGTCAGGGGAAGCCAGTTGCAGTAACAACTTCATAATCTGATAGCTGCAGGAGACACCTGTGCATCTCACTTGTGTCCACTACAAGGATCAGAGACTGTGGTTGGAGAGTATGTTTTTTTTCTGTCCCTTGTATAGTATTTTTTAAAATAGGACCTCACAGATAGTGGGCAGGGATGCTAATCTCAGTCATTCAAACAAGTGCATCTTTCTAGGCAGAAGGATTTTGTGACTGAAGACTGAAATCAGACTTCCCCCTTTCTGATTTTCCCAGATTGCAAATTACAGCCCTGTCTTTGTGCTTTAGGGGTCAGTTGGTCTGTGCAGGTTTTCTGTGCCTGAGGCTTTGAGGGAATGTGCAGATTCTATCAGTGTTTAGCTTTCTTTAGTCCATCAGGATACTATAAATTCCACCACACAGTTGCTGATCTCCAATGTTTGTTACTGTGATAAACTACTGGGGCAAAAGCAACTTAAAGGAGAGAGGGTTTCTTTGGCCCACAATTTCAGGTTACAGTTCATCATTGCAGGGATGTCAAGGTGGCCGGAAATTGAAGAAGTTAGATATATTACATCCACGGTCAAGAGCAGAGAGCAGTGAACTAATGTATGCATGCTAGACCGAAGCTGCTTTCTCCTTCCTATTCAATTCAGGACCCCAAGGCCAGGGGATAATGCCACCCACATTGGGCAAATCCTCACACATAATCAATATAATTAAAATAATCCAGCACAGATATTCCCAGAGGCCTACCTAATCTAGATAATCCCTCATTGAGCCGCTCTTTCTAGGTGATTTTAGTTCATGATTTAAAAACTAACCATCACACCTGTGTAAGCTTATCTCTGTTCTGGCAGCGGTAAGTGTGTGTAGGAGGAGGAGGGAGAGTCTCTCCGCTTCGGACTCCTTTACTGCAGTTCTGTGCTATTTGTACCTTCTGTGCTGCTTAGGGTCTGTTGATTCCATTCAGATACTGTGTCCTGTGTCTCTTACCTTCAGCTGCATTCCTCTTGCTTGGGTCCTTGCTCCTCTAGGCAGTGGGGGGGTGGGCGGATGGTGGGCACTGCAGATCTTTCAACCTTGGACTCTGGGATCCCTTTCACCATCTCCTGTTTGTGTCACTGATCTGATTTCTGTTTCTATTGGTTATTGTCCTAAAATTTCATATTAAATGGAAGCATGTACCATATGCTTTTTTTTTTGCTTCTGTGTCTTTTACTTCTGTTATGACTTCAGAAATTCAGTTTGTTTTCTTGTTTGTTTGTTTTGAGACAAAGTCTCCTGTAGCCCAAGTGGACCAAAAACTCAATGTAAATTCAAGGGATGATCTTGACTTCCTGTCCTCTTGCCTCTGCCTTCTGAGTGCTGAGATGACAAGCATGAACATGATGCCCAGCTTCATCATTGTGGTTTATATCCGTAGTTTGGCTCTTTTATTTCAAGTAGCAAATCCAGCCAGTTTATTTGTTCTTTTCTTGATAGACATCTAGGTTGCTTCCAGTTTCTGATTATTATATATAAATCTTCTACAAGTGTTCTTACACCAGCTGTCTTCTTTTGTGGGCATATATTTTCATTTCTCTTGAGAAAATACTTAAGAGTAGGGTTGCAGGATCATAAGCACATCCTGGGTGTGCTTAAAGGCATAGTTAACTTTTTAAGAAATTGACAATTTCCCAAAGTAGTTATACCATTTTATCTCCCACCAGCAATGTATAAAACATCTGGTCATTCTATATAGGACTTTCACAATTTGGCCTTATCTTTTAAATTTTCATTCTAGTATATGTAATGGTATCTCACTAAGACTTTAATTGGCATCTTACTGATGATTAATGATAACGATTATTCTTTCTTTTTTTTTCTTTTTGTGGTCCTGTAGATGAACCCCAGGACCTCGGGCATGGGAGACAAGTGCTCTACCACTAATGGACGTCCCTAATCTGATAACGTTTCTTTACTTTATTGACTATCCACATGTCTTGTTTTACAAAGTAACTTAAAAATTTTTCCCATTTTTTAGTTTTTTTAAAAAATTCTTTTAGTTTATTTATACTGAGTTGTAGGAGAGCTTTAGGAGAATAGTTATTAGATGTAGAAATATAGAGCTAATATACAGCTAGATAGATCTTATTTATATTCACGATACATATTCAGATACAGATTTGTACATATTTTCTTTCAGTGTGCTACATATTTCCTTAAAAGTATCTTCTGGGTTTTTTGTTTCTTTGTTTTGGCTTGGTTTTGGTTTTGATCTTTAAAAAAAAATATTTTTGTTTACTTTATATGTATGTGTGTATTGCCTGCATGTAGGTAAGTGTACCCATGCTGAACAGTGCCCACTGAGGTCAGAAGAGGGTGTTGGATTCCCTGGAACGGGAGTTACAGATGGTTCTTAGCCACCATGTGGTGCTGGGAACTGAACCTGGATGCTCTGCAAAAACAGCCAGTGCTCTTAACTGCTAAGCCATCACTCTAGCTCCTGGTTTTGGTCTTTTTTTAGACGGGCTGTCATTGCGCATCCCAGTCTGGACTTGAACTGGTGATTCTCCTGCCTCAGCCTTCTAAATGCTGGGATTGCAGACCTGTGTCACCATGTTTGGCTTAGGCCCAACTTTTCTCAAGAACAGTCCATGGTATTCTGTGGCTGGAGAGGGTAGAGGCTCATGGTGTCATTGTCTTTCATGTATGATGTCACAGCATTGTTTAGTTATTCCATGAGAGTTATAAAGTACTGATATTCTTATCCTGTCATTTATTCTAAAGTCATTCACTGAAACTTTCTAGAAAAAGATTTCCCCGAGACAACAATTCAGATGCCTGTGGACTCACTGGATCTTGAATGCTGGGTTTTCAGAGCTTCTACTCTGCTTTGTTGCCGTGTTTATAAGCTCTCCTGCCCCTTCCCTGGGTTGAGTTGTGGTGTATATACCTGCAGGCTTTTGCCCAGTGTTATCCTGAGCACGCACAGCATCCACTCACAGACCTTCACAGGTGGGCATTTTTACTCATAGGTCCTCATGGCTGTTGCCTCATGTTGGCTCTGATTTTCTGTGTGGGCTTCTCCCAGGTCATTGTCTCAGTATGGATTCCAGGAAGAGTTCCCTTATTTAACTTTTTACTTTTGAAAAAAAAAAAATTCTACCATCAAATGCCTTTCCCTGTGTGAAATAATAGGAAGTCAGGATAAACAGTCAAATAATAGGATGTTGATGGTTCCCATTAAAGTTGAAAGAGAACAGCCATAGTTGCAGCATGAGTAATCCCAGGTCTCTGCTTACTGAGTGAAGCCAGAAGCTTAAACAGATCATTTGCCCCTCACAAAGGCTCCATTTCCTCTTTAGTAGAAATAATACAGGGTCATGACTTTGTGCCAAAGAGGTGTTCCCCTTTACAGTCCAACTGGAGACAGCTCTAGTAGCTGGTGGGCTCATAATTGCTTCCAAATAAATAAGGGAGAGCAACACCCAGAGGACACACCCTGCCTGTAGACAGTCGGCATTTTACCTCCTTCGTAGCTTGGTGTCTTTTAAGAGGAAATGATCTAAGTGACTAGATATTTGAAGGAAATTATTAGACAGAATAGTTAAATTGGTTTTGACTTGTGAGAAGAAACTGTTGAAGATCTGAGGCCCAGTGAGCCTATGCTACATAAACAGCCCCTTTGCAGGGACATGAGCCTCTGACAGCTTCCAAGACTGAGACTGTTCTCTGTGTGCGTGTGTTCTATTCTGACGTCTGTCCTCTGAGTCTCTTGCACAGCAGTGTCTTTTAAAGCCCTTTCTGTGTCTTTGCACACTCACTTGACTGTAACTTCATTTCCCTCCATACTTCACTAAGGATTACGACTGTCTTTCCTGAATATACTACTATTTTTAGTAAATATATTGTCTAGTCTCAGTTGTTTTAGCAGGAGATTTTATTTGACATAATGATTTTGCACCCCAGCTTTTCCAGACAGCCCTAACTTGGGCTTGTTGCCTCACTGTAGTTATGAATAAGTACTTTCTTTTAAATTTTTATTTATTTATTTGTCTGGTGTGTGTGTGTGTGTGTGTGTGTACCATGGGCTCTCTCCTCCCACCTGTAAGTGGGTTCTGGGAATTGAACTTAGGTCTCCAAGTTTACAGGGCAAGTGCCTTTACCTGCTGGTCATTTCTCTAACCCAAGTACTTTCTTTTTCTTTCTTAAATGTCCTGTTTGAATCACAAATCATCAGACACCCTCCTTGTACACAATAGTTACCCTAGGCATGAAAATGGTGGCAGTGAGCTCCAGAGAAGAATGCGGATAGCAGCCCCAGGTTGTGCAGATGGTCTCCTAGCTACTGGATAGAGTACTCTTGTGACGTCTCATGACTGTCGGTCTCTGATATGGAGAAGGACATTGGGAACGACCTCTATTCTTTCCCGGTATGTTACTTTGGATAACCAGGAAACATTGCTTTTGACCTGGAGCCACTCCATGGCACTTATTCCAAACCACTTCAGCAAGTCTGTGTCAGCCCATCTGTGTGGATTTGAGTTTCAGTCCTGTAGAACATGGCCAGACACTCAGAGCCTGATACAATATTCTAGCATCTTTTGGTCTAGACACAAGAAAAAAATATTAGGAATCTAAAGCCAGGCATGGTGATGACATGCAGTAGTAATTCTTGCATTTGGGAAGCTAAGACACCAGGAGGATCGTAGCAAGTTTAAAGCCAGCCTGGGCTACATAATGTTTTCCAGACCTCAGAAACAGTGAGACCTTGTTTACAACAACAACAATAACAAGTCTGTGAAGCTGTGGAAGCTGTCCCCCTTGGCCAGGTGTCTGCACTGTACCTAACAGCAAACCTGTATAGTCTAGACTAGTGTGTCAGGAAGGGAAAGTCTACTTGATTTGACAAGCAAATAAAACAACCCATGATTTTCTAATAAGAGCCTTGTACAAAATTAGCCTGAGTCAGAGATGTGGCTGGTCCTAGCCAAAATAACCAAATATTTTTCCTAATAGTGATTCCAAAAACAAATGAATAAAGAGATGAAGAGCTGAGTTTCCCACATAGGCGTATCTCTTTGAGATATACATAAAAATCACTCATAAATCATTCTGATCATTATTCATTCAAATAGTCTAATAACTTAAGAACTGGTACAATTGATCTGGTATCATTTTAATGTTACAAATGTGGACTAGAGAGTTAGAGCAGATGTGAAAGGCTCAGGCTCACAACCAAAAGGACAAAATGTGTGTAAATATTAGGTATCGTTTCTGGGAATCAACTATACTGTGACATTGTTTGAAGGGCTGTCCAGCCAGAACCTAGTAAGATATGATTCCTACCTTCAGAAAGTTTTTATACTGGGGATACACTACAGAAGAAGGTCACAAGGTCCACCCTTAGCTCTGCAAAAAAAGAAATAAAGGGACAAAAAGTTTCTAATAAAATTGCAGCTACTCAAGTAAGCCTCTAATGGCTGGTACAAAAATAATCTGATAAATTATGATAGCATTTATATTTAATACTGTGATTTAATATGCTTCATATGTAAGTTATGGGTAAATCATAATTTCTGTGACTTAATCTATTATATATAATATAATATATGAAATATATTATATGGTGTATTTAAAAAAATTTTGTAGCATCAAATGTAGCCAAGGGTAACCTTGAACTCTTGATCTTGCTGCTTCCTAAGTGTTAATATTACAGGGTCTTACTGGTTGGCCTGGAACTCACTGTGTAGACCAGACTGGCCTCAAACTCATGGCAATCCTCCTGCCTTATTCTCCTGAGTGCTGGGATTATAGATATGTGTCACCATGCATGGCTATTTTAAAATCTATTTATGTAAAATAAATTCTTTGAGTTCATACTAACAAGTTTAAATGACTGAAATGAATGAATGGGGACAACTCTTCTTTACAGAAAAAGTTCTACTGAATATATATATTTATAAACATATATATGTATATCAGGCCAGCCTTAGAATATCATAATAATGATTGTTATAGGAAGACCCACCAATGAATTAGGTAAGTTTGAGGGCAAAAGTCTAGGAAGAAACAGAATATTTTTGTCTCCTAAAAGTGTCACCCTCCCCAAATATTTTCTAACAGCCAAGGGGGAAATAATGAGATCACTGAGGAGAGTCTTGGCAGATAACCATCAGGTGCCCCCAGTGTGATGTGCAGAGAAATGCAAGCCCCTCTGTGGTGGTTTTGCCTCAACCTAAAGGTGAGAGAACATCAGACCAACCCAAATTAAGGAACATTCTACAAAATATCTGCCCAATATGCTTCCAAAAATCAACGAAGGACAAGAAAGCGTACAGGCCTAGAGGAGGCTAGGAAGGCGTGGTAACTAAGGCAGTGAGGGATCCTGGACTGCGTCTTCGGGATTTGTGAGGCAGGGTCTCACAATATCATCCTGGCTGTTCGCTGTGTAGACCAGGCTGGCCTCAAATTTATAGAGATCTGCCTCTCCTCTGCCTCCCAAGTCCTGGGACTGAAGGTGTGTGCTACCATATAAGGCTTTGGAATTTTAAAATGTTTTATTAAATTTGTGTGTGCATATACACGTGCCACCACATGAAAGTGTGGAGGTCAGAGGACATTTGGTAGGAATCTGTTCTCTCCTTCTACCAGCTGAGTCCTGGGTGGTTCCATGGACGGAACTTAGGTCATCAGGCTTGGCAGCAAGTGCCTATCCCTAATGATCCACCTTGACAACTGGATTTTTGTTTGTTTTATTGTGCTTCTGGTTCCACATACAAATCCAGATTTTTGCACAAGCTAGGCAAGTGATGTCCCGCTGAGCTACATTCCCAATCTTCTAGGTTGGATATTTTTTAATGATTTATTATTTATTATTATGTGTGTGTGCACTTGATTTGTGAGTACAGGCATGTGTGTGCCACAGTGTGTGTGTAGAAATCTCGGGATGACTTTCAGGAGTCACTTCTCACCTTCTACCTCATAGAGGCATCTTGTTATTGCTGCCATACTGTGTACTCCAACTTAGCTGGTCTGTGAATTTCTGGGTGATCCTGTCTCTGCTGCCTATCTTGCCTTACAGGTGGTGTCAAGGCTACAGAATCATATCTCTGCATCCAACTTTTTTTTTTTTTTTAACATGGATTCTAGGAATCAAACTCAGGTCCTCAAGCTTAGTGGCAAGCACCTTTGTGCACTGAGCTATATCACCATCCCTAGATTTGATCTTGAAACAGAATAAAATAAAATACAAAGACCATAGTGGTAAATCTGGAGACATCTAAATTAAGACTGTACTTTTAGTAGTAGTATAGTATAAGTGTTAAGTTCCTGGTTTTGATTATTGTATTAATCACACTTTGTGTGTCTTCAGCATTATGGAAGAAGGTATAAGAAACATAAAACCCTGCTGCTTTTATAATTTTTCGGAATGTCTGAGGTTATGTCAAGTTAATAATTAAGGAAATACTTAAAGGGGGCTGGAGCGATGGCTCTTATAGAAGACCTGTGTTCAGTTCCCAGCATCCACTGTCTTTCAACTGTCTCTAACTTCAATTCCGGGGAAATCCACCTTGGTGGGCACTGCATGCACAGGTGCACTTACATACGTGCACAAAAACCACCTGTAAACATAAAGTTAAAAAAAATTTTTTTAAATACTTTAAAAATAGGTATATAACCTGGAAACTTAAAATGAGAAATAAATGCTACACAACAGGTATAAAAAGCGGAGTGAATTCTGAATTCACATTTCCTCCTGCTTTGGGTGGTGGGGCCGGGTAAAGTATCTCCATAGTGAAGTGTGGGCCTGGAGTACTGCAAAGGTGTCAGAAGTGCCTCCTAGGACATGGGAACAACTAATGGGGCCTTGAAGGCTGGAGAATGTTGTGATGCAGGTCCAGGCTGGGAACATAAAGCATTTGAAGTGGGTGGTAACTGAAAGATCTGAACCACAGAGAAAGCAAGAAAACCCAAGAGGAGAATGGGCAGGCAAGTTTAGTGGTAGGTCCAGGGCTTGGAAGGGGTGGAGCAGGCCAAATCTCAGGAGTGAGGGGGACTGAAAAACTAGGAGCACTTACTGAGAACACCCTTGACTGAACATGGAGGATTCACCATTCAAATTTTTAGTGATGCTAAGTTTTAACCTGTTCCCACTGGCTCAAGAGCAACTCAATGTATGTGAAACATCGTGTTCAGAAGCCTTTGTGGAACCTGGTGTGGTGGCATGTGCCTGTAATCCCAGGACTTAACGGGGTCTAAGTAGGAGATTACTGTGAATTCAAGGCCAGCACAGGCTACATAGTTAATACTAGGTCTGGGCTAGATAGGAACTGCCCTCAAAACAAAAAATAAATAATAAAATAGAGGTCTTTGTAGAAGTTGAGGCCTCAATGGAGGATAGTCCAGGAGACCACTGCGTGTAGAGAGGCAGACAGAAGACGCCCAATGCACAGGAGCACATCCTTCGTGGACATGGGTATCACCTGAGAAGTAGATCTAGAATCTGCTGTTCTCTGGCCTCATGTATTCTCTGCCCCACATCGTTCTTGCTCAAAGATGACTCCTGTTTAACAAGAAATTGCGTCTCTTCAAAGAAAAATACTCCTGCCCAGACTCTCACTTCCTGGGAGCCAGGTCTTTAGCTTCCCTGGGTCGCTAGGCCCTGGGGTGGTTAAAGAAGCCTCTGTGATGACCTTGAACGATGAGAGTGTACTTGGGGGGTTGTGATCCTTGGCCTGATTCCTGTCTCTACCAGGGGAAATGCTGTCTACTGAGCTTCCTCAGGTGTTGGAAAGCAGGTTGGATTCGAGAATGAATGCTTTTCTAAACCAGCGTGTTTGATTCTTACGTCATGGCTAGACAGCCCCCGCTGAGTGTGTTTGCTGGCTCTTTCCCTCTGCTGTTGTGTCAGGAGATTTGGGGAACTTCTGACTCATCTAGCAAGTTACTGTGGCCTTTTCTTCAGAAAGGGATGATCCTAGGGATGAGGCAAATGTGACCTAGGTAAGTGCTTGGAGTCACATGACTTGAAGGGATGACAAACTCAACTGGGACTTTATGTGTGTTGGAAACTAATACATGGTTCTTGGGAGCAGGTCCAGCCTGGCTGGGGAGGACTCTTGGCTCTGTCTATATTTGAACAGCCTGACAACAGTTATAAAGCTTAGCAGCTGTGGGACATATCAGGCACCTGAGGACTTTTGGACTTAGTTAAAACTTAATTTTGAGACTTAGAGCCCCAGCTTTAAGAAATTTAAGCATGGGTCGCTTAGATTGAAGAGGATGCTCTCCTGTGCTCTGAACTTTCAAATCCGGAGGCTTAATTTAGAGCAGCTCTATTATTAATTATAAGAAATAGATAAGAAATAGATAGATCGCCATGCTGTTCTAGGAGGTGACAACTAGAGGCCAAAAGAATTTCCCAGTCATCTTCCAAAAGCCTAAGGTTTTCCTGTGCTCCGACTGAATATGACAGAGCTAAGACCTTCATGAAAAGCTGGCACAATGGGGAGGAAGCTGAGCCCAGGCCTCAGCTGATCAGAATTAATGAAATCACAAGGACCGAAGAGGCCTAAATGATCCTGTCCTGTCCGGCATGCCATCTCTGGCTCATCTGTGTCCCAGGTTGGTGGTTGGTGCTGAGTGTTTACGAGGGTGGAATCTGGACCCAGTGTCAAAGCCTGGCTCAGTCACTCAGCAGTTATGTAACCTTGGGCAACTGCCTTGGAGCCTTTCTTTCCCTGTTGACAAAGTGGGATAAGAATACCTTGTTTTCTGGATTTCTGTGAGGATCAAACAGCCCAGTGTCTGGAAGCCCAGGCTGTGCTGGGCTCAGAGTCCAGTGTGGGAGCCTGAGCTTCCACTGGGGTTCTTGTTCTCCACAGGGTCCCTGTTCATTTTGTTTCCAGCAAAGGAGGTGGAAGATGTGGATGGTCAGTGGTGGCCTACGTATACACTTGACTTCTGCCGGGTTGCCGGGTCTATGCCTCCTTCCACTGTGCCACTTCCGCTCTGAGGGGTGACAGCAGTATGGGCTCTGAGAGGCTGCCATGGTCTTTGAAGCTCTTTCGAACGTCATTGCCATTTAGAATCATCACTGGGAAATTCTGTTTGCCAGCCATGTGCCCTGCCAAGTCATTTACAGCCCAAGTGCCTTGTTTGTTTTATTTTATTTTTTTTGACAGTGAACTAGGCTTCAGGGCTCATGTTGAATTCAGTCTGCTTGGGCTTAGAAACAAGCACAGCCACACGTTTTAGTAACACTGTAGGTGCCAGGAATAGCGTTAAGAGAATTATGTCTGCCCTGTGATGAAGAAATTTCTTTTAAAGATTTATTTCTTTTTCCCTGGCATGGTGGTGAATGCCTTTAGTCCCAGCACTTGGAAGACAGAAGCATGTGGCTCTCTGTGAATTCAAGGCCAGCTTGGTCTACATAATGAGTTTCAGACCATCAGAACTACATAGTGAGACCCTGGAGAGAGAGAGAGGAGAGAGGAGAGAGGAAAGAGGAGAGAAAGAAAAAGAGAGAGATCATTTTATGTGTGCCATATTCATGTCTAGTACAGGTAGAAGCAGAGGCATCAGATCCCCTGGAACTGCAGTGATAAGGGGTTGTGAACCACTGATAACAGGTACTGGGAACCAAATCTGGGTCTTCTGCAAGAGTAGCAAGTGCTCTTAACTGCTGAGCTGTCTCTCCAGCCCTGTGTGGGGAAGAGATTTTCATTCCTAGATCCCTCGGAGAGCAACCTGGGGTTAGAAGGGTCAGGGACCCAGCTTGCTGAGCAGAGTCCCCCCATCTAGCTCTGAGTGTCATGTTTGTTGTCACACTTGGCTACCATGCCTCACTCATATCCAGAGGAAACACAGGCATGTTCATGAGCTCTGTGTCCAGGGCGATTGAGTCATGCTCAGATAAAGAAAATATGCTCCTCACCTGACAGAAGTGTCCCACCAGAGCAAGCCTTAGCTAAGCCGCTCCTGGAAGGTGAAGATTATTTGGCATACCAACACTGTTATAAGTTGAATGGCATCTCCCCACCGATTTTCCCCCTGGAATAGATTATTCTGGAACAAATGATTTGGGATTCAAACAAAAAAGGAGTTGAAATGGACCAACTATATAGGCTACTTAGCAACTATGCTGGTGAAAGCTTTGACAGTTTTCAGGGCTGTTCCAGCCTATTTTGCAGGGAGAGCTCACCTGCATTCAGATTCTTCTTGCCTTGATGTTACTCCTGGATGTGTAAGCTCTGACCTTCAGGCAATAATTTTAAATACTTTACCTTACAAAGAGGTCATTTAAGATCAGCATGATGGCTCAGCGGTGTTTGCTCTCAAGCTTGTGGACCTAAGTTCCATCTCTTGGACCCACATGGTGAAAGGAGATACCAGATTCCGTAGACTTCCACTCACTGTGATATACACATGTGCGTGCGTGCATGCGCGCACAGACACACATGCTAAATAAATAAAAATATAATAACTGTACTGGTGGTTCATTCCCATTTTTATTGCAATTTCCCGAAGATGGGAGGCCGCAGTCTCACTCTGTATATAGTTTTGAAGATGCAGGACACAGTTAGAGTGTTATTGTGAGTATGCCATCTGTTCCAGGTCATTTGTACTAAGAACAAAGGTGAAAAGTGAAGCTCTAAATAACTAAGAGAGAGTCAAGTAATTCACTGAAAGGCTCTTTCTTATTGTTTCTCTTTTCTTTATACCGCAGTCTTTTCATGAGTGGAAGGTTCTAATATGCACAAACACAGCATAAGATGAGCCCTAGATGTTCACTGGCCATCTCTGACTCCTACAGCCCCATCTACTCTCACACCATTGTAAGTGAAGCAAATTCTTCGTACTGTCTCTATTTACAGACACGTCAGTGTTTTTAAAGAATTATATTTTCAAGCCCACAATGGATTATCATTCCTTGATAATCAATGGGCAGTTCTTATTCTCCAGTAGTGTTCGCTTTTGTCTGACAGATGGACATTTTTTTCCAGTTTTACTGAGGTGTAATTTACCACTACAAACTTCACTCCTTTTAAATACACAATTTTAGTAAATTTATGTGGTCGTGCAAACGTCGCTATACTCCAGTTTGTGAATTTTATTGGGGTCTATATGCTCTGATTGGTTGGGGTGTGTGTGTGTGTGTGTGTGTGTGTGTGTGTTGCGGAGGATTAAACCTCGAGCCTCTCATGCTATGCTCAGCAAGTATTCCACCACTGACCTATATCCACAGTGCTGCTTAATGTCTTTTCATCTATAGCTTTGTCCACGGTCTATTTTATTACTTAAATGTGTTTAAAGTGAAGAGATGAGTCTTTGCCTTTAGAATTTCCCACTTTCTAGATTTGATCAGTGGCATCACTGCGGGGTCCCGTAGCAGGCTCTTCTTCCCTTGTCCTTCTGTGTGTTAGGTTTGGTGGCTTGTGCAGGTTCAGGTTAATCCTTCTTTTAAAATGTGAGTCCATTATAGGTGGCAGCATGTTGCCAATAGGATGCCAAGTGCAGGATTATTTTTCTCTCCCTCGTGACATCTTCTGACAATATTGCCTGAATTTGCTCTTCATTAGGATTGCAAAGTGGCCATTTTTCCAATGTTACCTTTCCTCTCTTTCTTTAGTATCTAGGATATTTCTCTAGAGATAATCTTCTCTTAAACCATTGTGCTATCCTCACATTTAATTAAAAATTTTAAGGCAAAATAAAAGCTTCATTCTTTTGTGTTGTTCTCATTGTTCTCATAATGAATCGATTCTCCAGCATCCTCCACGGACAACCAGCTACTGTACACTTGTCCTTGCTCATCCTCTGCTGTTCTGTCTTGGGCCAGTGAGAATCTAGTCAGGTTGGCACCTCAGGTTTTGTGTACATTGTACTAGTAACTGTCGGCTTCTCCTCCTCCTCCTCTGCCTCTCCCTCTTCCTCCTCATCTTCTTCGTCCTCTTCTTCTTTCTTCTCCTTCTCTTCCTCCTCTTTTTGTTTTTTTTCCTTTTTATGGTGCTAAGGACTGAACCTAGGGTCTCACTTATGCTAGGCAAGCTCTGCACTCTTGAACTACATCCCATAGCCTTAAAAAAAATACTTCATTTTCTTAATTAAAAACGTTTTTGTAATTTACTAATTTTTATTTTTTTGTCTGAGTATTTTATCTGCATGTATGTAAATGCATCCATATTGTGCAAAGCTCACAGAGGCCAGAGGATAGTGTTGGATTCCTGGAGCTGGAGTTACAGATGATTCTTAGCCATTATGTGGATGCTGGGAACTGAACCCAGGTCCTCTGGAAGAACAGTCAGTGCTCTTAACAGCTGAGGCATCTTTTCAGCCCCTTAATATACTGCATTTTGAGACAGAGTCTCACTGAGTTGCCCAGGTTGGCCTTCAATTCTCCATTCTCCTTTTCTAGCCTCTGTAATAGGTGGGATAATGGATGTATATAACCAATCCACCAGGAATTTTAGTGGGGAAAGCTTTAAAAGTGTTTAAGATAAAATACATTATCAGTGCATATTTTTATTTCCAATTCAAAGTCAAGATAATAGGGTTTGGTTTGGTCTAACTGAGTGTACATTTCTATTTCCTTCCTCTACTTTGAACATTATTGTTTTCGGTCGTACTAACATAACTACCTCTTTGCTCTATCAGTATACACAGAGCTCGGAATGGCTTACCAGCACCACAGCACTGCCTAACAGTGCGCTTACTGAAAACACGCTAAGCTTTCAATACTTTTTCTTTTCAAAGATTTACTAATATACAATAATATCAAGTAGTTTTTTGTTTTATTCTTTTTTTTATTTTTTTTGACAGGGTCTCACTGTGGGTAGCCCTGGATAGCCTGGAGCTCCCAAAGTAGATAAAACTGGCCTTGAACTCACAGAGATCCACCTGCCTCTGCCTCCCAAGTGCTGGGATTAGAGACTTGTGCCCTCACATTTGGCCTGTATCACTGAGTTTTAAAGTCATACGGAAATGATCCCTCTGAAGTTCCTTATCCAAAGAATACAAAACTTCAGTTTCCTTGCTTCGTTTCACTTCTAACTTTTAGGTAGTTCTGACGTTTAGTGGTTTCACTAAGGTGTAATTTACATGTCGCAGCACCTTAAGTGTACCGCGACATGTCGCAGCACTTTAAGTGTACCGCGACATGTCAGCACTTTAAGTGTACCGCGACATGTCGCAGCACCTTAAGTGTACCGCTATATAATTTTTAGTAGACTTATAGTTTCTTCACCATCGCCAGGATCCAATTTTGAACATTCCTATCATCCCTCAACTCAGTACAATCTTTTGAAGAAATTATCTCTCCTTCCCTGCCCTCCAACTGAATTGCCTTTGATATTTTTGCTAAAAACTAATTGACCAGAGCTGGGGACGTAGTTCACTGGTGGAGCACAGCATTTGTTAAAACAAAATTTTAATTAACCTTAAATATAAGATCTTTCTCTCTCTCTCTCTGAACTATATCTCCAGTATCCATGAAGTTTTCTTGACTTTTAATCCTTCTGCTTATTTTTGTTTTATTTTTTTGGAGACAGTGTCTTACTATGTAGGCCTGGCTACTGTGGAACTCGCTCTGTAGACCAGGCTGGTCTTGAACTCACAGAGGTCTGCCTGCCTTTGCCTCTGTACACCAGTACATCTGGGCTAGAAGATCTAAGTCTTTAGCTTCATTCTTTTCCAAATTACTTGGCTTGCTCTAGTCCCAAGCATCTTCACTCACGTTTTATGGTTTAGAATTCTTTTTTACATTGTTATAGTCAATTTGCTAATGTCTTGAGGATTTGTGTCTATGTTCTTGAATGCCATTGCAGTACATGGGGTAGGTGCTAGGATTATAGGTGAGCACCACTCTGCCTGGCCAGTTTCCCTTTCTTGGAATATCTTTACCTCCCATTATTAAAGTAAAGCTGACCTAACCCAAGGGGTTGGGAGGTGGTCTCTCTCTTGCTATTTCTGGAAGAGACTGCTAAATTTACATCATTTCCTTGTTAAGTGTTTGGGGAAATTCACTGCTGAAACCATCTGAGCTTCACACTTTATTTTTATGGGTTATTATATATTCAGTTTCTTTTGTAGATGTAGACCTGTAAAACTCTGTATGAATTATAGACGTTTGTGTCTTTTAAGGAATTGATTTTTTTTTTCTTGTCTTTTCTTTTCTTTTTGTCTTTTTAAGATAGGGTCTCTCTGTAGCCACAGCTGACCTGGAACTCACTATACAGATCAGGCTGGACTGGTCTTGATCGCACAGAGATCCACCTGCCTCCTCCTCCTGAGTGCTAAGACTAAAGGCGTGTGCTCTCACACCTGGCAGAATTGATTGTTTCCATCTAAGTTATCAAATATGTCATCATAGAATTTTAAATAATAAATGTCATTATTCTTTAATGTCCATGGGGCTAATAGTGATAACTCTTATGATTTTATTTTATTTTTATTTGGCACAGAGTCATACACCATAGCCAAAGCTTGCCTTGAACTTGTAGCAATCCTCCTGCCTCAGTCTCCCAAGTGTTGGGATGACAGGCATGAACCACCATGCCCAGATAATGCTTAGCATTTTAAATGTACTTCTAAATATTATCATAAGTAGTTACAAAGAATACAAGTTCTTACATATTACAAAATGCATTACTTTTGTTGAAAATTAGATTGTTATGTTGCTCTTGTAATGTATCGAATAGAATCTAAATATTGTACTTGTTACTAATTAATCATCTATTTAAAGTTATATAAACAAGGTTGTTCTGTATCATTTTACCTTATTTATTTATTTATTTATTTATTTTGGTCTTTTTGAGAGGGTGTCTTTGTACGGCCAGCTGGCCTGGAAGTTGCTAGATCAAGTTGCTCTTGAACTTACAGAGATCTAACTGCCTCTGCCTCTTGTGTGATGATTAAAGACGTGCGCCACCAGGCCCAGCATCATTTTACTTTATTTTTTTACTTGACAAAAGTATAGTATATACTTTGGGATGAAGAGATGGCTCATCAGAAGTTAAAAGCACTGGCTACTCTTACAGAGGACCAGGGTTCAATTCCCAGCACCCAGTTGGTGGCTAAAAACTGCCCATAACTCCAGTTCCAGGGGATCCAACATCCTCTTCTGACCTCCACAGGCATTACAGAACACAGGTGCACTTACATACATGCAGGCAATACATTCATGCACATAAAATAAAAAAAATAATAAATACTTTTAAAAGTATATATTTATGTTCAAAAGCGAAATTCTTGTTAGAAATGCCCCTTTTGTGAAATAAACTTGATCTCCATTTTAAGATCATAAGAAGTTCAAATACCCAGGGCTGGACATGACTTAGTGTTTGAATGAATCAGAGCTCAGCATCCTCTCTGTTATTCTTTTGGTTTTCAGAGATCTGAGTACTAGAAGTCTGTCTGCATAACTAGGTAGACAGGACTAGAAAGGTTCTGCGGGGCAGTACCACCCAGTTCTATGAACTCCTTCAGAGTTAAGTTCCAGGATTCATTTGATCCATTGTCAAAAAAAAATCAATTTTAGATACCTATAGTGAAGAATTCTATTAGAGACTTTCCATTTTATTGAAAGCAGGAAGTCAGAAAGTACTTAAACTTCAGGAAGGTATTTTATTAGTCAATAGAGTTATTGCACTTTCTCAGAATCAACCTCAACGTTTAGCCTTTGCCTGACACCCTGGAGACTTTGCATGGACAGTGCATTGTTATGAGGGTGGAGGGAGAGGTGAACATTTCTTTTTAAAAGTGGGAAGGGATCTATTATGATAGACAATATAAGAAATGGGAACTTGTACGATTCTCACCCTTAGTCATTTTCAGGCTTGAGAAAGAAGAAAGGTAGATCCTGAGGCTCTGAAAATTATTTCTTTTATAATTATCTAAGTGCCTAGATATTATCTGAAAAGACTTTATGGACCTGGGAACAGATATACTACTTTGAAAACCTGTGAAAATCTATGAAAAAGGAGGAAGGCATTGGTATTGGTTAGCCTCTCATTACTATAAGCTTTTAACACGTGGGCTTTTGGGGTACGCTTATCCAAACCGTAGCAGCATCCTTAATATGATGATGTTTGTAAGACATTTTATGGAAATAAAGGTGAAACCACATAGCTATTTGGGGGAAGAGCACTCCAGGCAGAAGGAACCACAAGAGCATGGCAAAGGGCAAGTGGGCATGGAATATTCTGGAAAAGCTACAAGGTCAGTGTTGGTTGTACCAAAGTAAATAATGGAGAGGATGGAAGATATGAGGTCTGAGAGGCCATCTACAGTACATGGCGATTCGGCTTCCAAGTGAGGAGCTTTGGATGGTATTGCCAGCAGATGAGAAGCGTGACTTTTGATTTGAGGGTCTGGTGTTGGGAGCGGGGCGTCAGGATCCAGTGTTTAGAGCTCAGTCACATTATCACCTGGAAATGTCATTACTATAAATGATCACTTCTGGGTGGCTTTACCAGCACTGTCTCTCAGTTCACAGCTGTGGATGGCAGTCTTGGCTGAGTAGGAGTATGGAAATAATCTGACCCCTGAGGACTGTTGACTGCCAGTTTGCCTGGGTTGTGGTTCCCTCAACTTTACAGGCCACAGAGCTCTTGTGTTCAAGAGGAAGCCACATGGGTGCTAACCCATGGCACTTAAGCCGTAAATGTGGGGAGAGGGCCAGGTAAGTGCAGTGAGGTCTCAGATGTGACCTATGGAGGTGGGTCAGAGTATCCCGTTGGTTTCCAAGAAAGACTCTGGAACCCAGATTTGTGAGCCAGAAGTGTGTTGATGACTGTTTCTTCAAATAGTACCTTTATTGGGGAAGGAATTGGAGTGAGCACAAGGCGATACTGGACTTCAGCACAGTGGCAGCAGTGACGGTCACTTCAACTAGTCAATGGTTGTAGGTGACCCCCGGGAAAGGGATGTGAACTTGTGTCAGTAATTGTACCTAAGGAGTGACTTAGCTATGATTCTCAATTACCAAGAGTTCAGGGAACTGGGGAATGAGTGATTTAGTCTTGAAAAAAGCTTCTGGGTGACATGCCGCAGTATCTACTATAGAGGTGATTGGTGAAGAGCCTTTAAAAGATCATTACCAGCACCTCATCCGTGACATCACCACTCTGAAGCTGAAGAAAATGAGGCCCAGAGGGCCGGTGAGAGCTCAAGAACTTAGTGGGTAAAGGTGCTTGCTGCCAAGCCTGAAGGTCTGAATTCCATCCCTGGGACTCCTTGTGGAAGGAGAGAACTGATTTCCTGCAGGTTGTCCTCTGACCTCTACAAGTATGCATACATGCACACACGAATACAGACACACACACAATAAATAAATGTTTTAAAATTTTAATGAAAAGAAAATGAGGCCCAGAGAAGATGAAAATATGGTTTATTTGTTAATAATCTCACTCTCACATTAATTATAAAACGACTTAAATACATGCCTTATTTTCCTGATTTTTCAGAGTATAGTGTTGTTTGTGCTACTTATAGATTTTTATTTTTCAGAAACAGATCCCTACTTTTATTAAACAATCATCAAGTTCATGTCCACCCACGTCATTCATTTTGTCTCCTTCATTGGTTCACACATTGTCCATTATAATAAAAATCCAGGCTGTACCTACAGTAACAATAGGAACTGCAGTGTTTCTAGAAACATAATGATTTCTAGAAATGCAATGATTTAATTATGGAAAGCAAAGACTTTTAGTATTTTTCTATCACCATTCCTCACTAGGTATCAGATTAGGATCTGTGGATTGAATTGTGTTGGACAAACAAGCAAATCCATCTCATTAGTATGTAAATTTGCTTTCATTTTTAATAAATGGTAAAATGATATATATATATATATGTATCAATTGTTTTCAAAAATTTTTGTTTTATTATCAGTAAATGTTTGATCTGTATACCTATTTTATATACCTATGTACCCAGGTGTGCGGATTAATCTCAGTTGTCAATCTGATGGGATCCAGAATCACCTGGAGAAGAGCCTCTGGGCATGACTGAGAAAGCCTGCCTTGCTTAGGTTAATTCAGGTAGGAAGACTTGCTCACTGCGCTGGGATCTGGACTGTATCGAAAGAAGGTGAGCTGAGCACCAGCATTCATCTCTTTCTGCTGCCTGACTTTGGATGCAGTGTGGTTAGCGGCCTCAGCTCCTGCTGTGCTGACCTTCCCACCTTGACGGACTGTACCTCCAAACTGTGAGCCAAAATTAACCCTTCTTCCCGTAAATTGCTTTTTTCGGGATATTTTATCACAGCCATGGGGAAAATAGCTAAGACACCAGAGTTGTGTGAAAATTTCTCGAGTGAAAGGGGTTGTGTGTAGAAAACCTCTAAGAAGTACTGTTCATTTGCACAGTTTGGTAATGAGAGAGAATTGATACTATATTGCTTATTTTTCAAAGGCTAGAAGAAAAGACTTTGAATGATTTCACCAAAAAGAAAAAGTAAGTTTTTGGAGAGATAGATATATACTTACCTTAACTAAAATATTGCACAATGTGCATGTACATTCCTGAAAATATCATATAGTACCTTATACTATGAACAATTTTCTGTATCAGTTACATAAATTAAAAATATAATTCAATAAAAGAAAAACATTTTAGAGAGAGAGAAAAAAATAGTGCATTAAGGAATAATAGAGAATTGTCACTTTTCTTGGGAATAATTGATTTGTGTTTATTTTTACTTTATTAAGACTAATACCAAAATATTATGAAATGATATAAACTTATTTAGATATTCCAGAACAAAACAGGGAATAGATAAAAATAAGGATGACAAAATGCTGATGGAAGCTGTTGGATAGTCACCCGGAAGTTAATTTTTACCACTTTCTCAAACTTTTGTCTGTATTTGAAATTTTCCATAATAAAAAGTTTTTTTTTAAACCCTCACTTTTTGTGTGTGTGTCTGGTTTTGAAATCTTCATTGGACAGAATGAAAAGAATGGGCTGCCTAGCTCAGTACTGGACTTCTGGCAGGGTGACTGTCCCAGTTTAGGGCAGAGGCATAGCCCAGCCTGAGGAAATGCCCGGCTGGCCCTGTCTGATTGACCATCCTTTGGGGCTCACTGTGGATGACCACAGGCCAAGGGACTAGAGGCCTGACCTAGCAAGAGGGCTTGACTCCAGTCTAGGTCTTGGTGATCTTTCACTGGCTCAGGCTCTCTCACTCTCATTTAGAAACTGGGACTTGCTTGAAGATTAGAAATAATGCATAGGATGTATCTAAAGTATAGCTGACATCTAACACAATAACAGGCATTATTGATAAAACACCATTCTGGGAAATAGTCTTGTTTTGTCTCCTTGTCATGGAGGAATTTCCTGTGGAAGATATGAGTCCTTCCTTATTTCTAGATTTCTTTCATGGCAATCCCATGCCACTCTGAACTACTGCTCTATACTTAACTTTTATGCAAGTTTGTCAGTTTTTAGGATTTGGGTTAAGAATTAAAAATAAATGTTTTACACATAATAATTTGGAAGAAAGCTTAAAATGTCTCTAGCAACCTTTTATAATTGAGTTTGGGGTCTTATCATTTTTCTTTGTAGTTCGTGGCCCTGAGGCCACATAGGTCATACAGAAATCACTCAAAGATTCTGATTCCTTGGCCAAAGTTCTATCCCCTAACTTGGAAATCTCCTTTCTTCAAAGTGGAGGTGAATAATTCTAATAACATCATACACTGGCATTTTTCAATAGTGTTTTTATTAATTCTTTTGCTTATAAAAGAAAGTGACACAATATGGGGCCGGAAAGATGGCTCAGCAGTTAAGAGCACTGGCTATTTTTGCAGAGGACCCAGGTTTAGTTCCCAGCACCCACATGGCGGGTAACAACTGTCTGTAACTCCAGTTCCAGAGGATCCGATGTCCTCTTCTGACCTCTTGGACATTGCATCACATGGTGCACTTATGCACATGCAGGCTATACACTCATACACATAAAATTAAAACAATAAATAAAGTACTGTAAAAAGCTTTGCTATGAAAATCTACCCAGGTCTTTCAGATAATGTTCTAGTTTCATTTCTGTTATGATAACATACCCTGAGGAGAAGCAACTTAGCTCAAAATTCCAGATGACAGTCTATCAGCAGGAAAGTCAAGACAGCAGACACTTGAAATAGCTAGTCACATCACATTCATAGTCAAGAGTTGAGAAAAATGAATGCAGCGATGCTTGCTTGCTTGCTCTCAACTAAATTTCTCCATTCTTAAACAGTTCAGGACCCCCTCCGTAGGGAATAGTGTTGCCCACAGTGGGATGTACCTTCCCACATTAGTTAATTAAAACAGTCTTCCACAGACCTCCCCAGAGCCAACCCAATGTAGACAGTCCTTCATTAAGACTCTTCCCAGTGATTCTGGGCTGTATCTAGTTGACAATTAAAGATGACCATCACAGATATTCACTATAAAGCCTAATTTTCAGTTAATATCTATCTATCTATCTATCTATCTATCTATCTATCTATCTATCTATCTATAGATCTATCTATCTATCTATAGAGAGAGAGATTTTATTTCATTGATTCAAATCTCATCTCTGTGAACTAGAAAGGTGAGAAAGAATGTGACTTGGAAACAGAGAAGGCCAAGGTACAAGGTTTCATTCCAAACAAAAGATCTTACTATCTACTAATTAGACTCGGGCTTTTCTGTGGGCAGATTATAATCTACCCATTCATTTTGAAGTTAATTTCCCAGCTGATAACTGCTACCTGCTTCCATCCTTATGGGAGTTTCCTTAAGGGGAGCCTGGCCAGCAGTGAGTCAGCCAGCCCACACCTCATCCAGCTTTCCTGAAGCCACGACTTCACCCGCCTTGAAGGAAATCAAAAGTACCACCTTCTTGGGAAAGGGCTAGGGCCACTTGCTATAGAAGCCTCGGCCTCCCACACAGCTCTTGTTCATTTCGACTCAGCTCAGACTGTGTTTCAAGAGCAACTATGAGGACCATAAATCAGGGAGGATCTGGGGCAAAAGAGCTCATTTTCTGGTCCTCCATGGGTGTGATAGACTCTGAACTCTTTACCTCTTTGCAAAAGAAAACACAACACTTGTCACTCTGTGGAGTCTGCTCTTTTCTCAAGAGGTTTCTGAGGTCATGAGTTTCAGGCAGGGAACCTTTTTATTGACTCTTACTGATCTTTATTGGTTTGATCTAGATGTTAATAAAACCTGCCATTTTTTGAATCTGTATCATGTGCCAGGCCTCAGGTAATCAACCTGTCAACAATTTTAGAGTCCCTGGGAATACTGTTATGAGTAAAGCTTTCCTGAAGTTTATAATTGCTGGAGTGATGGCCCCTGAACACCATTTAACTGAGTGACTGATGACAAGGGGTAAAGGGACTGTGGCGAGGAAGCCAGGTGACTTTTGGCATTGCTGCATTTAATGCCCACGGTACCTCTGGAAGACAAGTAGGCTGCTTATGCCTCTAATTCCAGCACTTGGGAAGCTAAGGAAGGAGGATAAAGGCCCCCCTAGACTACAAAGTGAGTTCCAGGATACCTTGGGCTGTACAGTGAGACCTTATCTCCAAAAAAACAAAGAGAAAAACCAAGAGCCCCAGTAAGTGGGTATCACTGCCCTTCAGTTTTCAAAAGCATAACTGAAGCTGTAGGAGAGGAGGCCATGAAAGAGGATGTTGAGATTTGACCCGGGAGCCACCTGAGGCTCAGAGCTTTGTGTGTTCCTGCTCTGCACTTCCTGCTGGTAACAGAAACAAGAGCCCTCACTGTCGGTGGAAGCATGAATTTTCTGTAAGCTTAAGTTCAGACATATCATTGTTGTAATGGAAGATCAAGAGTTTTTACGCTCAGAGAGGCTTCGGAAGACGGTGGCACTTCTGCAGCTGCACGCAGACTTAGCATATGTGTTTCTGAAGAGAAAGTCCCCGGACTGCACCACTCACCTGAAGGGACCACTGATAACATCTGTTCAGAGGGCTACCCCTGAGTGGTTCTCAGCCTAACACAGCAAGCATTGAATTAGCCAGTACAAATGCATGTTCACTGATTTCCACATTTCTGCAAGAAGCAAGATGATTGGGTCTGGAGAGATGGCTCAGTGGTTAAGGGCAGTTGGCCACTTTTGCAGAAAACCCAGTTTTCTAGCACCCACAACACTCTTCCGGCCTCCTCAGGTATTGCATGACACGGATGCACTTACAAACATGCAGAACATTCATACACATTAAATAAATAAACAAAAAGTTTTTTCAAACAGTAGTAGATGGTGAGAGCTGAGGGTCTACCTCATAGCCCCTCCCCCAGCTAGATGGGAGTCACATCATTGGGCTTGAGAGACGAGGCTCTTTGTTTCTTCACAGAACCATTCAGTGATGAACCTGAAGAGAGGATGGAATGCAAGGAACTTTCGTGCACTCAACAATTGATCTGGAGTCTTCCAGACTCTATTTCTCTTGGGTGCCTGACAGACAGCTCCATGGCCAGCCCCTGCTACTTTTGCTGAAAGATGAATGAGTGGCCTGTCTAGCAGTCTACATAGTGGTTCTCCAAGTGGAGGAAAGTTCTGATGTTTCCATTCTTTAAAAATAACTGGTAAGGGCCCCTGCTGCCAAACCACTCCCTCAAGTTGTCCTCTGACCGAGGCCTACACGCAGACACATGCAGACACACGCGGACAGACACACACACAATTTTAAAATGTAAAAATAAAAGCAAACTCCACCCCAGCTTTATTGAGGCATAATTCACATACCATATACTCACTCCTTTAAAGTATACAATGCAATGGTTTTAGTATGTACACTTGTGCGACCATCACCACGGTCAATTTTAGAACATTCCATTACTCCAAAAGGAAACTCTGCAGTAGCAGTCACCCCTCAAGCCCTCGCTACGGCACCTGTAGGAAACCCCTGATGGACTTTCTGGCATTTATTTGCCTGTTCTGGGCTTTTTAAATATAGAATCATATAAGCTTGGTCTTTTGTAACTGATTTCTTTCAAAGATTTTTTATGTGTATTTTTACTGTTTTTTTTTTGTGCATTTCATACAATAAATCTTAATCATACTTAGACCCTCCTCCATCCACACTTCCCCATAGGCTCCTCCCCACCATATTTCCTGTCAAAGTTTTCAAATTTCATTCATGTTGTAACATTTATGAATTCTTTTCTGTTGCTGATTATTATTTCATTTTATGGGAATAAACACTTTTATTTATCAGTTGAAAGATATTTCATTGTTTCTGTCTTTGTTTATTTGAACAATGCTATGAACATTTATGTACAAGTTTTTATGTGTACATGTTTTATTTCTCTTGACTTCATACCTGTGGTTTGAATTGCTCGTTCTTCTGCTATCTTTGTTTAATTTTTTTGAAGGACTGTCAGATTGTTTGCCAAACAAATATTTGCATCTATTTACATTCTTGTTATTAGTGTGAATAAAAGTTCCAATTTGTCCACCACATTCTCACCACTTGGTGTCTTTTCTATTATATCCTACTTAGTAGGTATGAAGTAGAGGCACATGCTTTTCATTTCCAGTGCCCTAGTAGCTGATGATACCAAGAATCTTTTTACACATTTATTGACTTCTCAGAAGGAAGTGTATTCATATCCTTCTCCTACTTGTTAATTGGGTCATCAGTCATTTATTATTGGATTGTAAAATTTCTTTATGGATTGTGTTTTCAAGTTCTTTATCTGACATCTGATTTGCCAATATTTTCCCTAATCTATGGGTTATATTTTCACCTTAAAAAATATTTATTAAGCTGAGTGTGATGGCGTATGTCTTTAATTCCAGCATTTGTGAGGGAAAGGCAGGTGGCTCTCTGTAAGTTTGAGCCAACCTTGAGTTCCAGGTCAACTGTGGCTTCAAAGACTCTGTCTTAACCCCCCCCCAAAAAAAACCCCCACAAAATCTCCAACCCCCCCCAAAACATATTTACTTACTTATTTGTTTTTTTGTGTGTTATGTATGTGCCATGGCATTCATGAAGCAGTCAGAGGACAACCTGCAGGTCCCAGGATCCAACTCAGGTTGTCAGGCAGTAGGTGCCTCTACCTGTACCTACCGGTTGAGACTAGCCTGGACTACACAGTAGGACCCTGTTTCCAGGAAAACAAGAGAAAATAGTGCAAAACAACAACAACAAAGAAACCAATTATTGGCTCATGCTGGAAGTAACAAGATTGGCTAACTATGTGTCAGCCACTCTTGTAAGCACATTGCTAATTTCCACAATATCTGTTTCAGGTATGCATGGTGCTTCCAATCTTGTACACAGATGGGAAAACCCAGATGCAGAGAGCTAGCCCAACCAGTAAGTGGTAGAGTCAGGACTTGAACTCAGCATCTTTTAAAGATATTTTATTTTTGAGAATTTCATATATGTATGCAATGAAATATGATTATATCTACCCCTATCCCCTTCCAACTCCTTTCATGGCCCCCAAGATGCTCCTCTTATGACTTAATTTTTTTTTTAAGTTTTTTGGTAACCCACTAAGTTCTGTTAGAGCTCCCCATTAGTGCATGGTGTGTTGGGCCATCCTCTGGAACACGAGGATTCATACCAATGACTATATCCTCAAAGAAGAGTTATTCTCCTTCCTCGAATAACTACTTCCAATTATCCTCAGAAAGGAGTGGGATCTGGACATCTTCTCCCTCACCTATGCCAGGGTTTTGTCTGGCTTGACCATGTGCAGGTCCTGTGCAAGTCACCACAGCTACTGTGAGTTCATGATTGTGACAGCCGTGTTCATAATACAGCATTTCATAGCACGCCTCCCCATCCTCTGGCTTTTATATTCTTTCTGCCTCCTCTTCCCTGATCTTTCCTGAGCCTTAATGGTGGTGATGTTAATACAGATGTTAATACAGCCCCATTTAAGGCTGAGGACTCAAGTCTTTTATTCTGAACTTGGCATCTTTAAGTTTTGACCACCACAATATACTAGCCAAGGCAGTATATTAGTATATTAGTATCGTCTATTTATTTGTGATTTCTATGAACAAGCTGTTTTAATTTTTGCCAGAACTCCTTGACCCCAGGGTTGATCATTATGATAATCTTGAAGGCATTTCCAGGAGAGAGTTTTTGACTTAACGAGAGGAGTAGCTTTCATGAGGCTGAGCTTTTTCGAAAGTAGGGAAGTAACTTGTAAAAACACTGGTAAGGATAGCTTATAGCCACCCAACCAACCCCACTGCAGAGTTCATATAGGGCAAGGTGATGACTTTCACCCACCGGGCCTGTGTTTGTGGTCTTTCCCATGCATAATAAACGCTGTAGTTCGAGCAAACAACTGGCTATGCGCTCCCAGTTTTTATCTCTTCTTGAACTATAAAATGTCAGAGCTCATTAACTCCACTTGTTCTTTTTATTTTCCCTTCCATTTTTTGCAGATGGAAAACACTGAGTGTCCTAAGGAGCATGAGACTTGCCCAGGACTTCTGGTCCTGGTCTAGGCATTTCCTGGTCCTTCCTGCCTCTCAGCTATATCTGGGTATGTGTTTTTGTCTTCTTGGGGTTATCTGACCCAAAGTGTGCCTGCTGTTCATATCTTAATACTGAAATGCAAGATGATATAATGCTTTCTAGCTGTTTCATTGTCAATTTACTCCAGATAGTTTTTGTTGAATCACAACAATATTTCCTCGGTTGCCAAGCAGCTGGTGATGGAGTTTCAGATGTTACAGCAGCTGGTGGAATGGGAAGGGCTCTCTTTTGCTTCCAGTGTGAACTTCTCTAAGCTCTTAGTTTGTGTTCATTTTGTGTTTAGGTCAAACAGTCAAATAGGTCTAGAGAAAAGAGCTGTGGGGAAAGGTAATTTAAGAAGAAATAAGCCAGAAACGTGTGTGTGACCCTGAGAAAGTTGGTCACTATAAGAGCTACATTAAAACCCAGGAGATAGACTTAGCTAACTGGAGAAGGAAACATGTTCAAGACAATAGAAAATGGTTCTAACCGCAGAATCATTCCTTCAGGTAAAACGCCACACAGAGGAGGGAGAGCCATAGGGTATTTGGGCAGGAAGGGAAAGTCAAGTCAACGACAAGGTTAAAGCATTGGGCAGTACGGTGCACCCCGCCTCACGGCTCTCCAGGACGGTCTCACCTTCTTTATACTGTTGCCAACTAGAGGAATCCTCAGTGGAAATGGGCGGTGGCCAATCTTACAGGCCACTGAAGAAAAATCAGCGAATGAGTTGTGAGGGGAGACTGGGTCAGAATGTTTATTGTTCACCTTGAGGATATGTTTGTGTTTTCTAATACCCCTGTTGCCATTTTCTGAATGCCAGGTGTTACGTTCTCTACCATCACCTCGTGACCCATCGTGTCTTCTTACCATTGGTGTTTATTGCTGATGATGCCATGGCCCATGAAGTGTGCATTTCCTTACAAGGTGGTCAAGATCCAGGATCCTCTACCACACAAAGCTACCTTAAAGTCTGCTTTCATGAAGGCCTTTAATCACCTTCACTGGGACTCTTCCCTGCCTGCCTCCTGTTTCATAGTTCCTTTCTTCTCTAAGTCCTAGCTCTGCTTTTTCAGTACCTTTTGTAGAGCAGAACCCAGATGTTCAGATGTTTGGCCCTGTTGACAGCTGAACTTCCCTTCCCCCTCACTCCCGGCCTCCTGGAGCAGCATCCACAATGAGTTTCCTTAATAAACAACACTCTTCCGGAATTTCCCTGATCTGACTTCCTCAGCCTCACCTTGGCCCAAGTCACACTTGCCAAGATTTCCAGTGACTCCTAATCACCGACAGCGGAAGCATGGCCTGTCCATCTACTGCACTTGTGCCGTGCTGTACCCGGAGGTGAAGGTGTAGTCCCTGTTGCCACAAACTTAACATTGTACTAAAGGAGAATCAGTAGATGCTTATGTCTGTCCTGACCCCATCAAAGGGTAGAGAGATGCCTCCCACAACTCTACAGTGTGTCTAGTTAGTCACCAAATTACTGCTTAATACCTTCCTTCACATGATCGTGTTTTACCATTTAAAATAGTTTATTTATTGTTTTTATTTTATTTTATGTGTATGAGTATATTGCCCGCATGTGTGTAAGTGAACTCATGTTGTGCAAGCCCCCTGGAGGTCAGAAGGGAGTGTCGAATTCCCTTGGAACTGGAGTTAACAGATGGTTTTTAGCTGCCATGTGGATGCTGGGAATCGAACCAACCTGGGTCCTCTACAGGAGCAACCAGTGCTCTTAACTGTTGAGCCATCTCTCCAGCCCATATTTTACTTTTGAATTCAAGCTGTTATTATCTCTTTGGAGTTTGTTCTACAAGTCTATCTTTATGAAGCCCTTTTATGTAATACACAGTCAAAAAAATACTTCATTTTTTGCAAAGCAATCCAACTTACATATTAAACAACACTATAATAGAACTATTGGACACAATTTCAAACCGAAGAAAAAAGGAGAAATTTTCAGATCATAAAACAAATTTAACAACAATAAAAAAAAAAAATCACTTTTTCCAAGTGGGTCAGTGTGAAACCTACACTTGGCGTCTAGTTGTGTCCAGTTCCCACTGCACTAATGGTAAATGGAATAAAAAAGGAAACCTAACACTCACAATCACTGCCTGAAATGGACAATCTTTATTGGACTCTTATGGAATGAAGAAATGGTTCCTCCTAGTTTAATAGCCAGAAAGTTGAATTCACACATTCACCATGAAGAAAAAGGTAGACACTACGCTCCTTTCTTTTCAAGTTCTGAAACTCTTGTTTTTGATTCTAAATCTTATATTTGGGCCAAAAAGATGGCTTAGCTGTCAAAGGCTTGGGGCTCACAACCTAGACATCATTTGGGTTTTTTGTTTGTTTGTTTTGTCTGTTGTTTTGTTGTTTTTGAATCCAAGGCTCACTCTGTGGTGTCACAGAGATTCTCCTTATTCAGCCTCTTAAGTGGTGGAATTACAGATGTGAAGCACTGTGCCAGACAAAATATACACTCATGTGTGTGTACATGTGTGTATATGTATGTGTATGTGGGTGTGCTTGCCTATGAGGGTACATGCGGAGGCCAGATGTTGATGTCTGCTTGTCTTCTGTCACTCACTCCCCTCTTTATTTTTTTGAGACAGGCTCTCTCTCTCACCACGCCTAGAGCTCACAGGTTTGGTTAGACTGTCTGACGGGCGAGCTCATTCCCCTCCCCCGCCGCCAGCTGCTAATCTCTGCCCTGTAGTGCAGGGTTGCTGCACACTGCTGTGCCTGGGTGTCAGGGATCTGAACTCAGGTGCCCATGTGTATGCAGCAAGCTCCTTACCCACTGAGCCATCTCTTCAGCCAGCCCCAGGATAAACATTTAAAAATGCCTATCCATGTAGATCAAGGCTACAAAAACATAAGAAAATGAAGAAAATACAGCAAGTGAGAGTGTGAAGGCAAAAATGAACTCTGTAAGGACAGGAGGGCCAAAGAAACTCAAAACAAGCTATGAGAATCTGGTCTCTGTGGGTGTGGGTCCCCAAGGCTATTGTTCTCCTGGTAGTGAATTTCGTGAAAATTTGTCCAAAGAAGATAAATTGTCTGTAGTTCATTAAAACACTTGCTTTTTCTAGATTCTCATCCCTACTACAGTCTTCCTGCGACTTAGTGGGTACAGACATTTGGGGGAGGGTGGAGTTAGGAGACAGCTTGGGCTGGAGGGATAGGCTTATGAGCTCACTGTTACTCCTGTGATCAGTTAAATATTTGTAGGCACTCTTGTGTAGGAGTAGTTTCCAGAAATACTTCTAGTGTCCTTTGTGCTGACTCAACCTGTGTCATTATGTGATGTGAACAATGACTAGGACACCTCCAACCAGACACATGGGTGCAGAGATAATCAGGGTTTGAAGTAGGAGAAGGTATTTGTGATACTTTCTTCCTGTAATCAGATACAAGTTTCAGCTAATGACTCGATTTTCATGAATGTCTTGTCAAAATAGAAGAACCGTTCTGTCAGGCATGTACATTATAATGCATCCTATACTATTATAAATGCTCCATAGTAAACAAATTACTTTTCATACATTTCCATAGGAAACCCACGATCCTAATAAAAGCAGCAATACATTAGGAAGATAAAACCCTTTGTCAAGGATGACCGTGGTGGCCCATAACTTGAACCACAATCTCAGCACACAGGAGACAGAGAGAGGTAGAGTTCTATGAGTTCGAGGCCAGCTTGATCTATCTATCTAGTTCCAGGTAAGCCAGGGTTACAAAATGAGACCCTATCTCAAAACAAAAACAAAAACAGAACAGCCCCCCTGAAACAAAAACTTACCCATCCCAGACCTACTGTGATTAATGCATCTCTCACCTTTTACCAGAGAAACTTCCTCATGCAGCAGACGGCGATTAACATTGTCCCACAACAGGCCAGCATACAGAGAATAATTGGCTGCAGAGTACTTATTCCTGAATAGAACACCTCCATCAAACTTCTGCCACCCAAGGCTCAGGGATCTTTGCGGAAGCCGGGTCGGAAAGATTGTAAGAGCCAGAGGTGGTTGACCACAAGGACAGCGGGGCAGTTACTCATATGAACTCATAGCAATGGTGACAACATGGATAAGTCCCAGGTAAGCTCAAGCCAGACAAAATCCCAGGATGGATGTGGGAAGGGGTGAGTAGCCCCAACCCTACCTGAGGAACTATTGATGATGCCTGCTGGGAGGGGGAGAGCCAATCTTATTTAAGGATGGGACTCTGGGTAGGTTGACCAGGCATGGTGGATGGACCCACAGCAAAAGGTATTTGGGGACACAAGTTTGATTCTACAGGCCTTAATATATATTAGAGTACAGGAAATTGGGCCAGAGGTAATGGGGGGGGCACAGTTGGGGGAAGAGGATATAAATGTGATCGAAATATATTGTACGAAATTTGCAAAAAAGTTTAAAGAATGGTTTTACTTCAAAAGCAAGAACAGGGGGGTGGAGAGATGGTTCCGTGGTTAAAAGAACTGGCTGCTCCTGCAGAGGCCTGTGTTCCATTCCCAGTACCCACATGGCAGCTAACAACCATCCTTAACTCCTGTTCCAAGGGGTCCGATGCCCTCTTCTGACCTCCGTGGGCATTGCATGACAATAAGCAAAACCAAAAAACCAACCAAACAAATAAAAAACCAAAAATCTTTGGACAAAAAGCGATGGATACATTCTTGAGTTCTTGACAATCTAATGAACGGAGAGGTTATGACACCAACAGAACTGTGGGTCACTACCCTATTGGGCTATACTGAACGTTGGGGTCCCCCCAAATTTGGCAACAATAAAAGGTTTCTGACTGCAATGGCCAAAAGTGTAATGAATCTGGGTATTTCTGACGGTGCTAGCCTGTGCTATAGCATACCACCTCTCTGGAGCCCTGGTTTCGAGTGACGCAGAGTGTGCACTTTGTAGCAGTATGTCGCCTAGCCTCACAGTCACTCCTCAAACACCTCTGCTGAGATTTATGAATGCAGTGTTTTCTGATCTTATGGAAACATAACAGTATGTGGAAAACAAAGACTCACTCCTCAAAACTATGAATCTTTGGATTGCACTGTTAGACAAACAAGCATGCTCATCTCATCATTTTTGTCTCTAATAAACGGTAAAATTTTATGAATATCAAAGATGTGTCTTTTCTTTCTTTTGGAAGTGTTGATTTTTTTTTAGAGTGGTTCTCCCTGTAGCCCCAGCTGGCCAGGAACTCACTATGTAGACCAAGCTGGCCTCAAACTCACAGAGGTTCATCTGCCTCTGCCTCCCTAGTATTGGAATTAAAGACATGTGTACCTGGCTCTTTCTCTTTTTGAGACAAGGTCTTTTATAGCTCAGGGTACTCTGAAACTCACTACATAGCCAAAGATGACTTTGATCTTCTGATCCTTGGACCTGTGCATCGACAAGCCTGGTTTTAATTCTTTGTGATTTATATCAATGAATGTCTGATTTTTATATATGTTTCATATACCTATATATCCAGAGTCACATAAAAATATCTCAGGAAAAAGGGGATCAGAAGGGGGAAAAGTTTCCATTTCTAGTGGACCCAACGGCAATTTTCCTCTTCGCTCTACTCTAAGCTTGAAGAATTCATAAGGTTGTTGCCTTTTAGTAGTGTTAACTGTTAACATATTTTTGAACAAGAAATGTATACTTGATGCTCTATGTTAGAGACAAGTGTCTGGAGAGAATGTTTAGGGAAAATTTCCCTATCCTGAAAAGATAGTGGCAAACCAGTTCCTTTAGGTGTATTATCAAAGGCCAGATGACAGACGGTAAAGTGCAATTTTATGACATGAAGGAACTGACCCCACCCCCCAAAGTTGTCTTCTTACCTCCACATGTGTGCACACACATAAATAAATAGACAGATAAATAAATAAATGTAATTTTTAAAAAGCCACCTGCATCTACAGGAACAAAGGAAAGCCAAGTGCCTCAGAATAAAAATAGCGTCAGAGGAACTTGAGTGGTGAGTGAGGCCTTCACTTGGCATTCCAATGGGTGGATGTTGGCTGGCAAGGACCTGAAGACAAGAGGCTCAGGCTCTGCCCCTCAGAGCCAGCAGGAGCGTGTAGTGACTCCGCATCCTGCCTGACTGGCTGATGCCGTAGCCAGACTATGAACAGAAATGAAAATATCCTTCTAAGGGTATTTCAGGTTCAAATTCCAGTTGGCTTGTGGGAGGAAAAGGATATTATCTGATGACTGATAGTGGTAGCCAGCATCTGACTATTACTCATAGAGTCAACATATGCTGGGAATTCCAGAGAGGTACATTTCAGAAACCTGCATCCTAGTTCTTGACGTCTAGCCTAGGGAAACAATGGGGTGTCAAGAGCAGAGGACGTGTTTGTTTGTGAAGCTGAATATTCATCTCTAGTCATGGTGTGACTGGAGCTGGAAAGCCACACCACCATTCCTCAAAAGCTTGGGAATTCCTTAGAAAACTGAGTCCTGGACAACGGGGTTTGCCCTTATTCACTCCACTTTACAAGTGTCTGTGGTGAATTTCTGTATACCTACCCGCCATGTGTTCTGCTAGGAAGTAGGATAGAGACACAATGCATTGGGTTTCTCTGTTTAGGGGTCTGTCAATTTAATGGAAGGGGCTTACAAAATTATGTGTTGAGAAAGAATGACCTGGAAGGAACTGTAAGCTATTCTTTCATTCTCTGGAAGTTGGCATTAGCTGAGTTATGGTGAATGAATTTCATACTGGAAGCAAAAATGGATGTTTGGAATAAGTTAATTTCAGGTTCCAAGACCTTCTGTCTCACAATAAATCTGTTTCCATTTTACTCTGCTTTTCAGCACAAGGTCCTTGCCTTGCTGCCTCCTGGGTCTCTGGAGGGGTGGAAGTACTTAGAGCGTTCAGAAAAGGTCATGACTCTCTGTTACTAATCTTATAAACTATCTGCTAAGGACAAAGGCCTCCAGTGGCTCCTTCCACATTGGTCCATGGCTGTATGGGTGGTGAGGAGGCCCGCACAGCAACGGCCCTTCATCTGGGGGCCAAAACACCAGCTGTTGGGATTGCTGCCAAAGCCAGAGTGTGTTCAGTTAACCCAAGATTTAGCACAGTGGTTCTGCTGTTAGCGCATGTGTTCCTCTGTCAAGGAAGCCAATTGGTCCAAACAGTGAAAGGTCTTTCAGAACTGTAACGTGAGTAAATTTTGCAACAAATAACAATGAAGTAAGTGCTTTATCTTCCTCCAAAGCTGGAAATGTAAAGGCTATTCTGTACTTTAGAGTTTAATAGTTTGTAGCAAACATGTAGAACATTCTTATATTATGAGGTACGAGCTGTTCTCTATGGTGGTCAATAAGACCAGTTGACGAGACCCCGTGTCTGGGGAAAAAATGGAGCAAGCCTGTAAACAAAGGACCAGAGATGGGGATAATGGTTCCATAAAAAGTTATTGATGATAGTGACAAGGATGGCCATCTAGCTATAGTTTTATGCCTGTGAACTTTGAAGTTAGGTAGCACAAGTGTGACTATTATAGTTTTCGACCTGCTCATTCAGTGGGTCGGTGAGCCAGCTCCTAAAATACAACTGGCTTAAGTACAAGAGCAAACAGCTAACAAATACCCAGGCAAATGGACATTTCTTTGCTGTAAAAACTTAGTTTGAATTATTCAAATGGCTCAGAGTTAATGCTTATGGGATGCAGTTTGCTTCATAAAAGGGATGATAATGATAGTTAATTCTTGAATATGTTCAAGCTTATTGTCATACATGACAGCTTTGGAGGGCAGGCCCCCACGGAGGCACAGACTGCGTAGAGCTGGCTGGTGCTGGATGGAACAGGGTAGGTCTACAATGGCTGATGGACTGACTGCTGTTGGAGTGTGTTGTTAGTTATCACAGCTTTCTTACCATTCTCTTTTTGCTTGGTGTCTTGAGAGAGCGTTATGTAGACAAGCTGGTCTTGAACTCACAGTCTTCCGGACTCAATCCCAAGAGCTGGGATCACAAACATGTGCCACCATACCTGGCTTACTTTATTTATTTTTTAACAGAGTCTCCCTAGTCTCAGCCTGCCTGGAACTCATGATGTGGACCAAGCTGACCCTGATCTCACAGAGATCCACCTGCTTCTGCCTCCTGAGGGCTGGGACTTAAGGCGTGTACCACCACACAAGTATGCATAGGTCGCCTACTCTTTCATTTCCTGGAAATCTGTGTTGGTTCAGACGGTACAGAGATTTTCTAGGTTTGCAGGTTTAGAGAGTTCAAACTGACAAGCCTTAGTTTACTTTGTGGTTCTGGATTTGAAGTCCCTCAGCAGTTAGCTTGATCCATGGACTATGGTCCAAAGCTCTGATGTTACAGAAGTGCCAAGTAGCAAATACTTTTCCAAAGCACCGGCTCCTAAGGGTCACAGAGAAGGACAGTTTCAAAGGTGACTGATTTGGCCGGTTGTGGTGGTTCACACCTTTAATTCTAGCACCCTGGTGGGCAGAGGCAGGCAGATCTCTGAGTTGGAGGCCAGCCTGGTTTACAGAAAGAGTTCCAGGCCAACAACTATTTAGAATTTGGAAGAGGAAGGGGGGTCAGCAGGAGGGGGCAGGAGGAAGAACAGAGGATATAATGGAGAACACATATGACCACAGTATATTACATACATGTACAAAAATGTCAAAATGAAATCCATTATTTTGCATAATTAGCATATTATACTACTAAAAAAAAAGAAATCTATTTAGAGATTTTAAAAAATCATCTAGAGGCTGGGGAGATGGACCAATGGGCAAAGCGCTTGCCTTGTGTGCAAGTATCAGGACTTGAATTTAATCTCTAGCACCTGTGTGACAGAAGCAAGGGACACAGTAAGGGACTGGGCATTCTGAGCAGATCTGATTCCTTCTTGTCTGTGTTCCTAAGAGGAGCTGCCAAGGGGCAAAGGAGGGAAGGAAGGAGGAAAGAGAGAGGGAGGACAAGCAAATACTGAGTGGGAATCAGCGAACCTACTCATACTTTTGTGTGTGTACCTTGTAACATCCATTTTGATGGCGCAAAGGATTTTTTTACCAATTTATTTTTACTTTATGTGTATGAGTCTTTTGTCTAAGTGCGTGTAAGTGCACCTGTGCATGCAGTGCCCATGGAGGCCAGACGAGAGTGTGTCAGAGTTACAGATGGTTGTTAACTGCCACGTGAGTGCTGGGAACTGAATCCAGGTCTTCTGGAAATGCATCCAGTGCTCTTAACCACTGAGCCATCTCTTCAGTCCTATGAAAAGGTAAAATGAAAATCTTAATCAGACTAGCCAGGGTATTACTTTGGAGAGGCCACAGCCAGTGTTGTTGGATTCAAGTTCAAGCACTATTGAATACTAGCTGTGTGACTTTGGGTATGTTTCATAATCCTTTCTGTGTCTGTTCTGTCACTATACAGGGGTGGATGATGAGAATACCTATCTCATAGGATTGTTGGGAGAATTAAGTAGGACACTTAGAATACTATGCAGCCCATAGGAGGCCCTACCTGCTTATACAGATTAAGCAAGAGCAACAATGTGAATAAGAAATGGTTGTCAATTACTACTCTATTCTCAGGTAACTTGTAAGATCAGCAAGTCTGGCAGGTTTTCAGCTAGAGGTGAGGTCACATGAGGCAGTTTTCCTTCTCTAACCTTAAGGGATGATTATCTCCTGACCACATGGTGGACTCCAGCCTTTCCTCTAGGCTGTGTCTCCCTGGAGTACGGGGAAGAAGAGTGGGAGATGCAGCAGGTTCCTTATTACCTCCCACACTGGAGCCAGAATTACTCTGCCCCGTCCACTGCTCTGGTTGCCCCTTTTGGTCCTGTCTGCTGTTGTCGCTCTAAGTGCCAATTCCAGATTCCCAGGAAAGACAATCTGTCCAGCTCAACTTAGTCTGGGCATCAGTTTTCAGCAGGAGGAGTATCACATGATAAAAATGGGGTAAGGTGCTCCTGATGGAAGGGCTGGTACAGTTACTGATGTCAGCTGTGTGGGCATTCACAAAGGGATACATGGCACTGATGAATCAGATCAGATACTGGTTCTGTGGGTGTGAGACCAAGAGCTGGAGTTGGGTACTTACTAATGGGGGCAGGGAGTCCATTTAGACTGATTAATCTTTCCTCTCTTCATCTGTGAATGGAGGTATTAGAAAGACTTGTGTTTCTTCTCTCATCAGACCAGGACCAGCTTTCTAGTTTGTGGGCTCCAGTACAAATGAAAACATCACGGAAGAATGACAACAGATCATTAAACCAAGTGTGGAGTCCTCCTAAGTGTGTTCAGGAAGCCCGCTCTGCAAAAGACTGTAATAATAATTACTGAATGTAAAGCCCTGGGACAGCAGGATGGCCATAAAGCCTGATTACCTGAGTTCGAGTCCCTGGAATCTACGGTGGGAGGGAAGGATCAATGTGTCTTGAACTCTACACGTGGGCCACAAACTCATGCACACGTATTATATACACACATACATAGACACAATAACAACAATAAATAAAAATTTTAAAATTTTGCAAGAAGGCGTCATGGATCCTGTACTTATGCATTTTGTTGTTGAATCTTAAAGAGTTTTTAAAAGAAGGAGACTTGACTGGTGGCTATGGAGCGGTGACCCAGGCCAGGCTGGCATGCTGTCTGCAGACCTCCATCTGAATTGGCCTGTGCCTCTGCGGTTGAAATGATGAATGCTTCCTACACTAGCCATGCACACAGCTTACTGGCATGGAAGATGATGCTTCTGCATGCTCCTTTTCTACTCTGTCCTTTACCATTCCCTGCGGAGGGCAGGCACAGGCACCATGGGGACTTCTTCAGAAAGCTCCAGGATTTGGTTGTGACCTTGTCTGACTTTTACCTCCCGTCACCTGGGAGCCTTCCAGAACACCTGGGAGGGGTCCTCAGCTGCACCATTTTCTTCTGCAGGAGGGTGGCTGCCCCAGCATCACTATAAAAAGATCCATTTCTACTCTGTGTTCTTTTCCCATTCAATTTCCTCCAAAAACCACCGTCAAGTACAGTTGTCCCTAGGTATCTTTTGGTGACTGGGTCCAGGGAACAGGTGATACCAACGTCTGAAGATGCTCACATTCTGTACATAAAATGGTTTAGTATTTGCAATACCTAAAGCATTATAAATGAGATGGAAACAGTTTTATGCTATATTGCTTAGGGAACAATGACAAGAAAGATAAGGTTTGTGCATGTTCATTACAGACAATAACCTGTGGTTGGTTAGATCCACCAATATGGTTCCTACACATACCGAGGATGACTGGAATCATGGTCCGCTCACTTGGTCCATTGTTTGGCTCAGCTGTTGTCCTTTCTGTAGTTTTTGGTCTCTACTAGTCTGGCTTCTCAATGACCTCTTTGTCCATTTCCTAATCAGAAAGGCTTCTAGATATTTCCCCGTTGGCCCTGTCATTGCATCCTCATTTTAATTTCCATTTTGAGAGTTATGCTAGGTTGCCATCAAGCCGACTCTCTCTATTTTTCAGTGCTGGAGGCAAGCCCTTCACCCCGAGCTACATACCTAGCCCCAATACCCTTGTTTTTAACTTAATTTTTTGAAACAGGGTCTCACTAAGTTGTACTGGCTGGCTTTGAATTCTCTCTATGGTTCAGTACTATGGCTCAAATGTGAAATGTCCCTATAGGCTCATGTGTTTGAGTACTTGGTCTGCTGTGGGTGGTGCCATTGTGGGAGGTAGTGGAATCTTAAGGAAATGGAGTGTGGGTGGAGGAAGTGAGTCACTAGTGGCAGGACTTCACGGGGATAGCCCAATCTGTGCTTCCTGTCATGTCTCTGCTTCCGGTTCTACAGCAATCTAAGAAGGCAAGGCGCTCCAGCAGCACCCTGAGCTATCAGCTAGCATGCCTTCACTGCTATGATAGACCACATCATTTTAAACTGTTTGCCAAAATAAATCTTTCTTCCCTTAAGTTGTTTCTGTCAGATATTCTGTCACAGCAAAACAAAACAAAACAAAACAAACAACAACAACAACAAAAACCCCAATAATAAAAGTAACAGATACACTGGCTGGCCTTGTATTTGTGGTCCTCTTGCCTCAGTTTCCTACGTAGCTGAGATTACAGGCCTGTGCTATCAGGTTCTCCTCTGAAGCTTCATCTTGCTTCTCTCTTTCCTGCCGTCTCATGTCCGTATTGGTGTGCTTCAGGACGCCAGGGCCCAGCATCTCCTGCAGACCAGACCAGCCTGCTCTGCAGAAGCTTGTCCTTGACTTCCTCTGATGAGTCCATGTTAACCACCAATGACTTATCAGCTAATAAAATGTCTTGGGGGAAGGAAAGAGGAAGGAAGGAGAGAGAAGAGCAAAGGAAACCATCTATCCAGAGGAAATTCAGATAACTACATTCCGTACCTCTGAAATAATGGGGAAAACACGCAATATTTCAGGGTAGTTTCCTTTTTACAAACGGCTCACATTCCAGACCCTAAGGCAGCCACAAAATCAGAACTCACTTCCCCAAGAAGCAACTGTTTTACCTGATGACTTCAACTCAGCCCACAGAAGCCCTTTTGAGTGTGGACCCAAAATGCAACATTAATTAGCCAGGTTAACAACCTGTCTCTAATGCAGTGTCTGTGCTACATGGATGAAATAAATCTGTGTTCCATTTTGGAGTGCAGGTGACAACTGGCAGTGGGAATCCCATCCTGCAGGATCCAGCAGCTCGAATAATTAAAGGCATTTCTACCTTCTGAAGAGCCTTCCCCAGATATGAAGAGGCCCATACAGAAGGCACCTTTGTGGGCCAAGTACATTCTAATTAGCAACATTTGCTCAGGGGAGGTGAAGGTTGGACTTCAAACCCACACTACTCTGCTGCCCATTTCTCAGCAGAAGAGGGTCAGAACACTATTCTTGTTTTCCCCTGGCAGAAACTCCATTTTGTATGCGTTCACTGTAGCTGGAGACCTCAAGGACTTGACTGTTTTTATAATGATGATGAGTAAAAGCAGAGGCTTTGAAGAAAAAAGCTTGTTTTGATTTTTCAAGACTAGCAGCAGCCCCAGAGACATCCCAGTCCTTTTCGCCCGGCGCTCCTTGCTCGGAGCTGCACAATCCGTGCTCTTTGCTATAGTTCTGTCTCTAGAAAGCTAAGTGGATGCAAATGGATTTGGAATTGTCAGCTTGGAATTGTCCCCAGTGGCCAGGAGTCCCAAGACAATTTTGATGGCCCTGACAGGGCTGGCCTGTGTCTCTTCTTGAACACCAGTTGCCTGGTTGGCTTCTGCTACCCAGCTATGTGTGAATGAGCTCGCTATTTGAGACTGATGGAGGTAAACTCAGAAATCCATGTTAATTATTACAAAGTGTCTTTTACTTTCAAAAGTGCTGTGCTTGCATCCATTAGTTATTCCTATTTACAGCACTCTGGCAAGATAGGTCAGAATTATTACCCCTTTATATCTACCTTGGAGGAAACGAAAACAGAACTTTAATGACTCCCCGGGGGGTCTGGGGGAAGCTGGTCTCTTAGACAGTTAGGTTTTCAACCTGGTGTGTCAGGCTTCACCATACGTTGCTGCCACAACCAACATCCTTAGAGCTTCTGTCTATTGGCGGCAAAAGAAACTGGATTTGCTGGAGGCTCTGGGGTGCGGAAGTGAAGCCAATTAGTCATGCAAGGCAAGGAAGCTTCATTCCTGCTCTTTTGCCCCTCCTGAGTGGGCAGGATTTGGGGTGATGCCCCCCTGAGGAGGATGGAGAAGGATGGGAAGAGAGGGCGTGGGCCTGGGGCTGTCTGAAGGGTTCTGTGGCTGCCATAGGCTCTCTACGGTCTTAGGTCCAATCAATGACTCTCCAGTAGTGGCATGGCAGGAGAAGAGACCCAGACAGCTCTTGGCTCTCACTCCAGCCCGCCCAACAAGTCTCTTCTTCCTCTGTGAAACAGAAGGGTGTGTGAGATGTGGACTTGGAGTCTCTGGGGCAGATCCTGTAAGGAATTGCATAATAGTATCAAGTCAGTGTTTCATCTTTTTTTTTTTTTTTTTTTTTCTTAGCTCCCCCACATCCAGGTTGAGTTGGAATTTGGCGTTTTCCCTGCAGACACCTCTCCCATCCCCACCTGGCTTCCCAGCTGAAATCTTCCCTAGATTTGCCCTTTTCCTCCACAAACTTGTCAGAGGCCCCTGGGCTGTTGCCAGGCTGAGAAACTGTCAGCGTGGCCTCTAGATTTCTGCACAGCATTTCAGGGCTTCTGGACTGGCAGGGCCCATTAGGACTGAGACCTTTAAAGGAGGGAACAGGAGTGGAGGGGGCACAGCTGGGGCACAGCTTTTGAAGACCTGACACCCCAGCATCAAGCCTTGAGATAGACTCACTGTGTCTCTCTCAGGGTTGACTGTGGCCAAAAGAGAGAAGGGTGGCTCCGTTTGGAGGCCCTCACCGGCGACTCTGGACTCCGCTCACTCCATGTCACAGCTCTCCCACAGCAACAGCACTGCTCTTCCAAGTGGCTCTGCTTTTTCCCTTGGAAAGGGAAGATAATTTCACAGGAGCCAAGATGTCCTCTGGGGAGGTGGCAGCTCTTTTGTGCGCTCCTGCTGCAGAGAGACACCTTTCCTTTGACCTGTACTCCCCAAGAGCTCTTACATGGTAACTTGCCTTCCTCTTGGGGCAACCCTAGCCGTCTGAGGGCCAGAACCTTCTGGAGGAATCTCTAGTCCTTTACCTGGAAGGGCTGCTGTTCTGAACTGCAAAGTCCCTGTTACTCTTACCTATTTACTAGTTGGGTGAACTTGGGTTAAGTTCCTTGATTGGCTTAGTGACTTATTTTTCATCCATAAAAAAGGGACAATAATAACATCTGTCTTATGAGAAGTAAACTGGAGGCAAAGCCAAGTTAGCTGCTACTGGCACAATTAACTGCAGTGCACACAGCAGACACCATAAAATGCAGCATGAAAGGACTGGGTCCATTGACCTTGACCATGGAATGGTATGGATGGGAAGGACATACTTTCCCTGCAGTCTTATTTTTGGAAAACTTTTTCTGTGAGTCAGTAGTCAGAATTAAAAAGAAATTTCTAACGAAGGAGTAGGCTCTCAGTTACCTACCAAATGAATTCAGATTTCTTAGTAATAAAGTCTGCATTCAAGGCCTGATCCAAGATGTGACCCTGACTCATCATGACACCCCTGGCCTTTGCACACACACACACACACAGAGTCAGGCCAAATGTGCGTCTGAGAATGAATCTAGGAAAGCCTGGATTCCCGTTCTGTCCTCCCGAGCCCATCTTGCACGCCTCGGACTTTTTCACTCCTGTGGCTCACCTCTGCCGCACTCTCGTTTCTCCTCCTAACAAGACTCATTTCCTGTGTCGCAGTGACGTGAAGCCTTTTCTGACCCCACCCCTTCTTCCCTTTCACATTAAATCACACCGTTTCTGCAGCATGTTGTCTACCCAGCTATTAGGAAGCTAGTGCATGTGTGTGAGTGCTCATGCAGTTGGATTCTTCCCTGCCACCTGTCTTCCTTCCAAGCCACCTTCCAGATGCTGCCGGAGTAAGGACTCTAAAAGCAAAATAGAGATCTTCACCTCTGTTTTTGCCAGCTTCTAGGCACTACATTTAGCACTTGCCTTTATCATGCTGCAAAACCCCTGCAACCTATGGGGTTGTCATCATATGCCCATTTTATAGATGAGCGAATGGAGGCTTAGAACATTTAGCATCTCTCCTGGGATTAAACCATTGCCACAAGCAAGAATTCACTGTAGGGGCTAGTTCATACCACCTCCCAAGTCATCGTCCCTGAACCTAAAGCAATATAACCTTTATTATGCTCCTCTGATTAAATAAAAGGTTGAACTGAGATGAGCCATACTCCTCACTGCCCTTGTATGCTGTGGCCCAGCATTATGGATTGGTTTTACCATAAAGTTCTTGCCTCTCTCTGAGGTTGGGCTCTGGCATTCTTGCCTGGAATGTTCAACTGTCCATCTAGTATTAAAGTTTTGAATCAGGTCAAGTATTAGTTGTTCTAGGAGAAACGAGAGTGCAGCAGAGGTGAGCCACAGTATTAGTTGTTCTAGTCGTCCCTTCCCCCTCCAAAATCTCAGGAGTAATGGGGACCCCCTTCTGTGCCCTCCTTCGCCTTCTGTAGCCCTTTCTGTGAGTTCCCATGTGGTCTCTGCACAAGAGCATGTGCCATGCAGACTGCAGAAACAATAGCGAGCTGGAGAAATGATGAGTCCTTTTCTGCCTTCCTAACTGCCAGTCATCTTTCCCAGCATAGGTCCAGCAAATTCCCCTGATGCCAGGCCACTGGGGAGAAATTTTTTTGGAGGGATGGGATAGGAATCCAAGATAATATTCTTCCCGCCGATAGGAAAAAATGTGGTTTCACTACAGGATTCACAAAGATCACCTGCTTAATCCTCAGGACTGTGCAAGCCTGCACTTCAACATCTGAGAGCTGGATGCTAGACCAGTCTCTGGAGCCCACTTTGCCCTATGCCACTTACTCATGCCAGAATAAACCACCTGCTCAAGGACCCATAGAATAAAGGTCAGTGGGATTGGAGAGATGGCTCAGTGGGTTAAGAGTACTAGCTGCTCATGCAGAGAACCCAGGCTCCAGTCCCAGCATGAACATATAGGCAAACAACCACCTGTAACTTCATTTCCAGGGAATCTGGCTTCTGCAGGCACTAGGCAAGAACACGGTATAGATACATGTACGCAGAAAAATACTTATACACATAAAATAAATTAATCTTTAAAAAAAAAAGAACTAAGGGACAGCACTTGGGATTGGAACTAGTAGTTGCTGTTTCAGGCCTGAAGCCCAGTTCTCAGCCCTTGGAAGGCTCATGGAGGACAGGCTGGTTTTGAAGTTTCTGGACCCACTTCAGGAGGCTCTGGGCTGCCGCAAGCACCTGACTTGCTACTGGAACAGGAAGTAAGATTTTCAGAGCTTTAGCCCCCAAACCTCAGAAACTTTTGATGATACATTAAATGTCAAGTATATGGTAGGGAGGAGGAAAAACCCCAGGTATGAGCCTTTGTTACTGAGATGAGTAGAGATACTTGGTAATATCACAGGAAGTCATGCTGTCAAAATAATAGAGAAGGTAGTGTCTAGCTGGGGGCCACACCTTGTAATAACCGTACTTAGTACAGAAAAGCTTCCGCTGCACCTTGTGCTCTGTGGTTCCCTCTGAGGCGGAGCCTGAGGTGGAGGCAAGGTTAAGACACTAGAGTCCACTCTTCAAGCATCTTTGCTGTGTGGCATGAAGCACAGAGCTGCACTGAAAGGCTGCTTTGTTTGGGAAGGGACAGCCCATGCTGGAGGCGATTACCAGGAAGATTTATGTTTGGGGGTGGGGGAAGCATAATTGATGTAGAGCAATCTTTTACATTGTTTTTGCCTAAATGATTTGTCTGCTTGGATGATCATCTCTAGATACTGGCAGCATTTAGGAACCCATAGGGACTCTCGGGGATCCTTTCCAACTTGTAAGGGCCTCACAGTCTCCAGAGGGAACAGGTCCCGAGGCAGACTGGCCACACCCTGACTCTCTTTCCTCCATCCCCCATGAGTTTCAGGTGTCCCAGACTGGCCTCCAACTTGCTAGATTGCTAAGATGACCTTGATCCTCCTGCGTCCACCTCCTCAGTGTTAAGATTACGGGCATGCACCACCATGCCTGGTTTATACAGTTCTCAGAACTCAGAGCGACGTGCATGGCAGGTAAGATCTCTGCCAACTGAGCCACATCTCCAGCTCCACCGGTCTTCTTTCCACAGGAGCTTACCTTCTGCTTTCCAGGGCAAGGATCTGGTGTACCTGGCACAGAAAACATCTTAGACACACTTGCTGAGAAAATAAGTTAAAGTAGGGCAGGGGCTGACCCAGGTTTCCCCATGAATTTGTATGTGGAGTCTGGAAAGGAGTTCACAGCCTGGCTGCTTAGAGCTCCAAAGATGTCTGGCTGTAGAGGGTATGGGTAGCTCAGCACCTTTAGAAGCTAGGGAGTGCTTACATTGACGGAGACACAGCTCACCTCTCAGTCCTTCATGTGAGTGAGTTTCTGCCTGGAATTTATGTCTCTGGCCCTGCCCTCCTCTTAGCCTGTCTTTCCAATGTCTAGTTGACAGACCGATTTGTTGCCATAGTCAGTTGCGCCTTTAGCTGGAAACGACCAGGCCAAGGCCGTCTTCTTCCACTTTTTTTTTCTGGGTCACAGCTTCTCTGTTTACTCTAAATCTTAGTCCACAGCTCTAACCCCAGCCAGTCTGCTAGTCTCATGACTTCACATTAAAGAGCACACCCCATGCAGGAGCACGTGTCACCTCCCTGCCTCTAATTTCCCTCACCCAAGCCTCTAACCTGGCTTTCAGGCCACGCTGACCTTCCTGCCTTCAGAGGTTAAGTCAAGCTTGCTCTCATGTTAGGGTCCTTGTCCTGTTTTGGGAGCAGCCCTCTCCATTTTGGTCAGACCTGACTCCTTCTGGCTGACCTGGCCCCAGTGTAGACATTCCTCCTCACAAAGCTCTGCCTTTCCCCAGGCCAAGGAGGTCTCTCTTGCCCTATGAATTCCCATACCGCCCTTTTTGGTTTTGTTTTTAGACTGTCTACCATCATCTAATATGTTCCTTTTTGTGTATGTGCTTTCTGTCTACAATGAAGAGGACTCTCTGTAACACAGGACTTGGGTCTGACACATTGCAGGAGCCCAGCCAGTATTCCTTCAAAGATCAAAGCAACTGTCCTTCCTTCTCTTTCATTGCTTGCCTGTAAATGCCAGTCACTGAAAAAGCCCTCAGAGGAGTTCAAGGACTTTCACAAGATCTTTGAAAAGAGAAGGCCTTTATTCCTACCTTGCCAAGGTTGCAGAGCTGGGGCAGGGTGTTCTGCTTGGAGCACTTCTGTGGAGGCGTGGTGTGTCCTGCTTGGCTAGCAGCAGCATGCCTTAGCCCTCTTCTACTAATGAGCAGACATGTGTTCTGCAAGACCTGGGGGACAGAGGTGTGAGGTGTGAGCCACTACTTACTACTGACTGTGGCTTTGTGCTGTCTTATAGATTTATCCTTGCAGACAATCCTATAATGTGGAGATTTGAAAACTGCCTTCTGAGTGAAGGATTTAAATGAAACTCAGAGGCTAAAGAACCCATGTCTCATAGGAGTCAGTTGGGGAGTCTGTGGAGTCTACCTGACTCACAAATGCACATTCTCAGAGGCCCCCAGACCTACATCCCTAAAGACCAACTGTTCTGAGGTGTTCATTTTCCTATAATATGTAATCTTATAGGAACCTCTGATTGTTGGTTGCTTTGCTTGTTTGTGCAGGCAAAGTGTATCATAACCAGGCCAGCGAGTGCAGGCCTGGTCTAGGTCTCTGATAAAAGAACATATCCTCCTTTGGGATGGAGCTGCTTCTTATGGGGTAGGGTAGTACTGTTCTTTGATGAGAGTGCTCTTAGTACTTGCTTGCTCCCATTTTCCTGCCCATGCCCATGTTGTCCTTCATGAGACGATTTAGCAAGAGTCATCTCACTTTGAAATGATTTTGCAGGCCATGCAGGTTGTGAGGTCAAATGTTACAGCGGGACAGCTTGAGGAGGAGCATACATGCCCCTATCTGAGGGTGGACTGTGAGGCTCCTTGGAGGCCTAAGCACTAACCTCAAGGCCTCTCTGTTCTCCCTGCCTGAGGAGGAAGGACAGTCTAGGGCTCCCCTGTGTCCACTCCTTACGATGTTTTCTCGTAACTATCTCCACTGCTAAGCCATTTGGCATTTGCTCAGGCCAGTCATTCTCAGCCCCTCCCTTCGCCTGCTGTTTCTCCAAGGGCTCCGCCTGCCACAGAACAGCCTTCACAGCTTAACTCCTCCCGAGGCTAATTTTACAGAGCTCTCTGTTAGCTGCTGGCAATTAACTTCAGTTAATCAGTTAAAGAGATTAGTTAGCTAAAAGGTTAACAGGTAGGCTATTTCTAGTTAATTAATACGAAAGAAGTTAAGAGTTTAAAAAATCTTGGCTTTGACTTTTGGGGACTAGGTAACCTCCATCGGGGTCTCTATGGAGGTGCTGACACCAGCCGTAATGTTGTGTTGTCTGTCAACACGCCCCAGACTGCCCTGATGATGTGACCCAATGTCTGAGAACTGACTTCATTACTACACAGCCACAAAAGCAGGCAGGGGACTCGTACATAGTCACCAAGGTTACTAACAATCTGCTTAGCTTTGATATCACCAACGGGTTGGTTAACTCGCTAGAACGGAGTTTGCAGCCCATGCTGGCTGTTCTGTCATTAAACGCAGTACCCTTCCTGTTCCTACCATTACTCGTGCACTCGCTGTTCCAGGTGTATGACCTCCCTCTACGTTTCCACTCCACTCTATCCAGTCTGGAACACAAGTCAATTTCTCCCCATCCTCATCCCACTGGCTTGGCCACCACACCTTGGCATACGCCCTGGGTATTCAGGTCTTCTAGACAATTCCAAATGTGATTTGTTTCTACGATGTGGTCTTACAGCATGGCGTGAGTTATTTTAAGGTACAGATGAATTATAAATGCTCCCCCCCAAAGTGTTCCGATTCCTCATCTTCAATGCCTTGAGTTTGGAACTGGCTGGAATGTCCTCTGATCTTTTACCCTCTGATTTAGCCACAGGTCCTCCTGACTTCATAGGTTTCTTTCCCCCTGGCTTCTGCTTTCCCCTCTACCTGGTTTCTCTAGCTATGAAAATCCTACCCCATGTTCAAGAACAGTCTTACAAGTTACCTCCTCTGGGAAGTCTTCCTGCGTTCTCTTAAGATAAATTAATTGCTCTGTCTCCTGCACCCATCTGGACTTAAATCTGCAGTGTGTTGTTGGTCTGGTCCCTGTGCTGGTTGCCAGCTCACAGAAGGCAGGGACTGCACTGTCCACAGCCAGTGTTGGCAAGTTGAGCATTACTTTTAGACCTGTGCTGATGGCCATGGGCTGAGTGGGTGTATGGCTTTAGTGACTTCAGTGAGACGTGCTGCAGTCCTTGATCTCCCCCTTCGAGGGGACTGAGGGTTTCCCTAGAAACTGCCACTTCAAAGCCATTAAGAAAAAAAAAAATTTTTGAGCTAAATCAGGCACAGTTGCTTCCTTCTTAAGAAGATGCTTTGCTGTCCTTCCTGCACCTGCACATGGCCTCCAGCAGACCTTGACACCTCACTTAGGAGCAAGCTAGTGGCTGCAAGAAGAGCCCCTGAGGGGAGCAGAGGGTCCCTATAGAGGGACAGGAGGGGGTTGACCTCCAGCTGGGCTGAGGCATTTCCTTCACCCAGAGGGTGGGTCTTTTTCAAACCCACAGAAGCAGTTTGGATTCTCACTCTGCCTTCTAGAAGTACCCTGGACACTTAACTTTTTATTATTTTATTTGTCTATTTTTCAAAAATATTTTTATTCATTATTTTATGTGTATGAGTGTATTGCTTGCATGTATGTAAGTGCACCCATGTTGAGCAGTGTCCGAGGAGGTCAGATCCCCTGGAACTGGAGTTACAGTTGGTTGTTAGCTGCCATGTAGGTGTTGGGAATTGAACCTGGGTCCTCTGCAAGAGCAGTCAGTGTTCTTAAACACTGAGCCATCTCTCCAGCCCCCTATTTTTTTTTTTTTTTTCTTCAGTGCTAGAAATGGAAAGCAAGGCCTACTCCTTTCTAGGAAGGGGTCTCCTACTGAGCTATCTTTGCAGGCCTCTGACTTTACTTTAGCTTTTAAAATTTAAGGTATCCTGAACTGCTCTCCCTAGCAGGAGTCCTTCCCTAAATCCTGGGCATTTGCATTTTCTCAAGGACCCTTTGTGGCTGTAGGTTCTGCCTCCTGCTAATGACCTTGAATAACTCTGCCCTCTGCACTCTTTCTGGCCACCACAGGAAGAGGCAAGCCTGCGTGAGTCTGGGGCCTTTTAGACCCATGCAGGAAAAATAAACAGAGGCTGTCCTTATTCACCCATTAGTGGTGGTCAGTTGGTTAGGCATGTAGGACAAGGATTTGCAGTTGGTGAATTGATTAAACAACAAGCTCTACTGGGTGGCTCCCATGGACTATGTCTCTTATGCCTCTTTTACAAAGGAAGAAATTGACTTATGACAAAGATTAGTGCACTCAACTCCCAAGCAGAATCAGCTAGGCTGCCTTACGGGCCCTTTATTTGTTCTGAATCACAGGCCTGACTGTTGCCCAGTCTCCTGTGGCCGGCGGAATTTTACTGCTTCCTTTTCATACCTACTCACCTCAGTCTGATCTCAGTCCTTGCTTGGCCACTTCTGCAAGCCCCATAAACACCAAAACCCGTTGTCCTTTTCTCAGTCATTAGTTCCCAGGCCAGAGGTGTGCTCGCCTTTGCTGAAGGGCTGAGCCAGGATGGGAAACCTGGGAGCAGCCTCCATTTACCAGGCCTCAGCCCACCAACTCCCTGATCGTGGACCCCAAGAAAAGAGCAAGGGGTGCCCTCCCAGGAGGGGGGCCGAGGGCTTTCTTCCCCTCAGTGCTGTTCCCTGGGCTTGCCAAGTCCCACGAGCTGGCAAACTGGAGGAGTGCTTTCAAAGCAGGGCCTTCACCCTCTTTGGCAGGCGCCTCAAAGCTGTCTTGGTCTGCCTGTGCCTGGGAGTTTGTACAAGGTTTTTTGTTCACGCCCCTCAATGGGGACATCCCTGGGAGCAGCTCCCAGCGGCACAGTGGGAGTTGGACACTTAGGCAGGGCCACTTGGGTGGGCGTCAGCAGCAGGGCCAGGGGGCTCCGGAGGCGCCTAATTCCAGAACTGGGATGGAAAAGTGCTCGACAACAGGCAGCTCCGCCTAGTACAGTGTTTAAAAATTGAGAAAGACTGCCTAATAGTTACTTTTACAAGTTGGAGGCAGAGTAGTTAATTTTTCTTTTCTTTCTTTTCTGAAACAGGGTCTCTCCATGACCACAGCTGACCTGGAACTGCTGTGGAAACCAGGCTGGCCTCCATCTCACAGAGATCCACCCACCTCTGCCTCCCAAGTGCTGCTGGTTTGGGTTTTTAGTTATACTACTGTTCAAATAATACCTCAAGTCATGGTGAGTGCTTAGGAAGTCAGAAAGGAAAATGGCCTTAGAATTTAGTGACCTCAGGGTATTTTTCTAAAATTTTTTTAAAAATTCATTTATTGGGACTGGAGAGGTGGCTTAGAGGTTTAGAACAATTTCTGCTCTTGAAAATGACTTAGGTTCAGTTCCCAGCACCCACATGGCAGTTCACAAGCACCTCTCACTCCAGTTCCAGGAGATCTGATGCTTTCTTCCAGCATCTGTTGGCACCAGGCAGAAACATGGTATACATACCTGCATGCAGGACACTCAGACATACAATTTAAAAAATAATAAAACAATCTTTAAAAAAAATTGCTTCTGGACTTTCACTGATAGTCTTTCAAAGAAAGGTGGGTTTGTCATGAGCTTTAAATAAGGCCATTTGAGGTTCATATGAACATGATTAGTGGCAGGTAGGACATCACAGGTGATAGCACAGATAGGATTGCCAACCACAAATGCCATTTCTGCTAACAGAAACACAGAGTGTTTGGGCTGGGAAGATGAGTCAGGTGGGGTGGAGTACCTGCCAGCAAGCATGAAGACCTGAGCTTGGATCCCCAGCACCCACATAAAAAGCCAGACTCACATTAGTTATCTATCTGTAGTCCCAACACTGGTGAGGGGAAGCAGGAGGAACCCTGGTGCTCACTGCTCAGCCTTCTGGGCAGAATCAACAATCTCCAGGTTCAATGAGGGACCTTGTTTCAAAAACTCAGGTGGAGGGGCTGGAAAGATGGCTCGGCAGTTAAGAGCACTGACTGTTCTTGCAGAGAACTTGGGTTCAGTTCCCAGTTCCTATACAGTGGCTTTAACCATCTTGAACTCCAGCTGCAGGAACTCTGACTCCCTTTTCTGGCTTCCTTGAACATTACATACATGTGGTACACTTACATACATGCAGGTAAAACACTCATACACATAAAATAAAAATAAATCAAATGGAGAAAGACAGCTAATGTTGGCTTTTGGTCTTCATGTGCACCACACAAATCACACACATGCACATAACAAAAGAAAGAAAGAAAGAAAAAAAGAAGAAAAGAAGCCTAAATGGCAAAGCAGTAACACAGGAAGGTGTAACAGATCAACAGATCCCTTGTCTCTGACAAATGTTTTCTTTTATCTTGAGTTGCAGTGGAATCACAGAGATCTACATGCCTCTGCCTCCTGAGTGCTGGGATTAAAGGCATGTACCACCATGCTCAGCTCAGTGGATTTTGTTGAGATAAAGTAACAAAAAAATGAAGATTTTACCAATGATGCTGTCTGAGCTTTCTATTTCAGTAGAGACTGGCCCACACCCATATACATGCCGCACAACACATTCCAATCAAAACTGCTCGCATTGGTACCTGTCCCTAACAACCAGTGGTTAAAACCGAGCAGCCTGTGTCTTACAAACCCAGTCCTAACCTTTCCCTTACTCTCTAGCAAACATTTTAATTGAATTATTTTAATAGCATAAGTACCCCAATACAATTACATTAATCCTTAAAATGTTTCAGCTTAGCCTACTTGTTTGTAAAAACTGATCATAAAATATAATTGAACTGATTCAAGGTTTGTATGCTTTCTATAAAGCATAAAAATGAATTTTATTTTGGTCTTGTGAAAGATGGATTAAGTTATTTCCAATGTAGGGGAAGAATATTGAAGAAAAAGACAAAAAATTTGTCTCTTGAACACGCGCTTTTGCCCAAACCAACAGATCAATCGCTAATAAAACACTTTTCTGGTGCTATTTAGCCCGGTTTCTATAAAGTTTGCCGTGGTTCTGTGCCCTTTTGCCCAGCCCTTCCCCTTACATTGATTTGCTCCTAGTATTTCAAACATGCCATTTGCAAGGAAGGTCTGAATTGGTTTGCTTGTGTGCTGCATTTACAAAGCAGGCTGCCGGAGTTGGTTCACAAGCAAGGGGCCCTGGAAAGACAATATCCCTTCCTTCCTGAGGCAGATATTTCAGGGTTGGGGAAGCAGGGTTTCCTGTGTTCTCATAAGCGGCTGAGAAAAAGAAAGCCAGGATGAGACGATTTCAGAAAGAAGTCTGTCTGGCTGAGCAGGAGGCGATGATGTTTTTGAGTGTCGCTCTGTCCTACAGGGGAAGGTCTGCCTGGCCCAGAGGCTGGAGGTGTAAGAGGAGATAAGGCCAGAGTGATAGCTGGGTGGGTCTCTGGAGTGTGACATCCAGAAGCTGGACTCTATGGAAGGTTCGGGACTTCCTTCTTTCCACCCACCTCCTGTGCCAGCCCCTGCTGCTTTGATCATAACACAGCTGTGTCTTCTGTCTTTTTCCTCACCAAAGAGCATCTGAAACTTTGGCTCCTCTAAGAATGTTTACTTAGAGTATATAAAGCTTCCACCTTGTTTCTGTGCTCAGCAAATTCAAACCAGAGAAGTACCATGGCCTTCAGTTGCAGCTTTCATTCATTTTCCTTTAAAGGTTTTTTTTTTTCCATTTTTTAATTATTAATTTTTGTTAGCATACAAAATATGCGAACCTTTAACCAGCCTGGTCTACACAGTGAGTTCCAGGCCACCTGGGGCCACAGGGAGACCCTGTCTCAAAAAAAAAAAAAAAAAAAGAAACAGAGAGAGAGAGAGAGAGAGAGAGAGAGATTGTGGTATTTGTGTTTGTATCTTTGTGAATGTGGCTTATTTCACTTAACATAATGATCTCCATTTCCATCCAATCTTCCTGCAAATGACAGATTTCATCTTTTGTTTTCAATTTATTTATTTTTCATTTTGTAATGACTGAACAAGATTCCGTTGTGTATATGTTCCACATTTTCTTTCCCATTCATCTGTGGATGGACATCTAAGCTGATTCCACTTCCTGGTTATTATACGTAGCACAGCTGTAAACATGGATGTGCAAGTATCTCTGTGGTATGTGAACGTGGAGGACTGCAGGCATCTACCCAGAGGAAGCATAGCTGGTCGTTCTGTTTTCAGCTTTTGGAGGAACTCCGTATTGATTTCTGCAGTGACGGCTCCAGCTTACATTCCCACCAGCAATACAGAAAACTTCTTTCCTCGATTCCTTGCCAGAATTTGTTGTGTTTGTTTTCTTGATGATAGCCATTTTGACTAGAGTGAGATGGATATATTTTCTCTGTCCCCTTTCTCCTTTTTTTTTCTTCGTCTCAGTGACTAGCAGTAATTTGAATATTTAATTTATCTCAAAGATGTTGGTATCTGACACTTGTATATGTGTAGTCTACATACACTTTCACATGAATGTGTATACAGGTACATGAGGACATGCACCCATGTGTGTGCATGTGAAGGCCAGAGGTCAATGCTGGATGTCTTTGTCAATCATTTTCCACATTATTTTTTGTGACAGGGTCCCTCCATGGAACTCATCCATTTTGCGAGACTGGTCAGGGAGCTCCAGGGATCTGTTTATCCCCACCTCCTGCTTAGGGCTGTGGTTACAGATGCACGCTGCAGTGTCTGGCTTTTCTGTAGACATTGGGATCGAACTCAAGTCCTCATGCTTGTGAGGAAGGTACTTTATTGATGGAATCATCTCTGAAGTCACTCCTCTTCTCCCAGCTTTCCCTTCTGAATTCTGCTTTTTAATTTTTTGTTCTGGTTTTGTTGTTATACAACTTGATTGATTTCACTTAATGTATGAAGAGTTCCTTGGTCGATCCTTCGGCTTCTCAGTGTTGATTTTTGATTAGAGGGACAGGGAGGATTCCAATTCAGTGGTAATGAGCAATGGATCCAAATGTGACTCTGGGCTGGGTTTGCCTGGGCAGGTGCACAGGTTGCACTGTCCCAACTAGGTCTGGGAGCATGGGGATGGCAGCCAGAGCAGGAGTTTCTGGGGAACTCATCAGTCTGGGCTGGTGTTCAAACTACACAACCCAAACTAGGCCTGGGAGTGCAGGGAAGGCGATGAGGACTCACCAGGCTGGGCTGGTGTTTGAGCTACTAGGCCTAGGAGTGCGGAGACCATGGCACAGTAGTGCAAGGATCTGGGAGACTCCCCAAGATGGTCAGGTACATCAGCTACCCAGCCCTAGCCAAGAACTAGGGTGTCAGGGAACGCAGTGGGGTGTGCTGCTTTTTAATTTGTAATGTATTTTTTTTGCGGAGTGGTGGTGGTGGTATTGAGACAGAATTTCATGTAACCTAGGCTGGCCTGGAACTTACAATGTGCCTGAGGATAACTTTGAACTCCTGATTTTCTTGCTTCTACCTCCCAAGGGCTGAGATTATAAGCATTTGTTACCACGCGTAGTTCTGAGGTTTTATTTTTAATTTAAAGGATGTTTATGAAAGTAAAGAAATACAAAACTTACCAAATGGAAAAATAATAACAAAGATGATAATAATGTAGCCACAAAGGAGGAAAAACGTAAGGACAAAATAATAGAAAGTGTGTGTTGACAAAGAGAGCAGGAGTGGGAGTAATGTTAAGATCATCATGTTTTCGTCTTTGTTAGCTTGGAGATAAATATTGTTTGATTTCTGAGGTTAATTGAGAAATACAAAGTTAAGTATCTTTAATTGAGAAGATAACAATATTAGAATGAAAATTCAGATTATATAATAAAAGGAAATGTAAGTAAAGCAATAGAAATGGCAAAAAAAGACCTTTAAAATGATAGAATTTCAAGAAACAAATGTGTTATAGCAATAAATGCAAACAAGATGAACTCATTTATTAAAGGAAATCAACTCAGAACTGGTTAAAAACCATGTGAAGTACAACTGTGTACTGTCTCAAAAAATATATCTAAAACTTAGTGACTCAGAATCAGAGATAGTGCTTAAACTCCCAGAAATATCTTTCTAATGGTGGAATTCCAGGCACTGTGGCATTTGGGAGGGGTGGATATTTTTGGACTAAGCTTTCCCAGTCTCTAAAATCAGACCATGTGGTTGCCAGCTCATAAGACCAGCCCTGTGTGCCTCAGTGTTTGTTCTAGATTGTTGAGCTTCCAAAGGGCAGGGGCTGGGCATGCTTTGTCTAATTCCAGGCATTGCAGAGAAGGACCGTGTGAGGACATGCTGTCTGGTGTGGATGGGTTAGAAAAGTAGGCAGCTAGGGGCGCTAGATAGAGTGTCTGCTGAGGAAGCTTCTAAGGAAGTTATGATAACTATTTGGGGCCTTGAGTGGGCTATTTGGTATTGCCAAGTATTTGTATTTAACAGGCTAGGACTTGATTTATCAGGACTTTCTTATGTGTCAGGCCTACTGAGAGGCAGAGTCAGATAGTCCTGGGCTAGAATGCCAGCTCTTCTGGGTACCACCTGCACAGCCCTGGGAAGATGACACAAAACCATCTGACGCTGTTACCCCATCTGTACAGCATATTCACTTGTTTGTTCATTCATTTATTTGTCAGTGGAAGTCAATCATTTGTTGCAAGCTTACTGTGTGGAAGTTTTCCCTTGGAAGCAAACTCTTCAGCTTGTATTCTGGTGGAGTAGATAGACAACGTATAGCAACAACAATCAGAAAATCAATTCATAATATATCGGGTGGAATACGTGATGAAAAAAGACCATGTGCGACGGAGGTAAAGGGTGATGGCATATGCGTGCGTGCGTGTGTGTGTGTGTGTGTGTGTGTGTGTGTGTGTGTATGCATGAGATGCATACTCTGGTTGCTGTTTTTGATGAGTGAAGGGAAGTCTGCCTGAGTGAACTCGGGACCATGTGGAATCTGGAGAAGGATTCATCCCTGCAGAGGCCATGGAGAGGGCAAAGACTACAAGAGTGGAGAAGAGCCATAGGATTTGCAGAGAGAGCATTCTGTGAGACATCTTAGGATAGTCTAGGCCACGCTAAGGACTTTGGATTCTATCCAGAGCCAGCCCAGAAGCATCTTAACAGAGCAGTGAAACCTTCTGCTTACTCTTCAGAAAGAATTACTCTGCAGGGGATGGTGAGGTAGAGACATGAGGATCATAAGCTCAAGGCTAGCCTGTGCTACATAGCTTGACCCTGTCTCAAAAAACAAGATCTGAATGATTCTGGCTTCGGCTTTGGAGTTAAGATTGAATCTGTCGAAGGGACAGCTGGGGACTCTAGTTAGCAGAGATAATGGGACCAGAAGGAGGAGGTGGTGATGGTGGGAAGTGGTTGACTATGGGTTTGCCCTAAAAGCATGGTGACCAGACTTCTGATGGGTTAGATGTGAGGTGAGAAGAATATAAAAGCAAGGCTCTCATCCAGTGCTTTTGGCCTGAGAGGAGCTGAGCGATATATTGACATGGAGATATAGCAGATAGAAGGGCCCAAACTCCATGGTAGCCACATAAAATGTCTGCTAGACTCAGGAGTGGAGATCTTAAGTTAGAAATGAGGAATAAAAGATTGGGATTCGGGGAGTGAAGTGAGGAGGAGATATAAATTTAGATATAGCAGCTAAAACTTTAGAACTGAATAATATTATGCATGGAGTAGGTAGAGAAGAGTTGTTGAGACCTGATCCAGGTCACGCTAATGCTGAGTAAGGGAGAGAGAAGCTGGGAGCAAAGCAGCCAGTTGGGTGTGTGGAAAACAAGAGGAGGAGGTATTAGACAGGCAACTGTAGCACGAATTTGAAAAGACAGAGCCTTCAGCTGTGCTGAGGGTAGCTGGCAACCAAATGAGGTGTGGCCCTGAAAATACTGTGAGCTTAAGTGAAATTACATCCCAGAAAGCCAACATACAACACATGTTAGCTGGACTCAAACCTGACCAGTATTGAAACTTTCAGAGTGCTATTTCCTTTGGGTGAAGGTGGCCTGATTAAGGGTAGGTAGGACAAGAAGATGACTACACTGGATATGGATGCTAACCAGAATTCTTTGCTCAGTTAAACTTTAGCTAGGCTTCGGCCCATCTCCTAGGCCCGTCTCAGTGCTTCCTTGGACAATCCAGCTTTAGCAAAGAGCCCTGCCAAGTCAGTGTAGCAACGACCCTCCCTCTGGATATCTAATCAGATCCCTCATCATCCACATCCCCAGGCATGTCTGACCACTCTGGCTTGTCTTCTGCAAGAATCCTGTTAGGTCAGTTTATCCAGAATCCTCTTTGCCCTGAGGTTTCCTCTTAGTAATTTTCTATGCACTGACCTCCACCCTGCTCCTTGGCTATACATTCCCAATGGCTTGTGCTGTGTTTGGAGTTGAGCCCGGTCTCTCTCCTGCACTTCAAAATGCCACTGCAGGGATCTCTGTGTTTATTGTGATAGTTCAAAATGAAGCCTGCCTTTTCATGTTTTAAAAAGTACCATGGAATGATATTTTCCTTGAATAGCTGTAACAGAGATTGGAAAAGGAACAGGAGCACAAGAAGATGAGAAGGTAGATAAAGGTAAATTTCTGGCATAGGAAAACCTGCTGTTGTCATTGCAACCCACACTGAGGGTGTATCAATCATATATGAATTGTTTGCCTGTCTTTGTACATCTGTATAATATCTGAGTCTGTTTCTGGAAGGTTCTGAGCCTGCTAGCATTTGGCAGGGAACTTTAGGGATATCCTAGGCTATCCCATCTGTTGACTTTATGTCTTCCCCAACACAGCAGCCCTTAACAACCGATTACAGTGCAAGCTCAGTGCAGTAAGGTGTGATGGCTGTGAGAACTATCAGAGCACTATGTGTATCGTCAGGTGACAGATTTATTGGTGACGATCAGGGAGAGATTTTATCAATGTGCCGTATTCAAAAGATGAACATAAAAAACAGCCATGAACTCAAGTCTATATCTGGGTATTAACATGAGCTTTAGATTTAAATAGAGAAACATTGGGACAGGGGCTAAGAGGAATGCATAATTAAGTATTCCTGGTCAAAGTGTGGACTGGTTGATCTTTATTTTGGTTCTGGGCCTACAAAGGTGACTCAAATGAGTCTTACTGGCTGGTTGGAATAGTATGACTTCTCTAAAGTGATTATAGCTGAAGCCTTACCATCATAGATAACTGCCTCCTTTGAGGGTTTGGTCTGTTGGTCACCAGTGCTTGGGGTAGAGGACTACTTTCAATCTTTCGTTTTAAGGATTTTTATCAATCAGTCCTGTCAGTTTCTGGAATTCAAGATGACTGCATATTTAGGTACTTTTGGAGGTGGGGGTCTTGTAAGTCCAAGTGCTTTTTTGCAAAAGCAATTTTTTAAAAAAGATTTTCTGTGTGTGTGTGTGTGCACTTGAGCATATATATATATATATATATATACACACACACACATCATGTGTGAGGCTAGACAAGGGCAACAGATCCTTCGGAACTGGAGTTACAGACAATTATGAGCTGCCGTGTAGGTGCTGGGAACCAAACCCGAGTCCTCTGCAAGAGCATCAAGAGCTCTTAACTGTTGAGCCATTTCTCTAGCCCTCCCAACCAGTGCCTGGTAGACCATTTGCTCCCCAAGTGGCCTTGATGGTTCACTTAGCCTCATTTGAAAACAGAGGTGATGGGAGAATTTACAGGGTGCCTGTGATAACAGTGTCATACACTTAGACCAGTGCTAACTCGAAATGCTCAGTACGTACCAGCCACCATTTTCACCCAGCCTGAGGTATCTTGTCAGTCATATGGCCTCTAGGTACTGTCACTGGGAAGCTTCGGCAAAGTCTCTACACTTATCATATCACGGAATATAACTTCCAATGAGTAGCTATAGTAGAGGTATAACTATGCAGTGGAGGTTCAGGGGTCCCAGTCACCCTCAAACTCATCTGAGTAGTCACTATGATCCTTCTTGTTTTCTCATGGCATTTTCAGGTTCATCACTGGTCAGGTTTTTACAGGGTGGGACCAGTTTTAGAACCTGGGGTTTTTGATTAGGAAAAGCCTTTGGAATAGATGGCTTCAGTCCTTTGACTGGCAGATGTCTGAACAGCCTGGGGCCCTCCTATTCTGTGTCTCCAGAGCAAAGGCCATGGAATATTTAGTGGCATCATTGCTTTTCCTTCTCCCCCTGTGGCTGTGGTCTCCCACAGGGTGACTCAGAACCCCAGACCCGTCCGTTAATATGACCCTGAGGGAGGGGTGCAGACCAGCTAGATCCACCTGGCCATCAGTGCTGTTATCTGCTTGAGTGTTCTTCACTAATACCGAAGCTTAAGGAGGCCCATATTACCGAAGTGGGAAAATTTGTGGTGTCATTGGATTGGTGGGTGTGTAGTGTGGACTAAGCACTCTAGAGCCAGGAGACCTGGATTTGAATATTGTCCCATTACTTTACAGTAAGATCCCATTGGACACTTTCCTTATATTTGTTTGAGGCTGAGGCTTCAAAGGTGAAATGGGACCAACAACAGTGTCCACTATATTCAGCGATTTACTGATAAAAGCATTGTGCACAGTATCTGGCAGGTGATTTGTGAGTTTTTATTGGCTGATGGCCCAGCAGTAGAGAGAGTGTCATGTGTCCTCTTTTTGCCCAGGTGTCTTTTCATGTGGCCCCTGTTCCTCTCCTCCATCCATGTTCCCAGTGTGGCAGAAGCAAGACACCTATTCCTTTAACATAATCTATGAAAGCTTGTTTAAAATGCAGGTTCTTGGTCCTGAGTCCTAAGACTAATTCAGTAGACTAGGATGGGGTCCAGGAATCAGTACTATCAATAAATGATGTGATTCTGTCCCGGTGTTCCAAAGGCCATTCTTCTAGAAACTCGTCTCTAAGGTGTTGAAAGTTTCGTTTTGTTTTTGTTTTTTAAAAGACAGGGTATTTTTGTGTAGCCACGCAGCCATGGATGGACTGGAATTCACTGTGTAGTCTGGTCTGGCGTCAAGCTTGTGGCAAACGTCTTGCCTCCTAAGTGCTGGGATTATAGGCATATGCCAGCAGGCTAGGCAGAACTGTACATATTTAAAGTGCAGTTTCTATCTTTCTATTTTAGTAAGAACTGAAAAAAAAAAATCAGCCAAAGTAGCTACTTAAGCCTATGATGACAGCACTGAGTTCTGCAAAAACCCTGGGTGATTGTATTCCTGGCTCAGAGCAAGTCCCACCCTTCTCCACCATGCACACTTCGTTCTCCAGTCTGTCCTGGGTTCTGTATGCTGTCCCCTCCTCCTGCCTCTTGGCCCCAGACCTGACTCCTCTTGCCTGGGAGATACAGGCTTCTCAGACTCCACAGATGACTCTCAAGCCCACCTAGACTCTGTCTTCTGCTTTCAGTCACTGGCACCCCGTGTATTCAGTTGCCCAGTGTCAAATCTCTTATTTTTTCTCTTTTTCTCACTTTTTAATCATTCAGCAAGTCTCCCCAAAAGCAGATCACCCAAATAAGGCCTCTTGGTTGGCTGGGTGCCACGGTAGCTACCCTACCAGAGTCAGCTTTACCTCTATCTGGTTTGTTTCATAGCCTCTAACCTGGTTGCCCGGCTCATAAGCGAGCTTTTCAACTTTGTCCTGTCAAGTTTGTCCCTTGCCCCAAACCACTTTGCTTTGGAATACACACACAAATACATGAATACATGTACACCTGCACACATACACACACACACAAGCATGCAGACACCCACACTCCTCACCTTGAGCCTCAGAGTTCCACCCCCTTCTCCCAGGCCCTCCCGCATTCACTCAGCTTGAGCCACTCTGGCCTTGGAGCTCTCCAGTCCTGTTTTCCTGACTCATCCTCTGAAAGGTCTTGCCTCCCCATCCTGACATGACCTGCTGGTGACATTGCAATAGATGGGAGAAATGTGTAGAGACCACACTGACCTCAGTGAGCCTTTGGAGTAGTTCCAAGACTTCTGACCTCCTTTCTTCCATCACCTCAGGGTCTTGTGACAGACATCAGTGGGACTGCTCAGGCACGTTCAGCTTACTCCTGGGTCTTCACACGTTCATTTGTTCCCAGTTCTCAGAACAAAGCTTTTACTTGGCTCTGAACTGAGAGAATCTATTTCCAAAGACTTCAAATATAATGTTTTGTAAAGAGTATTTTTTTTTTTCTCTTTAGAGAATCAGTATGTAAGCTTTGTCTTTTTGTTGGGAGTGGGTTTCTGTGAGACAAATGTGGTTTTGTGACCAACTTTCCTTGTGTTCAAAGTGAGAAAGGTTTATGTCAGTGTTTTTTGTTTCTTTTGGAAAACAAACTCACAGTCCTGGCTTAGAAGTCAAAGTCAGCCTCTGGTTGGGAGCAGCAGATTGACATCCTTCCTCCCTGGGTTTCAGAGTGATGTGGAAATTCTTCTGGAAGCTGGAAGACAGCCCTGACAACATCGAGAATAATACTTATCATTTCTTTTATATGTAGAGATAAAAACAAAATGACAACAACAAAAGAAACACTCTGGGGGCTGGAGAGCTAGCTCAGTAGTTAAGAGCATTGACGGTTTTGCAGAGGGTCCAGGTTCGATCCCAGCACTCAGATTGTGGCTAACAATTCCAGTTCCAGGGGATTGGACAATTCTTCTGACCTCCAAGTGCATTGCATGACACAGGTGCATTTACACACAGGCAAGCAACACATAAAAAATAAAAAAAACGGAACACAGATGCATGACCTGGTGAGGTGGTTTGATGAGTCTAAGGTTATGTAAATGACTAGCCCCTACCCTTCTCGGTCTGGGGTTCTGCCCGGTCAGCTTAGTTCTGGTTTCAGCCACCTGCTTCTCTTGGGCAAGTAGCATGTTCACCTAGGACCCTCTACCGACCTATCTAAGGAATGTTTTCCCAGGAAGGGCTGCTGGACCTGGGATCCAGGGTGGAAAGAAGAGAGAGAAAGTGGAAACAGAGGAAGAGGGAGAAGGAAGACTAGTGCAGGAGAGGGGGAAGGATGTCAGGAGGAAGGATGCTCCGCAGAAAGGCTGTGGGGGGTGGAGGTGGGGGCGGTAGTGGTCCTGTGGAGAGAGAGAAGGGCTCTGGAATGTGAATTTACAATCCATAGGCACAATCTGCTTTTGAAAGGCTAACATTTTGGCAGGAGGCTGGCAGCTGAAGATGGAAGATAGTAGCTGCCTGACTCTTAGCATTTTAGATGAACTTCCTCTTCTCTCTTATCTTCTTTATTTCACAGCAAACAATGGGCTATTGACTAAGCCTTCAGAGCCCTGGGTGTTCTGGGAGGGAGGCTGGGCAGAACATCAGACCCTCTGGCTTTTGCTTCAGCTCCCAACCTACACTTCATCTTTCAGAAATATGAAACCCGGAATCTTGCTCTTTCTCATTTCTGTGCTTTAAGGTGCACCTATGGCAGAACACCTTGGGCTCAGAAAAATGCATGTGCATGTATATTCATATATGTAGACACAAGTGCATGTTTGTACACTTACATATGAGTGCATGCATGTATATATGAATGCATGTTTGAAGTGCATACATGCATGTATGTGTGTGTACACATGCATATGAGTGTGTGTGTGTGTGTGTGTGCTAGGATATGGTCCAACCACACAAGCCCATCAACCATTGTGCTCTCCTTTCTTGGTGAAGAGATGCAGTGAATGGAAATGAGAAATTCAGCATCAGTTTTTTTTTTTTCTTTTCTTCAAGGTTAAGAAAAAAGCTATGGATGAAACAATTCCCCCAAACTCCATGTCCAAGTCCCAAAGATAGCAACTTCACTATCCTAGGGTAACTCACTTCAAAGTCTACAGGGGCTGGAGAGATGGTTCAGTGGTTAATTGAATATACTGCTCTGTTGGAGGATCCAAGTTCAAATCCCAACTCTCATATCAGGTGGCTCCTAACTCCCTGTAACTCCAGCTCCAGGAGATCTGACACCCCTGACCTCCACAGCATTGCTCTCATGTGCACAACCACACACACACACACACACACACACATAACTAAAAATAAGAAAGTATGGGGTTGGAGAGAAAGCACAGTGGTTAAGAGCACTGGCTGGTCTTGCAGAAACCAGAGGTTTGAATCCCAGCACCTACCTAGTGTGTAACAACTGTCCATAACTCTGGTTCCGGGGGATCTGATGCCTTCTTCTGGCCTCTTGCAGATATTGCATGACACTGGTGCACTTACACATAAGCAGCAATGCACTCATACATGTAGAATAACATAATAAATAAAAAATTAAAATAATAACAATAAAGTAAATTTTTTAAAAAGTCTGTACAGATGTTATATCATGTTGATAAAACCCAGCAGATACACTGATTAGAACCAACAAAGAAATCGTATCTGGAACCATATCTGAGACCTTGAGCCTTTCTGAACACATCTTCCTGATGTGTTTTTAAATGTTTTGGGAGGTAGTTGTAAAGTGAGTGAGTCAGGGTACTCCTGTGAGGGTCCCATCTGGCACAACACCATTCACATGCTGTTAAAGCTGACACCCCCTTGTTCTTTACTGCAGGACAGTTCTTTATCTCTCTCTCTCTGGGCTTCTGCACGAGCAGAAGCCACAAGCCTGATGGACAAATGATCCAGATGTGTAGGGAGAAAACATTTCAGCTTCTACTTGAGTTAATTTTGTTTCTCATCATTTTTCAATTTGCAGTATATATTTTTAACACATGCAGATGTGATCTATAAATGGAAGTCTTACATAATCTCTATCTATATAGCACGTTTCTCTATACATTTTCACACACACAAAAAAAGCCCCAAACAAAACAAAACATTGTGGGCTAGGGAGATGACTCCATGTAAAATGCTTGTCATGCAAGTGTGGAGACTTGAGTTTAGATCCTTAGAACCCACATAAAGCCTGATGTAGTACCATGTGTCTGTGTCTGTAATCCCAGCATTCCTATGGCAAGGTGGGACACAGAGACAGGAGAATCCTGCCATATGGAAACTCATGAGCCAGCTAGCCCTGTGCATGCCGTGGCAAACGAACAAGAGATCCTGACTTAACAAGGTGGATGCAGGGACACCTGAGATTGTTCTCTGACTTCCACGTACATGCCATGGCACTTGCATGTTTGAATATTCACACACACACACATACACATTTAATGTATCAAGGGTAGATACTGCATACTGTTATGGAATGAAGTGTTCTCTTGTTCAGTTAGGGCAGCTACCTGAGCATCTTAGAGAAAGACATGAGATAGGGCTAAAGCTAGATTGGCAAGAGTTCTCCAGAGAAACAGAACCCATGAGAAATACACATCTCTATCCCTCTATATAAATATTACATATTTAGGGGGCTAAAGAGATGGCTCAGTGGTTAAGAGCATTTGTGCTGCACTTCCAGAGGACCCGAGTTCAGTTCTTAGCATCCACATCAGGCAGCTCACAACTGCCTGTAACTCCAGCTGCAGGGGGATCTGACACCTTCTTCTGGCCTCCAGAGACCCTGCACACACAGGCACTCACTCCCCCTACACACACATAATTTAAAATGAAATAAATCTGAAAAGATATAATATATCTATATATGAGGAGATTTGTTACAGGAGTTGGCTTTGTGATTATGGAAGTTAAGAAATTTTTCCATTTGTCACCTGAAGCTTAAGAGTGACATGAGAAGATGGCAGGTTCTCTGGTATAAGACTCTGAGTCCTAGTCCCAAGAACCGGGGTCTCTGAGGTTGGGCCCTGGATGGATTGATGATAACACACATGTATGGTAAGGACAGACCTTTACTCAGTTTAGGGAGTTGAATACTCAGCTCTTTCCCACATTCCCTTCCAGACACCCAGGAGTAATGTCTTACCAGCTGTCTGGGCATCCCTTAGCTCAGTCAAGCTGACACATAAAACTAATGATCAGTGAGTCTTTGTCCTCATCATTCTTCATATACTGACTTTTCTAAGTACTGCAGGAAATGAACTTGGGTTTGAAAAACAAGACAGAGGGAAAAAAAAAAAAAAGCAAAGTTCATGGAAGATAGATCCCTTTCCTCAGGTCTCCAGGAAATTCATGAGGAAAGGCTGTCAGGACACTCAGTCTTCCCAGCATGATTTCTCCTTGTGACTGTCACATCCAATAGGGTTCCTTCACTCACAGCAGCATCCTGAGCACATGAGAGATATGTAGAAGACTGGGAAAGAAAGGGGATGACCCATACAGTGACCTGTCACTGCCATTCACTGTGGAGTGAGGCTTGAGTGAAGGGGTGACCAGAAGAGGGCTTATCACTTTCTCCCGAAGACACATTTTAAATGCTCTTGGAGGCTTAAAACTTCATCAGATTTAGTTTTTTTTTTTTTTTCACATGAATGGTGACGGCATCTATTGAAAACTTGCCATATGCTATACTTAGTGCTAAACAGCAAACACAGTCTTCTTTACTCCTCACAGCCATACCAGGATGCAGATTTGTCTGGGAAGTGAGAAAACAGAAGCATCCTTGTCATTCTAGGCCACATAGTTAACAGGTGTCTACTCTGCCTTTCTCAAAGGGCTCACTGGTGTCCCCTTCTTACTATAGGTACTGTGGTTGATCTAGTGACAGAGCTGATTGATAAACTACATTCTAAAAAGGAAAAAGTGCCCAGGGAAGAAGGAGCCCACTTAGTCTGAATGTATCTAGACGACAAATCTAGAACCAGCTTAGGCAGAGGTCATTTCGCAGCAGGATCTTCTAATCATTTGGTGGCTTAGAGTGGATGGGCTCGGTAAGTGTCAACTGCTTTATTTTATGTTATATTATAAAGATGCAGGTCAGCTGCCCTCATCTGAGCCTATCTGTGGGATGCATTTGCTGCTTATCTTCTAACTACCTGTTTCTACATCATTTTTTACAACCAGACAATGATGGTGTCTGATTGGCTCTCAGGCTACTTCTAAGGCCTTTTAATTTTCCCTGAGTTCAAAGCACTTAGCACACAGCTGGACATGGTGGCGTATACCTTTTATCCCTGCACTTGGAAGGCAGAAGTAAGCTGCAAGATCTAGGCCAGCCTCAACTACAAAGTAAGATCCAGGCTAGCTGGGGCTACAGAGAGACCCTACTCCTGTTTCACAAAACAGAACAAGACAAGACGAGACAAGACAAGACTAATCAAAACACAAAAATCCCAGTGTTCAGCATGCAAAAAAAAAACAAAAAACAAGAACAAAAAACCTCAGGCATCACTTTCTGAGTCCCATCAAACTGTGAGAGCTCCCAGAATAAAGAAGGTGGTCTGAGCTGGGAGCTTACATGGCCCCAGCTCCTTCCATATTAGCTGAGACCCTCTACAGAGGAAGAAGTTTGGTAGCAATCATTGCAAGTTGCAACAGAAATATGTGTAGCTTTCAAAGTTTAATGATGTGAATTTCCTTGCCTTTGTTCCTTGGACATTTGCTATTCGGAAGTGTAGAGTCAGAGATCGCTGATGGCTGAATCTTTACACTTTATGAGATGACATGAGTTCCGATATTATTGGGTTTTTCCATAGAAGAAAAAAGTCAAATGAGATCGCTGTGCTACTTACTTCCATGTTTGGGCGGTAGAAACCATTTGGCAGTGCTTAAACGATGGTGTGTGCTTGTTAGCCTGCCTACCACAGCCCATCTCTGCCCTTTTTGCTGGCAAGCATGTATTTGTGCTGTGGATCTGCATCAGAGTATACCAGGGCAGAATGCTGATTTCTCCCAAGATGGAGAAGCTAAGGTCCATTTACTGTTTTGTCTAAAAGTGCGAAAACACTGGATAAAAGAGAATCACAAGACCCTGGACATTGGGCAGTGAAAACACAGAGATCCTTGTGAGATAGGAAGCAGATGGGATGAAACTTACAGTCGCTGGCTTGCTGCTTCAAGAGTTTCCAGACTGAAGTGTGGGATAGGGCACTCACGCAGAGCCAAGTGGCCTTCCTGAGGTGAGGAAATGAAACTGAATGTCCAGGAAGAATAAGACTACACAGCTGGAGCTCAGAGGACAGAGCGCTGTGGGTGAAGACTACAAAGAAAACTTTGGTAACATGCTCCAAGAGCCCTTTCCATGGATGTAGCAGAGGGCCACTCAGCACCAATATGTGAGGACGCTACACAGGTCAGTGAAAGGACCACAGATCAGCAGAGGGAACAGGGCCCAGCACCCATGCAGTTCTGGTAAAGTATCTGCTCCCCTCAACCAGTCTGGAAGAAACTTTCATAATGCACAGGACATTGAATAGAGCATTTAAAAAGCTGTTGCCTTGAATGTCAAACAAAGAAACAGTGTTTTCTCTTTGAAAGATGTTTAGAGAATGAAAAAATCCTCTGTAGATTTGGAGAACATATTTATGATTATATTTAATAAAGGACCTATATTCAGAATATGTAAAGAACCCTCAAGCTTGATATTAAGAAAACAAACAAGGGGCTGGACATATTTCTCAGCCATTAAGAGCACTAGCCTCTTTTGCAGAGGACCTGGGTTTGATTCCCAGCACCCACATGACAGCTAACAACCTCCCATAACTCCAGTTCCAGGGGAATCCAAAGCCCTCTTCTGACCTCTGCAGGCATTGCACAATATGGGTGTACTTACATACGTGCAGGCAACACACTCATACACAAAAAACAAAAATAATAAATAAAATGCTAAAAAAGGAAACAAACAACATCCTTAAAAATGACCTAAAGTTTTAATAGACATGCCACTAAGAAAGATGTTCACCATCATTGATTAGTTCTGCAAATAAACCCACAATGAGGTACAACTGAACCCCTATTCCAATGGGTGGGACTATGAAGACTTTTTTGCACCAGGTATTGGCAAAGACTTGGTCACTTTAAAGTCTCATGCCTTGATGGTAGGAATATAGAATGGTCACACTGGAAAATCATTAATCAGTTTCTTAAACAATTACCATGGTCCACTCAGAGAAATGAAATGTATATCCAGTTCTGTTAGTTTCCTTGGTCCTCCAGCTGAATGGCTTGAAACAACATCTGGAGGCTGGAAGTCTGAGATCACATAGCCAGCAGGGTCCTACTGAAACCTAAAAGGCTAGCTTCTGGTGGCTTGTGGGAAACCAACCCTCTTTGGTTTCCAGATGCATAATTTCAGTTTCTGCGTTAGGTGCCATATGACATTCTTCCTGTGCCCTGTTTTCATATGGTCTTTTATGAGGACCTCAGCCATATTGGATTAGGATTGCTCTCTGCGCTGGTTGAACTCATTTAACTACACAGGAAATGTTCCTTCCAAATGAGGTGACATTCTGAGTGCTAAGGATCCAAACTTTAATACAGATATATTTTTATGTGAGGTGGGGCATGCCTTGAATCCCAGAACCTAGGATTCGGAGGCAGGTGGATCTCTATGAGATCAAGGCCAGTCTGATCTCTATAGTGAGTTCCAGGTCAGCTGGGGCTACAGGGAGACTCTGTCTCAAATGAAAGAAAAAAACAAAAACAAAAAACAAAAAACTAGCTAAACATGAGCCTGCAATTGAGTCAGCAAGCTGTGTTCCTCCACGGTTTCTCTTCCAAGTTCCTGTTTGATTATCTGCTCTGATTTCCCTCGATGATGGACTGTGACCTGAAAGTGTAAGTCAAATAAACCCTTTCCTCTCGTAAGTTGAGGTGTTTTATCACAGTAACAAAATGAAACTAAAATGGAAATTGATGCCATAGAAATGGGGTACTGTTGCGATGAACTTGACTGTGCGGTTTTAAAATACCTTTAGACTATTCTTTTAGATTGTGGAAGACTTTGGAACTTTGAGCTGGGAAAATTGTTCACTGTTGAGAGCTTAATGGGCCATTCTTAGGAACTTGGAAGATAAGTATGGTGAGAGAAATGCAGACAATGGAGACCAGGCTTGTGAGGCTTTAGAGGGAAGCAAAGACTCAATACAGATGGGATAGGGGCCGTTTGTGTGATATTTTGGATTCAGAATCCAGGTGTGCTGATGAGGTGGATCTGAAGAACCAGCTATGATGAACAAGAGAGCAGCATCACTGTGGTAAAATTTTCTGTGCTTCATTTTGACAACATGAAAGTATTTCCTTAGGGTCAGCACATAGAAGCTGTGTTCGGGTGTGTGTGTGTGTGTGATGGGGGCAAGGCTGCAAAAAAGGTGTTAACCAAATGTAGCCATGTGTAAGAGTCACCAACATGGTAGTTGTTTTGAAGACATGAAAGCTTCAGATTTGAAGGGGTTTCAGAGAGAAGCCAAAGCTTGACATCCAGTGACAGAATCGGAGGCTTTGTGAAAAAGCCAGGAGAGGTCTTTGGCAAAGCACAGTTTCAATTTCAGTGGCAATCCCAGGATATTGGAGATGCCAAGACCTTGGGACATCCACCAGGAATGGGGCAGGTGTGGAGTGAAACCCACCTAAGCTGGAGACAAGCTGTGTATGTTGCAGATGGCAGAGCTGGAGAAATGAGGCTTCCCAAGCCTTTTGGGGTCAGAGTACACAACAAGGGAGTACCAGTGTCACACACTGAGCTACAGGATTTGATTTCTGGATTTTGGTTTTGGTATATGAGAGTCTTGCCCACTGTAGGCAGCACCATGCCCTGGACAGGTGGTCCTTTGCTGTATAAGAAAGCTAGTGAAGCATGACCTTTTGAGGGAGCCAATAAGCAGCATTAGGTCATGGTTTCTACTCCAAGTTCTTACTGAAATTTCTGCCCTGACTTCCTTCAGTGATGGCCTGTGACCTGGAAGTGTAAGCCAAATACATTCTTTCAGTCTCTAGGTTGCTTTTTGTCAGAGTGTTTTATTACAGCAAAGGAATGAAACGAGAACACCACACACACACACACACACACACACACACACACACACACACACAGAGACACATTTCTAATCTTTATTTTGTGAGACACAGCTTTGCTATGTAGCTTATGTTGGCCTCTAACTCATGGGATCAAGTGATCCTCTTGCCTTAGCCTCTTGAGTAGCTGAGGCTATAAATGTGTGTTACTGTGTCAGACTACATTGGAACTATCAGAATACTCTAGGAAAATCTCCCTATCTCAAGATCATTAACTTAAGTATATCTGCAAAATCCTTTTTTTTCATGTACGGTAACTTCAAGGGTTAGGATGTGTTATCTCTGGAGTGAGTATTGTTCAAATTTATATTTGCTTTAATAGATGTAGTTTCCTGTATGCCAGTTATACATCAATAAATAAATGCCCACAATGAAATCCATTATTTTGTATAATTAATATAAATTAATAAAAAATAGGATAACCAAGCCTAGTAAGTTACTCATACTAAAATTAAAATGTAGCAGGGCCTTGCCTACTGTCATAGATACTTGCATTGTCAACTTGACACACCTGGGTAAAAGGAACCTCAATTGGGGAAATTCTTCTATCTGATTGGTCTGTGGGCATGTCCGTGAGGCATTTGCTTCATTGTTGAGCAATGTGGCATGGTTCAGCCCAATGTGGGTGATATGATCTCTGGTCAGGAGGTCCTAGGCTATAGAGGAAAGCAGATTGAACACAAGCTGCCAAAAGGGCCAGCCAGTAAGCAGTAAGCAGCATTCCTCTGCGGTCTCTGCTTCAGTGCCTGCCTCCAGATTCCTGCCCTGACCTCCTTCCGGTCTGACATCACTCAAGGAAGAACTGTCACTTGGACGAATTAGGTACCATAAACCCTTTCCTCCCCAAGTTGGTTTTGGTCATGATATTTATCACAGCAACAGAAAGCAAACTAGGTCACCTACTATGTTCAATCAGTTTTTCAGGGATCTTTGGAGTCCTCCTAGTCATTGCTTAGAAAGGATTTTTCCAGAAAAATCAGGCCTCTTGGGGGACTTTTAAGCCTGGGTTGGTTGGCATAACCAGGACACCTTGGGTACAGCTGTGGAGCAGAGCCTAGTATTAAGTCTAGGTATTATGTTGAACAGCAGACTCTAGAACTTAATCATTTTGCTTAAATGAAGCTTTTTGCTTAGGAATACACAGCTCTCAGGTTTGGTTTACTTTTCTGGTCTTACTTCCTGTCCTCACCCTCCTCCACCTCTCCAATCACCTATGTGACCCTGGACTCCTGGGTTAAGGGAATTGCTCTTGATCTCTATTAGGTAGAGGATAACAAGGACTCAGTACATCAGTGTTTTGTCTCCAGACCTGCAATTGTCCTATCTCCCATTCATTGGAAATCTCCTGCAATTGTCCTATCTCCTGTTCATTGGAAATCTAGGTGAAAGGGACAAAGACCTTTGGGGTCTTTCTGTGGTGCCGACCGTGATAGCTGTCTCTTGCTCATGGGACTCCCAAGGAGTCCTCTGTCAGCCTGGGACCCAAGAGCCACCTCCACTTTCCACTGCTCTTTATAGCCAGCCTTTCTCTTGGAGGTGAGTTGCAGATCCTTCTGCTAGAATGCGCCATACATGTAGTTGGGATTTTGATATCATTTTCCTCTCTCCTTCTGTTTAATGACCACTTCATCACTTTTTGCTGCATAGAATGTTATATATTGTATTTGTTGTCTAGGTGCCTAAAGCTGAGAGAGCAATGAAGAGTGAACTTTGGTTTTAAGGGCCTCATGGCTCTTCAACTGTCAAGTGCCGACACCTCTGCTGAGTGGTCTTGTGGCTCTGTTCTGGATTCTCATGTGATGAACCCTGGTGCATGGCGGCAGAAGTAAATTGCCTCCTGTCTCCCGGTGCGGTATAGTTTTTAGGAGCTGAGGGGGCCTGCTGCTGATATGGCTCTGTGTCTTTTCTTTCCTGACTGCATCCGGGTTGCCACAGCCCTTGAGGTGGATGACAGTGTCAAGATGAACCCGGCTGAGTGAAGAGCTGCTTTCTACCCGCTCCTTCAGGACCATCCTGGATGCAGCTGTGGCTTTGCTCTGTGGCTGGACATAATTTTCTTGCTCTGTGGTAGGCACACATGCACATAGATACAGGCACAGATACACAGAGACACAGACAGCAGACAGACAGAGAGACACATATGCAAGCACAGGCACACATGTTCTTAGCACACATGCACACGCAGAGCTCAGTAGAATAAGATCCCCGAAGGAAAGGGCTCCACACCTGTTCCCTCCTACTCGTGCTCTGTCTGTGCTTGTGTAATAGCTACTTTTGCTGTTGCTGTGACTGAATACCTGGCATGAAGTAGCTTAAGGGGAGGAGGGCTAATCTGACTGACAGTTAGAGGACGCATAGTCAGTCCATTGAGGGGGGAAAGGAATCACAGTAGGAACATGAGGTGGGTGGCCACGCTGCATTCGCAGCCAGGAAGCAGAGGCAGACCAGGCCATAACACCTCAAGGCTCACCCTGTGTGAGGCTTCCCTATGCTCACCCTGTGTGAGGCTTCCCTATGGAGGCGCCCCGATCTCCAAAGCAGCGTCACCAGCTGAGGACCAAATACTCAGTACAAATGGGGGCAGTTTGCACTCACATCACAATAACTGGGTTTCTTACAAAGGGCACTAGAAGACTGGCTGACAGTCCCAAGGGAGAGGGAAGCCACCAATCCACTTCCCCCTTTGCACCCTCCATGGGTGGTGAGACTCTGAATTGGGTTATGTAAGCAGTCTGTGGACTATATATGTATGTGTGTGTGGAGGAAGAAATTTTGGCTTAAAACATTTTTTTTTTTAAGTTGGCAAAGATCATACTTCTGAAGGAGCTGGCAGAATTTGCCAAACTAAGCCTCTAGAAGAAAATATAACCAAAAGTGTGAAAGAAATTCATGTTCAAACATTGGCAAGTGTGAAACATTCAAGAATTTTTGTGTGAAGATCACATTGTCAGAGGGAAATAAACTAAGCTGAGCCCTGGCAAGTATTTAGGATGAACATAGAATATGGTCAAGCATCTAGGACATGTTTGTGAGAAACCAAGACGGCAAATCAGGCAAAACCCAGGACTTCCAAGGGCTGGGGTCTTTATTTCAGCTATGAATATATAGTAAATTAATTGCTTTGTGTCCCAAGGATCTTAGAGAGATGCCAAGAGAACTAGTATTTTCTTCTCCTGCACGGCTTAGAGGCAGAGAAGAAATTAAATGCATTATAAAAACAGTACTGACTATCCTGACATTTGGTCAGCATTCGAAGGCCCTATGTGCCCCATAAAGAGATGGTCCCAGCTCTTTCAAAGTCTATAGTCTACAGACTCCAGATCAACAAACTAGAATCAAAGCAAGACAAAGCACTCTCCCTGTTGGCAATACAAGCAAAAGGCCAGGGAGTGTGGGGTTCTGAGAGATAAATTCTGATAACATAGCCTTTACTGGGCGGGCCATTTGGGGAATATTCTTCTCACGGGATATTGAAATATAAATAAATTTGAGACGGATGGGAAAGGAAGGCAGAATTTTAAAGGAGTGGATGGATACTTGAGGTCCTAGAACTGGGGGAGGAATTCAATGATGAAGCAGACTCCTCATAGCTCCCGCTCCCTTCCTAGATTATCTTCAGTGGTCAGGTGGAGTAGAGTGTGGTTTTGTTTGTGCGTCAGAGGTGTCTGAACACCGTGGGAGAGAAGCTGCCCACTGAAGCCACCAGTGGGGAAGCCCCCTGCCTGCCTCTTGTGACTTGACTGGTCCTCAGCTGCTTCTATATCTTGTCATACACTTCAGCTTTCTAGATGTGAAGACATTCATTAACCTGTCTCTCAGTAATGCTGTGGCCATGCTTGGGGCAAGTAGCAGCCAGTCCCTCCAGTCCTCCTTCTTCTTTGAAGGTATGGTAATCAGCACCACAGAGGCCACTCAGTCATTTGAGAAGCAGGACCAGGCTTTCCCCTGGGTGGTCTGTAGATCATGGTTCTCTCTCAGAGTTTTGCTAGCAGCATCCTCTAGCTTCAGGTTTCTTTCTCTCTCAGGATGCCTCAGGCTGCAGCTGTCAATCTGCGTTCATTTTTTGATGGGGTTGGCTGTTGCTGGGCTGTAAGCTGGAGGTGGCTTGCTCAGAGCCTCTGCTCCCTGCAGTGGCTCCCTGCTGGCATCGGTTGCTCTCATTGCTGGTAGCACACCTGAGGAGCTGCCCGGCCTCTGAAGCTGGCTAGGCACTGGGGAGCATACACTGCAGTCTCATCTCCGGTGTGGTAGATGTTCAAAGTTCTGAGCTCAGCAAATGTATGATAAGGGCTGAAGTTCTGGGCATCTCATGGAGCACCATCTTACTTGGCATCTTGAGTTCTCCAGCACACTATTTTTGAGAATGAAATTGCTTATTGGATATTAAGATCTTTGTTAGGAACTATGTGAATCTATAGATCACGTTGGGAAGAACTGACATCTTCTAAACATTTACACGGTTGCTTATTTTTCTCATTATGTCTTTTGGTAAGTTAGTACACTTTATCACATGTCTCAGGTCTCATTAAGGTCAATACATATGAACTTTGTGAATTAGAACGTATTTTCATTATACTTTACAATTTTGTGTATATGTCTGCATATCGGTATACATATGAGAGTCGTGGCTCACACTTGTAATTCTAACACTTGAAAGGCTGAAGCAGGAGGATCACTATGAGCTTGACCAGGCTGGGGTCGATCTCATAGAGATCAACCTGTGTCTCAGGACTGCAATTAAAGATGTGTACCACCATACCTGCTTGTTTTCCTTTTTTTTAAAAAATTAAGGAATGGTTTCTATTGAAGTGATTTTTTTTTTCTATATTCTTGAAGTGATACGTTTTACAGATTTCCTAATATCTAACCATTTGCACATTCACAAGTAAGATATGTTTGGCCACTTACTATATTTTGTTGTGTTGTGGTTCTACAGTTATTTTATTTGAAATTTTAGTGTATTAATGAACAGCTTTTTACTTTTTGTTCTCTTTATTGTGTTGCATAATCAGGGTTATGAAATGGCTAGGAAAGGAGAGTTTATCAGATTTTTCTTAAGATTTTTTTATTAATTAATTATCATTACTGTTTATTGTTATTGTTGGCGTGTGTGTGTGTGTGTGTGTGTGTGTGTGTGTGTGTGTGCGCGTACCATAGAGCTAGTGCAGAGGTCACAGGTCAGCTTTTGGGAGCCAGATATTTCCTTCCAATGTGGGTCGTAGGGATCCAACTCAGGTTTTCAGGCTTGCATAGCAAGCTATTTTTAGCCTCAGTACTTTATCAGTTTTTTTTAATGAGTATGTTCGTAGTAGAAATACCATTTATTTTTCCAAAAAGCAAAGAATTTGCCTATAAAAGTAACTGGATCAGAGCTTTTTGAGGAGGTGGTGGTTATTGACAGTAATACCTATTACTTTCATGAGTACCTTCCTCTTGAAATATTCTTCTTCTGTATGTAGAATGCATTATCATCCATCTTGGAATTATTAATAAAGAATTACTCAGAGTTCTTTTGTAATAAAAGATCTTTTTTGGAGATTGCTTGCCATTTCCAGTTCTGCATATTTGTGCTTATTTCTTTTATTTTTTTTACAATTAGATTTCTGAGAAATCCATGTACCTTGTTATTTTAGATCCTGTGTGATGGGGTTTATAGATTTTAAGCTGTTCATATAAAACTTTAATTGGGTTGTATTACAACAAATGTGTGGAATTGAATAAGATATATCTAATTATTCCTGGAAACTAGTATCAACCAGTTTCTCTAGCAGGAGGAAAATTCTGATCAATAATTGGAATGGGAGGTGAGGCGTCCTTGGTGAGGCAAAGGGAGCCAGCAGCAGACAGAGGTGTAGGAAGAATGGTGAGCAGGAAGCGCAGGTCAGGTCAAGGGCCTCGTGGTCCAAGCTGATGAAAGTTTTAGGTTCCCAGGGTTGGCTGGGTTTATGCAGCGGTCGGTGTTCCAACCTCTCTCCTCCGCCCAGTCCTACCCCAGCCCCGCCTCACCTTTCTTTACTCCTTTTCACAACTCTTTTTGATTCTGCTTCAAAATCGACCATCATTCTTTCCCTCTATGCATCATCAGTCCTTTTCAGGCTACACTGCTTCAGTCTGTGTCCTTGACAACCAGTCTGTGCTTCAAAATGGCCTGTCTTTTTTTTTTTTTTTTTTTTTCTAACACTGTCTTTTAATGCATTTTTCAACTGAGAAAGAGACACACAGAGACACACAGAGAGAGAGGGAACTGGCAATTGATCCCATTAACTTCAGCGGGGGACACTTAGCAACATGGTACTTTCCCCTTTGTTTTTTGGTTTTACCAGCTGGCGAGCAACTGGATACTAGACAAGGCCGGCCTTCATCTCACAGAGATCTGTCTGCCTCTGCCTTCCAAGTGCTGGGATTAAAGCCTTTTTGCCACCCCTTTTTTTCATTGATTAATGTTAACATATTTAAATGGGTGCCAATCAATTTAAGTGATTAAAAAGTAGGAGGCGTAAAAGATCCAAATGGTATTTATATAGTTTTATTTTATTTTATCATTTATTTTAAAATATTTTATTTATTATTTTTATTTTATGTGTATGAGTATATTACCTGCATGCCCTATGTAAGTGCACCTGTGTTGTGCAGTGCCCATGGAGGGCAGAAAAGGGTGTCAGATCCCTTAAAACAAGTTACAGATAGTTGTTAGCTACCATGTGGGTGCTTGGAATTGAACCTAGGTCCTCTGCAGAGCAGATAGTGCTCTTAACTGCTCCCCATTTCTATCATTTTAAATTGAACATCCTTATTAAGCTAGTTTGGGGTTTCTAAAAAATTGGGTCTTTATATTCTATATTCTTTATGAGATTTAAGATCTCTTAGGTTGCTAAGGTGTGTGTGTGTGTGTGTGTGTGTGTGTGTGTGTGTGTGTGTGTACATGATGTGTGTTTGCTTTGATTTTCCTTTTGAGACAGGATCTTGTTATGTATGGCTGGTCCCAAATTCCTGATCTTCTAGCCTTTCCAAATGCTAGAATTACAGGTTGTTAACTTTTTAATCAGGCCATCTGTCCTTAGTGGAAACCATAAGACCCTAGAAGATTTCTGAAGGGAAGATCTCATGTTTTTAGGAGAAAAAAAAATAGAGAATCAAACATCAAACATACTAACTTTATTTTATCTGCTCTCTTCCCCACACCATGCACAGCATTCTATACTATGGTCAAGAAAAAACTCAATGTAGCATTCCTGTTTTCAGTGGGATGTGACCAGAGGAAGTTGTGTGTGTTTTATTTCTTTGTGGCAAAAGTTATGTGGTTGCTATTTCTCACCAACTTACTTTGTTACTGGATCTTGCAAATGGTGTTGGTTTTGCTAGGCCCCATCTTGAAGAGATAAGCCACAAATCAGTCCACTTTCTGCAGCAGTCTGCTGGAGTGTGTTGTGCTGCTGTGTGCAGGTGACTAGGGGACAAAGAACATGTTTCCTTTTGCCAGGATGATGAGGTGTTCAAAACATCTCCTTAGGCATTTTCTGTTGTGATTTATTTGCTTGGTCAAGAATTCTGTTCCAAGACAAACAAATCTGAAGAAGATCCATGAAGTGGAATTCTACCCTATGGTTCTTTTCCTACCTCAATGGAAAAAGGACAGTTTTTGCTTTCTAGGAAAAATGATTTCACACTCAGGCAACACTGAACGATTGCAGCATACATACATTTGTCTTCATCGTCTGTGATGAAGAGAGGACTTTCCTAAGCTATTGGTTCTCAGGCTTGAGGGTGCAGCTGAATTGGCAGAAGGCCCTGCATTTCGTTCAGAGTTTGGAATATTAGGTCTGGGCGGTGTGAGAGCATTTATATCTCTAACATGATGTTGATGCTCCTCAGTCTAAAGGGTCAACTTTGAGACCCTCTAAGTGCATTTGTAGGTAGGCTAAGGGAGCATGTTTCTTAAAGTTCTCATATATCTGAGTTTTCGTATAACCCAGTTTCCTAGATAAGTGAAAATCAATCTGAAGTATGTAGTCGGAAAGGGAAGTTTAGAACAGCACAGGATAATGGAATCATCGAAGAAATTCCAAAAGAAGCAGGCTGTTCATCACAGAATACATACTTGCCCAACTGTAAGGAATATGGGGTCCAAGTCACCTCAGCTGTAGAGTACAAATGTCCTCAAGGAGACCTAGATGTGTCATCCAAATATGGATTTCAGGAGCTACCTCACAGAGCAGTACATTGTCAAGGCCCTGGGGACTTATGCAAGGGGGAAGCATTGCCTTCTTCAAGCTGAACGTGCTTCCATTAGCTTTGTAGCATGTCTGACAAGGACCTGGAAATTATTTCTCAAGCTACCTATGCAAGCAAACACATACTTCCAAAGTGTTCATTTTCTTTCCTTTTAGTTAAAAATGTTCTATTAATATATTTGTGTATTTATTTATTTATTTATGAATTTGTTCATTGTAGGGGAGGGGAGGCATGCATGTGGAGGTCAGAAGATAGTGGGAGTCAGTTCTCTTCTACTCCATGGGTCCTGGGGATTGAACACAGGTCATCAGGCTCAATGGCAAGCTCCTTTACCCAACTGTTCAAGTTTGTTTCTCTATTGCTGTGATAAAACACTCTGACCAAAAGCAACTTGGGGAGGAAAGGGTTTATTTGACCTTATAATTCCCAGGTCACAGTCCATCACTGAAGGAAGTCAGGGCAGGAATTCAAGGTAGGAACCTGGAGGCCAGAATTCAATCAAAGACTATGGAGGAAATGCTCCTTACTGGCTTGCCTCTCCTGGCTTGCTGATGTATCTTTCTCATATACCCCAGATCCACCTGCCCACAGTGGACTAGGCCTAAGAAAACGCCTTACAGACATGCCCATTGGTCAGTCTGATGGAAGCAATTCCTCAATTAAGGTTACTTCTTCATGGATGACTTTAGTATGTACCAAGTTGACAAAAACTAACTAGTACTTTCACTGTGCCATCCTGCAAGCCCCAGTGTCCATCTTCATGGAGTTGTCTCCCAATCTACTTCCTATAGGACTGAGGATATAGCCTCTCCTATCCAAATCATTATAGAAAGTAGATTAACATTTTTGCTGAGCTATGCCTGGCTAAGTAAATGTAGATCATTCTCTCTAGCCTGATTCACATCAAGAAGGGATTCACAGTGATTCATGGAGTCAAAATTTCTGCTGCTGAGTCTTCAGCTAGAGATATCATATGGCAAGGAAAAATGCTCAACTTCCTTCTTCAAACTGTGTTCTGAAGGCCAGACCATCAAGCCTCAGGATCTACACTGGGAGGAAATAAAAACTGTGGCTAAGGAATTACATATGGATCTCCTGCCACTGTTCTCTGGGATAGCTGAACAGGTTCTGGGCCTGTTCAGAGCCTTCCTGGCTCTACTTTGAATTGCTGGAACCATGGGCAAACTTGTCTGTCTTGAATAGAGCAGTTTTTGAATTCTTACAGTATATTCTGACTGTGCTTAGGTAGTGGGAGATGGGATTACAGAAACCCAAGGCTTGTAGCCCATCATCTTTGTGAAAATGCAGTGTAGAGTGCTTGGAAAGTGACTTTAATGGATGGCTCCAATCTTCCATATGCGAAAGTTGCGACTGATGTGTTCAATGAGAACTGAAAGATAAGGTTCCTCCCCAAAGGTCACAGTCGAAGAAGAACTTCATACTGAAAAAAGACAAGCATTGGGGACAATAGGTCCATTGTTATAGGGCAGTCTCCTTTAAGTTTCCTTTTGGAATAGTTTTGGCTGGTGGTAGAGGAAGATCAAAATAAGATAAAAATTTCATCTAGGCTCTATGGTTGGCCACTTTATTTTTCTGTACATTCAGTTTTATATAGCAAGTTAAAAACTGAAGGTTTCAGAGCGGAATACTTATCATTCTGAGCAGGCGTGATTAAACAGCAAGTACACAAATGTATAGAGCTGTGTAGAGCCATGTTCTGTGCTCTGTTAGACCATCTTTGGTCAAAGTTTATTGGCAGAGTTACTTCTTCCATTTCAATATTTAGTGATTATTCTTTTTATACATGTAATCCTTTTTATTTATTCTTAGAGAATTCCCTAGACCTATGCAAAGTATTTTGATCAGATCAAAGTATTTTGATCACACTCAACACCTCTAAGTTTCTGGACCCCTCCTTAATATTTTCTCCTCCCCACTTCCAACTTCATCTTTCTCTCTCTTTCTTTCTTAGTTTACTGAGTCCAATTAATGCTGCCCATGTGTACACAGATCTGGAGCCAAGCACTGGAGTGTGGGCAACAAGTGACTATACTCAATTCAATTGTTTTATTGTCCAAGATTTTATTATTTTAATTCCTCTCATGCACTCTGGGAGAAAGAAGAAATCTAAAGTAATATAGACTACGTTTTCATCAAGTTCATTTTCTCTATGATCTATCTTCAAAGGGATGATGTAGTCTATTATAGCTATGTGAATATTAAGGTGTATCTATTTTGTTTTTAGTTAGTTTTTAAACATTTATATATAAATGTTTTAAAACTAACATTAATGTTATAAATAATATATATAAATATAAATATATATATTATTTTTGAGAGTGTCTGGGTGCGTGAGCTCCTGTGAGTGTACAGAAGTCAGAGGATAACCTATAAGGGGAGGTTCTCTCCTTCTACCATGTGGAGTCCAGAGATTGAACTCAGGAGGTCATCAGGCTTGGTAAGTGCCCTTACCCACTGAAACATTCACCAGCACCCTTTTTTTGATACGAGGTCTTGTTTTGTAGCCCATGCTAGATTGGAACTCAAAAATCTTCCTGTATCAGCTGCCTGAGACCTGGGATTACAAGTGTGTGTCACTAAGCCCAACTTAACATACCCATCATGATGAGCAGTGTGAACTCGTCACGTCTATATCCTATATTAAGGATGGGTTCTCCAGCTTCCTTGATAGTGGCCAAGGGTATACACTGTCGGGTGTGCTGTTTGGTTCAGTCTTCCTGTCAGTAATATAAGATACTGTAGGCTGTTTCATCCAGAAAGTAGCATATCGCAGTGTGAGAAGTCTGCACATACGTGTGTTATGGGCATGGAGAGAGAGGCCATGAACTCACGACCTGTGCGCCACAGAGCTGAATTTTAGAGGCAGGTAACGCACCCCCAGCTCTACCATTTCTGGTACTTTCTGTATCATCTGTTTGCAGTTTGGGATCTCTGTTAAATTCCTGGTATGCAAAGCCAAACTTCTACAGAAATTAGGTTTCATCTCGTTTCTGCCACACTTGCGTCAGAGTTCTACCTAAGTGCAGAAACTTGTAGGAAAAGTCTCTTTCATTTTCAGGCACAGCAATTAAATCCAGATGTTACCTTCTCAACAGCTCCAAGAATCCCTGGCTATGCTGCTGCTTTTTGGACTGTGGCATAGTACTGTCCCAGGATTAACCTCGTGGCACAGTTCACCTTAACTTCTTCAGTTTTCTAGGGCTCCTCACCATGCCTCCTACTTTAGATCTGGGTCAGAATGTTCAATCTCATGTCCAAATTCCTCTTAGTTAATTGTGGATTATTAACATGAATCTTGGCAAAGCCTTGCTGCCATAAGCTACAAGTAGCACGTTCTCATCTGTAACTATGAAATGTCCATCACACACAGGTAGATGAAAGCTCGATACTATATTGATGTTTATCTACTATACAAAGATACTTTGCAGTGCTTCTGCACGTGCGCCTGATTATGTCGATGATGTGAGCCATAGAACATAACTGCCTAAGGAAGGAAACAGACTTTAGAAAATGTGTGCAAACACAGCTAGTGAGTAGGTGAACTACAGGATCCAGACTCTTCTGATCCGAAGACCATAGCACTTTCTTAACACAAGACAAAAGGTTTGGGTGAGAAGTGGGGGACACAGGCAGTACCTCTGCTCTAATGTGAGGCATCCCTGCAGAAAGGAATGCCCAGATGGGTCCTGTGGAGTGATGGGTGAGGTTTGAAACTGTAAGAGACACTGACCTTTAGCCAGGTCCAGAGGCTAATCCAGACAGAGGAGAAGCATGAGGTGACATCACAGATGTTTGTTCTACTCAAAGACTAGCCTGTCCCTGACAGTCCTTCTCATCTGAAGGAAGGAGAAGATCGGAGCAGGATGGGCTGCACAGAGGGCCCAGGGATCTATCTGTTGCAGCTTTCTCAAGGCTCTCAGGGATCATGGACTTGGAATTTGGCCAGAGGATTGGAGGAATAGACAACTTTTTAAAGCACAGTTGTCTTTACCGCCCTCCTTGTCAGGATTCTTGTTCTGCCTTCAGAAAGCTGGGGGAAGGAGGGGAGCTTGTACAAGGGCACGGCAGAGCTGATTTCAGGTGCTGCGTGGTGTAACCGTCTCCTTGTTGAAACATATAGTGGGAAACGAGTTCAGAAATTTCTCACGCTTACCAATAGCTAGAATGTCAAATTCCTTAAAAAATATATTGAAAATATTTTTATTACATTTTAGTGTGTGTGTGTGTGTATACAGGCCATGGTGTATGTATGATGTTAGAGGACAACTTACCTGCAGGGGTCAGTTTTTCCTTGTAAGGAAAACACTTTACCGACTAAGCGATGTCCCCAACCCCAATAATAATGCATTCTTATTAAACATTTACTGAATAAACTTAAGAAATATGAATGAGATTTCCCATTCCCAACTTCTTGATTCCTTTCTACTTGCATTCTTATCCAACAAATGACTATTTGGCTTTCTCTATTATCCATGGCCGTGATTAAAGTCGGATAAGAACCTCGCTCTCTGGCACTTACATTGTCAAGCAGTAGAAAGAGACATCGAACATATACAAACATCTGAATGAGAGCAGGAAGTGTGCCAAAAAGAAGGATGCTGTGAATCATGTGGGTGGTTGGGAAAGGTGTGAAGAGGCAGCTCGGGTCCACATAGCAAGAAAGGAGTCAGTGCTGCCCAAACTGGTAGAAGCCTCAACTGTGCAGGTCGTAGCGAGGTGGCTTATTCCCAGGACACTATATGACAAAATACCACTGAGTGGTCTGACCAACACATTGTCTCCTAGCTATGGAGCTGCTCGTTCATGGTATCTGCAGGGTGGGTCCTTCTAGGGGCTGTGAGGGAAAACTGATGCCTGTGCCTGGCTCTCCTCTCGGTTCTGGTGGTTGCTGGCCATCTCTGGTGTCCTTGGCAACTAGATGTCTGCTTCCATCTTCGTTAGTGGTCTCCCGGTGTGTCTCTACACAGCCTCTTTGAAAAGGGCATTAGCTGTATGGGATTAGGCACTCCTATATGACATTATTTTAACTTTATCACCTCTGCGAAACCTTTTAAATGAAGATATTTTCTGAGGTACTAGGGGTTAAGACTCCACATTTTTTAGGAGAGCAGGATACTTACTGCTCACCCTAGAACACCACCACTCCTGAATATGCTCAGATGTCTGTGGTATATTTATTTGCTCATCTAAGTCCATTCATTCATTCGTCTTTAATGTATAGCCCATGAATTCGGCCCCACACCAAATTGTAAACTTACTTAAAATATTATGAGATTTAAAAAAATTTTTTAAATTGAATCATTGTGTATTTCATACAGGACATCTCAATCAGTCTTAGTCATCTTTATAACCCTCTCCTCTGCACTCCCCTAGCCCCCCAGTTGGAATCCATACATTCTTTCTCTGTTTTTGAGAGTGAACTCTGTAGATGACAGGAGTCCCAGAGTCTAGACAAGCCTGCAAGGCCTCCGAGTACTCCAGAGTTCTCTTAGGTCTTTCTAGTTTGTCCTAGCTGGCAGGAAAAGCTGCCAACAAACTCAGTGTTTTACTCTCTACCCAGGAGATCACAGTCACTGTGGGTAACATGTTCTTTGCTCATGTCCCTGGTGAATTCTGAATATTTACAGGGGGCAAGAGGCCTTCTCTCTCTCTTTCTCTCTGTCTCTCTCTTTTTGAATAAATATAGGCTTTATTTCCTTTTTGGAACACTCTGATCAAAACAAACTGATTAGGCAGCACATGGTCACAATAACAGGTGGCTCCAGAGGTCCCCTGTGACTTGTTGGCTTGCAGAGCTCCACCCCCTCAGGACCTTGCAGGCGAGCCTTGTGGTGCTGGGGACCAGAAGGAGGCCGTGGAGCATGTCTGCAGCTGGCCATAGGCCGCTCTTGACTCAGAAGTGACTAATGGGGGAAGTGTAGACAATGCTGAGAACAATGTGGGGGAGAGAACTGTTGAGGGAAGGAAGCGAGATCTGTCAGGGCTTTCCCCCAGCTGCTCACAAGGTTGTGCTTTCTGAAGCAAGCAAGCCTTTTCCAGGGCTGAATGAACTAATCAGCCATAATGAAGACCATTAGATGCTTTGTTTTTGTTTTCCAGATCAGGGCTCCCTCTGTAGTCCAGGTGAGGCTTGAACTTGTGATCCTCCTGCCTTAGCCTAAGTGCTGGGATTGCTAAAGTGACCATCACAACCAGCCAGGTATATTTATCTATTCATTGTATGTTTATTTACTTTTTCCTATTTTGAGATGAGCCTTATTCTATATCCCATGCTGGCCTGGAACTCACCATGTAGTCCAGGCTGGCTCTTCTATTCAGGTCCTCTTGATTTAACCCCCCAAGTGTTGAAATTACAGATGTGTACAACCACACCCAGCTTAGAGTCTATCCTTTTTGCCAACTTCACAGCTGGTTGGGCACCGCTCACCTGGGTTCTGGGCTCAGTGTCACTCCCACTGTAGGTACATGACCTTGCAAGTCACCCAACCACAGTTTTCATCTGTGAAATAGTGTTCAGAATGCTTTCCTCCAAGTGTTATAAAACCCATATGAGGCCTGGCGGGAGATGCCTCAGCTGGTAATGCACTTGCCTGCCTTGTAAACATGGGGACCTGAGTTCAGTCCCCAGAAACCACATAAAAATGGCTGGTGTGGTGGAGCCTTGTAATTCCAGTGCTGGGGAGGCGGAGATAGGTGGACCCTTAGGGCTCCCTGGCCAGCTGGTCTAGACTAATTGAGCTCCTGGCCAGTGATAGACCTTATTTCAAAGAATGGGGAAAATCTTCCTGATGATGACACCTGAGGTTGTTCTCAGGCCTCCACACATGTGCACACACAAACATATGCACCTGAACACACACATGCATTTGGTCATACAAGAACACTCACATCCAGATCCACCCACATGCTTTTAAAGAAAAATATCAAATCCAGCACAGTACGGGGATGTGATGGCTGATGTGTAAGTGATCTATAAACTGTACATGAATGTTTTGCAAACTCTGACAGACTACAAGGAGTACATTCAAGAAGAAGTGATGGATAGAGATGGTTTTGTCCTAAGCAGGTCTCAGTAACAGGCAGGCTCACAGATCCTCTTAGGGATAGTGGTTATTGTCTGTAGACTGCCCTCAACTTAATACAGTTGGATGTATGGCTTTGCCACTTTATGGTGGTGTGAAAGCAATGAAATATTCAGTAAAAACATCAAATTTTGGATTTTGATCTTCCCCAGGGCTGGCAATATGTAATAATATCCTGTCTGTGCTGAGATGCGGGGCAGTGGCAGGGAGCTTCTAGTCAGCCAGAGACCATGAGGTGACCAGAGACATGGCATGCTGCACGGCAAGAATATTCTGTGGCTTAGATGGCTTAGAAATCAACTTAAGATATTTTTATTATTTATTGGGATGTGATCTCATCATCAATGGTAGATGTCTGTATTCCAAAGGGGATGTGCTTTGAAACAGTCATTTATTTAGATGTGCCTCATGTCACTCACTTTTATATGAAAAAGCAGCAGAGAGCAGATGGGATTCAGGTGCACCACTGTGTGGGTCGCCGATCTCTTCTCTGACCGTCTTTCTTGGTTCCCCCTCTGGGGAGCTTCGTCCTGAGTGCGGATGGGCCTGGTGTGGTTCCTGGCATCAGTGCCTTGAGCAGCAGCCCCCTCGGGAAGCACAGGGAGGTTTACTTATTGCTCACCGGGGCAACCTTTCCCAGCGCCTTTCCCAGCGTCGCAGCGCACCTATTCGCATGGTGCCCACTCACTTCCTTACCTCTGTGCGCATTCCAAAAGCAAGGGGACAGGACTACCTTTAGGAGCTTGGGGGTCGGATGAGTGAACCGAATTCACCCCATATTCTGATAAGTGAGAAGTGGTAACTGTTAGAAAAAGAGTGTGGTCAGCAGTTCAATTCAGTAAAGGAGTGGACACAAAATTACCCTTCAGAAATGAGGCTTCTTTAGGGGACGGGGGACATCATGACCAGAGGAGCCATGATTGAGTCTTAAGGTGGGAGAGTGCTAAAAAGGGACAGTCTTTCATATCAGAGACCTGGGCCTTAGAAGAAAGAGAGGCTTCCCTTTAAATCTGGGGAGGGTCTTCATTAGGAGGGACAGCTTAACATGAAAGAGAGTTAGCTGCCCTGGCAGAACTGAGAGGAGAGCCTTCAGAGAAATCTCCCAAACCAAGGAAAACATCCAACTTTTATATTCTTTCAGAGGGTGGCAGGAAGTTCCCCAACATGTGACTTAGTCTGGGATAGCCTACATGACAAGCATGGAGAGGTCAGGTGCTGGGTAGGGGCTATGAAGCCACAACACAGATGGCCTCTTAACTCTCTGTCCTAGAGAGCTCCAGGAGGGCTGTGGCATGATTTCTTCAGGCTGTGGGATCTGGCCACTTAGAGTGACCAGCATCTTAAAGTGACAGGCCCGTGATCTAAGAGTAATGAATAGGGTGGTGACTGCTCCATTGGAGAAGCTGGCCTAGGGCTCAGTCTTCTGGTTTTCTTCAGTCTTTTCCTCCCCAGCAGAAATGCAGACTTGGTGGATGAAAGGAAGTCTAGACATGCCTGAGCTAGAGCTCTAGGGTGATTTCCTCTGAGCATTGGTTATATCAACAAGACATGGTTGTAGTCTGGACAGATAGGAGCTTTTGAATGCAGGATGCTGGGGGGAAAGCTGATGGCTTGCATGAAGAAGAGAATGTAGAAACACTTCAGGTTGTGCTGGAGTGGAGGGCCGAACACAATGAGTAGAGACTGGAGGGCAGGACTTCCCTATTAATCCATAGTAGTTAAACACCAGAGAAGCCTCTATATTAAGGACCTTACTCTTGGTTTAATGCTCTGCCATTGCTGTCTTGAAATTCTTATTTTGAGCATTGCCCTGGGCCTGATGAAGTATGTCAATGGTCCACTTCTGGTGAGGGAAGAAACATCAGGTATTATCAACATCCACATTTCGCAAAGGAGGAAACTGCAGATTAAACAGGTTATATGACTTTGCTGATGTCACCTCATCAGGAAGCCATTAATTCCAGCTCCCAGGTCTCTCAAATCTGCATTTGGTTTGATTCATCAGTGTCACATGCACCTTTGTGAATGCCTGCATAACTCACATAACTGTATCTGCAGCACTCCAGCTGAAAGAAGTTGCTCAGCTCTGTTTATGTCACATGAGACTCCTCAGGCAAACTGGCCTAAGGGGGGCCAGATGGGTCCACATAGGATGGAGGGGTTGCCTTCCTGAGAGGTTTAAATAGCAGGGGTGATCCCAGGAACCCTGTACTGGAAGACTTTGCTTCTGGACTTGGTGCTTCGTGGTCTCTGCCACTCAAACTTATCCAACTCCAAGTCTGCTTTTATATGCTTTATGGGCTCAAAGCAACAACCCTAAGCTTTGTTAGGTTTAGTGTCCTACTTGGTTTCAATCAAAGGAACTACCCTTGTTTTTAATAGCAAGTAAAATACAGGCGGTTCCTTTTTGAAATTCCCTGTCCATCCCATTCAGTTTTCCATAGAATTGCAAAGACAGAGTCTAAAGTCCACTGTCTTCCTAGATCTCTTCACCATGGTCGGAATCTGTGTGGATATTTTTGCAGTCTGGTTCTGCACTGATTAAATGTGCACAAGCTGGCCTTTGCGGCAACTCTGCCCGTTTGGGAATGCAGTACTATGCAATTACTAAGTAATGATGGGAGCTCTGGGCAGCCACACGGTCTCACACATGTGGCTCTTCTCATGGGGCCCGGGACAATACTTCCAGTGAAACAATTCTAAGAAGTTTTATTCAAATAACTCTCTCTCCAAAGAATGCCTCCCGTTTAATGGGAAATAGGGGATATAATTAACTTGAACACTTGATTTGGATTAGCCACTTGAGATATTAGAAATTTAGGGATTTAGAATATCAAACTACCTCTTAGGATTTAGACCTGAGCAAGGAACAGCTTTAGAATAAAACATAAAATTATTAAATAGTTCAAATTTAGATATATGTAATGAATATTCATTTATTTCTCTTCATCTGGAGGCTGAACCATCCCAGGCTGAGATTTTTCTTTTAATATGAAAGAAAAGAGAAACAAGTGTCTAGGATGAAGGGTCGGTGTGGCCTTCCCTCCAGGTTCCTGGGTAAGGCTTTGAGACCTCTGCTGAAACAAGGGCAGATGTGCACATTGGAGATGATCCCACGAGCTGCATGGGATAGGGAGTGGGAGAAGAGAAGAGAGATCCTTTTTATTGTTAGATTGGTTTAGAGAACAATTGTGCAATTGGAATTAGCTTATCTACTGGCTGAAAAGTTCAAGCACATAAGCAAAAAGTGTTTTTTTCAGATGGCGTCTTCCCATCAGGAAACAAAGTCATAAAATTCCCAAGAGGGGTCTTGAGATTTTTTTTTTTTTTATCATTTAAAAAATTTTAATGATTTACTTAATTTTTTAAGAAGATGTATTTTTAAATTGCTTTTATGTGTATGAGTGTTTTGCCTGCACATATGTAAGTGCACCACATGCATGTAGTGTCTGTGTAGGTCTGAAGTGAATGTCTGATTCCCTGTAACTGGAGTTACAGACAGAGGCCATGTGGGTGCTGGAAATCAAACCTGGGCCTTCTGCGTGAGCAGACAGCACTCTTAATCACTGAATCATTTCTCCAGTCCCATTTTATTTCGTTTTGTTTGGTTGTTTTGCTTTTTGACACAGTGTCCCAGTAGGTAGCCACTGCTGGCCTGGAACTTGCTATGTAGAACAGGCTGGCCTCAAACTCACAGAGATTTGCCTGCCTCCGCCTTCCAGATGCTGGGATTAAAGACATGGGCTATCATGCCTGTCTTGATTTATTTTATTTTTTATTTTTAATTATGTGTATATGTGTGTATCTGTATGTGGGTGTGCATCTATATGTGGGCATGTATCTGTATGTGGGCGTGTATCTGTATGTGGGTGTGTATCTGTATGTGGGTGTGTATCTGTATGTGGGTGTGCATCTGTATGTGTGTGTGCATCTGTATGTGGGTGTGTATCTGTATGTGGGTGTGTATCTGTATGTGGGTGTGTATCTGTATGTGGGCATGTATGTGGGTGTGTTCATGTGAGAGGATGGAAGCCAGAGACATCAGATCCTCCAGGAGCTGGAGTTGCGGGTGGTTGTGAGCTCACCCAAAGCAGTTGTTGGGAACTGAACTCTCTAGAGGAGCAGTACATGCTTTTAACTGTTGAGCCATCTCTCTAGTCACCTTAATTACATTTTTTATATTTAGTTTTTATTAATTTTATTAATTTTGTTTATTATTATTTGTGTGTGTATGTGTTGCATGCATGTATGTGAGTGTGTGACTGTGCTTGCCCATGTGTGTGTACGTGGAGGTCAGAGGTTAAAGTCAGGTGTCTTCCTCCATCATTCTCCATCTTATTTTTTGAGACAGGGTGTCTCACTGAGCCTGAAACTTACTACTTCAGCTAGTCTGGTGGCCAGTGAGCTTCAGGGATCCACCTGTTTCTGCACCCCAGCACTGCGGTTACAGACTCATGCTCCAGCATCCTGCTTTTAAGTGGGTGTTGGGAATCTAAACTCTAGTCCTCACTTTACCCACTGAGTCATCTCCCTAAACCCCACCTGGGAAGTTTTGAACCTTGTCAAGGTTTTTGTTTGATTTGGTTTTTTGAGAAAACCACTATGTTTCCCTGAACTGAGTCTCAGTATGTAGCCCCAGCTATCTTGGAATTCACTTTGTAACCAGGCTGGCCTCAAACTCCATCTGCCTCTGCTGGGATATCTGCTTTTCTCATGATGGTTCCAGACCTTAACTAATGAGGGTCATTGATTATATTTTAACTTTTAATTGATTTTTATGTTTGTATACAAAGCATTGGTGCACACAATGGCACTCTTATATGTGTGTGTTCTAAACGTGTTCTCTGCTGGCTGGTTCCCTCCCTTCCTCCTCTCCACTTTCAGGCCACGAGTATCCCATTCTCCTCTCCCTGCCGCTGCTCACATCTCTTCCTTTCCTCTCATGATTACTGGTGGGGGGGCATTTAAATGTCCTCTCTTGAAAAGTGTTGAAAGCAAACCTTCCATCTGGTTCTCAAATCCCCTTTGACTCAGCAGTGTCCTCTACTAGGGACTCAGGTTGAAGTCCCTCCTTCCTAAATGACACCTTTGCAAGCTCTCCAAGGACAGTGCCCGTTTGCTGGCAGTACCTGTGCAGAGATATATGAGAATCTTAGGGTTAGACAGTCTTTACTGATCATCGAGGAGCTTAACACTTTTCAGAAAGCACCTGCTCACCCCGGCCATGCAAGGATCTCCTCAGAAGTCCTAGTACTACATAACAAGAGGCTGGCAAAGGCACCAAATGTCCACCTTGACCTGTACTATGGTTTTGCTAGGTCTAGTCTTTCAACTAAAAAGAGCATAGCCAATTTTTAAAATCTTTTTTTACTTTCATGAAACTGGCTTTATATGATAAACCACATACCCAGTGGAGTCAGACCTCATGGTGGTTTTCAGGAGTGAGAAACATGAGAGGCTGTGTTCAAGCCAGTTAATTCTGTGAAGGGAACTACAAATTTAGCTTATCTTCTCAGGAAATCAAAAAAGTGGTCACTCAGCTAAGTGTCTTAACATCAAGACCTACAGAGTTTTCCAAGATTTTTCAAGCACAAATTTCTGGAAATGTGAGAAAGGAATTGGCTGAGAACACATAAATATGCACCATGGAATGACTTTTTGTTTGTTTCTTGAGACAGCGTCTCCCTGCAGCCCCAGATGGCCTGAAACTCACTATGTAGATGGGGCTGATCTCATTCTCACAGAGATCCACCTGCCTCTGCCTCCTGAGTGCTGGGATTAAAGGTATGCACATCATGTCTGGTTTTCTGGCATGACCTTTTAAAATTAGCTTACTAAAGCATGTGTGCCTATATAAAACTAAAATCTAAAGTAATTGCTGCTATAAAACTAAAATGGAAAGTAAATGCTGTCTTATCTAGGATGTGGGGTCTGGTGTCAAGCCTGGGACCCTTTACTAGGATATTTAGTATGGATCCAGAAAGCCACTGTGGATGTAAGGACAATGAAACTGTGCATATGCACGCACGTTAGAGGTGCTGAAGAAGTGTCTGTCCATGATCGTTCATGTCTAATCACAGTTAACCTCTTTGCAGGAGAGATGACATACTACACATTCCTGACTTTGGCTTTGGCCTGCGGTGGTTCAGAGTCTCAGTCTCTGAGAACAGGTTTTGGCTCTGGTTAGTCTTCATTGTCTTCTGTTGCTCTGGCCATCTCTGTTCCCAGCCTGCCATTTCTGTTTCTGATGGTGCAAAGCCGCAAGTCAGAAGATCCAGCTTAGTGCGTGTGCACTGGATGAGATGTCTGTGCAGTGCTGGGAACACAAAGGGTGTCTGATCTCATTTTATGCTGCAGGGAACGGTGTCCACAGGCTAGAGGTGCCATGACAGGGTTCTCACCTTCACCCTTCTCTTTTTTCTTGTTTTTTCCTTTGTCTTCCGTGTTGACCTCTCCCCCGACTGCAGCAGCTGGGTTATCAACTGCCTCTTCTCCAACCAAATGCTTCCCAACCAGGGCTTTGCTGCTGGAGTGTCATTCTTTCTAAGGTATAAGAATGCCCTCCAACAAGTCCCCAGGGCAGAGCCTGGCACTGTCTGGAAGGGTGGTGCTGAGTGATGGGACACCTGACAGGTCTCGCTGACATGCCTTGCCCAGTTCAGGACATCTCAGTCTGACCAGTTACTCAAGAGTGATGACAATTTAGATAAAATTCTTATTCTCAAATTCTTGAAATTGGCTCAAGTAAATTCCAGACTTACTGCTAGAAATGAATACACAAGAAATCTCTGGGTAGCAAGCAGTGGTATTTTTCACTGAGCATGAATAAAACCCTGAGCATGTGGTGGGGAATCACTGATCACACATGGTCCTAGAGATTTGTCCAGACCAGTAGAGCCTTCTTTGAGATTCATTTAGAGCCTTGTCATAGTACTTATTTATAAATATGCTTTATTAGCTCTTTAGTCTACTTAGTGCTTTCTTTCTTCTTTCTTTCTTTCTCTCTCTCTCTTTTTTTACAGGATCTCACTACATAACCCTAGCAGTCCTAGAACTTGATATGTAAACCAAACTGGCTTAAATCTCACAGAGATCCACCATTCCCAGATTAGTGATTTTTTTTGATTTTGTGGATTTTTTGGCAAGTGTTTATTGAGCTTTTCTATTATAGGAAGTCTTCAAACAAAAGGAAAACTTAGAAGATTCTGTATATATGTTTGCACATATGTAACAGTGAAGTCTGTTCTAAAGGTCTCATTGATGCTGTCCTCATCGATGCCACTCTGTATTACCTACCTATTATACAGCTGAATCTGGAAATTCTTACTTTAAATATTAAACTATGGCATAACCAGTTATTTCAAAAGGTATTTGTATGTGTATATGACTGTACTTTTTTCTGGTATAGATCCCAAGCTAGGCAAAGAAAAACCAGGCTGTTTGAACGAGCTCAAGCTATTTCTGTAGCTGAGAAAACTTGGTGATGTACCTTTAAGTGGTCAAGACTCTGGCTCAGCAAAGGCCACTTGTCTAGGCCCAGGGCCCAGGAAGCTCAAAAAGGAAGCTGCAGTTCCCACACCAAGCTGCTTGCCAGCCCTTTGCTAGGCCTTGGCAGGCTTCCACCTCTGTCTTGCCCTGTATGACCTCTGGAGCCTGTAAGTTCTGGCATCTTCTGGAGACTAGACAGGAAGACAGAACGAATGGGCAGTGGCTAGCCATCCACAACCTCAATCAACCTGGTTCTGAAGCCTTTCTCATTCCTCTCCAGATATGCTGCGTGCTGGGGTGCTTTCACTCCTAAATATGCATTTGTGGTTTGATTTTGAGACCAGTTCTTGTCATGTAGCCCTGGGTGGTCTAGTTTCAAACTCATGATCCTCTTGCCTGGCTCTTAAGGGTTGGGATTATAGACCTGTGTCAACATTCCTAGTGCTATGACTCCTTTTGTTTCTAGTCTTCTGTGTTATACTGTATAGACATGTGCTTCACAGAACTTGTTGACATCATCTTTGGTGAGCTCTCTTCCCTTTGTGGCAGTTCTCTGCCTCACATTGCCCCCTTTCACGTAGATCTTGCCATTCCTGTCTTGGGCAGATGGTATTCACAGAGGTTCCTAGTTTGAGATATTAACATGTTCCACTTTTTCCTTGACTCTTTGGAAATGTTAACATGAGAGACAGGAGTGATTTTTTAGACTTTCATTGTTACTGAGCACAGAGAAGCAGGGGAAAGATAGAATCTCACAAATAACTTGTGGTTTGCCACACTACTCCGGAGGAGGCTGCTGTGATTTTTATCAATGGAATCTGTCTTGCTCCAGCCCATCCAAGATGATCAGAATGCAGAAGGTCAGTTCGGGTACTTCCCCCAGTAAAAGTCACCGCAGTCCCTTCTGCTTCCTCTTTCTGTGAGCACCTTCTCCTTTCCTTAGAGTTTGGACCTGACCTGGTCTGCTGCCCCTCTGGCCTACTAGACCATTTTAGGAGCTGACATTGTCATGGAGTTCAGAGGGACAAAGTAGAAGAGGATGATCAGTTGTCCTCTGGGTAGTTCTCCACAGAAAACTGGAAAATGCCAATGAAAATGAACAACTAGAGCAAGCACTTAAGGTTATTTTTTTAAACTGGGGTTGGCAAGACCACTCACAGGTTAAGAGCACTAGCTGCTCTTGGTTCCCAGCACCCACATGGCAGCTAATAACCATCTATAACTCCAGGTCCAGGGGATCTGATGCCTTCTTCTGATCTCCGAAGGCACTGCACCGTGGAGTCATCTCTTCAGTTCCAATATTTGCTTTTTAAAATTAAAAGTTTAACTGACATCTAATAATTAAACATCTTTGTGGGGTATAGTGTACATTTTTGATGCATACATGTTTGATACATGTATGCGTGTGTCATGATCAAACTGAATTAGGGCAGGTATCATCTTATCTCAATCTTTCTAGTCTTTTTTTTTCAACAAGATTTAAAAAGTATTTTATTTTAAGAATATGTGTAAACACACATGTGTCTGTGTGGGTATGTGCAGGTGCCTGTGGAAGCTAGAGGTGTTGGATTTCCCCAAGAGTTAATTACAGCTGGTTGTGAGCTGCCCAATGTGGTTGCTGGGCATTGAGCTTGGATCTTCTGAAAGAGATGTGCTTTTAACCTCTGAACTACTTCTCCAACCCCTAGTCTATTTAAAACAATTTTAATTTTATTTTTGAGATAGGGTCTCATGAAGTCAAGACTAACTTCCAACTCACTGTGTATCTAATGATGACCTCCAACTTCTGATCCTCCTGCCTCTATCTCTCCAAATGTTGGGACTGCAGGAGTGTACCACACTCATTTTCTTTATGGAGTGCTGGGGATCGAACCCATGGCTTCCTGCATGCTACCAACTAAGCACTCTACCAACTAAGCCTCATTCCCAGAAGCCTTTTTGTTTTAATCATTTTTTTATGTGTGTGTTGGGAACATTCAAAATCCTCTCATCTATTTGTAAACTTCCAGTGACTTATTGTTAGTTGTAGTTCCTCTGCTGTGGAACACCAGAACTTACTTATTCCTCCAGTCTAACTGCACTTTGCTATCTGCCACCATCCACTGTCTGCCCTTTCCAGGCTCTTGCGGCTTTTGTTCCACTCTCTTTGGTCAGGTGAACTCTTTTGGCTTCAACATATAACTGAAAACACACAGTGTTTGTTTTTCTGCCTGGCTTATTTCACGTAACATACTATCTTCCAGGCTCATCCATGTTGCTACAGGTGACAAAATCCTATTCTTTATGGTTGAGTAATATTCCACTGTCTATGCGTACTGCACAGCATCTATTCAATATCCTGATTTTTTTCTTTCTTTTGGGTTTGTGCCCAGTGGTAGAACTGCTGGCTCATATGGCAGGTGTATCTCCCATTCATGAGATGTATCTACAGTGCTCTCCATAATGGCTGTAATAACTTACAGTTCCTATCACTAGTATATGAGAACCTTTTCTCCTATTCTGTAAGTTCCCTCTTTGCCTGGTTGATTGTTTACTTTGCTATGCAGAGACTTTTAAATTTGATACAATCCTACCTATCCATTTGTTGCCTATACGTTTGAAGTCTTAATAAGAAATCTTTGCCATCCCAGTATCCAAAAGTGTTTTCCTTGTATTTTCTTCTAGTAGTTTCAGAATTTCAAATCTTATGTCTTTGACCTATTTTCAAGTCAAAGTGTGGCTATGGTGTGAGACAGGGATCTACCTTTATTCACCTACCTGTGGATATCCAGTTTTTCCTAGCAACATTTTATTGGAGAAGTTATTTTTCTAGTATATGTTTGTGGTACTTTTGTTGAAAAATAAATTGACTATAAGTAATGGGTTTTTTTCTGGTTTCTGTACTCTTTTCCATTGATTTATTTGTCCATTTTTATGCCAGTCTTATGCTATTATGTTGTTTTGGTTACTAGAGTTTTATAGTATATTTTGAAGCAAGGCAAGGCATGGTCATGCTTGAAACTCAGAGAAAGTAATTTTTTGGGGCCTTTTTGAGACAGGGTCTCCCTGTAGCCCCAGCTGGCCTGGGACTTGCTATACAAAGCAGGCTGGTCTTGAACTCACAAAGATCTGCCTGCCTCTGTCTCTCTGTCTCTCAAGTGCTGGTATTAAAGGCATGTGCCACCATGCCTAGCTCAGGGAAAGTAATTTTTATCTACAGTGTTAAACCACATTAACATGATCTTGCTCTGCCCTGAAAGGGGTACAGAATGTAGGTATATACATCTTGCCTAGAATGTGTGAGAAAGATGTTGAAACATGCCCAAGTAGAAGCTGCTAGAATAAGTCTTAGGATCTCTTTCCCCGGTCTGAGATTCATGTCTACCATGAATATTCAGTTTTCCTCAGCACTATTTTATTGGAAAAATTTAGGGAAAATATCTGAGGTTGTTATTATGACTGCTATTATTTGAGACAAACAGCCCAGGCTGGCTTTGAACTCTCAATCCTCCTGCCTCAGCCTCTTCAGTACTGTGATGTATGCGCTATCATGCCCTACTCTGAGCTTTTCAATGTTTCCATATTTAGCATCTTTTAAGTGTGAAGAATATCAATCCTCTTTTTACAGGCAGTTTTGAAGTTTCAATTAAGGGATTACATATAAAGTACTTTCCACATCACATGCTCTAAGAAATGTTCAGAAAATGATAGCTTTAAAATGACCGTAGTATTGTTTCTATGAAGACAGAATCAAGTTAAAACAAGCATCGAAAGAAGAATGCGGAGGAGAGAAGGAGAGGAAAGATGCACGTAGGCATGCGTGAGTGTGTGTGTGTGTGCATGTCTGGCCCTGTACACAGTTTCAGTCATGTTCTCTTGATGACAAGGCTGTAATGCATGCTGCCTGTGCGCTATGAGAAGTGTCTAGGATTGCCCAGTGTGTCAGTCGTAGGGTCATTCATTGAAACGTGGATGAAATGAACAGGATGTGCCTACAAGGAACTAGTTGTTTCAGGAGCCTAAAAACCACTGCGGATCATGCTGTTCCCATTTTGCTCTGTTACAGGGTGCCGAGGCCCAGCTTTGGCATGTGAACTTTGTGGAGTTAACTCTAGTGGAAGGATCTTTGTTAGCTGCTGTGCCTAAAACTCTCCAGTTACTTGCCTACTGGGATCTGTCCTCTTGCCTTATTCTTTTCACCTGAGGGGTGGCTTCGACCCTTTGTAAGGCATCTTAGAGAGTTAGAAAAAGTTCTTTGCCTTACAGAATGGCTTTTCTTCAATGATGGATCAAAGGGAGCCCTGGGATAGGCCAGGAAAGATGACACTAAAAGTGGTAGGGCCCATGGACCTATGAATTCTGGGCTGATGCTTTTTAAGGAGAAGGCTTAGGAGCCAAGAAGGAGTTGGAAAAGAGGAAGGTGTCAAGGGCAACAGTAATAGAAGGTTCCTCATGAGGAAGCACCAGGCTCCTTGGGAAAACTCAGGAGCTGCAGTGGGCACATATAGGCTCTGCAATTCAAAATCCACCTTCAGCCAGGTGTGGAACACACACCTGTAATCCTAGCACTCAGTGGCAGAGCGTGAGGATCAGGAACTCAAGGCCATTCTCAGCTACATAGTGAGTTTGAGACCCTATCTCAATAAAATACTAGAGTGAAAACATCCAGGTCTTCTTCTAGCCAAAAGGTAAGGTCGTTACAGAAACTTCCACGTCCCGGTTTCCTCTTTTGGAATGAAAACAATGTCTTTTTTTCTTTCTTTACTCTATTTATTTAAATTATTTTTGTGTATGGACCCATGTATGCCACATGCCAGAGAACAATTTACAGAAGTCACTTCTCTCCTTCTGCCTCGTGGGTCCCAGGGATGAACCCGGGGAGTCAGGCTTGTTGCCAAGTGCCTTTACCTGATGAGCCATCTGGCCCACCTCAAAATAGTATCCTTTTGACTCAATCATTCAGAGGAGTTGACCCCCCTAAGTGGCTTAGGACTGTCTGTGGCACAGAGTCTCAAGAACGGTAGCTGTAAAATCTTTACAGGAATGAGCAGGGGATGTTATTTTTACATTTTTGGGTTGTCCTGACCATGTGAGCATTTCTTGTTAGATTCTCTCATTTGTTCCACTCTCTCTTTCTGTTCAAGAATCTTCAAAATGCTTATCAAAGACGTTAGCTAAGCTCGTAATTGCATGTGGCTCTCTGCTCTATGCGGCATAATTATCTGGCTTCCTTTCTGAAAGTGAAAGTGGTTTTCTGAGCCTGTTTTGCAACCTACGTGGTCTTGTCAGGGCTGGTGTTCTGGAGACAGTAGGCCAAGCAGAAGCAGAGTGCTTTCTGTTGGGTAAAATCTAAATAGTAAATATAAGAAGTTATTGCCCATTAACTAAGGAGATTGTTGGGACATGTCTCATTCTAGCCTAACTCCATCTTTAATAGAATGTAAAAGCATAATTAAATATGGACCTACGCTCAGTCAGGTTGTAAAATCCATAACTCTATCTTAGTCTAGACCCCTAGACATTTATTAGTCATTAAACCTCTGCAACTATAAAAGGTAGAATATACAAGGAAGATCTTAGCTTATCAATGTACAGAAACAAACAATAAAAACCAATTTGCCTATTTTTTTTTGAAGACCTTTAGCAATAGCACTCACAGGTTTCACTATGGATTTCATCAAATGAGTGTTAAGAAAATACACCTTAATAAACTTTACCTAAAGTCAAAGGAAATCTTTGAGCCCAGGAGTGTAAGAAGCAAAGGTGCTTAGAATAATTGGATTATTGTTATGGAGAGAAAAAAAATAAAAGAACACAAGAAAATACTTTCTCTGGGTTCAGTGAAACTGAGATCAGAAGGAAAAACAGCTCATACATGAAAAAAAATGAAATAAATGTATGAATTCTGGGGAAGAAAGGAACTGGGGCAGATTCACAAGCAGCAACCAGCACACAATGCTGTGACAAAGACCTGGAAGAATAAGGTAAAACCAGCGAAAGTGATATGTGAGTCCTTAGTGGCTGAAGGCAGAAAGGAAGAAGAGAGGTGAGCAGAAGATGTTACCTCTGTTTGTTAGAGAGGGGGAAGTGCGGACAGGAACGCCATCAAAAGAAGGAAGGACTCAGGGCTGAGGAGGTAGCGCTTCTGTAGGTAGTGCTTGCTTAGCAAGCACGATACCCTGAAGTTCATTCCTTAGCACCCTGTAGACAGAAATGGTGTTTTGCCTGCCTGTAATCCAGCACTTGGGACGTGGAGGCAGAAAGATCAGAAGTTCAAGGTCATCCTTGGCTACTTAGGGATTTTGAGACCAGCCTGGGTTGGGTGAGACTATCTCAAAAAGCAAAACACCTAACAGAAACCAGATGTTTGGTGCATATTTGGTGCCTCTTTAAAACACTTCTCTACTTAAAAAGGGAACAGGAAATGAGACAGAAGATACGTAAATTTGGAGGGCCGGGACATAGGCACAGTGGGTAATGTTATAAACGGCTTAAGGATAAGCAGGTGTATTTCAGGGTGCAGAAATGAAACCATCAGTGCCGTTTCAAGAATGAATTTGTATAGGTATGTCTAAGGTTGTAAAGAGGAGGCACACCCATGTATACCCACGCATATTTATTAGTGCACACACATACACTCAAGCACACAGAGACATTTGGCCAATAAACCCTAAGAAAGCATCTCTGTAAACAAGCACGTCGAAAACCTTTCAGGATAAAGTGTCTGCTGTAACTTGGATCTCATGTTTTTTCCAAAAGTTCTGTGGTAAAGGTTGGCTCTCCAGTGTGGCAATATTAGGAAACAGTACAGCTTTTTGGAGGTGGGGCCTAGAAAGAGGCCTTTAGGTCACTGGAGACACGCCCATGAAGAAGACTAAGGGACTCTGGTCCTTTCTTCTTTCCTTGTTCTACCTCATTCTTCTCCCATGATGCATTGCCACATGTTCAAAGTCAGCCAACCACAGATTGAGACCTCTGTGAACTAACAAACCGTCTCTCCTTACTGAGCATCTCTTGTATTTGACTGACACCTCACGCCATACTTAAACTGGGACTCTGTCTAACTAGAGTGTGTTCCTGCTCTAGAGCAAACCTGGCCTTGTGCTCAAGGGAATTTACCTGGTGTAGCACGTTTTGCTTTCAGAGAACATGGCTGTCCAGGGTGGTCTTCAGTGAACTGAGCAATGTGAGCAGACTGGATCCTGGTGTGTTAGCCCCTCATCCTGGACTGACTCTTTTTTATGTATCATGGGCTCACTGTGTCTCATTGGCCACTGTTGCTCCCTGCGTAATTTTATAATAGAATGTGTTTGAAGACAAGTTCATTCCATGCATTTTGTGGTGACTTAACTGTATTACAAAGGTAGTACATTTCTGCATGAAATTAATTTAGACTCCACAGTATTCTTACTCACTTTGAATAGTAGCCTAAAATCCTTCTTGTGGTGTTTACATGCTTGAAATAATGTAGGACTCTTTAGAACTCTATTGTTTTTGAAATATGTGTTTATACTTCAGGAAAACAAAAACTAGACAAAGCTTAAAATTAAGGAATTTGTAATTGTTTTCCCTTTACTTGTATTTTTGAGACTATTTTCTTAATACTTCAATGGAGAAATTCTGTTACTATTGCTCTGACCCATTCTTATCTGTGAAAAATTCCCAAACCTACCATTGTCTTAAGGAAAAACCTGAAGACCAAGAGAGGGACATAGGACAGGTTACGGCTTAGGGATTAAGAGTTTTAGAGGTGGATTGCCAAGGGCTTAAATTCTATTCTTCTAATTATTGACTGGCTTTGGGGGTGTTTGGACATCTTGATTCTCAGTATCTTGATGTTCTTGTGAGTCAATTTATAATCCATTGTTGTAGGGAGTAACTAGGAGGGTTTCTGTGCAGTGGTGAGCACAGCATTGGTTACACACACACACACACACACACACGCACACACACACACACCCCAGTTAAAAGAAAGAAAGACTCTGAGTTAAACTGCTTACACCCCACTCTTCTGCTACTAGGAGGGCACAACTCCCAGCCCAAGTTCTACCCATCCTCCGCCCCCACCCTCCGGGCCGCTTCTTTTTGAGGCACAAACTGAGAGCTGCTTTATTTAACACTTAGGTTTATTGAAACAGCTACAGAACGGTCTGGGATTGCAGTATGTCCCAGGAGTGAATGGGGTTGGGAACAGGAGGAGGTGGACACCTTTGAAACCAACGTTTGCAACAAGGCTCCTCTTTTCGCATTGGCTGTCGAAATCATTGCGCTGGCATTGGTGTTATTTGTGTGCTCAGTGGTCACACTCCAAGCTTGACTCCGTTTCTGAGTTGTCTTGATGGAACCTCTGATGCTGATCACCTTTTATGAAGGTACTAAGTCTCTCCCGGCTATAGAGCCTTTCTCAGAAGCTGTATGCCAGGTGGGGTTCAGCCTCATACATCAAGGAGACTGTTGCCTGGAATCTATCTCATGGAATACCATTTAAAAGAATATTAATAAGTAATATGTGCAAATAAAGTTTTCACTGGCGAAGTAGATTTGCAGAGCTATGTCAAATAAATATAAGAAAGTTTTTCTTTATATGTCTTTCCAGGCTGTAAATATGCCTATTTGCTCTTTGAGCCCCTGAGAGAGAAATAAAATATGTACCGTTTTCTCAAGTTAGAAGATCAGTGAATTTTCTTCCACTGAATACCTTAGGACTCAAGTTCTCTGGAACATTTTTATGGGAAATGCTGACCTAGGCAGTGTTTCTGTTTATTCTGAACTCTGTTCTTACTTGCTTCTGCATGAGGTCTTTACTTTTTGTCTGTTCTCCCTCCCTTCCTCCTCCTCCTCTTCCTCTTCCTCCTCTTCTTCCTCTTCCTTTTTCCTCCCCCTTCCTTCTGTTCCTCTTCTTCCTCCTCTTCCTTTTCTTCCTTTCCCCTTCCTCCCTGTCTTCTTCCTTCTCCTTTTTTTTTCTTTGAGAAAACCAGGAATCCACCCTGAAGGGACTTTCGAGTATATAGGGCTGTATAAGACTTTAGCTCTTGGTACAAAAGAATCTCTCGAATCGCCCCTCTCCCATTGCAGTCCATCTGCCAATTAAAGGAAAAGAGTCAACGACTGCTCAAGGTATTTATACTTTTCATTTTTGCAAAAGGCTGGGAGCCTTTAATGTACAGCAGACGAAAGGACTTGACTTTTATTTATGCAACAAATAGTTTTCCAGTTTCTGCTATATTCAGGTATCTCTGCTTTCTCATAAAGGGTAAGAACTTCTCTAAGTTGGGACCAGGTTTATTCTCAGTACTGTTCCTATTTCCCTGAATAAAATAATGCTTAATATTTGTGGAACTGAAATGAGCACTTGGCCCTTGCCAGGCTCCTTGTTAAGCTCTACTTCTTTTCTTCTAATTTTCTGCAGAAGGCCAAAAAGAAATCTAAAATATGGATGGGGAAAAACTGCTAACATCGTAAAAGAGACACCTTGAACCGCACATCTAACAAACCAGAAAAGGAATGTCTATGTTTTTCTGCCTCAAGCACCACACTTTTGTGCTAACTCCTCAGGATACTCAGTACATTTGGACATGTTGAACAGAGATACTGAGAGAGCACTGAGTCAGGCCTGGAGGACACGCAGCCTGCTCTTCCCTGATCACTACCTAGTCACACATGGAGAAAAGTTCTCAGGATGCTTCAAATGTTATCATCCTAGACGTGGAGGAAGGCATGTCTGGCTAGAAAGGCATAGGCAGGTGTAAATAGAATCTCAGATAATCGTGTTCTGGCATGGTTTGGGCTTATTGGGACACGTGTGTGCTTTGCTACCAGTGACATTAAAGAACTAGAATCTGCCTAAGCCACAGGGCACTTGACTTTGTGGGTTCGAGGATGCACATCTTATCTTATTAAAACACCAAGGTCTGGGTTAGAGGTGCGGCCCAGTCGTGGGACTCTTGTTTAGCATGGGCAAGTCCTCAGGTTCCATCTCCAGCACTACAGGAAACCACAAACAAAATCAGAATAAGGCCTGTATATGTGGGGAGTCACTTTCCAGTGCAGCACCAGCTCCTCTTGGATGGCATGACCCCAGTCCTCCATTGTCTTCAGTGCCTGCTGACTTTCACAGACTGACTCTGTGGCCACCTGCCAAAACATATTCACTGCTAGAAAAACAGTAAATTAACTTATATCTCTGTTTTATAATACTGTTTTGAGAGCCTAGCTTAAACGTATTTCTTAACAAATCTTAATTTTGATCAATGAACATAATTTTATCAATAAATGTAGCTTTTTAAAACAGAAAACAGTTTTGGCCACAAGCTTTATTAGAGTTGTGTTCTTGAGTTCCTCCATACTGAACTCTTCTTTTAAAAAATAAATTATTTATTTCTTTTTCATTTATGTGTATGAATGCTTTGTCTGCATGTATGTATGTGTGTCCCTGTTGTTCAGTGCCCATGGAGGCCAGAAGCAGGTGTTAGATCCTGGGGTTAGGGATGGTTGTTAGCTGCCTTGTGGGTGCTGGGAACTGAACCTGGCTCTCTGTAAGATTAGCCAGTGCTCTTAACTGCTGAGCCAGCTCTCCAGCCCCTTATACTGATTCTCTAGCCCCTGTGGTAAAGGCTGGTTGACTGCTCGCTGAACCATCTTCCTCATTTTCTTCAGCACAGACAGAGTACCTTTCTCTGAAGAGGACATCTTATTATGCTGTAGACAAAGGGAGATCATATGTAACATTTCCTGACCCAATCTGCACATGGTTCCTATATTCTTCCCGTCAACTTTTTTCATTTTAGGAATATTACCTGGGCCTGTCATACGGTAGGCAAGAGTTTCTCTACCACTAAGCTCTGCCCAAGTCTCTACCTCCATCTTTGGTGAAAATGGACATAACCTTCATGAGGCTTTAGGGCAGAAAGAAGAAGAACCTGTGTCCTTGAGTCATGGCATGGGCGGCGGGGAGGAGAGGGAGAGGCCTGCTTCTTATCAGCGTATTTATTTCGGACTTCATATGTGCAAGAAATAATGTATCCTATTTGAACCCTTCTGTAGTCTTGATCTTCTGCAGTCCCTTCTGCTAATGGGAACTTTACTGTTATAGACCCTGAGAAATATCAGAAAAGTGCCAAGCAATGGTACCCAGCAGAGGGATCATGTACTTTGGAGTAAACACACAGAGCTAGATCAGGTGTCTGGTATTTATTGCTGGATGACCTCTCACAAGTTACTTAATTGTCTCTAGTTTCAGCTGAGCTAGTGTCAGTCACATAACCAGTAAGGTCTGAGCTACCAGATCCATATACATTTTGGGTTCATGTGATAATAACTTCCTCCTCCTCCTCCTCCTCCTCCTCCTCCTCCTTCCCTTCATCCTCCTCCCGCCCATCCTCCTCCTCGTCCTTGATATTTTCCAACCTGTTTCTTCGCCCCCATCACCGCCTTGGTTCAATAGCTAGCCGAGGGTTTTAGTTGCTAAAGGAGTTTATAGAAGATAAGACTGAAAGTCATTCTTATGAGATATCAAATGCCTGAACCCACCCTCACAGGAGCCAGATTTGCGTTTTCCATGGAATAATAAAAGCATCACTTGGCGCTGCCCTAGAAAGAAAGGCGCAATGCACTTTAGAAAGGAAGGCGTGGCGGTTGCTGTTGCCAGGTGAACAGATCTGTTTGCAGCTGGAGAGCTGTGATCTGCATATTACTGACCCAGACCAAAGGAAGTAAAATTTGTCTCTGCAGCAAGACCTTGCCCTCCCTGGGGAGATGCCTGCCTGAGAGCCATTTTTGCCTTCTTCTTTTACTAGCACTCGGGTGAGGGGTTCTGACTGGGCGAGCAGCTGTAAAATGCTTTCTTGGTTTAAGTTTCTTGTCATTTTCTTTGTGAGTATAACGGCCCATGTTGTATACAGAAGGTGCTATTAAGTGGCCTAACTGGGGAAGAGAGAACTAAGTGATAGAAAATTTATCTTCTCTGTAGAGAACAGCTCAGCTCACTCTGAGCCCTGATCCTTTCAAATCTTAGGCTCAACCTTGAGTAGATGCTGACTTACAGAGATTGATTAAACTGCGAATGTCATGAAAAATGTCCATGGAAAGATCGTAAATCAGATGTATAAAATATGTATATACAGATAGTTTAAATACATGTAGTATTTACTTATATTCTGCTTGTGTTGCCTGTCTTGATACTAAGCTAGACTTATAGGAAGACACTTTCATGGTACTGGGACTAGGGATTACCCAGACAACTATTTCAAATGCTGTCTTTGCTTTGCCGGTTCAGGTCCAGTCAGAATATAGAGCCTGGGCATGGCAGATGGTGGTGGTGGTGGGAGGGTGGGGGTAGGTAGGGTAGGGTGTAGGGGTAAGATGGTGGTGGTTTGGGGTAGGAGTGTTGGTTTTCATGTGTCTTATTTTGTAAAAATTGAGCCAAAACAGAGTTCTCTAGCCTATTCTACTTGAATCAACTTTTAATAAGGAGAAGTATAGAAAATTAGATCCTCATTTACTGTTGTTGAACACATGATAGACTTTTAATTGTAGACATCTGTCCGTCGGAATCATGTGACTGTTTTGGTATTATCTGGTATAGTCCATCTGGAATTTTCCAAGAACTCAGGTATGGTCAATTGCACAGTGTGGTGGAATGCTGCTGGAGAAGATTCCGTCTTTAAGAATTATTTACTCAAGAAAGGGGTCAGGAGCCGTACTCTCCTCTTGCCCCCAGCTAACTCGGATTCCCAGGTAGAGGACGGGAAGAGATCTTTAGCAAGAATAGAACCAACAGATATAGGTGACAGAGGGATTCTGACCTTTGAGAGATCATATCAGCACCAAAGCCCGAAGGCAGGAATGTGGCTGCTGCTATGCTCAAGTGACTCCTTTGTCACCAAAAGCCATGTGACTCTGCAGAGCATGCATGCGGGCAGCCTTGAGGAGAGTGGGCAGAGGTGAAGAGGGACCCTTACGCTCAGTTCATTCCTGTCTCTTCCACGTGTGGTATGTATGTAGCCATGTAGCCTCAGATACTCAGCATGCATGGCAAACGTTCAATGGCTTGGAGGTTGACCCCTTCAGCCACTCCTTGCAGTCAGCTGTATTGATGAACTTTTCCCCACATCTCCCCCACACAAGGAGAAGCACAGTAGCTCAGCCAGGGGGAAGTGAAGCAGACTGTAGCGTACTGTTGCACACTTACTGGCACCCTGACTGACTCTTGTGTTTTTTTTCTTTTCCCTGAGATTAGCATGCCCTGCAGAGAGCAGCATTCACCGGGCCCATCTTTGGTGCAAAATAAAGATTCTTTTATATGCCACATGCTCCCACCCTAGACTAGACTCCACAGGGTTCTGGCTCTGACTTCCTGGGCACATAGTTTTGGACGGGAAGCTCAGAGAGCCTTGGCACCTGTCTGTTCTTCCTTGAGGACAGAGCTGAAATAGAGACTCTATCTCCTCCTCTTTCCTGGGTGTTGTGCTGGGAAACAGAGGGCTGGTTCTGGCCATCTGGCTTTCTTCAGGCCCAGGGCATCTAGGCAAACTCCTTTCCAAGCCGGCCTAGCCATGCCAAAATTCCCATGGAGGGAGAGCCTAAACACAATTATTTTGCCATGTAGAACAAAAACTTGTCCTGCCACGAGCTCCTTATCTCCAGTCAACTTGACATTTCTAACATTTCCACAGGAGCAGTGTTCTATAGTCCCATGACACGCCTGATTTGTGTTGTATTTTGAATATCCTTGAAAGTGTCCATCTAATGAGGAAAACAATGTGCATTTCAGCAGAATCTTGTCTCCACTTACAAATCTTTCGCCAGCAGAAGTCACATTAATGCTAATGAAATCTTAATGCTGAAGCCGTGTTCTGCAGCAGGGGGATGGTCTCCCTGTGCTGAAACACATTTTCTTTTCATTAGCCCCACCATCTTTATTAATATTAACAGTAATAAAGAGAATTAGGCAGGCTGGCTTCTGGCAGAGCCCAGGATTAATGGGGTTGGAGGGAAGGAAAGATAAATGGTTGAACGATTCAGATCTATTTTGATAGTGAATGAACCGCATCTTTCTGGGCACCCTCAGAAAGGGTTGTTAAGTCCTAAATGAGGAAGGTCATGAATCACTGTCATCTCACAAATCATTGTTGTCCTAGCGCTGTTAGCTGGAGTCCCTGTATCTAGAGAGACTACATCCTGGGACAGTTTCACAGCTCTCTCTCTTTCTCTCCCCCCCCTCCTCTGTTCATGTTCGTGTGTCTGTACTCAACAGTGACTTTACTCAGAATTTGTTCACCCTGAGACGGTTTGCCACGGGCTGCACTGTTTAATAGGTATCCATAAGCATTTCATAGTCTTAATGTCCTGAAGATTCTCTCACTTGCCCTGTGAATTACTTTAAAAGGAGATATAGTGAGGAAAGTGGGGGTCGAGCCAGGGAAACTTTCTTAGCAGAAGAGAAAATTTCATGCTGTGGGAAAGTCAATCAAAAGTGGCAAACGAGACATTTCCCACTGATTCCTTTTCCTTGGAGGTTTTTCGAATTTTTTTTTCCTGCTTATTCAAGCATCGAATGTCAGGATGTCAAATCTCCCTCTGTTCCCAGGTCTGTTTGTGACTCTGGGAGGGGTTGAGACACCTGTAAGTTTTCCCCAAGCAGCAAACTGCAAGGGTATGTGGAGGTGAGAGGCCCTTGGGGGCTGCCTGATTCCTGCCTTTTCTTAGTCAGGCTCCAACCCTGGGACCCACCACAGCGCCTTTGCTTGTGTCTTTTGATGGACTTAAAGATGTTGATTGGACGACCCTGAAGATGAACAACGCTGGGGTAGATCTGAGGTTAGGGCTGAAAGTGCTAACGGGATTCATAGACTTACGTGTATTTTAGAGTAGTTGGCATTTTCTGATGTTACCAACAAGTCTCAATTATAATTTCATACTTTATGTGTCAAGATGTCCACATGTCAAAATGGCCTTACCAAAATGTTGTTCTTACAGCTAGCTGGACATATTAGTCAAGTATATTACACAAGAAAATTAAGCCTGATGGGGGTGGCTGAACATGGTTATTTATGAGATATTTTGTAATTCTAAAATGTTGTAATTCAATAGCTCTCAGATGCAGGTCCTTGGACTATGCCGGTCTCTGAGACCTACTACATTAAAATGCAGAAAAATAAAAACAATGGATTTTATTTTCTCTAAGGATAAACTCAATTCTAAGGATTTTTCTTAATTCAGAGATAAGGGTCTTTATTTTCTTTCCATTGTTTATAAACTCTTCTTGAAATAATAGTGACAGTAGATGGCATTTTAAAATGTCAGTAAATAAAATAAATATGCCTGTCTTGCAAGTACCTTTCTTTCCTCCACTGCTATGTAAGACTTCAGAGTCTGGGAGCACTCGCTCAAGTCTCCTAATCTTTGGGACTTTGCTTATTTGTTTGTGAAATAGGTATATGTCACCTGGGTGCCACTTTTCAAAGTACAGTTCACTTTGATGTGGACAAATGCACATTGCTGTTCTTTACAGCCCCAAATGCCCTGTGCTGTGTATGACGCAAGTGACCTGGGTACTGAGTGGACACCATGTTAATGTTATTCAAATGAGTTCTTGTGTAGGTGGAAAATGGATGATGGAGTGAGCAGAAAGGCCCTCTCGTTTTATGTTTTTCTTGACTAGCATTTCTTTCTTAGCTTCTGGTTGTCCAGATGAAGGTTAGCCAGGCTAGCTTTGCTATGGTCATTTAGAGTCAATGGGACAAGATTTATGTCAGGATAACCAGGGGAAGACTAGTGTGCCCAGGCAAGCCATCACACACTCCTGTGACTTGTGGTGTGGATAGAATGGACAGGAGGCTGGGAAGGGTCCTGGTAAGTGGGAGAGGATCTTGAGTCTCACTGTTGCAACGTAGGTGTGCCCTCAAGGCGTATCTGTGTTGGTGACGTAGCTACCAGGCGATTCTCATCTATGGCCCCCAGAGGAGAACTGTGCTCTCATCTCTGAGGACACTTCGTAAAGACTAACTAGGTTGGTCACGTGTGCTAATTTCTATAAAGTGTAGCAAATTTCTCTCTTCAAGTTTTAAGAATCATTAACTCTAGCAGGGGTTTTGGCCAGTGCCTATCCAAGACACCTGCTAATTGTCCTTATCTCCATTGTTTGCCTTGATGTCTTTTTTCAAAAAATTTTTAAACATTTCTTACTTATTTATTTGTGTGTGTGTGTGCGTGCGTGTGTGTGTGTGTGTGGTACATGAGTGGAGGTCAGAGGAAAACTTGCAGGAGTCAATTTTCTTTCTACCATGTGGGTCTGAGAATTAAACTCAGGTTATCAGACTTGGCAACAGTCTTTTCTAATGGCAGAAAAGTGGGAATGACCCATAGTCTTTCACAAAGAAGGAATATGAGCAATTAAAGTGAGCACATCAGCTCTGCTACCTTATTCACTCAAAATACATGGGAAAACAAGTTAGAGAAAGATATACAAAGAATGACATAATTTGTATGCACAGAGTACAATTCTATGCATGATTTCTGAATCAATCTCTCTGTGTATGTCTGTGTGTGTGTGTGTGTGTGTGTGTGTGTGTGTATCTGTGTCTGTTATTGCTTGGCTTTTTTATTATTTGATTTTGAGATAGGATCTCTGTATGTGGCCTATAATCTTTATTGATATGCTAACAGTACTAAAGAGAATTAGGCAGGCTGGCTTCTGGCAGAACCCAGAATTAAGGGGGGGTGTGCCACCACATCCATGTTACACATGTAGTTTAAAAGCTGAAAGACAACAGGCTGATCAGATAGAGGTCTTGCCTAACATGCACCAGGTTCTAGGTTTGATGGCAATGCTGGATGAAAAGACAAAACCCAGCTGAAAGACATAAAGGCACACACTAGGTTCAGCATAGTGGCTGTTGCTAGGGAAGATGAAGAATGGATAGTGGGAACTACATCGAGGACATATCCACAGTGTTTCTTGCATTTCCAGAAAATAACAGAAACAAACATGGCAATGATTACAGAAATTCCAGATGATCGGTAAATCAATGGTAATGTCTTCTCTATTTTTATTTGGAGTTCGAAATCTTTTTTGAAATAAAAAATGTAACTATTAGAAAAACAAGCTTGAAGAGAAGATATCAAGTTCTAACAGCAAGTACAACTTACTGTGTGGCTGATTTTGTGTCCATGAAGCGAGGCCAGGACTCTATATAGTGCCTGATCCATGGAAGCACACTATCTGGGTTATTTCCTCCTACCAGTATCCTGTGACAGAGAGGGTAGACATTGACCGCTCTTATTCAGTTGTTGAAACACAGTCATATACTATCTCTACCAGAAAACCTTTCCCAACACCCTACCTGGAGTAGGATTCCTTCCTTCTTTCCTTCCTTCGTTCCTTCGCTCCTTCCTTCCTTTTCTCTCTCTCTATCTCTCTCCTCTCACATTGTAGCCCTGGCTGACCCAGAACTCACTGTGTAGACCAGGCTGGACTTGAACTCACAGATATCTACCTGTGTTTGCCTCCTGAGTGCTGGAATTAACGGCATGTGCCACTATTCTAATGATGGTGGTGTCAGACAGTCTTCACAGCAGCTTGTATGTATTATCTCATTTGGCATCTCACGGTTTAGTACCCTGCTGCTTGTATTTTGAAATCTGTTTCAGGATTCCATGTTACTGTGCTTCCCCAAGCAGCGAGTTTCTGGAAGGCAGGGAATGTGACTGATTTGTACTGTCCGGCCTGGGCAAACTGCCCAAGACAGAGGTCATTTCAGGAACTGAGGAGTGAATGATGAATAAATTTCCAAGGTAGGAAAAATCCTGTCCCCTTGGTTGCCTGGCTTTCTACGGTCTCATTGTGTGGCTTCCTGGGGAGACATGAGCAACTGTCTATTTATCCCAGATAGCGTACTGATGACAGAATGAAGAAACCATCCCACCAAATCTAGTTTGGAGAATCAGTTGAGGTTTTGGGGTTCCTTACAAAAGCATAGGTGATAGGTGATTCACAGGGCATGGTGACAAAGCCAGCTGTGAAACTGAAAAGATCACCCCCACAGACAGTGACTCACAAAAGCTGTGTCCTTGAAGCTCCTTGCACATCCTGTGGGCAGAGATAACCTGCTCTTTCCAGCAACTCTTCATTGTTTTTGTAACCTTGGGCATGGGCCTGGCGAGTCTGGAAACCTTTGTGCGTTGCCTGAGCTTTCCTTACCTTTTATGAGCCTCTCTACTTCCTCCTGGGCAGAATGTTTCAATTCAGAGGAAATAGCTGGGCAACAGGGCTCCTTGCCTCTTCTCCACGTTTCTCTACCATGTCTGGAAGGAATGACAGCGGAAGAGGACCAATGTCTTATTTTAGGGATGAAATTTACCAGCTGGTTAAAGTTGAAACTGTGTTTCTTCTGGAAGTCTTACTGCTGGCCAAGTCTTTGTCCTCCAAGCTCAGTGCCTCGTTTGGTCCATTATGGCTTTCTTCACCTACCATAACCCTGCCACACAACTTTGAACACTTCTGTGTGTCTCTGACTCTGTCAACAGGCATCTTAGACACCTGCCTAAGAAACCACTGCTTACTGTCCACCTCCACAAGCCTCAGGGTCTAACTCAGGCTTTTGCAGATACTCAACATGTATTTGAGGAATAGATTGGAAGCAGGAAAGGCTGAAATTGGGAAGGAGTGAGTCACTGGAATTCAGTTTAATGTTCACATCCACATCTGGTGCTGTGAAGCTCATGGTTGTTGTTTTGAGTCCAATACCCTGAGCGTGGTGGCCTTTCTCTACCTTGGGACCAGTTGATGGCCTTATAGAAGCCATTTTGATCAGTGGACAGAATCTGCCGAGGCAGGCATGCTGCTGGACACCCTTGCCAGGCAGGTCAGAGTGGTTTGCAACTTGTGTCTTTTGTGAATCAAGACTACTTGGGTGCATTTAAGTGGCGAATATTCCTCACCCCTATCTTTATACTTGTCCACACTCTGAGTCAGAACTTGTGAGCACTTACATGGGAGTACATGTATGCTGCAGCGTGCTTGGGTGATGACCACTACTCTTTTTCTTTAGGAAACTCTTTAATCAATTTCCAATGTTCTTAACTTGTATTTAGGGAGTCTGGTTGTACTGACCTTTCAGGAGGAGAAATGAGTTAGTTTTGGAAAGGAAAAATATCATCATTTCCTAAAAGATGGACTTTCTTTCATTCTCGTCCTCATTCTGTTTCTTGTTTCTGTGCAACCATTCTTATCTGAGCCTGAAGGACTAAGTGGCACCATGGACAGAGGAACAGGCTTGGCCCACAGGATGAATCAGAACAGGGCTGGATTTAGACACTGCTGGTGGTCCTGCAAGCCTAGGAACGCAACCAGATATTTATAGCTCATTGAAAGCTTGGGCCAGAGCCTATGGCAACAATGTCACTGTTATTAAAATGCTAGATTAGTGGCCACATCTATCTCTGTTTTCTTTCCTCAGTTGAATTTGTGCCCCTGTGATGCTGGAGAGATGTCTCCATGGTTGAGAGTACTTGCTGCGTAACCTGGGTTTAGATCTCAGTTAGATGTGGTCTCATGTGTGCCTGTACTGCAACACTGGGGAGTAGGGGACAGAGACAGAGGGTCACTAGGATTTGCTGGCTGCCAGCCTAGCTGGAAAAACAGGAGCTCCAGGTTCAGGGAGAAGCCCAACCTCGAAGGAATGAGGTGGAGAGTGACGGAGGAGGGCACCTTACACCTTCCTCTGATATATGTGTGTGCCTGCGTGGCCCTCTCTCTTCCTCTCTCTGTCTCTGTTTTGTTGTTGTTTTTAAAATACATGATGCATTCCGAGTGTAAACCTTCAGATCTCCCTGTGGCACCCAAACTGACTGGATATGAGCCTTTCCTCCCTACATGTGCAGAAGCATAATATGCTTTTGTGAGGTGAGTCTGGCATGTGAAAGCCTTCTGACTCTCTTCTCTCCTGATGGAGTGGGCCTAACATCTTCATAATACCTTCTGGATACAGTTAGAGTTGACTATGTTACTTCCCATAATTCATGAGGTCTGAGAGGGTCAGACACAGTGTCAAAGCCGTTTTCTGGCATATTCACTAGGCCCTCTCTCTCCCTCCTCCAGTGGATTTAGCAGCAGCAGTCGCTGGAATAGGTTCAGGGCTGGCACTTGCTGGGCAGCTGCTATGGCTCTTTGACACTCTCATATTCATTTTGGGCTCAGACTGCTCTTGATAAATGTTCCTATTTTACCCTGGAGAAAGAAACCACATCCCTGTGCAATAATTGAGCATTAATAGAGGTGTTTGGATGGTCTGAGATACCATTTAAGAACTTCAATAGAGAAATTACAGTTGTCTCATTCTTAGCCTATTGATCTTGTTTTTATCCCATGTGCTGTAAGAAATTTGCGATTTATTAACTGCTTCGTGCAACATATTTACTGAGTGCTCACTCTGTGCCAGGTCCTGAAGGTCTTTCTGGGGCTAATGAAAGGGTTGAGAGCTCAGAGAAAGAAAGCGTTAGAAGCTCTGTAAGGTCAGGATTTTGATAGGAGGCACAAGGGAGGCCACAAGATGAACAGGGAACAGCTCATGGAGAAGGTCTCTGGTGGAAGCAGGCTTGGAGAGGCAGTGAGAAGGGTGGCAGCAGCAGCGGAGAATGGCTGAGGGAAGATGATTAGGGCTGGGGCCAGCCAGGGTGCAAGATCAAAGATAGGCACTGATGTTGCAGTCTGTTCCGAGTCTGATGGGGATGAGGATGGAGCTTTGACTTAAAGGATCATTCTGGAAAGGGTGGTAGCTGGGTCTAGAGTGGTAGTTGAGTTGCCTTTGAACAGTGGTCAGATTGAGAATTTGTTCTGAAGGCAGAGCCAACAACATTGGTTGACTTATTGAGTGTGCTGGAGACAAGAGTAAGATGTTGCATGGAATGACTACAATGTTTTTGGGACACAGCCACCATGGGAGGCTCAGTGACTATTGCCCTTTCAGGAGGTTCAATGTGGAGGCTCCTGGCAGATGATAGGCCATGGACAGTCTTCTGTGGAGATGTAGCCTTGACTTGCTGGCTGCTTCCTACAGAAAGTTTACTACTCTCCTTTCTCCAGGTTAGAAGTATGCTCCTTCAGCACAGACTGAGGTCCAGGCTGACCTTGTGACATGGAAGTGCTCAGCCTACCTGCAGGCCCAGCTCCAACCTTTTCCTTCTTGCGTTGTGGTACATTTCAGACACATCAAGCTGCATTCCCTACCCAGCCAGTGTGACCATGCATCTCACATATCTGCCTTCAGGCCTTTCCCTCCTTCTCTGCCTCTCTACTGAAGGTAAAATTCTGCCTCCTTCAAATTAATAGGCTGATTTCTTCCCAGGGAAATATTTTTTTCTAATAAAATTTGACTTATACAGTTAATCTAGTCTCCATCTAATTTTCCTCTATATCATAGTTAAATATTTTAAATGTATAGCATATTTATGATTATTTTTTTCTTTCCATGTCTTCTAGTCATAGAGCCTGACCATATTGCTTTTTATAAACATAACATCTTCCAGATTGAGCACTTCTAAAAGTCAAAGTTGGGTCTTACTTTGGGTCTGAGTCTGTTCTCTTTAGTCTGGAGAGTGATCTACAACAGTCTTGCTTTCAGTTTTGATTGAGTGAGTTTATTAAGTATGTAATAAAGAAAAGTAAACGAATAAATAGTAAGTCACAGGTAGAAGCAACGCATCATCAGATTAGGTACTTAGGGCATCCATCAGAGACAACTGGCGTGGCCCCACTGAGAGGACAAACAAAAGGGAAGAGCAAATTGGGGTTTATTGTAATCCAGCAGATGTGACTGGGGAAACTGAGGCAGTCAGCTGTAGTCCCTGATTGACAGTCTCAGGCAGAAGAGCCTCTCTTGTCTCTCCTTGGATGAGTTCTTAGCTTCCTGTTCCCACTGCAGGCATTTTTATATTATGGGATAAACAATAGTAACCTTGGGTGGAAACAGTGTACCTTCTACTGTTCTCAAGGACACAGTGTTTTTAACACCCTCAGTTGCTTGTTGTTTTTCCCGTTCCCCACTGCACAGCCAGGGGGCCAGCCTGACCCAGGACAGGGGATTTTTGAGGACACTTAAAAGAAACATACTTGAGTCTGAAGCACGGTGAGGGCAGGGGAGGGAAGACCTCCTCTTCCAGAGCCAACTTCTCAGTGAGCTCAAGTAGCAAACAACAATTTGCCAATAAAATGCACATTACAGACTCTAAGCCAGATTGTTAGTATCTTTAAGCAATTTTTTATTTTATTATGTGAGTGTGTTGCCTGCATGTATTAAGTGCACATGTGTAGGGCGTGCTGACGGAGGTCAGAAGGGGGTACCAGATCCCTTGGAATTAGAGTTAGGAACAGTTGTTAGCCACCATGTGGGTTCTGGGTCCTCTGCCCAAGTGCTGGGATTCAAGGAGTGTGCCACCATACGCAGCTGTAAATCATTCTTCAACAAAAAAACGTATTTTTGTGGAAAAGTAAAGGATAAGATGAAATTATCGTGCTACCTCCTCTAAAAACTTAGAAAGTCAGTAGCTATTTGTTTCTGATGACGTTTGCATTCTCCAAATAGTCTAGTGGCCTACCAGACTCCATAGTGTCCTCTGCAGTCGTTTGGCTGCATAACTAGACCTGGCCATTGAAAGAAAATACAGTTGTGTTTGAGGTACTTTGGAGTGAGTGATCTCCTCCAACTTTGTCTTCCTCTGATGCAATCTCGGCCACCTAGGGGGTGATATGCATATCACAAAACAAACAGAAACTGGATTCAGATTCCTCAGAGGACAGAGTATCCTGCTCTCTTCACCAAGCTTTGTAGGAACATGGGGCAAATTGTCTGCTAAGCTTCTGAGAGCTTGTTTATTTGTTAGCTCAGCAGAGGGTATCTTATACTGACTATGTCTTTTCAAAGTAAAGCTAGTAAAATTCCCACATGATGGATGTAAATAACCACTTTGAAGAGCAAAGTAGATGTGGTGTATTTGCAGAATTCATGGGCATCAGATGTCAGATTCAAGGTGATTCAGGGAATGAGCTCATGGAGGCTGAAGCAGAATATGACTGTAAACATGGAAACAACAGAAATTTAATTGGTTGTGAATCACTGTGTTTCTGAAGAGAGCATACACAGAGAGATAAGGAGTCAGAGATTGGTCATGTCCTTGAGAGGTGTCCTAGCTACATGGAGGAGCAGTGGCTGGATCTTCTAGAAGATACAGCTGTGCTGTGGAGAAGGATGTTTGAATTGATGCCATCACACATTCAAGTTAAAAAATGTCCTGCTTTTGCTGAGAATCCATGCTTGACTGGCAGCATCCTGATAATATGTAACTTGGCATTAGTGTGGTCAAAAGGAGTTAGAAGGCCTTCATGTAGTCACTAGGATCAGCTGACTTATTTGCTAGGTCATTTTCATTGGGGATCAGTTCTCTAGCAGTCTAGTTGCATATCTTGGCTTCTGTAGGGCAGTGAGTTCAGCTATGATGGATAGGTCTGTTCTCTATGCTGTTAATACCAGTGTATAATTGCAACTTCCAACTCTGGAGGCTACCGTTAGGCCACTTAGTGAGGTTTTCAGACAGTCCGATGAGCAGCCTTCAGGTCACAGGCCTGGCCCAGGCATTGCACTCAGCATTGATTGTGTAGCAAGTGTCTTTTGCAAGCAAGCTTTAGGTCACCTTTGTGCATGTGATCTAATTATGATGGGAAACCACCAAACCTATCATCAAAAAACTGCTCCTTTGGGAAAAAAGTGTGAGATTGTTTAATAGAAAAACTTTCAGACCTAACCATAAACAGAAATCCATTTTTGTTCATGTAGGTAAACTTATTATTACAGCTCTGCCACTTCTATAGAAACCTTAAAGAAAATTCTAGATTGAACAAAATATTTATCTGCAACTATTCACTTAAAAGCTACTGACAAATGTATACTCATAAATAGTTACTTCTCATATGAGAATCAGGCTTTTTGTCCATTTTTCCTGGTTCAGGTTTGAATTTAACTAGATTAAGTTCCCAAATACGTAACAGCAAACCCTAATCTGAAGACAGAATGAAAATCGTTGCTCATTTTTTAAACTATAAAAGCTGTATATAAATAAGAATTTCTAAAAGCATAGAAAGATAAGAAACAGATCAAGAGCAGCTTCTTAGTTTCATGTCCAGTAAGAGGCCCCTGTGAATGTCTAGTGAATAGCCTTCTAGATTTTTTACCTAAACAAGCCATATGTTTTATTATGTATAAAAATGGGATAATTTTATGCATGCTGATTTGCAATTTGCTTTTTCTCTGAGCAATGTATCCTGAGCATCTTTTTCATTTCAGCACACATATGTATCTTTTACAGGCTGGGAAATATTCCACTTTATCTGTGTACTATCAAATGTAGTATATATTTCCTTGTATGTATTAAATGTATGTATTGTATATATATTGCCTTATGTAGTTTATGATACTATTATAATCAGAATTTCAGCTGTGTCTAATGATTTTTTTCCAGCCATGTTATAAGGATCCATATTTGGTAGCTTCTAAGTTGCTTTTATCAAAAATTGTATAACTGTACACACTTATCCCTGTTATTCTGGTTGGATTTTCATTTTGATAGCCTTAGAAAATAGAAAGCCTAAGGCTAGAGTTCCTTGTGCAAAGTACAGGTATTTTTGATTTGCTAAACTAGAAAAATAACCCCACAGAGTTCTATTTGATGGTGATTTCACAAATAAAATGGTAACAATGAGTCATGAATAAAAGCAGAATCACAGCCATCTGACATACTCTGGGAGGTCCTTCCTCTCGTCCCCTTCCTCCTCCATTGGTGACTACACACATAAGAGGCCTCATGTTGGACTGGTAAAAGTGAGAAGCTGTTGTTTTAGGCTTACCTTTCAGTTATAGTTAAAATGGAAATGTCTTTAACTCTCTCTCACACTTGCTGGCTATGGACCTTGGGGTGTCATTGGTTTTCTCTAAGATAATTTCCTCATCTCGTGACTGGCATCCTGTGGGAATTAGCTGAGAGAACAGATAGATGTCCCTCACATACTGCCTGGCATATGGTATACACCCTATAGAGTGCAAAAGTCCTCCAGATATCTCCTGAGCTCCCTTCCCCTGTCATCAACAGAGCTTTTGCTCAAGGATGGAACCTCACTGTGACAAACTCTTCTAGCTTTAAACTCTTTCCTGGAGAAGGACAAGCATTTAATTGTTGGCAAATTCTCTTCCTCATGACATGCTTGCAAATGTTGGACATGAGACTACACTGTGGAACTTCATGTTTGTTGATTTGTTCAGAATACCTTTCTCTAAATGTCCTAACCATGACCATGACCATTTGGTTTCGCCACATGCAAAGGGAAACAGGTCACAGTACTATATGGTCACATTAGATACACACAATTGTGTTTAACTTTTCCTATTATTTTCAGAGGTGGCTCTGTTGACAGCAGTTCCAGTGGAAGCAATTGCACTTTATGAGTCCAGTGTTAGGTCAATGGGGCTTTTCACCCTTGTCCACATATGAAATTGTTTTCAGGGTGAGCAGCTGTGTTTATTTGGAGGTTTTTTTTTTTCTTCCTGTGGCAGCTGCTTAATGATCTAGCTGGGTTCTTGCTGTGTTCTCTGGTCATTTGACCGAATCCATGATGCTTCGAACTATGGTGTCCACAACCTGGTAAGCCCACAGTGGTCCTGGTGAATGAGCTGGGAATGACTGCAGAGGGACACACAGTCCATCATCAGGGGAACCCAGGGTAAGGCAGGAGCTTGAAGTAGAAACCATGGAGGAGCACTGCTTGCTGGCTTGCTCCTGGGCTCACTTCTTTTTGTAAAGCCCAGGCCCACCTACCTAGGGATGCTCTCAGCCCTGCTTTGTCAATTAGCAACCAAAACATACACGACAGACGTGTCCACAGGCCAATCTGATAAAGGAAATTCTTCAACTGAGGTTCTCTCTTCCTGGGTATGTCAAGTTTACAACCAAGTTCAGCCATCACAATGACTAAATTTATTGAAATGTGTACAGATTGGCTTGAATGCAAGGCCTGGGTCCCAGTGTTCTTTCCACTGCCAGATGATCTGGGATGGTGGTGGTCCCTAAGTTCAGATACATTTACAACCAAGTGTCAGGATCCCTTCACATGAAGCCTGGGGGTTGTGTTCTAGCAGAAAACCAGAATGAACCTGAGGCAGAGGCTAAGCTCAGTGGAACAGTCAGTTGAAGAGGTGATGGCCATCAGAACATCATGGTGCTCAGGGTTCATCTGTAAAATATCATTTGTCTGACACATTCTAAACCCCAATATAGAACTGGAAGGATTAAGAAACTAGGAGAGAAAAACAAAGGCAACAACGCCTTGGTTTAATCAGGTTTTTAAGTCTAACGACCAATCTGCCAGAAAAAAACCAACAACAAAGGAATATATGAAAAGACTCTAAGGGGAGCAATTCTTAAAGCCTGATGCAAGAAACTCAAAATAACAAACAATCTGGTTTGCTTTTTCTTCTTTCTCCTCTTCCTTGTTCAGCAGCAACAGCGAGACATGGGGAAGGTGAGTGGGAGAACCAATGATTTAAAGGATGCCGGGCCTGGAGAGCTGACTCAGAGGGTCAAAGCACAGGCTGATCTTGCAGAGGATCTGAGTTTGGTTCCTAGTACCCACTCTGCAGCAAACAACCATCTGTAACTCTAGTTCCAGGGAACTCAATTGCCTCTTCTGGCCTCCACAGGCATTTGTATACATGCAGGCAAAGTGCTCATACATATAAAAAAAAAATTCAAAAAGTTACATGCAGGCGAAGTGCTCATACACACACACACACACACACACACACACACACACACACACACACCAAATACAAAAATTTAAAGGGTCAGATGCGATGGCTTTTAATTTCAGCACTTGGGGTGAGAGGATGAGGTAGCCCACAGGTCACAAGTTCATATGTTCATATGTACACTTCTCACATTGCAATATGCTACTTTCCGGGTAAAAAGGTCCATAGCATGGGATGTTACAGACAGGAGGACTCAACCAAACAGGACACCAGATTGTACTCAGATGGAAGACCATAAATCCTGTGTGAAACTGCATCTACAAAAATAAACCCGAAATATTAATGACTGAGTAGTGAACAGAGTAGAAATGCACATTATAGGGAAACATGTTAAATTATACATTGGGATACAGCAACCAAAAACCAGACAGGAAGGGTGTTCCTAGGACAAACAGCATAGTTTCATTAAACAAACAAACAAAGAAAAGGGAAAATAAAAACCGTAAGATCAAAGGAACGTTGACACCAGTCAAACTGCAATGTGTAGATCTTTTTGGATCTTGTTTAAAAAGTATGCTAATTTTTAAAAAAATAGTGAAAATATTTTTGCCATTTATGAGATGAACTTTGAACACTGTCAAGAAACACAGTTTTGCATGTGACAGTGGTACTGAGGTTAGCTTTTGCAAGTTCATATAGCAATTTTTACAGAAATTATGTGAAGCATATCATAAAAGCATAGATGAAAAGTTGTTTTGTGTTTTGGAATGGGGAAAGCTCAAAGGTTAATGCTTGTTGAGGGTCAAAATAGGTATACACGGTGGTGTATTTTGTTGGTCTACTTTGTTGTTACTGAAATTCTATACAATAAAAAGTTAAAAAAAAGAGAGAAATGTGAACACTGTCTCAGTGTTTAATTATTTGAGGCATTACTGTCATTTGTAGTCCCGGGGATGGAATCTGTGGCCTTGCATATGCTTGGCAAGAACTCTACCACTGAGCCACATTCCGGCCCAATGTTATCAGTATTATTTTAATGTATGTGTATGTGTGTATATGTCATGTGTGTGATAGTGTCCTTGGAGGTTAGAAGAGGGAGTCAGATTCCTTGGGCTGGAACTGGAGTTGCAGGTGGTTGCGAGCTCTCCAGCATGGGCTCTGGGAACCAAGTTCTGATTCTCTAAAAGAGAAACAAGAGCTGCTAACTGTTTAGCTATCTCCCTAGTCTTCCTTTTAAGGTATGTTGGTAGTGATTTGGTTTTATACATTTAAAAAAAAGTTAGTTTCTTCATAGTAGTTGGCATTTGTGGGGATAAACTTGAAATAAAAGTGACCATTATTGCATAAGTTTGAAAAATTTCCAACTTTGAGGTAAGATACAAAGCATAGGCTACGTTGCAATCGATAAGACAGAAGACATAAGGAGCAGGAGAGAATAATTAAAGTACCTTGTATCCATGACCAAACCGAATGAAAGTCTAGTGTTTATTTTTATAATCCACTATTTCTCATGCTAAAGTTTGGAGTCGTGAAAAACAAAACCTTAACATGAATTCATTTGGGCAAAATGAATAAAAAGACATAAATTCTCATCATACTAAAGAATCTTCCTTTGTAGCAATCCTATAAAAAAAAAGCAAAGAATTCTTCTGCCCCATCCTTTCCTCCTCTTTCAGCTGAAGGTCGGTGATGCTGCTGTGCTGATTAGCCAAAGAAAAGGTTGTCTAGTGTCTTTTATATGAACTGCATACTGAATTAGCTTGCAAGGGTAAACTTGAAGCTTATTGGAGTTAGACCTTGAAATTCATATGTGAAAAATAAGTCAAATCTCATACTACAAAAGGAGAAAGATAAGTACCTATTTAGTTGAGCTGTAAAGATGTATCAGAATAAGGTAAGAAGGGTGTTTTTAAAATGAAAATGGCATGAGGTACAGGGAGAAAATGATTTGATTATATAAGGTTTCCAGTTATGGACACTGAAAAGTAAATAGAGGGTGGTAGGAGGTGGAAATTCAACAGTCGGAGTTAGAGCCTGTGGGGTTCATGTACCTTAGAAAAGGCTGGCGCTGTGACCTGCGTGCTTAGTCTCCATTCCATTCAACTTCTAGCGGAAGTGGAAATCTGAAACTGATGCCCACCAGATTCCCTTGCAGCTAGGATTATGAGAATCAGAGTCAGTGAGTGATACACGCTTGGGCTTTATTTGGAAACAGAAATGACAGTGAAGCCAGCCTTCCTTTCTCCCTCTCTCCCTCCTTCCCTCCCTCCTTCTCTGCCTCCCTTTGCTTCTTCCATTTGTTTTTTTCAGCAAAGTTATCTGGTAACAGCACTGCCACTAGCTGGCTTTGAGATGCAGTTACAGAAGCAAAAATAGTTGTTCTGTCTTCTTGATTCTGGCCTTCAAGCCCCTGAATAATAACTATACTACTGGGTCTTGAATGCATAGCTTTGGAAGGAGTCTTTGCTCTCCTGGTGGAATACTCTGTGAGTCACTGCTTTAGGGTTATCCATGATTTGTCCTTCATCTCTTCCAAAGACTTCATAAGCCCTAATTCCATGTATTAAATTTATTTCTACTTAATATTCCTAAGACGAATTTGCACACCACTCTGGTCTCTTATGGAAACAAGCAGTGTTCAGAAGTCCTCAGGTCTCTACAGTTGAGCCTTTCCCCACATATAGTTACCATCACCTCTTATGTCTTCCCTGTTCCCTCTCACTCCATGTCCTAGTCTCTTGTTCCATCGCTGGCTCTCTCCATTAGTCCCTGAATTGCCAACTATCTACAGTCAGGGAGGGAGCTTAGATTTCAGACTAGCCAGCTGGAGAGGAGATGCCAAGATGCCTGACACTCACCTGCTTCTAGACTCAGCTGTAGAGTGAGCTGTCTTGGAACTATTTCAGATTCCTTTGGTTCATATTAATTATCCCAAGAATTCTAAAATGTAGAGCTTTTATCCCTATTCAAGGTAGGGCCCCAGAAGTTCAGGGACTTTAAATATCAAGTCCACTATCACAGGATACATAAGTAACAAATCTGGATCCTAGTGTTAGCTGATTATTGCGTGAGCTTCAAAAATGCATAAACACAAGTATGTAGTAAACATTAGAGTTAGTTCTATAGTCCTGCCAAGGAGTGAGTGGGAGTTAAACAAGGAACAGAAGGATTTGTTTTTCCTCCTATGCTAGTGATAACAAGTTCCCTACCTTTCTGTTAGTCAGTGGGAGGCAGAGGAGGAAGAGGGGAAGAGCCAAGACCACAGAGAGACTGTGGACAGAAGAGAAAAAAATGGGGTGACGAGCTGGTGGTTCTAGGCCAGAGGTGGCTGAGATAGTAGATGCTTTGGGTTGGACCTGCCTTCTAAGTCTTGTGTATTAGAGGTTAAGTCTTCAGTCTGGTAGCTGTGAGCTGGAGCAGCCTTTGAAAGAGGGAGTCTAGCGGCTAGGGCTGGCTCAGCAGGTAACGCGCTTATGGAGCAAATGTGAGGATTCTGAATTTGGATCCCAGAAGCTATATAAAGGATGGATGTGCACTGCAGCCTGCCAGCAATCCCACAGTGCGAAGTAGAGACATGACATCCTTGGAATAAGTTGGTTAGCCAGTCTTGCCAGAATGGAGAGCTCTGAGATCAGCAAGAGACCCTTGCTCAGTATATAAAAGTGGAGAGTGACTGAGGAAGATGTGATATCAACTTCAGGCCTCCACATGCACAGGGCACACACACACACACACACACACACATACACACACGCTAACATGCACACACATATGCTCACACATATACATACACACAAAAAGAGAGTGGACTTAGCAGAAGGTCTGTGGGTGGTTGGTGGTATTCTCCCAGACAGGATTAAAGTAGTTCTTTTGTGATCCTGAGAGAGTTTTTGCAACACTGGATTTTTATAAAACCCCAGATCCGACCCCGAATTGCCTTCACCTTCCTGTCTGGTGATGTGAGCTCTCTCTTCTCTTGTGCTCCTGCCGTTTTGGATGCCAGACCTGAGCTGATTCCCATACCATGCCCTTGAACTTCTAGAACTGTGAGCTAAACACATTTCCTTTGTTTGTTTGTTTGTTTTAAATAAAGCAGCCTGCCACAAGCGTCTCACTAGAGTCAAAAAAAGTCTGACTAACCCAGTGAGTTTTGGCATTTTTTTCATGATGGTGGTGGTGATGGTGGCAGTCCTGGCAGGGTTAGTGGCACCTCACTTGCTGTTGGTGCTTAGACCTAGGGGAACAGTTTTAAAACTGTGCAAAGAATAATAGTATTGTTTCGACCTTGCCATCTGTTTCTATTCATTCCTTCTTTTTTACGATGACATGTAGTGAAGAAGGATGCTTCTTTCTACCCCAGAAAACCTCAGACAGCTCAGACTGCCAGACTTGACCTGCATGGGATATCAGTCTTCCTGGTGTGAGTCAAGTTCCCAGAGAGCTACAGACTCAGATCTCCTGTTTTGTTCTGTAAATGTGCTGGTTCCAAAGGCTCAACACAAGCTTCTGCCTCAGCTTTACTCTGGGAACCAAAGTACATAGTTTGGGATTTCTGCTCCATACTTTCTCTCTAGGTAATTTTGGCCAAGTTCCTTAATCTGTTTGAGCCTCGGTTCCCTCTTTGTAAAATGAGGGAGAGTATTACTTTATATATTTAGAATGTGGATAATTGAGTTAGTTATCTTCGAAATAGCAGGTGCTGAGAACATGATACTAATCGTGCTAGCTAGAAGAAACACTTTACTTAGGCTTGATATATTGTTTTACTTGGGTAAGCTGATGAGAAAACAAGTATCAAAGTATTTTATTTACCTACTTAAAAAAATTTTATGTATATGAATGTATTGCCTGAATGTAGGTAGGTAAGAAGAGGGCCTTGGATCCCCCTGGAACTTCAGTTACAGACAGTTGTTAATCACCAAGTGGGTGCTGAGAATTGAACCTGGGTCTTTTGCAAGAGCAGCTGGTGCTCTTTATCCCTGAGCAATCTCTCCAGTCCTCAAAGTAGTTTTTTTTTTTTTTTTTTTAATTGAGCAGAACAGATTCCCTTCTAAAATCATGCAAGATGGTTCTGTAGCTCCAGAACAAAGTATTATTTTTGAGTTAGCAAGGGCATGGTGTGCTTTGAGCCACTTACTGTCTGGTGTTGAAAGCAAAACAAAACAAAATAACAGCAAACGATCGGTGACTCTGATCACAGTCATCTGTCCTCAGCCCTATCAAGTTCTGGGCGCACACTTCAAGTAAACCACAGATTCAAAATGATTTTCTCCTACAAGGAGCCCATCAACCAAATGAGTCATCTTAAAACAATTCCCAGCTGTATGTTTTCTGAATGTTAAGAGCCCATAAACACTATTCTGAACAGCTCATGTGCCATTAGACTTAGAGGAGGTAGCACGATAATTTCATCTTATCCTTTACTTTTCTACAAAAATACGTTTTTTTGTTGAAGAATAATTTACAACTGCGTATGGTGGCACACTCCTTGAATCCCAGCACTTGGACAGAGGCAGGTGGGGATCACTGTGAAATGGAGGCCAGCCTGGGATGGTCTACATAGTGAGTTCCAGGCCAGCTGGGACCACAGAGAGACCCTGTCTCAAAACCAAAAACAAACAAAAATTTACAAAACTTTGAGATTAATGCATAAGGTATATATACAATTAATATATTATATACATACATGATACTATGTATATTAAAGGAGAGAGGGAATTGTCTGTAGTGATACACATTTCTATCTATAAACTTTCTTATCACATATCTAGATTCTGAGGCCACCAGACTGATGATATGCAGAAATCAGCATGATTGGAAGTCAAAATGAGCCCAACATTTAAGTGAGAAGTTTTACTTAAGGGCTTACATAGTACGAGGCACATAGTTAACATTAATAAATGTGAGTTTCCTCCGTGTCTTTGCTCATGTCTTCACTTGATGGTTCAAGTGTAAACTATTCACACACCTATTGATTTTCTCCCCCACTTTCCCATGGATTCTTAGTGTTTCCTAAGAATGGGATGAATGAACATCCCATTAGAGATTGAGACAGTATCAACAGTGACCTGCCCAAACATGGTGTAGTTGCACGTAGACAGGAAGTACACAGGGCCAAGCAGACAGGAGTGAAATGGGATGTTCCCTGTACTCCAGAGGAACTCCTCTCTATTTGTTTGCATGTCATGGATCAACTATTTGAGGTGGGAGGTTTGTCTGTTGGCTTTCCTTCCCTTTGCTATTTATGATCTGCCATTCACTCATCAAACTTTGGGTAGCATTCAGACAACACTAGTTTTCTCCAGTGCCAATCTCTTAAGCAATTATCATGTTGACCCTATTATCAAAGTGTAAATGCTAATTGGAAGCATGTTTTAGCAATAAATACCAAGAAAGTATAAGACATAGCTTCTATCTTCAAAGAATTGAGCACAAAATTTTAGAGACTAAAGTAAAAGGAAACCCTGAAGGAAAATGTAGTTTTTGTTCTCTGTTTATTAGGCATTGTTCTATTGATAATGCAACGTCCACCTTTGTGTCTGTGTAGATCCCGACCAGGTTCCCTGTGTAGAAATGTTCTTTCCCCCTCACAATCTAGGCCTCTCCAACTGCATGTTAAACTGAGAAGATGATCTTCCAGATACAACAAATCACAGATTCTTTGCTGATGGTACACATATGGCTCTGCTCCAGGACTAGAAATTTCAACAGAGTTCAAAAGGACCATTGGTAACATTAAATGAAACTGAACTGTCTTGCTCTGAGGGTAGCTCTCCAGTCCTGAGCTGTGTTTAGTGCATGGCTCCAAAGGCCTCGGCTCCTCAGGTTGTAGGTAGCGTTCTCGTTCTCTTTACCATAAGAAGGTCCTAGTCTCCATGAGCAAGCTTGGCTACTGAAAAAGAAGCAGCTGGAGATTTTTTTCAGGTAGTCCAGGGGGGTCAGGAAGCAGGAGGGGAGGATGTCCCTTTGACCCATGAGATAAGAAAACAAACAAAGCCATGAGAGGCAGGAATGGCATTTGTTCAATCATCTAATTTTAGAAGCAAAGAGTGAGTTGGTGCACAGCTGAGCACCCCAATAAAACATGGAGGTGCTGAGTGCTGAATGGAGGGACCAAAGTGCAGAGTTTTGCAAGCAGGTAATTGCTCATAGGTTATTATAGCTCTCCAAGGGTCTCAGGTGTCTAGTTGGCTCTCTACAAACAAAGGCACAGGCCTGATAGGAAAGGAAGGATGTAAAGCAACGTTTTCTCCACTGACCATCCAGGAAGCAAGGAGGGGAGGGAAGCAGAGAGCCTCAGAGGGACCCTCCGTTTATGCTGTCTTTGCAGGGCTCTGAAATCAGTGGCTGTTAAAGAGCATTTGAGCTTTCAAAGGAAATTGCAGAACTAGTGGTTGTCTAGATGATGGATGGTACATGCGTAAGCTCCACGTTCTTCCTTCCTAGACCATGGCAGCCACCACGGAATCCAACACATTTTCCTGCTAAGCTTCACCATACTTCTGTTTGGAGACCCACCTTATTATAAAGATCATCTCCCTCCAGGGGAAGTCTTACTTAGAAATTATCAGGCAAGAAGAGACTGATACTAATCAGACTTTAGCTTACCTTTATTCTGATTTATTGTGGTGAAAGTGAAGTTTGTTGTGATGATGTCATTCTATTTCAGGGATGGAGTTTCTGACTTTTATTCACGTAGTTTTTCATGTTGAGAGTACGACTGATTTTTTCAGAGACAGACTCACACTAACTAGACTTTGGGAAACTGTTGTATAAACTGAAACATCGCTTTGTTAATCGTCCAGGGAGTATTCTATTTGTGTTAGTCTGACCTGGGCATTAATGTCCTGTGAGGTAAAACTATAATTCCAAAAGTTATAGAGACAGAACTAAAAGAGTCAGTGACCTGAATTTATTTATTTATTTTTATTCCGGTCACTCTAGAGGGAAAACAAGGTGTGTGTATTTTATAGGGATTGTATGACTAAAAGGAAACAACATAAACAAAGAATCAATGAATAAGCAGGTAACTTCTAATAGTAGTCAGTGTTGTGACGCATGTAGAACAAGATACAGTGAGAGCAAACTCAGCATTCTGCCAGCTGATTGGCCTGTCTCCTCTTGGTCAGCTCCTGACTCTAGAAACAAAGTAGCTAAGGCCACAGGCTAGGACCTGCTTTCCCTGGACAGTGTTTTAACAGACCATGTGTTCTGCACCAGTGTTGGAGACTAAGCAGCAAAGCACATCAAGTCCTTGCCCTTCTCCAGCCTCTATTACAGTTTGGAGAGACAGATAATGAGCAGATAAATACAAATACAACATACATCTGAAGGTGGGTGGAAAGTCCTATGAGGAGGAATAAAGCACTCTGTTAGCGGGAACTCAAGGTAAGTGCTATCTTGGAAGAGTGCCCGAGGGTAACCAGACAGGAAACAGAGTTTGAGGGGGACACAGAGGCCAGATCCTGTAGCATCTTATTGGTCATAATGATTGCGTAGTGGTTTCCCATTGTCCATAGTGGACAAGTTCTGAGATCCCCTTCAGATGCTTGGAAATCTGCATAATATTAAATCCTATAAATAGGATGTTTTTTTCCCCTCTGTTATAATACACATGTTTTATAAAGTTCAATTATAAATTAGGCATGATAAGAGATTAACAACAACATAATAAAATAGAACAATAATAATAGTGTGGCGATTTGAATGAGAATGCCTCTCATAGGCTCCAAGTATTTGGTCACATGGTCCCTAGTTTGTGTAGCTATCTGGGGAGAGTCATGGAACTTTTAGGAAGTGTGGCCATGTTGGAGGAAGCATGTACCTAGGAGTGAGCTTTGAGAGTTCAAACCCACTTTTAGTCTGCCTGTCTGTCTGCTTCCAGTGCCTGCTTGAAGACGTGAGTGCTGAGCTCTCTGTTCTGGGTGTCTCCTGTCATGCCTCCCCGCCATGATGGGAACCACACGTCCCAGAAACCTTTCCTTCTATAAGTTGTCTTGGTCATGGAGAGTATCACAGCAGCAGAAAAGTAACTAATATAAATAGTATAGTATACAATGCACTTAAAAAAAAGGATGGTTGTGTTCAAGGTAGGATGAGTCAGGTTGGTGTGTGGTGTCATCATGCTAATCAAAACAACACGCGATTTAAAATTTATGAGTTAGAATTTATTCCTGGGAGTTTTCATTGACTGTTTTTGGATTGCAGTTGACTATGGGCAACTGAAACCCTAAGAAGTGGAATCCTAGGTAAGGAGGTTGAGGATTCCTGTATTCCAAACAGACTGTAAAGATTTTGGAGGGTTTTGACTTTGCGATGCCATGGTCACAGCTACATTAAAAAAATAATCACTCCGGTTCTGAGGGGAAAAATGTACTGCAAAAGGTTCAGAGCAGAAACTATGACTGGATAGGAGGCTGGAAAGGAAGAGGGAGGAAAAGACTCGGAAGAGAGTGTGGTTGTCTGCTGTGTAAGGTAGGAAGCCCCCACGTGGGGCTGCGGGTGAGAAACGATGCCATGCTGGCCATCTGCCCTGCAAAGCCTGTGCTGAGCTCTGCTCACCCATTCCTCTTTCCTGCACTGAGGCCCAAGGCTGCGGTGCAGCCACCATGGAGCCCAGGTGCCCCTCTCGGTATTCCACCTACTCGCCACCCTATTTCTGTGCCAAGCTCCTGCTTCTTGCCGGAAAACCATGGAAGCATGGCACATGGGCTCCCCTATACCTATTCTGATGTAATTCGAGCCCCGCCCACGGAGGACTGTGGCCTGCGTGTGAGGGATCAGCTGACCCCAGGGCTCCACTTTGCCCTTTTTGTTTCCAGAAGCCAGATTCTTCCCATCTGGCCCCGAAAACTTCCTCTGGAAAACTGCTTTGCTGGACTTGTCTTTTGAAATGCTTAGACAAAAGCTAGATAAAGGGGCGAAGAAAACCGCCTTTGCTCTTGACAAAATCTGGATTTGATAGTCCTGTTCTGGATGCTGGAGACTGAACTTGAGGCCAAACTTAAGCTGCTTTCCTTTCTCTTGGCATTTATTTTATTTATGTGTCTGAATACCTATGTGTGGGTATGTGCTGGCTGAGGCCCTGAGGCGTCCAGGTCCCCTGGAGCTGGAATTACAAGCAGTTGTGAGCCATCATGTGTGTGCTGGGTTCTGCACCCCAGCCCTCCTACAAGAACTACAAGCGTTCAACCGCTGAGCCGTCTCTCCAGTGCCTCTGTTGGCCTCATGTTAGCATCCTAATATTCCTCCCCATAGAACTCTCCGTGTACTGGGACAAAGTTCACCTTTAAAGGGATGTGACACACAAAACAGTCTCTTGGAACACACCTATAATCCCAGCACTTGCGATTTGAAGGCAGGAAGCTCGGGAGTTCAAGATTAACCTCTGCTACACAAGGAATTGAAGGCTAGCCTGGGGTGCATGAATACTGACTTTAAAGAGCTCAAAGCTCAAAACCAAAATAAAACTCCAACCAGTCATACAAATAAAACCCCCAAAGGCTATTATATTTGTTATTGACTAAAGATTATCACTCTAAGATTTTTATTCTGTGAAATTTGCTAAGGCTATAGACTCAGATACGATGTATTTTGGTAAATTTCCCATGTATATTTCAAGACTGCATATTCTCCAGTTATTGGGAATAGTGCTTTAGATACCTCAGTTAGGACACATTGACTAATTGTGTGGTTCATATTGTTTATATCTTTATTGATTTTTATGTTCATTTTGAGAAACATCATGAGTATTAATGTATTCAAATCTCTCACAATGATTATTATTTTTCCCGTTTCTCTTTTTGCTTTATATTGTTTGAGTTTATGACTTTGAGTCTCAGAAATTTAGACTTTCTGTAGCTTTCCAGGTGATGCTTCTATATTTATGAACTGTCACTGTTTGTAGAAGCCTGTTGTCTCCTGTAATGTCTACGTTGCTGTCATGGGTGTAGTCACATCCACTTCACGGGGTGAGTGATTAGTGTGCTGTTTCTGTTCTGTCTTTTACTTTGAACATATTTAATGCCTGCCTTTAACAAATAGGGTTGCTTTTTGATTTCTCAGTCTTTCCATTGAATGTTTAACTGGCTTACAGCCAATGGAATTACAGGTATATTTAGAATTAGAGATACCAGCTTTTGATTTGCTTTCAACATTTTTCACCTTTTCTTCTTTGTTTTTTGTCTTTGTTTATACAAGCTTTAAAAAGTCATGTGTTTGGTTCCTCTAATAGCATATGACTCAGCCATTCCTTTACAGTTGTTCAGTGCTTACCTTAGCAATCACAGCATGCATTCTTAATGATTTAAAATCCAATGTATATAATTAATTCTGTTATCACTTCCTAGAGGCAGTGAACCTGACAGCACCACTCCCTTTAGTGCCTACTTTTAGCTTATTTACTGCTGGGTGCATTTGGGTCCTACATGTGTTTTAGGCCCAGTAAGACCACCGTTGCTGACCTGACCTTGTCCGTGTCTGTTTAGAGTTGCCCATGCACCGTCATCTGCAAGGCTCTTCACTCTTTCTAGTTTCTGAGTTTTTGTCTAAGATCATTTTTCTTTTGTTTAAGAAAATTTAGTGTATTCCAGTTGAATTGGTGTGCTGCTAATTTCCTTCAAAACATCTTTTCTTAACCTTTATTTTTGAGGAATTTTCTGGATATAGAATTCTAGATTGACATTTATTTTCTTTCCCTACTTAAATATTTCAGTGTCTCTGGATTCCATTGTTCTTCCTAAGAATTAAGGTATAAGTAATCCCCCCCCCCCACTGTTTTTTAGACAATGTGTTGGTTCTTAAGTGGCCTTACTACGTGCATAAATGAACTTTTCCTTTGATTTTTCCTGCTTAGTGCTTGCAGTAAGCTTCAACCAGCAGCTTGCTAACTTCTGCTACTTTTGACGAATCCTTAGCTACCCTTTTTCAGACATTTTCACAAACACCAGGGAATCTTCTTATATCTTTGCCTTATATCTGTCCTTTTATCTTTCTAGTTTCTTTTTTTTTCCCCTTTCCTTTCCTTTCCAATTGGGTATTCCACTCTAATATCCTTTAGTCTGTAAATCCAGAGACGGCAGTCTTCTAGAATAATCTCACCTGTTTCTTAAAAAAAAAAAAAAAAAAAATTCTAGTGTTTAAGTTTTCAGCTCTTACCCAGAATTCTTCATTTTTTCTTTTTAAGTTTAGAGAACACTAAATATAGGTATTTCAAACTCAATGTCTGCTACTGCCACCACTTATATTTTCTCTAGTTTAGTTTTTATGGTTTCATCTGGGGTTGAATAGAGCCTGTTTCTCCTCATTTGCCTGGTTATTTTTGTGCTTGTGTGTATTGAGATTTATGTGTCTGTGTGTACTTAACTTGTGGCGTGATAGAGGCATCACCTACAGGAGTAAAACGTCTCTCCTCATTTAGCGGTAATTCATCTGCTCTTCCTCCTCAGCCCTGGGTAACCTTTGCTCTACTTTTAGCCTGTCTGTATTTGTTTATTTTAAATAAATCATGTAAGAGAATCATATAGTCTTGGACCTTTTGTATCTGACTCATTTCACTGCTGTAGTGTTTTAAAGGTCCTTGCATGCTGTCGTATTATTGATCAGAACTTCATTTCTTAAGGGTGTGAGATTTCATTGTACTTCCATTCTTTCATTTTGCTTATCCATTTATCTGTTGGTAGATGCTTGGCTTAGTCTCGTCTTTTGGCTATTGTCAGTGTGCTGTTGAGAACAGTAATGTACAGGTACATGTTTGAGTCCTTGTTTTCAGTTGTTTGGGGGTAAACGTAGGAATGGATTGACTAACTCGTGTAGTAATTCTGTATTAGAATGTTTTAGGAGCAGGAAAACTGTTTCCATGGTGCTTTTACAGCAACTGCCAATGACTATTCCCCCGCCCCCCCGCCCCCAAGTTATAGCCATCCTCCTTGTTGAAAAGTCCTGTCTCATTCTGGTTATTATTTACATTTCTTCAGTGACCCACAGTGCTGGGGATCTTTTCATGTGCTCATTATTATTATTTCTATTTCTTCTCTGGAAAAATGTCTGTTCAAGCCCATTTTATTTTTTAATAAGAGGTTGTATCTATTGGTTGGTGAGTTGCAAAAGTTTCTTCTACATTCTAAATCTGGAATCTTCTTATTTTACGATGTGCAGACATTTCTGCAGCTGTCCTTTCACACTGCTAAAGATACTCTTTAATAAGAAGTTTTTCATTTTTGTTAGGTCTAATTTTTATTTTCTTTTGTTATCTGTTCTTTTAGCATCATATTTATGAAACTGGAGCCAGATGTGGTGGCACACGCCTTTAATCCCAGCACTTCGGAGGCAGAGGCAGGAGGAACTCTGTGAGTTCAAGGCCAGCTGGGTCTACATAGTGAGTTCCAGGCCAGCTGGGGCTGCAGAAAGACCCTGTCTCAAAACAACAAAACTGTTGCTAAACCCGAGATCATGAATTCATACTCACTTTATCTTCTTCTTAAATTTTTTTGTTTTATCTATTTTTATTTTATGAGTATGAGTGTTTTGTTGGCATGTATGTAAGTACATAGCATGTGTGTGCAATGCTTGTGGAGGCCAGAAGATTCTCCTGGAACTGGAGTTATAGATGTTGTTGGCTGCTATGTGGGTTCGGGGAACTGAACCTGAGTCCTCTATAAGAGCAGCCAGTGCTCTTAACTGCTGAGCCATCTCTGAAGCTCATATCTTCTTGTTCTTGAGCATGTTACCAATGTATAATGCCCTACCTCATCCACTATTATGGTTTTCACATTAAAGTATTTTGTGTGATAATTAATTATGGATATCTTGGTTTTGGTCCAGAGTTTTCTTGCTGTCTTAAGATTTTTTTGTGACTTTAAAAAAGTGTATCCTATAAATACTAGTTATAAATAGGTAATACTAGACAAAAGCAGTAATCTGAGTGGTGTATTAAACTTGTGTACATTATACACTCTGTTCCCTTTTAAACCCAGTTGTTTTAGTAACCCACAAGGCTATTTTGGTAACATCTACAATTTTTGTTCTGAATTATAAATATACTTTTGGTCTTTTAAAACGTTCATTGGTTAGTCACTTAAACCTTTGCACTGTGATTTACTCATTCTGACCTCTGTTATCTCAGAATACCTGCCTAGACTCACTTCTTTTCTTTCTAAGAGTGGTCTTTTCAAGAGTATTTCCAAAGACAGTATCTCTGATATTAAAATTCTAAATTCTTGTGTTATTGAGAATCTCTCTCTCTTGGTTGCTCTCGCTGTCTCTCACTTGCTCTCTCTTTCTCTCTTTGAGACAAGATCTAATTATGTAGCCCAGGTTATCCATGAACTCATGATCCTCCTGCTTCAGCCTCCTGAGATCTGGGATCCTAGGTCTGTGCTACCACGTTCAATGCCCTCATCTTAATGCCTTAAGTGATACCGCGATGGGTGTAAACACCTAGATTTAATTTTCTACCTTTAGCTCTCTAAGCATATTGCATCTTTCTAGGATTGTTGACGAAGGGATTTTTGTGACTTTGCTTCTGTTTGCCTTAGACAGAATCTTAGGTGGAATAGCTCTCTGCAAGTTCTTAGGACTATCTTTTAGCCTTTATTCACTTTAAATTTCACTGTAGTACATCCAGATATATTTTTTTCTTTATTAACCTGTTAGTACTACATGAGAAGCTCCTATCTGAGGCATTATATATTTATTCCAATTTTGGAATCTTTTACTGATGATTTCTTAAAATATTCTGTCCTCCCCATTTTCACCTCTGTTGGAGCTCCTGCAATCTAGTCACTGAGCCCAGCCCCAGTCCTTTTCAGAAGGTCCTTTCACATGAAGATGGCCTATTCTACCTCTACCTCAATTTTGTTTAGCAATTTCCATGTCTGTATCCCTTGAGGTCTGCTTGGAATGAATGCTACTGAACTTAATATTCTGGCTCAGTCATTTTTTTTTCCTTGACTGCTATTCAGTCCATTTACTGAGCTCTTAATAAAATACTTTCATCCCCAGCGTGATAGTTAATTATGTGTCAACTTGGCTGGGTTGTAGTGGCCAGTTGTTCGGTCCAACACTAGTCTAGATATTGTTAGGAAGGTATTTTTATAGATGTGCTGAATGTTTACCTCGTTGACTTCCAGCAAAGGAGATTATCCTTAAAAATGTGGGTATTCATTCAGGCTGAAGCGTTAGGAGCAAAACCAGGTTTCTCAGAGAAAAAGGAATTTTGCCTGAAGACTGTTAACAGAAGTTCTGCCCAAGTTCCTATGAATTTTGAACTCAAGATCATGATTTCAGCTCCTGTTTGAATTTCCAGCCTGGTAATTTATTCTTTAGACTTTGGTTTGTCCTTATGCATAGCCATATGTACAGTCTTTAAAATCTCTCCCTCTCTATATACACATACAGAGAGAGAGAGAGAGAGAGAGAGAGAATATGAATTACAAATTATCCCTACATTTCTTCAGGTTCCAAGGAATAGATTCAACTAAGAACAGGCAAAATATGCATCTTTGCTGAACATGTACAGATTAGCCCTTTATTATTACACAACTAATATGAAACCATGTACACTGCATTTTCTTTCTTTTAAAAATTTTCAACTTAGTCAATGTACAAAATGATGTGTTTAAGGGGCTAGAAAGATGACTCAGCATAGTACTCAGGTTGGACAGCTCATAACTGCCTGTGACCCTGACTCCAGAGGATCTGACACTCTCACCTGGCTTCCATGGTTCCTATGCACAAGTGATACACCTTCTCACAAGTAGAAATAAGATTAAATACGCCAATAAACAAAAATGTTTCCTTATGACATTTTCATATACATATATCCTTGCATACTGCTAATATTTGTATGATGTTGTATTTAAATTTTTTTACTGAATTTTTATTTATGAGTGTGTGTGTATATGTGCGTGTGTGCACATGCATGTCATGGTACAGTTGTGGGGGCAGAGGACAATTTGCAGGAGTTCATTCTCTCCTTCTACCCTGTGAGTCCCAAGGATCAAACTTAGATTGTCAGACCTGGGAGCCTTTTTATTAGGTATTGTTAGTAGAACTCATCTAGATTTAAAGTACATGGAGGATGAGCCCAAGTTGTGTATAAATGTTATGCCATTTTTGTCAGGGATTTGAGCATCTGCAGATTTTGGTATTCACAGGGAACCTGGAACCAAGTTCCCATGACTACCAAGGGACAATTGTAGACTAATTTGAGGAACCACAAAACATCAGCAACCAATCCAGACTGTGGTTTGAAAATAATCCCTGGAAAGTGTGTGCTGGAAAATTGATTCCCAATGTGATGGTTTGGGGATGTAGAGCCTAGTGGGAGGCTTTTGAGCCCTGAGGGTGCTGCCCTCGTGAATGGATTAATGTGGTCACTATGGGAAGGGTTTGTATTGTGGGAACAGATTCCTTGTCAAAGGACCCAACCATTCACCTTTCTTTGTGCTTTGCCATCTCTTGGACCTCCCACTGTGCTCTGATGCAGTCAGAAGGACGCTGCAAGATGGGGACTCTTTATCTCACGCGGCATGGCACCTGTCAGTGCTATTCCTCTAGGGAATTCTGATACACATACCCATTAATCCTGCCTCTTTATTTAAGGAAACCATGACTTCTTGCTCCTCCCTCATAATTTCTTCCCTTATATATCTTTGAAGATGCATACTATGCGTCCCCTCTTTTGGATTCTTTTTCTGTGATCATGGAACCTACTCCCTCTGGTTCTGGTCAGTCAACGAGCAGCTGTTCCTATTTAAACACTCATGATTTCCTTATTTCCTTCCGAATCATATTCCATTGGGCAAATGACACCTGCCTTTCTCTCCTTGTACATTTTTCCTCATCGGGTGACCCTACTCCTCAAACTACCCCCTTCTCACTGCCTGGGGCTGATCTGGTGTTTTCCTTAGACCCCAGTGGGTGCTGGTCTGGTCTGGCATCACTTTATTTCATTTTGATGATGGGAAGAGACTGAGGGCTCACATGGGGTCCAGCCCCGCCCCTGTCTAGGACACATCTCCACGTAGCCACTCAACTACATCCTATACTCTCAGGGGAGTAACTGTAATCTTATAACTGTAATCTTAGGTTTGAAGTTCATTAATGCCTTTCTGATCTGCACTATCTCAGAATTTGATTTAGGGAAGGAAGTAGTACTTTCTATTCTTTTTCATTACTCCCCTGATATGCTACTGACTGAATGGATGTGGAGTCGAGGATTAGTGTACAGATTTCTTGCCTTAGAGTTAGCCATTAAACTTGAGTTGTGAATGGGAATATTCCATTCCCTTATTCCAGTGGGAAAATAGCACTATCAGCTCAGTTTCATGAATGAAAATAGCTGGATAATGTGGCAGACTGACAGCAATCTTGTCAGCGATGGTAGATCCCATATGTGGCATATGGAAGGAAGAAGAGGGCATTCACAGGGTGTCTTGGTTTGTGCCTGCCTCTTCATAGCGCCTGACCTGATGCCCCATATCAGTGTGTAGGGGCACAGGTGTATCTTTACAGCTGAGCTCCTCCGTCAGTTCTGGATGGCAATTTGATTGATATGGGACTTAATTAGTGGGTGTCACTCTGAATGCTAGAGGCTGTCTGCTTATGTAGGCATCATATATACCTCACTGAGACACACAGGATTGGCCCGTGCCTCCTCAGCCCACTCCACCCTCCTCAGCTGGTGTAGCTAGTTTAGGTTAAATACAACGGATGGTTTAAAGGGAAAGTACACAGAATGGTTTCATTGACTCCCTTAAAACAGAGGTCAGTCCATGCGGGCATGTCTAATACAAACAACATATGGTTCCATCTCTCTGTTAACATACCCATGTTAGGCTTACCCACCTAAGCATGCTGTTTTCATTTGGATATAAAGTGTCTCTCTAGAAGGCTTATGTGTCCAAAGGTTGGTTCTCAGCTGGTTGGTGCTTTCTGAGGAGGTTCTGGAAACGTTAAGCCAGAATTTAGTTGGAGGATGTAGGTCATGGGAGTGGTGTGTCCTTGGGGGTGTGACTTGTCCCAAGGCCCCCCTCCTTTTTTTGCTTCCCATGAGGTGAACAGCTTCCTCCTCCATGGGCTCCCCAACATCATGATGTTCTTCCCAACAGCATGGACCTTGGGTGAAAGACATCATTCTTCCTTTAAGTTGCTTTGCCCAGTTATTTGGTCAAAGCAATGAGAAAGGTGGTGAGACATGTACCTTCTCAAAGTGTCTCACTCAGAGTCTGGGCAGCTCTTGGTTAGGCAGCACTGAGGCAGTTTCTCAGAGAAGAGAATTCCTGGCCATGTGCTTTGTACTATCTAGTACAAATTAATATCTAGTATTAATTCCTGGGCTGTTTGGTTCAGATGTGGCAGGGACCTAGCAGGACCCCAGCTCTATGAAATGCAATGGCACATAAGGAACAGAAACAGATATCTAAACATCCTGTTTGATTGCTAGTGTTGCAAGTTATGTAGTGTGGTTTCTCTTATGACTTACTCTCAAAACTAACAACATCAACGACATAATAATAACCAACATCTATAAAAACTTCTTTTGTACTGGTTTATATCCTGTGTTTATGTAGGCTATTTCTTTAAGGCACACAAAAGTCCTGACATAGTATTAGCTATTATATTAGACAAATGCCAGACCTGAGAATTTGAAGGACTGAAGGTTCTGTGTTGTGGAGAAAGCAAGTGGCAAAGCTGGTCAAGTGATTCTTGGGCTTAAATTAGCCCTTTTGTACTCAGAACTGGATCTTTTGTTTGAGCATGGATTATCCACGACCAAGCCAACCAAGCCAGTGCCAGGTCAGCCATGGGATGTCTACCTCCAGTATCTTTCAATCTGAACAGGCCTTCATTAGCATAAGCCTCTGGTTCTAAAAGATTTAATGGCCTAAAAAAGAAGCAAAAGTCATGGAGAGGCAGACACACTTAGCAGGTTTCCTTTCTTCTGCGGCCTTTGTTGGAAGTTTGTTCCAGGTCTTTCATGTCATTTTCCCTTGGCAATGGGCTTGGGTCCATCAAACAGGACAGACATAGGCTGGGGAGCTGCCGTGGTTTAGCCTGTGAAATAGAAAGATGTCTACTGTCATGAGAGGAAATGCACCCACCCAGCCCTCAGCAGTCCTGCCGGCGACTTGTTCCCTCAGCCTTCACTGTGAATGGAGGTGAATGATTCATTTAGGTGTTTTTTTTTTTGTTTGTTTTTTGTTTTTTTTGCTATTTAGTGTTTTTTTTTTTCATCTGAATCTGATGATTCCTGAGGTTGAGTTTTAGATCTGTTATTATATATTCATGCTGTTTCTCTCTGAAGCAGAGTGAGCAGAATATTTTAAGCTAAGAACCCTTTCCATCTCTCCAAAGTTCAGTTATGTTTATAGGGAAATGGAATCTTGAACTCCTTCTTCACATCAGATCTGTCCATGTGGTATTGCTTGGGTAATGTGAGGGCCCAGCAATACCATTCTGTGTGTTTTCTCTTTGAACCACAAATTGTATTTATTTAGCCAAAAAAACTAAATAATTTGCGGAGGGTGGAGTGAGGGTGTGGGGATTATGTGAGGCTTTATTCTTTGAAATGGTTCCTGAGTCTACTACAGCAACTATTCCTGATCCTTGGGCCTTAGTGCAACAGTAGAGGACTCTAGTCTCAGAATGTGTGTCCTAAACACAGGAATGAGGGATAGAGAAAGGAGAAATAAATAAACCCTGCTATATCACTTAAAAAGATAAGACCAGGAAAACATCGGCTCTGCTGTGCACTGAGACTAGAATGGAACTTTTGCTTCATTTATCCTGAGAAACACTCTTGGCATTCTTTCTTTCAGGAATTAAAATAATCTAGGGGAAAAGGCAGCCAGAATGACATCACCCTGATTCTTCTTTCTAAGGAAACTCTCCACCTTCCTTTATGAACTAGGTCCCTGAATTAGTTTTCTCATTGCTCTGATAAGCTATCTGAGAAAAGCAACTTAGGGAAGGACGGACTTGTTTTGGCTCACAGTTCCAAAGGTCTAGTCCATCGGTGAGGAAGGGTTAGCAGCAGGAACATGAGGCCTTGATCACACTGTGTCCTCAATCAGAGAGCAGAAAAGGATGAATGCTGGTATTCAGTTTGTCTTTTCCTGTTCTCCTTTTAAAATCAGTTCATGATGGTGCTAAGTTCAGGCTGGATCTTCCCTTAGCAGTCAAAATTCTCTGGAAATGGCCTCAAAGACACACCTGGAACTGTATTTCCCAGGTGACTCCAAGTTGCATCAAACTGACAATCAAGATTAACCATCACAGTCTTTCAAGACTCTGAGGAGGATGTAGAATTGTCAAGATGGTAACATCTGGACAGGTCTGATATTAGGCAAAGCAACTTTTCATAACTTAAATTCTGATGCATTTCAGGTCATAACCCTATTTGAGTTAGAGGAAAAGCATGTTGGGTCCATTGAGTAATTTTCTCTCGGTCATGGGCCTCTAAAAGGTCTTAGTTGAACCTTCTCTACAAGTTGAAGATAGCCAGTCACCTTGACAACTAACAACTAGCAAGAGCCAAAGTAGATGTCTCGGTGGGAGCAGAGTACAAACAGACCACCCAAGGCTGCAGCATAAGGGATGTGAACAGAAGCAGGTTTCAGTGGAAGCATTAAGACTGAGCTTTCTGCTTTTCTTATTTGGTTTCCATGGTAAGTCTTTTCAAAAGGCTGGGATAACTGTCTGCATACACAGGGGAGTAGTCTGATGAATGATGCTGAGCATTTACCAAGCACCCTGTTTGCAGTGCCTTGTTTGAGTCTCACAAATGCCTCATGGAATAAGTGAGGATTATTCTTGTTTTATAGAAGGTGAACTGAAGCCCAAAGAGGCCAAGTGGCCTGCTTCTGGTGATTTAGTAAGCGTATAGCTACCTCAGGTGCTGCCTGGCGATCCCACCATGTAGATGTCAGGCTCAGGGGTGTCATCTCGGGTTCAACAGTCACCCACTTCCTGTGCCCCTGATTCATGGGCTGAGTTCTCAGTGGAAGAGGTATCTACCTACAGCATTTAGACACGCAGGGGGCAGTTTCAGTTTCAGTCCCTTAGGTGGGTGAGGTGGGGCTGATACTGGATGTTGCCTTTCTGAACACACAGATTGAAGGCTCTGGGGAGAGTCTGAAGTCCACCCCATTCTAGCCAGGAGGACCTGCTGCTCACACATCCCACTCAGTGTTAGACAGTTCCACAACAACAAAAATAAATGAAAAATAAAAGCAAAGCAGGGCCAGGAAGATGGCTTAGTAGTTAAAGAGGCTTCCTGCCAAGCCTGACAACCTGAATTCAATCCCAAGGACCTGAGTAATAAAAGGAGAGAACCGTCTCCTGCAAGTTGTCCTCTGATCTTCACATGCACAAAATGACACACGTATGTGCACACAGACAGTACATAAAGAAATGCAATAAAAATTTAAAAGAAAAAGATTCTTCTACAAAAATGAATTTTCTTGCCCCAATTTTCAGAGCATTTTTGTTGGAGCAGCATAGAAAGCTCCTTTTCCTTTTTAAGAATATATCTTGGGGAAGTGATATATATTGAGTTTGTACATATGCTTATACTTGAGCTAAGCATGATTTCCTCTATTGACAGATACTTTGAGCATGATGGGGCCAACTGTCCTTTGAGGAACCAGCTGCAAATTCCACTCTTCTCCACAGCTCTGATCCTGGCCCTCCCCAACAGGGTCTAAAATTCCATCTTGGAGCCATAGTAGAATGAGCAGGTAGCTTGTGCTGTGCATTCAGGAACTGGATACTGGATGTTGCCTTTCTGAACACACAGATTGAAGGCTCTGGGGAGAGTCTGAAGTCCACCCCATTCTGGCCAGGAGGACCTGCTGCTCACACATCCTCCCTTCCTTTGAATACTGCCTTTCTGAACAGCCCAAGAATTTCTACAGAAACTGTTCTCTTTGGGAGTAGTAGTAAAGAGTGTCACACCTGTCTGTCACAGCCACAAGTTGGTGAGATGTGACAGTTTATTCTCAGACCCAGTGAGTGGGGCTGGCAGCGTCTTATCATCCCCGTGTCCTGACCAGCAGGGCTTCCTCACAGCTGCTGCTGGTTGTTTGCACTTGGGAGCAAGGAGTCCTGGAAGCCTCTCATTCTCTCACCCACTCTTGTTGACATTCGGTGCCAGGAAGAGGCATCAGTGTAGGTCAGAAGAGAGACAGAAGGCACTCGGGGCTCCCTTAGAAATCCTGACAAGCTAAGTGTGGGAAGTACATGCTTGTAATCTCAGCACTCAGGCTGCTGAAACAGGAGGACTGGGAATTGAAAACCAACCTGGTCTACATAGAGAGACCCTCAATTAAACAAAAAACCAAATCCCTTACTGAGCACATTACGTGCCTGGTAGTAACTCTGATCTTCACAAGGCCCTTGGAGGTGGGGAGAATCAGTAGTTCCATTTTGCAGTAGAGAATACCGAGGCTTTGAAATGATTACATAAGCTTTCCAAGACCCTCACAGTGTCTAGATTATATAGTTAGTTTCCTGTCCACATCTGTGTACACTGAGGAACATCTTCTTGGCCATTAGCTATTCTGCCTATAAAAGCCAAGATGCCGTCTGCTCAGACATAGCTGAGTCTGCTTTTGACACTGGGTTCCTCTTTCTTGTTACCAGTGGAGCAGAGCCCAGTCTCCATGATCTCCAGTTCCTTAAAGTGCCCTCTGGTCTGCTTTGGGAGCCATTAGAGAAGAAGGATTAGCACCTTGTGTCATGGGCACATTGAAAGTCTAAGCTTCTGTCATACACCTGTCCCTCACCAACGATCACTCTGTGTTACAGTCTCTGCTGCTCAGCTTGGAAGATGCAGTTGGTAGACCTGCTGTGTGGGTTCAGGATGGAGGATGGTGGCCTCATCAATAATGACGGCAGGCAAGAAGATGGCTAACGAGATGGTCACTGGAGCTGTGAGAGGTATGTGGGGTCATAGTTCAAAAGCACAGTGATCTGAAGGCTCTGTCCCGGCCCCATTCCTGATCCCATCTGACTCAGGAATGGGACTGGAGGGAGAAATGAGGCCAGTACGAAGTGTAAAGAGGCTGTGAAATAAGAACTCAGTTATCGAGATGAGCAGTGTGTGCTGTGCCACAGAGGATCCGAGGCAAGGGAGACTCACTCACACCATCCTGTCTATCTATAGTATTGGTAGTTTGCTCAGCATGATTTTTTTTTTACATTGTCATTGTAATAAACCGCATCAAAGTACTACTCATCTTGATTACTGAGCTCTTTTTTTTTTTTTAACCCTTTAATTTACACAAGACAAGACAAGAGCCTTCCCTCAGGTGAAGTCCTCTTGCTTCTCCAACCAGATCAGCCTTTACCTGTGTACTGTGCTCTGAACACGCTCGGAATCATCTGCCTCAGCACCTTTCACAGGTTCTCTTTCTGTGGAGCTCCTCCTATTCCTGGATCTATCTCAAATCCGTCAAGTCTCTGCTCGGTGTTTAGTTCTGTGGGGTAAACCCAGAGGGCAGATACTTTCGACCTTTACATTCATTGCTGTGGCGAGGTGGTAGAGCTTCCAAAGATATTTGATGTATGAAAGAATAAGTGAATATGAGAAACAGTTAAGGAGCCTAGCAGGCATCTTCAGGAGTTTTAGTTTGAGGAACAAAAGTCATTGGAGGCTTCTGACAATGGAAGTAATAATATGTGGTTAATGTCTATATGTTCAGGTGCTGTGTTAAGTACTTTCTAGGAGAAAGAGAGAGAGAGAGAGAGAGAGAGAGAGAGAGAGAGAGAGAGAGTAAGGAACACGTCAAAGGGCAAGAATCTTAGATTTAGACATAGATCTCCCTTTAAGAAAGTTTGTTTTGAAGTGAGGACATGGTGGCACATTCCTTTAATTCCAGCACTTGTGAGGCAGAGGCAGGGGGATCTCTACAAGGCTGAGGCCTGGACTACATAGCAAGCTTCAGGCGAGCTGGGGCTATAGGGAGACCCTGTCTCAAAAAGACCAAAATATCATTTTGATTTATTATTTGTTTATTTTTTAATTTCTATTTTGTGTATGAGTATTTTGCCTGCATGTGTGTAAGTGCACCTGTGTCGTGCAGTGCCCACAGAGGTCAGAAGGGGGTGTCAGATCCCCTGAAACTGGAGTTATGGACAATTGTTAGCCGCCATGTGGGTACTGGGAACAGAATTCAAGTTCCCTGCAAGAGCAGCTAGTGCTCTTAACCACTGAGCCATCTTTCCAGCCAGAACTTAGCTCTTTCTGAACTTTAATGAAGATGCTTGCTGCTTGTAGGATGTTCTCGGTCAGGAAGAAAATGAGTGTCTGGTGGACAAATGAAAATGATATGAGAGAGGACGGAGATGACATATCAGGACAATTTCCCTTCATCCTTTGCTTTTCTCCACTGTTTCACATCACCCATCTATCCAACGGGGCAGTGTTCAAAAAGGATTAGATGGGTTCATTGCTAAATCACTGGACAATAGTTCAGAACTAGGCAAAGATGATGCAGGTATGTCTGTTGCCCCCTGGACTGAACTCTGTTCATGACTTCTAAATGAGTTTTGAATCTGATTAGCAGTGGTCATCCTTTGCAATATTAGGCAAGCCTGCATTTAATTATGACCCATGTTCATCCACTAGCCAGCTCCAAATGGGAGGTCCAGCATGGCGTATTGTTTTAGAAGTCTTTCAGGGACAAGGGCATAGTGAATAGGAAATGCGACCCAGGAAACTCTTGGTTGTCATCTTCGTTCTGAAATTGACTTTGCCTTTTTGAACCTGCTTCTTCTGGAGTCTGCTGATAAGAAGCCTTTTCTTGGAGGTTGGTGTAGTGAGTCAATGAGGAGATGTCTACAGTGCCTAGCATGATGCCTAACACATGGGAGGCCAACTCATTCTTTGTCCTTTTTTGTCTTTTTTTCTAGTTTTCCTTTGGATACTGGTTACTGGGGAGAGAGAAGAGTGAGGTGAGAGCCAAGGCAGAGGGTGGCCTCTAGTAAACCCTGGCTAATCAGTTACAGATGACCCTCGGTGTTGCTGCTGGATTACGTAAATGCAGACTTAAGAATGGTATGTGATAATGACATGGTCTTTGGAGAGCAGACGTCTCTAGAGACTGCAAAGCATTTTTATATGTGATCTTAATGACACTTCTAGGACCCCAGACAGGGGCTGTCTCCTTCATGCTCAGGAAGCCCAGGAAAGACCCTCTTTCTCCTCCCTGCCTTGTCTTGTGGCCCACACAGTGAGCCAGCCCCAATGCCTTGGAACAATTCCATGTTGGGCAGTCCCCACAATCTTTAACACCTTCACAAAGTCTGACTTTTTTTTTTGAAGGAAAGTAGAGTTTTCCAGGAAAGGTTTCTTAAAATGAGTTCCTAGAACAGCAACTTCATTTTTTAAGAATTAACGTAGCTTTGGTTAGGGCCATGAGCTTCATTCCAGAGCTCAGAGTGGCAGGTTGAGACACGACTAGGCAGTGTTAATGGCTTCTCCCTAATCCAGGGATCAAAACCTGAGCGTTTTCCTTTCCTCCTCCTTCTCATCTGTATCCTGCCATTGTGATGTGTTTTGCCCACTTATGATTCTCAGAAATTCAAGTAAACTGAAGTTTTAGTTACGCTTAGTGTGGTGATCAGGTTGTGTCCACTGTCAGGTCCTGTCCTGAGTTGTTGCCTTCCTCTAATTTACATCTTATTGTGTGAAACAATAACTTGCCTTGCCCGGAGTGGCTCCATTTTACAGAGCAGTATTTGGGTCCTTTTGAGCCAAGGCAGAGGCAGGATTACCTTGGATCTTGTTTATACAAGAAAACAACAGCAAATGTCCAGCACAAAGTATAAGACACAGCCTAACAACTAATTTATTGCTACAACTAAGAGGTTATTGCCCATAAATTTATCAGGATGGACTGGGAACACATAGACTTGTTGGCATATTTAAATCATATTGGAAAACCAATCCTCAGAATTTGTTGAACAGTGAAGACCAACAAAGGATGTAACATTCTCATTGGGACTCTAAACAGTCTATAAACACACACACACACACGCACACACACACACACATTGTATAAGTGGTAAAGTGTGATTTGAGCTAATATTAGTAATTAAGATTATAATGAAAGAACCTGTGATGGCCATTTGCCATGCTATCAAGGGAAATTGGGATGACTTGGTAAATTACAGCTAATAAAATCAATACAGTTTTCCAGTTTATTGAATAACAATTCAATAAATTCTGACAATGTAGAAAGACACAAAAATGCTCATCAGTTTCTGATACACCAGGACAATTCACATGGTTATGCTTTCACAGCACTAACTCTATTTGGAGCTTTCTCTTACAATACAAGCATCCTTAAGCCAAGTAGCCTGCCGACAGTCACCTTGACACATGACTGACTGATGGTCACATGGACAACTGTGAGCTAATAAACAAATGAGATAATTGATGTCTAGGATCTGTCCTCTAAAAAGTGACATTGGAACTGAGATAATACACTTACCCTAAGGCTAAGAGATTTACACAAGATGATGGAGCCAACTGTACCTTAGCAGTTCCTGAATGAGCTGGCTGCCTGTTAGCCCACCAAGTGCAACAGTCAGGGTGCTTGTACACAAGAGCATTAGTCACATTTGCTAGGCCACTGATGCAGGGCATTCCGTGGACAGCTCTCTAGAATGCACGTGGTTGAGAACTGTAAGCACAGTTTGAGCACAGGTCTGGAGAGAGTTGACTTGGAGGTGAAGAGGCTAATCAAGAGTCAGGAAGACAACTCATCTTTCATTTAAACAGTGACCTTGATCCCAAACAACACTCAAAATGCAGTCAGAGTGGATGGTCTACTCACCTGTAAGATGAACAAAGGAGTTGGCCTTTGTCTCAGAGGATGGCAGGAGGCAGGACCCAAACACTCAAAGTTCATGAGGAGGGTTTGGCTTGATCACATCAGCCTATTCCTAAACAGGAAGTAATTATCAGAACTCGAGGGGGGTGGCTGGTCTGTAACTGCCACTGAAACTAACTAGATCTACCAGACTGTAAGTCCTGAAGCCAATTTGAAAGTGTTTCAGTTTTAATAGAAGTGTGTGGCCAGCAATTAAATAATTATACATAGAGATTTATATTCACTTATTCAGCAAGTGTTTGTGTTACAAGTGCTGTAACAGATGAGAACCCTGTAAAGCTAGGGTGGCTCAGTGCACGCATTGATCTCAGATTTAATTGTGACATCTAGTAAACTGGGCAGAGGTCACTCCATCTTGTAGATGAGGTGAACAAAGCTCAAAGAGATGTTTAAAACATGCTTAAAATTTAGGATACAGATTTTAGACAAGAATCGAACTTATATCTTCTGAAAACAATAATCTTAATATCAAGGTTTGCAGTGTCCAAAGCTCTGCACATTATAGAATTGCATATAATTCTTACAACAATTCAATGGAGTAGGTATTATTGATGGAGAAGGGTGTGGAAAAGTCAAGGGAATCTTAGTTTCTTCCTGAGAGGATCATGTCAGCCCTTGTCTGTTCACAGGGCCTGTTCAACACACATTCACATTCTGGGTACACTTTCCACCTGTCCTCAAAAGAGTCCTTTGGGGGATGCGATCAGTGTATAGCCTGTGTGAGAGACCTGTGTAGGGAATAGGGGCAGTTTAGTACTCTTGGCTCTGTTGCTCTTGTGTGTGTGTGTGTGTGTGTGTGTGTGTGTGTGTGTGTGTGTATGTGTGTGTGTGTGTGTAGTCCCAGGAGGTACTGGTAGTGGCCACAGTGGCCATACACTATCATCAAAGAATCACCATTTTTCTGGTTCTTGATGTGCTAGGCTCATGTCATCTGCACAGAATTCTTCTTAGTTGACTACTGCTACCCCCATAGAGAGGAAACAGGCTCACAAGCCTTGTGTCCGTTTGTCACAAGCTACTGACAAACAGTGACTGAGTTAGTAAGTAGCAAAGTTAGGGTCCTGGTAAGACATTAGCCACTCCTACCTTGTGGCAAACTGTCCAGGACAGTTTGCTTAGCCATATGCACTCCTGGCTCTCTCTAGAGACAGACCAGAGCCCTACCTGCCCATGACGACACAGGGCAAAGACTGTGCAGTATATGGAGGCTTTTCTGTGAGAACAATAGTCTGGGACCATTCTGGTACCTTCTAGTTGACTCAAGGCAAGGTAGGTAGGGTTTGCTTATCTCTAGCTGCGTGATTTGGTTGATTTAATAGCTCCACAACCAGATTATTTTTCTGATTTGGTTTATTTAAAAAAAAATCCCCATTGTTCAGGGATTGGAGCAGATGCAGAGGGTGCATTTATCCAAAGCTGAACAGAACAGGCCTAATGTTTTAGATTTGCTAGAGACTAGGTTGCACTGTAAGTTACCCAGCAGTTTACAGGGCAGCAGAATTCCCTGGTGAGTGAGGATGGCATCTGTCACTCTGAGGTCAATGAAGGTTAGGCGGGGAGAGGGATAGGCAGTTGACCAGAGTGGCTGACAGGTGGAAGGCCTTCCACTTCCTGAGCTCCACGGCTAAGTACTCTGAAGTGACGGGCAAGTTTGACAGGAGTTTCAGCCGCCAGCAGAAACAAGGAGGGCAGGGGAAGCCATGGCTGGCCCTGAGGGCTAGATACTATCTTGGATGCCCAATTCTTATGTCTGAGTTGAGGCTGAGGTTAAGGCCAACCTGAGGTAGCCTGTTTCTGCAGCTCTAGGGGTTGCTGGTTATACAAGTAAGCCTACCCAGGCTGGGCAGAAGCAAAGAAAGGCACCTTCCCATATTTGGTGGGGCAAGAACTGGCAGGATACACTCTCCTTGGGGAGGGAAGCAAAGGATCCAGGGCAGAGGTGGGGAGTACGGCCAAGTCAGCAGAAGGGTGAGCTGAAGGGAGAGTGATGAGAGAGAGAGAGAGAGAGAGAGAGACACACACACACACACACACACACACACACACACACACACACAGAGGGGAACTGCCAGCTCTGGCCATTAGAATCTTAGAAGCCAGAGTTTATCAATGGTCTTTTTCTAGCCTTTGACCTTGCAAAGAACTGGCCTGTCACATGGGGTGTGCGGTCAGGAGAAGGCGACACCACACAAGAAACTCAGTAGAAGCCCGACATGGTTAGGTTTGCAAAACTGAGGCAACCTTGAATTTGAACAGTGGGTTTAAGAATCATTCATAAAAGAATGAACCTTGGGTATAGAATGCTCGCCTAGCACTGACAGATCCTAGGTTCGACCCCCAGTACTGGAAAATCAACCAACAAGAATCACCCATGAGCTTGAAGCTCCAGATAGGCCTTTTCTTATTAGCTTATTCTTCACGGATTTCAATACATAACAGAAACATACACATTGATAGACAGGTATATATAATACTGATACTTGCATTGATTTTTATTTTCTGCTTAGAAAATAATGCTTCCTTCAGAACATTTGCAGTACATATACAAAGTCACAAAGGAAAAATTTAAATTGCCTACAAATTGACAAATAACCATAAAGTTTTGACTTTCAGCTTTCTAGGATTATCCTTAGGTATTTGTACAAATATATAACTATGTAAAAACATTTATGCAGTATTTTTTATGAGAGATGCTTGTTTCAAATGTTGCTGGCATATTCCTGTGCCATCATTTCAAATGGCTGTTTAGTCTTTCACTGGACAGACCTACCAGAGGACAATCTCAGAGTCATCCTCAGGAACACTGTACCTTCTTTTAGACAGAGTCTTTCACTGGCCTAGACCCTACCAATTAGGCTATGCTGATTGGCCAGTGACCTCCGGAATTCTCTTGTCTCTGCCTTTTCTATTCCTCCAGTGCTGGGGTTACAGGTGCACTCTGCCATGTCTGGGCTTTTATGTGGGTCTTGGGAATTGAACTCAAGTCCTCATGCTGGAGTGACAAGCACTAGACTGAGTGGTGTTCCCAGCCCAGTCGCTGTATCACCACTTTTTGAATGAGTTCTCTGCTATGGGACACAGATTGCTTCCATTTCACATGATTACCAACAGGACTGTCTTAGTCTCAGAGAAAGCTCTTCCGTTTCCTGTTATAAACAGGTACAACGTTATGATTTGGGCTCCTCTGAATTCAGATCAGAGCTGGGAAGGAATTTTGATTTGCATCTGGGTGCTCAGTGGCTTGACAGGGGCTGTGGATGGTTACTTCCAAAGTTAACCTGGTTTTAATCTAGATTAGTAGAAACAGTGTCCAGAACAAAGAATTTGAGCCATATCTGAGGAATGTTCAAAGGTATGACAGGGTCTGGCAAATGGAAGTCTGTTTAAGAGGAGCAACAGACTATGTAGCATTCTTCATGGAAGTCCTCAAAGTAGTTTTAAGTTTATAAAATGAAGACTGCTCTTTTGGGTCACAGAAAGTGCAGAGTTGAGTGTTTTCAATCACAGTGGGTCAAAACATTGAAGAAGAAAGGCAACAACTGCCTGGTTTTAACACAGTGGAATTCTATAAAAAGAAATTTAGAGGGGTAGTGTAATGACCTTGTTGGGGACCAAGGCTTCATCTTCATGCTTCCCTTCCATTTTAGAGACTACTTCCTGGTACTGTATGACAGAGGGTTGGAGCCCCACCATCACATATTTATTTCAGACAGGGCTGCTATTCACCCAGCTGACATGTTTGGTTATTCATTGTTTAAATATCAGCATATTTGTTAACAGGTGGGTAAATAGCATTGCATCATGGCATCCCTCCTTATCGTCCAAGATCCAACAACTGCAGGATTAACATAGTCCTGCCAGGACCTTCTAAGACATTTCTTAGCTCTGACTAAGGCTGATGACCAGTGAAAGATCTCACTTCCTAGATGAGCCAGCCTTTGCAGAGCCTCCTCTCCCAGAGCATACCCTCCTTGGCTTCTTCCTGCAGTGCATGCTGGGGAATGTAGTTTTGTAGCTAGCAAGAGTCACATGTTCAAGAACATAATAGTAACATAGAGCCCAGAATTATCATGAAGAAAAAAAAAACAAGGAAGCTGAGGTGCTGAGAAGGTAAACAGCAGCTCACACTCAGGACACAAAGGCCATGGTGGCCACAGAGGAGAGGGCTCAATCTTTCACACCTTAGTATGAATGACATCCTAAATCAAGACATTTTGGGACATTTGACAACATTATAGTTGTCTCTATTTCTCTCTGTCTGTCTGTCTCTGGTTTGGGAAGGGGGCGCTGTCAGTGTTCGGAGAGGAGTTGCACAGCTGGGATGTTGTCTTTTCAATAAGCAAAAATGAATTATTATTTCTAGTTGCCAGGAAAATCTACAGTGCTTTGCTTTGTAGAGACTTAACAGCCCAAGAACCACCCCCCTAACTGGGCCTGGAGGCCACACTTCCAACCCCTGCACTCAGGAGGTGGAAGCAAGAGATCACAGGTCCAGACTGGACTATATTTAGTGAGACCTTGTCTGGAAACAAACAAGGCTGGGGTGGAGCTCATTGGTAGAGTGCTTGCCTAGCACACATAAGGCTCTGGGTTTGACCCTAACACTGAAAGAAAACAAAACTCAACACCACACTAAATCAAATCAAACAAGAAGAAACAAAAACGCTCCCCTATAACTAAACCACTTCTTTAAAACAGAAATAAATACCTCCTGCCCTTTTCCCCAGAGCTGGTAGGACTGTAAATGCGAAGGCAGTTTGACAGTATTTCATAGAAAAGTCACTCACCATTTGACCCAACAATCTACTTCCTGGAATCTATTCTAAGAAATTCCCGTTTGCCTGTGTGAAGACGTTCACAAAGACACTGATTGTCCTGCAGGCTTCAAAAGGGACAAATTGGAAACCACAGGGCCAAGCCATCAATAGGGGATTTGTTATACCAAATTCGAGTATAACCATTTTGCAGCAGGAAGAGAAAGGAGCCAGCTTGCTGTACACGCATAGGAAAATCGGCAGACGATCTGAAGGTGCATCCACAAGCTGCACAGTGGCAAGAAGACAGCGCAATGGGGCTTTTCAAAGAAGAGCTTCTCTGCAGCTATGCCAGCGTGGAAGGGCGGGGCCCACAGTGGTGGCAGTGGGAGGGAATGGGAAGTGTGAGGGGACCCTCCAGCCTCCTCTGTGCTGCTTAACTCTTTCAACCCGAATGTGTTCATGAATTATTTATGCAATTAAAAAACTCCTGTTGACAAACCTATAGCATCTGCTGGAGCTGGTGACTGGAGGGACGCATCTTCCAGGAGTGGCAGATGAAAGATTGTTTCATTTCCAGCATGGCTTAAAAATAATGCAATGCTGAAACAAATGTAAATAACCTTTAATAATGACGTAAGGAGCACCACCAGGACTCAGCTGGTTTTTAATATGCAGGTCCATTCCGGGTGCCCTACATCTAGGAACTTGTTTCATTTTCATGACAGTTTTGGAATTGATGCTATTGTGATTTCTGTTTGATAGACAAGGAAACTGAGGCACATAGAGATGAAGTAGGTAGCCGGGGGAGAAGGAGGAAGGGAGTGTGATCACCGTTCAAGTCTGTTCAGCTGCGTACAGACACATCACATGGCTGACATGGATCTGAGAAATGGCTTCTGGGTGACAGGAACAGAACCATGGAGTTCCCTGGCTCCTACTTTAACTGTAGTCATGAGTAGACATTAGATTAAATGGAGAAAGATGCAAACCTTGACTCAACGGCTGCAGCTACCCTGGCCCCAGCTGGCCTGGAATTCGCCATGTAGAATAGGCTGGCCCCAATCTGACAGAGATCAGTCTGCCTCTTCCTCCTAAGGGCTGGGACTAAAGGCGTGCACTACTATATGCACAGTTGCCTGGCTCTTTTAACTAACTCACTGTTAATGCTTACTGTTAGTCAAAAAAGAAGTTTCTACAGCTTCCTCTTGGTTCTTGTTGCCTCGGGAGGGAACACCAGCTGTTCTGTTCCTTTCTTGGCACCTACCAGAGGCCTGTCACACTGAGGTCCTTCGGTATGTGTTTGTAGATGAAATGGTGTAGAAGGAAAGAGGTGAAGGGCTGCTGGGGGACAGCTGTGTGATTAGGAGTGATAGAGGCAAGGGCCAAGGCGGGAGGACAGGACCCCTTTAATCAACTAGCTTGTTACCGAAAGTCTGCAGGTCAGCTCTGCCCATTCCTTGGCTCTCTGTGCTGGGTAGCATTGGATTTAGAAGGTCTGGTGTTCCTGCTCCAAGTTGTGAGTCTCAGTACTTGATAGCAGAGGGAGGTGCTTTGCCAACTCAGCCTGATGCAGGAACCAGGGCTTCCTGGTGTGTACCCTGGCAGGACACCCTGGATGGACACTGGACCATTTTCTTCTACCACCCACTGTCTGGTTCTTCTGAATCCAGCTGTGGTCTCTGTCCCTCCCTGAACAGAGGCATCCTTTTCCATAAGGGGCTCCAAAGACCTTCAATAGCTTCAGGCTACCACACGCCTTCTTGTTGTGGTCTTCTACTGTCCACCAGCACCTTCCTGGCCCCCGGGAGTCCTGTTCCCTTTAAAGTTTCCAAAAGCTGCATTTGTTGAGCAATGTGTTGTGTTATGCTCTACGCAAGGGCGGTCCCTGTGCTTCCTCCCTGCCTCTCTGTACCCTGACCTTCCAGAAGACCCCATTAGAGAGGTGGAGGGCTGCCCATGCAGGCACTGCCCTAAGATACTCACAACTGGGCAAACTTGCCTTGCTCCTGAGTGGTCTTTGCCCCTCCCATGGAGGATCACTTGCCCAACCCTTGTCTGGCTAATGGAATGTCCAAGGACAGGAGTAGAAACTCCCAGAGCCACCGAGGTTCTGCCTCTCCCGCTCTGACTCAGCCTTGCTGGTACAGATAGGGTGTGTGTCCCTCTGTCTGGCTGTGTGTGCGCGTGTGCATGTGTGTGTGTGTGTGCAGACAACAGGGGAGCCAGAGAAACCTTTGAGGTCCTAAGCTACTCAAATCTGAGGGTTGTTTGTGTAAACTGATGGAGACAGCATGTATTACCACAGCTAATCCTCAGAACAGCTCTGGCCTTGGCATGCATGGACCATTCCAGTATTCAAGCTCTCCCTCCCCTATAGCCTGGGCTTGGCAGGAATACACCATTCCAATACTCGAGCTCTCCTCCTACAGCGTGGCCCAGGAGTCTGCATGCTCTGTAGGAGCATGGGAGATCACGGGAAACAGGGCAAGAGGCAAGCTAATTAAAAGGGAATTTCATTCTTGGATCTTTAGGGAAAAATTTATAAAAAAGATTAAAAGGGATCTAAGAATAACTCTGATTGAATTCTCTGTGGCCTCCCTCCCACTCCTCTTGACTCCCAGCCATCTCCAGCCTGACACCGAGTCCCTTACATTTCAATCCCATTCCAAGATTCCCATCCCTTTTCTCTCCCTACATCCCACCGAAACAGATCACTTTTTTTCCCCACTAAAAAGCAATCTTGGGCCAGGAGTGGTGACTCCCACCTTTAATCCCAGTACTCAGGAGGCAGAAGCAGGCAGGTCTCTGTGAGATTGAAGCCAGCATGGTCTACATAGCAAGTTCCAGGTCAGCTGGGCTACAGGGAAGACCCTGTTTCACAAAACAAAACAAACAAACAAAAACCATTAATTTTGGCCAGGTATGGTATTGGTGCCTGCTCCAAACTCAGTAGTTAGGTGTCTGAGGCAATAGGGTCATGAGTTCCAGACCAGCCTGGACTACGCAATGAGGCTATGTCTCAACAAACAAGCAGGGAGAATCTTGGATAACCCTTGTGTCTGGGTTCTGTGTCTCCTCTGGGCTCAGAGTCATTGTGACTGCCATAGGTCCTTGGGATTCTAACTCCCTGCCTCTCTTAACACAGACTAGATGATCAGTTCAGTTCCAAACCCAAGAGCAGCAACGTTTCTCCATGAAGGAATGAAGGAGGAGCACGGTGATGTAATTCTCTTGGCTGGGCAGCAGGACGGCAGAGATTGTGCCAACTCAAGTTAATATCTGCCCAAGTGCATTCATAATCAGGAGTTTGTGTTGCAAATCTTGTCTTAATATTTTAGATATAGTTATCTCCCTCATTCTTTTTTGAAACCCTGTAAGATAATGAAACCCCATTTTGTAGTAAAGCACTGAGAAGTCAATGAACTTTACCAAAGACATAAGGAGTGAATGGTCTGTACTTCGATGTGGGTCTGAGTCCATGACTCTTTGGGTCACAAGCTCTTCTTTCTGTATGGCTGGGGTCAGATCCACTCATAGACATTCAGTGTCTTCCTGGAGACCCTGGGATACATTTCTAGTCCCCAAACACATGCCAGGGGCCTGCTTCATGTCTGGTCTCTGCTCACTTCCTCTTTTATCTTCTAAGGGGACTTGAGTCTCCCTCAAGGTTCCAGAACTGCAGGAAGGCACTTTGCTTTTGTGGGATCAAAGGTGCCGATCTTCTAGATCTTCTACGTTAGCTTTGGCCTGGAGGCCTTCCTCACACTTTGTCTCTGTGCTTTTCTTGGTCCCTTCCTGCCATCTTCTGCTTCCTGTGTGCCCCTAGGACATGGCCCAGGCCTGTGACCTAGTGTGTGCTCAGTGAACATTTGTCTAATAAATGAATGATTGACGTTTATTTGTTCATGTCATATTAAACAGATTGTCTGGTTTCTCTTACTCTCTGGATGCGTTTCCTGGCTCAAGGCTCTAGGACACATCTGGATTTTATACATGTCATCATGGAGCTAAAACCTGTGATGAGCCACATCTTCCTCCAGGCCTGGTACTTGCCTCTTTCATATCCACCACAGGAGATTTTCCATTTTGATCACCTCCGAAGAACACCCTCCTTCCAGTTAACGAAAACCTTACGAACTCCTTGTTTGGGAGACTCGGTCTATTCCCTCTGACTGTCAACTTAGGTGGCACACACTCAGATTTATCAGGAGTTCTGCTTCTACCTGAGGGACATCTCCCTGAAATGACTGGTGAGCCTTCAGCCCTGTACCTTCCCTGCTCTCCAGCTCTCTTGTACTGCTGCCAAAGTCTTTCTAAACAGAGAGACCCCCCACCTTCCCTGGCAGGTGCTATGGGAAGGAAGGATTTGGGCAGAAGCACAGGTGGAGGTAGTGTAGTGTCTGGATTGGAGCTAGTCCACTAGTTCATTTGAAGCTTCATCATGGGTCACAGAATGAGTCAGGAGAACCATAACTACTCCCAAAGGACACACTGTTAACAAGGAGCTATCATTTCTAAAAATAATTGTGTTTAGAGATTTGAAGGAGAAAAAAAAAATCACCTCTCTTTGTCTTTTTGTTTCTCTTTAGTCCCTGGAGCTGGGGCAGAGGTAAGGAGTGTTGGGATGGGGCAGGGTGGGGGCCATCTAGGCCTGAATTGTTGGGCCCTGTCTCCTCAGTCTCCTGGAGTTGGGACGCTGGACCTCAGAGGAGCCTGGCCGCAGATTCCGTTCTGGGAGTGAGGTGTGGTGCGAGAGGGCAGCATGAGTTATCTCCTCGTGTCTTGGCCAGCTCTTCTGGACTTTGCAGGACACAGTGTCCTGACCTTTCCTCCAGCTATCTGCCAACTCAGGGTTTTCTACGTTTCGCGTTTCCCAAAGGCCAAAGCCCAAGTTTGCACTGCAGTTTCTCCTCTGTGCTCTACAAAGTCTTGCAGATCCACACTTGATGGGGTTTGTCCTGTGTAGCCCCTTTCTGTCACTGGACATGTGGCTACTAGGCTTGTTGAGCTGCAGCAGCTCTTTTCAAAGTGCTCCCTAAGGACCATGTGACTTTTCTCCAGAATGGGGAGAGAGCAGTGAGTGTGTGTCATCTACAGAAACAGGGAGGGTGGAGGGATGGACCTCAAATAGTAGTCAGCAAAAGGTGAAAGGTCTGAATCCAGATCATTAGACAGAGAATCATGGGGTTCCAGACCACACGAAAACTTCAGGTCCAGATAGAGAATGCATTTGCCTAGCACCACACAGTATGTGCGTGCCAGTGGGAACAACTGCTTTCTGAGTTCACGAGCGGCACTCTACCTGATATGCCATAGCTATTCCCCTTTGGTCACTTCAGTACTTTCATTTCTATTGGAATAATTTCCTAGCTATTGTGACCTGATGATTTGGGAGGGTCCACAGCCATTTTAGCATCAACATCTATGGTAAGAGGAAAAAAAAAAGTTTAATGTATAATGAAGTGTCCTAAAATTTTCTTGATTTTTTTTACCCCTATCGTACGCTGTAAGAAACTTGAAAATGTCCAAAGAGCTTAAGGTTTGCACCAGGGAGACTATCTGGTAGCTGTAAAATGAAGAAAAAACTTTGACACCATCAAGGCATACTAGAACTCAGAGGGGAAAAGAAAACGAAACCAAACCCAAACATTTTACTTATTCTCCAGTTAGAGGGAATTAAAGGAATGAAACAAGGTGTGCGTGTGGTGGGGATTGGCTCTGGCACACTCAGAAGTCAGGGCCAGTGTTTCTTCATCCGGAAAGTGAGATTGAACCTTGAGCCCAGATTACAGAATGGACCTTGGCTCCTGGTTTTGACAGCTCATTTCTCTTAGGCTAGCATTTCTTCCATTTATCCCTTTATCCTGAACAGAGTGGGAGCAATGCACAGCTCACACCTGGAGCGAGTCTCTCCAGGCAGAAAGGGAGATCCCAATTGCTGAGCATTTGGATAAAGAAAGAGGTTCAGGTTTAACTTGACCCCTGTGATTGGGCTGGTTCAATTAATTTCTCATGTGATCTGCAACTTTATTAATTTTCTGGACTCATGCTAGGTTTATTTCTACTCAGGTTTTTTCCTAACATAAGGCTTATTAAGGCTATTGAATTAAAATCAAGAGCTTTGGCGAAATAGTTGTGCTTTGTTAGGGTTGCCAAATATTGCACAGGGGTGTACTTATACTAAAAAAACTACTTCTAGATTATCTAAAATTCAAATTTAATCAGAGTATTAGGTATTTTATGTTGCTAACTTTACCAGCTCCATTTGAGCTATATACTAAATGCCCTCTGGAAAATTTAAGTTTGGGTAAGGATTAAAAAAAATTTTTAAACTTATTTTTATTTTATGTGTTGAGGGTTTGACCTGCATGCATGTAAGTGCACCCATGTCATGTAATGTCTGTGGAGCCAGAAGAAGGCATTCAGTTCCCCGGAACTGGAGTTACAGATGGTTGTTAGCTGCGATGTGGCTGCTGGGAATTGAACCCAGGTCCTCTGAGAGAGCAGCCAGTGCTGTTAACCACTGAGTTCTTTCTCCAGCCCCTGGGTAAGAATTTTATAAGCAAAATCAGGCATTAAATGCTTTAAGGGGATAAATAACTTTTTGCTGAATGAGACATGTAAACTAAATCCAGATTTCTCTGTATCTGTCTTGTTTAGGTATAGTGTGCTTTGTAAACTCACTGTGAAAACTGTTTGTTTTTAAATATTAACCTTGCTCACCTTTCCTTACTCAGCCACAAATGATAGTATACGGATTTGTAACCCTCAGTGACTAGTTCAGAAGTGTAGCATTGTCCGCTTAGTAGGTGTCTACCTTTTGTGGTGTTTGAGATTTCTTTCGGTGAAAAGGCCATATAATTTTATGAGATTTTTCCTTGCCTTCTCTGGGCCATCAGTCTGAGTCTCCCCACAGAAAGTGGCTAAATATTCACCTTTTTGTGCTGAGCATGCCTGTACTCTCAGATTCATTACTTCAACCAATTCTGGCAATCCTATGTCCTCAGTCCCGATTTGGTAATCTGAAGTGCAGAGTGCTCCCAAATCCCAAACTTCTCAGAGCACTGATATGATGGCATAAATGAAAAATCCCATACTTGACCTTATGTGACAAGCCACAGCCAAAATATCAAATAAAAGCACCTGCAAAAGGTAGATATGGAAGCTTCATCAATAAGTGAAAAGACTGGGACTCAAACCCAGGTCTGATTGTACTGTGTATTCTTGTCCATGGCAGAATGTTTCCCACAGGAAGATCAGGTCAGGAGTTTGTTGCCGGTCTTCTGAAATGTGGGAGGTATAGAGACTAATTGAGAGTAGGAGGAACCCAGGAAGTTTTCTTTTACCAAAACCAACAGACAAGTTTGGGTCCCTTGGCCCCCTAGAAGAAGCTTGTGGAGAATGGAAGAGTCTCTCCTCTGAGGAGATGGATGCTGATTAGAAACCCTGAATTTGATGCCTTTTCGGATTGGAATGCACATATTGTTTAGGGGTCTATGATTTAATCTCTGTATACATAAGAACCACTTGATGATTGTGTGAAATCATACATGTAGTCGTATAAAAATTCCTGAGCCTATGCTCAGAGATTCAGATCCTGGTTCCTGTTCTGTATTCTGGTTGGAGACTGGAGCTGCTGCCTTGTACCTCTCTAGCATATGACGACACACAGCTACATGGGTGTGCACAAACATGTGGAGGAACCCTGGTTGAGACCATGAGGGACATGTGTCTCAGAACTCTGTGTATCTTTTAAGCTGGGACAGAGCAAGGCACATAGTAAATATTAATTAAAAGTCCTGAGAAAGTTTCAGGCTTGTTGGTACCTGCCTTTAGCCCCAGCACCTGGGAGGCAGAGGCAGGCCAATTTCTGTTGAGATTGAGGACAGTCTGGTTCTACATAGCAAGTTCCAGTCCAGATGGAGCTGTAGAGAGACCCTGTCTCGGGTCTCAAAAAGACCGAAAGAGAGAGAGAGAGAGAGAGAGAGAAGAAAAATGTTGGAAAAGGGGTTTGGAAGCATGTCAGGCTGCTAGAGACTAACCATCTAATCATGCCTGAAGTTTTCTTCTAGAAATAGAAACATGTATAACAGTTGACTTTGATCTTCAGGGTCTACATTTCTGCTGAGTGGTTGGTGGTGGCGGCTTACAAATATTTATATTTGTGTACAGTGAAATCTTTACTGTGTTCTACCAGTGAAGCTGGAGTGTGAGCTTCTTAGTATGTGAGTGCACGTCTGTGTGTTGTTTCTTTCCACAGCTGACATTGGAGATTAGAGTTGAGTTGTAAGCATGTAAAACGCCTTTGAGGGAAACCCTTAATGAGGAACCAATCTGCTTAAATTCAAGACTAATTACTTTTACAGCAACATTTCTATATTGGATGCCTCCCATGAATAAGGTTTCTTTTGTGCCATTGATGCAACCGTAGCCCCTCCATCTCAGCAGAAAGAAACACCCAACACGTGGCCTGAATCATAGGCCCCAATGAGGAAGCCAATGATTCTCTTCTGCTTGAGCAGCTGGCTTGATTTCAAAGGCCACCAGGAAAGAAAAACTTCTATCTCGTGTTGACAAGCCCTTGAAAACATCTCCATTTTAACTCTGCTCTCCAGTCTATTCATGGGGAGTGGCAACCACCCCAAGTCATGAGCTCCTCAGCACAATGTCCTGTGGGTCAAAAGAGATTTGCTGTGTGACTGGGGCAGGTGACACAATCTCTTTAAGCCTCAGTTCCCTTGCACATAGCATGGTTATAATAATAATGTTAATAATAATAATGTTGTTAATAATAATAATATAAAGGAAAGATGCATAGGATGATTGTAAGAAGTAAGGGAAAATCTGTGCAAAGTGCTTGTGAAGTCTGAAAACACTGCTATCCTTTGATAGATGTGAACCACTGGGAGAAACTTGTAAATTAGCTGGAGATTAAAGCTTAAAAGTGACCCAAAGACTATCTTCGACTATACTATGTAAAAACGTAGACTGTGATAGACAATAAGACAGAAGTTCAGCAAGAAAGATTTAGACCATCATTAAAATAACAGTTATCTGGATGAGTAGATACTTAGATAGGATTTTATCTTGCTTGTGATTTCTTATAGTTTTCTTCTAGTTCTAAACTTTTCTACTCTTGCATATTAATAGACTTGCAACTGAAACAAAGATTTTAAAACTCTAGAGACATTTGCTTCAAATTGAACTCATGGTCCACAAACTTAAAGTCAATGGTGCAGGGATCACAGAACTGAGAAATGGTCCTACCGCTCAAACCCAGTGCTGAAGATCACACAGGGGATAGCTAGGGTTAAGACAGATAGATCATCAGTACCAAAGACAGCCCACCTACTGTGTTTTCACAGACACAGGGAAAAACAAGTCATTGCCTGGAAGAGCAATCGGACTCGGGAGGACACATCAGGTAAACAGAGGGAACACTGGCCAGATGAATCAACCTTCTTATCGTTGTTTCTCATTTGTTGTTGATAATAAATATATACCACAGATAACATGACCCTCAAGAACCTGGAGTTAAGAAGGTAAGTCAGGGCCTGGAGAGATAGTTCAGAGGTTAAGAGCTCTTGTAGAGGATCCGAGTTCAGTTCCCAGCACCACATGGCAGCTAACAACCATCCTTAAACTCTAGTCCCAGGAGATCTACCGCCCTCTTCTGATCTCCCCAGGCATTGCATAGCACGGGTACACTTACACACGTGCAGGCAAAACATACACTTAAGATAAGATAAAATACAATTTTTTAAAGAGGGTAAGCCATAGCGTTGAAGAGTATAGGAGGTTCTGTTCCACGGCAGATCCCTCTGATTTTCAGGTTTTTCAATGCACTGTAAGGCAATGCTGTATAATATATGATGTCACATTGGGTGGAAAATGATCAGTGGTGACCAAATGAAGGATGAAGGAGCTCTAAGAGGAGACCTTTGTGAGTCTTTGTGGGGAGCTGGAGGCTGTGCAGGATTCTGCAAATAGAGTGCCCATCAGGTTCCTTGCAAGTCAGAGAAACCTGCTTACGGTCACTTGATCAACTGGAAAGACGTTGGTGGTCCATGGAACCAGAGGAAAAACTGAGGTTAAAGATGATCAAGGCAGAGATTCTCAAGGACTGAGAAATGAAGGCACTGGGGACAGGACTGTGACTACCTTCCCTATCAGCTTTACTGCCAGATTCCATAGTTTTTCTCAAATTCCTGATCCAATGCTCTGACTTCCAAAATTGAGAGAGCAGAACCACTCCCATAATTCTCTCATGGAGTCTTGGACTGCCTCAGCCTTCCTTTCCCCTCACACCTACAGCCTTCTGAGTTATCACTTAGTAACTGTAGATAGCGATGGCTAGTTTCTCCTTGCAGTGTTATGAAGCCATGTACAATGAGAGCAGGTCAGATGGTGGGCTTTGGAGGTTGAAGTTGATGAGGCTTTGTGAGTTCAGGTTAGAGGCAGCAATTGAGTTCACTGGTAATTACAGCCTGAGTTCTAAGCTCTGGCCTCTCCCAGTCTTTTCTTGCAATAAGAGAATGGTAGTCCAGCTGTCTGGTCACCGGGGCTCATGGGGTGGTGGAAAGCATCTGGGAGAGTGTGAGTGACTGTCAAGAGTTTCATTTTTATCTTCCTCTGGAGAAGCCAGGTGCATGTTGGAGGTCCTTCACAGCTCTGGACAAGTGTAGAGTGGTGGGTTGGGGGCTTGAGCAAGAACGGGGGCTCTTAGGTTTGGGTCTCTGATCTGTGTCTGCTTTTGTGCTCTTTCCTGTAGGCAAGAGCAGAGGAGGGAACTCGAGGGAGGCTGTGTGTGGGAAGAATGCTTCTCTGTAAGGAGAGGTGTGGTGAAATTTTTTCTAATGAATGGCCTTCCTTACAGAGGTGCTGACCGAGTGCCTCTGGAGGTTGGGTTCTTTGCTGCTGTATGCTGGGTTTCCTTTGTTACTGTCTCAGCCAGGATTTTTAACTTTGAGCCTTCATCAGAATCACCTGACAGGGCCTCTTCCTCCTCCTCCTCTTCCTCTTCCTCCTCTTCCTTGTCCTCCTCCTTCTCCCTGTCTTCTTTTTTTTTGCATGTCTGTGTTTGTGTTTGGTGTATTTGTATCGTGTGTTCATATGTGTGTGAGTACACACATGTGTATGGGTGTCCATAGACGTGTTTGCATGCCTCTGTGTGTGTGTGTGTGTATGTGTGTGTTTAGGCTTAAGGTTGATGCTGGGTGCCTTCTTTGATTGCTCTGTACCTTATTTGGAGGGCTTCTTACAACACAGATTTCAAGCCAGGCCTGGTGGCACACACCTTTAATCCCAGCACTCAGGAGGCAGAGTCGGGTGGATTTCTGTGAGTTCAAGATCAGCCTGGTCTACATAGCTAGTTCCAGGCCAGCTGGAGCTACAGGGAGACCCTATCTCAAAATGACCAAATAAAATGACTTCTCTCCCAGATTTCAGTGCTCCACTTGAAGACTTTCTGATTTAGTGGGTTGGGGTAGGACCCGAGGCTTTGCATTTTTTTGTCTGTGTGTGTAGGTGTATACATGCTTGTGTGTGTGTGTGTATGTGCCTGGGCGCACACGCATGTGGATGATGTCATTCCTCAGGACCCATCCACCTTGTTTTTTGAGGCAGGGCCTCTTACTGCCAGGTAGGCTAGACTGGCTTGCCAGAGATCCCAGAGTGCTGAGATTACAGATGTGTACCACCGTGGTGGCTTTTTAAATGTAGGTTCTGGGAATTGAACTCAGGTCCTTATGCTTACGTGACAAGGACTTTACTGACTGAACCATCTCCCTGGGCCCCAAAATCTACATTTCTGACCAGTTTCCAGGTGATGCTACCATGTTTTGAGGACCATTGCAAATCTTACTCAAGTGCCCACCACTACTGGGTATTCTCAAGTCAAGGAAACACTGACCCTGGTAAGCAAGATAGGAAACAAACACTGTAAATCTCCCCAGATAAAGTATCAAGACATTTAGGGGAAGCAGAATAAAGGGTAAGATGGTAGACTTGCAATCTGGGGCAGAAGGGATAGCATCTATAGCTTATTTTATTAAAACCATGTTTTGGTATGCTGTAGGCAAAGTTGTTTCTTTGCATTTTGTGACCTGGCGAAATACTCCTGGTTTCTGGGAGAGACTCTGCATTAAGAAAATGTAACGGTGGGCAGTGTGCGGGGTACACACCTTCAATCCTAGTGCTGGGAAGGTGCGGGGTACACACCTTCAATCCTAGTGCTTGGAAGGTGCGGGGTACACACCTTCAATCCTAGTGCTTGGAAGGTGCGGGGTACACACCTTCAATCCTAGTGCTTGGATGGTGCGGGGTACACACCTTCAATCCTAGTGCTTGGAAGGTGCGGGGTACACACCTTCAATCCTAGTGCTGGGAAGGTGCGGGGTACACACCTTCAATCCTAGTGCTTGGAAGGTGCGGGGTACACACCTTCAATCCTAGTGCTGGGAAGGTGCGGGGGTTCACACCTTCAATCCTAGTGCTGGGAAGGTGCGGGGGTACACACCTTCAATCCTAGTGCTGGGAAGGTGCGGGGGTTCACACCTTCAATCCTAGTGCTGGGAAGGTGCGGGGGTACACACCTTCAATCCTAGTGCTGGGAAGGTGCGGGGGTACACACCTTCAATCCTAGTGCTGGGAAGGTGCGGGGGTACACACCTTCAATCCTAGTGCTTGGAAGGCAGACAGGTGGATCTCTGTGAGTTTGAGCCAGCATGGTCTATATAGGCCAACAGGAGTTGTACAGTGAGATCCTGTCTCAAAAACAAAACAAAGCAAAACAAAACAGAAAACAACAACAAAAAACAAAAGAAGGTAAGATTGGTAAAGGAAACTGTGCCCTTCGTGTGCTCCTGCTGCACTGGAAAGAGACATCATTTCAGGGAAGAAGAGGATGTTTTGTACAGAACATGTGGTACTTGCATGGTACTTGCATGTATCACTTTATGTATTGTCAAAATCTGTGCTCTCTGTTTTATTTTTATTCTATAAACAAGGAACCTGAGGTTCAATAGGAAACATACCCAGAATCACAAAGTGTTTAGGAAGCCCAAAATTTACATGGTTTGGCTTACAATTTTGATAACTTATGATGTTTCAAAAACAGCAGACAGTCAGTAGAAACTTGTGATATTGGGCAGTGGCAGTGAGCCTCAGGTCCCACTGAGCCTGGCCCTTATGAGGAGAAGGACAAACACCAATGTTCTCCAGTGTGTGGTGTGGCTAAGTTGGGACGTTGGTGGATTAGAAGTACTAAGTGCATTTGATGCTTTATTATCTTTTTGGCTTCCTATGAATTTTGTGGATGTAGATCCATTGTTAATCAGTGGAACATTGCTTGTAGGGGTAGGACTTAAAAACAGGCACCCAAATTGGTGTTCTCTTGATTTACCATCGGAAATTCAGAAATTTAAAAATAAAATAAAAACATGGAGTTTTAAAAATGAGATACTACTTATTAATTTAAAAGCAAAATTAAATAAATATCAGGAAAAGAATTAGAGTTATAAATTAGAGTGAGTTATACAGAGAAAGGAAGGAAAACATGAAGCACGCCCAGCAGGACATGTATAGATATTGTCATTGGTCTGGTCATCTATTTAAGCTTCTTTCTTCTGCCTTCCTTGGTGTTTTTTTATGGTAAGAGCTAGAACACCTAAAAAACGATGCAGAGGGAAGATCTGGTGAATCTTCTATGTAAAGTACTCAGAAAAGCACCTAGCTAATGTTTAATAAACACAAAGCGTTAATGTTTAACAAATGCTAGAACATTACTGTCATCCTCGTCATCACCACCGTCACCACCACTCTCACCACCATCACCACCACCATCACCATGTGCCTCTGAGGGAGGGTGAGAGCGGGGATGAGGTGGACAGCAGCAGCAGTGGGCTGAATCAAAGATGAAAAATACATCTCAGAGAGCGGATCACTTCTAGCCGTGGAAATTGCCTGAAAATTCCTGAATATGATGTAGAAGGCAAATAGGACTTGATGGAAAAGGCAAACTGGAGGGACTGAGATAGAGAGTAGGGGACTTAGGAAAGGAGTAGACATTTGTTAAGAGAAAAAATTGGATCAGTCTGTGAGAAATATTTGGCGAGCCCTCATGGTCAGCCCAGAAGGTCGTGTGAAATTTGGGTTCGTCTTGGCTAAATAGCCTCACCTGTTGGGGAAACACTGGTGACTTGTTGCAGTCGTTAAGGTAATCCTTGGAAAAGTGAGCTTCATGGAAAACTTGATGAAGAGGAGGCCACTAACAAAATGTGCAAGGACAGATACAGAGGTGACTGAACAGGAAGGGGCAGCTGGACGAGGGTGGTGGAGGCAGACGGGGGCAGTGAGGGCAGCGTGTAAGTTTGCTTCAAATTGATTTCCACACGGCAGATTTTTTTTTCTGCACCCAATGAGAGGCTAGACTTGTTGTGGGAGGCTAAAGGGAGTCAAAGATGGGCGACTGCCAACTGTTAGGCAGCTGGGGAGATAAACAACTGGCCAGATGTTTGAGAGAAACCTGTGTGGCAGCCTGAACATATGCCAGTCATCAAGATGGATGAGAAAACAGCAGCCAACTGGGGCGATCGTGCTTATATTTATGAGCTCACAGGCTCTCTGCCATGCCCGCTTGTGTGGGACACTAAGCAACTCAGTGATGAAACCCAAAGTGATTCTCTCTTCCGTAGTGTTAATTAGGAGCTTGGTAGCAAAACAAGAGCCTGGCAGAGCAGTGAAAGAGGGAGCTTGCAGGAGCCAGCCTCCCTCAGCCCGAAGCTTGATGTTCCGTGCTGTGATTGATGAATAGTGGCTGGAGGGTGCAGGCACGTTAGAACGTCCTGTTCCTGTCACTCTGAGAGCCAGAGGCATTAGCAGCCTGGTGATGTGGCTTTGGCTTAACTCTCCTGTAAGGTTGACCTTTTCAGCCAGTTCAGCATCCTGGGACTGTGAGACACAGGATTCTTGGCATCATCTACAGACCTGAGAATCCTTAACGGCCTCTCATTTTCCTGCTACTCCAAGAGGGTTAACCATCTGAGTTTTTAAGCCAGCAGTAAGCAGGCTTGAACCCTGCGGCTGTCTGCCTCTAGGTAGGTTCCTTAGGACAGTTGCTTGGAAAGCAGCTAGCCACAACCTTGGAACTCAGTGCGTGCCCAAGGCAGTCTGGGATCAATGTCTGCTATCTGTCTTGTGATGGCCAGCCACCATCTCTACAGTTATATCTGACCCTATTTAGTAAGCTAACTTCCTCAGTTGCTGTTTAAATGTGGGTAAACAAAACTTCAGTTCATAGACATCAAGACTAGCAGGCCCTTGGAGGACTCCAGTCCCTCGTCAATTGACTTCTAGGACAGGTATTAATAGCTGAAGGACAGATCCAGGGCAGGAAAGGTGTCTAAAATATGAGTGGCAGTGTAGAAGGCTCAAGTGGAAGAGGAAAACAGGAAGTGGGCCTGAGTGGCAGGAGAAGGCAAGGAGCAGAGGGTCTTTGTCCCTAGTCAGCTCAGAGATGACTGGTGACAAAGGAGACCAGTGGTCTCCTGCAGTGGTCCGTCTGCAGGAGAGTGAAGCCTGGAGACAGGGCAGCAGTGGGCCAGGCTTAGGTTACAGAGTGACTTTTGGCTGTGGCTTATTAACAGGAACCTGGAATGTTGGTGGGGTGCCCTCCGTGAGGAGGAGGCAGAGAACAGGAATTCAAAGTATTGCCTCCACATTAAAAGGGCTGAGGAAACATGTTGAAATAAAACCACCAAATCCCTGTCCAATCTTTCTTACAGGATAATTAGAAAATATAGCTGATTAGAAAATATGGCTTAAGGGACTCTGCCATGAGAGGAAGAGAGGAACAGTGATAGATTTTTGTTTCTCTCTCTCTCTCTCTCTCTCTCTCTCTCTACCTCTCTTCTTCTTCTGATTCTTATTTTCTTAGCTGAGAAAATGCTTTGATACAATTTGACATCATTCTTTTGTCTCTGAGTCGTTTTCTATTTTGCATACCTACATGTCACCTCGTACTTACGGCCACTGACTGGTTCCTGCTGTCCCTTTTCTTCAGATACTGAGCAGCTTCCCATCTTGTTTGCCTTTCATGCCTCCCCAGATCCTCTAGCAGTAAGACCAGGGTCACTTGCAATGCAGTGGGACCACTGCTCATTAGTTGTAGGCAAAGTTTTTGGTTGACTGTCCTGCTATGTTAGAGGAGGCACAGAAGTAGGAGCCCTATGGGAAAAGTTCTTCTTGTCCTTTACACTTTCTTCAATTATAGTTTGTTGCACAAACACATCTTGAGCCTCAGTTCCGGACACTAATGCTTTATTACGAATCACCCTACTACAAGCTGTAGCCGAATGTGCTAAGTACACTGAGGCGTCTACATTGAAATGCTGTGGGAGTTGAGAGAAGAGATTTACTGTGCATGTCAAATTGTATGCAAGTACAACTTGTACTGGGAAGATAAATAACCTATTCACTTCATAGTAATATAATAAATAAAATATTATTGACAGGTCTGGCAAGGCTGCTAATACCGTTTGGGTGTTGTGAAAAGTCTGATGTATAAATAACCATGGGCTTGTGGAACCACAGAATCTAGAATGTTAGTGCTGCAAGCGAGCTTGGAAGGCATCCAGTTTAGCCTCCTCATTTTACAAATTTATAAACAGATGTCCAGATAGGTTAAGTCAGTTGTCCAAGATCATAGAACTAGCTAAGGCAGGGGCAGTGACTAAGCCTCCTTAAGCACTGTCCCCAAAGCCCTTCTCATGCTGGGCATGTCACATCTGCTGTGTCTTGCCTCTGCCAAACAAAGTGCCGTCCGAAATTCTCCTTCTAGCTAGGAGTCTATACCGCTAGCACATCTTTCTTGCCAGAATGCCCTCGTAGCCTCTCTGGAACATTTCCTTGTTTCCCTATTGTATGAAACAAGTGTGTGTGACACTTCTGAGGACTCTGGCAACCCAGATCGAGGAGAACACGATAATATGTGGTAGTATATATTGCTTTTGTGACTATGTCAAAGAAAATGCTGATATATAGGCTAAAGATGATGCTCTTTCAGTGAAGTTGAGAAGAGACTATGTTTAGGAGGTTGGGGAAATAGAGAGAGGAGAAATAGGAGGAGTGGGCCAGTGGGTTTACTACAAGCAGATGGGAATATGTTCGGGTGTCCCACTATACATCAAAATGACAGGAGTTAACTCGATGTGACACAAATTTCAAAACAGCTAAAAGAGAGGATTTAGAATATTCTTACAAGGGAATGATAATAGATATGCTAATTACTGATTTTATTATTACACAATGTATACAGGCATCAAAACATCTCAGTATACCCCATAAATTTGTACAATTACGTGTCAATCAAAAGCAAAGCTAAAAAAGTCATAAAAAAAAAAGGTTGAGAGGTTTGAAAGCAAGGATCCAATTGCTTTGGCCCATCTTCTCCAGCCTGTCTCAGCTCTGTGAAGTGGCCTGGGTCCGTGCTCCACCTTCCTGGAATTCTCCCAAACTCAGCGGCCATGTGTCCAGCCCAGCATGAGACTTAAGAGGAAGACAGCCTACTAGATCTGTTGCTTCTCATCTGCTAGGCTGTTAGTCGGTGCCCCTGTCTGTTGGCCAGTCTCTCTTCTGTCTTGCTTCTTTCTCAGCCATTCCACTGACACTCCAGGACAGTACAGCTTCTCTTGCACCATATTTTTAATTCTTTCTGACCTTCATTTCTCAGTGTGGCTCCTTCACAGCCAGCGTGTCTGGTGGCCATGACACCACGTGCGGCTTTTAAAAATGTTTTTATTTTAACATGAAATTTTTAACATGAACTTAAAATTTTATTTGTGTATTTATTTTGTGTGTGTGCACACATGTGTACATGTGTGCGTGTGCATGAAGGAGGCCAGAAGACCTCCTTAGGTGCCATTCCTTAGGAAAAACCATCCGCCATATTTTTGAGGCAAGAGTCTCTTATTGGCCTAAACTCGACCATTAGGCAGGCTGGTTGGTCAGCAAGCCCCAAGGATCCGCCTGTCTTCACGTCCCCACCACTGGGATTTCCAGCATGTACCACCATACCTTGCCACTTTTTATTGCATTCTGGGGATCTGAACTCATGCCTCATGGAAGGTAAACACTTTGCTAACTTAGCTGTCTCTCCCATGGCCAACTTCCCTTCAAAGTCTGCTGCAGGCTTCCGGTTCATTCCCTCTTCTGACTGCATCTGAATTGCACAGTGCTCACCCAGGGCCTATTGCTTTGGCTAAGGGTGTCCTGTGGATTGTACTAGACCAGGGTTCTTTGTACAAAGCATAGCCACTTGCACTTTTCCTTAAAATCTGACTTATACAAGGTATAACTGAGCCGAGCTTTTCTGTTATACACTCATTGTAGCCAGTAAACCCCCCTTCTCCCACGACATCGGCGATGGTGACCTTTTCTCCTCTGGCTCCCAGGCCATTTGGTGATGGAGTTCATGTGATACTTCTACAGACTACAGAGAAGCTGCCACTTCATCTCTGGCACAAGAATGTCATGGGCATTTCAACCAGGCTCAGTCCAATGTCCTGTGCAGAGAGAGCTCAGAATAAAAGAGAGATTCTGAAGTAGCTCCAGATGAACTAATCTAGCAAAGTTTTTGGATTTATTTGAAAGGTAAAATATACTCATGGATGTAGGGCCTGGATACAAGAAAAAGACTTCTTTCTAAAATTATAGACTAGCTGCCGCCATCTTTATCCACAGACTGTCCATGTCAGGTGCTGTTTTAAGGAATTTTGCATACTTCATCTCATATAAGACTGACAACTCTATAAGGTAAATTCTATTATCCCCTTTTAACAGATGCAAAAGAAACCATTGGGAGATCAAAAATCTCCTTCAAGAGGACAGGGCCAGTAAACAGAAGACCTGGGTTTTCAGTCCATACATGCCCAGTGCCACCTCTGATGTCAGTTGTAGCTATCCACTGGCAGAATGATGGCACAGTTGTTTCAGCCTCTTATCTGCCAGCAGCCATTTCATTTCTAAATGCACCTAAGTGCTTTTGTCCTTGGTGTGCTTGATAGGATTACCACATAGCTGGCATTTTTTTTTCCATTTTCCTCTAAATTTTCCTTCCAAAACAAACCATTAATTGCCCCTCTCCTGAGGCTGTGTCTCAGCCTTTGATCCCTGTCATGAGAGTCACCATTAAAATGTCTTTTGGAGTCATTCCCTAGGACACTGCAATCCAGGTTCCTGCAGTGTAATCCCACTTGCTGATTTCCCACTGGCACTGAGTTTGGATGATGGGTGGTCCTAGGATCTGTCCTCTCACATAGAGGCACGCACTGCTCAGTCCTTCTTTGTCCTTCTGTCTTTCCTGCCTTCTGCAGAGGTCTTGGCCCAGAAGCATTTGCTTTCAAAGAATCTATGGCTACTCTTTGCCTCCTCCTTTAAAAAATATTTTATTTATTTTATTTTATGTGTATGAGTTATTGTCTGCATGTATGTAAGTGCACCCGTGTCCTGCAATGCCCACAGAGGTCAGAAAAGGACACCAGATTCCTCTAGAACTTGAGTTAAGGATGGTTGTGAACCACCATGTGAGTGCTGGGACTCAAGCCTGAGTCCTCTGCAAGAGTAGACAGTGCTTTCAACTCCTGAGCCATCTCTTTAGCTCCTGCCTCCTCCTTTTTAATTCACCCAGACTCTTCTGTTCTACCTTCTCTTCTCCAGTTCCCTTGCAGCTCTCATAGGCAGTGAGCAGTTGCTGTTCCTCAGATTTTCCCTGGAATATCTGTCACAGCATTCATTTGATCCTGGTCCCTCTCTTTGTCTCATGGGAAAGCAGCTGTCACGTTCTGCCATTCACACTTCCATTCAGTTTGCATTTATTTTGCTTTTTAAAGTGCTGTGCCTGGGGTTGTGTGCTTATAGGAATGGAAACCAGTCAGGACTAAAAAGATTTAAATAGACCTTAGTATTTACTCTTCAGTTTCACATATGCACAGAGATGCATTCCCCCAACATTAGTTACCACTGATGAGTCCACATTGATGTGCCATTATGACCCCATAGCCCATAGACAACACCAGGTTACCCTTGTAGGTCAATGAGTTTGGACAAACGCACAGGGAACGGCAAGTGCTACTCTTGTAGGCTCATCCAAAGTAGTTTCACTAAAATGTTGATGTTAGGAATTTTTGAAGCCTAGCAGTAAAAGGTTTTTAAACATGAACAAATAATCACAATACAATTTTACCACTGTCAAAATGGAGATAGCAATAAAAGACTGTTGAAGAATTAGGAAGGAATAGTCAAATATTTCTTAGTGAGACCTGCAGAAGTTTTGAGGGATTCAGTAAGACATTTTCATTCTATGTGTTTACTGGAGATCGGAGTGTTGTAAGGCACATGGGGGCCGAGGGGAAAGCTGTGACTACCCAGGCGCTTTTAAGTGAACACAGAGTGTGGTGATTGGAGTGGTTTAGAATTGAGATCAGAAGTTCCATAGATGGGATTTGAATTTGACCTCTATGATGTCCTTGTGGTGTGATCTTGGCCAAGCTTCAGTGTCTTCAGCTGTAAAACAGACAAGATAATAATGCTTGCTTGTGGGGATGCTCTGAGGGTAGGTGCGTGTATTTTAAGATTCCTTCATGGAGTGGGGGTGGGGGGTAAACAATGTCCACTCCACTCCTCCTTTTGCTCCCAATGACTAACCAAGTATGATTCCACCAAAGAGAACTTTGGAAAACCAATGAGTTTATTGGGCTTATGTACAGGGCAATGGATGAGGGTTTATTTACAGGAGTGTGGGTGATCCCTCCCTAAGGTGGCACCAGAAATGATGCCTGGATGGTGGCTTCCCCACAGCCACAGAAAATGGTGAGAGATTCTCCTCTAGTCTTCACCAATCTGTATAATAGCCTCTTTCCGGGCCACTTGCAATAAGAACTGAATGGTTAATCACATATTGGGAGGCAGGGTTGCACTCTCAGGTGAGGGTCCCAGCACTCTCTCACTCTCTCCATCCCCTCCCCCACCCATGCAAGGGGTGGGGGAGGGTGAACAGTCAACAAGCCCAGCTGTGTTGAGCAAGTCTGGGTAGCTGGACTCAGGAAGATATGTCTGTCTGTTGGAGGATTGTCTTATATAACAGGGTGATACACACAGTTTTCCCATTTCTGGCCTCTGGTTTAGATGTCAGTCAGTGGCATGAAGAGGTTGAGAGGTGACAGGAATGGAACTTGAAAGGCGGATTGTAAAGCCCATGCAATCACACTGGGTACTCCAGCCTTCTTCCATCTTCAGGGTCTGTAAGAATTTCCTGAGACGTTCTTGTGTGCAGATTTCTCAGTCCTTCTGTATTTTCTGTCTCTGCTGACTTGCCTTGGGGCGCAGGGTTCCTGTTTTTTTTTCATGGTTGTGCTCTAAATGGTGATGATGACTTCTGGCTATATCTCTACAAAATAAACAGTTTACAGATATAGAAAGAGGCTTGAGACTTTCTTAAGGTCCAGCTGAGCTAAACTCTGAGCAGGTGACCCAAACTTCCGGGGATCTTCCTCCCATTTCCACGCACAATCCATACAAAACCCATGAAAGCCAAACCTGGCTTCTGGCTGCTGGGATTGATGGTCAGGCTGGAATAAGGCCCCTATGTCCTGGTCCCCTCAGAGCCATTGTGGGCACAGATTTGCTTCTGCACCCCTCCCCTCAAGACTTTATGGACTAAGAGAAAAAAATGTTCATGAGCTTCCAGGTCTTGGAATCTGACTTCTTGTGGCAACAACAGCATTCCTTTTTCAGAAAGGAAGACCAGGTTTGTTTCTGCCAAACAGCATGAAGCAGGCATGGTGGGCCTTACTGGGTCCTTCATTCTGAGTGTTGGGAGGCTCTTCTCTCCACATCCTGCCTGACCACTCCTGCCTCCTATGGCTGTGAGAACCTTCTTGTCTGAGGGCGTTCCCAGCGTTTTGGCTGCCAAGGTTATTCCTCTGAGCTGATTAGCTTGTTCTAGGTATCATCAGGTTTACTAAGAGACTCCTCTAGGTCCACCCCTTTCTGGGAGAGAATCCTGAAGACACTAATTAAAGTAAGGTCTTGTGCAGGTGAGGTCATAGAGAATCAGGTACGTTCTGGATTAAGGGTCCGTGCCCTGATTTCTACTGTATTCCTAAATCCTCTAAAGCAGTCAGTCTTTCTTCACTTTAAAATACAAAAGCAGAGAGCTGAGCTCCCAGGATCTCTCTTTTTGGCTTGTTGGCTCCCTGTACCCGACCCAAACACCTGAGAGCAAATTTGTACCATCGACTGAATGTTTTCTTTCTCCCCTCTGCCAAGTGCCTTGTGGAGTTAAGTGAATGCCCATCCCAAGGGGCATCTGGAACCAGTTGGGAATCAACTGCATCTACCTCAAATGGTATCATAAAGCCCATAGAGCATTAAGCACCGAAAGCAACCGGGAAGCACACAGCTCTGGGAAACCTTTGGTGAGGAGCCTGGGGAAAACACAAGCCTTTGCTGGGGTGTGTCACCATGGTCAGCCTCTGGCTGCTGGAAGCGTCACAGAAATGATGCATCCAGGCTCCCCACACCAGCTGTGACAGCAAAAGCACTGGCTCAGCTGTTTCTGAAGTTTTCTAGAGCGATGTGGTACAGCAGGGGGCCTGGTGAGCTGTAGAATTCGCTGCTCCCCATTAACTTTGACAGATGCAGGACTGTCCCAGATGTGAAGCGACCCCACACTGTACTCCAGCTGCCATTGCTTTATTGCTGTCAGGCTGAAGCAAGTAGAAGCAAACATTTAGGGAGCATCAGCTCTGTGCTAGGTATTTTATATGCATTATCTTAAATCATAACCAGCTGGGGAGACATTCCTGTCACCCTTATTTTGCATACAGAGGTTAAATGATTGACCTAGGACAACTAAACAGTCCGACTCCACACCCAGATTGGCAAGAACTCCAACAGGTGGGGTTCCTGCCCCCAGGATCCCATGTTAAATTGCCTCCCCTGGAAATAGGTCATTATCCTGAGTGACAAGGAGGTTGCTTAGTAACCTAAACCAATTGAAGAGCGTGAACTGTGGCTTGACAGATGACTCAGGATAAACTGGCCCCAGCCCTGGGCATGTTCAATTCTGGATATCCCTAGAACTCCTGGAATTTTTTTGGTGGAAGACAGTGAGAATTAGAGTCACAGAGAGACACAGTGCTGGACCTACACGTTGACAAGGGTTTGCCTGCATGACTGTGTAGGTTTTAAATCACACTCGTCTCATGATTTCTACTACTACTGTGGCCACTATTTGAAGTTTCAGCTCAGCTGTATTCTCTCCAGTGGTTACTAACAGGCCAAGAAGGCCATTCTTGGGGACTCTTCCCAAAGTCCAGGGAACCCAGGGCAGGAACAAAATGATCTTTGATGAACTAGTAAGTGGGATTTTATATTCAGCATTATCATTATTATAGGTTACTTGTAATTCTTTTATCATTTTTGAGACAGGGTCTCTCTGTAGCCCCAGCTGGCTGGAGCTCACTGTGTAGATCAGGCTGGCCTTGATCTTACAGAATGTTGGCATCAAAGGCGAGTGCCATCCAACCCGGCATAGGTTTCTATTTTTGATATATATTTTGCTTAATGATGTTGGTCAGACCTAGTTAGCAGTAGTGTCTTTGGATGCATACTTCCTAGGATCCATGTGTGAGTTAAGGAGACAACATTGTTAGATCTGTAGTCTCCAAACCTGAAATGTGTCATAGTCACTGAGAGAACAAACAAATCCCAAACAAGCAGATTTTTCGAATCTTGCTAAAACTCAATTTTTTTTTTGTAGAGAAATTATATTTTGAAAGCCCAGGTAATGATGCTGGCATGGAACTAGGCTTGAGTTCTTTCATTTTGCATGCGTTTGTGTGTGAAGTGTACATGCTATGTATGTGCATGTGGAGGCCTAATGTGGACATCAAATATCTATTTATTGGGGCAGATCGTTCGTCTTCCTGATCCCAGAGCTTGTCAGTTCTGGTTGGCCTAGTCAGCAATCCCATCTCTGTCTCCTGAGAGCTAGGACTACAATCATCAGCTGTACCTGTCTGGCTTTTTTCGTGGGTTCTGCAGATCTGAACTCCAGTTATGCTTGCTCAATAAGTACTTTATCTACTCAGCCATCTCCCCGCCCTAATTTTTGTGAAATCTTGACGAACGGTCTCAGGCAAACAAAGGAATCCTAATTTTTTTGTCAGCTTTTGGATTTACCATGTTTGAAATGGAGATCATATTAAGAATACACTCCCAGAGTCAAGGTGTTAGCAAACAGCCTCATATTCCAGTTGGAACTTTGAACCATGTAGACCTTGAAGATAGCAGGTGATATTTTCATAGTCATGATACCGTGTAGATTATTAGTAGAGGTCTCCGAGTTCTAGCTCAGCTGGTAAACAGCTGGGCAGGGATGAAAATGAATCACCACACTTCTGTGTAGTTCCATTTCCTCATCCAAACGAGGGGCTGGCTTTGTTCCGTTTCCCAGTTCCCTGCTAGCTACAGCATTCCGTGATAATCCTCTCTCCTCCTCTCTGGAATATCCTTCTCTGCCTAGTGATGTAAATCACATTATCAAATATTTATTGACCAGCTGCTACTTGTCTAGGAGCTGAAATCATTCAAAACACTAGATCTGGGTGGGAAGGGACAAAGGGGACCAAAGAAGGGACAATACCATGAAAAGAAATAGATGAAGCGCGTGGATGAAGACTATTGGAATGCTTAATAGTTTCTGGTGTCTCTTGCTTCTTTAGAGACTTGTGTGGTAAAAGCACAGGTTACAGTCAGATAATTGGCTGAGGGGGAGCAGCAGATGTGGCCTCCTAAGTGTGCTACTCAGCCCTCACGATAACAAATACTGCTAGGTGATAAAAAGCACTGATGCACCAGGGGCTAATCTGCTGCTAAAATGCTGCTTCAGGAAAAAAATGTATAACCAGAAAGGAAATGTGGGTGATTTGACTGACAGCAACAGCTGGAGGCTGCTCTAATTGCCCAGATAGGAAGCAGAAGAACAAAAGTGTGTGTTCCGTGGCAGAAGCTTGCACGAGCGTTGATGTCTCCTGAATGTTCTGGTTTCTGAAGATTTCTGAAAGTGGCCGAGGAGCTTGATCACTTGCAGGGCTCACATGCAGGATGTGATGGAGCAGCAAAAGGCCTAACCTGTCCCTTGACCTAGGCACCTCAGCACTGCTCTCCACTCTACAGAGGCCCAAGTTACGGGGAAGAAATGTTCAGAGGACTTTGAGAATTCATGTAAGTTTTGGAGGTGATCCAGTGATCAGATAAATTCTGCACTCAATTGCTCTATGAGTTGAGGTTCTCCATGAGGTAATGGAACAACTTAGCATAACTCAGGAGCTGCTCTGGTGGTATAAGTCACTCACTTGGCAGAGCAAAATTAGGCAAAGAGCAGAAGCTCGAATCTGCCTTGGCTGGGATGGTGACTGGGGTGTTACTGGACAATGTGACCAGATTTCCTGGTACAGAGAACCCTGGTAGGTGGTACATTTGTCACTGCACACCCTCCCCCATTGCCTGGCACTCTTCCATCATTATCTGGGTATGATGTAGCAGAAGGAATGACGTGGGGTCCACGTTTCATCCTTGTAACAACTCTCTGGGTATGCTGCTGTTGTCCACAAATTTGACAGTAGAAAGTGTTAAGCTCAAGCACTTCACATGAGGCCATTCAACCAAAAAGAAATGTTAGACATCAAAAAGTGTGCTCCAAAGTTACCTCAAAGGGATGACTCTAAGAATACTCTAGAATATAATCTAGGTCTGAAAGCAGCAACCAGAATCTTATCTGGTACCATGGCAACCATCACCTCAGGAGAAGATCTGGCTGGACATCTGTGGAGGAAGGGATATGGGCCTCGCTTGGAGTCTTTGGTAAGATTTGTAGCTCTGCAGGGCTAAGGAGAGGTCCAGGAATGACTCCATTTCATCTCTATTTGGCCAGAGACCTACTGCAAGGGCCAAGTCAGTGCCCCTCAAGCAACAAAACCAGAGTCATAAAGCACAGAACTTCACTGGTAGGTGATAGGAAGTCATAAATAGTTGAATTTCAAAAATGTATAAGGGGTAAGTCACGGAAGTAACTCAGCATGTCCCTTGATACCAACTGATTTATGTCTTTTGAAATTTGGAGAGCTCAGTCTCTCTGGTCTGAAATGCAGGAAAGGACAAGCGTGTGGAGAGGCCCTGCACAAACATTCCTTGAATTGGTGGGAAAGGAAGCAAATGGGCTATGGTACATGAGAAACCTTCCTTCTGTTCTGAGATTAAGGCCAAGCCTTCTACCCCTTCAGGGGGCATTCTTAGGAGCCCAACCCATGTCCTTTACTTCTATAAAGTTACCTGAAATTTGGGGTGATTTTCTAGTAGTTTAGTACTGTTTTTATGATGTATATTTGAAGCAGGCTTGGTCTTATTTCAGATCATCTATAAAGCCAGAGGTCTACAAAGAAACCAGTAGGTGCCATGTCAGGAGTACTGATACCTTCTTCCTTTACATTTTTTTTTCTTGGCAGATGTCCAGATAGAGTTTCCCACTTGGGATATAGACCCCAATAAAATGTATGGTCTGACATACCAACAGCCTCACAGAGCCGCAGACACATGCTTAGAATTCCACAGTCTGTTATGAGGCAGGCAGAGAAAGCCCCAAGCAAGAAAGGCAGACACTGGGCACTTTTGAACTTATTCTGGGTATTAGAGGAGCATTAAGTGGGAAAGGGTGTGTGGAGACAGCGGCCAGTAATTTCTAGCTGACTCAAGAGAGTTGCCATAGGAGGGAGTGTTTGGAGCCCACGCAGTTTGGAGATGTGCCCTAGGCAGACAGTACGAAGTATAGCCTGGTACGAGGTGTCATTCTGTGAAGAATCAAGTCTTCTTTAAAAGGCAGTAGATCAGAGAGTTTAGAACATCCGCGTCTTCCTCGAGGGAAAGAATCCCAAAAGGCTGGGCTTTCTGTCTATGCCTGGCATTCGACCTATCTGCCAGGTGGACGGGTAGCCTATGGCTGGCATCCATTCCTGCAGATGCTGTGCTGGACCTGTCATTAAATTTGAATATCACTCTTGGTCCTAAATATCCTTATAGCATTGATTAGTGGAAGATGTTGGGCTAGATTCCAGAGATCTCCAAACCTGTCACTGTCCTTAACCAATTACTTTTAAAAATTGGTAGAAAGTGGCAGTTGGGGCCAGAATGATAAATTGGACTCAGTTTTTCTCTTTACTTGAACAATTTCTTATGTCTTGGCTTAAGTGATATTTTTTCCAAGAGGTCTTCCATGTAGATTAACACCCCCCCTCTGAATAGTTCCATAGTTATTTCTCCTATTAAAAATATTATATTGGAGACTGGAGAGATGGCTCAGTGGTTAAGAGCACTGACTGCTCTTGCAGAGGACCTGGGTTTGATTCCCAGCACCCACATGATGGCTAACAACTGTTCATAATTCCAGTACCAGAGGAGTCTTATGCCTTCTTCTGACCTCTGTGGGCATTATATGACACGGGTACACTTATATACACGCAGGTAATATACTTCTACACATAAGATAAAAATAATAAATAAAATATTAAAAATTATATTCCATGGTTAGTACTTGTTTCTAGCAATTTCTACCTTGATGGCCTGTAACATACAAAAGGGCGAGGACTTCCAGAGGTTCATTTGCCTCACATGGCAGTGTCTAGTGTCTAATGATTATTCACCTTATATTTATTGAATAAATGAATATTTAAAATATCTTATTTATTATTTTTATTTTACAAGTTTAAGTGTTTTGCCTGCATTGATGTAAGTGTACTACATGTGTGCAGTACCCTCAAAGGCCAGAAGAGGGGCATTGGATCACTTAGACCTGGAGTTACAGAAGGTTGTTAGCTGCCATGTGAATTCTGGGAACCAAGCCCAACTCCCGTACAAGAGCAGCCAGTACACTTAACTGCTGAGCCCCATGAGTATTTTTTAAATGGCAGGTGTAATACCTATCTTCAAAGAGGACATTCCACAGGCACACATGAAACCTAAAAAAGGTGCTACACCCACATGACTCGGGTCATCAGGCTTGCATGGCAAGTGCTTTTACCCACTGAGCCATCTCACCGGCACCAAAGCAGCATCTTCTAAGGTATGCAGTGGAAGCCGGCCATTTTCTAAATGTAATGGGGAACTTTTAAAAGACTTTAATGTGGAAACTGAAGTTTTCAAAACTATAGCATTAGGCATTGAGGAGGTTGAGAGGAGTGCTACAAGTTCTAGGTTAGCCTGCTGGTGGGGTTACAGAGTCATGTAGCCATTACAGGTGGGGTTACAAAGTCATGTAACCATTATAGAAAGCAGTGTGGCAAAGTCTTAAAACACTAAAAATGATTTGCGATCTAATTATACCACTCCTTGGCACATACTTGCACATCCATGTTTGTTGCCACTCTTTTCACAATAGTTAAGAATCGTAAGCAACCTAAGCGTCCTTCAACTGATGAGTGGATAATGAAAATGTGGTACATTTATTCAGTGGTAAAGAAAGACAAAATCATGAAACTTGCAGGTAAATGGATGGAACTAGAATCTCTTATACTAACTGAAGAAACACAGACTCAGAAAAACAAATGATATTTGTTCTCCCTCATTTGTGGATCTTAGCACCAAATCTTTATATGTGAGTATATATCCTGATGTAACTGCAGGAACCAGGGAGGCAAAGGGAAAAAAGAATCCTGAGAGAGAGGAACAGTAGGAGACAGGTGTTTATCAAGTAAAATGGGTAAAATGGCGTGGGGGGGATTTAAATGGAAGGTGAACAGGGGAGTTATATAACGAACCAGGGGTAAGGGGGAAGGAGGAACTTAAGGTAGGAGGGACCTTAGGAGACAGGTATTATTAAGAGTTCAATGGGTTAAATGGGGCTACTTTAATTGTGGAGGGAAGAGGAGAGTCAGACAGGGAGAGAGCGGGGAGCAAAAAATAATGCTTATCTGGTGTGAAAAACCAGAGGGGAATGTAAAGTTCAAAAGTTTACTAAAAAATTGCACATACAATATTCTACATGTGTCTATTGGTGTAACTGAAGGCTACATAATAAGAAATAATGCCAGACCAGAGAAGCCTCCCTCAAGTTGTTGGCCAGGGTAATCTATGAGACTTTCAAAATGATACAGGCTATTGCCACAGTCCTTGATTGCTTCTCAGAAGTTGAAAATAAGACCTTATTGTTGGAGAGGACATATTTTGGACACAGGACTTGGAGCAGTGGAGCTGGAGCTGACCTGGAAGTCACTTCCTTGAAGGATAGCTCTCATAGTTTTGGAGGACACTATGCAAACTGCTAAAGAAAACAGAAATTGATGGTCTAGCCCCAGCTTTAAGTCTTAATAATCACATCAATGACTGGCACAGCAAGTTACATTAGGGCAGTAGTGACACTTTTATCTTGAGGGTGATCAACAGTTACCTAATTGGACTTAAAGCCAGCTCAGTGGGAGAAAACTCATGTACAGTACTGTAAACATAGCCAAATACACAAGGCTGGAGAGGTCACAGATCTTAGAGAAACCCTATCTCTGTCACATCCCTAGACAAATGTAATTTCTTACTATCTGCTAAATATGGATCCTTATATATACAGACAAGTATGCTAATAACTACTCATCAAAGAAACTTCTTTTGCAAGAGACAGAGACTATTACAGAGTACTACAACTGGTCACACAAAGAGAATAAGTGTCTGTGAAATGTGTAAACCTAAGTGACACATCTATAATGGAACCTCTACGTCTAAGGCTCATGGAAAATAGTGGAACAAAGAGAGAGAATACTAATGCATCTCTCAACTCTCATCAACTAAATTCTCTCATGCACTGAAGGACAATGAACACAAAAGACCACAAATGGCCAAAGCATAGAAAATAATTCTGTAGAGTGTGGGTCCTTGGACTCCACCCACCCAGGGCTCAGGGAACCATTGCTGAAGAGGGGTCAGAAAGACTGTAAGAGCCAGGGGAGTTGGTACATGACCATATGCAAACAGAGTCTTACAGGATCCTGGGCCCTTGCTCATATGAATCTACATCAGTGGTATCAGTATGCACAAGACCCATGCAAACTCAAGCAGTCAAAAACCCAGCAGGGAACTGGGGAAATGGGCAGCAGTCCCCAATCTTGGCCAAAGAACTGTTGGAGACTGATTACTGCTGGGGGAGGGAGAGTTGATCTTCTTTAAGGGAGTGACTCTAGATAGGTTGACTAGAACCCAGTGGATGAGCTTGCACTGAGGGACATCTGGATACACTAACTTGACTCAATAGGCCTTAGCATAAATGATAGAATGCATGAAACCTAGCATGAGGGCTGTGGGAGGGTGTGGGGTGGGGAGGAGGTATAAATATAGTTAAGATGTTTTGTATGAAATATACAAAAATAAAAAACTGAAGGTAAGATCTTCATATGAGGGAGAACCAAACAAACAAACAAACAAGATATGAAGAAGTGGCCAGGATGGGGAAAGGCCCCACATCCAGGTCAGAAGGGAATGGAATAACAGAATGAACCAAATGGAAATAACCTGGGAAATAGAAAATTTAAGGAAAACATTTTAGTGGCCTTCATAGAGTTGAAATAGATTTTTGTAGGAAAGGGGATCTGCTCTTTGGATTCTAGAGTACAGGTTTCTGAAAGCATAGTTTGTCAGATATAAGCAAAAATCCATCCATAGACTTCTAAAAAACAAATGGGACTTTTTAATATTTTCTTATTTTTTGAGAATTTCATAGGTAAGTACACTGTATTTGCATAATTTCCACCCCAATATAACCACTGAATCTAATTAGAGTTGCTCATATGTACATGTATTTAGGGCTGATCGCTCAGCATTGGCTCATCCCCGAGGAAATCTGATCCTCCTTGCCTCTGCAGCCATTGACTGCCTATTACTCTTCATCTAGGATGGGACCTTGTGAAGTTTTCCTCCATCCATGTTGGCATGTCGACTCTTGTGGTCTTTGTAGGTCTTGGACAGGCAACCACACTGCTGGGACTTCATGGATGCATCATTGCTGTCATGTCCAAAAGAAACTATCATGCAGCACTTGTCTCAGTTCTTAGCCTCTTAATAATCTTTCCATGCCATCTTCTGCGTTGTTCCCTGAGCCTTAGGGTTAGGGGTTGTGTAGTAGATGTCCCATTGGAGGTTGAGCACCCTACCATCACTTATTCTCTTTGTTTTGACCAATTGTAGCAGTCTGTAATAAGTCTCCCATCTACTGCAGAAAAAGAGAAGCCTCTTAGACGAGGAGTGAGAGCTATACCTATCTGTGAGTATCAGGATATGTATCTAGAACACAGAGGGGCATTATATTGGTTTAGGGAAATGTAGCAGATTCTCTAGGGTCTATGACCCCTCAAGTCACACTGTCTTGGCTAGGTTTACAGTATCAGCCATGAATTCCCTCCTATTGATTGAAGCTTAGATCCAATTTGACAGTTGTTGGCTACCTCCAAGATATAGGTGGCATTACTGCACTCCTGGGGCTATCATGCCAGAGACTGGTTGCTGTTGTGGTTCTCAGGCTTCATAGCTTGATTGCTTTTCTCCCTTGGCAGCTTACATAGCACCTTCTGATACTATGAGAGCTGGTCCTAACGGAGGAGGCTTCCAGGTCAATTCCAGCTTGGTTTCTCCAAGCCTTGTGACCAAAGTGTGTGGTGTCTTCAGCAATAGGGTTTTACGTTCATGTTCTGGCAGGTAACCAATAGCAGTGGCAATAGCCTAATAGCTTGTATATGTGTAAGATGCAGTGTGGGGAATCTGTCTCTTGGACTCTCCTATCAAGTGGGACTTTTGCAAACTTCACTCATTTGCCAAAGGGTTTTCATGAGGGAAAAAAAGGAATTTTACTTTCTTTAGTAGTTTATGCTTGACACTTAAAACTTATTCAACAAATATTGATGGAATGAGAAAGAAAACAAAGGGAAGTAGTATTGAATGATCCCTGAGCTCCTTTTTATGCTCGATGTTAAAGTTACTGTCTCCACCCCTAACACAATTGCTGATTATTTAGCAGCACAGTCTAGCCAAGACTTTAACCTATTATATTCCAATTTAATCTTCCTTTCCTCTTGTAGAATATGAGTCCACTAAAGACAAAGATTGTGGTCTTTTTGTTGTTTTTTTTTTGTTTGTTTATGTTTTGAGGCAAAATTTTGTTATTCAGTCAGACTGGACTTGAATTCACTATGTAGCCCAGACTAGACTCAAACTCACTGCAGTCTTCCTGATTTATCCTCCCAAGTACTGGGGTTAGGGATTGTATTTTGTCTTCAGTTTTTAGCACCATTCCTGGCATGTACAAGGTGCACAGTGGAATGGGGCAACTATCAGATTTGTTGCTCAAATCTGGACCCTGTGAGATTATAGAGATGCTGACTAGATGAGAACGATACCCTGGTGAAACCTGACACTGTGTCCTGATTCATTCAGTGCCTGGGGAATGAGGAAGAGTGAGGGAGTGTGTGGAGCTCTCAGAGGCACGCTGGCCTAATGCTTTTCCTTATCTTGAGATTAAAGACTACTCCCTGCAAATTCCACCCTCTGGGCTCAGTTCTGTTTGACTAGACACACACAATACATTCAGATTTTCTTTCTTTTATGTGGCATTTAAATGTTCAAATTAATTGGCTGCTGTGTCTGTGCTAAATTTTCTCCTTTGCGTTCCATTTTTTTTAACCATTTCATCTGCCTTGGAGGTTATCTGGCTGTCCCTGCTTCTGGATGGGCTTCCCTGTGACAAGACTTGCTTAGGCATTGCAGGTGTTGGCTTCTAGAAGCCCCACATCTCCATCCTTGCCAGTCTTGGAGGTCTCTGTAGCCATTTGTAACCCTGACCTGGTGGCCTGATTCTCATCTGTGTGCTCTCACGTAGCTCCAAAGCCCAGTTCTGGTGACTGCACTTCTGCTCCAGTTCCTTGGACTCAGTCCCCATGTGGGTCATGAACAGATGCACATCTTGTTTTTATTAGCTATTTCCCTTCTGCTCCAAGGAGGAAGTCATAGCCTAGGAGACTCCCAGGGGAGGTGTCTGATCTATCGAATTTTATGGTGCCAGACCCCGGATCTAACTGTCTAGCAAAAAGACTAGAGCTTAGCTCTTTGCTGGAATGTCTGGAGAGGCATTCTCCTAGCTGGATTGAGTGTGTCGAAATATCTGCACATGACCTTATGTTTTGCTAGGATGCCCTCTCATGCAGCCTTGCTGCCTTGTCTACCCCGCCAATCACCTCTCATCCTCTTCCTCGGTCATCCTTGTTGGGGTCCCATTTTCACGTTCTTTCATGTCTGTGTTTAATTAATCTCAAAGAATGCAGATAACCATGTTCAGTTCTCTGTTTATTCTTAGGGGTGTGTGTGTGTGTGTGTGTGTGTGTGTGTGTGTGTGTGTGTGTAAACGTCCTCAAGGAGCCTAAACTGATTTCACCAAGGCCTGAGTCTTCTGCTGCTTTGTCTACATGGGACTTCCCACAGGTTCCCTTGACTGAACCACGGCCATCTACCATAGACAGACCTACCAGTCACTTCAAGAAATGAAAGATAAGATATTTTACCTCCCTGCTCACTTACTGGAAAGGGCTTCACACACATGTACAACATTATTATGAAATTGCTGGGATGTCTGGAGGAGAGAACTGACCTTTTTCAAGTTAAGCCACATTATACCCTTGAGCTACAGTTTCCATAAATTTTAGAATAAAAGTTAAAGCCTCCTAAAGGTTAATAATCAGAACTGCAAAGGGATTTTCTTTTCTCTCTCTCTCTCTCTCTCTCTCTCTCTCTCTCTCTTTTTTTTTCATGAGGGTGCTGCTTTTTATCATCTTCAAACAGTTCAGGTTAGTAGAACCAAACACATATTCAGAAAAAAATAGGGACTAACTAAAACAGCATTCTATTTTAAACCCCAAAGCATCAGTCCTTTCTCTGCCTTCTAGCTACTATGGGAGCCTGGGCAAGCCCCATTGGTTCTCCAGGTCCTGCGTTCTTATTTGTAAAATGCAAGTTCAGCTGTGATGCTTCTAAAACCCTCCTCAGCTCGAGGATTCTGCAAGTTAACACAAGGACTAAGAAGTCACAGTGGTGCTGGGCTTGTCTTGCAGGTAGACGTGACAACATTTACCGTGGTAAGTGACCTGGGAGGTATAGAATGACAAGCTGTGGTCAGATTCTCCCCCAGATTCTGCAGGCTGGAAATTTCCACAGCCTTATTAGTGGGCAAGTAGCTAACGAACTGCACTGGGTTAGAGCCCAATGGGCTCAGGTGGAGTTAAGGCACAGGTATGCACTGGATGCACCACTCAGCCACCCCTAAAGCTTTGCATGTTAAATGTGAACAATAAAGCCATGAAGAGTCTGTGGCAATGAAAGGAAGCAAATGCTTGCTGTGCTTCTTGGCACAAAGTATGTAGTCAGTAAATGCTAATTTTATCACTGCTTTTTATCTGTGATGTGATAGTCTCTGCATAGTTGACCTCTAAGGTCCGCATCCAGCTTTAGCTGGCTATCATTCTATGGTTTTGTAAAAAAAAAAAAAAAAATGTGGCCAGTGACCTCCAGGATGTTTGGTTAACTAGAGCTTGGGGAGTTAGGCCAAAGTTCACATGGGAGCTCCAGGACTGCCATGATGAAAGCTGCTCTTCTGGGGTTATGTAACCTGAGTTGTTAGGTGGGGTTTTTCTGTTAAACACACCTCTTGATGCATTTCTATTCTTTGCTCTTACAGTTTTTCTGGGAAACAGGGAGACAGAAGTATTTTGGATGCTCCTGCTGAGGAGTTGGAGCTACCAACCTCAGAGGGGTGCTGTCAAAGGAGACTGCTTTAGAATGTTGGAAATGCTCACAAAGGGGCTCACAAAGGAAATAAGGTGGTCTCTGACTACTGACAGGAAGTGCTGCCTCAGCCTGCAGGACTTTGCTGACAGCCGAGCTCTGGAGACAAAGTCCTCCAGCCCAGCGGCCCTTTGCTGAGTCTGTCTACAAGGGATGATGCCAGTGGATGTGGATGTCAGATCCCTGGGTGCAGTGTCCTCTAGGCTGACAGAACAGGCACGTCAGTGCGAACCTTTGTGACTTTCTCTCTTGCCTCACAGTGACACGCTTCTGCACATAGCTCAGCCTACTGAGAAAGGGCTGGGACAGGAAGGTAAAGGGGTATGGGTGGACTGCCATGGCTGGGTTGGTAAGGCTTCCTAGCAGTAATTGGTTCTAACAGTGCAGCTTGTCCTGAAACTGAAGGCAGAAAGTAAACACCTTGGAAGAGACTCTTGCACTCTAAAATTAAAAATTAGGGGCTGGAGAGATGACTCTGTGGTTAAGAGCACTGACTGCTTTTGTAGAGGTTTGGTTTGGTTCCCAGCACCCACATGGTGGTTAACAACCATTATTAACTCCTGTTCTAGGGGATCAGACACTCTTTTCTGGCTCCCAGGGACACTGCATGACACAGGCAAAATTATATACATATAAGCAATACTGAATACACTCATACTCAAAATGAAAAGAATAAAAAATTAAAAATTAAGTGTTTCTTTTGAAATCAGTGGAAAATAGTAAGTTCTTAAGAAAAATCACACACACCATTTCAAGTGTCATCTATACTTAAAAATAAACAATAGATTTAGTAAACTAAACTGTAAAAGTAATTTGGAGACTAATACACCTGGAACTCCTTTTTATAGGTGGAATACACCCCAAGAACCTCAGTGGATTCTGAAAACTTTAGTGAATACCCAATCATAAATGTACTGGTTTTCCCTATACATATCCATGTTGAGGTTTAATTTATAAATTAGGCACACTAAGAATAATAATAAGTAGTAATAGACAGAACACTTGCACAATATACTATGATAAAATTGTCTGTGTCATTGTTGCACTTTGTGATCATTATTAAGTAAAATAAACACAGATAGTGCAATTCCCTGGTAGTGAAATCACTGCTAAGCAAACCAGGTCAGGACATCCTACACCAAGAGCATGCCTTTGCTGACAGGTGGGGACACAGCCAATTAGATACCCAAGAAGGCTATGACTAATGGGTAGGTAGTGCATACAGAGTGAATACCCTGGACAAACGGTTGATGCACAGCCCAGATGGGTCAGAGCTGGGCGTTGTGAGAGCTTATCACACTTCCTAGGATGATACAGAATTGAAACGTTATGGATTGGTTTTTACTAACATGGTTTTGGACAGTGGTTGACCATGGGTAACTAAAACCATGGAAGCAGAAGTGAGGACAAGAGGGACCCTTGTGAGTTTAACTTGTCCCACTGTGCTCTAAAAACTTCCTCCACTGCGTGTTCCACTGTATTAGTTTCTTTTTTGACAAAAGCACCTTAGGAGAGGGAGGGTTTGCTTTGACTTGAGTACAGTCTGACGTGGTGGGAAGGTAATGCTGATAGACGTTTGAGGGGGCTGGTCACACTGCGTCTGGGGGCCAGAAGCAGAGAGAGATGACTACTGCTGCTCAGCTTGGTTTCTCTTTCATATGTAGTCCTGGATCCTTAGCACATGGAATGGTGTCATCCACGTTTAGGGCTGGTCTTCTCATCTCAATTTATCGAATCTAGAAACATTCCTCACCGTCCTACTGAGAGTTTTGTCTCCTGTTCCTGATGGACAATGTCAATTTTCTTATGGAAGAATGACGCAGTGATTTCCTTTCAGGTCCAGTTATTGACACAGCCTGAACCTGTCTGTTGTCTCCAGAATCACCCCAGGATCTGTACAACAATGCAATCAGGTACAAAAGTGAGGCTTTTGATTAATGAGATCAATGCCATGATTTAAGGCATTTACATAAGATTTAAAAATTGGCTATTCATTTTGAGACTGTTCAATCAGAGTACAATTAAAATCGAAATTGGGAACCAACATTATAGATGCCAAATGAATCACATTTGACTCTGAGTTTCTACCAGTGACATTTAAAGTTGGTCTTCAAGAGCAATTGAAAGTCATCTCCCTGGAGTGAACTGCTGTGTACAGTTCCTATCCCCATTTTGCCCCAAGGGGTACTGGGTGGCAGGCAGGGCACCTGCTTTCTTATCTTTGCCTACTGTTTCACCAGGGGTCATGCCTGATTCTGTGAGGTTCTGTCTTTTCTTTTTGTGGTTTAATGTTTAATGAATGGAACATGTCTGCTTTAAGTTCACAATAAAAACTGTATATATTTTTACCAGGAGTGGTGGCATTCACCTTTAGTGTCGGCACTTGGGAGGCAGAGGCAGGCAGATCCCTGTGAGATTGAAGCCAGCCTGGCCTACATAGCAAGTTCCAGTCTAGCTGGGGCTACAGGAGGACCCTGTCTCAAAAAAATAAAGAAACCAAATAATTATATATGTTCTTTATGAGTTGCATGCTATTTTAAAATTCTATACATTTGGAACAGCATTCTGGAACAGTTACTTAACCAATTAATAACTTCAGCATAAGTTATACTTAATTTTTTCTTTTTTACACTTAAAGTCTTAATTTTTAACAATACATTACACTGAAGCAAATGTGTGTGTGTGTGTGTGTGTGTGTGTATAAGCACACTTTACTGCATGTCACTGTGTTGTATTTATCCCTCTTATATAAAACTTGCAAGCTTTGACTAACACTTCCCTCACACATCTTCTCATAATCGTTGGTAACCACCGTTTTACCACTCTCTGCTTTTATAAAGCCTGCAGCACAGGTCACTTGCCTGGTGCTGACCTTCGGATGTACCTTGACCTCTGGTACACTGGCTCGTCTCTGGATTCCCCACCTCTTCTGTGTCCCAAACCACTAGCACCCTGTACTCTTGGCTCAGGATGTTCTGATCCCGATGTGCTTAGGCACCCCGACCTCTCACCCTTGTGCACAGAGCTGTGCCTTTGAGTGACACCTCCACATGCCCAATCACTCATTCCAGCTCTCCCCGCTGGATTTTGCCCTAGGGTCACTGCAGGCTCTTACAGTACAAGGTGTGTCATGGAAAAACACTGAGCTAGAGTCAGAGACTCAAGTACAGTCTTTCTGCTGGCTAGTTAAACCTATCATCTTGAACCACTTGACCTCTTGAGTCTGTTTATTCATCTGCAGAATGGGAATATCAACGATGCCTGCTTGGCCTATCTTCAAAGTGATATTAACAGTACTGATGTCAGACATATGTGCTCGGTGTTTTCATTTGTAGCCCATCCAATCTTTTCTGGTAAAAGACCATTTAAATACTTTTCAAAAGTGACTGGATTAGAGTGAGGACATGAGGGACAGGAGATGGTAGTGGGAAGATAAACACGAGCAAGTTATATATGTAGTAATAAAACCCATTATTTTGTACATAAGGAAAAAAATTTAAAAATTGGATCATTGAATTGATTGGTTATTTATTTATTTATTTATTTATTTATTTATTTTGAGATAGGGTCTTCCTGTAGCCCCAGCTGACCTGCAACTCACTTTGTAAACTAGGCTGGCCTTGATCTCACAGAGATCCCCCTGACTTTGTCTCCCTAGTGCCAGGATTAAAGACTTGAGTCACCACACCCATTGTTTTTCATTTAGTTTTGAAAGTTCTTTTTATATTCTAGATATAAGCTCCTGTTTCTGTTTTGAAAGGCTGGGTTCAAATTTGTGGCAATTCTGACTTAAGCCTCCTGAGTACTGGGATCGCAGGTATGAGCCACCATGCCCAGTGAGACATAAGCCCGTTACCAAATGGGTGCTCTGCAAAATTTTCTCCCAGGGGTACAGAGAAAACTAATGCATCTCTCAGCTCTCACACTTGAAGCTTCCTCCTGCAACAGAAGGTGATTAACATAGAAGGCCACAACTGGTCAAAGAGAATAAAAGACTCTAGAGTACACGTCCCCGGATAGGACTCCTATATTAAATTTCACACATCCAGGGCCCAGAGGTCACTGCAGAAATTGCTGGGGGTGGATGGGGGGCCGGGGGAGGTGGGGAGCAGAAAGATTCTAAGAGTCAGGAGTGGTGGGTGACAACAAAGAAACAGAGTTTTCTACACAGCCTGGAAGTTATTGATATGAACTTGCAACAATGGTGACAACATGCAGAAGACCCATGCAAGCTCAAACTAGACAAAAATCCAGCACAGAACTGGGGAAATGAGGGAGCATTGATTTTCTTTAAGGGAGTGATGCTAGATGGGCTGACCAGCCTCCAGTGGATGAACTCACACTGAGGGACATCTGGGGACACACATTTCATCCAATAGGCCATAACATCTAAGGCAGAATAGATGGAATCTGGTGGGGTAGAGGGGATGCAGAAGGAGGAGAAGGTATAAATATGATTAAGATGTATTTTATAAAACGCCCCCCAATTTCTCCCAGTCTGTGGCTTGCCTTTTCATTGTCTTAGTATCTATAGAAGATTAGTTTTAGTTTTTAGGAAGTTCAACTTACTATTTTGTAAATTTTATTGTTTTCCTTTTTTATTCCCTAATACATCTTTGTCTACCCATGGCTGCAATGTGTTTTGTAACTGTATTTTCTTTCAAAAAGAAATTTTTAGGTTTTGCATGGATATCGTGTGTATAGTAGGACAAAACAAAACAAAACAAAACAAAAATGCCCAACAGCTTTTCTCTTACCATATGCTAGGGCTCAAAACAGAACACTCTGTGACCAGCTGTGTGGGCTTTACCCCACATGTATAATTCAGTTTACTGGTGGACACCAACAGTTTAGTTCAGTTCAATTCAGTTTTTAATTCAATTCTAGTCAATTCAATTTTCAATCCATTCAATTCAATTCACTTCTGGCACTAGGTACCTGATGATCCCACATGTTAAAGTCTCAGATGTCATGGGCATGTCAGGCCTCTGACCACTAGCTAGAAGCTGGGACTTTCATATTCTAGTCCTTTGGGTCAAACATTTGGTAAAATGGCTGATAGAAATCAGTAAAATGATTGACAGATACTGTTCATTTATTAGAAAGGATATTTTAAAGGATATAAATGAATAACTTGATAGAGAGATCCACACTGGAAAGCTCCCAATGTCCTGAAGGCAGGCGTTTCTGTTTCTCTGCAGCTGGGGTACTCTGGTCACCCATCTGGAACTGTCTGAACCCTAAGTCCAGGACTCCCTATGGAGGCTTCATCATATACACAGGATTATCACCGCCCCTTCCTGGAGCATGGATCTGAGCCTGAAAGTTCTAGCTTCTCACTGTGATGTAGCCTTTGGGTGACCAGCTCTCACGTAGCAGCACTTCCCCACACCAAGAACTGCCTCAGGAGAACAGAAGATGCTCTTGCCACCCAGGAAACTCCAGAGAGTCAGACATTCTTTGTTATGAACAAGGGTTAAAGGCCAAATGCCAGAAGAAGAGCCAGCACCCTATTGTTCAAGAATTTTAAGATTTCTGTGCCAGGAACTAGGGAGTAAAATTAATCATTTTTTTTTCTGTCTTTTTCTTTCTCTCTTTCTCTTTCTTTTCTTTTGTACTGGAAACTGAACCCTAGGTCCTGGGTGTGCTAAGCAGGTACTCTACCTCTGAACTACAGCCTAGACATATTTCTTATTACAATAAGATATCATAATGTGATATCAAGGCTGAAGTTCAGTATTAGTCATTAAGGAATTAACCTGCAACGAGGTGTCACTATGAACCTCTTAAGAGTGGTAAATTAGATAGACTTACTGTACCAAGTGCTGACAAAAATGTGGAGAAACTGGTGCCCTCATACAATCTTTATGGGAATGTAAAATGGTATGACTACTTTGGTAGGCAATTTGGTAATTGCTTACAAGGTTAAACTTATACTTGCCATGTAATAGAGCATTTTTGCTTCTAAGTTCCTGTTCAAAAGAATGAAAGCATATACTCCTATAGAGACTGGCACATGAATGCTTGTCTACTGCTCTATGCATAGTAACTCTAAACAGGAATGAACTCAACTACCTACAGTAGAATGGATAAATAAGTTGTTGGAAATCCATGTAATAGAATGCTGAGACATAACAACATGGATGAATCACAACATGATTATGGTGTGTGACCAGAGATAAACACTATATAATTACATTTATATAAAATCTAAGTTCATCATTTGGAACAGAAAGCATGTTGATGATTGATGGAGATGATAGGCCTGACAGGAACTGATTACAGAGGAATACAAGATTTTAGGGAGATAGTGCAAATATCTTCATGGTCCTGACAATGGTGATCGTTTCATGGGAATATAAATATTGAAATACACCAACTTATATATTTAAATATGTGTAGTTTGTTGTATATAAATTATAACTCACTAAAGTCATTAAATGAGGAAATATTAGAATAAATATCCATCAGTGTAAGGAAAGTGAAAACAAAGCACAAGAAAAACAAAGAGGATTGAAAGGCCCCAGGGAGGTGATATCCAAGAACTGCCTGAATGGCTGCGATCTGCTTTTGAAATATGCATTGTGACTGTTATCTACAGCACATAGACAAGAGAAATTTCCGGTAAGAGAACTAGACAGTTTTGAGGGCCCTCAGACTTGAGTTTTCCCACCCCACCCAATGGAAAGTGCCAAGTAGAGATTATAACACACTGCACTGGACAAAGACCCTTTGCATACCAGCACAGTCAGAGTCCCAGAGAGAATTTCTTTCAGGGCTTGACCATGTTGCAGCCCATCACTGCAGCCCCTCATTCAAAAACAGTGGGTTTAAGTGCTGGCCTGTCTAGAGGGAGGTCCTAACCTGGAGGCCACAGGGATTTCCCAAGGAGCCTTTGGGAAGGGTTCACAGTGGGACCCAGTACCTGGTAATCTCACTCATTTGCTCGGTAAGTGAGGCCCTCCAGGGCACCCTGAAAGGTTCCTGAGATGAGAAGAAGACCGTCACCACCCTTCCCACCCTGTAGCATGTCATCTCTTGCCCCCTCCTCATCTCAAACTTGCAGTTCAACTAGTGGCAGGAGGCAGTCATGCAGAACCGATTATGATAATATTGACATTCAAATAGTGCTTGGCCTTTTCCCAAAGGGTTTCCATGGGAACTCTCCATTTTCTTATCCAGTCTCATAGATAACATGCTAAGTAGGTAAGGCAGGAGGATTTTATTTGTAACTTTAAAAAATCTTTTTACTAATTAATTTTAAAGGTAATACATGGCCATTTAAGAATACTTTAAAGAATATGGGAAACTACCAAGAAAAAACCCATCATTCATAATTTAGCCTCAAACTGGGACTGGTACTTGTTCTTTTTAATGCAGAGAGAGTACATTCACTTCATTTTATTTTTCAGCAACATAAGTTATACCAGTATTTTGTAACCTGTGTTTTTTTTCACTTAATACATTGTGGTCGTTTCTCCTGATCCTAAAATATGTTTTGGGAGTAATATTTTTAAATGGCTATTTCCTAGACTATTTCATGGGAACACACAATTTACTTAACTAATTTCCTGTTGTTTAACAGCTTGTTTCCAAGTTTGGGGATATGAAATATAGCTATATCCTTTTGCTGAGTTAATAGAACTCTGGTACACTTTTGGTGGAGCTATAAATTCATATAACTGCTTCGGAGAATGTTGGACAGTAACTATGATGTTGAATATATGCATTCTTTATGACTCGGGAAATTCCTCTCCCAGTACATAACCACGATTGTGCGGATATGCTTTCATGTTCTCTTCGTTTTGTTTTCATGACGCACTGAGCCCAGTTAGTGTTGTGTGCAGGGGCGACCTACCAACAACCACACATATGACCGCGCTATCGATTGCTGACAGCTCCTTAGCTACGGGAGAGCTTCCCCTCCATGTCGGAATTTTGGATGACTTGCTTTTGTGTAGGTCTCACACAGGAAGCCACAGTTCACGAGTACAGCATCATTGTCATGTCCAGAAGACAATATTTCACAGCACGCTTTCCCGTCCTCCAGCTCTTACATTCTTTTTGCCCCCTCTTTATGTTCCTTGAGTCCTGCAGGGGGATGATTTAGATGTCTCATTCAGGCCTTAGCACTCACTAGTCAGTTACTCTAGGAGCTTTGACCAGTTATGAGTCTTTGACTGACCGCTGCTCACTATAAAAAGAAAGTTCACTGTCCAAAGTTGAGAGCAGCAGTGTCTTTGGTTATAAACATAAATATTTAGAAGGCAGTCTGACAACATGACCATTTGGCAAAATAACCACAGTAAGCTCCCCTCCTGGGCCCATGATCTAGGCATATATCCTCCTGTGGAGCAACAGCAAATCCACACAGAGAACAGGTGATTAGCCCTATTTCAGTCAATGCCACTGTTGTACTCTTAGGCACATTGGGTTTCTAACTTTTTTTGGTGCTGGGTGTTGAACCCAGGACCTTGTATATACTAGGAAAATTCTCTACTACAGAGTTACAGCCCAAGCTCTGGGCTTGATGTAAGATAAATCTGGATGTGTTTGCTTCATGAAAATTCACTGGACTATATATGCTTTGGGTTATGTTTTGTTTGGGGGATGGTCTCAGTATGTGGCCCAAGCTGGCCTCAAACTCATGGTCATCCTGCTTTAACCTCCTGAATGCTGAGATTACACATGTGCATTACCATATCTGGCAGAGGTATATAGTTTTAGGATCTGTATTTTTTCATTTTGGCGGGAGACATTGAGGCCTTAAGAACTGTTATGGAACGAATTATGGGCCTTAAGAACTATTGAAGCCTGAACTCTTGGTGTCTCATAATTTGACTGCATTTGCAGAAAGGACCCTGAAAGATGAAATTAAGATGGGTTTATTCCTTATAGGGACTGGTCCAATAATAAGAAGAGATGGGACACAGACATACTACAAAAAAAATCACCCCATAGGGGCATAATGAGACGTAGAAGCTGACCATCTATGGCTGAAGAAGAGACACCTCAGAAGAGACCTAACCTGCTAATTCCTTGATTGTGGATATCTAGCCTTCAGAAATGTGAGGATGTTATTTGTGCTGATGAAGTCAGCCAGTCTGTGGTATGTGTTTTTTGGCAATCCTAGGAAACTAAGAATCGAAGTAATTGATTTTTAAAAAATATGATACTCACAAAACTTGAACAGTCACCATCGGACTTCAAAGTTTATAGTCTTGCTCTCAACTCTGGTTTTCTACTTTTCCACATGGCGTTGACATAGGTGATATGAATCCATTTCTGTGGGCTGACCACTGTTCTGAAGAGGAAATGTGAAAGTCAAATTGAATCACATTTCTTTTGCTGGCTTGTGTGAGGTGGGTATGATGACTGTCCCATTCAGAGAAGGAGATTTGCTGCAAGTTAAATTTGTTTCGAGACCCTGAACATTTTAGTGTGTGTGTTATTCGGTAATTAACCTCCACTGGTCATTAGAAGTAGCGTCAGACTTCTGAACCATCCGGATGCTGGGCTGCGGGTGATACTGCTGCGACTTCCAGATTCTCTTGTTATTTCCATCCTCAGAACTGGACTTAGGACTGAAACATTTTGTTTTTACATTTATCTGTTCCCAGTGACAGATAACACAGTGTTTTCATTTTAAGGACTTATCTTATTAGGGCTTCCTCAGGATGTTAAAACATCTGTTTGTAACTCAAAGTGAAAAGGGGGAAAAAATAACACATTTGACTTTTAATTCCAAACACAGCAAAATAAAATGTATGTGGCTCCAATCAACCACCTTCTGATATTCTCTTAAGAAGCAAATGGGAAAAAAAAAAAAAAACTATAAAAGAAATTTGTTAATCTCAGTAAAATTAGTAGGGAACGTACTCCTTCTTGGGCGTCAAACCACAAGGAGAGTAGACACAGGGCTCCTGTGCTCAAAATACATGAACTTCCTGTGTAGGAATGGAGACAAGTGTCTCCGGTTATGCTTTGCATAACTCACTGCCTGAGGCTGTCACACACATAAGAAGAGCCAAGGAAAGGACTAGGGAGTTCCCTGAATTGAGAAGACAAAGTTGAGGGGCCTCTGGGAAGACCATTGCAGCAGCTACAGCTTAGAAAGCCAGACAAGAATGAAGACTGTCTTAGGAGATGGGAAATCCCAAGGATCTTCAGAGGCTCTCTTTTGTTGGAGTCCAAAGCTAAATACTGATCAGCATATGCAAATGAGGCTAAGGCAAAAACCAACCAAAAGGCTGAGGACAATGGTACACAGGGCCAGGAATAGTTCTGGTCCACACTCAGTGGACTGGAGGCATTTGGGAGAGTACTCAGAAAAGCTATCATTGGTAGTCGATTGATCATTGCTCCTAACAAATGTTGAATCAAGATCTCAAAAGATAAATATTTTTCTCCGTGACATAACTGTACCAGAACAATATAGAAAAGCATTTGTAGAATGCAAAAAATGTCCAGTAATGTGCTAAAATTCACACTATCTCTTATGCAATAAAAAATTACCATACATGCAAATGAGCAATAAAATACAAATGAAATGAGTGGAACCATCGTGAAAGAAGAAAGACAAACAAACCTGTCAGCTAGGCCTCCTAGACAGTGAGTGGTCACCCACAGATAAAGGCAATCCCCACTATAAAATGGGCTAGTATTTGTGCATGATTTACAGAGATATTCTGGAATGGGTTAAATCGTCTCATGATTGTTTGCAATGCCTAACAATGCTATGTAAAGTCTTGCTTCACTATACTGTTTAGGGATTACCAGTAAAAAGTAAAATCTGTGCCTCGTTGGTCTGCAAAATTCTCCCCTCAATATTTTCAATTTTTAGTTGGTTTAATCATGTGAAAACTGCAGATTTAAGAGTTGACTATAACACACAAAAAATATGTTTTTTAATGTACGTAAATTAATGACCTTTTCAGGCAGCAAGCATTTAAGAAAACATATCACGAGCATAGCCATATTACAAGATATTTTAAAAGGAGTCCTTCAAGCAGAAGGGAATGACATCAGATGGGAATTTGACTCAACCTAGAGGAATGAAGAGCTCCAGATGTTTACAAGGGCAAGTGTGTAAGATTTTTATTCTTCTTCATTAAAATCTCTTTAAAAGATGATTTGTTGTTTAAACAAAAATAACAATAAAACATGAAGTTTATTACAGACATTAAATTAAACTGTATGACAGCAAATTGAAATAAAAAATAAGCAAAGAAAATAAAAAGGTAACAATGTAAATCAAGAAAGTAAACAATAAAAATAGAAAAAAGCAATAAAACTGAGGAGTGCTTCTTTGAGACAATGAACTAAATTTATAACCTGTCTATACCTGTTAAACCTGTCTATAAAAAATGAAAGATAAATTACCAGTCTCAGGAATGATTAAAAATTATATCAGTAGAGATAGTAAAAGGATATTGGTATTATAAATAAGTTTATGCCAATAAATTAGGGAGAACTCCTTGAAAAATTCACTTAAAAAATAGACATGGGAACTGGAGAGTTGGTTCAGTGGTGAAGATCACCAGCTGCTCTTGCGGAGGACCAGGGTTCAATTCCTAGCACCCACATGGCAGCTAACAACTGCCTGTAACTCCAGTTCCAGGAGAATCTGATGCCTTCTTCTGACTCTGTGGGCATTGCATGACATGGGTGCACTTACATACATGCAGGCAATACACTCATACACCTAAAATAAAAATAATAAATAAAACAGTAAGAAAGAGTAGGTAACCTGCAGAGTCACCTGTATATCTATTAAAATATTGATTTATAGCCTGGAAGTCTTCCCCTGAAGAAAACTCCAGATTTAGATGGCTTCCTTGGGATTTTTCTTTTTTCAAACGATTAAAAAAAGAACAATACTAATTCTATACCAACTTTTCTAAAATATTGAAGTGAAAGAGTATATATCAAGTTAGTCACTGAGACCAGCATTATTAGGATTAAACTGGAGAAGCTACCATAAGAAAAAGAAGCTGCATATCAATGGCATTCATGAATATAGGTACAAAAATATTTGAACCAAATTTCAGGCAGTCTAATTCAATAATGTCTAAAGAGAAGAGCAGTCATGGCCAAGAGGGTGTTAATCCAAGTATGCTGGTTTGGGATTCAACTACCAACTGGTACAGTTTCAGCAGGTTAACACACTGAAAAGGAAAAGCCATATGGTCCTCCCCATATTTATAGAGAAAAGGACTGGATATAAATGCAGCATCCAGTCTTGAGAAAAACTCTCAGTCAGTTAGCAAAATGGAAACTGCTCTGGGAAAAAGTATCTATGTGTTAGGCAACTATTTCCTGCAAGATAAAACCTTTCATCTTGGAGGTAAACTCATTAAGACACAGTACTTTCTAAGAAGAGCTGAAGCACTCCATCCTAAGGGAAGCCATTCAGTTCAGTAAGTAATCATCTCAAAGGCTTCAGGAAGTCCCTGAAACTGAGCAGATCCATTGGCTCCTCCCCCTCCAAGCATGCATTCGCAGTAAGGGCTGCCGAGAGACACAGAAGCTGAGCTGCCTAGGAGAGACCAGCCACGCCGCCTGGAAGCTGCATCTGTATCCAACCTGGGGAGCTGCCTGCAAGCTGTGTGGTGACTTTGGGCTTCCAGCTTTTGTGAACTGTCACCTGTGCTGGCCTGGATTTTTGGTGAATCAGCGAGCTGTCTTTAAGTTATTTCTGTCCTTTAAGCAGCTCCTCACCCATAGTCCTGTAAGTAACCCAACAAAACTCACTACTTCAACAAGTTGGACTTTGGCAGTGCCCTCGCTTTGGTTTGTCTTGAGCTCGCTCTCTGGGGTGAAGAGATGTTTATTCACATCGTCCTAAGAACAGTGCCACATAATAATGTAAAGACCTGGCGTTGACATTACACAAAGTTAAAGCTTGAAACTGTAGAACATGGAGAGGAAAATGTAAGAGAAAACTCTTTTTAGGTGGCCATACCATGTTCTAAGCCAGGCATACCTGCCGGTATGGGTTAAGTTTCAGTGGGGTCAGTCATTTGTCAGTGTGGCTGGTGGAAGGTAAATTACAGAGAGTATGAGTTACTGGCCATCCTGTACCGACTAGAGTGGACACAACAGCCCAGCCGTGTAACCCGGTCCAAGGGAAGAAAAGATCTTCGCAGTCAGATCATAGTGAAGGCCAGAGTGGAACAGTGTGATGTGGGGAGACCACAGTTCATATGCTAGGCACTTGCTGTCTCATCCATACAGTGCTCCTGTGTGGTAGATGTTATAATTCGCGTGTTAGACTCGTGGAAAGTATACAATTTGTCCAAGCATCATCCAGACACTAAACTAGAGAAGATACACAAAATAGAAGCTGCAGATCAATATCACTCACGAGCGCTGGTACTTAAATTCGTCTAATTACTTATCAGAGTTTTCTTTTCCATTTATCATTTTTTTTTTCCACAAGACCCAAACACCTTTTGCTAGGTTGCAAAGAATGACAATGCATACCTCTCCAGGACTTGAAAACCATGATCTTAGAAAAATTTTATCTGTTCATAAAAGGGCAGTTGTCAAAATTCCTTAGCAGAGAGCTGGTGAGATGCCTCCGTGGGTTAAGAGCTCTTGCTGTTTTTGCAGAGACCTGAGTTCCAGTTTTGGTGCCCACATTAGGCAGCTCACAACCGCTTGTAGCTCCAGCTCCAAAGAGATCTGATGTCTCTGGCCCCAGTGGGCACCAACACTCCTGTGCACACACACAGACCTACACTCATGCACATAATTAAAGATAGTAAAATAAATCCTTTAAATTCCATAGCAAATGGCAAATCTAAGCATTTGGTGGAAGGAACTATATTCGCTCACACGGAAATAGCTGGAATGTATTGTTATGAGTGTTTCTTAGCAAAACATCTGAGAATTGTTCTGTTTTTGATTTAGAAAGAGAGAGAGAAAGAGAGAGAGAGAGAGAGAGAGAGAGAGAAGGGAGAGACTTGATTTGTGAGTAAACATGACCTTAGTGTTCTGATAGGATTCAACACAAGGCTTGGAAGATGAAATGAAAATAAATAAATCACGATGTCCCCAAAGAATTCTGTGTCTCAGGGAACTCATTTCTGATCACAGCCTATCTGCTGACCAGATTTACAATAGTGATGGAAGGTATCTTCTCTGGCATTGCTTGTAAAGCAGTGAATTAAGCCCCGGTGACTTAGCAGGGGATTGGACAGTCTCTGTAGGGATAATTGCATAGATTCCCATGAAATCACACTTTTGGCTGAAGCGGACATTGTCCTGGTGCTTTCTTATGTGGAACCACATCGACTAATTGCTTCCACGGAGCAAGCTAATACATGATGAGATAAAAACATTTTCCTTCTTTACTGGTTTTATTAACTCCTAATATGTCCTGTGATATTTTAATGAGAAAAAAAAAAAAAAAGCCCTTAATATCCTGACTCCTTCCCAAAGTTCTTTTAATCATTAAAGCTTCCAAAAATACCTTAAGCACTGGCCTTCTCCAGATTTGGTGATTGATAAGATGTGTGCTTATTGGTGTCATTTATCACCTTTTAAAATTGCCCATCGATAAATGTCTTTACCTCTTTGCACTTGAAAGATATTTTTCAGTGGAAACTCCTTTTAGATCTTTCGTTAGGTTCCTGACGATTGTGATAAGCTTGAGACCCTTATTAGGGATTCAAATCTTCACTCAATCCAGGTTCAATCTCCCTTTGTAGCCTTTTCTCCCAATGCACGCGGACATTAAGTTTCATGTCATAGACAACTGTAATGACTTACAGTCCTTGAATGCACACTGAACATGTCTGACAGCCATCCACAAGTCACAGAGAGATGCTTCAGCAGAATCCAACCCTTTCCACAACTTGGCCAGCCTTACCTGCAACTTCATCTTGGACTTTCAGTTTCTATCCTTGTGAAACAACACTTGCTAACTTAAAATTTTTTTAAAAATTTGATGTGTATGAGTGTATTGACTATATGTGTGTAAGTGCACCTTTGTCATGCAGTGCCTAAGGAGGTCACAAGAAAGCGTTGGATTCCCCTAGTACTGGAGTTACAGACAGTTGTTTGCCACCATCTTGGTACTGGGAATAGAACCCTGGTCCTCTACAAGAGCAGCTAGTGCTCTTAGCCACTGAGCCATATCTTCAGTCTCAAGATTTTTCTAACTTTTCAGTCACTGAGTCTATGGTATTTTGTAGTGGAATCCCCAAGCATTTTCTTGGGAGTGAGGGGGTCCCAGGTATGAAGGGAGGCAGCTTGTCTGGCACCGACATGAGCCAGTGGCCAGGCTAGCACTGAGACAGTGTTTCCTTGCTTTGTGGAGTCCGCAGTCAGTCCCTGACTAATCTCACAAAACTCCAATGGATGACTCAGCGTCACTTGCTCAAAACTGACAACAGCACCTGGAAAGCACCTTACCCAGATTGCAGTAGAGGGAATGAAAAGGCAGGTTTGAGGGGGAAAACAAAGGTCAGCCCACGAGAATTTACGTGGCAGAAAGTCTCAGGGTAAGAAATGAAGGCAAGGTCAGCCAGACTTCTAGATGTCCTGTACTCAAACATGACAATATCTGGAAGCAACTGGATGACAAACAGAAAAGCTTGTGTTTTCCTGTACACGTGGCACGCTGTACAGGGAACGAGCTTGGTGAGAAGGGAGCAGGTTCTCTGGTGCCACATTCCCCAAAGGGGTCCATTGAAATTGCAAGAGGCTGGGTTGGTAGGGGTGGGGGACTGGGGGTGGTTTAACGGGCACAAGCACACACACAGAGATATGCACATGAAGTCACACGCTGCTTATTTGTAACCAGAGATACAGTGTAGCAGCACTTTCAGAGGAAAGGAAACTGTCTCGTGAAATAATTAAAAGAAACAGGACCTGACAGTGTTCAGTGCTCTGAAACTGTCTGCATTAGTGTCTGAGGCAACGTGGTAGGGTGAGGGGCTCAGGAAGCAAAAGAGAGGCGCGGGCCAGTAGCAAATATCTTGGTGACCTAGATGGTTTGGATAGGGGTTAAGAGACAAGGCAAAGTTTGTATGCTTAGGAGCATGTGTTGCCTGCGGTGGACAAAGAAGACTCGACAGGAAGCAGGGCTTTGGGACACCTCCAGTACTTCTTGGTGCTAATTCCCAAGTTATGGGTTCCTAGAACTCAAGAGGATTCTGAGATCAGATTAAACGGTGTTCCTGTTCCTATTCATTCATCCATTCATGCTTTATCCACTTGACCTATATTTACTGAATGTCTCTAATTCCCAAATCAAGAATTACACAAATTAGGGAGAGTTTAATGTAAGTTTCAAGTCTAGAGGATGTAAAGAAAATGACCAAACCAATGCAATAGGAGGGAGAGCTGTGCTGCTCACCCAGACCTGATGGTTAGTTAAATGCTCTCTACACTTCCCGGAGGATGTGTTATCTACATGATCTAAGGATGAATGGAAGGCAACCGAGTTCACCGGCAGAGCTGTGCAGCAGCTCTGAGAAAGAAAGTCAGTACTTCAGAGAGGCTGGGATTTTAAGCAGAGAAACAGGACAAGAGAAGTCAGAGTAGCTGAGGAGGCTGTCTTCCGAATGTGAGGGTAGGCCACTGGCAGACTGGATGCTGGTGCTGAGGCCCAGATTCTGTTCCAAGGTGGGAGGTCACTGGCATAAGAGATTTACTCAACAGGCAGATCTGTAGGGATGGATACCCAAGCTGGTGATGACAAATTGGTGGACAGCCAGGGCAAGAAGAAATGAGATGGCCAAAGGGGCAGTAGGTTTCAAGAACAAGCTTATCACTGACAGTGTAAAAGGGGCTGGAACAAGACCGTAACTGAAAAACAGTGCCTGCTCAGCAGTCTGGAGAAGGTGGGTGACCTTGGTGAGATCAGCGCTTCCTGGTGGTTCGAGAGTGGAGGAGTGAGTTGGAGGTGGGAAGATGTATTGCAAACTTCTTGAAGCACTTGGGCTATGATAGCAAGGTAGAGATTGGCCTGCAACTAGAGAAGTCTTGAATGGAAGCACATTTTAAGGTGGAAGCAGACAGCATATTTGAATACCATGGAGTGAGTGACTCACAGGATTGAAATCTTCCAGTAGGGATGGGTCTTTGGGGTTCTAAGGAGAGGGGTGGAAAGTGTGGCCCAGTCAGATGTGATATCGGCAAACTGACTTCTGGACCAGACCATGAGAGTTTAATCCTGTCTCTTCCACATCCTGGCTACATGACCTTTGGGAAATCTCTGAATCTCTCCAAGCTACAACGTCCTTAACTGCTACAGTAAGACCTATCTCATTAAACTATTTTAAAAGTCAAATGGAAAAATTTGCACAAAGAAACAGTCCCGTGTCTGGCAAATACTAAGGCTTAACTTTTTTTTATCGTTATGCTGCAGGAGGATGACTGTTGTCCATAGGTGGTCCATGGAGTGGAGATAGGGTGCCGGTGCCTCAAGAGGGGTGAAGACTCATTCTCGTTGCTCTGTTAGGGCGGCTTTCCCTGCACCATCTGCCCCATGGCGCTCCTGTTGATCTCTAGTCTCTATTCTCTATGTGGAAAGCCTACATCACAGACCACCAGCAGGCCACACTTACAGGAAACTCGGCTTTTCTGGGCCTCTCTGGCCTGGTGACTCATGGGAAACCACAGCTGTGACTTCAGGAAGGCCCCGCCTCCTTTTCTCTGAAGGCAGGACTGTGGTAAAGCAACTGTGGATTGAGGTACTGGAACGCTGCATTCAGCTTCTGAGATTCTTTGTATTTGAATATCACCACAATGTCTGATGTGATGGGAGTATCCAGAGGGAGCAAAGGCAATTCATCATATTCTAAAGCAGATTCCAGGGTTTTTCTTCTAGTGGACACGGCTGTCCTCCAGTAGATTTTTCCCCTTTGGAATCTGTTAAACTGAATTTGGCCTAAGGAGGCCTCTGTAGGTGAGCCTTTATGGAGGAAACTGAGATCTGATTTGGGAAACTTCCAAAAACCTAACCTAAGACCAGCAAGTAACTGAGCCTCATCTAATGACAGGAGCTTCTGTCAACCACAGGTAGCTTACTGTTAAGCTTTGTTCAGATGTGGCAAGTGCCAGCTGTAACCAGTCCGTGGCGTGCTTCACTTGTGCTTTTTGTTCCTTATGTCCTTCTTATGTTCAAAAATGCTGCCACACTACCGTGAGGTCCAGAATTTCTTTGAACCTGGCTGTCCTCTACAGCTTACCTGATGTTGTGATTACAAAACAGGCAGAAAGCAAAGACTCACGAGCTGCAAAAACAGACTGGTCAGTTTTGTCTTTTAGCCGATCAGGTGGAGACTTGGGGATGGGAGTGAAGGCTTTTAGTATCTAGTGACCAGAGAGGAGAAAGAAGCTGAAGGTCACAGAGAGTTACTGGGTGGTCAACTAAGCACCCAACATCCAGGCCTCCGGATTCTTGACCCAGTTGGTTCTTTTCAAATCCTTTTACCATAAGGCATGGGGAATTGTGAATATGACCTATACATTCATCCAAGATAGCATTTAGTGCTGCTGAGGAATTGGGTCCTTCCTAGGCACTGGGCACTTAGCAATATAGAAATATATCTCTGGTCTTACATGACTTATTAGATAGAGTAAGGGCTGACAGACAATAACCACAATGAACAAATAGCTAGACTCTCTGCAGTGTTTCCCCAGAGAACATTTCTTCAATAAAATGCCTCTAGATCTTTATAACGTCATAGACCATGCATCTCCCAATGTAATGCTTTTAAGCTAATAACTGTACAGGAAAAACACATTTTTTGACTGAAAAGTTCAGTACAACATTTGAACAAAACGGCTTGCAGAAATAATCTTGAGTTACATTCTCAGTACAATTGTAGGAAGTCAGAGTCAGGCAGGTTTTTGAAAACTAAGTTAGGCGTGCACATGGGCTGTGTGCCCCTGCCTGCTGGAGGGTGGAGTAAAGAGACATAGCGCAGCAAACATGACTTTGTGGGAGATCAGAAAACAACGCTGGAACCACTTTACAGCCTAACATTGTAGTTTATTATTCATAAGCAGACTCACCAGCTATTCACTGTATCCTTGCATTTTAAGAAATTGATTGGCAGTCTTGGACTGGTGTGTACTGCATTATAGCTTTTCCCCAGCAGACTCAAGGGGATTAGGCACTTGGTTATGAACATTTTTGTACAGAAGGCTGACTTTCAACAGCGCATCCCCGATGATAAGGACACCATTGGAAGGTGAAAGGACTTATAAAACATCAGGCTTTCCCTGTGTGCAGCCTGATTGCAGCCTCCTTGTTCCCAGGGATGACAGATTCTTTTTGTGGGGGAGCTGGGACAGAAAATAGTTCTGGAGTCAAAGACATTTAGGAGGGCAGTGTAGTTCTGTGTTGATTATCACTGCTACTAGCAAAATAACTCCAACAGGAAATGTAAAATGATCCTCCTATTAAGTTCAGTCAAGTCTTTAGCCAGGAGAGGTGGCCCAGTTCTAGGAGTTGTTTTTTTTTTTTTTGAATGGTAGCTATGGAATTGTAGGAAGTGTCCCACAGAGGATTTCCTTTGGTCATTGTTTTTTTCTCTCAGTGAAAAAGAAAATGCGTTTGGGGAGGGTCAAGAATTTCCCTCCGAGCTCTGTAATTCAGTTTAAAAAGCCAGTGGCAGGATCTGGGTCACAGTCTTGATTTTCTTCTGCTATGGGTGGGGCCCAGTGCTTTACAGGTCTTTCCCTTTAAATGCTGGGACCAGAGCTCCGTGTTCCATCACATTTTTATGCTGGGTCCTATGAGTGAAAAGTGTTCGCCATGAATTTGTACAAGGGAAGAGTCGTGCAATGGAATAACTACATCTTAAAATTTATCCTTATAAGGAGTTCAGAGTCACTTATTTCTCGTGACAGCTCAGTGAGGCCCACTGTGCTGTGGGTCTGATTATGAGGTGTGTTCCTCAGGGTTCCTTAGGAGACAGATGTACCAATCTATGGAAAGAGTTACAGCTTGAGGAAGTGGCTCATAGGATTACAGAAGCCTGTGAGTCTAAATCCCACAGAACAGGTGGCAGGATGAATGCCGAGGCAGAACAGACCCTGCAGGACAGGGTAGAGGACCCTGTACCACCATACAATTCCTCTAGATCAGCAATCTTTGCTCCCCCTCGGTTTCAACTGATTGCATGAAACCCACCAGCATTAGGGAGTGACATTTCTCTTAAAACTCAGAGTAAACAGTGTCAATGGAAGTAGCATCCCAATCCACTGTCAGAGTCATGTTTGATCAAGTAGCTGATTAACAAAGGCCCAGCAAACTTGACATAAAATTTGCTAGCTGTATTGGGTTCAGCATCTCAGGTCACACACACACACACACACACACACACACACACACACACACACACACACAGTTCTGGCCATGAAAGAAAAGGAGGAACAAGCTTCGGATGAAGAGAATGTCTTCTTCTGTCTACCCAGGGAAACCAGTGAGGAAAGGACATGGCACCAGGGCCTCCATGACTCATAAGAGATCCTGGCTGCAGACCTTTGAAAAGCTGGTGTTAGCCTTCCTGCACTCCGGGGTTTGTGTAGGGACAGAAAAAAGGCAATTAAGTAGTGTGTATATATGAAAGTCTATACACATATACACAGAGGAGGAAGTGAGACAAGATACTAGGCAGCTAATGAACTGTGGGATCACGCTACCTAGTTGAATCCAAGCTTGCTGTGTAACTGTGGGCAAGCTGCTTACCCTCTCTGTGCTCAGAACTAACCAAACCCATGCTTCATAGGCTGAAAGGAGTGAATGTCCTAGTAGTTGTAAGATGCTTACAAGGTTGCCTGATGCCTAGGTCCTGACAATACAGAATAGTATACTGAGGGCTTGGAGAGATAACTCTTGCAGAAGACCCAGGTTCAGTTCCCAGCACCTACACGGCATCTGTAGGTAACTCCAGTTACAGAGGAATCTGACACTCTCTTCTGACCTCTGTGGGCATTGCATGTTACGGGTGCACTTACATGCATGCAGGCGACACACACATACACATAACACATAATAAATCAATGTTTTAAAAATAGTATAATGGTTATTAACTTTGTCATACATGCAGTACCTTTCAGCTGTGTATACTGACATATCACATGGTTATCAATACAAAAAAGCTGCCTGTACTTGTGGTAAATAAATTAAAAGTGGGAATCTTACACCAACCCCCTATTAGCATACTGTGCAGAGCCCATGCCAGTTACTGCTTGTAAGAATATTTATGTTCTTTGGTACTTCATTAGTGAAACTTCACTGGATAGAATCCAGGCTATATCTGCATTAAATTAAATTAAAACATTTTAATGCGTTACAGAAGATGCTAGCCTGACATGGCAGTCAATTCGACATAACAGATTGCGAGGATCACCTGCAGCTAGATGCCTTCTGCTGGGAAGGGGAACACAGGAGGTCTCTACTCTTGCCTGCTGACACTGGAAGCAAGGTGCACATGTCGCTGGCCACCTGAGGCTCAGGTGTGTCTCAGCCTGCTGGAATGACAGCCATAAATAGTGCAGAAATGACAGCTGGTGGGCCCTAGCGTGATCGGCTTTTTCTCCCTGATAAATGGCTTCGCAGATGCTGCCAGCTTCATGCTCAATTAATCTCAGTTGAATTGATCATCCAGTTATAAAGAAAACCATTAGCAATAAAGAAAAATTTCCTAAAGAGCTGTTAGAGGGAGGAGCGGAAGTGAATTGGTTTCTTTTTTTAAAGAAGTTAAGATGATGAACTGTGTTTGAAAAGAACCCAGCCTTCTGTCTGTTGGGCTGACTCAGCTCTAAGGGGTGGGATAAGAAAGCCATTTCTTTCTTACCTGTTTATCTCAGGAATCATTAAAGGAAAAAATTTATTATTTTTATTTTTATGTGTATGAGTCTATTGCCTGTGCACCCATGTTGAGCAAAGCCCAAGGAGGTCAGAAGAGGGGTCAAGATCCCCTGGAACTGGAGCTGCAGACGGTTATTAGCCCCCATGTGGGTACTGGGAACTGAACCTGGGTCCTCTGCAAGAGCAGCCAGTGCTCTTAACCACCGGACCATATCTTCAGCCCCAAGAAAAAAAATTTAAAGAAGCAAGTGCTTGTAAAGCTTAGCTTATGCCAGACTTCACTTTAAGACGAGAAACTTTATGCACATGGCATTAACTCATTTTGCTCTCTGACGACATGGTCAGGCAGGTAATATTAATGTCCTGTCATTTAAACACATGGTGTTCATTTATTAGCATGGTGTGGTGTGGTGTGTGTGTGTGTACGTGATGCGTGTGTGGGCATGCTTGCCACGTTCCACATGGGGGTCAGAGTAAGGGGGCGACTTTGTGGGTAAGTTCTTTTTTTCCATCTTTATGTGGGTTCCTGGGATCAAACTCAGGCTACTAGGCTTGAGTGACAAGTACTTTACCCACTGAACCATCTTGCCAGCCCACTGTCATTTTGTAGGCAAGGACATGGGAAAGAAATGAAGTAATCGGGCCAGGAGCACAAATGGCTGAGCTGAGTCCCCAAGCTATGGTCCTGTCCTGGACTCTGGCCTTTGCTCCAATCTCAGGATTCAGATCCAGCTGAACTTAACCACTCCCTTCATCTTTGGTTCAGGTGTAGTTTGTTTTATTCCTGAAACCGTACGTTCATATTGAAAATACCACATGCATGTCTTTAAAAAGACCACTTTAATAGAGTTCATTTATTTTAGAGAATAAAAAGTATCAGCAGACAATACCAAAAAGCAAACTGAAGATCGTGGTTAGTTTTACCTCTCTGTCTGCAGCAGTGCTTTCTAACACTTTGATGTGTGTCCTTCTAAGTTTTATTTTTCTGTGGTATCACAATTTTTTTTTTTACCCAATAGTGGAGTCTAAAATGTCTTTCTGTTTAAATGGATCCGATGCTACAATATTCGTTTTTCAGTTCTGAAAAAGTATTCTGCCATATGGATATCTTACAATTTACTCGACTAATCCTTTCTTTTTGGAAAATTGTTCCCAAATTTAAAAATGAAAAATAGGACTACCAGGTAAATAGCTGATAAATATGTAAAGCAATGCATATACTAACTAGCTTGATTTACACATTTTCCAGTGCCTCTTTGTCTTAAAGCATGTTGTATATGAAAAATATGGTTAGCTTTTATTTGGCAAAAATAAAAATAAAGAGAAACAGGCTACTAAAAGTTCCTTGTAGCTTGACCTGTATGCACAGTGAAACATTTTAAATAATTAAATTATTGGTAGTATTAATACTTAGTTATTTAAAGTTCTTATTAATTCAAAGAGTTTATTTGAAAACACCTTCTTTTTTCCTTTAAGATACTGGCCTCTTAATGGAGGAGATTATTGGACTGTATAGCTAGCTATATTTTCCATTAACATGAATTTTGATTTCACTAAAATTCTATGAATTCAACATTAGAACTGTTGTGAATAACTCCTTGGTATTTTAGGAGATACTGATAACATACAAGTGTAAGAGGTGTGACGTGCAAGCTCTCAGAGGACACTGTGACTTCTCCTGTCCAAGAGGCCCAGGGTCAGTGGCTCTAACACTTAAGGGCATCCGTTTCTGTGTCCATACGTACTTAAGATTTAGGACCAACACTGCACTTCAAGACAAGCCTTCTGCCCCTTCCGTTCACTGGCCTTTTCCTGCAATCTGTCCTCAGCTTCCTACAAGGCTTTTCTATTTTCTAGACCATCCCCCTGTAAATCCGTTTCCACATTGTTTGAGCTTTAGCTACCATTCCCACCTGAGATTGCACACATACCGAAAATCTTTTGCCTTTAAGGATTAGCAGAAAGAAATTAAACTCTAACCAGAGGCTAACTGAGCTTCAAGGTATTAACATACTCGGACACCTCTTTATCCTACTGTGGCACAACACAGACTCAGCCCAGGCTCAGATAAATCCCTGTCGCTGTTGTTAGCGGCTAGGCAGAACTGTCAGCCAGAACAGATGTTTCCTGCTCTTGGAATCTTTAGTTCAAGATAGCCTGGGCTATATAGTGAGTTTGAGGCTATCCTGAACTTTATATTAAGACTCTGTCTTATAAACAGTGCCTTTATCCAGGATTGGGTAGCCCAAATCCAGATATATGTTTTCAGTGCTTTGGTTAGACTTGTATTCTTTCTCTAAAAGTGTTTTTAATCGGGAAAGCAAAGGTGTGATGATTTCATAGCTGGCACAATGTGTAGCACAGCTCCTGTTTTCTCATAGAAAAGGTGCTGGTGAGGTATTTTACCTTGATTAATGTGGTATGTATGAATTAAACCAAGCCTGAAAATAGGGGAACTGAAGATATCCCTTAAAGATATTATGCTCTTCAGAGAGTGGGTGGCTTATTATAATTTTGCATTGTTTACATGGTTTTATCTAAAAAAGTTATCCTTTTCACTTTGCCTTGGTAGGCCACAGAGATTGACGTATTCTGAGGACACAGATAGCATCAAGATGCTCCAGTGGTTTGGTCCAAAGGGTTGAAGCTACTATGTGGACAGAATTGAACTGAATTGACAGACAAAGGCCCCAAGGATAGGGATCTCAACCAGAGCTACTGGGATGAGTAACAGTGCACCTTCATTGTAGGAAGATTCAGGAGCCACAGGTCTGTTCTGTCTTTATCTAAATCTTTTCATTTGCCTGGTGCTTAAGTGTAGAGAACATTGTTGTTTACATATCAATAGAATCATTTCACGCTAGGGAAATGAATTCTGAGAAGGTAACCAGTCTAGAGTCATATTTTTCTAAATGGGAGTTAGACTCCAGGTCTTAGGACCTAAGACTTTCTATTCACATGTGGTGTTTTTTTTTTTTTTTTTTTTTTGGTAAAAGAAATTTCCATATTCTTTTTTCATTGCTTTTACATGTGGATTTATTTCATTTTATAAAGTTGCTAATTAAAATTACAAAATGAAGTTTTCAATATAAATCTTCAAAACTCCACTTGCTCACTGCAGATGTCTTTGGGGAGAAACGGCCCATGACTGGAGATTTAGAGGCGGGATTCAGTGGTAGTGGAGAGGAGAAGGTGGCCTTGGTTCAAACGGTAGGCGTGGCCTTGTCATCATCTCTTAATATCTGCTGATGAGAGCCCACCAAGCAGGTGGCTTTCCCCCCTCAAGAGCCTCAAGAGCTTGGATTTAGTCTCACGGATGGAAGAATTTGGAAGTGTCCCAAGGGAATGACAGAACTATGTGGAACAGTTTTTTTCCTCCAGTGCTATTGTGACTGCACTTGTGGTCACTGGCCAGATAACTCCTTGCGTGAGGATGAATGAAGCAGCAGTGTACAGTGTCATCTCACATGCATATATTACAGTTATTAACCTTAAATTACAATGGTTGCAATTTTAAACTTTTTCTTAAACTCTCAATATCTTGTTTTCCCTTCCTTGGTTGGTTTAGAACGTCAAACGACACATTATTTATTTTTTTTTTAAGACAGTGTCTCCAGTAGTACCAGCTGGCCTAGAACTCACTATGTAGACTCTACCTCTGGAGTGCTAGGATTAAAGGCCTGCGCTACCAACAACAACGTGCCATTGGGGAATAGGCTGGCCTTAGAGGGACCGTCTGCAGGTGTTCTAGAACACTACTTGTTGACAATACGGGATGAGTCGAAGTTAAAGGAAAATCAAGGCTCTGGAATACTGGATGGTTGTGGGAAGATGTTCTGCAGTGTGGGTGGGGAAGAGTGAGTGGCTGGTTTTCACATACACTTGGAGTACTGGATCCTCCCTTGGTTCTTCCTTTGAGAATGCTTTTTGACTTACTTCCAAAAAATACCTTGTAGTGAACAGAGAACCAATAATACAATGAATTGAAACCTGTCAAGGATCAGGAAACCTCAAGTGTCTAGGTCAAAGTGTCCCTTTGAATGAAGATTAATTCTTGAACTCTGCAATTTATCATGCCTACAATGACAGTTAATTTCAGTTGTAAACCTGAGTGGATTAAGAAAAGTTCAGGGCATTAGTGAGGCACTGCTTTGGGTGTGTCTGGGAGAGCATTTCCAGAGAGGCTTACCAGTGGAGGGATGACCACACTGATTGTCCCGTGGGCTGGGGTCCGGGACTGCATAAAAAGGGAGAATGGGAAAAGTGAACTGAGTACTAGCGTTCTCTGTTTCCTGATGCACACAGGTGTCAGCAAGCTGCCTCCTATCACCATGGACAAAGCTTGGTCCCACCGCCATGACTTTCCCATCATGACAGACTCTGTTCCTTGAACTGTGAGCTGAGAGAAACCTTTCTTCCCTTAAGTTTCTTTTTGTCATAGGCACAAAAAATTAAATAATGACTACACATACTTACTGTCTTTTGCATGGAAAACGGTGGTCTGCTCATGTAGAATAAAACTTCATGGCTCCTCACAGGACCTACGATCATCCAGAAAACAACAGCAGTAGTATGCTCTGATGTCAGATGGTCATCTGTCAGAGGTTCGGACTGGCCCAATGGAAAGTCAGTGATTCAATTGTTTTGTGCAACCACCAAGCTCCTTAAAGAAAACTTAGGTAACCATTATCATCATGAGTCATATGTCGGAGGTCTCATCTGCCATTGGTAATACACTGCTAGCTGGTTGACCTCAGAAATTTATGATAAATGAAAGAACCTAAAAACAAGTGAAGCTGAAGGGTTTGTTCGTGTTTTCCTTCAGTTTCATAAGGAGCTTTGAAGTGTTGTCTTTTACTATAACAAAGCAGCCTGATAATGAGTGTTCTAACTAAACCACTCTCGAAAGCTCAGGCCGTGGGATTGGTGACTGCCCTGAGAACATTGGGGTAGCCAAACAGTGAGCGGCAGGAGAGGTGAGGTGGCTCAGCACTACTACCAGCTGAAGCCAGGAGTCTTGATTTATGCTCCCCAAAGCCTTTCAAGACGAGCCCGCCTGAAGCAGGGTTGGAATTGATTAAGAAAAGGGTTTAATGTAGATTTAAGGACAGGCATTAAGAAAGGGGTTGGGAGAGAGGCGTAGGCGGATGGTTACAGTACCTCCCTTAGGGTGGGTGTGGGAGTTGCAAGAAGAGTCTCATGTAAGTGTCTTAACAATAGCTATGGATGTGATTTTGGTGACTTTTGAAGTTATATTAATCAAAGGATTTTAAAAAATGGAATAAAATTGTTTGATATATTTATTTTTATTTAAGGAACTTTTCTTTATTAAGTGATATTATATAAGGTGGTTTACAAGGCACGTAATACAGGTTCAAAGGCTGATAGGAAAAAATAAGAACAGACCAAAAAAAGGCAAAAGGAATTCTTACTACACATTTCAGAAGAAACTCAAGTCACATGTTTTGACTGTGTGCTAGTTACTTAATATTCTGTCAGTGGGACAGAAGACCTAACACAGGCACCTAAGGGAGGAAGCATCTGTTCTGGTTCATGGCTTTAGTCCTCCACAGTGGCAAGAAGGACCCAGTCCCTGCAGGAGTGGGAGGTACTGGTCACGTTGTGCTGGTTGTCAGGAAGCATAGAGCTGCCTGATGGAGACATAATTTTCAAAGTCCCGCCCTTAGTGGCCCATGTCTACCAGCCAGGCCCTGCACTCCAAAGGTGCCATGACCTTCCAAATCAGTGCCACTAGCTAGAGACCAAGTGTTCAGGAGCTTGTGTGGCACACTAAACTCACAACAGACTTCATAAACTTATTTGTGGGACTTTTTCTTGATTCTCAGCCAGCAAAGGTGAGGTGCTTGAATCCTTTCCACGTTTTTCCTGTCTTTCTCCTGTGCCTCTGGCATCTCTGAGTGGGAGACTCCAGAATGGGGATTACCACTTGGTCTGGAAGCTAACCATATGGAAAGAGACTCTGAAGAAATGGCTTTAAATTGAAAATACAAAAGTCCAAGATGCTAGGCTGAAAAGTTTAAAACAGAGTTGCCTTTTGTTCTTTGATTATATTGCTTCTATTGAATAGAGTCATGTGACACTGAGGTTTTTGGTCAATGGCAGGTTATACATGTCATGGTGGTCTTATAAGTCTACCATGGAGCTGAAAAGTCCTAAGATCTGCTTTTATGGTACGTTTCCTTTTTCTTTTTCCATTTTTTCATGTGTGTGTGTGTGTGTGTGTGTATTGTGTGTATGTGTACCCACATTTTGCATGTGTGTGAGCACATGTATTCAGGTATGTGCACATATGGAGGCCCTAGACTGATGTCAGGAATTATCCTCAGTTGCCCTTCTGCCTTATTCACTGAGGCAGAACTTCTCAGTCATACCCAGAGCTTGCCCATGTGGCTAGTCTTCCTAGTCACTTTGCTCTGTGGATACCTTTTGTGCCTTCCAAGGCTGGGATTACAGGTGGTTGCCATATGGGTTTCTGGGGATCCAAACTCCTTTCTTCATGCTCGCACAGTAAGCACTTTAAGTATCGAGTCATTTCCCAATCTGGTTTACTGTACCTTTTCTACAGTTAGCTATGCTTAGGTCCATAAACACTTATCATTATGGTACAGCTGCTCATAGTCTTTACTACAGTAACGTGGTTATAGACTTAGAGCCCAGGAGTAACATATATCATATAGCCAGATGGGCATAGGCTATACTTCTAGGTGTGTAAACACACTGTGATGTTCACACAATGAAATCACTAAGCAATGCAACTCTCAGTGTGGGTCTCTTTGGTCAAATGAGACATGCCTGTCTAGCTGTGTGTCATTACGCATTTACCAAATACCTGACAAGGGTCATATACCTGTTGTGTGGGACACTAGGATTTACCCTGGATTTTCTCTGTTCAGTAACAGAGTAAGTAAGGAGGAACACTGTCTATTCATTTTCCACCTCTATTAAATTGTTACCATAGTGAGTTTCCGCTAGATAGTAAATTGACTTTTCTGGGCAACGTTCTTTTTCTTTTTCTTTTCTCTGGTGACAGTGAGTATGCCTAGTGGTTAACTAGGACTCAGAATTTACCAAATTCTCCAATAGGATATGAGATGGAGCCCAAGACATTGACCACAGTCAGATCCCAAGACAATTCAGTGCCATGCTTACTCAATGAGTAGATCCTGACATTTCTGCAATTGCCTTAATTATACCTTGATTCTTTATTTTAAAATTTAAAAAAGCTTGTGAAAAAGGAGATTACAGTAAAGTTGGGTGAAATAGAAGTGAAAAATCCTGAACCAAAGAAAATGAGTCGGTACATGTGCTAATTGAAAGTAATTTGCCATGATTGAGGCTGGAATTTGGCTCCAGGCTTTCCAGAAGTCCAGACACAAAGGAAATAGGACAAGTCCCACTGTGCTCCACATCTTCTGGGAGGAGTCATATCTGACCATGCCTCAGGAAGAATTTTTATGAGGCTGCACTAAGTTTTGAGTTTGAGGTCCACCTGCACTTCTCCCTGAGAGAATGCTGTAAGGCAAATTCCCGGCCCTTTATAGCACAGTCCAGTACTGTCCTTATTCTTTAATGGGATCAATAGTAACCTTTCTGCAAGGTTGCTATGAGAATTAAATCTAAAGCTAGGCAGAGTGTACATTGCATGGGTATTAGTTGAGATCAGCTTAATTCTTTTGGCAGGGTGTGGTTGAAAATAGAGGATGATGCGTTTTTACTAGCCCATAGTGTATCTTTCCTTGGGCCCCACCCATGCCTTACCCACACTCATTGCCGATGACTCTACAGGTCTTACCCAGTGCTCTCATAACAGTCTCAGAGTAGGCCCCGCCACAGTGACTGTCATGGCCACTAAGTTGAGGGGTGTCCAGGTGAACTTGTGGTCTGTGTGAATCTTATGCTCAGACCTGCCCTTCTTCATTATCTGAGTGTTAGGGACTCTGAGAACAAACTTTTACTCTGTTACTGCAGAGGCAAAGAAACAACTGCCAGAGGTGCCCAATGCAGCCAGGACTAGAGGCCAAGTTGGTTTGCTCCACAGAAGACCTGCACTGAGTTCCTGGGAGACTCTAGTGAAAAGATACGGCTTTGGAAGAGTTGGCAGTTCAAGTCTCAGTGTAGCTCTTTACTCATTTCTTCCTATTTACAAGGATGATCTTACACACACAGGCAAACACAGTTCATTTGCTTCTTTGCTTGCAGTATTTAAGATGATTTTTTTCTTCAGTTTTGGCACTCCTCTTCCTGTCCCATTCCATGGTCCATTGTCCTTCCTAAACATACATAGTCCCACTACAACAAAGCAGTTAGTCTTTGTACTTTTTTCTTTGTGATCGTGTGTGTGTGTGTGTGTGTGTGTGTGTGCGTGTGTGTGTATTTTTGTGATCACATCTTTAGAGGTAGAGACATATTTACTGTACAAATTAGAGCCTGGTGTCCTCACCTCTAGAAAACTGAGCAGTCACTTGTAATACTATAAACAGAGTAGAGACACATGTAGTTAAGTGTGTTTGAAAACAGGTCAAGGACATGTCAAGACATGGCTGTCGATTTTTCCTGCTCTAGGATGCTTTCACCAAAGGCGATGTTGATCTTTATGTGGCTGATGGTCCTATACTAGAAGATAATGGTGGCTCACTTAATATGAATACAAAGATGTCCTAAATCATACAGTCACATTCACACTAGACTGTGAGGTGGGTTGAGGCTGAGTGGATGGGACAAGCAGGTAATAGATGATCACTGGCCTGGTAAGTCACATTCATATTGAAACTTTCAGATTGGGAGACCAGTCACTATATTCTCCACACTGAAGTTGTTTGAGAGTTAAAAGAGACTGACCGTCATTCTCTCAGAAAACAAGCATGAATAGACACTGTCCCAGGCAGAGCAAGTCATCTGGTCATAGACCTTGTGGAGATGCACAGAGGGAGTCTGACAATGTTTGTGGATTTGTGTAACTTGCCTTCACTGAAAGCTCCTGTAGTCTTATACCATACGTACAAATGTTCAGGCTTGTTCAACCACTGAAAACCTCTGCTATGTTTGCTTCCCCTTCAAGGATTTTATAATGAATCATTTTTTTCCCAGGAAAGTAGTATTCAAAACTATGAAATATAAATTTATTTATCCTTACTGGACACTTGGCGTATGTCCAATCACATATTCATTGAGCAGAAAGGTAATCGTGCCTCATATCTCAGACAGTTGCCAGGAGCCTTAACTGAGATCATGCATGCAGAATGCTTAGGTAGTCCCGGCCAGAGCAGGTACCTACATGGTTCTTTGTTATCATTTAAAATATCATTGTAATCATTACCCAACATTAAATATGAATAAGACAGGGCTCTTGTTTCCAAAATCCTGGCAATGTGGACGGGGAATGCAGAAATAAATATTTAAGGCAGAATGAGCTAAGTGGTGATAAAAGTATTTGTGAAAGATGTATTTATAATAGGGTTTACAAAAACATACTGCAAGCTTGAGCACACCAAGGCTACAGTTATGAATAGTTGTTCCTGAAGGCAAAAGGGCAGGAGACTGTGGGAGGGAACTGTGGGGCAGGGGACTGTGGGGCAGGGGACCGCGGAGGCAGAGGACTATAGGGTAGAGTACTGTGGGGAAGGGGACTTTGAGGCAGGAGATTATGGGAGCAGGGAACCATGGGGCAGGGGATCGGGGTTGGGGACTGTGGGGCCGGGGATTATAAGGTAGGATCTTTGATTACTTTACACAATGCTAAGAAGCATAGGAATCTTGTTTCCTAGAAGGAAATCCCTTCTGTTTGGACTGCTGATCTTGAGTTGTGATCAGTGAAATCTTTTGCTTTGAAAGAAATCTAGTACATGGAGATTTGCATTTTATAAAAAAATAAAAATAAGAGTAACTATGATTATCTTTAAGTTAATATAGAGTTAAGAGCCTGCAGTAGAATTCTGCCTTTACCCTTACTGGGCATGTGACTTTACTTCGCCTCTTTGTGCCTCACTTTCCTCACCTCAGTCAGATTTGCTTTGAGGACTTCACATGGGGAGGAAAGGAATGACTCCATGTAAATTATTTTAGTAGAATTGGCATGTGATGAGCAGCCCATAAATATCACCCAAACTGACTAACTCAGCAGGGCCTGAGCAAAGCTGACCACCCATCACCCCAAGCAGAAGACTAAGATGCTTGAACAGGAGAGAGAAAACATCTTTTGTAGCCATTCCTTAGACCAATGGATAATCACCAAATCTTAGCTCACCCCAGAAAAATCAATAGAAGTTTGCTCTATCTTTTGTCCAGTAAGCACGCATCCATTTGGTCCTCATTTTCATCACTGTTCCATCCCTTCAGCACTAGCTGACACCAGTCAGTTCATGTTAAAGTCCCACTGAAGGAACCTTGCCAGTCTTGTTTGTGACATAAGGCTTGGTCTCATCTCTACAGTCAAGACTTCTATCTCATTTTATTCACTTGTGGGGCATGATCTGCAGGCTCCAGTGAAGAGTCTGTGTTTTTAGCTAAAGCAGGCTTCAAATTTCTGCAAAGTAACCTAGGCAACTGTTTTCATAACCTCTACCAGAGCATTATCCTCAACAATCCCTGGCAAGCTAGCAGGAAGATGATGTATAAGCTCAACTCTGTGGCTTTCTAAATCAGAGACTTTTTGAAGTCAACTAAGAGCAAATGCTGTGATTTTGTACTGACAGACTGACTGACATCTGAGTTGATCCTGGGACATACTGAGGACATTTTATGGGACCAGGCTTTTCTGCAGTAACACTCTTCCTCTGTCCTTTTTTGTCATTTGTGTAACCATCTTGATCCCCATTAGGTTTAACTTAGTCTAATCACTGAGACTTCTTGGTCTGTAAATATTCTAGCCTTGTGGACCATCTGGAGCTTTATGACAAACCTGATGAAGCATGTTGTTTTTGAAGGACAGGTTAAAGATCTAGCATTTACTTGCTTTCCCTTCCTTGTGGTGGTTCTTGTCTCAGTGTCTTTCCCCAAAGTTCTTTGAGTGTGATTCTTTCCCTTCAGACATCCACAAAGACTCTAAGGTTGCCTTTCCCTCTAATGATTCTTGAACATTTCACAATGTTAAGTGATTAGAAGAACAGTGACTGCAGCCCCCAGGCTCCTTCCTTATATGAGGTAATGGACGGGCTTTTCTAGGTCAGCCCCTCTTATCATCATGGATCATTCCATCTTCACTGGATGAAATATCTTCTAAATGAAGTATTTGTGGGAGGGACTTTTATTTAACAGGATGGTTTTGATTAACCAAGTTCAAAATGATTTCTAAATAATTTTGCCTTTCAAATAAGTTTTCCAGGTGAGTGGGTTGAAATTCTAGGTTAGATGCAGTGAGGACAATGCTTGGTGCAGTGCTTGAGCTAATAGAAATACTTTATCACTGTTGGTTTTTCATAGAGGTACCAGTTTACTCATCTTGCGGTTTTGATGGGATGGAACCAGGTTGACTTGATGTTCATTCTTCCCCTGTGAGCTTACTGTCAAGAAAACCTCAGGCAAGGTGCATCATGGCTCTGAAAAGATCAAATGGGTGTAGTACAACACTTATTGCCTAAAACTATCATATGGATTAAACGTTTCAATAGATAAAAGTACTTACAATCATGCATGGCATGTAAAACAACCCAATACATACATCACTACTGTGAAACATCATTTATGTGTCAGGTGCTAAGCCAAGTGCTTTCTAGCTTAGTTCATCATTAAAAAGGAAATCTACCCTCTTTTATGTCCGAGGGAGATCGTTTAGTGACAGTATTTTGCCTACTTAAATTCTTTAAAAAAATCTGTATTTCTTTGAAACTACTCACCACACGGGTTGAAATCTTTAATTCCTCTGTCTTGAATGTTCCTTCCCTGCAGCCCATTTGTCCACATGTGATCATAGTCAGAAGAGTGATCTCTGGCATCTTTCTCACTTTTCCTTCTTCTTGTCTTTCTTTGTGGCTCATGTGGCTTTCGCTATAACTTCTGCCTCCCCATCTAACCCACTCTATGTAGCGCTCTCTAACGTGGCTTCCTATGGCATAGTTCTGAACAAAGTACCTGTTCCCTGGTTTGAAACTTAAGATCTTTTTCTTTCTGGTCTCCATTCACCTTCAGGATAACTCCCCTTGGTCTTTCTTATATACTGTTTCTTCCCACCTGTGTTAGCCCTTTGCTTTCTCACCTAACATTGATTATCCCTGCAAGGCTATTTTAGTAATTCACATTACTACAATCTCCTAGAGAAATATTGAAGCATTGTGTAGAATGGGATACTTGGGTAAGTCCTGTACCCAGCCTGAATCCCTCTGACTTCTCCTCAGAGATCATCATCATGGTTGGCACAGGGACACCCTTCCACACATCACCCTAGCATTTACACACACACACACACACACACACACACACTTAGAACGAATATGTGTTGTGACTTGTTGTTCTGCGTGTGGGTGTGTCTGTGACATAAATAGCATCAAACTGTACTTATCATTCTGCAACTTGCTTTTCTCCCCCAACAATCTGTCCAAGCAATCTGCCCATCATGCATCTCAAGTACTGCAAGAATTCCCCAAATTTTACAAGATCCCATTTACTGGAAGTGCTTTCTGCTTGTCACCATCACTGACCCTGGAGCAGGGAGATGTGAGGTCAATTTCTAAATCTAGCTGTGGACATCTCTGTAAAGTTGGGGCTGCAGTTTCAGTGTCTCTAAAACGATGGCGATCACCTCCTGCTTTTTGTACAGAACCATGTGGCCCAGACAGAGTGCATGAGAGAACTTACCTATTTCCCTACAAAAGAGTTTGCTGTACTGTGGAAATGTAGGATGTTTCCACTAAACTGTTCAGTTTCTCAAAAAATTTAAATGGCTGTGGAATTTAAAGTTAGTTAATAAACGGTAAAGCAAAATACTCGAGGTACTGTTTTACGTCTCTAAAGCTGTCATGTAAGTTATTTCTGTTTTCTTTACATAATGACCAAATGGGCCATAAAATGAGGTGGTGTGGGTATAATTTATACTTCCTTTTTAAATCAGGAAGTAAAGAGACTGGAAACACTTATTAGAGCACACATATATGGTGTCACTGCCTCCTAACGCTTATGAAAACTTTCGGATAGCCACAGAAACTGAAAGAATCTGCAGAAACACCCAGAGACCCAGGCTGAGAGTTGACATTGATCTGTTTTATTGCTGTTCTGTCTGTTGATCCACCCTCTCATCCATCCATGTATCTAAGTCTTGGGATGCATTTCCAGGTATCTTGCAAATATTAGCAAAATTTCCCCTGGCCAAATATACATATCAACACATTAGACTTTAGCACCTGCCTAAAGTATTTTTTCCCTTGATATAAATGGGATTCGATTTAATGCCACAAAAATCCTCACATTCTACAGTATTTTTGGCATGCTTTTCTGCTATTGAAGTGATCACACCCTGTTTTCAAACTAGCTCTCATGTAAAAGCTGGTGTATGAAACAGACAGAATTTCCCTGGATGAAAGGGACACCCGACTGCTGCCTTCACTCCCTGAGTGAAGGTGGCCCCTGAGGCCATGAATTATTCAAATTTGTTGAATTTCTTAACCTCACGAACCTCAGCGTAGTCATCCTCGAAGCAGGGCTTTATAAATAGTTTGTTATCAGGCTCTTTCCAAGTTATTTGCTTCTCTTTTGTCCAGTGGTGCCAAGGCGTTGACCCTTTTCCCGATCCTGCAACAGAAAGCTTTCTCTTGTTTTAATGAGTCTGATACAAGAAGTCACATTTAAGCCTTGTGATATGAATGCCTGAAGTAAAAACCACAATTGGAAGGATTGTGAAATGGAAAAAAAGAGAACATACAAGAACTTGACCTCAACAGAGGGTCAAGCACAGCAACCTGGGCTAGATATCAGTGTATGTATATGGCCACCCTGCTCCGATTCCAGGGCCTTTGCCAAGTCAGCACTGAAAGAATCTCTCAGGAATTTCTGCATCCTGTTATGAGTAAAGTCTGCTTGATGCTTCACTGAGATGTGCTGCTCTTGTGTGTGGGAGGAGAGAATCTTCACTCTCTGTCAGTGTCCCATGTCAGAGCAGCAGTCTGGGTAGGTGGGGAAGCCGAGGCTGAGGTCAGGTTGGGGTAGAATCACATGAACCAAGTGAACATGTTAGATGACAAGACCACATGTTAGAGCTATAGAGATCATAATTAGCTCTCCCCATCTGAGAGGAAGAGTGTGTCTGAAAAATGGAGGGAGAACGCAGGGCTGAGTTTGGTTTAAGCAGTGAGGGCCCAAGCATGCATCATGAGGAGTCTCAGGTGATCAGAGGTAATCCTAACCACTTGGAAGCACTAGACTGTGTCTAGGCCAACTTTGTGCCAGCACCTAGAAAAGTAAATGGCAAGTTGCAGATGGCTACTCCATCAATGTTTATTAAAAGAAAGTGGGGTGGGGGGAGGTAGGGGGAGGGAGATGACTGGTTTAACAGGGATTGACGGGTTTAGCCTGAGTTGTAGTAGGGTCTGGGAAAGGGTTTAATATTACTGCTGTGAGATGGTCATAGAGAACTTGGATCTAACCACTATTTTAACACGTTTCAAGCACAACCCATAGAAGAAAAATACAAAAACAAAACACACAGAAAACACACACAAAAACCCCACTGCTTGATGACCAGAACAAAACTCCAAACCACGCCCACCCACACCACATACTAAGAGTCTTTTAAATGTGTTGTGTTCCAGTGATTTCCATGCCGCTCTTCCCCTTCCCAAACATTGGTTTGTAATTCTCAAACTGAAAAACTCCAGGTCCATCTCTTTGATCTTTTCTGGAACACTATTTTCACAATGGTCTCTTTCCTTTCCAGAATTCGAAGTCCTAAACACACTCTCTCTGTCCCTCTGTCTCTCTCTCTCTCTCTCTCTGTCTCTCTCTCTCTCTCCCTCTTCCGTATAGAGCCTCCTATATGCTTTTTTAGGAACATCAGACTCATCTTCTCATCTTGCTTCATCAAAAGCAGTCAGTTCTTCCGTTCCCAGAGCGACTCTTGCAGCGCCTTCAGAGAACGAGGGAGCCCTACCTGCTGCTTCTACCCAGTCCTTCCTTCCTCATCTCTTGCACCTTCCTTTGCCTGCAAAGTGACCTTCTCTCATAGCTTTATTTCAAAGGGCTGCATGCATTGTCACTTGGCCACACAAATCCAAAGCCATTTTCTTCCTCATTCTGTCTTCTTAATTCTTTTCCATTTTTCTTTTATTTCCTTCAAAGTAGAATTTCCTTTCTTTGTTTACTTTGATGCATGTAAGCATTCATTTCTTAACTCAGCGATTCAAATTTAGTGTAAGGATTGTTCCAATGAGAAAAATACAAAGCTAGATGCTAAATGAAAAAGCAAAAAGAGTCATATAATTCTTGCCTTCAAGCATCTTGTCAGGCCATGAGGTGACAGGGTCACAGGACTGGGGTGGCCTGGGGGTGAAAAAATCAGACTTTGGAACTGGGTAGAGTTGGATTTAAATTTCTGATTTGGTGCAAATAATTGAACTTCTTCAACTGTCAATTTCCTCGAATGTTAAATATACCTGATATTCATGGTATGTGATGGTTAATCTTGACCATAACCTTAATTGAGTTGAGGAACACTTGGAAGAATAGTATAGCATGCCTCTGTGAGTATGTGAGGGCGTTTTCACAGAGGATTAATTTAGGTGGTGACCCACCCTGAACATCAGTGATATCACCTGTGGACTAGATACCTAGATGGGAGTAAATGGAGATAAGGAGAGAGCCCACAAGCATAGTGTTTCTGGGCTGCCATTATCTGAATGTCCATTTCACCATACTCTTTAAGCCATCCTTGATGAAGTCATCCAACTTCAGCCAAAACACATTCTCCCTGCCTTTAAATTGTTTCATTCAGGTGTTTTCTGACCTTGATGAAGTCTGACTGGTATAGTGCTGTGAAGGTAACTAATTTATCTCATCTAATGATATCACAGGTTCCTACATGATATGTATTGTCATTAATCCTATGCTTCAGATGAAGAAGCTGAGGCTTCAGGAGACTATATTGTCTCTGTGTGGCAGTTCTGAGATGAAAGATCAGAACTTCTCACTCAAGAATCTGTGTTTCCTTGCACAAAGACACTGTACTTCTCTCAGGGTCTATTCTTTAATGTTATAGACTAGCACCTAGTTTATGTTATTTGCAGGTGTTATCATAAACTAGGTGATTGATAGTTAGTTTGATTGATTGATAGGCCTGAATGTCATCTTGTCAATTTACTACTCAAGAGATGAGACTAGGTGTCTACACATAATACATTTTCCTGTGTAGATGAAGAGGGCATCAACAAATAATAATGATTACCACTGAGACTGGGCAGCAACTCTGTGTTCCACAGTTTACACATGTGGCCCTCTGGTATCTCACAATGTTCTGAAGTAAACGTCATTAGCTGGACTTTACAGATGGAAAGACTATGTGTGTGAGTTGCTAAAGCACTTTTAGCTGCTTCTGACGCAGTTACTATCATTAGTAACAGGAATGACAGTAGTAATGGATACTAAGAAATATCAAAGACTAGACCCAAGCCTGGGTCTGTCTTGTTCCAGGGGTAGTTTTTCATCATGAAACTTAATAAAAAGTTTGGGGTCAGAGAAGCTTTAGATAAGGAAGACTGATTTCCCCGTAGAGTGCTTAATCTGGTCTGAATTGCTTCTGTTACGGAGAACTACAGCTCTAGTTCTTTTAAAAAATAGTTTATTTATTATTTTTATTTTATGTGTATAAATGTATTGCTTGAACATATGTAAGTGCCCCCATGTCATGCAGTGGAGGCCAGAAGAGGGCTTTGGAACTAGAGTTATGAATGGCTGTTAGCTACCATGTGGGTGCTGGGAACCAAACCTAGGTCCTCTGCAAGGGCAACCGATGTTCTTAAACACTGAGCCATTTCTCCAGCCCCCACAGCACTAGTTCTTGATGCTAGTCAAATCACACTAGCATTGAGTAGACTATCACTTTGTAGTGGAAAATCTAGATGTTTCTATCAGTGATGCTGCTTGTGGTGCCCTTGTCTGGACTCAGCACATTCTTTTCTCATGTGGTATACTAGCTACATGTACATTACTATAATGAAGTACATGTCATACACAACTTAAAGGGAGGAAGATTTATTTTGGCTCACTGTTTCAGAAAGTTTGATCTCCCATGGCAGGAAAGGCATGGTGGAGCAGGTTATATTATAGCAGAGAGGAAGCAGAGCCTCCCTGAGGAAGTAAGGGCAGGAAGAGTCCTTATGCCTTTTGCCACCTCCCAGCAAGTCCATTCATGGAATTATGAACCGGTCAAGGGAGAAAGCCACTTCTTAGGTCAGAGCCCTCATGGTTTAACTGTCCAGAAATACTGTCACACAGAGCAGTGCTTTGTTAATCCTCCAGCTGATTCTTAATCCAATCAAGTTGACAGTCAAAATTAACGACTACAGCTGGCTTTCTATGCTTTATCTTGCAAGGCTCTTCTTCAGAAGACTCATGTTTTCTGGTATATGTGAGTCTTAGAGAAGTCCTATTGGTGAGAGAATGACTTACTGACTAGGTCCCCAGCTCTGGGGTGGGGATGGGCTGGAGTGGGGTGGGCAGCAATGTTTTAGGAACTTGGGTCTTCATGTGTGCTGCATGATGACAGACTTTGCAATGGGAAAATGAAAAAGGGCTTCACAACTGTTTTGAAGGACTCGGGGTTTTGTGTCAAGCAGGTAAACAGGAAAGAGCTGTGTAAGAGAATACTAAAGTCAGAGTGCAGATGTTAGGGGAATGGTAAGATTAGCAAATGAGAAGAGAAATGATTCTGCTCTGCATAGAGGGAGGGGAAATTCCATGTTTGACATCCCAAAACTCTTGCTGAACTCTAATTCCTAGTGTAACAGTATTAAAAGATATGGCTTTGGTGAGGTCGAGGTGTGAGGACTCTAACTTCAAATAGGATTATCAGCTGCATAAAAGAGCTTGATGCTGAATGAAATACTCTCACTCCTTTTTTTATATCATATGAGGACCAAATGTTTTGTCCCTCTGTCCATTTTTCGCTATAGGTAGAAACTTAGATGGTGCCTTCTACGAGGACCTGGTCTGTCATTCATTGAATTTGTCACACCTTGGTCCTAGATTTCTCAGCCTTTGGAACTGTGAGTGATACATATTTGACATTTAAAAACTATGCAGTGTCAGGTAATTTCTTATGACAGCCCAAGCAAACTAGGATGGAGATGGGGCAGAATTGGTCTGAGAGAACAAATGGGGACGATGACTGCGAATAGGCTGGATTTGTAGTGTGTGGCCGGAACATATTTTATTTGTGTATTTTTCCATTTTAGGCAGATTTGATTTACACACTTCACAAAATTTGCATAAAATATGGTCCTATATGTATGTTTATATCCACAGGCTTTTATAGGAGGGAACAGGGCCTTAGGCATTTATGCACAAACATATATCCACATAAATTTCTGTGTGTGTATGCGGGGGTGTGCAATGCGGAGGTCAGTAGTCAACCTTAGGAGGTGCTCCTTAGGTATCATCTACTTTGTCTTTTGAGACAAGATCACTCATTGGCCTAAAGTTTGTCAAGTCAGCAAGGCTGGCTGACCAGCGAGTCCAGGATCTGCCTATCTCTACCTCGCCAGCACCGGGAACACAGATGTGCACAGATGTGTGGCACTGAACTGGCTTTTAACGTGGGTTACGGGGATTGAATTCAGGTTTTCATGCTTGCATGACAAACGCTTTACCAACTAGCCTCTATGTAAATATTTACCAAAAATCCCTTTTAAAATTTCCACATATTTTACCAGTATGAAAGGAGCACATTGAGAAGCAGATGAGATGGACTTGAAAAATTTCAGTTCACCATAGCAATTAAAATTAAAAAAAATTTTCTCAAAATGTAAAAATACAGGGAGTGCAGTTGAAAATTGTTTCTGAAACAGCAAAACAAAACATTCAATGTTTTCAGTCATGTGGCTGTTTTGGGTATGAGTGCTTTTGATATATGAGACTTTTAATGAGTTTGGAACAACTTATTCTATAAGAAGCAGCCAATAATTCAACAGGATTCATGACTATGGTGGGAAATTTTGATGGTTAAGAGAAGTTATGAGCTTGGATATAAAATCAAGTCAGTGAGAGAAAACAAAATGGAAAGCTGATGTTTAGAAAATCTATGCCTCGGCCTCCTTTTTATGTGAGAATCAAAAATCATCAGCAGTAATAGAAACAAAATCACTCCAACCAACCATTTCCCGTGAGCATTTCAAGCTGCAGTTCCTCTGAACTTCTGGGTGTTTGGAAATGGTGTTTGGAGTGAGACTGAGGCGGATGTGGTAGTTCTGAGTAATATGCTCTCAGAGAGGATGATTTCGGGGAGAGATGTGAGAACAGCGAGAGAAAGGATAGCACAGGAAAGGAAGAGCAGAGGACTGGGGTAGAGCCATGGCAACAGCCGCATCTCAAAGACAGGGAGGAACAAGAAAGAATCCGTCTATTCAGTCCAGGCAGAAAAAAGGGCAGCAATGAAAAGGTGAAGAATTCTCAGGATTCTTTGGAGGAGGCTGTGGGGTGTTAAGAGTAGAAAGAGTCACAGGGGAAGGTGTGAAAACACCTGTGGGTATGTTTTCCAGTAGCTTTGTGGATAGCAGCTAAGACATGTGTGTGGATGAAGAAGATCAGGGTGTGAGGTGGTTTGAATGAGTCCGTCCCCTATAGACTCCAAGTATTTGAACAGTTCATCCATTGGTGGCAGTTTTTGCAGTGGTCGTGGAAGTGCCCTCTTTCTGGAAGAAGCAGGTCACTGGGGGCGGCTTTGAGAGTCCATAGCTTGTTACATTGCCAGTTTTGCTCTCTGATCCAGTGCATGCTTGAAGATGCAAGTGTTCAGCTTTCTGTTCCAGCTGCCTTCTGCCATGGCCCCTCTAACAAGATGGACTCTTATCCCACTGGCACTGTAAGCCCAATAAAGTCTTCCTTCTATAAAATGCCTTAGTTATGGGGTTTTCTCACAGCAACAGAAAAGGAACTAATCCAGGATGTTAGGTGTTAGGTTAGGGGAAGATAAAGAACAGGAGAGCTAAAAAAGATGATGGGAGGGAAGAGAGAGAGTAGGGGGACGAGGGGGGAAGATCTCTAATTTTGGATTTGGGATCTTATGACACAATTCTCCTATAAACTTTGGAAAGGCCATATCGAGTGAGATAAAAAGACGTGTGGGCCGACACATTTTATGTCTGAGAACCTTAATCAATGTGGGGGGAGTAGAGAGGGTGGAGACAGCAAGTCTCAGAGTGTTCTCTGCAGGGCATTAGCAGTGCTCGGTGAGCAAGGAACGGGGTCCCTACTCTCTTACAGGGAAGTGCATGCCCCCCCCCCCCGTGCTCTTCAGGAGAGGAATTCTCAGTGTCCACCTCCTGCTATTAAAAAAAATGCTTGTTTTACTTCCCGTGTATGTGCATGTGCCTGAAAATGCATGTGCATTTGTGTGTGCAGCAGCCATGGAGGTCAGAAGAGGATGCCTGATTCCCTGGAGCTGGAGTTACAGGCGATTGTTAGTCAGTCATCATGTGGGTGCTGGGAGTCAAATGCAGGTCTTCTGCAAGGGCAGTAAGTACTCTTCATTGCTGAGCTATCTCTCAAGCCCAGCACTTCCAGCTTTTTTAAACAGGAGTCTAGAAGTTCTATGTCTGGAGCCCTGAAGAGAACTTTGTATTCCCACTTCATTTCTGGTTCACTGTGTTATTTATTCTGTTTCCGTTCCCCTCCCCGCCCCAGCCGACTGTGTCTTTTCTTATTTGTCTGGCCTGGACCTCTTGATCCTCCTTCCTCTGCCTTCCCAGTGATGGAACTGTGTCTACCACTATTCCTGGCTCTTTTATAATTTCCTTGATTTACAGAGGGACATGCGCAAGATGGTCTTCATTGAGCTTTTATGGACCACATGTCTTAGGCTGAATTTTGGACTGCAGGATGTGCAGGAGTTCCATGTTCTGTGCCTCCCTACAACTGGACTAGCCTGTGTCCTGCTTCCCTATTTCGTGAGCCTGGGAGACTCTGCTTGGTACTGCTTTTGTCACTTATTCTGTGAAACCCACTTTGGAAGGCTTGTTGCTGAGACTAGCAGTGATAGGAAGACCCATTAGGAAAGGTAAAAGGTATTTGGATTAAGTGGGAGGAGGAGCAACTGCTGTTTTCATGGCTGACTGTGCAAGGGATGACAGGTGCTTCTGGAAACAGGGAGCGCTCTCAGCTCAGCAGTGCTGGAATGCTACTAGGGTCTGTCAGAAATCTTGTCTAGAAATGGGACTGGTAGGAACTTTATCTTCTTGGGCTGGAGAGATGGCTCAGTGGTTAAGAGTGCTTGCTGCTCATCTAGAGGATTTGAGTTTAATTCCCAGTACCCATGTTGAGCAGCTCACAACCTCCAATGAAACTCTCTTCTGGCCTCTGCGGTGCACACGCGCACACACACACATGCACACACACACACACACACACACTGACGTACACATATACATACACACAAATAAATATTAAAAAATCCTTTCTTTTCCTTGAGACCTTGGTATGGAGATTGCTTAGCAAAGGGCATTCATGTCTGGGATGGTATGGAGGAGGAGATATTTGTGCAGTGTTCATCAATCCACCACACAACAGAACATGGATTGGGTTTCTGTGTGTACGTGTGTGTGTGTGTGTATTCGTACGTGCTGTGGTGCAGTGTGGAGGTCAGAGGACAACAAATTTCGGGTATGAGTCATTACATTTTCACCTTGTTTGAGACAGGGTCTCTTCATTTCTGTGTTAGGTTAGCTGACCTACAAACTTCTTGAAATTCTGTTTTCACCTCTCATTTCCTGTAGGCACTCTGGGGTTATAGACACTTGTGCTACTGTGTCAGGCTTTCACATGGGTTCTGAGATCTGAATTCAGGTCATCAGGCCTGTGTGGCAAGTACTTTTTACCAATGAGTCATCTCTTCAGCCCCAGGATTGGGTTTCTATTGTGTGTTTGAAGGTTCGCTAACCAGGCAGGAGAAAAAGATACATACAAAATGAATTTTAAAAAGCTTTTCACATGTAGAGAACAAGAGACTGCAGAATGCTTATCCCTGACTAGGACACCTATGACAAACTTCTGTCCCTCAAGGCTCAGGGATCATTGTGGAAGAGGGGATGGAAAGATTGTACGAGCCAGAGGTGATACATAACCACAAGGAAACCGTTTTCTAGAAAACTGGTCATATGAACAAACAGTAACAGTGGCAACATTTACAAATATGATGGAAGCTCAAACCTGAAAACAATCCCAGCATAGACAGGAGGAAGTGGATAAGAAGCGCCGGCCCCACCTGAGGAAATTGTCATCAGATGGCTGCTGGAAGGTGCATCCATTTTCAAGGATGGGACTTTTGGTAGATTAAACAGGCTCCACACAGAAGAATGTTTGGGGATATAAAGTAGACTCTATAGGCATTTTTAGATAAATAAAATAAAGTGCATTAAATTGGGTGGAGGGCTATAAAGGCAGGCAGGGATAGGGGAGGGGATGTGAATACCATAAAATTATACTGTATGAAAATCATAAAAATTCAATGAAAAAAAAACTGGTTCAACAGTGCCATACTGGAGAAACTTGCCTTTCAGCTGTTGGTCAGGGTAGTTCAAGAGAATCCCCAAATAACACAGGCTACTGCCACAGCCCTTGACTCCTTCCCTGAACTTGAAGCTAAGACTCTATTGCTGACGATAGGACACGTTCCAGATACAGGACTTGGAAAAATGGAGCTGGTACTGACCCGGATTGGATGTAAAGCTTGCTCAATGGGAAGAAACTTATGTGTGGTACTATAAACATAGGCAAATACCATGGCTAGAGAGGTCATAGATCCTAGAGAAAACTGTACATCTGTCACACCCCTATACAGATGTAATTTCTTACTGTATGATTAAATATGGATCATTGTATTTACAGACAAGTAGACCTATCACCACTCCTCAAAGAAACTTCTTTTTGCAACAGATATAGTTGATTACAAAGCTCAAAAACTGGTCAAACACAGAGAATAAGTGTCTATGAGATCGCTAACCCAAAAGGGACACATCTACAATGGAACTGCTACATCTAAGGCTCACAGAACATGGTGGAACAGGGGAAAGAGAACACTAATACATCTCTCCATTCTCATCAATAAGCTCCCTTATGCAACATAGGGCAATTAACACGGAAGGCCACAACAGACCAGAGTGTAGTGAATAAGAGACTGCAGAGTGTGTGCCCCTGGATAGAACTCCTACAGTAAACCTTACCCACCCAGGGCTCAGGGACCATTGCAGAAGAGAGGGTGGAAAGATTCTAGGAGTCAGTGGGTGATAGATGACCACAAGGAAACAGTTTTCCACACAGCTAAGAAGTTACTCATATGAACTTACAGCAATGGTAACAACTTGCATGAGACACATGCAAACTCAAGCCAGATGAAACCCAGAATAGTACTGGAGAAATGGACGGGGGCCCCAACCTTAGCTGAGAAACTATTGGCAGCTGATCACTACTGGGCGAGGGAGAGTGAGTTGATCTTCTTTAAGGCTGTGATGCTAGACAGGCTGACTAGTCTCCAGTGGATGAACTCACACTGAGGGACATCTGGGTACACAAACTTGGTGGACTAGGCCGTAACATGTATGACATTATGCACAAAATCTGGCAGGGGGGCTGTGGGGATGCAGATAGGGGGAGGCAGTTTAAGTATGATTAAGATGTATTACATGAAAAGCAAAAAGTTCAATAATAAAAAATATATGTATCAGAATAAAAGCTTTTTCAGATCTCATAAGCTGGGAGTCTAGCAGAAGACATAAACAAAAAAATTCTACAACACAATGCACTGTGCTGAGACCCTCCATTTAGGAAGTTCAAGAAGATATGGAAATGTGTAGGCTAGTGTACCCAACTCAAGGACAGTCTAGGATAGATTTGTAAGGAGACTAGTCCAGGCTGAAGGCTGAAAGTGGGTTTATCATGTAGTGGGGAAAGGTGTGGAGGAGAAGCAGAGCTTAGGATGGGCCAGCAGCGATCACGTGGGATGAGGCCCACCCTCACAGATCTTGTCTACTTTATTCTCCTCCCTAGCTTACCTTTTCTCCTCTGCCACAGATGGCAGAACTTACCCACAGATGTGATTAGGTGCTTGGTCACTTGAACTTCATCGTGCTCTAAGAAGCCTGAACTACTTCCGATTTCTACTGATAGGGGACAACAAGAGAGCCTGACTGAGGTCTCACCGGGAGTGGAGGAAGACTCTTAAGGAGACACTGGGAGGGGAGAGAACCTGTTCTGAGCTCTTATGCCCTCCTTGGACAGCCATAGCTTTGTCCTGTACTTTGAACTTCTGCATCTAGTGAACTTTCTTCCTCATTTGGCTTTCTGCTTAAACTCCACCTCTTCATGGAACCCCTCCCTGGCTCATTAACCTGGGGTTTTCCTTCCTCCCCTCGAGTGATCTGTAGAACTATGTGAGCAGTTGCTGTCTGCCTGTCCTCCGCCAGGCAGTGAGCTCAGTGAGGGCAGGGCAGTCTCTTGCTCACCATTTCCATTATGGACACCCAGCAGGAGAACAACAGCATTTTCTGAAAGGATGAATAAATGAGTCTTGCCAAATGCCTGCAGGACTTGAGTTAGACTGTTTACTGTCATTTCCACAAGTTCAAAAACCGCTGTCTTTTCTCATTCTCTGTATGCATTGTATAGCTAAGCTCTTGATCTCTATCAAAATAGAAAGGGTTGTAGAGATGAAAAAACTATATGGGAATATTTCAAAAACAGTTGGCACCCTGCATACCACTTGGGTCAGGCCATATTGTCAGCATGAAATGGACTTTGAATGTGGTCAGCTGTTGAAACTGGGCAGAAGGCAGTCATCAAACACCACTTCGTGCAAAACCACCTTTGGCCACTTGCCTGTCACCTGCTGTCCAGGATGCTGAAAGTCCCGCCATGTTCAGGTGGAGGTGATGGTAATGATGCAGGTGACGGAGACATTGCATCTGCCAAGAGTGGGCGCCTCGAAAAGTCAGCAGAGTGCGTCAAAATGAGTGCCACATTCAGGTCAGCACTGAGCAGTCGCTAGGCTGTGAGAGCTCTTTGTTTCTCTCTGGCATGTGGATGCACAGCCTTTGAAGTTAGAATTTTGGCTCATTAATAACTAATTTACATTTCCCAGACAGCAAATTGTGATCTGACACAAATTTATAAAAGAACTCCGAACGGTGAGACTCTCATACAATGAGTCCTTTGTGGGCTTTTCCCCCTCTCGTTCTCTCTCTTTCTAACTTAAGGAGTTTGTGATTAAAATTTTAATGCAATCATTGAAATCTCTGGGGCTACTTAAAAATAAAGCACCATCTTATTTCCTTCCGTTCAGAGATCATGACAACTGGCTGCTCTTACAGAGATGCTGCAAGTGTTGCAATTGCTTTTTCATTTGCTCTATGCCTCAGCTAAAACAGGATGCCCTCAGTGGCCAGAGGGAAGACTATTGAGGGAGCTGGCAGCAGTTACACCTGACCACGGCACTGTGTTCTTTGGCTTCTGAATGATCCTTTGCAGGTTATTAGGTTATCAGATTTTACATAGGATTGTTTCATTAGCTCTTGGGACTCTTGGGGTGAATTCCATTGTTACAGATGTTTCAAGCCAAAATTATTCTAAACACACAAATGGGCAGGTCAGAGTTAACAAGATTATATATATATATATATATATATATATATATATATATATAATATATAATATAGTCTCTCTCTCTCTCTCTCTCTCTCTATATATATATATATATATAGTGTTCAACATCCTTAGTCATTAGGAAAATACAAATTAAAATTACTTTACTAATCTAATAAACACTTATTTAGATCTAAGAGTTGTCTAGTAGATTCTACAGGGTCTTTTAGTAGAGACTCATGTCATTTGCCAATAGGGATAACTTGACTTCTTTCCTATTTTTATCTCCTTTATGACTCTCTCTCTTGTATAATTGTTATAGGTAAAACTTTGATTACTATATTAACTAGGAGCTCATGGAGAAGTGGCCATCCCTGTCTCATTCCTCATTTTGAAAGAAATGCTCTCAGCTTGACTCCATTTAATATAATGTTGGTTATAGGTTTGTTGTATATAGCTTTTATTTTTTTGAGCAATGCATCATCTATTCCTAATGTCTCCAGCACTTTTATCACAAAGGCAAGATGATTTATGTGGTTTCTGTCCTTAAGTTTGTATATATGACGTATTACATTTATTGATTTACGTGTGTTGAAACATCCTTGTCTTTCTGAGATGAAGCTCACATGGTCATAATGTATGATCTTCCTAATGTGTTCCTGAATTCAGTTTGCAAATTTTTAATAAAAACTATTTTATTTATTATTTTTAATTTTGTGTGTATGAGTGTTTTGTCTGCATGTGTGTAAGTACAATAGTGTTGTGCAATGCCTGTGGAGTCAGAAAGGGTGTTGGATTCCTGTGGAACTGGAGTTATGGAAGAAGATTGTTATCTACCATGTGGGTGCTGAGAATCAAATCCAGGTTCTATGTAAGAGCAGCTGGTACTTTTAACCACTGAGTCATCTCTCCAGTCCCAGTTTGCAAGTATTTTGTTGAGAATTTTTGCATCTATGTTCATGAAGGAAATTGGTCTGAGTTTTCTTCTTCTGTTGTGTCTTTACTTAGTTTGGTATCAAATTAATATAGACTTTAGAAAATGAATTAGATAGTGTTGTTTCACTTTCTATTTTGTGACTAAGTTAAGACTTGATATAAGATCTTCCTTGAAAGTATTATAGAATTTAACAGTGAATCTGCCTGGTCCTGGGGTTTTCTTTGAGGGGAGGAGACTTTTGATTATAGTTTTTGATCTCATTAGTTATAATGAATCTGTTTAAGTTATTTATATCTTTTAGGGTTAATTTCAGTAGATGGACAAATATTTAGAAATTCTTCTATTTCTTCTAGGTTTTCTATTTAGATTATATGGTTTCAAAGTATGCTCTAAAAATGTTCTGTATTTAATGGGAGTCCATTGTATTGATGCCATTTTGATCTCTAGTTTTGTTAACTTGTGTCTTCTTCGTTTTATTTGTCAGATTGGTTAAGTGTTTGCCAATCTTCTTTTTTCAAAGAACCAACTCTGTGGCTTATTGTGTCTTTTATTCTCTGTTTCATTCGTTTCTTTCTTATCTTTATCATTTCTGTCTACTGGGGTTTGTATTGGCTTCTTGGTGTTTCTCAGGAGCCTTGAGGTGCATTGTTAGGCTATTTGAGATCTCTCAGATTAAAAACACATTTTTGTTGATTCAAGAATTTCATACAGTGTATTTTGATCATATTCAGACCCGTTCTACCTCTTTCTTCCCACCTTAAGGCTCCCCTGACCTTCATGTCTTCTATTATTATTTGCCTTTAAAATTTTTTAAAGGCCTATTGAGTCTAATCTCTGTTTCCCAAGTTCTGTTGGGTGTGGGTCTGTCCCCTGAAGTCTGATCAACCTACTAGGTATCACACCAGTAAGGAAAACTGACTCTTGCTCTCCCAGTATCTACCAGGTGCCATAGCTCTCAGGTCTTTGAATGGAGCATGTATTGCTGTAAACTTCCCTCTCAAGACTGATTACCTGGGTGTGTCCTGGAAGTTCTAATAGGTTATATTCTCATCATTTGTCTCCTGCTACTTTGAAATTTCCTTTCTGATTTCATGAACAGTAGGATAGTCTACTCTTCATGAAGAAATGTAGTGTATAGTCTCCAGTATTTTTGTGGTTTTTGTAGTTTCTCTTGCTAATTTCTTTTATTATGTTGTGGTCTGATGAGATGCAAAGAATTATCTCAGTGTTTTTGTATTTGTTGAGATTTGATTTGGGTTCTATGATATAATCAATTTTGGAGATAATTCCATGTGTCACTGTTAAAAAAAATGTATTCCTTATCTCTTGGGTGGCACAGTCTCTCTCTTTCTGTCTCCCTGTCTCTGTCTCCTCTCTCTCTCTCTCTCTCTCTCTCTCTCTCTCTCTATATATATATATATATATATATACTTTATATATACATATAAAGTCTAGTTGACCCATGGTGTATTTTAACTCTGATGCTTTTTAAAATTTGCATTTAGTTTGGAAGACATACCTAAATATGAGAGCAGGGTATTGAGGTATCCCGCTATTACTGTGTCAGGACCCATGTGACCTTTTGTACCTTTTAGTGTTTGTTTTATGACATTGGGATACCAATGTTTACAATTGTTATATCTTCTTGATGAATTGTTCCCTTTATTAATATGTAGTTCCCTTTTTATCTCTTCTAACTAGTTTGAAGTTTGCTTTAGCTGATTTAAGGATCACTATGGCTATTTGTTTGTGGTGTTCATTTGTCTGAGGTTCTTTTCCATTCTTTGACATTGAGTTTCTGGATATCTTTGCTAGTGATGTGTTTCTTGGGCATGCTGGAGTTGAAGTTCTGGCCCTGCGCTCACCTCTGAGGCCACTGGACCTGCAGGCTCTTTTCCCAAAGAACTATTCTATGTTTCTTTGTTGCATATGGAGGCCAAAGAGAGTCACAACTGGCTCTTGGAAGGCAAGGCTAGGTGCATCTTGCCTTTCTCCTCTTACTCCTCAGTAATTTGTCTTTCAGAAAGGATTTGTCTTTCTGTGTGTTGAGAACTCCTGGCTCAGCAGGGGTGCAGGGGAGGGCTTCCCTTTGTGCAAGGAGGAATAAGTGCCACCTTCAAATACCTATCCTGAATGACAAAGAGAGGTCTGTGCCTAGGGAGAAAGGAGATAGACCAGAAAAGTGGATTAGACATCTGGCTGTGGGCAGGGCAGTTGGGCCCTGGAACATGACAAGGGGTAGCTATCTGGTTGCATCACTTCTGGCAAGAAAGTTGGTTCTACTGAGTTACTCTTTGCCTAAAGAAATAGTTTAAGCAGCAGCCATGGGCTTGTTGTACAATGGAAATATAGCCAGGATGAAAAGATCTTTTAACTGCCACCACTTGAGGTCAGATTTTTAATGGTCACACAGGGGAGCCAAACTGATGGATGGCATGCAGAGAAGCAAGGAGTCACAGGTTTCTATGGTCTTCTAATAACAGAAAGAATGCATTAGGAATTCCAGGCAAGACTTCCACTTGGACACAGTCCCAGATTTGAACTCATCTCTGCATACATTTGCAAATAAGCTTTTCACAAGGATGCTTTTTTTTCCTCTCCAATTTCTTCCATACTGATGAAAGAACCTGAGGTTTTTCCTCCTACCTTTGGTTGTAGGAAGCAAGAAACTCAAGAGCCTACTTTAATCAGGGTGGTTCCGTAGAAAGCTAAGGAAGTGGCATGTCTCTTAGGGTGGTCTTTAATTCAAATAAGCAAGCCTATCCCAGGAGGGGCAGGAGTCATAGATGGTCCATTTCTGTGGCGTGGGTACGGCGGATGGAGAACAGAGGGAGGACTGAGCTGGGTCGTTCTTTCTTTCCTAGATTGTAATATGGCCTATCTGACTGCAAGTGATGCTTGGAGTCCATCTGAAGTGGCAGAGGCTGATAATAGTGTGTGCAGGGCACTCTGAGAGCCAGGAGGGAGGAAGGAACCACCTTGTGGATGGCTCGATCATGATTAGGATCTTCATCAATGGCTATAGGATTACTGACATTTAAAATGAATGCTGAATAAATCAATTAAATCAAAATGAATGCTTCTGTCGTGCTTATTAGTTTTGTTCTCTTGGGTTGTGCATAGCTAAGATAACTCCTGCCCTCTGTGTGTGTCTGTATGTATATGTGTATCTGTTTTCATGTGTACATTCATGTGCACATATATGCATGTGGAGGCCAGAGGTCAACCTTGTCATTCCTCAGAAGTCATCTGCCTTGTTTTTTGAGACAGAATCAATTACTGCTACCCATTCTGCTAGGCTAATTGGCCAGCAAGCCACAGAGAACCTCCTGTCTCGTCTTCGTTGCTATGATTACAAACGTGTGCTTGGCTTTTTATGTGGGTGCTGAGCTACAACTCAGGTCCTTATGTTTGTGTGGAAAGCTCTTCACCAACTGACTATCTCCTCAACCTCATATGATTTTTTTTTTTTATGTTACAAAGATGAGACCAGAGTTTTTTTGGAAGGATGTTGAGTCTGTTCCCAGCCTTAGACGGACCTAAACAGGAGAATTTCATTGCTGATGACACTGAATTCTTTTGCTGTTTTGTGTGCATTTGCTTCAATCTCTGGAAGTCTCTGGAGTCAGGTTAGGTTTGGACCTTAGCTCTGTCACTTACCTTTAGTGAGTCTGGACTTGTTATTTAATCTTCTTGATCTATATTTTTCATCTCTACAAAGCAGAAGATAACAGTTCTTAAGAAGATTAAGTGAAAAATTCTTAGTACATGGTGGGCTCATAGGAAGTGCCGGAGGGAACTGTTGACAAACTCTGGAGGCTCACCATGGAGACGGGTATCAAAGCTCTAGACGTGGAGTCCTGGGAAGGGAAGAAATAAACACTGAGATGCCCTCCCAACAGCCCACCAGGCACAACATCACCGTTGTGTCATACAACTTTCTGGGATGTTAGGGATCTCTAATATGGCTCAAAGGTATACCAAGCTATAACTCTTATGGTGAGAATCTCTTCTCCTAAGCAAGCTAGACTATATAGTATATGTTCCTTAAAATGATGAGCCTCCTGGGTTTTTATCCCAAGAAGAGCATAGCAGATGGTGGATACTCTAGAATATCTATGGAAGGGGCGATGATGGAGGGTCCAAGAGCTGAGACAGCTGCTTTACTGTGGGCATCACAGGGGCCCAAACTAAGGTCTCTTTAAGCAGAAGCTTGTGTCCTAGAACAGAGCCTTCTCAGAATATAGAAAAGTCATAAGCTGGCCCAGAGAATTGCATCTGAACTATGATGGTTTGAAACGGTTATAGGTTTCTTAAGGAAAGAAAATTTAGGATGAGAATCTATTGTTAGATTATCTAATAACACAAATCATTCTCATTATAGAGCTATATAAGAATAGCTTTTATAAAATGAACAGAATCTGGACTGATGTTTTTAAACCTTGAAACCAAAAAACTAGAAAGTCACTGAACTACATGCTCTTGTGACCTATTTACCTGGACCTTGATACCTTGGAAATTCAATTTTCTGTTCTACCCAAAGATAATGAATGAATGGAGGTAAGCTTGAGAATTAGTATAGAAAAGCATTGAAAGGCAGTACATGCATCTTCATTGAGTACAACGAAGATTGGGAAGGATGCTTGACATTGTGTATATGCGATGTTTTAGAACTAGGCATGGAAACGCAAGATTGTCTGATAAGGATGAATTCAAGTTTGCAATTCTTCAACTAAGCCTAGAGAAACAGTTTTGAATAAAAGTATGGGAGAGGCCTGACTCAAGAGCACAGTTCCAGAAGACATGTAAGGAAATGGGTGTGCTTTGAGCTCAGGCCCTCTCTTAAAAACTAAAGTTAAGATTCCGGCTGTTATATTCAGGTATTAACTATAATGTGGCATAGTAACACTGCAGAGCCAGAGCTTGGACTTGATTTATCTTGTTGCTAAGTGGAAGAACCCCTTCAGCTACTGACTCTTTACACAAGGCTCTGAAGCTCAGAGTGGGGAAAACTAGGTGTGTTAAATAATATAATCCTATTTGAGTGTGATACGTGGCATGGAGGTATTTATCTGCATTAGTAATAATACTGTATGTTCTATTTTTGGCTTTGATAAATTGTATTCACATTGCTAATTACTCTTATCCTCACTTCATTCTTAGAAGGCTAACAGAGCAGGTAAGGTGACTAGTGATATACTGATTTTGTAATTGAGTCTTCATCACTGAGCCATCTCTCCAACCCCCATTTTTTTAAAAATCTTTTTGAGACAGGGTCTCCCTGTACCGCCAGCTGGCCTCCAACTCACTATGTAGACCAGGCCGGCCTTGATCTCACAGAAATCCCCCTGCCTCTGCCTCCCAAATGTTGAGATTAAAGGTGTGCGTTACTCCTCCAGGCATGACAAGGAAAATTTTATCTGTGCAAGTCTGACTTTTCTTAACTGGTGATCTTAGCTTCCAGAAGAACTTAGACCATGAGCAAGCCTTGGGATGGTGTCTTTGAATAACACACATGGCAGAGGTGGCTTGTCCAGTATGATCCACAGCCTGACAAGACGGTGATGGCAAAGTCCCTTGGTGACAACTAAAGCCATCACACTCTGAGTTTCATCAAGCCACTGGTATGTGTAGACTATGTCTTGGTGTGGCTTGGAAGGCTAGTAAGCTGAGAATCAGAGCTGACTGACTATGACTAGAGAATCTGATGAAGATCAAGGCTTCATTTCAGGTCTCAGTACTTCTAGGGTGCTTCTGAACTGTTTAAGCTTGGATTGGTGGAGCTAGCGTGGAGAATTCATCTCTGAGTTCTGTGAGAATAGGGGGCTGCTGCATGCCGAGGTTGCCATCACACTGTGGATGAAAGTGTTTCAAATTACATGTAAACTCCTCCACTTTGGCACGTGATACACATTTGGATCTTGTGTCACCATTAGTTGTATACCTACCTGGGGTTACTAATACTCCACCCAGTGCCTAGAGACAGCACCAGGATAGTATGAACTACTGGTTGTTCATTCCCTTGTCATCATCAAGACATGATTGCCCACATACTGACCGTCTCTCTTCTTTCCTTGGTATGAAATTGAGATGAATGACTAAGCCCCTCTTTGATCTGATATTTTTGAAACAAATCTGCTTAGTCACCAATAAATAGAGGATTTTATTGTTTAAAGTGGGTTTTACCTATTATCTGAGGGTGATGGTTGCTTCTGTAGAACCAGATCAGATATTTCTTCTGAATCCTGGGGACCTCGTGTGAAAGCCATTGGGGCCCTCCTTTATCCACTCTGTCTGACTTGGTGATGTGAACTCAGAGGAGATATGGCAGTGGCTTCCATGAGAGGGTCAGTATACTTTTGGGAAAGCCATTCCTTTGGGGTCATGTCATATTTACAATGTTCTTGGTTCTGAAACCAAGTTTCTCAGATTATTCTAGAAGACATTTGTAGTGATTTCTGAAAAGATGTGCTTCTCCGTGCAACCATTCTGGTGGATATTCTTGAGCATCTCACGTATGGTGAGGAACAGATTGGACTAATGGAAAAATGCCTAGTTGGGATTCACAAGGCTCCTGATTTGGAAGACAATATGGTACAAAAGAAAAGGTGTAGGCTTTGGACCCAGACACCAAGAAGCAAATCTTAGCTTTGGTTTTCTTGGCTATGCAAGTGCCTCATAAAGTAGTTGTAGGGATCAAATGAGGTCACGCAGATGCTGATACTTTTTAGATTGGTATGTGGTATCCCTAGTCTAGGCCTGACTCCTGTAGTTTCACCTGATGGCTATGGGTCCTTCATATCTACCATGTTTCAAGCTGTGTTCAGCATTTCTATCTGTCACTTTCTGAATGGTCTTCTTCCTCTTACACAGTTACCTTAGTGAAGGGTTTCACCATTTTCTGTTGTCCAAACCAGATGCTTGGGGATGTCTTCACATCTTTCACCTCTTTCAGCCTGGAGAATTCTACCAGTTACCCGATCTTTTGAATTCCGTTTTCCCAGATATCATTGCTCTCTATTTCATCCTCTCTACCTAAGACCACGCCCTCACTCTAATTCTACATTTTCCTGGTTACTGAAATCTGAACCATTTTAAATTTTATACTGTCACTGGAGTGAATCACCTTGTTGAAAATACTCAGCATTTCTTCATAAACTTCAATAGGAAGTTCAGTTTATTTGATCTGAAAAAACAAACTAGATTTCCATGTGTGGCTTCATTCTCTCTGTTTGCATTCTTGTCCTTAGCTGACACCCAAGGGAAGCACTGCACATTCTGCTGGAAAGCCCAGCTCTGACTTCCTCTAAGAGCACTACCTCTGACGGAAAGGCCTTTGTTACTCCCTGTGCACTCTTATCCACCACTCAAGAGTCTAGGATTGCCCTCTCATGGAAGAAGATCTTGAACCTTCTGGGTTGAGGGAGATTCCTCCTCTCAGGACCACATTTCATATACTCATGGCCCTTGTTTTCTTCTGGTCTGCCTGTACTTGAGGATGGAGACTGTTTAACTTGGCCACATCAGACCGTAGCACAGTACAAAACATCGATGGACATTCAATGTGTCTTTATGGAATGAATGACCAGACAGTACTGAAGGCAACAAGTAGACAATCTGACTTGTGGGAAGAACTTTTTAAAATGATCCTTACTGTGACTTTGCCATTAAATAGTTAGCACAGTTGGGTGAGGCCTATGGATTCTCTAAACCTCAGATTTGTCATTTGAAATAAAATTCATAGATAATTAGGCACATAAACGTAAACAGAAAACTTCAAATATCCATATAACATAAATTTGTAATAGTAAGAACTAAAATAAATGAAAACTATAATAAAATTGCATGTATTCAATAAATTAATGTAAAAAAGGGATATAATGAAATGGCAGGATGCTTGTGCCTGCTTATGAGGAATAAACCTGGTTTTCAGAATTGCGTGTTTTCCTTAGATTTCTCATTCTGGAATCATGACTAAATGAAAATATTTGTCAGTTTGAGTGAAATAACTTTAGCAGACCAGTTGAAACTAGAGGCTGGCAGAAGATATTTTTGCATTGGTGACTTTAGCACCCTAAATCTGTATCTGATATTATTTAGCATTGAATTTATTTAAAAGGAGCGTAAATGCTGGGACAAAGAGGAAAAGGAGAAACTGTTATTTGATGTATATAGAAGTGCTGAGTAGCTTTAGCTGTCAACTTGACACACATGGGTTGAGGGAGTCTCAATTGAGGAATGGCCTGGGGTCATGTCTGTGGGGTATGTTCTTGACTGTTAAGTGATGTGGGAGGGCCCAGCCCATTGTGGGAGGTGCTGCCCTGGGCATGTTGTTCTGTACCGTATAGGAAAGCAGGCTGTGCATGGACCAGGGGAGCAAGCCAGTAAGTAGCGTTCCTCCATGACCTGTGCTTCAGCTCCTGTCCAGGTTCCTGTCCTGATTTCTTACGTTGGGCTCCCTAAGTGATAAGCTGTGACTTGGGAGATGTGAACTAAATAAACTCTTTCCTCCCAAAGTTGGTGTTGGTCAGAGTGTTTTGTCACAGCAATTGGAATCAAACTAGGACAATAGAACTTTAGATTTACAAGTTAATAATGTTCTGGACTGAATTCCACATCACAGACATACTTAATATGGTTGAACTGTATACTTAAAAATGGCTAAGATGGTAAATTTTATGTCATATTTTTAATCCATAATATAAAAAAGAGGAGCAAAAAGAAGCATAGATATTTCCTCCAAATTGACTTGACAACAATAATAGAATAATTGACAAAATTTTATCAGCCTCCTTAGCGTTGGAAATTCTGGAATCTTCTTTGACCCTTTCCAGTCTGCTCCCTGTCATATGGATCAATCACCGTTTGGCTTATAGATTCTCTCAGATCTGTCTCTTTCTCTGCACTTCTGATCAAATAATCCACTCACCATCTTACGTTGAAATTATTGCAAAATAAAATAAACCACTTTTTGTTAAGGTTCTTATCTCGAATGCTTTTTCTTCCAAGGTCACCTGCATCATATGATGCATTTGGCGAATGGGGAACTGCCATTACTCACTCTTGTTCAGAGTCAAGTCCAACCTCCGTAGACAAAGATCTCCCATTTCTCCTACTGTCAGATCACATTACTTCATTTTTACCATTCCCCTATCACTGTGGGTAAATCTTGTACCATCTACTCCCTCTGTTAAGCAGCTGGATGGGCCCTTCATTGTTTACTGTGACTCTGCTTGTTTCATGTGTTCCAGTCTCCTTAAAACAACACAAGACTTTTGTCAGTAACTTGAGTCCATTTTATAGATAAATGATTCCAAGCTTACCACAGTTCTGGGCAGTGAAACATGCTCCATGAATGAATTGAATTGAACATTGATTGTGGCTCTAGTTTGGCATTTAAAGCTGGACTCAGCAAACTTTTGTTGTAGTAGGGCAGATAGTACATATTTTAGGCTCGTAGGCATACAGACTTTGTTACATGCAAAGGTAGTCAGCCTTAAGCTCTATATTAGTGAATCAGTGTGACTGTGGTTTTTTTGGTTTCTTTGTTTTTGTTTTTGTTTTTGATCTCTTTGCTTTTTTGAGACAGGATTTCCCTGAAACTCATTATGTAGACCAGCCTGGCCTCAAACTCACAAAGATCCTTCTGCTTCTGCCTCCTGAGTGTTGGGATTAAAGGCATGTTGTACCACACCTGGCATGACTGTGTTTTAATAAAACTTTATTTATAAAAACCAGTTTGGACAGCATGATCTTTTCTGACTCTTGATTTAAAGAAAACGGTGTTAATCACTTCCTTCCTACCAAGGCTCAGGGACCCAGTGGCTTTCAAGAGCAGAAAGACTGTAAGGACCAGAGGTTGTGGGGACTAGAGTGAAACTGTGTCTTCTAGACGTGATAGGACTGATACATTCATGAACTCACACCAGTGTGGTTGCCTGTGAAGATAAATCCATTCAACATTTCAACTCGAAGAGGAGAGGGCCTTATGAGTTTCCACTTTAGCTCAGGAGTTATTGACAGTTGATGGCTTCTCAGGGAGAGAGAGTCAATTTTCCTTGAGGATGTGGCCCCTAGTAGGTCCACCACCAGACCCCAGTAGATGGCTCCACATCCGTGAGTATATGGGCAGCACTAACTGAGCTCAGTGCATTATAAAAAGGAAAATTAAAGGACATGAACTTGGGATGGGGCAGGGAATAGATGTGGATCTAAAAGAATTGATAAATAATATTTTTAGAAGATTGGTGCTAATGTGACCCACGGGTAGGCCCCTTCAAGTCTCTATTGGTGAGCTTTGTTGCAACACTGAGAATTCCATCTGTGTCCAATAATCTTGTCAGAGATACATCGTCATTCCTGGGGAGCTGATGGAGGAGGCCAAGGGCCACTGATAAAGCTGTTCTGAGAGCACAACAACACACAGCTCACGGCTATCTGCCCACAGCAGGCTCTCCATCATGGGCAGGAAACACAGCCACCATACACTGAGTAACTGCTGTGTGCCAAATATTTCATACACTGTATTTTGTGACATTGAATGTAATGATCCAGTGAGGTATAACATTTTCCCTTTTCAAATGGAAGGACTGAGGCACAGGACGTTATGAGATGGACATGAGGTCACAGGGAGGACGTAGTGGATCTTGGTCTTGTTTGTGCTCCTGCTCCTCCACCATCATGTTTTCACACGGACTCTGGTGCTGGTGAGAGAAATATTGAAGAGAATGCTGTGCCCCTGGCAAGGCAGGCTGATGTAATAGGATGGTGTTTACAGTCTCAGCTGAGTTTGCGCACTCAGGTTTATTAATTATCACTGTTTGCCTCTTGTAATCATTATGGCCCATGAGTGAACAATACGCTTGTATTGTCAAATGTAACTAAACCTCAGAGATCTTCCCTTGGAAAGTGCCATCTGCAAACAGAGCAGTATTTTTATATAGTAATAATGAAATATAAATTGTAGTCTTTCCTCCATTCACACTTATGAAAGGAAATTTAAATGGAGCTTCAGCCTCTTCTTATTTTCCGGCCTGTGCTGTGCTCCCCTGTGGTGGTGAGCCAATGCAGACACTGCTGTATCATGAAAACATGGTCATCTCTTTTCTGCACTCAAGCCACCCTCGGGGTGAGCCACACTGTGCAGGGGGATATTAAAGACTAAAGTATTTAAAACTCGCTTACACTCAGGCTCTGTCACTTAGGCTGAAGAGGAATGGTAAAAAGAGCAATAATACGTAATTATTTTAGGATCTTTTAAAGTTTGAGTTTCCAAAGGCCAAAAACATCCACATTCTCCATTTGTTTCGCCTCCTTACAAGGCAAGATATTAATTCATGCTTTCTCCTTCTTTCTTCTTTTCTTTTTCTCCTTTCTTCCACCTCCCTTTCTTCACCTCCTCTGTTCTCTTCTTCCCTCCCTCCGTTGTCGTTGTTTGCTTTGAGACAGGGTCTCCTGGTAGCCCCAGCTACTATATTGACCATCTCAGATTGGTCTCATCTCGTTGAGATCTACCTGCCTCTGCCTCCCAAGTGCTGGGGTTACAGGCACGTGCCACCACACTCTGCATCTGGCCAGGTTTAAATTTCTGTACACCGCATTTTACTTTCACTGTGCTCGTGTTCCTGCAGAGCCTGTCTTGTTTTTTTTTTTTTTTCCTTTACCATATAACTGTGTTTTCTGAGAGTCATAATTATTCTACATGAAAAACAAAACAAAACAAAACACAACTACACAGATATCTTTCGTAGTTCTATCTGTGGTTTGCTCACTCAGTTTTCCTGTTGCAGAGATATTTATTTACTATTAGATTGAAGAGCTGCAGGTGTAGAAGAGTGGGAAGTGAATCCCATTGCTCTTGGCACCGTGTGCAGCAGTTTTGCAAAATATTCGATTGAACAGCCACCGCTATGACCGCATGAATAAAGCCTGCTGTCCTCAACCATAGAAGTCTGCAAATGCAAAAGAATACTGAACTCTCGGCACCAAACACATGTGAGTGCACTGTGCTTTTGAGCATGTGAAAAACCAGAGATTTGCTGGGAGATTCTCCATTGCAGGACCAAGAGGCTTCAAAGGCTTACATTCCAACCCACGAGGCTTTGAAGTGAGTGGGCAGTGTGGTGATGAGAGGAAGCCGGGCCCTCCGTGGGGCGCTGTATTATTTCAGGCTTTCATTTCCAGCTGCAAAGCAAACAAGGCCCCCTGGTGCTCTGACTTACCCAGGTTATCTTTGCCTGCAGAGAGGGTTACACTTCCATTAAAGCAAAGACTGAACTAATTGGCTCAGTTTGTTCTATATTCAGGCATCCTTGAACGGCTCCTTATTTTGATTTGTTGTAATCACAATGCCTTTTGTCATTGCTTTTGCTGTTGTGAGAATTGAAGCCTAAGAAGTGTAATAGTTTAATTATATACTGTGGTTGAAGCCATGGAGTGGTTAACTTCAGAGCTATTTTCAACTTTCTTTCTCCTTTCTGTCTTCTGCTGCAGACAGTGAGCTGGACCCTTGCCTTCCCAGCTACCTTTGCAGCTAGAATGGAGGTGGGGCCCAGCGGTAACCAATGGCTTAGTAGTCTTGGTAGCTCTGGGGGAACTTTTTATGTTTCCTGATGGAGGGGACAATTGAGTGGTGCCCTCTTTTTTCTTCTTCCTGTTTTGTATGAAGATAAGGTAACTGGAGCTTCTAATGGGAATTATTTAAATGTTATTATTATTTTTTTTTTTGTTATGTCTATATGGGGGGGGCGCTGGGAGGTTGTACGTGTGAGTGCAGGTGCTGAAGCTACAGGCAGCTGTGAGCCGTCTGCTGCGGGTGCTGGGACTCGAACTCAGAATCTCTGGAAGAGCAGTACAGAGCACTCTTAGCCACTGAGCCATCTCTCCAGACCCATACAAAGATAAAAAGGCTCATTGTTTAGATTGAACTCTAGATAATCAAGCATGGCAAATACCTTCCTGGTAAATATCTAGGTTTTGGTGTTGAAGCAAGTTTCTTAGCAAAATTTACACTGGAAGAAAAGTGGGGAAAAATGTTATAATCCTTTGGATGATCCGACCTCGTTTTATGTACAAACTCTGAATCCCAAATAGCATTAGAAGTGAATTTTCTTTTCTTTTTTTAAAGATGAAAAGTCAATGTGCTAAGAAAACTCCGAAAGTAGAGGAAACAGAGCCTGGGTCCTTGGTGGTTTTATTGAGCAGCAGTGCCAAAGTTATTTACAACTAGACTGTGGCCTCTTGTGCTGTGTGAGAAAATAAATCTCTCTTTGACTAATCTTTGCTGACATAGACACAATAGTCAGTAAAAGGTAGGATAAGTAGGGTGATTTTTGTGATGTGTGTGTGTGTGTGTGTGTGTGTGTGTGTGTTGCATGTGCAGGTGTGTGTGGTGCATGAACATTGTGTGTTGTGTGTCTGTGTGTGGTGTACAAGCGGAGGCCAGGGGAAGGTGTTGGGTGTCCTGTTTGATCACTCTTCACTGCATTCTCCTGCCAGGGTTTCTCTCACTGAACCTGGAGCTAGGTTGATGACCAGCAAGTTCCAGTTTCCTCCTGTCTTTCTCCACCTTTAAGCTAGGGTTTAAGGTGTGTGAACATGCCCAGATTTTTACATGGATGATGGAGATTTGAATCCCAGTCTTTAAAAAAATATATTTTATTTATTATTTTTATGTGTACGAGTGCATTGCCTGCATGTGTGTAAGCGCACCTGTGCAATGCCAGCAGAGGTTGGAAGAGGGTGGTGGATTTCACTGGAACTGGAGTTACGGATGGTTGTTAGCTGCCATGTGGATGCTAGGAGTCCAACCCAGATGCTCTGTAAGAGTAGTCAGTGCTCTTAACCACTGAGCCATCTCTCCAGCTCCTGAATTCAGGTCATTTTGTTTGCACAGCAAGTGTTTTTACCTACTGAACTTTCTCCCTAGCCCAAGAAGGCAATTTTTGACTCCCCTGTATGACATTGGCGTTCACTGGTTCTTATTTACTTAACCAATAAATTTGCCTGCAAAACAGTGGATCAGGCTTCAGAAAGAGGAAACTCTGACCTTTGTGAAATTGCTGGGGAGTTAATGCATTTCATTATTCAGAAATGATGATATCACCAAGACATACAAACGAGAGCTGCCCTCGCATTGAGGATGCTCCCATGAACTTCCTCAGAGGAGCTGACGGAATAGAGCGCATTCTTCTCTTCCAGGAACACTTTACTCTAGGGGAAGCACATTTCCCCTAGGTTAAAAGGAATTTTTGTAGGAAATGCTTCATAATCCAATATTGATCATTTAGTATTAGTAACACATAAATCGGACATTTGGAGCAATTAAACTCTGTAAACTCATTCACAACCAATATGACCAGTATCATGTTTTGTTCTCTGAATCAGACATGTGACTTCTGAGATCCAGTTCTTGTGTTTGGCTTTCATGATTTTTGGAGGAGCTAGAGGAGATGCCAAGTCCTGGGAGAAGCCAGGATGTCCAAGTTTGCCCAGTAGGCCTACTGACTGTCTCCTCCCTCTGTATTCTTGGCTTTGACAGCTGTCTCCTTGTATCTCTTCCTCTAAAGAAAACAAGAAATCAAGTCACCAGAAGGAAGACTATCCTGTTACTTTTGCTTCATGTTCCCAGAAGAATCACTAAAGACAACCAATGGCAAATTTAGGAATTAAATAAAGCAGTTTGCCAGGGTGTTCTTTTTTGCATGTTTATATTCTGAAGAATGGGTGACCTTTCCTCTTAATAAAATGAAACGAAATATAAGTCTATAGAATTATGTACTGGAGAGTGGTTTGAATTCAGTGAACACTTAAGTGGTACTGTCATCTCATTTCCAGAATGTGCTTCCTTCCCACACCTTTGTTTATGAAACTTTCTACTGGAACCTCAGTTTTAAGGTTTTAAGAACTTTGTTTCTTAATAATCAAAAATAATCATTATGTGTGTAGGATACGGACACCCACGTCATGGTGTACGTGTGGAGGTCAGAGGACAACTGCGGAGTCAGCTCTTTCTTTCCACCTTTTTTGTGGATTCCAGGGATTGAACTCAGGTACTCAGGCTTGCACAGCGGGAGTTTTACCTGTTGAGTTATTTTTCCAGTCCCAATTCTAGAACTTTCAATAGTGTCATGGATGTTTGTGCATGTGCCTGCCTGCCTCCTTTCCCAGACTGCATTTGAAAAGGGCGTTGGCACGCTTGATTTATCTCTGTATTCTCTCACATCATCTACCGCAAGATTTCATTTTTGTATGACATCTGTTAAGCCTGTGGGAGTGAGTTCTCTCCATGTGTTAGAAGCTTGATCTTTGAGGTGGGTAATGGCTGAGTCACATATCAGATGATTCCTAACTAAACTTCTGAGACAGTCTGGAAGATCAGTTTGCTAGCATCAAGTGAGCTCTGATTACTTGATGTTATATACTTATGCTGCAATTAAACTAAAAATAAGCAGCACACTTAAACAACTCTAACAGAATTAAGGTGACTGGTTGATTTACACAAGTGCCCCTGCTCTTCTTTTAAGATGAAGTGCACCTTTAGCAAAGACTGAATTTTTCCAAACTGACTGGTCTCAGTTGAGACAAAGCACACTTATCAGAAATTTGGATTGACATGGAAAATAAAATTAGGGCATTATTATTTTTCCTTTAAAATGTGCCTGTAAACATCTTTAAAGTTTTATGCAATTTTTTAAAAAAATTAATGATAAGGCTAGACAGATGACAAGTAAGAGCACTGGTTGTTCTTGCAGAGGACCTGGGTTCAAATCCCAGAACCCATATGACACCTAACAACTGTCTGTAACTCCAGTTCCAGGGAAATCCAGTGCTCTCTTTTGGTCCCCACCAGCATTGCAGTATGAGGATGCTCTTACATACATGCAGGCATAGCACACATAAAATAAAGTAAATCTTAAAAATGGAAACACTTAAAGTTAATGATGATTTCTGAAAAAAGACAACAATTGACTTTCAGATTTAAACTTTTATTTATGTGTTGTGTGTGTGTGCGTGTGTGTGTGTGTGTGTGTGTATGTGTACAGATGTGCACCTGCCATGGTGTGTGTATGGAAGGTCAGAGAACAATCTCATGGGTCAGTCCTCACCTTCTTGATTCGGGCAGGGTTGTGCATGTTCACTGCCGCATTTTGCAGACAGACTGCTCTGAAAGCTTCCTGGTTTCCTCCTGGTTCTGCCTCCAATCTTGCTGTGGGAGCACTGGAATTACATCCATCTTTTTTACATGGATTCTGGAAATTCTAACTCAGGTCCTCATGCTTTCACTCTAAGCATTTTACCCACTGAGCCATCTCCCCAGCTCCAAGGAGACTCAGGTGTTGAAGAGTTAGAAAAGACAGGACAAATAGATGTTTCACTGAAAACCCTTTCGTATGCACCTGTTCTAAGATTAGAGACATAAATAAGCAAAAGCACACATTTCCATATAATTTTGAAAGAAGATCAAAATTAGAAGATTTGTCTGACTTGATCCTGAGATTTATCATAGAACTAAAATATTCAAGATAGTGTAACTTGGTTTAAGGTCACATATAAAGATTAACAGAACAGATTTAGAATCCAGAAATAGACCAACATATATATGATTAGTCGATTTTTAATGAAGATGTTAAGTAACTTATTTTAACCACTAGTTTTTTACTGGAAAAGATGAACTTTGACACTTACCTAATGAAATGCACTACATATGAACTCAAAATGAATCTTAGACGTGAATATAAAAGCTAAAATAATAAAACCAAAAGAGAAGCTAGAATAAGATCATTGTGACTTTGTGTAGGTAAAGATTTCTTAGGTAGCACAGAAAAATAAAACCATAAAGAAAAAAATTGATAAAGCAGGCTTTGTCAAAGGGAAAGCTCACACTTAAAAAAATCAAAACTATTAAGATGATGGGGAAAAACACAGAATGGGAGAATGCATATGTAAAACATAGCTTTTTTATACTTCATATTTTTATTTTTATTTTTTTATGTGTATGAATGTATTGCCTGCATGTATGTAAGTGCACCCAAGCTGTGCAGTACCTGTGGAGGTTAGAACAGGGTCTCAGATCCCTTGGAAGTGGAGTTACAGGTGGTTGTTAGCCACCATGTGGATGCTGAGGTTCAAACCTGGGTCTTTCATAAGAGCAACCAGTGCTCTCAACCACTGAGCCATTACTCTAGCCCCAATACATAGCTCCTGAAAACACATTTTGCCCAAAATTATGAACAAAAAATGTTTGAAGAGCTCCTTCACCAAGATATACTGGTAAACAAATGGAGAAATGTCCCTCAGTAATAGTCATCAGGGAAATGTCAACCAAACTCACAATGGGAATTAAGATGCAATGATCCCAAGTGTTGGCAAAGACACAAAGCAGCTGTAACTCCTGCACATTGGTACCTGGAATGCCAAAGGTACTGTGTTAAACAAACCACATGTTCCAGCAATCACACTCCTGGACAGAAAAATGGTCACACCAAAGATGTGTACTAAAATGCTGATTTAGTTTCCCAGGCTTATCATTTACAAATTACAAAAAGAAACAAACTAAACAAGGCCTCCCCCAACCAAGTGACTTTTAAATAACAAAGTTTTATTCTCTCATGATTTTAGAAGGATGGAGGTCCAAAATTTAAGCTCTGGCAAAGCCTTGTTCTCTCTAAACTCTCTAGGGAAAACTCTGTTCCCTGATGTTGCAGCAGTCCTTACGTCTCTATCCTTGTAGGCACACCATCCTGGGCTCAGTTTAGCAACTCTTGGCTTTCTTCTCCCTATTTGCTTCTGTGTGTCTCTTTTCTTCTGATAGGAACAGTCATATTCTGTTCAGATTCACCATAATGAGTTCATCTGGACTGAACTATACTTAAAAATATCTGATTTATCACTTTAATTTTATGTGTATAAATGTATCTCACACACACACACACAAACATATATATATGTATATGTATATGTATATGTATATGTATATGTTAGTGCATCCATGTTGTTCAATGCCTGCGGAGGTCAGACGGGTCTGTTGGACCCTCTGGAGCCATTAGGCAGATGCTGGGAACTGAACCAGGGTCCTCTGTAAGAGCAGCTAGTGCTCTTAACTGCTGAGCAATCTCTCCAGTCCCTGAAATGGACTATACTTTAAAGATACTATTTTCAAATAAGATTGTATCACATGTATCAGGGGCTAACACTTCTAGCATATTAATTTTAGAGGACACAGTTCAACCCACAATTAATGTTGATATCAACCTTATTGGAAATAATTTGTTATGCAAGCAACCCAAATGCCCATCAACTGGTAATAGGTATCACACTGTGGTATATCCATGCACCAGAATACTTCACAGCTGTGGAGGGGGTTGATTTACCGATATGCACAGCTCGAAGACATCTCAAGACATTTTTCTGGGTTTAAGAAGCAGAGAGAGCATGTACCATATGTTTGCAGAAGTGTGATTTTAGAAATGAAGTTTTAATATATAACATGGCAAAAACAGATTAATGTTTATGTGAGGCTAAGGCCTGGGATTACAGAGATGTCAGATGAGCTGCAAACTGCTCTTTGCTACTTTCTCTAGAGATAGAAATTTCTAGACCTTGGGTTGGTAGTAGTTGCAAAAGTGTAAATTTGCCAGTACTGTATGGACTGAGTACTACTGAACACACTCATTTTCTGTAAATTGTACCTCAATAAAGTTTATTTTTAAATATATAAAAATAACTATTAATCCATGGCATAAGGCAAGCGTCAGATTCGTGAACATGTTCACCTTTATTTATTCAAATTAATGTTGCATCATTTATGGAAGATGTCGAACTGCAGTCTTTCACCACTGGGAAGTGACAGAGCACTCCTTCATCCTTCGCACTGAACAAAAGCTCCTGTCTTTTCCTTCTCCTGGTGGACTGCTTGTTACAGCCACGTAGTGCGGGATGACCTCCAATCGTAATGGACCTCTTTCTTGCCTATGTAACTTCTATGTAACTCTCCTCTTTTTCTAATTAGCTTCACTGTGATCAATTATTGACCAAAAGCAACTTGGGGAGAGAGAGATTTATTTGGCTTACAGCTCACAGTTCTTCACTGAAGGAAGCCAAGGCAGGAACTCAGGGCAGGAGTCTGGAGGCCGGAACTGAAGTACAGACCATGGAGGAACGCTATTTACTGGCTTGCGTCTCTGGCCTGTGCTCAGCCTGCTTTCTTATACAATCCAGGAGCACCTGCCTAGAGGGTGGTGCCATCCAGCGTAGGCTGGGCCTTCCCACATCACTCAATAATCAAGAAAATGCCTCACAGACATGACCATAAGCCAACTGATAGAAAAAATTCTCCCGCTGAGACCCCCTCTTCTCAGCTGTGTCAGGTTGACAATGGGAGCTACCCAGAGCATTTCCTTCCCACTCTGCCAGTGATTCAGACATCAGTTATCTGGTGCCTCCCTTCTTCCTCATTCCTATTTAAAAATTTTTCTTTTCAGCCAACAAAATTTCTCTTTTTGTTAAGTGAGTTTAAACTTTCTTCCAAGTCCAATCAAAAGAATCATAGCAAATTAAGATCACAAAAGTCTATTAGCCCTCAACAGGTGCCCTCCTGAAAATGCAGGGCTGTTTCTATAAAAGCCTTCTCTGATTTACACAATATGTTCAAGTTGTCATCGTTTTACATTAGCTTCCCATCACTGTGACAAAATACTTGAGATATAAGAAGCTTATGAGGAAGAAAGGTTTATTTGGAGCATGGTTCCAGAAGTCTCAGCCCACTCTCACTGTGCAGGACATGGTAGGAGCCTGTGGTGGAGCTGCTGCTTGCTCATGGCGACTAGGAAGTGAAGGGAAAGACAGGAAGGATCCAAAGTCCCAACATCCTGCCAAAGGTATGCCCCCAGTGACCCAACGTCCTTTCATTAGGCTCTACCTTCTAAAGGTTTCATCACCTTCTAATTGTGCATCAGGCTGGGGACCAGGTCCTCAACACATGAGCCTTCAGGAGACACTGAGGAACCAAACTATAGCATCTCTCTGAGCACTGCCCTGGGCAGTGGACTCCAGCTGTGGTCTTTCCTAGCATGTTAGAATGCTAATCTACTTTCGTTTTATTTTCTTTAGTGTTGATTCATACAGCATAGAAATGGCTTAGAAATTTTGGTAATTAGCTTGACCATGAAGGCAGCAAGCTTAAACCATACTTAGATTTTTAAAGATAAATTATCCTCAGGATGGATCCCCTTTCTCTAATAGTTTTGATGATAGAGAAGAGGTAGTTTCAGCACACCCCCAATCACTATTTTCTGCTATTTAATTCTGACTTTTAAAAATCCTCTTTTTGGTATTTTAGAAGGTAAAATTGAATCTTTAGTCTTTTAACTATGGTGCACTTCTCCGTTTTGTTTCGCTTAGTAAGTTAATAAGTCATAAAATGGGAAAATGATTTTTTAAATTGTGTATTTAGACTGGTTGTGGTAGGTGTTCCTAAAGATCTAACTGATCAATGTTGAGCTGGGAATTTCCCAAGAGGTCCATGGGAATCCTATGGGTTGCCATCCCTCTGCCTTGCTGTGGACAATAATTCTCTCGTGACCTCGGGAAACATCACTGTGTGTAGCTGTTTGGCATTTTCTCCGTTCCCTGCTAATGTTGCTCTCTGATCACTTCTTCAATGCTTTTGGTGATAATTTGGAGTTCGAGGGTTGGGGTGGGGGCAAGACTTCCATTTGCATGAAGCTGCTTAACATTCTCTGTATGTCTCCAAATCTCCCTGGGGCTTCAGTTTCTTCCATTTTGATCTCATTATCCTTGGTGCAGAAGATAGAGACAAAATCCAAATGCAGTTATTAACTTCCCACATCATCTACACTGACTGAAACTTTCTATGTTATGTTCTCCTTGTGGGCTTGTTGTGGGGGATGAAAGGAGAGGAGGTTGCCAAGGTGCGTGGCATAGCTAAGACAGTCATGAACAGCTGGCACAGCCCCAGATCTGCTGTGCGGGCAGGTGATCCCCGGGGGTGCGTATCACTGACAGAGCACAGCAGCCAGTTTTAGGCATACAGTTTCCGCGTCCGGGTCTCTTGTGTCCACCCTCCTCTGCTGCCCCCATGTGAGGAAAAGGGCACAGCCTGGGTTTCAGAGAAAGAGTTATAAAACCAAGCCGCTGGAGGGCTTCGTGGAAAGAATTCCAGCATGGCCTCCTGGATATCAAATGAGGGGGCTGCGGGAACTGGAATTCAGGGTGACCAGTGTTAGCAGCGCCTTCTTGGACAGAGTAATCTAGGAGGCAATGGTAGGTACTGGAATGGAAAGCTCAGAAGAGGAAAACTCAGAATAATTGACCCTTCCCCAGAAGACTGGACCAAGGGCCACCTAGTATCTCTCTCAGCTCAAGACCATGTATGTAACATAAAGAGTTTTAAACCTTTAAATACCTACCTGAGAAAGCTCAATTATTCTTTGTTGCCGCCAAAACCTACCTGCATGTCTCTGACCTCCCCCTTTTAGTGTGCTCACTCACCTGAGAAAACTGACCTGTAAATTCATTTCCCCATCCTTTTGAAATGCATCTTTTAGTCTAAGAGTCTTTTTCCAGGCCCTGGAATATAATCATGGAGGACAGGGTCCCTGGTGCCCAGTCTCAGTGGGAGAGTAGGACCAGTTAGCAGAACAACAGAAGGCCTAATCACTCTGCCCTTCCAACCTCTCCAGGACTTTTCTTTCAGTTCATCCTAATGTTTGAAAGGCTCCTTGTCTTTAGTTTCTGCAGAGCTGAGCTACTGAACTCAGCTGGAGTCTCTCTCCCTATGGCAATAGCCTGAGCAAAACATGTCTTGTTTTTTTAAAGCCAGTGCCCAGTGAATAATTTCTGTTTGACAAGGAATTCAAATCATCACTGGGTTGAGATATTAGAGTACAGGCCAATCTGAGCATGGGAGGTGTAAGCAGACCCAGCTGTGGCAGGCCGAGGTGGATGAGGAAGGAGGAGGTGGAATTTCAGAATGATTCTCCTTAGAGACGAGATGTATAGGCAGTAGCCTCATAAGCACAGTATGAGATCAGAGGACATAACAGAGCACAAACTGAGTGAACTCAACTGGAATATTCTAATGGCTACTATAAAACTACCTTTGCCTCTGTTACCTTTTATATCCACACTTAGAGAAGTGTGTAGCATTTATGAGGGGGTAAGATTACAATCTAAGCAGTTTGAATAAAGAGCTAAATCTATCAGGATGAATCTGATAGTGAGAGAAGTCTAGGGAATAGAATGTCATAGGCAGGGTCAGCTACTTGTACATCTTCAGGCTGCTATAGCAAAACAGAGTCATTTATAATAGCAGACATGTAGGACTCAGTTCTGGAAGCTAAGAAGTCTAAGATCTAGGTGTTGGCAAATGCAGTGTTTGGTGAAGGCTGCTGTCTGCTTTAAAGAGGACAGCTTTCATGTGAACTTACATTGCAGGAGAGGCAAAGACACGCCCTTAAGCTTCCTTTGTGAGAGTATCATATTAGCTACTTTTCTGTTGCTTGGATAAAACACCACGACCAAGGCAACTATAGAAGGAAGAGTTAATTGGGCTTATGGTTCCAGATGAATAAAAGTCCATCATGGCAGGGAGGCATGGCAGCAGGAGAAAGCTGGAGCAGAAAGCTGAGCATGCGCAGGAAGCAGAGAGAGAAAACTGAAAGTGGGATGAGGGCGTGGACTCTCAAAGTCCACCTCCAGGACGGTCTTCTTAAAGTTCCATGACCCGCCCCAGACAGAACCCCCAACTGGGGACCCTGGATCAAGTGTTCAAGTGCTTGAGCCTATGAGGGGCATTTCTCATTCAAACCACCACAATCAATAATTTCATTCACAAGGGTTTTATATTATGACTTAGTCACTTCCTGAAGTCCCATCCTCCTCAGACCAGCCCACTATTGATTAGATTTCAAAATGAGAACTGTAGAAGGACTCAAACATTCAAACCATAACTCTGCAGAATTTACGGGGCCTGGTGTAAATTGAAAATATGGGATCTCAGCAGTCAGCGAGCCATGGCAGGCTGGAGTTCCACTCTCAGGTGCTTTCTGCAATTGGGGAGATAAGAGGCAACTAGACAATGGTCCAGAAGACCTAGATGGGAAAGCTGCCATCTTGCCATATCCTGAGCTACCTTGGACACATGCCTGACTCCCTTTCTCCCTGGCCTGTGCTGTAGTTGTTGATGGAATGGGGCTGGAGTGGGACCAGTGATCCATCTCAGGAAGGTGAGAAGGCAGCATGGAGTGGGACCATGAGAAATGAGGCTCTGTCACATGGGCTACGTCCCGCAGATGGACAAATCACAAGTTCAAGGACAAACATGGGTTGCAGTACTTGGGACACTGAGGCAGGAGGATTATAGGGAGTTTGAGGCTACATAATAAGACTTCTACTCAAAAAACGGAGGGAGGCTGGTGAGATGAAAGGGTTTGCTATGTAAGCCTGACAGTCAGCATTTGATCCCCAGAATCCATCTAAAATGCCAGATAGAGTGGGGTACATCTGTGATCCCAGCACTTCTCTGGGTAGATGCAAAGCCGAAATAGGACAAATTCCTGGAATCTCACTGGCCAGTGTGCAGCACAGCAGCAGAAACAAGAGAGAGTGCCTCAGAATCAGGTGAAGGAAGAGACTCCTGAAAAGTTGTCCTCTGACTCTGTGTACACATTGTAGCTCTTTATCTCTCTCTCTCTCTTACACATTAAATATTTTTTTAAAATGGCACTCACTTGTGAAAACCCAAGAATGGGGCCCTTCTGAAAGCAGAGCCCTGTACAACTTTCCTGATTACAGGCCCGAAGGGTTCCTGATTTGAGGCTAAGAAACAGTATCAGAAAGTGGGGAGGGAAGACGGGAGCTTTACTTACACCAGCCAGTTTGTGTAGATGGCAGATCCTGTAAGGTACACTGAGCGCTAGTGGGAGGACTTGAAAGGCAGAGTGAGGAGGCCCGCACTGTCCTGAAGGGATGGTTTGAGAGCGGATTCCACAAGGTGAGTGCAGCTTCTCAGAAGGATTAATTTCCAGTGAGATGTCTCTCAGAAGCGCATGTCTTTCGACTGCTCCTTTTTGTAGTCCCCATACATAAAAACGGAGGAACGCTCTTTTTGGATCAAAGAAAGGCATTGCCTAGGAGGCCTCTTCCACTCATGTTTTCCCACTGTTCCCTGCACAAAATCTGCTGGAACTTTTGACATTTTGCTCCTCCTTACTTCTGGATTTTGTGCCAACACATTAATGCGTAAGATGTCGGCGGAGAATGACTTTCACAGGGCACAGTGACCTTGTGTTTTTAGTCAGGAGAAGAGGAAAGCAGCAGACACACTAATTGCTGAATTATAATGAACCTTTCTATGATCCTTTGAGTCTCTCAGAGGAATCAAAACAGAATGAAATTAGAGCAATAGTATCAAGCGACCAGCTTTGCAGACAGGCAGCAAGTAGAGATAAAAGCCACCCCTCAACTTCCCTGAAAGCGTGGGGGGTTGACTTCTAAGACACTATTAGTAATTTTCATTGGTCCTCTCTTATCTTGGTAGTGACTTATGAAAATAGATATTTCCATGATACACGTGTGTGGGCACCCACGTGTGCAGGAATGAACTCATGAACACAGATATATACACAGACATACATAGACACACACACAAAGACATGCACAGACACACAGACATAAATATACAAACACACACACACATACACAGAAGCAAAACCTGCATGGATGGACACATGCACTGATATTAGAAGTTCTTACCTCATGGGTATGTAATGGAAACTTCCAGAGGCAATAATATAGATTAAACAGGAGTTGCTAAAAGGACTAATGTGGGAAAGCAAATTATACAGGTGGTTGTAGTCAGAATAAGGATTTTATGATCCAGGAAGCATTTAGCCTCGTAGAAGTTCTGGGCCTCAGTAAAGACAAGAAAACTAAAAACTGAGTGCAAACTTGCAGTGGGAGAATTTTGCTTTCTCTCTCTCAGTCTCTTTCTTGCACCACAGGTCTTGAGAAGTTCTTTGTCATGGTCTGACTAAGGGGACAAAGGCATTTCCCACCCTGTGTCCCTGCGTATTTTCTGCCAACCAGAGCCGTAGTGCTTGCTCCACGCTCCAGATCACATCCCCCTGGCCTTGGCTCTGGGCTCTCTGTTCTTTAAAGCATCTCTCAGTGTTGTTCAACTTTTTTGCACAGCACACCTGCCTGTGTAAATACACTAGTCCTTAAGGCAGTACCACTGTACTTTGGCCACTAGATGCTTTTCTATTGAGAAAATAGGGTGGCCTGTCTGAAAGTCTGAGAGAAAAATGATCACTGCTGGAACTGGGTAGACCAAGGTCCCAATCCAGGCATTGCCCTTTGTCATGGTGACTGAAAACAAGTTGTGGAACTTCTCCACCCTCTGAAAATGACTCCCTTCTCACAGGCATGCCATGAATAGGAAGCAGAGTCAAGAATGTGGTGGTTGCATGGGGATTGTTAGGATGGCCTAGGTTCTCAGCCTTTAAATCTCGGCCCTTTAAACCATGTGATCAGTGTTGCAGGTGGGAAGCTCATGCCCACTGGACCAGCCTTCCCTTCAAGCTGAGCAGTCATTCTAAATGGCAAGCTTGTTTCTCAAAACACCCAGAATTTTCAGTGCATCAGTAGAAACCTTAGTTTGTCCTGTATGTTTGCTGCTTTCTCATTAGTGTTGGAGCCAGTCTAGACACTTGTCTGATGATCTGGTTATCACAGTTGCTTTCTGGAGACTCTTGACCAGGGTTGCATGCTTTCCTGGGGTGTTTTGTGATGTGCATCAGGGATGGCCACACTCTGCAGCAGCCCACACTCTGTTTCACAGGTAGCTGACATCAAAAGGCAACTGTTCCCGCCATCTAATTATCTCCCCAAAGAATGGCTTCACATCGACTATCACAAAACTAATTAACATTTTTGTAGCTGTTTCTCAATAGTTTTTGTCAAATAACAAGACAACACATTTGGCTGTCTTGACTTCATATTTTGCAATGATTTTTTTAAAATGGAAACTTTACTGGAAAACTGTATCCCTTAAAGTTGAAGGAGTACTTAGTATTTTTCGGCCAAAGTAGGTATTTGGTAACATCTGTTTGAAATTCTTATTTCAGTTAGTTAGTATACTCATATTTTATAGTAGAATGTAGTATATGGCTTCAATCATCCATTAAAAAATATATGGATATATTTACACTGGAAAATAAAAGATGTTTTCTCCTACCCCCCTCCACCTTGGCACGCCTTTGGTAGGTAATGGTCATGACCCTGACTTTCAGTCGAGAAGAGCTCCATTACAGAGATTGCTGCTAAGCACAACCTCAAACTTGCATCTGCTCCATATTTATTAAAAATGTAGATTAGTGAGGGCATGGGATTCAGCTAAGTTGCTAGAGTGCTTTCCTGGCATGCATAAAGGCCTGTATGATTTAACACACACACATCTACTGGGCACGATGATGACATATGTCTATGATCCCAACACTTGAGAGGTAGAGGTAGGAAGATCAGAAGCTCAAGGGCATTCCTGGTTACATAGCAAGTTTGAGGCCGCCTGAGCTACATGAGGCCCAATCTCAAATAAAACATTCAGTGGGATAAGCAATATTTAGGAAAGATTTCCTGAGAGGATATGCGACCTATTCTATTGAACACAAGATCTGTCTTAGGTTTAAGCTGAAAGTTGAAGTTCCTGACATACCATTACTCTGCACTGAAGAGAATTCAGAATACCATCAAAAAGTCATGAAGAATTCATTGCTCTGAATACTGTAATATAGTGGCTGACAACAGCATTATACTGTCGAGTACTTAGCTTTTTTAGGATCCTTCTGTGTAGCCAAACCTAGTCTGGAACTTGCCGTTCTTCTGCCTCAGCCTTCCTGGTGCTGAGACCACAGGCCTGCGCCCCAGGCTCCTCTATTCTTCATCCTTTTAGACAACTTAGAACTTTTTCTTCTTAGGATAAGCCTCCCTAGTGACCTTCCCTGTTGTCTTAACAGCTAATTTGGGAGACTGTAGAAAGCTCAAAAACAGATTTGCAATGTATCTTCCATGAGCATGAAGGGTCTAAGGAATGTGTCTGGTGCAATCTCACACCCACGTCCATCTCCTAAGTGGAGAGGCACCCCCGGTCGTCTGCTGCTCTGCCGGCTTCACAGCTCTCACACCTTCATGTGCCACCTTCATTCATAAAAGCAGTTCTATTCTCTCCAAGGCTCAGAGGGTGACCACTGTCACCCACCTGTAAAGTCATCATCAAAATGAATGCTTTTTATTCTCCTTACTTTTACCAGTCACCATGGCAAACCAAGAACTCCCAGGTCATTTCTCGTTGCTTGATTCTCACCACCCCAGGATCATTCATCCCCATTTATGACCTTATCTCCGGTTCCTCAGCACCTTCTATGTCCTTCCACTGTGCCCTGTGGAGCTCTGGTTACTGACTAAGACGGCCCTGTCTCTGCTATTCTAGTTTCTTCCATTTTACCCTTTACCTGAAACTTGGCTCTTAGCTGAAGTTAGTACTTTCTGTGTAGTTGGGCTGAAGTGGGGACTGTTTTCTCTCACACAGGTTAGCTTTGCAACAGGGTATTCTTGCTCCACATTAATATTTAAAAATATTCTCCCCTCCTCTCCCCTATTAGTCAGTGTTCTCTAAGTAAGGAGAACCAAGAGTGTATATACATGCACATTTATAAGTATATATACGTATTACTTTTATGTGTATATTTACAAGAGAGGATTTGGGGCTGTCAAGATTGGAGTCTCTATAGTCCAACAGTGGCTGTTTATATTCTGTAGAGGCAGAAAACCCAGTAGTAGCTCCCGAGTTCAAGTAGCCGCATGCCTCGAAAAAGAGGGTAGGTACCAATGACACAACCTCAGTTTGATGCTAACGGTTTAGAAGCTGCCTGAACCATTGCTGATGTGAGTCCATGTTGAAAGGATGAAGAAGCTGATGTTTGATGTCCAGGGGTGATGGCAGCAGCAATAATAAGCATTTGCTTAGGAAGAATGGAACCTGCATGTGCTGGCTTTCTCTTCCACTTTGATTCTGCCGACCTCAGTCTATTGAATGATGTTGCTTGTACTCAGAGCAGGTTTTTCCTTCTCAATCGCTATCTTGAATGTCAACAGACTCAGGAAACAGCCTCACAGATAGACCCGTCACCTGCTCTGTCCCCGACCCCAGATCTGTCTATCTGTGCATTCTGTACCCATCCCTTCTAGTTTACTCCCTTGGCTTTTGGAGGATTCCAGCCCTTGGTCTTCTGATCTGCTCCCCATGCTGGTTTTCTCATCATTGTAGATGATTTTCAACAGAAGATGAAGATCCAGGCACTCTAGCTTCTTAGTTTCTCCAATGCATTTTCTCCCACCTAGCCACTACCTCCGAATTGCTTGTCCATATCCTAGAAACTGATATCACCACAAAGTCGGCCACAAGCTTCAGCAGTTTAAGCCAACACTCACCAACTAGCTCAAAGTTATGTAAGTTAAAAGTCTCCCCACATTACTCCCCTCCCAGGAAGACTCCCTCCTACCATGGGCCTTCACTCATTTCCTGGGACGTAACATGATTACACCAACCAGTGAACCAATGACATTAGAAAAAGCAAGGGTCAGGTCTTGGAATTTTTTTTATCAGAAAGATCTTGTCCATTTAAAGGACTCACCTGACTATGCTGACCTGTCAGAAGCCTCCTCCCTGTCGTAAACTCAACAGAGCAATGAAGCACAAGTAGATTCCCCAGTGATAGTCAAAGTCCTAAGTCTAGGTCATAGGGTCATTGAAAATTTTACTCCCGTTTCTTCAAAATGTTTCAAGAGTCCTGCTCGTAAACCACCACCTCATATCTGTGGCTCATTTCTTTTATTTTTTTTCCATGATTTCTACAATATTTTGAAGTTACCAGAAAGGAGGATCAACTGGTCTCGCCACATTTCCATGTCTATGACCCCATCTCCTCCCTGTCCTCCTTTCCCAACATATGCTCAGTCACTATAACCATGCACTGAGCGTGCCAGCAGCTTTCTGTTCTTTTCTCATTTTGCTTTATTTGCTGAACAAAGCCACAACATGCTTAAATGCCACTTTGTACCCCGCCCCATGCCCGTGTCCATGTGGAGAAAAGTGGCTTCAGAAAACCTTGTTTCTGTGCTAATTGGGCCTCCATAAAGCTGCCAAGCATTTATAAGGCCACTTCCCCACAACCATGTATCCAAGCACTAATTTTCCTCATTTCTAAATCCCCTAGCGTATTTTTCCAAACTTTGTACCCTCTTCTGTATTTTAAACTGGAAGTTAAATTTTTATCAGAATTTAAGTAGTTAAAAATATTATTTAGAGTCTATTTATATTTTTAAAAACTTTTAAAAACTCTTCTCGATGACTCTGAAGGAATCTTTTTCAAAAAGATTTTAAAAATGTGTGTGTGTGTCTGTAGGAGTGATTGCCACGTGTTTGGGTACCAGTAGGTGCCAAAAGAAGGTACTGGATCCTGTGGAGCTGGAGTTATAGGTGGTCTTGAGCCTCCTGATGTGGGTGCTGGGAATCAAGTTCAGGTCCTTTGGAAGAGCAGCATGAGCTCTTGATTGTTGAATCATCTCTACAGCCCCGAAGGAATATAATCAAGGTTACATTGATACCTTAAATAAGAAAATAATCAGTTCTTTAAAGACTTGCAGTCAAGACACCTAAACTGTTCTTAATTTTTCATGTATTTTATTGCAGTGAAGTATGATAAACTGAACAATAAAACAATCTGAATTTAAAAATATGCCAAAATTCTGTTATCACAGTGATCAAAATATGAGTTCAATAAAAAAGAAAAATAAAGTTGGGCAGGCCTTTGATCTCAGCACTCAGTGGGCAGAGACAGGCAGATCTCTGTGAGTTCAAGGTCAGCCTGGTCTACATAGCAATGTAAAATTTTGAACTGATAAAGAATTTTATGCATTTCAAATGGCTAAAGGTAGATATCAAAGTGTTCTGATCCTAAGACAATAAGTCTTTAAAGAACTGATTATTTCTTATTTAAGGTATCGATGTATCCTTAATTAGAATAAAATTAGTAAAAATTATTTAAAGATTCATTTTGGAAGGGGAGGAGTTTCTGGATTGAAGGGAGGCGGTGTGGAGGTCCTAGGGAACAGTGGGTGCTTTTGTCTGAGTTCAAGACCTTCTCGAGGTGCACAAATGTCTTCAGGGGTACCAGGCCATGAGTGATGTTAACCAATGCGTTGCCTTGCTCGTTCCTTCCTGAGCATTCTGCCAGGCGCCGCTTCCAACTTCCCATTCCGGAACCCCATTCTTAAGTTACGACTTCCCCCCAAATGCAGTTCACGTCCCCTGTTTTCAAGACTTCCACAGTGGCATTTGGACTTAACTTCTCTTGGACATACCTTTTCTAAAAAAACAAGTCAACACAAAAGAACTTCAGCAACCCCTCCCCTCAAACAAACGAGGCTTCCAGGACACTGCGTTCCAGTTCTCCTCCTCCCTCACTGCTCAGGCCATCCCTGTCTTCCAGGACACTGCGTTCCTCCTCCCTCACTGCTCAAGCCATCCCTGTCTTCCAGGACACTGCGTTCCTCCTCCCTCACTGCTCAGGCCATCCCTGTCTTCATCACATGTGTGTCCTCATCCAGGGCACTAAGTGTGGAGTACTTAGTGCTGAAACCCTGGATCTCCTCTCTCTGCCCCCATCATTGTCCAGGCCAACACACCAACTCATGATTGTCACAACAGTCTATGTTCCCGTGCCTCCTAAATTTGTGTCTCTAGCCTGACTTATGTATCTGTCTACCTACATAAAATCTGCCATTTTTTGCCAAAAAAGTTATTTTAAAATTAAAGGCAAACTTCTGCTGGCTCTCTCTCCAGAGACTTGAGGCAGTTCTTCCTGCACCCAATAAAAGCCGTTCAACCCCTCCTAGTGCTCAGGACAGTGGTTTCAGAATTATTCTTATTTATTTTGTCTTACCCATTACCAATTACCAATCCCACTACCAATCTATTGATAAAACTTGCCAATCCTACTTGGAAAACATTAAAAGTATCACTGCTTCTTATTATTTCCAATACTACTGATTCTAGAGTATCAGAAAGCACCATAAAATTAACTGGTCAAAAAAATAAAAATCTCTGGCCTGACTGGAACCTTAACTGTTCATTTTTGCCAGATCACCTGGTCACAGGACCACCCCTAGGAGGGCAGGTGCCTCTCAAGTCACATTAGGGAGGTGGGGTGAATACGTTGTGCATTAATGAGATGGTGGACTTTTCCTGCCTAGAATTCCCACGTCTTAGCTCAGGTTTTGTGGACCAGTTACAGATGTTGTCTCTCTAATTCTTGCTTTTCTGAATTCTTTCGAAAAGCGTAATCTCTCCTTTTCTTCATCATAGCTCTTTTCTAGCCATACTTTCTCTAATGCTTTGGGCTGCCCCTGTGTCTTGTCTTTCTTTACTTTTTCTCTGAAGCTTCCTTCTTCTCCCTGCCATGTGATTGCTAGTCTGCCCTGTGCCTGTCTGACTTCCATGGTGGCTTCATGGCTTTTTTCTTCTCCCTTCTGTTTGCCTCTTCAAGGCAGCTGCTGGGATTTATGACTTTCCTGCCCTGAGGATTTTTCCTTAAATTTTAATAAAATTGTTCTAAAGCTTCTGGTTGAGTCTGAGGACCCTCTAGGGGACCCTGCTTCTCCCCTGTCGCTAATCTGGTCATTGTCATGGGTTGCCTGGGTTTATTGCGTCAGCCACTGTATTTAGTCAAGGTTCTATAGAAGAACAGAACCAATAAGATGATTACATATTAAAAGGGGATTTATTAGATTGGTTTACATGGTCCAGGTACTTCAAAATGGTGGCCTTGTACTGCAGAGACTGAGAATCTGATGGTAGCTTAGTCCATGAGGCTGAATGTTTTAGTAATCCAAATCTGGCTTTGAAGGCCTGGAAGATTCCTGGATTGTTGCTGGTTTTCAGTCCACATTGGAAGCCAGAAGAAGCTGGTTTCAATATCAGCAAAGGAATGCTGCAGCCACAGGATGGATGGAATTGCCAGCAAGAACAAAGGCCATCAGGCAAAAAAAAAAAAAAACAAGCAGAAGTTTCCTTCTTCCGTGTCCTTTCATCTGGACTAGCACAAGAATGTGCCACACACATTCTTCCGCTTCAAAGAATCTGCTCAAAAGATCCCTCTCTGGACTGCCCAGTGGCATTTTAGTTGATTCCATATCCAGTCACGGTGACAACCAAGATTAACCACCACAGCTACCTAACTGGTAGCTCTGCTTTCCACGCTTACCTCCTTTAGTCTCTGCTCAACACGCCAGCCTGCTTCTGTGCAGAGCCTTCTAATGGCTCGTTCTTACCAATACAAAGCTCTTCAAGAGCTGCCTTCTGTCGCCTCTCCCAAGACTTCTAGGTCACACCAACCAGTTCCTTGGCTGTGTCTCAGACCTGCTAGCCATATGCTCACACTCATGCAAAACACTGTGCTCGCTGTTCTTCCAGTCCATTCTGCGGATGTTGGCATGGTTCAGTCTAACTCCTTCCAGTGTCCACTCAGATGCTACCTCTGAGGTTCCTGAGGCATCCCTCCCTGTGCCCCATTCTCATTCCTTAGTTTACTTTCCTTCCTGACATTTATGTCTATTGCATGATAATTTGCTTATCTGTTAATGCTCTTTCTCTATTCACAAGCAAAGAGCATTTGTCAGTGTTATATTGCTATCTATAATTTTCTTTAACATACATTCCTATGTGCCTCTCCCTAAAGGCAGCACAGAACCTCAGAAGTTGTATTTCTTTTTGATATGTATTGTGACTCCACTTCTCTGTCTAAGAAAATCATTTTATTTGAGTTGAATCTTTGAATTGAGTTGTATCTCAACCAGAACCTCTAATTAATAAAGTTTGGAGCGGGGAGGACTGGGTCCCTAGTTCATAGCTCCTAAGAGTACATTAAAGCCTGAGACTCTGAGTGTATTTCTGACCCCTGGTTGTTTATTATTTTGGGTGAATTATTGGAAACTGTCCATCCCATTGTCTTCTCTTCATTTGAGGCGTGGAGCCTCCAGGTATCGAATCTGCGCTCTGTGCTTCCCACTCTTCCACATCTTCGCATTCCGCTTGCCCACTCTCCTGCCATAGTAGTCTGCTGACATTTTGAAATCCTTTACCTTAGAAACTTGAAAAGAAATAGAAGTTGATGCCTGACACCATTAGAAGTCTTTTTGGATGGGATAAATTAATGTTATCTTTTTATGGATTTGATGACCCAGCTTTCAAAGACACAATTGTAAAACATCACATGCTGGAAAATGTCTTGGTGGATCCCATAACCTATTCTAAGAGATACCTCAACTATTAATTATTTTGCAGGGCGCTTGAGGATTGGAAAGTGGCTGACAAAGGTATTAAGAACTGATTTAAGACAGTTTGCATTTACACACAGTTTAAAAGCACATTCAGAATGATTTCCACCTTTTAAATGTGTCTGTTATTATTCTATGGTGTGTAACAGTGTGGCAAGAATGACATGGTTAGTATAATAATATGATCCTTCATCACTTTTATGAGACATTTGCATCCTTTTATGCAACACCTAATTGACAGTTGCCCCCCCCAGTCCTCCCCAATGGAACTGCCTATTAAATAGAATTTATGGCCACTGCCTTTTAAGTCAGTTAAATGACATGAAATGAAAATCGGCTTTAAATGATGCTCAATGAAATCTTCCTTTGGTTGGAAAAATTGCATTTTAGAAAATATCAGTTGTGCAGTTGAGAAAGCACACCCAGGACCTGATGAGCTACAGGGTCAACATGTAGAACATTTGAAGACTTCTTCTAAGGTATGGGTACACCTGCTTTTGTTTGAGAGCATCAATCTCAACTCTTGTTGCTGCTCTTCTGAAATCTGTCAAGGGACTGACAGAGAAGTTCATGTTCTGGGGGGACACATGCACGCCTTCACCCCAGGGCCCCAGATCTTTGGTACACGTTGCTATTTTTCATCTCATAGCTCTTACTTGTTTGCCTTCCCCTTCTGCTGGAGTGTCAACTCTAAGCAGAAAGTGATGCTGTTTTGCTCGTGCATGGACTCCTCCAGCACTTGGGAGGCACTCAACAAGTCTTTGCCGAGTGAATTAATGAATCCACACACTGGTTACTTTGACTGCACTGCTTTTGTGATTTTGATATAATCTTTCCCCTCCATAACCTGTTAAATATTAGTCTATAAATCATCACATTTCATAATGAAGCTTCAAGAACAGATGCTTATTTATCTATTTTTTAAGTAGGTGGATGAGATAACATAGGCTAAGAGCGGGCAGCCTTCTCAGCTGACTGCTGGTGAGTCTCCTCAGGTGACTAGGTCTTGCTAGCTGCTAGCAGCCTACCTTGAAGTCATTAGTGGATCAAACCTGAAGAAAAGGAATCTCTGAATACATTCCCATGCCCTTTGACCTGGTCAGTAGTCAGTGAGGATGATGTATGATTAGTTGTTCTTCTCTGTCTCCCTTTTTCTACTTCATCTTGTCTTGTCTTCTCTGAGAACTGAACAAAAGGAGTATTTCTGTCCTCTCACCCTTTTCTGAAACTTAAGAGCAAGTCTGAAGAGTCATTTATAGAGCATGTGATAGCCATTTTTCCCTCTCTCCAGAGTCTCTTCAGTTCCTTCATAGATCTGTAAAACCACATTCCTATCACACATGTGATGTTGTCATTGTTTCCACAATATATCTAAAGATAAAACACCTTTGAATGAAATCATGCGGAGTGAGGTGAATTGAGTAGATCTGAATGGCACTGGATAAAGGGCTTAACCAGATTCAGATAGACAGGGAGCCTTTCAGAGAGCCCATGGTGGCAAGAGGCAGATGGAGAGTGCCAAGTGCAGATGCAGTTGTTCTTGCTCTGAATCTCCTTCCTTTCCTCCTTCGCCTTATACCTGTAAGTAAAACCAGATTGCAATGATGTATCATAAGGAAAGTTTCAAAGGGGACAGGGATTAGACTAGAAAGGGCACTTGGGCTCGGAATTCTTCATAGAGGGGATATTGTATTCTACGTAATTTCTAGGTGGGACATGAATTTTAACATACATTGATGTATGAGAAATTAGGAAAAAGAGAAACATCCCAGACAATCCATCTAGCAGGAACAAAAGACAGAATTCAGGAGAGTGTAGGGCATATTCAAAGAAATGTGGATATGAAGCTTGGTTGTCATGTGGAGGTTGTGTTGCAAAATAGTTTTCTTTTTTTTTAAAGATGAAAGAAGAAAAATTAGATAAAAATGGTAAATTTTTATTTGGACTTAATAGTTGATATAAGAGAGAGAGATCAAGAAAATTATAAAAATTGGAAATTTATAAAAGATCTGAATTGTGCTGTAACATTATAGTATACTTGCTAACTCTGAACAAATCACAGAACATTTGGACATTCCCCAGTAGGAGGATGGGGAAATGTCTGAGATAGTGGTCGTTACAGTGGGGTTCAAAGTAAAGGAAATAACGTTTTTCACCAATTCTTTCAAGGGATATGAATCTAGTGCCCAGGTCATAGGGGTTTGGATAGTGCCAGGGTTCTATTCTCCAAGAATTCATATATTGGCACAGAGAACTTTAATAATACACAAAGTATCCCAAAGAAATGGGGTGATAGCTGATAGTGATAAATGCTTCGAAGGGTCACAGCTGGGCAAAGAACTGGGAGAGAGGTACAGAAGAGCTGAGGTACTTTAGATAGGGCACCTGGGAAGGCTTCATGGAGGAGGAGACAGCTGATGAAACTGGGAGTGGACAAGCTAGAAATGTGACGGTCTGCAGGACTAGATGTCCAGGCAGGTGTAAGAGCAGTCCCATGTTTGAGGGTGATGTGAAAGCCAGCGTGGAAGAAGAGCAGAAGGGTAAGGAGACAAGTTCCTTGAGGTGGCCAGGGCCGCTTCTGAAGGACCCTGGGGCCTGGTGAAAGCTTGTTTTGGATTTTGAGGACAATAAGAAACGCTGGCTTCTTCAGAACAGGGTAAGGGAACAATTCAGTTTATTCTGTGAGAGGACAATAGTACCACTATAAGTGTGAATAAAGTGGAAACCAGACAGGAGACTTAAAATAATTTAAGTAAAAAATGGGGACTGAAGAGAAGAGGTAGCTCAGAGATTAAGAGCACTGACTGCTCTTGCAGAGAACCGGGGTTCACTTCTCAGCACCCACATGGCAGCTAATGAACATGTGTAACTCCAATTCCAGGGGATATGATATCCTCTTCTGACCTACATGGGCACTGTATAACACTGGTGCACTTACATCCATGCAGACAAAACACATACACATAAATAAATAAAGAAAAAATGGTGGTGGCTTAGCCAGGGTGGTGGTTGGGAAGCAGAAATACACGTATGTGTATGTACCACCTGACTAGGTAAGGAATGCCCAGAATAAAATGTCACTTCCGAGTGTGTTTGTGAAATTATCTTCAGAAGGCATTTGTATTTGAATTATAGCCTGAGTAAAGAAGATAGTTCTCCTCACATAGATGAGCCTCATCCAAGCTGATGAGGGCCTGAATAAAACAATATTCAAAAGTGAACTTTCTCCCTGTTTGAGCTGGGACAGCCACCCTCTTAAGCCTTCCTGAGAATACCTCCCTCCATAAATCACTTTGACCCTGGAATGGAATTATACCATTGGATTCCCTTTCTTAGGCCCTGGGACTCAGATTAAATCAAACCATTGGCTTTCCTGACTCTTCTGCTTGCAGACAGTGAGACTTCATGGCCTCTATAATTTTGGGAGCCAATTCCTATACTAAACTGATCTCTTTCTCTCTGTCGCTACATGTCTATATGTATGCCAATGTGCCTCTACCTCTATATTTCTACGTTTTCTGTGTTTCTTTTTCTCTAGAGAACCATGATTAATATAATATGGCAGCTGGATTTGAGATATTTGGAAGGTCATCATGTAATGCTAATAGATTACACAGGACTTTAGATAAAATGCTCAGTAAAAAAAATGTCTTGTGATTTGAAAAGACCTAAGTACATTTGTAGCATTTCTTGGCTTACTAGTTAACAGAGAAAACTGAAGTTTCTGTGCTTGGAAGTGGTGTAAGGCAGCACTTCGGTGAGTTAATTAGGTAGCATCATAAACAGGGAGAACGGGCAGAACTCTGGAAGGAGAACATGTGCACCCAGTGCTTCTCCACTTGAATGTGCACGTGAACCCCCTGGAGACCTTGCCAAAACACAGAATCTGTAGGTCATGGATGAGACCCAGTGGTCTATATTTGCAGCCAGCTTCCAGGGCTTTTCTTGCATAGTGGAGGTAGAAATTGAATCATGAAAAAATGAAGTATAGAGTAGAATCGAGGTGTCCAAAGAAATGATGGACTTACTAATACAGGTACTGAAATCAAGACTGAGGAAGTAATTTTCTAGTTATTTTTCTTCTTATGCAGCAGCTTGGGATCTGATGTGGGTTCACAAGATGCAATCTCCATGACCTATTCAGTTGTGTCTGGAGGGATGAAGTGTCAAAGTTTCCTCCCTCTATTCCTATGTCTACTGAATGCTGGGGCACAGAGACAGCATGTATTTCAAGAGTCCCCAGGTGATCGAAGGTTGAGAAGCTCATGCCAGGCAACGTGGTTGGACTTGAAAACAATAAATCAACTTGGAGGTCAAGAATGACTGTGCTTTCTTGGACTATGATATCTTAGACTTTGCACGTATGCTGAGTGCTCTTGTACTCTGATTGCCACCCCAGGTTGTGCGTGGTACATGCTTCTGGCTTCAGATATTAATGCAACAAAGCCTGAGGACTAGTATTTTAACTTTCATGTTGATAACAGTAATAATGGTCCATATACTGAGCACTATGCAGCAAGCACTGTGCAAGGCATTTGAAGAACATCATTTCATTCAAACTCATAATACTGGAGGGAAGATCACACTGTTATTACCCTTCCCAATGCCAATTGTCATGCTCTCCACCCCCACTTTTAAAATCATAGGATGTGAACATTTTCAAAGTTCTGTGGTTTCTCAAGGCCTCAGTAGGGTGACAGAATTGAACTCAGATCAATGAATAAAGTAATTCTATCACCTAGTAGACCCAGGGGGTTCTGTTTCCTGCACTTCCCTCTTAACCATTTGTAAAATGACTCCCTGACAGCACATATTCAAAATCAGACATTTCTACTTTCCTGGAGTTAAAACAGTGTTCCTGGGCAGCAACATGTATCTGCAGTTATCTGAGTGATTTTTAAATACAAGTCTTGAATACTTGGCCTGAAATAGTCCCATGTAAGGAAGAAAAAAAAAAAAAAAAAAACAACAGGGACTAGATGAGACTGGCAGTTTCTCAGTCCTAGCCAGCATTTGAATCACTGCAGGAACCTTCACGCAAATGCTGGCAATGGAAAACCTGCACAAAGCCCAATTCACGTGGGTTGGTGAAAAGCCCAGGTATTAGAGCTCTTTTCAAAGCCTTCTGGTAATTATGATGGGTGGCCAAAGGTGAGTCCCCAAGCAAATGACCAGTCTTTAAGGAAGGTTCATATCTTCTTCTGCCTTCCAAGACTTTCTCATGCAAACATCCATAAGGCACAGACATGTGACTCTAGTGACCATTAGTATTGCTTTTGTGGTGGCTTTACTTTAGCCATCAGGTTTAGGTGGGACTCTGTGATCTGAAATATTAGGTACCAGGTCAGGGCATATACATTCCAGATTTGACAGGTGAGAAATATGAATGTGGAAAGATGAGCTATGTTTTTCTTTTAAATAAAAGCAATTGCATCTGTAGAGTGGCTCTCCCAGGAGCCTTGAGTAGCCCTGGTACTTTGTGTGCTGAGAGATAACCTGGAGTTGGGAAATGTACTCAAGCCCAGCAGGATCCGCCTCAGTTTGGCCGAGAAAGTGCAGTCATTGAATGTCTGAGATATTACGCAGGAACTTGAACTGGGTGTAAGTGACATGGAAATTATTTCATCTGTAAGTTTGGGTGTCCCATGTCCTGCTGGACCTCTGGGAGCTGATGCTCCTGTGGGTGCATGCAGTAGTGGCTGAAGTTCCATTAAGTTCCACTCCCTGGGCGTGGCATTGGGACCAGTAAACTTTGCCCTAGGACGTTGCAGTTGGATGGCCCCTCCCCACAAACACTGCCAGTACATTTTTATTTTAAGGTGGTTCAGTTGTACGAATCTTTGTGCGTGTGTGTCCAAGCTGTCCTGATGGAGTCAAGCCTGGGTATATTCACTTTTGATCCTCACCTTCTCTCATTTTTCTGCTCCTGAACTGCTGAACCCCAGAACTGTTTGCTTTTCCATGGCGGGATGACATCAGCAGGGAGGCAGTTCCTGGGGTGAGGGAGCCAAGTCCTCAGACACCATTTCCGAAGTAGGACAAGTACGTTTTGTTTCTGCGATTCAACCCAGAGAACTGCTTGGTCCCTGAGGCCTGTGCCAAATGTGTTTGCACAACCTCAGCAGCGGCTTCCAAAATGCCGTGCAAGACTTGGCCAGAGGTCTCATTTCTTTGGGGAGTGAACACACAGAGATGGCATGGCTGGTGGTGGCTGGCCATGCCAATGTGAATTGTGGGCTCAAACCTCAAAAAGGGTTAGGGTCCTAGAAGACAGGGTTCTAGGCCCCTGGCAAGGCTATGCATGATGCATTGCTTTGGTACACACCCTAGCCAAGGCACACAGCCACAGAGAACATTGAGGTGGAACTGGCCAGGGCATGGTGCCATCTTGTTTTGGCCAGGAGCATGCTCCTGCAGCGGGAGGGGGGGCAAGAAAACTACCAGTTTGGCCTCTGCTCCTGAACATTTGCTCTGAATTCTTGAATCTTTCTGGTTAAAGCCCTTATAAACTCAGGCAGTGGGATAGGAATACACACACACACACACACACACACACACACACACACACACACGCACACACACACATGCCTTACACATGTGAACACAGGCATACACAGGGAGACCCAAAACATCTTAGCAGATAAAACTCAGCTGTTGCTTGTGTGCCTGTACAGACATGCTCCTGTTAGGAGAAATCAGGGACCACTCAAAATGTGTGCACAGAAAAGCGACTAACATTTGAAAGCTAATGCTGGTGTCTTTCAAAGGCTAGTATTAATAAACTTGTCCACTTTATAGGGCTTTACAAGATGTGAAACACTTCTATGTGTCTCACTCATCTGATGGGCCTAATCACTTTGTAGAGTGTGAGTTAGTTTCTTCTCTAGTTTGATGCCTAAAGGAATCAGAGACGTGACTTGCTCAAGATAGCTCAGCTAGCTAGTCCCAGAATCAAGATTGAAAACACAGTTCATTCCATCTAATCTTTGTACCACATTAGCCTCCTCAACTTCATGGTAAAAATACCAAAGGTCAACAGACCTAGGATTCATCCATTTATGGAACTAGATGACAGTGCCTGGGGACTCTCTGTATGGTCAAGAGACCAACAGCAACATCTGCTTAACTTGGGACTTACCAAAAAAAAAAAAAAAATAAAGTCTCAGTCCCATTCCTGATTTTTGCATCATAATCTACACTTTAGCAGAACTCTAATCAGGTGACTCCGTGAGCTCAGCTAAGTTTGGGACCCTGTAGAGAGGGAGACTCAGATCACAGTTTCTTTTCTGTCACACTTACAAGCCCCTGAGCATCAAAATCGCATACTCTAAAGAACACAAAATAAATAAAAAGCTTCGGGCCAGAGTCCTACACCCTGGGGTTCTGCCTCTGAGCCAAGAGCCAGACCAGTAGATCACACTGCCAAAATTCCCAGGTAGCTCTCCTTGCAGTCACTGTTGAAAGAAAGCTATTGGGATAGAATAACTTGGCAGGTGTTTCCACCTTTGCTGGGCCTGTGAACCTTGTCCATAGGAAGAGCCTGAGCTCTTCATGACTGATGAGTATGTTAGGATACCTAGAATATTTTATCCTATTGAATCTAAGTTTTCCCTCAGCCCAGAGACCTGTCTGTTATAAGCACTTCCTACCATGCCAATGACTCTATAAGGTAACTATCCCAAAAGGATGGTGAATTTGAGTCCCTTTCTCTGGAAGAAAAAAAAAATAGTCAAGATATCAAGAGAGGTCACTGGCTCCCCATATCTAAATGAAGAAATGGAGCAGTTCTGTGCTACTTTGAGAGCCTTCGGAAGCTCTGAAGTCCTCAGGTTAAGGAAAATCACCTGCCTAGCTCACTTGCTCTTCAGGAAGAGCTCAGAACGTTGCAAGGTGGACAGAGTGGCCAGCCCCATGGCAGTTGTCACCTGGAGCCCCAGTAAGAACAAGATTCAGGTACCAGAAGCGGCCTGGCCATCTGGTGGGGACTGAGGATCCCAGGACATTATTGTATTTATTGCTCCTCTTTTTCTTTTTAATAGAGGCAAAACCTGAAACAATCTCCACATTTCCCTGGGTGTACAGTCATGCTGTACGATTTGGGACTGTGCTTGCTCTCCTGTGGAGACATCTGTTTGAGATATCAAGAGAAAATTCATCAGGGAGTGCTGAAGCCTAGGTTAAGAGAGGACAGCTGTGTGGCCCGGGCCACCGAGCCAGCCCACGTGGGAGCTCGTAACTTTAGATGACCCGGATTTCACTCCTTCTTAGATATGCAGGGATGACTTCAGCTGGTGGAACTACTTATTTACTGGGTTGTCTAAACATCCAGAAACTGATGGGATTTCTGTGGAGCCCTGCCTTGTCACTGTTAGGACAAGCCCAGGCACTTGTGTTGTCATCTGACGACTGTGCTTGTCAGGCCTCGCGCTGGACATGTGAGGACACGTGCTCTGTCTGAGTGCCACACACAGAAAGTGGGAAGCTGTTGCCATTCCTGGATGCCGGACTTGTGCCTGGTCACGTCCCACTCTGTGGACTGCCTCTCCCCTGCTCTGTACTTTAGTTTCATGGCTTCCCAGCTGTGTGGCTAATTATTTTATTTTCCTCTCCCAAAAGTTTTTGGATTATGGTCATCATGCCTTTTCTGTCTCTTCCTGGCCCACATGATCGGTCCCATGGCTAAGTCTCTCACTCTCTTTCCCTAGTAGGATCTTAGGGTACTAGGAAGTTTTGTGGGGAGGGTTTCTCTTGAGTCTTGGCCTACAGATCATGAAAGTTCTGGGTTCTTGGTGTCTGGAACAGTCCATGCTCACTTTCTGCAAGCAACTGATTCTCCTGTAACGTCCACAAGGCAATCTGGTGTTCTAAGAATCCATTAGAGTCTGGGGCAGGAGAGAGTTCTGGTCGTCCTGAAGATCAGTCAGTAGCCAGATATGGGCAATGTGGTTGAGGGGTTCCTATTTACTAAAACCAGTGGCTCTCCACCTTTGTACAACTTAGAATTCTCCTGATTTATTTGCTTTTAAAAATTCTAATGAGTTTTATTGTTTTCAAGTAATGAATAATATCTATTATTAATACATGTGGGGTTCAGTGATATTTTGATATATGTATTCATTATACAATGACCAAGTCAGAGTAATTAGCTTATCTATCACTGAAAATATTCATCAATGACTAGCCCACCTACCAGAATCATGACCTAATTGGTCTGGGGTAATTTCCAACTATGGATGCTTTTCCACAAACTGTTGGCTAGGTTAAGAAGTCTCATCATTTCCCCCTCCGGTGTCTTTCTTCTTGTATGTCTATGATGTGGTATGTATATGTGTTCACATACGTGCACGTGTATATATGGGTGGGTGTGGAGACCTGAAGTTGCTATCAAGTGTCTTCCTCTTTAGTTTACTTATTGAAACAGAGTCTGTCACTGAACCCGAAGCTCACCAGTTTTGATAGCCAGTTTCATCCAGGATCCCCAGGCTTCTTTCTGCATATTGGGTTTGCAAGTGGCCACCATGCTTGCGGAGGTTTAACATGAGTTTGGGGGATCCAAACTGAGGTCCTCACATTTGGGTACCAAGCACTTGATCCACTGACCCATCTTCCTAACTACCATTCCCTCACCCCCGCTCTTTAAGGCAAGGCTTCAAGTACCTCGGGCTGGCCTGTAGTTCTCTATGTAGCTAGCAATGACCTTACACTTCTGATTCCCCTGCCTCCCTAGCCATGCTTTTTAAAAAATTTATTTTATTTTTATTTTTTAAATGAGGTGGCAGAGATTTGCATGCTATGTAACCCTCTAAAACTGTGACACATCTCCAGCTTTGTAGGGTTAAATAATGTCAAATTATCAAATCCCCTCTTCCAAGATGCTGGGCAAGATGGTCTCCAAATTCAGCTCCCAGAGTCCATGTGAGAGGGTAATTGTACATTTGCTGATCCAGTAGAGGGAGGCCAGTCTGAGGGAAAGTGTTAGGAAAAATGCAGTTTCGCTGCTGCCTTGTAATGGCAGTGGCTTATTAACTGCTAACTAAGTGTTGCCCGCTGGTGCTCCCGGAGGGGCTGGCTGTAATGAACAAGGTAGAAGAATCTGGCTCATTTGTAATTACACATTAGCACCACTGAATGTGTTGCTCGCTTCCACCCTCTCCTAGCTGAGTGTCTCTGAGGCCAGCCTCTGCGCCCCTAGGCCAAACTTTCCATTGCTTATTCAATTACATTGTGTCCATAGCTAATCACTTTTACATTTGCTTAATTCTTCTGCAGTGGACTGCCTCTGGAATGGGGCCATTTGCATATCTGTCTTAATTACCCTCTGTTCAAAAAGAAGGTGGATATTGCCATTCTCACTGGCCTGCAGCTGGGTTGATCCAGGCCACTGGGAAAGGAGCTGAGGCTCTGCCCCAGCTGGAGGCTGTGGAGCCCAGCTGCCTCTCTGAACTAACTTCTAAGACAAAGCCATATGCCCGTCCTTCCCTGTGGAAGCCCCTTGCATTCCTGCCTCAGGAATGCATAGCTCAGTGGTATGGCACGACATGTAGGAGGCCTCGAGTTTGCTCCTCAGCACCACAAAAAACCAAACAGACCAAAACCAAAACAAACTCAAAAACCCAATCCAACCCAATCCAAATCGAAACAATAAAACCAAACAACAAAAAGCAAATAAAAATCAAGAAAAAGTCAAAACCAGAATCTCTGTTCCCAAACCAAACTTAATTCAAACACCAAAATGTGCACTCTTCTGAAATCCTTTCTAACTATGACAATAGATGGGGAAGGAAAGATTTATTTTTTTCCATAAACAGATTGCATGCTACAGCATATATGGAAGTCACCTTTTCAGAAGTTTGATCTTGTCTTCCACCTTGTTAAGAACAGGTCTCTTGTTTCTGTCTGGCCAGCCTGTTCTAGTCTAGCTGCTGGCTAACCCACACGTTTCCTGCCAGTTCTCTGTCTCTGCCTCCCACAAAGCCATAGGTGTGCTGAGATTGCAAATGAGCGATGCCACATCCAGCTTTTTACATAGATTCTAGGGACTGAACTCAGGTCACCAGGCTTCCACAGTAAGCACTGAGCCGTCTCCTCAGTCCATGAAGAAAAGCTACTTTAAGGGGACCCTTGTATAATATAGTTTAATCTATGTTCGTGGAGTTGCTCCACAAAGGATTTGGAATATTAATGTAGAGGGACTCAGCATGTCATCTAATCTGTGACTCTAATATTATACTCTAATATTTATGTAGCCCTGTTGAATGGAATTTTCTATGTTGATGGAATTGTTCTGTAACCAGGATTTCCAGTTTAATAACCACTAACTGTAAATGGCTTCTGAACACTTGAAACTGGCTAATGTAACTGAAGACTTGTGTCTTAAAAAGTTTACTTGATTTAACTTAATTTGTGCTTAAAATCAAGTCACTCCATTTGCTTAAAGGCTACTGGCTTGGACATGGCAGTGTTTGGAGCTAGGCCGCCCATGCTAACAGGGGGAGTGGGGAGTGACTGGATCTGAAAAGTCCCTAGGATGAGGTGGTGACTCAAGGCCCTGTCCAAAGAATGGCTCTGCTCCATGCCAACAAGTAGTTGCCATGTGAGACTGTCTATGGGCTCTCCTCCATTGTCATGGGGTCTCACCCTGATAAACTTATGGACAGTTGGAAATATCATAAACCAACTGCATTTAATGCACCTGTGGAACACCATAACAGTGGCCTAGCACGCTGGAGAGCACCAGCTGTTTTCCCTCATGCTTGCATGACCAGTTGAGAGCTGCCCACAATGTCCAATCATAATTAGGTTGCATTCTCACTGGCCTGTAGCATGGGAAAAGGTCACAATTCAAAGTTTCAAGCCTGAATTCTCTGAACGTGTGTCACTTTCACACATTAAGGTTGAAATATCATCAGTCAAACCACTGCAAGTTGGGGCCATCGTCTTATCCTGTTTTATCCTCTAGACTTTTTTGTTTGGCCGGACTGATGTGGGAATTTATTCATTCCTCTTATTCTTCCAGGCAGCAAGAATCTCCCCTGGGCATCTCAAATACCCCCGTGGGAGAAAAGAGGGAATCTTCTTCTTGGCTTTAAGGGACTGGAAACAGTCTGTCTAGAGCTTTGAAATTTCTTTGAAGTCTCATATTTTATCTTTAAAAAAACTGCATGAAAACTTGGCAGCCTATTCTTTAATATATTTGTGCTTACTTAATATTAAGACAAAATCCTTGCTAAATCTTCAAGTAAAACTGAAGTGACAAAGAAAATCAACAGGCTTTATCTCGTGGTTTCATGAGTCATCTGACCTATAGTCTGTCAGTGGGTGCCTCATCCCGCAGTTAGACAAGTGCTGGCATATGCAAACAATTTAAATGGTCAATTTAAACTTTTCTGTCATCTCTACTCATCATTAGCTCACAGGGAGGTAGGAGATGTGTTTGTTTAACAACACTCGGATTTCTAGTTTTAAAGGTTTATTTTTATTTTATGTGTATGAGTATTTGCTTACATGTTTGTATGTGCACCTCATGTGTGCAGTGCCCACAGAGGCCAGAAGAGGATGTCAGATCTCCAGGAACTGAAGGTTGATTGTGAGCTGTCATGTGTGTGCTGGGAACTAAGTCTGGGTCTTCTGCAAGAGCAGCAAGGGCTCTTAATGACTGAGTCATATGTTTAGTCTTTTCTGGGAGAATATAAATAAATTGGGGGCGTGATCTGGATCTCGTCTCATTATCCTTTAATTTAAGACATTTCAAGGGCATGAGCATAGACATAGGGCAAAGAGAGATTAATTTAAGGTCAGTTGATATTAAGAAGCCTTTGTTTTCTGAGCTGCTTTTCTCTTCAAAGAGAAAGACACAGAGGCTGTTACAGAAGTTGAGAGAAAAGAACTCCTGTTGGAGATGTGGTGAAAATGGCTCTTGTTTAGCCTCTCATGGTGTGTTCTTTAAGGAAGTCAGTGTGGGAAAGGTTGCCATAGATAGCTCATGCATTGATGTGTACTTTGGATGGAGAATATAGGGTAAAATAGGGTACAAGAAGCCCAGCTTTCACAAGGAGGAGCCATAGACTTTTGGTCCTGGGTGATTTTTTTTTGTTTGTTTGTTTTTGTTTTTGGAGACAAAGTCTCATGCAGCCTAGGCTTATTGTGTAGCTGAGGATGGTCTTGAACTTCTGATCCTCCTGCTGGGATAACAGGTGTATACTTTCATGCCCAGTTTTATGTAACTGATTGGACCTAGGACTTCTTGTATGTTAGGCAAGTATTCTACCAACTGAGCTACATCCCCAGCTCCCTGGGTGAACTTTGTGACTGGCTTTTCAGCATACCAATTTGTTTTCTTTATATTTTTCCCCTGTCCTCTCCTTATTGCAAAGGCTTCCAGAGGATTGGAGGATGTCAAGGAAAGTTCGAGAATTCTGACAATGGATGTGTAGCTAGCTATGACTTAGTAGAATGAGCAGTAGAAATGTTTCTTGGGTATTTATTGCTTAGCTAAAGACTGGGAAACATGAACCTCTTTGCATGTTTAATGCACTCTCCACAGCGATGGCAGAGTGTACTGTGGGCTCTCTTTGATGGGACAGTTCTTAGGGAGAGCTTCAATTTTTCTTGACAAATCTTTGGATGCCTTTAGTCTTCTGCTTGCATTTTATTTCATTCCATTTTGTGGATTTGGCTGTTGTTTTAAAACCTCAAATTCACTACCTGATGGACCCAATGTTACTTATCATCCTACCACATTTTTATCCAATCAAAATATTGCTCCCGTATTTTGAACTGACTACCAGAGCCACCTTCCCTATTGGGATACTAAGTATCTCACATGTAAAATTTGCTGAATAAAGCTTATGTTTTTCTTCCAAACCTGTTCTCTAGCTTATATCTTTCTTTCAGGTAGCAGTAAAATGGATCATGTAGCTCTTGAAGTTAGTTGACTATTCATTACCTTTGATTCATTCTATATCTTGGTCAATTGGTTATATATCTCATTAAGTTTCTTCTTGAATATTTGGGAAATTGCTGCTGCTCTTCATTGATTCATATCCTTATCACAACTCATCTGGATGATTGCAACGTCCTCTGTACTGCTCTGTTCCTTGACTGTAAATCTCTTACATTTTTGGAGTAGGGTAAGATATTGTTTTCCTGAAGTCTTGTTGAATAAAAATGGACATAGAAATCTCTTGCTTCAAATTTCCTCTTGACACACACACATTATTCTGGGATAAGATTTAAATTCTTTGTAAAGATTGCAACTTTTGTTTTAAATGGACCCAAATTCAATTGTTCAGTTTGAGCCTTTGTTGGTTTCACTGACTACTTGATGGTCAAACCATACAAACTTCACATTCTTCAAACCTTATATGGCTTCTCATGGCTCCTGGTCACACCCACTACTTACTCTCTTTGGGATGTTCTTTCTTCTTATTTCTTACTCTTCTTTCAAGTGTCATCACCTTTTAAATTTTTCTACAGCTCCTTTGGTCATCATGAGCTACTCTGTCTCTCACACTTTTCAGTTTGCGATGGCTCCTTTGCATTGGTGAATGCTTTGTAATTTATAGATTTGTGACTCACCTGTGTCCTCCAAAATGTAGGGAGATTCTGAAGACATATTGTGTCTTTGTCTCTATGTCCCCAGGATGTAGCTCAAGATTGATGCCTTTTACCTGAGCCCCGTCCTACCAGTGATGGTAGCCAACTGGGAGTTCTTTAAGAGGAGACAGCATGTTTTAGATTCCTTTATGTCATTAGCACAAACTAAGTGTTCTGTGGATATTCACTGACTTCATGAATCAGGAATCATAAGAAATCAAATATGGTGATCTCCAAATATCACTCTGCCCAAAGACCATCATGACAGCTGCATTGTTTGTTTTCCTATTACTTCTACCCAGAAATTATACTGATAAAGGGTGATGGCTGCTGTTTACTAAAGATCTTCCCCGTAGTAAACTGCATTAAAATTACCTTATCCAATTAACACATCTTAAAAAAAATTCTATTTGTATTTATGTATGTGTGTGCATGAATGTATGCCATATGTGTACGGGTGCTCATGGAGACCAGAAGAGGGCACTGAATCCTCTGGGACTGGAGTTGTAGACGGTTATAGGCTGCCTGATGTGTGTGGTGGGTCTGGAACTCACATCTTCTCTCCATCTTTCCAGCCCCAAATCAGCATTTCTTTAAAGACTGGGATGAGGGCTGTCATCAGAAGAGGCCTGAAACTCATGTTAAATTATCACACATCTGAAAAACTCAAATTATTGCTTTAGCCCCTTAGACATTGCACTGCTAATCCTTTTCTAATGATCTCATCTTCAGAAATAACATCAGCAGGAGGACTGTTGAGCCTCCCCCGATAACGACATAATGAGCAGAGCTGGGTATTTACATAATAATGTAGGATTATTTCAGGGCATTTTAGACAAAATATACAGTCCCTTAGATTGCTGCCATTGTAATGCTTTCCTTGCTCTTAGAAGTTAAATGGGGATGGAGATGGAAAAAGTGAAAATGTAGGAGTTTTGGGGTGTCACACCTGGTGCAGATTCTTAAATGCTCTAGGTTTGTAACAAAGTGCCATTATTAGGAAACTGGATTCATAGAAAATACAAGCACTCAGGCTTTGAGCAAGGTATCAAAAATTGAGCTGTGAGTGGCGGCATATGCCTTTAATCTCACTCATGGGCAGGCAGAGGTAGGTGGATCTCTCTGAGACTGAGGCCAGTCTGGTCTACATAGCAAGTCTCAGGCCAGTTGGGGTTACAGGGAGACCTTGTCCAAAAATGAAATAAAATAAAATAAAAGTGAAAGAGGAAAGGAAGATATCAACAATTGATTGGAGTTTAAAGCTAGATTCCCTAAGTAGCTTTGAAAGCAGCTGGTATTTCTCATCTGTAAGGTGGAGCTCACTAAGCCCCCTGATACTGACATGGCTTTCCCTATTGGTCATTTCTGATGTATGCACTACTTTTGTTTAAAGTTTTGCTTCCGGCTCTTTTTTCCACGAACTGAACACTGCAATTCTTTTTTTTTTTTTTTTTAAATCAAAACATGTAGCGCCTGTGCTTATTTTTTCTTTATTCCCCATTTCTTCTTGAGAATCGCTTTTTTCCTTCTGAGATCTTTCTGCAGCCTGTCTTTTGTAAGTTCCTTCTCTGCATGTTTGTTGGTATGATAGTAATCTCTACTGGGCTTTCCTTATTTAAACTGTCTTAATTTTACCTTCACATCTTAAAGACAGTTCTGTTCTTTTTAAAATTTTTATTTTTATGTGTATGAGTGTATTGCCTGCATGTGTGTAAGTGTACTTGTATTGTGCAATGCTTGGGGAGTCAGAAGAAGGAGTCAAATCCCTAGTTGGAACTGGAGTTACAGATGGTTGTTAGCCACCATGTGGGTATTGGGAATCAAACTCCAGTATTCTGCAAGAACAGTCAGTGTTCTTAACTGCTGAGCCATCTCTCCAGTCTCAATAGTTCTGGTTTTTATCTCAGTTGTTCATGATGATGAATCTGCTGTAGGCTGCTGTTCTTTAGATATTATCTGTTTTCCTCTGTGTGTCTCCTCTTTGTCTTTTGCTGTTCAAAAACTCACTGTGAAGTGTCTGTGAATGTTGGTGCTCATGATAACTCTTTCAAATCAAATCAGCTCCGGGAAGGGCTCACTCATTACCTGCAAATATTTTCCTTTTCTCCACTCCATTAATTACTTATCTCCTTTGGTGTTCTCTTCAGTCTCTCTCTCCCTCTCTCTCTCCCTCTCTCTCTCTCTCTCTCTCTCTCTTGCTTTCACTCTCCCCGACACCTGCCACTTGGAACTTCATTGTAGGAATTCTCTGGGATCTGCACTGAAGTCTACACCTCTTTATTTATATTTTGCATGTTTGAGTCTGTTTCTGCCCGGATCCATTTAAATACAGATTTACTAAAATATTCTCTGAGGCTCCCTCCTGTTCTCCACCAAGACTCAAAACAAGGCCACTTACTCCAATCTTTTTCGCATGTAGATTTTATTTTTAAAATTCAGTTATTAGGGTCTTTCCTTCTCTGTCCCTCTGACCCCAACCAGGATTTATTCTACAGGCTGAAATGCTTTCAACAAGGCAAAAATGCATGTGTATTTTGGAATTACCTTCCTTTCCCTGGAACGTGCTGGCGTCTTTACAGACTTACCAGCAAAAAAATCCACCAAGTTCTTGGCATCCCTTAAAAGAAAATATTCAACATGTCCTCTCTTCAAGTGTGAGACTGACTAATCTATTATTTATTAAACGTCTAACATTTTATAGTATAATATCAGCAATCAGAAGACCACTGGAAGCCAATCTTTTTCTAAATCTGGGTTGCTTTTTCAGAACAGGTAAAGGACCCGTGTCTATGCTTGTGCGTCTGTGTACACAGGCACCAGCGCAGAGAGAGCTGTGGGCAGAGTGGGGTACGGGGCACTGACTGCTGTGTTGGTGGAGAAAGGACATAGCAGGCACTCTTCCTTATTGAGATAAAGACTGCCCAGGGTCATGTCTGGTAGGACAGGCGCAAATTGGCTCAGGAAACACAAGGTAATAACTAATCTCATATCTACTCACAGGTCCTGTGGGGATCCCCATTATGTGTAGGCTAATGAATTCCACTAATGACTTTGAGTTACATTAACTTTGAGGGCTTAAATGATCAGCATGGACTGAAAGAGAATGTACGTCGTATGAAATTTCTATGGCAGCTGTAACACATTACCACAATTTGGGGCTTAACAAAACCTAACAGGGGTCTACTCGGCTAATGACAAGGGGCCCCTCAGGCTGTATCCCTTTCCCTGTCCTTTCCAGCATCCACAGAGCTCTGGTGATTCTTGCATATACATAGTGTGCTATTTGCAGAGAGTCAGAGACAAAGAGCCAGCAGAAGAGTGTCGACTCCTCCTTAATGCTGCCCCCTCTCTCAGCTATCTGTAGCTAAGAAAGATCGTCTCTGAAGATCTTCATGATTGCACTAGGCTACCCAAGAAATGGAAGACACTGTCCGCATCTCAAGATTTTTAACCTTAGCTACATCTGCAGGTCTCTTCTGCCAAGCAAGGTGACATGCTCACAAGACTAAGGGACTGGGGTGAGGGGGTCTTTGGAAGGATGACACTATTCCTTCTGCCAACCGTTCTGCCCGCCCACCATTCACATCAAAATGTTAGAAATCAGGGGAGGCCCAAGAACAATTGACAATTGATGTTTTCGAAAATATCTTAAAGCAGAAAGGATCTAATGATGAACAATAGGACAAAATAAGATCAGATATAAAAAATGAAAATTGCTAAGACTGTGGAGTTGGGGGATATTCCTTTAAAGGGATCCTAGTTCTAGTACCTGTGACTGTATTACCTCTGCTTTTGGCAGTATACAGTATACCTTCTACCTGGTGAAAGGACCTTACAACACACTGGCAGGGATAAGGAGACTGTCAACCAAGAGCGTGTTAGTTGATGCAATCACTGGTGTCCTAAAGAATGAGATAGGGAAGGAGGTGAGTGGAGAGTCAGGGAGATGGCAGCATGAGACACACCCAGTCAGTGTTGAAGCTTTCCATTTGCCAGCCTACAGTGGTCTGGTGGGATGATCCATAGACTGCTAATGTTGCAGCCCAGGCTGTGAAGCATTCTGGATCAGATGATCTTAGCCTCTTGGTTGAGGCTAATGAAGCCACTTCTGCTAGTACGGAATGTTCTGGTTTGCAGTATTGGTTGTGTAATTATTTAGACTGTACACCTTTGCTCCAGGGAGCTAGTACGATATCCTCCGTTTCTCTGTTGTTTGTCTGTGAAACATACAGTGGGGTGGTTGTGCTCCTCTAAATGAGTAAGAATGTTAAGTAGTTGGTTTTCTCTTGAGATGTCTGGATTTGTGGCCATTCAAGGGATTATTTTTGGACATAGGCAGTGGGTAGAACAAACTAATGTTAACATGCAGCAAATCTGGTCTTTCCTTTCTTGCTGGGGAGTGCTTACCTACCTATACGTACTGTCCATTGGGCTGAGGCCAGGAGCCTGAAGGAGCTGAAACTGAAAAGAGATGGTAAAGTCACTGAAAACCAATGGGAGAAATGTTGCCTGCTAACATTTTATCCCCAGAGTTAGTTGGGGAGGGAGAAGAGTGGGTTATACTTCACTGTTTTATTAGATAATCCTTAGTCATGGACTGGCCTAATGATGAGCCTACGCAGTTTGAGTGGGAATTTTCTGGAGGGCAGGAGAAACAAGAGCTCTAAGAAACTCAGTACGAATCTATACGTCTCCACTGCTTCAGCAGCGCCTTGGACCAAGGTCTTTACAGCCTCCAAGTCTTACAATGGTATCACAACTTTTCTCACTTCAGGTTGTTTGATTGATCATTTGCCTATGGTGAGAGGGGCACAGAAGAGAGAATAATGCTGTCATTTGGGGGCAAGTTGCCCAGCTTGTGTCTGCCTCCACCTGTAAAGTAGAAACAATAGAGCAAAGTACGAAATATTTTGTGGAACTTAAGCAAATAATCCATGCAAAGCACGCAGGGCAACTCCAGCGTGCATGCTATAAAAACTACTGCTTTATCTACATGCTCGTGAAGTATGATCATATGTCAGATGCAAGGGCAGGTGCTCTAGGACAAAGATGACCAGCCAGAGCATTGCTACTACCCAGGGCATTGCTACAATTTCTCAGGGGAAAAAGATATGCAAATAAAAAGCAATACAATTAAGAATTTCTGGGCCGGGGAGGCACTGCCTGGAGAGATGGCCCAGTGGCTCAAAGCACTGACTGCTTTTGTAGAAGACTTGGGTTCAGTTCCTAGCACCCACCTGGCAGATAACAATTGCTCTTAACTGCAGTTCCAGGAGATTCAACACCCTCTTTTGGCCTCCATGGGCATTGCATACATGTGGTCCAATTACATACATGCAGGCAAAACATTCATGCACATAAAACAGAAATGAATAACTAATTTAAAAAGAGTCACTGGAGATATATCTCAGTGAGAGCACTTGTCTGGTATGTGGAAGGCCCTGGGTTCAAGTCTAGTACCACAAAACAAAACAAACCAAAGCCTAAATGGTGGGCGCTGCTAAGATTATGACTAGGGTCGAGCACATTGTCTGCTGGACCTGAGAAGGTTTGGCTCATGAGGAAGGAATTCTGGGTCTTATAAGTCTGGAGTGAACAGTTGAAGTGCAAGTAGGTGTTCAGCAGTCAGGTGGGTGGAAGACCATTCTAGGCAGGGTTGTGTCCCCTTCTCTCCTGATCAACTGAGCAACCTCACAGAGTGGTTTGGCTTTGAAATTTGGCACACAGACCTGGAGTACTACTTGATGTCCCTACGCAGACTTTTTACATGCCCTAACTACAGTCTCTGTTTGAGTTACTGAAGGTGGATGAGTAGAGCCTTGGGTTTATGTAACAGAAGAGAGCAACTACCAGAAACATCACAGTTCTCACCAGAAATGCTGGGAGACTCAGCACCCCTGACCGGTTCCCTAGGGCTCCTTTGTTTGGAGGCTTCAACTCTCTAAAGAGTAGATGGACTTATGCCAGGTCTCTCCTCTGCTTGCAGCATTGCTGGAGGTGGAAGTCTGGGGGAAACGGCTCTTGTTGCAGATATGGGAGAAAGATGCTTCATCGCGTGCTTGGCTCCAGTTCTTCCATGTCTCTGACCAGTCTTTTCTTTCCTTTGGTGAAAGTCACTGATTGGAGTTGGCTAAAGGTAGCATATGGGATGTCAGTTATGGTGAAACACCATTTTGCAATGTTGCATTCTTGAGGGGTGAGCACCCCAGTCTGCTTTGTACATAGAAGGTAGTCAGTAAATGCTAGCTGAACTAAGCAGTGATGTCTTACAAGAACAGAGGCTCTTTGGGGGATTTATTTGTATTGTAAGTAATGTGTAGGCATAGTTCAGTCCTGATCTTCCCATGAAGGTGTTCTTGGGGCAAGCACAGGGTGGTGGTCAGTAGGTGCTAAAGATATATTCTCACCAGTTATACCTAAGTTTCGGTGCAGTCTCCACCTCCTTCCCCTCATTCACAGTGAGTAACTGGATCCTATAGTTATGCCTCTAAATCTCAAATTTGTCTCTTTTCTGGTTGCTGCTTTAATTCAGACCCTGGTTATTATTTATCTGTGTGGTTATAAATGCTTTTACTTGACTTCCGGGTTTCCGTTGTTATCCTTACTCTTTCTCTTCTCTAGCCCACTTGTAAAAAATATGCCCTGGTCACATCTGACCCCGCCAGTTCTTCTCTCTCTCTCTCTCTCTCTCTCTCTCTCTCTCTCTCTCTCTCTCTCGTGTGTGTGTGTGTGTGTGCATATGTATATGTCTTTCTCTGCTTGGAAATAGGGCCTTTCCCAGTGTATTTTGAATTTAACCCTCAAGATATGCCTGTCTCTGACAAACCATCACTTGTAATTCCATTAACATTCCAGGTCTTTTGGTCACTACCAGCTTGATTAAATCATTTCCTTCTCCTGGAGTGAAATGTGCTGCTATTAGAGATATTACCTTGCCTTTTTCAGAGGTAGAAGGACTGAACTGTGAGAAATGGAAGGACCCTGGAATCTTCCATTTTGTCTCTTCATTGCCTTTGTGAACCCATGGAAGTGATGGAAGCTATGTCAGAACAACATTAAAGTCAGGACTGAAAATCTGAAAATAGACATCCTAGTCTAAATTCAATGCTCTGTCCACATGGACTGAAAATAGACATCCTAGTCTAAATTCAATGCTCTGTCCACATTGACAATGTCCTTCATTCACCTTCAGTAGAGATGCTTTTCTCATTCCGTTCTGATTTATGTTTCTTGTAACTGTGTAGATTTATAGATGTGAGGGCAGGGACCATGTTTCAATCATCCCATGGCACTCAGCACAGGCCTTATACATGGTAGGTGCTTAATCTGTGTATTCAGCACAAATGGACAGTGTGAGTAAGTGGATGAATGGATCCCTGAATACTTAGATGAATGGATGAATGGTGAGTGGATGGATGAGTAGGTGGATGCATGGGTGTGGGAGTCTGGGTGAGTGGATGGGTGAACCGAGTGTTGGATGACGCACACATGGATGGGTAGATGGTGGGTGGGCGGATGATGAGTGGATGAGTGAATGTACATAGGTATGTACTAATGAAGTATGGTGTAATAACTGATAACCAGTTCTCTAGGAATGTTTTCTGCCGTTCTAATATCCCCACAGCAGACTTCATCTGTAAATGTATGTATCATACAGCAGAGTTAAACATGACTGCAGGTGCGGTTCTCTTATTTTCTGATACAATGAGGAAAAGTTTATGAGGGGAGGGGGGTAGGTGAGGAATATATTTTTCCAGGTGCATATAATGAAAATAACATAACTTCCATTTGTTCTGATTCTATGAAATTTCTCCATGTACACGATCATATTGAATCATCACTGCAGCTTTATGAAACAAGCGTTCTTATTATCACCAAATTGTAAACACTTAATGAAGTGGAATAACTTACTTAAGAAACCACAGAGGTAGGACTCGAACCTACGTTGCACTCTCTTAGAAGCCTGGACCCACACCTAGTATACAGAGCAAGGAGATATTAGGGTACAGTTGGCCAAGAGGCCTCAGAAGTCTGAGATGCTTTGTGTGAACCCAGTGAGGCCACTAATTTCTTGAGAGGGCAAATCACTTAATTTACATTCTCGGTTTATTCTGATTTAATGGAAGTAATAGAATCTTTTTGCAGGAGTGCTGTGAAAATTAATGACTGCATGTAAAATGCTTTAAAATAGAGATTCTCAGATCAAAAGCGTGGGAGGGAGGGAGTTTAGAGTACCATTAGCAAGGACGAGGAACTTCATCTTATTCTGTCTCAATGGGATGGTTTGTGAGTGGGCCATGTTTTTGTAAAATAGTGTTAACATAGAGACTCATAACTGATCGAAGAGTGAGGAGGATGAGTGACTACTGAATGCTCAGTCCTAAATGGGGCATCTGTAACATTCCTTCCGAGGCTCAGGGAACATCACAGAAGAGTGGGAAGAAATAATGTAAGAGCTGAAGGACGGGAACAAGGACTGTGAACTCCTGTTTTCCGGACATGGTGTGACTGTTACTCATGAACTCAAGCATCTGTGGTTCCTGCACAAGACATACACAAGATTAGGCCCATCAGTATTCCCTCATGGATGGGGAAGGAACTCCTGAGCTCTCATCCTTCCCTGAGGAGCTATTGACAATTAATGGTTGCTGGGAGGAGACAGTTTTTTCCATGATGTAGCCACTGGTGAGCTGTCCATGATCCAATCAATAACCCTCCATCCATGCTCACTCAAGCAACCTTAACTTCATGGGATAAATGGACACACACAGACACACACATGTAGACTTAATGAGCTGCAGAGATGACTCGGTGTTTTTGTAGAGGACCCAAATTCGGTTCCCATGTCAGGTGACTCACAGTTACCTATAACTCCAGCTCCAGGGGATTTGACACCTCTGACCTCTGAGGGCATCTTCATTCACATGCACATAGCCCTCCCCCACATACACACAATTAAATATAAGAAATAAATCTTAAAAGAGACTTATTGGGAAGAAGGGGTTCACTAGGAGTCGGAGAAGAAGAAAGTAATTTGGGGTGGTGAATGTGATCAAAATACATTGCATGCATGCACAAAGCTGTCAAATAATAAAAATATTCTAAAAATCTCACCAGTTTCCACTGATGAAGGGCTCTGGAGAGAAGGTGGAACCTGATAAATAATTTCTAGATTAATTTTATGTGTTTATAAAATGGTGTTTACTACTGTTATTTTAAGAGAGAGCTGTTGTTATGAATTAATAATGATAGGATTTAAATACTGCTGGGGTGTCAGAAAAGGAAGTATGCCATACTGTTACCTCTGAGTTGCCTGTCCTTTCCATTGACAAGGTCAAGGAGTCACATTCTTTTCCTCAGTGGGGTGCATGCAGACACTAGACCTGGGCAAAAGCAGACACAAAACATCTTTATGTCACTGCATCTCTTCTCTCCAGGTGGGAGTATCTTTGTATGATTTTTTTAAATTAAAAATATATAATTTTAACTGATACATACAAACTGCACATATTTATGGGGTACATGTGATGTTTGACCTGAATTCCATAGAGTTTTGGTCTTGGATCTCCTGATCCTATGTCAGATCATATTTGTCCATTGCACATACTCTGTTGAATGAATGAAAGTTTGTTAATGTCCCCTACCCTCTTTGGTCACAGGCAAATGCCACCGTAGATTTGTATGTTCTCTCTCATCCGTTCTTTCATTTGTGAAGTGTTTATGGAGTATTAGCAGTATTAGCTCTGTCTATTAGCTCACTGTTCCAACAGTGGGGGTACAATGCATATAACCCTACCTCCTAGACTCACACTGAAATAACCACATTGCTAAATAATCAAATCATGAAAACGGATGATAAGAAGAGAAATGAGCAAAAATGACAGGAACGAGAGATGTATGAGCTAGGAACTTGTCTAAGTAGGGTGAGGCCAAATAACAAGCCTCGGGGAGCTGATTTCAGACTCGTGGTGACTACCAAGCAGGAGTGAATGGAGCTCCTGGGGGCCAGGTTTTGTGCTGTATGAGACACCAAGACGAGTGGAACGAACAGCACAGACTTGGCCCCAAGTTCTTGCACTCTGGCCAGGGACATACTTGGGGTAACAGCAAAGAGAGACAGGTGTTGCAGAAGAGATTCTCTGAGGAGGAGAGCGAGAGGGTAACGGTCCCCAGGGACGCTGAAGCACAGGGTTTTCACAGCTCTAAAACACGAGTGGGACTGGAGACAGAAGGCGAGGGTAGAGAGCATCCTATGGTGAGGACATGTCTCCCGTGAAGGTAGAGATTGCTGAAGAAGCCCTATGAGAAAGCAGGAGTAGCATTTCAAAGCTGGAGAGCAGTGGGGTTTCAGGTTCCAAAGGGCTTTGTGGGTTATGCTATGGAATTTGAACTTGACCCTCTGGAAGGAAAACTGTGGGAGGAGTTTAATCAGGATGGAAAAGTGATGAAATTTACACTAGCTAGAGAGACTCCCCATGGCTGAGAGAGCTAAATGTAGGCCAGATGGGAGGCCAGGAGCCATGTGAGGAACTGACCTTTGAAGACCAATGACTGATGACCTGAGTGAGAAGACAAGGAGATGATCAGGAAAAGGTTCTTTACCTTGCTTGCTAGACTGTGACTCTGCGATCTTTCTTCAATAATGAGGTTCCTGGATAGGTTGCTGTGAAGTACCCGGCTGCAAAGAGTCCTGGTGGGTTGATTTAGGTTTTCCAAATGCTGACCACAGACCAGTTCCTTTTTAATGTAATATTTATGATTTCCAGAGTGATCTTCTTGAACTTAAATGCTGAGTGATTTTTGGATATAATTCAAATCTCTTCATTCCTTCTCACCTTGAGGCCTTTCTTGACTTAGAGTTTGGCAGAGCGCCACCTTGAGGAAGGGGTTAGGACGACTGTGTGGCTTGTCTTTTAGTGAAATGTCTTTTCTCATCTTTTGCCCATTTTATTTGTTTGGTTTTCTTTTTTATTGTAGTTATGGGTGTTGCTTACACATTTCAGGTATAAATTCTGTCACCAAATATTTGTGTTAAGAGTATTTTCTTTCAGTTTCTATCTTGAGATCCCAGGACTGTGTGAAAGTGCAGGGGGAAAGATGGTGAAGTTTTGATCAGGTTGTCTTTGAAATGCCAGAACACAGACCCCACTGAGAATGATTTGGCTAAATTTTCATTCTTCCCTCCCTCCCTCCCTCCCTCCCTCCCTTCCTTCCTTCCTTCCTTCCTTCCTTTCTTCTTTCCTTCTCTTTTCTTCTGTATGTGTGCATAAATGTGTATGTAGGTGCACTCTCTCATGCAAGCACATGTGGAATCCAGAAGTTGATGTTAGATATTTTTTTCAATTGTTTCTCGACCTTATTTTCTGAGACAGGGTCTCTCACTGAACCCGAAGCTTGCTGTTCTGGCTAGACTTGCTGGCCAGCGATTCCCAGGAGCTGCCTGTCTTCATCTTGAATACTGGAGTTAGCTACTGTGCCCACTTTTACATGGGTGCTATGGATTTGAATTCAGTTCCCTATGTTTTTGTAGCAAGGATTTCATCCATTGATCCATCTCCCCAGACCAAGTTTCTATATTTTTTAAGAGGACAGTATCTTGACTATTGTCAGAATATGTGCATCTGAGCTGTAACTATACTTTACTGTCTAGAGTGTAGGTTGTAGCCAGATATTGAAGTTGAGAGATCTTCTACATCATCCTATCAAGAACTTGACAGAATCTATCAGAAGGCAGATTATTTGAATGATTTATAGCAAACGTATTTCTTTAGCTGTTCAAATCTTCATTTGTATCAAATCAGACCATTGAATAGTCATATGCTATTTGCACTATTTTGCACTCTGACACATACATGCACTTTATTAGGTTGTGCTTTGGGGTAATGTCTCAGCTTTATAGAAGATTGTAAGTCACAGATATGTTGAACCTGTTGCTCATTCTAAGGTAGGGAAGGAGTCAAGATCTTCCTTCAAAATATCATACAGACAAGTTCTCATGTGAGAAGTCAGTCTGGGAACCACAAGAAACCAAAGAAGCACACGTGCTTTCATCTAATGCGTTTGCTGGATCCTACTTGATGAACTAATACAAAGCTTGGAGATAGAGGGGTACATAGGTTACCTCTGTTTTTTATGATTTTTCTACCTATACTTCCCCATAATATGTACATCATGACCAGTCTCAGAGCTCTGTGGAAAAGTGAGGCATAAATACTTAAAAAATACTCAGTGAAATTGGCTTGGGCAGTTAGATGCAATAACTGGAATGGAGTAACGGATTTGGCAATTATATGAATCTAAATAATGGTTGGGGCTTTAGTTGTAGACAAATTCCATATGAGATGACAAAAACAAGAGACCCAACCTAGGGGCCTATGTATGAGCAGCAAAGGACAGCAGAGGTGACACAAAGGGGGCTGGGAGAATATTCATGGAGGAAGAGAAGGGTGGTGTGGGATGAGCAGAGTCTTATCACTAAAGATGGGAGAGAGATAAAATAGAGGGGAGAGGCTCACCATGTTAGCGCTCATGTAGTTCAAGAGAGAGCACATTAGATGTGGGAATATGGCCTTTGCTGGTGGTTTTAGCAAGTAAAAGAGGTAGTGTGAGGACAGAACCCAACCTGTAAGGAAGAAGTTTAAAAGCCAGAAATGAAAGGGGGGAGCAAGTTAAGGATTAACCTTGAGGAGGTGGCAGGCAGGAGGTGCGCAGCAGAGGTGAAAGGTTTGGGTTCGACAGGAAAAAGAAAACCTGACCTACTGAACATGAGGGCAGAAGGAAGGTCTGCTGTGGCAGAGGCTGGGCTGAAGTTCACCTCACCATCTTCTGGTCTCCTGTCAACACAACTAGGTGATATTCCCAGTCTCCTTTGCTGAGAGGCACAGCTATTTGGTTGAGTACCAGTCATAGGAACACGAGTGGAAATGGCATGTTCCACTTAGAAAAATCCCCATCTTCATGCCTCCAGACTTTCATCCTCTGGTAGGGAGAGAAGAAACTTTGGAGAACGTGGTGAAGGCCACAGAGCCCCTTTCAGCCTGAGTCCCTGACTGACTTTACTGAGCTATTCTCTGTGCATCTAGACCCTTTATCTCCTTTTTTTTTTTTTTCAAAAGCTTATGGTGAAGATGCAGTCAGAGAAAATCTATCAAGCACTTTGAAGGAACTGGAAGCTGCCACGTATAACTCTTTGTGTTAGATGGAAACTATGTGTTCCTGAACACTCCCAGGAGCTGACGGCCTGGCATAAGCCCCGGCTTTGCACCTGTCTTATCTCTCTTAACTCCTCCCTGGTTCTGGTTTGTCTTAAGCACCTGGAACTCGTAAGCCCACTGTTCCTCACTCACCGCTCACCAATGTTGTACTTGTGTTTAAAATAAAGACTTAAACAGGATGTGAAGTCTTTGGGCCTCTCTCTGCTTCCTTGTTGGTCATACTCCATTCCTCCACTCAGCCCACAATGTTTATTGCTTTCTAACTCTATTCCAGATACTTTCTTTGTGAAGAATCATACATAGTTTTGTCCCTCATGGCCTCAAGTCTTTAATGAGAATGACATTTAAATAATCATGATAGACCAGGTTACAGGTGGGTTATAGGAACACTGAAGAGTGACATATAAGCCAGAACTGTGATATCATGGAAACTTTCAGAAGGAGAATCTGAGTGGAACACGCAGGGGGAGCTCTATTTCGCTGAGAGTGTCCATTTTGCACACATCCGTCCACGAGAGGAAGCATGGACCCATGGAACCCACGTTCCATCTGGCCATTTTAACCTTCTTCTCTTTTAGGGTTTTTAAAAAAATGTGTTTGTTTTGTTGTTAGGGGAAAACCAAAAAGATTTTTTGTTTCCTCCCTCTGTCTTTTGTTGAAGGTGATAATGACAGGCTCAAAAAGTTCTGATACGGAAGAAGAGGAAAACCTGAGTAATTTGTCAACTTGGATCCTGACACTTAAAAACTGACCACTGACACAACTACCTGTATGGACGGCCACTTTCCACCCTCGCCCCAACCCAGTGCTCTGAATTCTACCAAAGAGGATCTTTCAAGATATCTTGCATAGGAAAAAAAGGCAGAGCCTGAACCTTTGGACCCCAACAGGGCTTCTGTGAAGGGCTGATGGATCTTGGGGCCATGGGCACCCTTCAGACAGGCAGCTCAGAGCAAGGCCCCAGCTCATGCTGTTGGCACTCAGTGCCTTGGCAGCCTGGCCCCTCTGCCCTTGGCTGGGCTGTTGGGAACACAGAGCAAAGAGCTATTTGTACCCAGAGTCTGAGTTCAGTTGAAAGCTTTTGTGTAGGCTTTTTGTCTCCTGGTCCTCGTGGCACCCTGGGCACACTCCCAGATGTGAGGTGCCTGCTGTCCTGATGTTTCTGTGGACATCTCTCAGAGATGGGTAAACCCAGAGAGTGCTCCACACAGAAACATGTTGCCAGTCTCCTGTCACCTGCTGTACAGAGCCAGGAACTCTCTGCAGTGCAATTTGGTGAGCCAATCAAGTTTTGCAAAAAATTAGTGAAGGACTTAATAAGAGTCTGGGAAATGTACATGGCGTGTTCTCTGAGCATCTCTGGTGACTGTTGCTGTGGTGACTCTTCTAGACAAAGCTCAAGGTCTTGGTTGCTTTAATGGTGCACTTTACACTAAGGTTCCCCTAGTTGATAAGTGTAGCCCTCTTCGTTAATGGAAACATGGCTATTAAGTAGTAGGCTTTTATTTTGATCATCTGTGCTCTCCTGAAAAATAAAAAAATTCCCAAGGTAATATGAATTTGCGGTTGACTAGATTGAAGAGATGTCATATCATCCATTGTGGGTATTCTTTATCACTTGCCAAGGGTAGTGCATAGAGCCTGTCACTTAGTAGGGGCACAGGAAATGTTGGTTAACCCCCTGCTTAATCCCTTCTCTAAATGACTAATAAAGAATCTGGTCCTACATCAGGACTGGTTTTTGAATTTATTAGAACCAACAGACTTTGTAAAAGGAAATGATGAGCGGTCTGGTGTTGGAAGGCATGGTTCACTGCTTGTCTCTTCATGCATGTGAGGTTTGTGGAGACATGGAGGTGACATCCATCATCTTGCAGGTGTGAAAACTGCCGCTTTCTTCTGTTGTAGAAATTAGAATGGGAACTTGGCCTCTGCTTGTCAGAGGCTGCTTCTGGCTCTGATCTTTGCTGTACCCAAGCTAACGCACAGGGCCTGCTTCCACCAGCCTGGTGGTGCTCAAGTTTCAGGAGACTGAATCTCCTGGGGTCTATGGCAACCTGCAGGTTCCACATCTACCCCTTGGCCCTGATTTGGAATATCCAGAGCAGATCCTCTTATGTCTAGAATCAACATACCCAAGACAAGTAGTTGATGACTTTGCTTACTGGCAGAAAAAGAAAGGCCTGTGATTGGGAATAAAGTGGATTGGCATGTCCTCTTGCAACTACTGTGCATTGCTGCACATGCAATGATCCCTGTGCAGACAGGCTAAGTGATATTCATTTCTTCAACATTCATTAGATGCTGACTTCCATGTTATGAGCTTGGAATTAGAAAAGGTGAAAGAAATAGCTATTGTCTCGAGAAATAGATAGCCCAGTGGGTGGAGACAGAAAGATACAAATCAAATGAAGTAAGGACAGAAATGTGAACTAATGTAGTCTGAACCCACTGTGAGACAAATGAGTCATTTCATAAGAACACTCCCCACCTTCTACTGAGTACTTACCATGCGCAGATTTTTGTTTGACACGTATTGCATAACTTTATCTTAACCCTGTGAGACAATGAAAGGACTTAGGTTGTTGAAAGATTTTGCACAAAACTGCCCCATTAATAACTGGAAAAGCTGAAATGTCATGCCTCTAACCATGTTCCTAACAGCTGTACTATGTAGTCTTTCTAGAAGGATCTTTCACTCACTGAACCTCTACTATGTATGGGCCTCACTTAATTGAACACTCATGACATTTCCAGGGACGGCCAGAACTCAGGCAGGAGGAACTCTGTGAGACGCATGGGTCACACACACCTGTCTGGATCTCATTACTCTATTAGCTTGAATGGTGAACAAGTATGAGGGATATTGATGTATGCGGCTTTCCTGCCATTGGGGATGCCATAGCTCCCTATGTCCTAGCCACAGCTACCTAGGCAGTTTACCCAGTGTGTTCCCCATGCATGGTACAGCCTGCCTTGGGTGCCCTCATCTGCTCCATCAGTAGTTAATGGGGCAGAGGTGACCACTGTGATGGAGGGTGGCAGTACACATTTCTATTTGCCAGTCATGTAGAACATAAACAAGCCCCCCAACCCAGTACTTTGATTCTAAGCACTGAGGTGGCCAGGTGGGTGCTTGGAGAAAGCAGCTGACTACTAGAGCAGGAACTGGGGCTCCTCTGTACCTCATGCTCCATTTGTCACCCCTTTGAGTCACCCAGAACACACCCTTCTTCACTTCCTCTCATAAAAACGGTCATGTCTCATGTCCTGAGAAGGATGGTGACTCCAGCACTGGTCCTCGACACCTGGACAAGGAAGGGTTGATCATGATAGGTCTTTGATCAGAGCACAGTTTCCATCTTATACATTACTTTCTGGTGTCAATTACAGATTTCTTTCTCTTTTAGAAATTCTATTTCTTTTACCAGGTTCACCAAAACAGGAAATCGAAGGTATGAATGCTCTTCCTGTGAACTAAGAGAGACATCTTTCTCTTCTAAGCCCAGATTGCCACCCAGGGCCACTTGTTCCAAGCTCCAGTGAGAAAGGAAGGCTACGTGCTGGACCCTGTGGCGCTAAGCGGATGGGAATGGGAGGTGGAAGCTTCCGGTGATGCTGGAGAGGCCCTAAAAGACGGCAGGCTGCATTGGCGGGGTGAGGGCATCATAGATCAGGTGGCAGAGGAGTGCGGGCTAGCAGGTGCTGTGCTGTACTCTTCAGTAGTAGTCAGACTGGAATGGCGGTCCTAAGCCTTTCGGGGAACTAGTGAGAGAGGGGTTGCTGGGGCTGGGGTCAGGCTTGAACCCATTTCAACTCCTTGTGTTGAATCTAAAGCGCACACACACGGTTCCACAGATCATTCTGTGGAATGTCACTGGATTGGCCTGTCACTGGATACTGACTTGCAACTGGTGATAGGTACTCCAGTGGGTTAACCAGGAGTAACAGGTATGGAGGAAAAGGGACTGACAGGCTTTCAATCCATTCCGTGATGCCACTGGAGTTGAAGGTTAGTCCTTTCCTGGCTGTTCAGGAGGTCACCTGCCGGCAGAATCATTCTGCACCTGATTGTTAGGCAGGCTAGCATGATTTCTGGAGCGGTGATCTGCCTAGATCTCCACAGAGGAGAGGCACCATGCAGGAGGTGGTCTGTGCAGAATGTTTGGATAATCTTTGAACACATTCCCTCCAGCTGAAGGAACTATTTTGCTACCATCTTGTTCTAATAAATAGCATTTCTGTCACTGTTCATCATCATCAAGAAAAACCCCCTGGCAGCTGTGTCCAAACCTGCCTGGTGGCCTGGTCACTTCAGTCTACTCCTGACCTCCCGAGTCATTCCAGGCTGAGCATATCCCTCACAAACATCACCTTTTCCTGTGTATGTGTTGAACTGGCTGTTTACACCACCAGGGCTTAGGTACCAGATCCCAGCATTGCCCACTCTCACGCTCTGAGTCAGCTCCTTGGGTGGCTTGTGATGACCAGTCCTGCTGTTCCGGTGCATTGGTGGCCCCTGGTTGTGTTCATGTTTTCTTCCAGATTGTATTTGAATGCCTACGTCACACTATGCACTTTGCGAAGAGTTGGAGACATGGGAAGAAATTCCATGATCTATGTCCTTTTATTGCTTTAAGTTTAGGGTTTGAGGTGTTAAATCAGTCTATGCCACAGATACATAGGACCAAATGGAAAATATGGTTAAAAATGGATACCTCATACTGGAGGGGATACCTGCCTGAACAGCCTGCTTTGTTTACTGCCAGATCGACTGGCTGTGCTGAGCCCAGCTCTCCCTTTCTGTCACTTTCCGTGGTTAACTGTGTCAGGTCACTCCCAGAGCCATGGGTCTTTGCATATGACTGTCTTCTCTTCTACTGGGTCACCCTTGAAGGCTGATGGTGAGAGGCTGCAATCCATTACACCCATGTTATTGGTCCACACCTGTCCTTGCTTTAATTGATCCTTTCTCGATGTATTCAGCTTGTGAGAAAACCAGAATCTAAAATAATATTCCAGGTTTAGTTGGAGAGAAAAGTCATAAGGACAAATAAAAGAGAATAATGAAAATAATGAACATAAAAGAAGTCCTGTTAGGGTGCGTGTGTGTGCGTGTGTATGCACTCATGCATGCTTGTAACACATGTCTGTCTCACATGGCTAGAGACACAGAACATTATTTTAATTTCATATGATACAAAGTCAGTTCAAAGACAGCATAGTATAATTTATTTTTATTTTTTATGTCATTAATGTATGATTTTCCATTCTTTGATGTTTTTATGCTAAACTCTAATTAAGAAAAATTATTGAAAATACATGACTTACAGGACTGGAGAGATTGCTCATTGGTTAAGAGCACTGGTACTTCTTGGGGAAGACCTGGGTTCGAATCCCAGTACCCACATGGCAGCTAACACCTGTTGGTAACTCCAGTTCCAGGGAATCTGATGTCCTTTTTTGTCCTTTGCAGGCATTGCATGACACGGGTGCACTATACACATGCAGGCATAACGCTCATATACATAAAATAAAAATAAAATAAATATTAAAAAATTGTAAAAAAGAAAATATTTGACTTACTTCTATGGTTAGGTCTTGTAGCTTTCAGCTGCAGGCCTTGACCTCTTATTTGGTCTTTATCTGGAGAGCATGTCTTCATCACTTTAGGCAGTAGATTCTCTCCAGTGTGTCCATTTTTAAATATCTTCCTAATCTGTTTGCATATGTGGCTTTCTCCCCATTTTAACACTAATTACTAACTCTGGACGTAGACTTCTCTTGAGAAGACTGACACTGAACAATTGCAGGAGGAGTGGTTGTTCTGATCTGTGACTCCTGCTCAAGAAGGATCTCATTTCTTCCTGTAAGAGTGCACGACTTAGGCAACCACACTTGGTGCCTGAATTCAGACACCCTATAACCTGTAATCCTGTAATGTCTGCTTTTATACCACAACTTAAGAAATTCTCTCTCTCTCTCTCTCTCTCTCTCTCTCTCTACCCCCCGCCCTTTCCATCTAGGGAGACTTTCAACAGAATTTGCCTATAGATTGAAAGTACACTTTACAACCACCTATCACCCAGAATTCCCTTCAGCTAAGGATAAATATGCAAAGCAGGATTCTCAACTAGATGTATTCATACAATATTTGAAAATAGGAACATGACAAGGACCAGCCTTCCTTAGCTTGTATATGGTTGCTGGCAAGCAAGAAGCTTTTTGTAGTCAAATTTTATTGTAGGGACACTGGTTTCAAGTGTCTGGAGAAGCAATTATAACAGCCTGCTGGTAGTTCCCAGACCTTTGAGCTTGGGGATTATGTTCTCCAAATTCCAAAGTCAATCCCACCTTTTGACTGGGGTGGAGGGAACAGCTCCCTTAAAGGTCAGTTGAGTGGGCTTAGCTGAAGCCATGTCTGAAGACCCACCCGGCAGCCTAGCTTCCAGTCACTCTAACACTTGTGAGCACTGATTTTCCTTGTTTAATATCTAGAAGTTCTTGCATCCAAGCCCTGATAGATAGTATGTGAAAGGTGATTTCATCTTTTGCCTTAATTAAGAAAAATGTCCTGGGATTGCAGTAATAACTTACAGTCTAGAGAACATTGCACTAGAACTTGAGTTCTAATCCTGTACCTGCTAGGTATGCACCAGTGTGTATGATGTTTTAAAAAATATATAGTATTTTGATTAATTCTTTAAGACTTTCATATAATGTATTTTGATCATATTTAACCACATTCCTCCTCATAATTCTTCCTAGATCCACTCCTCACCTCCTCACTCCTCTCAGTTTCTTTCTCTTTTTCTTTTAAGGTAACCCACTGAATCTCATGTGTGCTGTGCATATACTGGTGGTGTGGGGCCATTCACTGGAGTATAGTTGACTCATCAGGAGTCACACCCTTATAGACGGTCCCTCCCCCAGAAGCCATCAACTGTAAAAAGCTCCTTAGTTAAGGGAGGAGTCCCACGACCCCTCCATGTGCATGTGATTTTAAATAGGACACTGCAGCTTTCAAAGTCCTTTTCCTTAATTGTCAAATGAGGCACATGACACTTGCTTGGCCCACGTGCCCTTAAGTGCAGAGAAAGTATGTGACTTTGAAATGAAGGTGACTTCTGTCTTTTGTTTTTCTTGGTATGAACCTTTACTCCATGAGATCCAAGCTTTTCCTTAAAGAAAGTATGTTAGAAAATGGAATTCACCACAAAATGGAAAACGAAAATCAAATGTCCTATCTCACATTTTATTCAGGATTCCCTTGGGCAATTTTCAAACCAAATGTCTTGAAACTCTCTCTAGAGAGTTGAAATATATGCAGGCATTTCTAAGGAAGAAATAGAAAAGTGGTGAGATTAAGGGACCTTTCAAAGTCAGGCACCTATCAAGACAGACATTAATATTATCTAGCATGTCAATTCCAGGGCCTACAAAAAGTCCTCTGGGAAAAGAAGTCAGCTCTAATAGTAAATAATACCATGCTGACGGAAGTCCATCCAGGCCTCTATTACTTGTGGGATATTGTCATGCAAAAGGCTTTCTGCTTGATTTGAGGCTCATGCAGGTAGTTAAAATGAGTATATTAAGGAAAATGCTACCATAAGTAAATTAAGGTATCAATTAATATGAATCATCGAAAATGAGTTACAGATAATAGGTATAATGATTGTCACATAACTTTCCATTTCTAACAAAGCCTGTTTGCTGATGGAACAGACTCCACTCAGCAAGCTACAGTCCCTCCTTGCCACACCCAGGCCTGTTCCCATCCCTCTGCTGCTGTGTGGGAATTCCTTCTCTGTCTAGCTGATGTTCACCCTCTTCAGGACTCTGATCCAAGGTCATGTACTCTGAGACAGCTGCCTTAACATTAACACCTCCCTCTGCTAGTACATCATGTTATGAATGTCCCGTTTTCTGTCTCACATGAATGCATTATTTTATTATTGATAGATTTCTTTATTGCCCAAAGCCCATTTTCCCATAATCCCTCTCAATGTATTTTGATCGTTTTTAGACCCCTTCCCTATCTGTATTACTCTTTTATTCCCACTTCCTCCAGGGATTTCATGTACTCTGTGATATATATTAAGGCCTATCGAGTCAAGTTTATGTACCCAAATGTCCTTTGGTGTGCAACCATCCACTGGAGCCTGTTTGACCTATCTAGCATCACACCCATAAAAAAAGCCTGACTCTTTCCCAGTAGTTATTGGTTGCCAATAGTTCCTCTTTTGGGGCTTCTTACCCACTTTCCCACCTCTCTGCTGGGTTTTTGTACATGCTGTTATCATTGCTGCGAGTTCATATGAGTAACTTCCCAGATTCTGGAAAACAATTATTTCCTTGCGGTCATTAACCATCTATGGCTCTTACTATCTGTCTGCCAACCTCTTCTGCACTAGTCCCTGAGCTTTGGGTGGTAGAGGTTTGATACAGGTGTCCTATTTGAGATAAGTTCTCTGCAGTCTCTTATTCTCTGCACTTTGGCCAGTTGTGTCTTTCTGGATTAATCACCATGTCTTACATGAAAACAGTTGAGCGACACATAGTTCTCTCCAACCGCCTGTTCTCCTATGTTCCTGGAGCTTTAGGTGCGAAGGTTGCACTGTAGATGTGTCACTTAGGGCTAGGCACCTCGTAGTCACTTATTCTGTACATTTGACCAGCTGCAGAACTTTGAAATAGTCTCCATCTGTTGCCAAAAGAAGCTTTTTCGATGAATGGTAAGATGTAACACTTGTCAGGCTAGTTGGATCTTTCTGGCAATGCAAAGGGGCAATTATTTATTCTGATTAGTTTTTTAAGTTAATGGCGCCTGGAAGTAGGAAATGAATAAAGTTTGATGAACTCAATTTTGAGTGGATCCAACATCTACTTTATTGCGTTGTGGTTAAAACAACTTAGCAAGAAATAGATGAGGTCTGAGCAAAAACAATACTGTAACTCTCCATCCTTTCTGGTCCTTTTTCTGGTCTCTGCCCATGCAGCTTTCCGCATGAACAAGCACACATCCACCCAGCAGGAGATGTGTGGAAGAGTGGGCAAGGGGAATTAAAATGGCAGGAAACGATGTCACCTTTTTTGGCTCTAAGTCTCACTCTGTATAGTGCCAAGTACATGATATGTCTGGAGGAGAAAGTGTCTCATCCATTCTAGTCCTGATTGAACTGAGTAGGTGAAGCACATTGGTGTGTCCTGAAGCAGTTGTTCTCTGCACAGTCGGAATTACCATTTAGTGAGAGGTAGTATTTGTGTGCTTGGAATTAAGGCAAACAGTATATAGAACTGAAATACCGGAAGCAGAGACCTTGAAGAAGGAGAAGATCTGCATCTGCTTGCCAGAGAGTGGTGCCCAAAGAGTTATTTCAAAAGTGATGAATGTTATCAATAACACTTTAATTTAAGGAGTATTTTATGTGTATGAGTGGGTTGCCCACTTGTATGTAAGTGCACCTGTGTCATGCAGTGCCCTTGGAGATCAGAAGAGGGCCTAATACCTGGAACTGGAGTTACACAGACAGTTGCTAGTTAACATATGGGTGCTGGGAATCAAACCTGTGTCCTCTGCAAGAGCAGTCAGTGCTTTTAACCACTGGACCATCTGTCCATCCCCCAATACTGTACATTTTAATACATTTTTCAGGTACAGAATTTTATTTTAAATGAAATTTCGTTTTATTTTGTGTGTATGTTTATATGTGTATGGGCATGTATGTGTGTCACAGTGCCCTGTAGAGGTCAGAAAACAAGTTGAGGGAGTGGTTTCCTTTCATTATACAGGTTCCAAGGACTGAACTCAGGCTGTCGGTCTTGATGGCAGGCATTTTTACCTGCTGAGCCATTTTGCAGCCCTGAGTACATAATTTTTTATATGTATTGTCTTATGAGAACCTCACAGTAACCCTGAGTAGGAGTAGGACTAGTGCTCTGACTTCAAGTTTGTATATCAAGAAGTGAATTTAGGCACATAGTTCAATAGTAGAGCACTTACTTAACTTGTGAAGCTCTACTGTCATATCTCCCCCAGCGCGCGTGCGCACATACACACACACACACACACATGCATGCTTGCAAAATAAAACCAAAAAAGATTCAGTCCAATAACGTCTCTTTGATCTGTGGACATGGCAAATTTCATTATAAATGATTTAGAGAAATATGCTTATCTGAATAATTTATTAGCTGCTATTTTGTTTCAAGTGTCATACTATTCCACTAATTAATTTAATGTCACAATTAGAATTAGGATCAGCCAGGACTACCCTGAAGCAGACAGAAACAAGAAATGACTTTCTCTGAAATGAGAACTTTGCCCCTCTGGGCAATCCTGTTGGCCTGGCCGTTGTCTTGAAGTATTTATTATGCTCAAACCATGCACCAAGAAAAAAAAAAAAAAAAAAAAAAAAGGCTAGTTTTGATTCTTGGAGCCCACATGGTGGAAGAGAGAACCAACTCTCACTCACATACTGTTGCACCATTTTCTGACCATCACATGTATACCATGTCATGCATGCACTCACACATGTATGCCATCCCCCTAATAGATAAGTGAATGCAAAGAGGATAGAGAAAGAAAGGTTTGGGCCTGGCAGGATCACTCAAAAGGTAGACGTACTTGCAAAGCAAGCTGGGAAACCTGAGTTAAATCCCAGGAACTCACCTGAAGGTGGAGGGAAAGAGCTGACTTCACAGAATTGTCCTGTGGGCTCCACACTTGTGCAGTAGCCCTCTCTCTCTCTCTCTCTCTCTCTCTCTCTCTCTCTCAATAATAATAATATAATAACTAATAATTTTTAAAAAGATTATCTCCATCCCAAAGAGACACAGTTGAAGAAAGAGAGCGTATATTCTGAAGAGCTCTGGGTTGCTTACAAGTGAATGAGAGCAATCTCTTTTAAGCTGTCTGTCCAGCTGGGGTATCACCAACTAACAATCTTCCAGAAAGCTCTACCTTGGGATCTGTGATGGACACTAAGAAACCACTTTCTTCTATCTCAAAGAGAGACCTGAAAAATAGCAAGGCCTTTTCCGTAGCTGGGTATTCATTTGGTTAACTGGAAACTGTCGCTATTCATATATATCAGGAACTAGAGACATAGTTCTCATCCCTGAGGAATCCAAAAATCTGATGGGGCAAATAAACAGGCTCCAAATCAAAATGACACCTAAAAACATCCAAAATAATGCAGCTAGGATGTCTACAACAGTTTGGAGGTAGTAGTAACCAACCTGTTTAAAGGGATGGTGAAGGCTTCTTGGAGGAAATGATGTTGGAGGATGCAAAAGTAGTTTTAACCAACAGAGAGGGACATACCATTCCATTCAAAACAAAGAAAGGAAAAGTACAGGACAGTTTGTTAAAATGGGCAGCAATTCTTCAAATGTGTGCAAAAATCCAAATTAAAATGAAAGAGAATGTGAATAAAAATAAAGAGAAGTTCTGACCAGATGCTTCCGTCCTCACAAGGTTACCTTGTGTGTCCTCTCGCAAACAGCACAGCTCCAGAACGGTGCATCTTAGGGCACAGAATTTGAACAGGGATTCTTATTGAAATGCAGAGTGTGATCAAGTTAAAAGGGGTGGGACATGAGATTTTATATTTCTGTCATGGTCCCAAACGGTGTTGAGGCTGCCGGTCTGCAGTCCACTTTGTAGTGTGGACATTGAGTGGGAGAAGGGCAGGTGATGGGCCTAGCCGGTTACTCATCAGTGAGGCTAATGGGGTTGTGAGGGCCTGTGTGCCATGGTCCAGATGGGATGCTGTTAAGCAATGGGTAACAATTAATGTTTTTAAACAAAGTGACGACAAGATCATACCTGTGTCTAAGGACAATGTGAAGACTGGCTGGAAGTATGAGGTCAAGACACAACCGTAGGAGCCTGCTGTAATAATACAGGGACTAGACATTGCTGGCAGCAGCAAGCAGAGAGTGGAAGGAGTGAACTCTAGAGATGTTCAGGAGACAAGACAGGCAGGGTGTTGGGGATATGAGGCAGAGGGAAAAGGAGAGGACAACCCCTCAGGATCAGCCATGGAAGATCAGGCTCTGGCACTGTTACGCTGAGGACTAGAAATGTAGGCAGAGGAAGTAGCAGGCCTGAGGCAGAAAGGGGCTTCAGTTACAACCCGAAACCAAGTTCCAGGGGAGCTGGATACAGAACTGAGGTTCCCAGGTGAAGCCACACCTTGTAGAAAAGTAACAGAGAAATGAGGGCACAGGAAGCCACTAGCCAAGGTGCCACAGCACCTAGAAGCACATCGGACAGTGCAGAACGGTACACAACAATGGGATGGATTTAGCACTTGAATGTTCAAGAGGAGTGTTTCAAAACTGGAGAAGCAACTTCAAAAACACTGCAGATGGATGACCAAGTCAACTACCCTCTCATGATTTTTGATCATTAAAATATTGACATTGAAACTTGGAAAACAGGTTACCAGGAAAAGCTTTGAGATCGCTTTCTCTGAAACTGAGGTTGGGGTAGATTGACTCAGAATTCAATTTAGATATTTGATGATACATTTTTTTCTGTTCTCTACTTAGATGAAGCTGATAATATCGCAATGTTTATTGCTGTGACTATAATATATCTTCCTTGCCTTTGAAATAGGCTTTTAAAGACTAGCTTTATTTTCATAGTCAAACTGAGTAGAAAGTAGAAAGAGAGCTCAAATATCCCCTTCCCTTCCACGGCACTTCTCTCACTGTCAAGGTCTTCTAGCAGAGTGATACGTGTGTGATGATCAAATCTAGGCTGACACATGATTGTCCCAATAACTGTTGGCGTTAGAGGTCACTTTGGGTATAGTATGCTTTTTAACCTAGAAATAGAGAGGTTGCACCAGCCGCCCTTTAGTGCTCAAGCTTTGATTTTACTTTCTGCACCACAGTTGCTCTATCACCCACTGGAGCTCACACTAAGGCTGGCTGGGAGCATCTTTGTGCAGCTGATGACACCACTAATGTTTGCTGCTTGTGGCTCTCACTCAGCAATCTGGCTATTACAGTAAGTGCTTCATGTGTGCTCCAACGTTGTTGTGGTATCATTTGGATGATCACATGCTGGGCTGACAAAAGGTCGAGGCAGCAGGTGCGTTGTGGGCTCATGGTCACCAGATGAAGGCTTAGCCGATGCAGCCGGTGGTAAACCTCAGATGGTCCCCTGAGACACTATCCTGTTTCAACGCTTCCCTCATCCCTGTCCCTGCGTCTCTGTGTTCTGTCCCTCCTAAATGTTGTTTCTCTGTGGTTTGATGCAAATGTGGAACCTGGCTGCTTTTACAGTCTTACCCACTCCCAAGGAGCATAGGAATAGCAATTGGTGACGACATGGCTGCTGGTTTTCAGATGAGAAGCGGTTCAGAGAACTATAGTAATGGGTCAAGGGTACTTTTAAGCATTGAAAAATAACTATATACATTTCAACACAAATTTAAAATTTCTAAAGATATGGCATTTTTTCCAATGGTTTTGAAAAAAAACTGCAAAAAGCAAAATATAAGTGTGGGGTGGGGGCACTGTGGGCAGGCACACATGCAGAGTGCAGGTGCCTGAGGAAGGCAGGGGTGTAGAACCCCCAGGAGCTAGAGTTACAGGTGGTTGTGAGCTGCCTGATGTGGTTCTTGGGAACTGAACTCAGGTCCTCTAGAAAGAACAAGTATAGGCTCTTAACTGCTGAGGCATCTCTGCAGTCCTTAAAAGTCAGTTATTTTTTCACTTCAGTGCTAGGTATTGAACCCAGGACCTCATGCATGCTAGACTAGAGAGTTACAAACTCCCACCCATCGTCAATTTATTTTTAAAAATATTTATTTTATCATTTTTATTTTGTGTGTGTGCATACGAGTATATTGCCTGCATGTAAGCAGTGCATCTGAGTTGTGCAGTGCTCTCAGATGTCAGAAGGAGCATTGGGCCCCCTGGAATTTGAGTTATGGATGATTGTTAGCCTCCATGTGGGTTGAACCAGAGTCCTCTGCAAGAGCAGCCACTGCTCTGAACCTCTGAACCATCTCTGCAACCCCTGGCCATCAATTTCTTAACAGTAGCAAAGGTTTAAAAAATCTCAGGGAGTTCTTCATTTACCTTTTTCTGCAGGCATCTATAGTTTTCTTTTCCACCAGTCACATGGAATTATTATTCTTAAACATTTCTGTTAAGCAATTTTATGGTTGCTATTCAATCCAATTCACAAACATCTCACAGAATGCAGAGCATTGTACTCATCCAGGTACTAATAGCAATCATGGTAATCCTAAAGATGATGCTCACCGATCTGGTTGTTTCCCTCAGATACGCTAGGAGGCTGAGCAGGTATCCACAGACATATATATACAGGGCTTTATGGGATAAGGCATGCTCCCCTCCTGCACAGAAAAGCACAGAGCTCAGCCTAAAACTTTATCTCCAGAAGAATTCCTTTATCCCCAAAGGTACAGCTATGACAAAAGGGTGTTGGAGGACGACACATCCTTGCTTACCTATCCAGTGCCACCCTGTGTTGTATGTCTTTTTTGGTTTAGCTGACCTAGGCCTCCTTATTGCTACATAATAAAGATACTTAGTTGAATAAGACGTTTGGCTTGTGCTCCAAGAGTAACGTAGGAAATGGGGAGCGGGAGTCATTTTTCTCCTTCTTGATCTGGAAAGGCTGACATGCCTATCTGACTGCAGCTGGCTAGCCCGTCAGCTTTGGGGCAGCTCCACCTGGCATCCAACCCTCTGTGCACCTGTGGGCAGGGAGGGGCTGCTCCTCTTCCACATCCGGGGACTTATCATACTCTGTGGAGATGGGTAATGACTTCCTCCTAATGGGCTTGCTTGGCTCTGAGAGCTTCCTTGGGTTTGCTGACATCGCTCTGTGTGGAAGAGGGTTGGCCTGGCTGTCGAAACATACGCAGCTGAATGAGTTCTATTGTGAAAGAGGAGAAGACATGCATGCACACAGCAGCTAGCTCAACCACACACACCTTCTGTGGCCATTGTTCAGCACTCAGTGGCCTGCATCCTGGCAGGAGAGGAAGAGGCCACCAGAGAGGCATTTCCTAAGGGGAGATTAAGCAGAGCCTGGAAAGACTGGATTTGGTCAGGAGGAAATGACCAGCTCTCCACCTACAAACAGGGTGATTCTGGGGGAAGATGGGATGCCGGGAGCCTAACAACCCAGAGTTTCAACACAAACAAAGCCCCATTGTCACCACCCATCCAGCCAACCAAGGACTTCTGTAGAAACTCAGAACTCCACCCCTTGACACACATTAAATAGCTAACACATTCCATCTTGGGCAGTGCTTCAACATCTTTTCCCAGTGACACACTGCAGGACTGGACATTCTTCCCTCTGGAAGACCTTTCTCATGTCTTACCCGAATTCCTCATGCAAAACTCAAGTTCATTTCTTCTTGCACAGTTCCAGTCGAAGCGGGTAAGAAACTGCCACCCTTCCTCCTTCCAAACCATGCAGGCCCTCGATGGTTTCAAAATAAGTCTTTTTCCCCTTTTGGTCATTCAGAACATCTCTCTGGACCGGAAAATTCAGGAGAAACCTTGTTAAATCTTTATACTCAGGGAAGAAGCCAGCTGCAATTACCCAGCAGATTAAAAGCGCAGTCACAGCCCTCCCCATCTGCTTTGCTGAAGAAAATCTTTTGCCCTGAACTTTCAATTTCCACCCAGAACCCGGCACACTGCTTAAAGAGCATTTTGTTTTCTGTTTCTGGAACCTATTGTGTACTGCATCAAAGAGAGTGAGCTGGTCATTCAACTGCAGCTACCAAGTATTAAACTATCCACGCACGCCATATTAGCTCCCAGAAAGCAGACTGACGCTGCACCAGCACCAAGCATGTGTCCTTCCGTGTGCAGATCCATGTGTGTGCAGATGGGTAGCCAGGGCTGGGGTCCCACTCTGACCAGCTTGAAGCATTCACTGCCTCCCTCCCTCAGCCCTGGAGGCTGTCCCCAGAGCCACCCTCCACATTGTGGAACTAGATAGTTGTTGGCACAGCCCAGGGGACAGCAAGCCAGACTGGGCGGAGAGAGCATTCCATTATTATAACACAATGCCATAATAGGATACAGAATTCTTTCATATTAATTCTTATACAAGAGGAATCTTCAAGCTCAAATTTTACACTGAAAAGGGAGGTAGAATGCAGCCAGCCCTTTGTTGTGTTTTTGCAATCAGAGCTATCGTACTCAGCTTGCCGAGCAGTACCGGGCTCTTTCTCCGCCTGAATGCCCAGTTCAGAACATCTCCCAGTGACCTTGGCTGCATGGCTCTGAACCTGGCACCCTCTGCTGCTCTTGGGAAACTGACCCTTCTGTTCTTCTTGCCCCATGACCAGAGTACTTTTGTGTGTGGAGCCAACACATCACTGGGCCTCTTTAGAGGCCTCTGGCTTGTGCAGCAGGTCATGCTGATGGGCTACCCCTGCAGACCCCAACTACCTACGGCTGGGGTGTGGATATGAAGCTTGCTGCCAGGCCTTTAGAGGGCAGAGTGCCCTCTGTTCTGGGTCACTCTTCCTGAGTTTAGCAGAGCCCTCTCTGAGTCCTTTGTTATTGACAGGCCACCTCACAGGCTGGGCATGGGTGCTGCGACCCAGAAACCTGGATGCTATTTTGAACTTGGCCACATTTATCAGGGTTTGGTTTCCTACTACAGAACCTGGATGGAGAGAATATAGGGCTGGGGCTAAGCAAGGTGGAGATGTGGCGTGGACACCAAGAGAGTGCATCCAAGGAATCCCTATGAATTCAACAGAACTCTAATATGCTCTGTTCACCTAGGGAGCATTTATTTAGAATATATAGTGATAGCCCCAAGTCTCCTGAATTGTAAGTGCAAATAAGTAGTATTCTCCAAGCAGTCTGTACCTTCCCAATACTTCTCTTTCCCAGATCAATGCCTTTCAAGTATTGATCAGGGCAGGTGATACCTAGACACTATCACAGATTTTCTTAATACCACCTGTAGGGCAACTGATGATATATTTTCTACTTTTCCATTAGCTTTCTATTTGTTATTTGAAATAAAGAGACTCCCTATGTAAATGTGATTATTATTCTCCAAATCTCTTCTGTGCAACTTAAGCACCAAAGTCTACTGGGGTTGTTTGTACAGGATTCAGGCCTGAATATCAATGGGGATGATCAACCAAACAAAGCAATAAAATCCATGTAAATAAGTAACATTGATAAAGAGGAACAGAGAACATCCCCCTCCCCCTACAACTCTGAGGATCACAGGCAAGTAACCACAGTTTAATGAAGTGGTATTCCCTCTGACCAGGGCAGAGTGGGCCTGGCGCCTTCCACAGCATAGCTTGTCTGTTCCTGAGCATGCCAGGCAAATGCTGAATGTTCTCCCAGCCCGAGGGAGCTGGCAGTGGACAGCGAGGACATTCCACTGAAACTGGGCCATCGGGAGCTGAAGACAAAGGCAGCTGATTCAAGTGCACCAAATTGGAGTTTCTCTAATCAAATATATTAAATTCACCATCATTCTTGATTGTTTTAATGGGAAGAAAGGGCAGCTGTGCCTTTCATTTTCTGAGCATTTTATTTAGTGCCATGGGATAGAAGGAAGGGGAGGGGAGGGAAAGTCGACTGGGAAGGAATAAGGACAGAGCAGGCAAAGAAAGCTACAGGAAACCAGTGTCCTTTGTCTTAAAAGTAAAATGATTTTGCATGCTGTTCAGCTCCACATGGAGAGTTCCCAGAGCTGTCACTCACTGAGAAAGCCTCCAGATACCATGCTTATAAAGCACTTTTACACAGGGGTAGAAAAGGCTCTGGTGGACACACTGGGAGCTCAGAGCAGTGGGCCGAGAACCCTGGTGACTAGCGGTAAGCAGCTTGCTTCACTGACCACATGGAAACCCGTTCAGAATATTTCCATCTTTAACGTTTGTGCTTTGTACAAAAAGATTTAAACTTCAAGACACTTAGGGGAAGCACATCTTTCCTTCTTTTGTAACCTTTTGTGCTAAGAGTAGAATTTACTTTAAAAAACCCCCTTTCACCTTCCAAACATGGAATTTAAAATCGTAGGAAGAAACTGATGGCCCAACCTGTCAACTTTTTAAATAGTTTAACAGATAACCAAGGGAGATGCTTCCTGCTCTACTGAGCAAGACATACAATGCCTCCCAACTTCAAAGCAAAGCTTGTGATGTCACTTCCTCTGTCTGTTGTGTTGCTAACAGGATGAACCTGAATGAGATAGGAGCCAGACACCCTACTGTGAAATCAATTATATAGCTCCATAGTGGGGAAGGAGGCTTCAGTAGACATCATGTTAGTGCTTGGAACTTTCATACCCAAGTACATGTCTCCAGAGGGAACAAAGGTCTAAAGGCTGCAGCTTGGGACTCACAGGCTCTCATAGGCTAACGTGAGTCATCCAGGGAAAGGGCTTTGGAAGCTCGTGCCTGTTACAGCCTGAAGCCAGCCTGTTTCTGAGCTGGAATGCGAAGGCAGCTGGCTGTGTCAAAGGGCCAGAGAATAAAGCCACAGTGTAAATTGAAGACCTAGCTCAGCAGAGACAAGATGCTTTTAAACAGGGCTCTGCTTCCCCAGTGCTTCTGTGGAGGCCCACTTTTGGAAACAAATGAATCTGCTCCTTTTCTGAAAAAGGAGAGTGGAGGTTCCTTTCAGAAAAATGTTATTGGGCTCTTTTAAATGTCCTCATTTGAAGAGAATTAAGGGAAACATTATAAGACAGCATCTATGCACTCAGGGGCTGTGTATCAAGTGACAAAATGCAAGCAAAATGAAGCTCTCATCGTTTGCAGGAATCTAATAACTCAGTGCCCCTGACATCTATGGTGGGCCTCCAGCCTCTTCAACAGGTCCCTTGCTCTGCCACTAGACAGCTGGGTGGAACGGGCCTGAGAGAAGAAGAAATCTGCCAGTGAATTCCTCCCTCCTCTCCCTCCCTTCCTCCCCCTCTTAGGCATAATACCCCTTTGTCCTCAGGGCCCTCTTCCCACTGGGCATGGCCTTAGTGGCACAGTCACAAAGGCCAAGGGAGTAGTTCAGTTCCCAGTCTGTTCTTTTAGCAGCCCTCAGGGATGAGCCTTGTTAGCAGCTTGGGAACTGGCTGGCTCCAGAGAGGGAGTCTTGGCTGGGGTCTGGGTGGTGCTAAGGTGGCCGTTTCTTCCCGCCTGTGGCTGGTGCCTGGGTGGGAAGGGGATGCAGAGGTGAAAGCAGGAAGGGCAGCAGAGAAAGCATAGGGCTGGGAGCTGAGTGACCGATTCTGTCAGTGACCTGAATTCCATCACCACATTTACCAGTAAGCCTCGCTGTGGCTCAGTCCTCTCTGCAGACTTTGAGGCTGGTTGGGGTGACCGGCACAGTGTCTTTCAGGTCTGGTAATGTGAAAGTGATTCTGTCAGTGACAGCTGAAGAGGCAGCACCGGAAACAGGCTTCTAAGTCAGACAGGCCTCAGCTGAATCCTGACTTTACCACCATATGGTTTTGTTCAAGTTATAAAGCTTCTGTTTCTCTTTTGAGACAGTAACAGGTTAATTCCTATCTGCCATAGAAACACATCGCTTGTTTTATGACCGGAATCAGAAGGAATCTGGTCTGATACCAGAACACAGGCTATCTTAAACATTAACTTTCCTTGTAACCTGTCAGTGTTGATGGACAAAAGACAGAATTACTTAATAAAAAGCCATGTTCATCTAAGAGTCTCAAAATTTTAAAGAAATCATATTGCACATTCATATTGGATTCTAAACATTTCAATTTCAGAGACAAGATTGAAAAAATTCAGTACTTACTGAAAGATGGGATTGTTGATTGGTTTTGTCAAGTAAGTTTGTTAATACACAAGACTTACTTTAAAATATATATATATATATTTGTCTTTTTGAGACAGTGACTCCCTGTAGACCCAGCTAGGCTGGAACTCACTATGGTGACCAGACTGGCTTCAAACTCACAGAGATCCCACCTGCCTCTGCTTCCTAAGTGCTGGTATTAAAGACATATACTACTACGTCTGGCCCTTGCTTATCTTGTTATCTTAAAATTTTTGTATTTATTATAAGCATGTATCTGTACACTGTGCATGTGCAAATACTGACACACGTGTGCCATGGCACATATGTGGAGGTCAGAGGACAATTTTCAGGAGTTGGTTCTCTCCTTCTACCATGGGTTCCAGGACTTGAACTCCAATCCTTAAGCTTGCCTGGCAAGGGCTTTATCCACTGGACCATCTCAATGGCATTATTTCATTACTCAAAAAGATAAAGGATCAGAATAATTCATCAGTCTTTACCAGAGGAGACTTATTAAACTGATATGTAAAGTATACAGGTTCTTTAGGGTTTCCTTTTTCCAAACAAAAAAAAAGTCATGCATGTGTGCACATGTCAAAGTGAGCACGTGGAAGTCGGAGGACAACTCTGTGGAGTTCATTTTCTCCTTCTGCCTTTACATGGGTTTCATGGATCAAATTCAAGTCACCAGGCCTGAGCAGCAAGGGGCCGGACCAGCTGAGCCATCTCGCCAGTTCCAGGTTCTTTTAGTATTTGTAAAATATGTATATTTCTTCCTTTTTTTTTTTTTTTTTTAGCTTGCTATGGGCTTGGAACAGTTTACCATATTCTGCTACCCATCCATATAGGACTGATCCTGGGAAGCCTTTTCTGAGGAGCTGTCAACTTATTAGGCTATCTCTAGTATCTCTAGGTGGTTGTGTTAATAATCTCTGCCATTTGTTTCTTTTTGTCTTTTAACTTTTCTTTAAATTTCCCCCTAATATGAACACAGCCCCTACACAGATGCCATTTTGTGGCTAACATCACACCTGAACTTCCCAGAAGTGAGCTGGATCGTACCTTTCCATTCTGTGTTCTTCCTAACTCTCAGCTGGAACCACATTGAAAGAGCTCGCCTAATGTTTTTGAAGAACAGAGACCATTTCCAAGAAAGGGGCCCCTCCTTTCATTGGCCTACGTGCCGATTGCTCTGGGCAGAGCACCACCCACACGGAAGCTGAAGAGGGCTCCTGCTTTCTCTCCTGTGAATTCACTTGGTGACGGGCAAGTTCAAGGCTCACCAGCTTTTCCTGGTCCTTCAGCTACACCTTCCATCCTGACCCAAACCTGGCAGAGAGAGGCATCTGAGTTCATCCATCCCCTTGCTCCATCTTTCTCTGGCAGGAGGCAGCAGGAGACTCCAGCGTGGAGAAGAGTGTTCCTCCTGAGCAGGCGCCTGGGTTGCTCTCATCAGCTGGGAGCCTGGCCATATCCCCCACCCCCCTCCCAATGTGGAGTTCAGGGCTAATTGGGCAGGCTAGATATGGGAAGTTGGACGGCTCCCCACCTCCTACTGATTCAAGTTCTCACATGGAGGCCTCATGTGTTGTGAATTATAGAAATGCCAGCCACACCCACAACGAAATACAAGCACCAAAAAGCCTTTGAAAGCCAAGTGTAAGCGACTTTGAAATGCTGTCTCTGCTTATGCTGGCTTTATGTGGTTCGCTTCCATTACAGCCAATGGAATGAAGCTCTGAGAGCTTGTTTGGCATCAGGGTGGCTCCTTCCTGATGCTTTTCTTGAATTTTCTGCTGCCAGCAACTAGGGATATGCCGGCATCACATTCTCCCTGCAAGGGCAGTGACACTTCTCACAGACATATTTAGTCTCCACGGGAGGTCTCTCCACGGTCAGAAAGGAATACACAGAAAATCCATTAGGCCCAGTATCAAATACCGTCCTGGGGTAAGAGATGTCAGTGCTTCTTGCTGGAGTCTGAGTCACAATCTGCAGCCTTTCAGAGCTTGGAGAGGGGCTGGGCTCAAGAGTCCCGCTGGCCAGCCACACAGACGTTAAGTACCATGTGGGCCTGGGTTCTCCAACCCACAGATGGCAGCCAGGCACTGGGGGGCGGTACTCCCCCTTTTCTGGACTTATATTGGTAAGTGGAGAAAGAGTGGGGTACTCATGTAAGTGGGTTTGTTTTCTCTGGGCTTTTGAGTCGCTTTTGAGTGATTTTGACTATGAAGTGTGCTTATTTTTCATTTGGGAGACTTCATTTCTATCAGGGAGCTTCTTAAGTGTTAAGAGCTCCTTGAGGTTGGTGTTTCTTCATGTGGTTCCAAGTTCTCATGCTTTACTTATTTCTGATGTGGTATCTGTAGCCAATGAAACCAATTCCCCTCCCCTTCCTCCCCCTGGCCCCAACTCAGAGTCATAAAATGAGAACTTTTTGGTTTCTGCCTTCAACATTTCCTCTCTGCCCTGTCTCTTTAGGTCTGAGAATACCATTTTCTCTCTCTGGAGCTGTGATGCTCATTTCCTCCTTTGTTTAACAATGGGGGGGGGGGGCTGCGTAGGGGAGATATGTGGGAAGGGATCCTGGGAGGTGGGAGTAGGAGGCATTCCTTAAGGCACACCTGATATCAGAAACACACTAACAATTGACAATACCTGTACAAAGGGAAGCCAGCCCACACTCCACCTCAAAGACTCCCAACCTACCCGAAGACAAAAGATTGCACTACCCTTTGTTGTACAATTGTGTATTTGTGTGTGCATATTTGTATACAGGAACGTTTGTGTGCACATGGGTGAGTATGTGCATGCGTGTGTGTGTGTGTGTGTGTGTGTGTGTGTGTGTGTGTAGGTCAGAGGGCAAGCTCAGCTGTCACTTCCCAGGTGCCTTCCACTTTTTGGTTTACACAAGGACTTACCTTGGCCTGTAATTTGTCAAGTAGCCTAGGCTAGCCCACCAATAAGCACTAGGGAACCATCCGTCCGCACTTCCTTTTTGCCATCTCCGGGATTACAAGTGTATACTATGTCCCTGGCTGATCTGAACTCATGTCCTCATGTTTGAGAGGCAAGCACTTCACTGACTGAGCCGTATCATTTACACCCAATATCCTCTTCTGAAGGTCACCCACCCCGTCTCAGCTGCCAATCCGAAGATCACAGTCAATTCTTAGGCTCCTTCACCTCCGTCTGGTTTTGGGTCTTGTTGATCATCCCATATTTAAGTCCTTATTTTATGAAGCAGATTCCTCTGAACTAGTTAATTTGAATGCCACGGGAAGTGGTGCTATATCATGGTTAGAAACAGCTCTCTTGTCCTAACACCTGCCTACATCTTGCCCTAATTTGTCATCACTTTGTGACCAGGTCAGTAATGCTGACTCTCAGGAACTCAGTGTTCTCACCTATTAAGTGGGGGATATGTCTGGAAGCCTGGTGGGGGGCTAATTCTAGACTATCAGAGAAGAAGTCTTTGTCAGCCACTTGAATTTAAAGAAGCAACAACAAAGTTAGGTCATTTTTTTGGATTTAGAAAATACCTTGTTGACCTAAGTTGTGAGCAAATGTAGACTGAGACTTCCCTATTCAGACTCGCCTGATCTTCAGTTGCAGAATCAGATTTCTGAGCTCCTACCCATGACTCCCAAATGAGGTCGTGCAGGGTGGGACCTGAAAATAGGCATTGTTTGAATGTTCACCTGGTGATTCCGTCACACTGACACTGTCTCTAGTTTGTGTAATACTGCTGAGTGTAGGATAGTGTGTTAGTTGCCTTTCTTATTGCTGGGTCTAAATACCTGACAGAAGAAGCTGAAGGGAGAAGTCTATTTTGGCTCATGGTTTAAGGGGACATAGTCTATCACGGTGGGGAAGGCAAGACGATATGGCATCTTGTGGTGCAGCAGGCAACACCTCAGTGGACAAGGACGCAGACAGAGGTAGAACAGAATCGGACTGGGATACAACTCTCAAGACCACACTTGTAGTGATGCGTATACTCTAGCTTAGTTTGAGACCCCATTCCTCCCCACATAGTGCCACCAGCATGGTCAAACACATGAGCTTGTGGAAGGTATTCCATGTTTAAACCACAGCACTGAAGGGGAGGCTTTGGAGGGAAGAGGTTTAAGGACACGTTTTTAATGGTTGAAGGGTGCTCATCAAGTCTCCTACTCCTAGAGTCAACTGCTGACTGTGCAGGCCATCCTGGGAGAGTCACTTGACTTCAGAATCCAGCCTCTCCTGCTTCTTTCCTTCTGTGATATTTGAAAGATTTGTAGAGCAAGAAAGAACACCAAGAATTTCTGAATATCATATTATAAGACCTGCATGTTGGAACAAAGACCATACATGATAGGTCAGTATAGCCTGATAAGAATGTGGATGTAATTAACTACTGTGGAGGGAGGAGGGAAGACTCATGTCCTCCAATTTTTAAACAGAAATAAATAGACAACCCTATAGGGCCTTGAGGAAGCAGAGCTCCTGAGGCTTTGCTTCTTCTGCTTGTAAAAAAGTAAGCAATAAATGGACAGAATTGAATTCTGGGCCTCCTAACCCCAGAACTTCTATAACCTTGGGGAGTCCCCTTGTGCTAGAGAAATGGGGAAGGAATTTGAGGTTGCGGTGGCTTTGGTGTTCCTCAGGTGTGTCGGGAAACCAATGCCTTCTATTGAAACCAGGAGTCAGAGGGGGCTAAAACGTCCATCTGAGCTTTCCTGTTTCTTCCTCTGGCTCCATGTGAAGGCTACCCTGTCCCTATGTCACCCCCAAGCCTACAGTTTTCTTCCTGGGTTGAACTATGATTGAATTATTGTGGAGTGGGAAGGCTTGGGGTGGGTGGTTAGCTGATCAGTCCAGGACATCACCATCTAGAGCTAAAAACAGACTTAAAGGGTCTGGAGTGATGGCTCAGCTGTTAAGAGCACTGGTTACTTCTGCAGAGGACCTGGATTCCATTCCCAGCACCTACATGGCAGCTAACAACCATCCATAACTCCAATTCCAGAAGATATGATGCCCTCTTCTCATTTCCGAGGGCACTGCACTCATGTGGTACACTTACATATATGCAGGTAAAACACTCATACACATAAAATACAAATAATAATAAATTTTTTTTTTTTTGTAAAAAAACAGATTTAGAGGGCAAGGCTGGTCAAGGTAACACTGTAACTTCAAGAAGACAAGACTTCAACAAATCTAGCAAAGCCTTGTTAACATGGCCTGGGAAGTTCCCCTTACCTTTGAAACTAAAGGCAGACTAAAAACTGAATACAGGTGGTCACATGCCTCAAGAGAAGCCTAAAAGATGTGTCTCAAATGCTTAAGGAGATGGGATTTACTTCATGTTGTTTACATTTTATCTTTGAAGTTGATAATGAGATAGAAAAATCTTAGAAATTAAATTGACCTGGGAAGCAAGGGAGGAAATTGATTACAAGTATTTTTTTCTAAGTCATTTTGCCACCATTAAGGGTCAAGTGTCCAAATTCCTTGTTTTCTATATGAAAGATATATATATATATATATATATATAATATATATATCTTCAAACTTTGAACTTTGTCTTTGAAAATAAAGTGGATTTAGCTACTGCAGTATTCTAATCACACTGTAAGCCTATGGTAATGAAAACTGTAACCTCTGACAATGACAAATCTATAAGATGTGGTAAGATGCAATGATTAATATTTACTGCACAAGAGCTTTAGAACTCATTTTCCCTGAAATAACCTGTGAGGCAGAGCTTAAACTTTTATTTACTTTATACATTTACATTCATTTAATACAGTCCAGAATCAAATAATAGGTTTAATAAAGTTCCCATAGCCTGGAGAGATGGCTCAGCAGTTAAGATCACTGGCTGCTCTTACAGAGGACCAGGGTTTGAGTCCCAGCACCCACGTGGTTGCTAGCATCTATTTGTAACTGCAGTACCAGGGGGATCTGACGCCCTCTTCTGACCTCCACAGGCAGTGCACGATACGGGAGCACTTATACACATGCAGGCAAAACACTCATACACATTAAAAAAAGCTCCCATAAAAGATGGAAATCCTAGCTCAAGTAAACTCCATGTGTCCCTATCAAATTAAAATATAATAGAAATAAATCACAGAAAGCAAATATAAAGAGTACTAAGTGGTATTGCCAAAGACTTTTTAGGGCTATTTTAACTAAACATTCATAATTTATTTCTCTATTTTTTTCTACATAAGTTTTTTTAAGGGATACATTTTTCACATAAGTGAACCAAGTGTATATTATTACTTATTTGTTAAATCAGTATATTACTTATAACCAGTTTTAAAAATAACTGGGTATCCTTTTTAAGCTATTGCTTAAAAATATAAATATTACCTTGAGCCAGGTCTTCATGACCATGACCATATAAGACTAACAACCAGAGACTGTTGTTATTTTTTTGTGCTTCTTGCATAAGAACTGCTCATCTACCTGACCTCTATGTCTGTGAGTTTTGTAACATAATCCATTATTTGGCTTTTCTAGGTATGAAGGTCTTTGTGCATCTGTGGCCACTCTGACTCTTGTTCACCACACATGCACAAATGATGGGATTCCCCTTGGGCAGGACTATTTCATTCTGTTTCCCTCAGAACCATGCTCTTGGAGTGGCCTTTGATAATGGCCTATTAGATTTCGAGTGGGCTGTTTCTGAATTCTGGGGCATCCTAGGATATTTCTATTGTGAAACTATTAAGGGTTGAATTGTGTTTCCCACTCCAGTCCATATATGGAAGCCCCAACTTCCAGTTTAGCATTCAGGGAGAGTCTTTTTTGTGTGTGTGGTTTGTGTTTTTTTTTTTTTTTTTTTTTTTTTCAGTGCTAGGTATTGAACTTAGGCAAGTGCTCTACCATTAAACTACATATCGAGGACTTTTTGTATTAAAAAAATTATTTTGAAATAAGGCCTGCCTAAGTGACCCAGGCTAGCCTTGAATTCACTCTCTAGCCCAGGTTGGCTTTGAACTTTCAATTCTCCCGTCTTAGCTTTGGTAAGTCAGGGTTCAGAGAGATTTTTTTTTAAATATAATTTAGGTTGAATAAGTCTTAAAGGTGGGGTCTTAATTTGAAAAAGGACTATAGTCTCACAAGAAGAACAGAGATTTCTCTCTTTGCCATATGAAGACATAGAAAGAAGGTATTGTTTGAAAGCCAGGGTTGGAGCCTCATCGGCACCTTGCCTTGCTGGTTCCCTCATCTGAGACCTCCAGCTTGTAAAGCTCTGAGAAAATAAACTTCCATTGTTTAAGCTACTCAGTCCATGGTATTTTGCCACAATTTCAAAATACTAGTACAGATGTGAAGCTGGTACCAAAGGACTATGGAGAGGGCAATTTCTTCTAGCAGAGAGCATCAATCCCTTCCTCGTCCATCCTCAGAGTATCAGTCTCTGTTCCTTTCTTTCTAAGGTGTTATTTACACTCACTAACATCCTTTCTGTTACTAATATATAACATTTATTGAATTCTAACTATGGGTCAAACTTATACTCAATATTTATGCAATGCTTGCTATATAAGCAAGACAGTGCTTCGAGCTAATTAAACAACTCAGAGAGGTTGCTAATAGTTTCATCCCCAATGGATATTGAGCTAGACTCATGTTTAGAAAAAGTTAGTAAAGCAAGTAGCAGAGTACGGATTTGAACTCAGGCAAGCCTGACTTCAGAGCGCTTGCTGTTTGTTAGATCTTTTCAACCTTTCAGTGGGGTTACATAGTAGGTGCAATTAAGAGTTCCCTTTCACTTTCAGAGAGACTGAGGCACAAAATGTCCATGTAATGTTCTCAGCATCATGCATTCAAACTTAAGTCATCCAATTAATGCCAGAAGCTTCTGGCCATCTCCATGGATCCTCTAAAGACAATAATCCTGGGGATGTTTCAAAAGAACTTCCATGTGAAAGGCCTGCATGGTGAACAGTGCCTGAGGCCGTGGTCCACACTTACAGTAAGCAGATAGAAATCGGTGATGCCCTTTTGGCTGTGTGTTCAGATCTATGCCCAGCTGTATTCCATGTGCTTTAGCATAGATTCCCATCTCAGAGGCAGGGAGGGGACTGGCTGGACTCTGACTCAGACAGAGTCCATGTGTTTGAGAGTCAAAGCTTCTTTGTCTGAAGCTGTAACAACTTCTCTAGTTCAAAGTCTGCTGTGCACCTGCAGATTTCCCATTAAACTGCCTGCCGAATCAGGAATAATGATTCTCAGGGGGAAGAGATATTATTTGCATTTGAATTAATGTTGAGTTCAGAGTCACAGATTCCTCATCAAGAAGGATTTAGAGCAATTGCAGATATCCTGGGGATCTGTGACCAGCTCATTATTTTCATCTCACAGGGTAGTACTAGAATTCTTAATTTTTTTTCAAGTCTTCTTTCAAAAGTTTGGCTCTTTTTACCCCCATGATCATAATTATAATAATTTCGAAACATCAGTCTGCTCAGATATCAAGGTGTTGAATGGATAATTTCACTTTAATGAATTTGTCTCATATGGGCTTATTTTCCACATCTGTCCTAAGCTGAATAGCTAACTGGTTAATATGAGAACTGTTCCGTTTCATTAGCTTCTCCCTGTTGATTTTCTTGAGGTGGAACTGATACATTGCCAGTTCCAAGCCCTGTCAGCGCTTTCCTTTTAAGCAAAGCACAGTTCCAAATTCTATTCTAAGGCACTATGCTAAGGAAGAATAAAAAATGAAATAGTCTTTCATCCCAATAAACTGCAGTGACTTTTGAGAGATTAACAAGTGTTTGTTTGGGACATTACAGACACTTGTACCGAAGACCATCACAGGCAAACTGTTCAAAGAAGGCCACATATCCCCAGCAGGCGTGGGTGGAGATGTGGGCACAGTGAGGCGAGGGAGGGTTGGTTGGTCAGGAAGGGAGAGAAGGGAAAAGAAGAAATCAAGGCATCAATGGAACCTGAGAGCTCTATTAAAGAGCCTGAGTTTGAGTCCAAAACTTTCCAGTCTCTTTAGAGAGGTGTCTTGGTTGGTGTGTGGCCTAGGAGAGTATTATAGAAAGTAATTTCATGTCAAAGAGAAGTCAGTAAATGACATAGCCTCCTGGAAGAAGGAGAGGAGGCACTTAGCTTCCTGGAGCTCTAAGTAAAGAAATGCTCCGTTAGGACGGTCCACACGAGAAGGAGCTATGCCATCTCCCACAGCAGGAAGGTCAGACACACTCTAGCACCCTGTGCTATTGAGGTCTTTCTGCTCTGACGTCCTTTGCTAAAGAAAATTCATAAGCCTTTTCTCCTCAGGATTGTATGATGACCACTGATAGAAACTGAGGCAGTATGTGTTTTGGCCACATCCAGAGTGGGGATAGGGCATGAGACTCTCTTCATTTGTGAAAGAAAACTTCTTCACTTAGAATCTGGTTGGATAAATTCAGGCCTTATCATGCTCTGAGACCTAGAATTGCTACCAAGGGAAATTCATGAGCTGTTATCTTAAAGCTGAGCTCTAGAATTAGTTACCGGCAAGAGGTATGAATGAATGACTGACCTCTGTCCTGATGGATCAGTCAGTGCTGAGATCATCATTCTGTGGGATATGTGGGCTGTGTGGAAAAGGGGTGGTACTTAGAGTAAGGAAGAAAGGAATAGGATGTGTTAGTCAGCTTTTTGTTACTATCACAAAATACCTGAGATAGCCTAAAAACAAAAAAGGTATATGTGACTCATGGTTTCATGAGTTTCAGTCCAAGGTTGCTTAGCTCTCTGTTGCTTGGGGTCTGAAGCATTACAACATGCCATGGAGGGGAACAGAGAGGAGGGGACCTGCATATATAGAAAAGAGAGGGGGCAGGGAGGAAGAGAGAGAGAGGGAGAGAGAGACAGAGACAGAGAGAAAGAGAAGAGAGAGACAGAGAAAGAGAAGAGAGAGAGAAAGAAAGGGACAGAGACAGAGAGAAAGAGGAGAGAGAGAGAGAGTGAGAGAGAGTTGAGAGACTTGGGAATCATTATTTCCCTTAAGGGCATGCCTTCAATTTGCTAACATCTTCCATCTAGGCCCTGTAGGAATGACTTGCAATATGACAGAACCTGGACTAATGACTGCAAACAAGCTCACTGAACCATGTGTTCTTGTGATCTGGGTACTTGACCTTGATCCCTGGGGACCCACTTTGCCCTCCACCCAAGATAGTGAATGAATATGGGTGTGCTTGAATCAGCGAATCAAAACCCTGGAAACAGTGTATTCGGATTCTATGCTCATTGAAATCAGTGAGAATAACTGAGGAGTATGCTTGACATTGTGTGTGAGAGATATTTTAGACCTAAGGATCAAAGGACAAGATTCTCTGATAAGCGTGGATCCAAGCCTGAATTTCCTCAGTTGATGCTGGAGAAACTGTTTGAATGAAAGCATGGGTGAGGCCTGGCTCAAGAGCACAGTTCCAAGAGAGATCGGAAGGAGTGAAACCTCGCAGTTCAGGTCTGCCCTTGGCAATTAAAACTTAATGCTAAGTAGACTATTCAGGTGCAGTCATAATGTGCCTTTATAATGCTGCAAGGGCCCTACATCATAAAGGTTCCACCATCTTGAAATAATGCCATGAACTTGGTTCCAGGCCTTGGACACATGGGCCTTCATGAAACATTAATGGATTGTAAAATGAAGTAGCAGTATCCAGCATGCTGGCCCTTACGAAAGAGTGTCACTAACACTGCTTTGGAGATGAAGATCTCATCTGATGTCTGATGAACTAAGATTAAGTCAGACTAAGGATATGAAACTAGTTACTTTGCTTTAGGTATTTATGAATTACATAAACAAGATAAATGGAAACAAAAACCAGAAAACAGAAACTCCAAAAACTCAAGCTATTATAAAGAAGTGGAGTGTGTGTGTGTGTGTGTGTGTGTGTGTGTGTGCGCGTGTGTATATACCAGATGTGTTGGGTGTGTGCCCTACTCCACATCCTTTGAGCTTTCAAAGGGATGGATCTGGGACTTAGACATGCTCTGTATTGCTGCCCCCCGCCCTCGCCGCCCTGAGTTGTTTCAACTAGAAGAAAGAGTAAAGAAGGAATTGTAGGTTTCTGTGGTCTGTGTAAGGCACCTTCCTGCATGGTAAAGCCCACTCTATGGTAGTTATAGACTTCTCTGAGTACTTTGTTAATTTTAAATGTCAAATATGCTTTTTAAAATTTCTTTTAATTACTCAGGGATGTTTCTAAACTATCTTTTTCATTTACTTTTCTGTTTACCCTTTGGGGCTAACAGATAGAGTGTTGTCTCTTTCTGAAGTCTTGGAAGGCAGGAGGAACCAGCCACTTTCCACCAGGTTATCATACATTTGTGTTATCAGTCTAAAATGTTAAGTAGCTGTGAAATTGATGACAGCTGGATATAGGCAGAGTCAGAGGGTGGGCTCAAGTGGGATGATTCTGAGACAGCCTTCTGATCATTGACAGACACAACAGTGGCTTTCTAATAATCTAAACTTTAACTGAGGCTTCAAAAAGACAGAAATGTAGAAGAAAGAGACATGGCAGAAATAGGAAAGAGTTTAGTGGCTTATACTGGGTTTGCAGATTGCCTAGAGTAAGTGACCAGGAGGACAGAGTCTGGGGCTCAGATCTCTGAGGACAGCCAAGAGAGAAACAGATAGTGCTGTCCTTTGAACCTGATGTGTCCCAAGTGTCCTTGTGTTAGCCGTTTCATCCCAGAGCATGGGAAGTGGTGACAGAACCTTTAAGAAGAGGATTGTGGGGCCCCTGACCTCTTGTTGCTCCTTCTCTTCTGAACTGCAAAGTGAGCAGTTTTGTTCTGCTAAGTGACCTTCATAATGTACTCCCCTTCAACAGACCCAAAAGAAATGGGACCAATCAGTCATAGACTGATACTGTAAACCGTAACACCATGACTAAAATAGATCTTTTCTAAGTTGGTTATCAAAGATATGTCTGTTATTTCTGATTGCCAATATGATTGACCTTAGAAAAGGTCTAGGGGATTAATGAAACACATATTTGGGTGTGCCTTTGATGATGTTTCCAGTGACAATTAAATCATGAGACTATAGCATAATGAAAATTCAAATCCCTGGGTGAATTCAGAACATGACCACATTGTTGGAGACTGGTGAAAGGAAGGAGGTGGGGGAGAGAGTAGGTCACTGGAGATGTGTCCTTGGGAGTGATCTCTGACCTTGCCCCCTCCTGCATGTTTCTTTCTCTCTCTACTTCTTGGTTGACTATGAACAGTTCTCCACAGCTTGCTCCTGCCTCTGTGATGCTCTGCCCAAGTTGATGAGTCCCAGAAGCCATAGAGTGAACCCTCTTCTGAGTCAAATCAAATTCTTCCTCCTTTGAGTTTGTCAGATATTCGGTCATAGCAATGATAAAAGAAACTGATACACCAGGCATTTGTTATAGTGATGGGAAGCTGACACACAGGGGAGAGCATATGAGGTTTCATGGCTTGAATCTGTGTCTTTTCCTTTTCCCCAAATGGCAGTCATTATACACTGTCACGACATGCCCAAGTGGCTCTCTAGATACTAAACTGTTAAAGTAAAAGAGATGATACTGCCACCAGCAAGAAACAAACACCCGAGCACCCACAGGGAATGAGGCTGTGGGTGGGACAGAAAGGGCTAAGGAAGGACCTTATTGAAAGGACATAGAGGACAGTAAGAATAGAGTGTTCTAGGTAGTGGCAGAGAGATTTCTAAGTTAAAAAATATTTTTTATTCATTATTTTTTATTTTACGTGTATGAGTGCATTGCCCGCATGTATATAAGTGCACCCATGTTGTGTAATGCTCACGGAGGTCAGAAGAGGGTGTTGGTTCCCCTGAAACTGAAGTTACTGATGGTTGTTAGCTGTCATGTGGGTGTTGGGAATTGTATCCAGGTCCTCTGCAAGAGCACCCAGTGCTCTTAACTGCTGAGCCATCTTTCCAGCCCTGAGATTTCTAAGCAGCATCGTAGTGTTCTGACTTTAATCTAGTGCAGCAGCATCTCAGGTTCTGTGATAGTAACATTGGGGTCTGGGTACTTCTTCCTGAGGTCTGTCTTGTGTATTTGTAGGATGTTTAGCAGGCTCCCTGGCTTCTGCTTACTAAATGCCAGTAGTCTCTCCCTTCTCCTCTCCCAGAGCAACAAGCAAAAGTGTTCCTAGAATATTGTGAAATTTTTCCTGTTGGGATTTTTATCCCTAGTTGGAAACAGAGGGAAGTAGAATTCAAGTGTCAGGAGTAACACGTTATTGGATAGGGTGAATAGCCCCATGTAAGAGCCCAAGATAGCGACAGAGGTGGCCAAGCACAGTCAAAAAATGACTTAGAAGCCAACAAATGAATTTTGTCCCCAAGGGTAAGGAAACTTACAGAGGTGGTTTCAGGATCAAGAAGCCAACTAGATTTAAAATTTTGGCTACTTTATGCAAAAAGAAGAACAGGGATGGATTGAGTTTATGATAAAATAAAAGCAATAGTGAAGAAAAGAGCAAAGACCCAAAGCTCTGTGTGTGCTGATGGTTGCACTTTATTGCACACCTGCTAAGAGCAAAGAACTGTGGTAAACACCATTTATTCACACTTCAAACCCCATAGCTACCCTGTAAGGTAGAAACTGTCTTCATTTTTGTAGATGGGAAATCTGTAAATCCTGCCCTTATATATGCCCAGAGGCAGACTAAACTCAGGTCTATCCAGTTCCAAAGCTTGTTCTAGCTCCCCTACAGAACATATGTGCAGAATGTGGGCTCTGCATGAAAACTCCCATGAGCTCGGACTTACATGTGACACTATGCATTCTATGCACATAAATTACATACATGTATAGAAAGACACTGTTAATGCAGGAGATCAGGTAGGAGCTCAGGAAACTCAGGAAGCAGCTGATATTTACCACAGGCCCTCTGAAACCCTTACTTCCTAGGTTTTCTGAGCCAGAGTCCCTGAGCAATTTTGTATCCAAGAGCGTGTGACAGTGGGTTGCAGTAGGCAGCCTGTGCTGATTGGGAGGTATCTGCATATGAGTAGGTACTGGAAACTCCAGGGCCTGAGAAAAAGGTTCTCTAGAGCCCTGTCTTTAGGTTTAGAGAGATTCCCTCCTGTCCTCGTTAAAATACAGGTTCTAGAAGCTTCTCTGCAAAGTAAGCCAATTAAGAAATAACCTAACTATAGAGAATCCTCAGGGCTCAAGAGGGCCAAAGAAATAATTCAAAGATAACCTGTGGGAGGTAGGAGCCAGGAAGGACATACAGGATCTTCTCCACCTGAAAACAGAGAGAGAGAGAGAGAGAGAGAGAGAGAGAGAGAGAGAGAGAGAGAGAGAGAGAACGGGAGAAGGGGGGAAGAAAGGAGGATGGAGGAGGGAGAAGAGAGAGAGAGGGAGCAGACAATAGAGAGGGAGAGACAGAAGAGTTTGGGGAGAAGCTTGTAACATTATTATTATTTCTTCGTGGAGTAGGTGGTACATCTGTGGAACCCATTACTTCTAAACTTCAGTAAAGATTACAAATGTAAAACGCTAGAAACAAAACAGCAAACTCTGCTTAGAGCAGGTTACTGAGGAAGGTGAGAATATTTCAGAACTTCCTTTAACTTGTGATGTTGACACACCTGTGAGCTCTGTTTCTAAAGAAAAAAATGGGATTTATGATTCATTGAAGAGTCTCTGTCTCTGTCCCTCTGTGTATCTCTGTCTCCCTGTCTCTCTCTGTGTCTCTGTCTCCCTGTCTGTCTCTCTCTGATCTTGGAAAATAGAGTACAGATGCCAGATTACTAGTGCTTCTAGGATCTGGGGGTGTTTTGCGAACACCATGCTAAGACTTTGAAGTGAATGCTGTACTGGGAAATGCAAGAAGTGTGGCTATTCCTTCAGATCCTCCACAGGGCATCTTCCCAAGTCACCCTCTACCAGCAGGATGTGGGGGTGAAGATGTCATGTGCTCCTCTGTGTATCCCAGCTAGCTGTTTGGCGCTCGGCCCCTTTATGCAGGCAGTGTTTATTCCACTGTGTGTACTCACGTGACCCGTGTATTTTATAAAGTGGACAGAACATTGCCTTTTTCTTTTTGTGGCACTTAGCATTGAATGGAAAAACAGTGATCAGGAAAGCCTGTGCTTACTTCTCTTTATTATCACTCATCAGAGAAGTACTAGGAAGGATATGTAGACACAGTCAGACTGGGTGGACATACAGCTTTTAAGAACTGAAGTTCTAGTGTGGTGCTGTATGTTTCTAATCCCAGCACTCAGATGGCAGAGGCAGAGGCAGACTGATCTCTCTGTAAGATTAAGGCTAGCCTGGTCTACATAATGAGTTCCAGGCCAGCTGGGGCTACAGGGAAACTTTGTTTCAAAACAATAAACAAACAAACAAAAAAGAAAGAACATTCTAGGGGTGTGTACAGATACTTAAGTAGGGACATGTTTAGATGGCTGGTGCAGTTGTAACTGGAGTGGGAGCACTCTGCCTACAGAAGTTGGAGAGACAGAGGGATGACCAGGCCAAGTAACTTCAAGTTTTCTGCTGTATTCATTGGAAAACCACTTTTGAGCAGGAAGGAGCATGCCCTGACACATTCTAGAACTCAAGATATTCTTATCCCAGCCCTGAAATGCAGACCATACTGAGGATGTGGTCTGAGTCTGGCAAGAAATGATGAGCGTGGGCAATGCATGATGGGTAGAAGCTGCTTCTGGCATCCACCAGCGTGAGCCCTCAGGGCTCTGTGGTATTATGACACCTGCAAGTCACAGACTGACTTAGTGATGGAGAAGAGGATCGGCACAGACGCCACAGATGCGTGAAGCACACGAAAGACAGTTACCCATCTCTCTGTCCTGCCTGTGGCATAGAGTGGGACTTACAAGTCCACACGGAGCCCGTGTCATTAATGCTGCATTGTTCTTATAGAGCATACTTCCAGTGCTGTAGAGGCTTCAAAAATCAATTTATATCCACATTTTGTCACCTGCATATAGTATTCCCTCAGGTGTGTGGGATAATTTAGATTATTATCTGTTAAAAAGATTAGCCTCTTAGAGGTAGCTGGTAAATCAAGCTGGGAAAACAATTTTTGTTTAATGGCCTACCATGATGAATAGAAAAATCATTTGCTTTGTTTCTTCTTCAAAAATTATCGTCTTATGATGAATTTAGTTTGCAAGAAATAAATTCACATTATTCTCATTTACCTTGGCCCCCCAAACTAGAAAGTTTTCAGCCTGTACAAGGAAGGCAAACTTTCAGGGTTTGCTCCTACTCTGAGATAATCCCTCAAGGATGAAAGGGTCAAGCGAGGAAATGGATAACTTTCTGGTTTTAGCCCCTTAATTTTCTTTTTAATTTTATGCATTTACTTATTTAATGTGATGTCTGTATTGCTTGCATGTATATAAGTGCATTGATGTTATGCAATGCCCATGGAGGCCGGAAGAGGGCTTCAGATCCCTTGGATCTGGAGTTACAGATAGTTGTTAGCTGCCAGATAGATGCTAGGAACCTAACCCAGGTCCTCTGAGAGCAGCCAGTGCTCTTAACCCCTGAGCCATCTCTCCAGCCTCCACTATTAAGTTTCTTAAGTTTAAAAAAAAAAATAGCTAGGCTGCAGAGGACCTGGGTTCAGTTCCCAGCTCCTTTGTGGTGGTTACCATTGTCTACAGTTCCAGTTCCAGGGCATCTGACACCCTCTTCTGGCCTCCACAGGCACTACATGCATGGATAAACTTACATACATACAGGCAAAACACTCATACACATAAAATAAAAATGAATTTAAAAAACAAGAAACTTAACAGCAGCTTTTTCATATCTCTTCTAAAAATAAGATGCTTATTTTCTGGCACGCTTTGAAAATATTCATCAATCCAGTTACTTTGAGATGATTTTTCCCCATT